>CM054410.1:69110349-70572849 GCA_028858755.1 Ara ararauna | reverse complement strand
GGTGTCATACCTGCTTTGTTACCTGCTCAAAAAAATAGTTCCACTGAGAACAGATGTCACCCTTTCTTCCAACAAGTGGATTCAGAAACAGTCTAAGTTCATGGTGAGCCCACAGACTATGTTTTTATTTCTTCATTTTCTCTCAGTTCTGCTGCAGAAACAGTCCAAACTGTTTGTGGTTTGTTGAAATTAAAAACTATGTTTGCCTAGTCAGAGTATACAGGCAGTAGAAAGTGAACACAGCACTACTCCAGGTTAGGAAACTATTGCAAAGGAGCTGTTTCTAACAATACAACATCTGTTGTTATTTCTAGCTTTGAAATAAGCGAGGCCATTTTACTGCGCAGAGTGTCCTGAACTGGAGAACAGCCTTGAGAAGCATTCTTTCCATGGGGTCTGCAGGAAAAGTCCGGTCACCCGGCGATTTACTACAGGCTGCTTTTTACAGCTAGTTTTCACTGGGTGACAACAACGCCGGTCTCCCAAGAGGCCGCCGAGCCGCGCTCGGGCCGGGGCAGCAGTGGCCCCTTCCCGACTCTCCCAGAGCTCCACTTGCCACGGTCAACGCCACGAAAGCGGGCAGGGAACAGAAAGGAAAACAGCTCCAGAGCCGGGGAACTCCGCGCCGGTCGGCACAGACCACCGCGCGGCCTGCACCCACAGACCCGCCAACACCGGCGGCTCCCGCCGCGGGCCGAGGCACAGCCCGTCCAAGTTCGCTCAGGTGCTCCTTCCGCCGCCCGGACGGAGGGCCGGGAGCGGCGCGGGCCGGGCCGCAGGCGTCCCGCGGGCTGCCCCGCTCGCACCCGAACGCGGCGCGGCCGAGCGCGCTCCTTCTACCGGGCCCGCCGCGGCCTACACCGCCACCCCTACGGCCAGAGCGGGACCGAGGCCCCCGCTGTCCCGGGAGTGCAGCGCGCCCGAGGGCCGTCAGCCGGGACCGCGCGGCGCCCGGCGGGCAGCACTCACCTCCCTCACCGGAGCGGGCCGCGGCCGATCGCGCTTCTATCCCCTCTCCTCCGCCGCTTCGCTACAAAATGGCGGCCAGGGTCGCGCGCTCACGTCGCGGCCTTTCCCCTCCCCCCGCCCCTCGCGGCACGCCAGCGGGAGGGGGGTCGGGCGGGGGAACAGCCGAGCGGGGCGGGCGGGGCTTCCCCCCGAGCTTCCCGCCCCGCCGGGAGAGCCTCTCCACCAATCGGGGCACAGCGCCGCCAGACGCCGGGTCAGTCCTGACCAATCAACAGGCAGCGACCTCGGAGGGGACGTTCCACCGCCCGCCGCCCGCGGTGTCCACGCCCCTCACGTGAAGCCAGCGCCGTGCTGCCATTGGCCAGAAAGCTCCCGGAGCCTTTCTCGCGCTGTGAGCCGAGCAGCGCTTCTGGCCTCACGCATGCGCACCGGCGGCCGAGCCGGGCGGGCAAGGCGCGGCGGCGCGGGGCTGACCGAGGGGCCGCCCCTCCTCCAGGGCGCGGTCGATCCCGTGGGTCCCCCCTCGCCCCGCTGCCGTCCCCCCCAGGCGGTGGTATGGCCCCCGGCACCGCGCCCCCCCCCCTCCCGGCGCTGCCTCGGTACGGCCGCAGGCGCTGCCGCCCCAGAACATGGCGGCGGAGCCCGGGGAGCCACACGGCACGTCCCGTCCCCCCGGGCTGGGCCCCTCCGTTTGACACTCCCGGCTCCTGGAGGCACCCAGCCCTCCGCTCACAGGGCTCGGGCCGCCACCGCGACGCTTCAGCTCCTTTCGGCCCGCCTCAGCCACCTTCCAGCCCTAGGGGACAACACCGGGACCCCGAGGAGCTCCCCCCGGGTACGAGGGTGCCCGGCTTATGACAAGGCATATAGGAAGGACCTCAGCTCTGACAGAGACCCGCTCCTCAGCTGTCATGGGGTCAGCAATGACAGACCCCCAGTCCCAGAACATCCACCCCATGGAGGTTTGGGACATGGCTTCATCCCACCTCAGAACAGGATGAGAAAGTTGGGGCTGTTCAGCCTGGAGAAGGCTGCGTGGAGACCTCATAGCAGCCTTCCAGTATCTGAAGGGGGCCTATAGGGATGCTGGGGAGGGACTCTTCATTAGAGACTGTAGTGACAGGACAAGGGGTGGCGGGTTCAAACTTAAATGGGAAGTTCAGGTTAGATGCAAGGAAGAACTTCCCTGTGAGGATGCTGAGGCCCTGGCACAGGTTGCCCAGAGAAGCTGTGGCTGCCCCATCCCTGGCAGTGTTCAAGGCCAGGTTGGATGGGGCTTGAAGCAACCTGCTCTAGTGGAAGGTGTCCCTGCCCATGCCAGAGGGTTGGAACTGGATGAGCTTTAAGCTCCCTTCCAACCCAAACCAGCCTGAGATTCCATGATTTGATGGTTTTGAAAACCAGTTACTGCATGAGTGTTGGCAGACACCGTGATGTGTGCTGAGATGCTCCCATGGCCACAAAGCTCCTGACTTCCTTGTGTGCAGGCACCAAGTGCACAGAAGCATTTGCAGCCATTGGCCCACCTTAAGTCTGCAAGAGTTGGGTGTGTCTGAAAGGGAACATCTGAAATATACCACAGAAATGGTTTTATGACATGAGACAGACTTTTACTGCGCACAAGTCCCTGAGGTCTTTCACCAGACAGGTGAGGAATGAAAGATTCAGGGCAACGCATTGGGATCCTGCTCCAAGTTCCTCAGGGGCTGCAACTGACTGCCCACAGGAAGAAAAGGATTGAAAAGGAGCTTCTCCCACGGGACAAACTCCCGCCTGCCATCCCCATGGTCACTGCGGCTCTGGGGCTGCTCCTCTCACCAGGAAAAAGCATGAAGCCTGGGCAGGAGCTTCCACCCCATGACTACATGGCAGCAAGCCTCTCTGGAGAAGCAGCTCTCCAAAGTCCTGGGCTTATAGCACGCACCCTCTTAAATCAAAGCTCTTGTTTTAGACCCAGCCTGGAGCACCAAAACGCAAGGGGTTCCCAACCTCTCCCATCCGGATTTCATCTTCTGCTGTTTGGCAAAAGGATCAGATACTGAAATGTCTCTGTAAAGGCAGCATCAGTGGCAGAGGGACACACAACGCAACCCAGGAACTTGTCCAAGCTGGCTTACAGTAGGGAGATGTTCAGCTGAGAGAGTCCAGCTCCATGTCCTTGCCTCTTGCTACTTAGAGCATGCTCAGAGCCTCCTGGCGACATGGCAGTGCTATTTCCAACAGTGCAAGACACTCTCCCTTTAGCAACAGCTTCCCACGCTACCTTCTTCCTCCTTCCCACAAGGCATCTATGACTTTATTATAGAGATTTTTTCCTCTTTTTATAAAACTGGCAAAACTAGCAACTGTGGGATGGCTGGAACCACCAGTGCTGACTGCAGCACGTACAGCAGTGAGGGTGGAACCTGCTACAAACACACAGTTCTTAGCCAGCAACTCAGACTTGGAAGTAGCCTGACTGGAGGCCCAGAGATGCTGAGCAGGCAAGAGGAGCATGGGAAGTGCGTGAGAGCACGCAAGGCTCCGAGCTGCGTTGTAGATCTATTCTTGGATAAACATCAGGCTCTTCAGGACTGACATGCACAGTCCCAAGGGCCCCTACCTCAAGGGAAAGGAGAAGTACTTGTTCCCTGACTTGCAGTGTATTTGCTCCCACTGGACACGCAGCAGGAGTGCTGAATCCTCAAACCCATCCACGATGTCCTGGAAAACAGATGCAGGAATTAGTACCTGGAGGGTGGATCTGCCAGAGGACAGAGTCAGTAGCTCTCTCCCTTAACCAAGTCAGAGATGAGGCCATCTGTGGCTGGAAGCCTCTGACTTCACTCTGGAGGGTGACTTAACTTAATTGCCCCCAAAAGCAATATGAGTTCTTCCAACCCAGTGACATTTGTCTTGCTCAGTGAAGAGAAACTCCTCTGCCCTTGGCTGGACACCAGCTCTGGTCTTCCCCTGTTCTCTGTGCTGTGCGGGGCTGTACCTGGAGCTCCTGCAGGCACTGCCCTTCCAGCCTGTCCGACAGGTCTCCGACGCACCAGGCCAAGCTGATGTGGAATGACGGGTCCTGAAAGCAAAACAGGGATTGGATCGTGAGGGGCGAAGGGCGCTCTGCTCAATGGATGAAGCCATGGTGGGAGATCTGGTGTGATGCTGTCCTGTCTGGGATCACACAGGCAGGAGGTTCCTGAAGCTGGGAGCCCCCTCTGCCAGCTCAATAGTTGCAGAGCTGATGCGGACAGCACATGAGGTGAATTGAGTCCTGCACTCTCCCAGCCCAGCCTTTCTGGACACCAGTGGGCAAGGCTGATTCCCAGCCTCTCTGCAGTCAGCAACTGCACAGAGAACCTCCCATGGCCGGTCCCGCAGTGGGTACGTGGATCACTTCCAAATAGCACACAAGAGACCCCTGCTCAGCTCTGGAGACAGAGATATCAGGGTCTGGCCCTTCAAATTCCACAACCTGTCCTCAAAGCTAGTACCAAGCAAAAAGGCTAGACTGATGCCTCAAGAAATTGTCCAAGGAAGAGGCACAAGCATCACCACAGTGCTCACCCCAAGCCTGTTTTATCCTATTACAACCCTACTTCCATGCACAGCAGAGTGTCTGCTCTGGCCCTTTGCCACAAAGACATGGTTCTCAGTAGGCCACTAGACAGTTAACATCCTTACTCTCCTGCACAGGGCAAGATACAGAAGTCACAGACTTACAGAATAGAATCATAGAATGGTTAGGGTTGACAAGGACCTTAAGATCATCCAGTTTCAAACCCCTGCGCCATGGGCAGGGATGCCTCACACTAGACCATGTTGCCCAAGGCTCTGTCCAACCTGGCCTTGAACATTGCTAGGGATGGAGTATTTACCACTTCTTTGGGCAAGCCATTCCAGTGCCTCATCACCCTCACTGAACTTCCCCTGTCTAAGTTTGAACTCATAACCCCTTGTCCAATCGCTACAGTCCCTGATGAAGAGTCCCTCTCCACATCTTTGTAGGCCCCCTTCAGATACTGGAAGGCTGCTCTGAGGCTGCTATGACTTTCACTAGTCCTATTCTCAGCAAGATCGTGTTCAGCATGGGAGGTATGAACAGCCCAGAGGAGACCATTTCAGTGTGTAACCTCCCTGTGCCTCTTTATTTGAGGTGAACATTTTAAGGGCCTCTCACAGAGAACCAGCTGGCATGTCCAGACTGGCAGGGAAGTACTGGGAGATGCCTCACCTTGTAGAACGTAGGAAGGTCAAATTCCTCCAGAACTCTGTCTACCTCCGAGACCAGCTCCAGCAGCTGGAAATGCCCAGCAGTGACCTCCAAGCCAATAAAGGTCCTAGAAAAAGGCAAAGAGAGACAGCAAGCATGCTCTCATTCTGCAGGAATCACAGCTGAAAGCATACTTAGCCCTGCATTCCAACCAGGCAATTTCCCTACCCGCTAACAAAAGATAGTATGAGGAATTCCAGGTTTAAGCGTTCAAGGAAACAGGCCATATTCTGAAGAAAAAAAGAAATGGAGATGTAGTGGCAGGGAGAAGAGGACTGGATGATACACAATACAGACTCACTAGACTAACTCAGCACTGTTTGGGACACAAAAACTCATTTTCCCGGCAAAGGATGCACTCTATGGAAATTCGAGCAAGGCATGGGCCTGGGCAGGTGCTGCTGTCAAAAAGCGGAAGTTGCTGGAGGGGTTTTATAGTGGGAGAGGAAGCAGGCAATGGGATGTACCAAGCTGGAGAGGTGAGAGAGATATCTCCTCAAAAGGACTGTCTGGATGATGCTTTCTAGACTCCAGGAGGGGAGGGGAAGACTAAGGATCCGCTTCTTCACACCCATGACTATCGTGGGCTGCCATTCCCACTAGATTCAGCAACTTCTCACAATTTAATCACCTTTGCTTTGACATTTAAACTACTTAATTGCATTCAGTCAGAATCAGGCTTCTGAGCTGACACCCACGAGAATTACCGCTGTCTGAGCCATTTCACTCCAGCTCTTGAAAGACCTGCACTACAATTTCACCACCAGCATTGCCGCCCGCCCCAGGCTGCAGGTTCACCCACTGCTGATGTGACCAAAGGCTGGCAGAGAATCAGCCCTGCAGCTAAACGTTTGTGCAAGTGGCTGGGGAATGGGGTGAGACCTCTGGGGATGAGGCGATGCTGTTATTGCCCTGTCACACGGCTCAGCCCCATCACTGTGGAACAGGCAGGGTGATGTCTCCCATTCACCCAACACCTTGCTCAGCCTCCTGCCCAGGCAGGCAGGGAGGCTGCATTGCTACTCACTTACCTGGTCTTGTTCTGGTTGGTGTAAACCTTCACTTGGTCAGCTACACAAAAGAACCTGAAATAAGGAATAATCTATTTCAGCTATTAGAAAAAAAAAGAAAAAGAAAAAGGAGCGGGAAAAAAAAAGAAGAGGGGGAGGAGATGGGAAAAAAAGAGAATAAGAGAAAAAAGAGAGAAAAAAGAAGGGGGGAAAGAGAAGAATAAAAAGAGGAGAGGGAGAAAAGGAGAGGGAAGGGGGGCAATTGGGGAAAAAAGACGAGGAAAAAAGGGGGAAAGAGGGAAAAAAGAGAGTAAAAAAAAAAGTTAAAAAGCGTGGAGTAAAAGGGGGGGAACAACATAGGGAAAACGGGGGAGGAAAAAAGTGGGGAGAAGAAATGAGAGAAAAAAGGGGAAAAAGAAAAGAAAAAGAAAAAAAAAAAGAAAAAAGAGGAAAAAACAAAAGTGGGAAATGAGAAAAATGAAGGGGGGGAGAGGGGGAAAGAGAGAGAAGAGAGGAGAGAGAAAAAATCCTGTGCGGGGGACAGGATTTCTACCGAGCATTGGAAAGATAAAGGCAAATGTGTGCCCCACTGGGACCGAATCGGTGAAGCCAGAACTTTCCTGGGCTCGGACTAACTGCCCCGGTTTGCAGCTTTCCGGAGCCGCAGGAATGACCCGTGGGGCAGAGCACGGCACAGCACCACCGCCGCCGCCTGGAGAGGGCAGACGTGATTGTGCTGCCCGATCCCGCTGAGAGCTTCGTAGGGATCGGCGCCAGGGAGGCCTGCGGGTGCCGCTGCACCCCGCGGCCTGGGAGGGAGCGAGCGGCCCCGCAGGGCCCGTACCTGTGGAAGGCGGCCAGGCGCGCCCTGAGGCCGCTCACGAAGGGCTGTATCCAGTGGTAGCGCAGCACCACGCACTGTGAGAGACTGAGGTGGAACTCCTCCATCGCCGACAGCGACGGGACGTGGCTGCGGGCGCGGTACACCAGCAGCTCCAGCAGCTCCAGGAACTCCTCCCGCACCCTGTCTGCGGGCAGCGCGCTCACACAAGGGCTGTCCCCGTCCCCACCACCACCCCTCCCTGTTGCTCCCGTCCTCGCCGGACACCGGCTGCCCCGGGGGCTCGCGGGGCCGCCATCACCTACACGGCAGGTAGACATGGGTCGCCCAGTTGCCCCGCTCGTGCGGGAAGCTGCGGACGCGGCCGCCGTGCCGGGAACTGTCGTCGGTAACGGCCTCGTCCGGCTCCGGATCGCCCGGCAGGTCCGCGGGCAGGGGCAGGCGCTGCCGCACAGCGCTGCAGGACGAGGAGGATGAGGAGGAGGAGGAGGAGGAGGAGGAAGATGAGGAGGATGAGGAGGATGAGGAGGATGAAGGCCGCGCGTCCCCACCCGGCCCCGCGCAGCTCCCACCGCCCTGGGCCCTTCCCGTTGCACTCACCCGGCCCTGGAAGGCCCCTGCTCGCCGCCGTCCCCCCCGTGCCTCCCTTCCTCCTCCTCCGAGCTGCTGTACTCCACCAGCGCTGCCCTCATGGCTCTAGCCGGGCCCTTCCTGGTCGCTGCTGCTGGTGCCCCCCTCTCCAGGCGCCGGTGCCCGTGCCCCGGTGGCGGCGGGGGCGCTTTGTCTCCGCGGCCCAGCAGGGGGCAGCCCCCGCGGCTCGCCCCGCCTCCTCCGCCGCCGCCGCCGCCGCGGCCGGCCCGGCCCGCTGGGATCGCGCCCTCCCTCCCTCTGCGGCCGCCGCCCGCCCGCCTCCGGCACCGGCGCCCATTTCCCTCCTTACGTCCCTCCTTCCCGGCTCTCGCCGCCACGCCGGCGTGGGGCTTGGGCGGAGCGTGCAGGCCGCGGCCCCGCCGGTGGCGAGCGGGCTGCTAGGGGCCTCTACCCGCCGGAGGTTGGGGGCTTGGCCGCCGTCGCCGCCACTCTTTGTGTGGGCCTTGCCGGGGTGGGCAAGGACCCCCTACCCCAGCCCAGCGCGGGGCCTCTAGCAGCGCGGCGGCGGGGCAGGCCGCAGGGCACCGTAAGCGCGCCGGTGCGCAGGCCGGCGGGGCCGCGGGAGCCGTCCCATGGGGAGAGGAGAGCGGAGGGACGGGCCTGGCCGCGGGCTGCGGCGGCCGCTGGCCCCCGAGCTCCCCGGCCGCCCCCGCGGTGCCCGGGCCCGCCGCGCCGCTCCCTGAGGCGGCCTCGGCCTTGGCCCGGCGGTGGGAGGCGGGAGCGGGCAGCACCATGCCGGAGCAGGCCGTGCCGCGGGCCGCTGCTCCAGTTTGAAAGTACCTCTGCGCTCCCGTCTGCTCTCCTGGAATGGTTGTCGCTTCCCACCTCCCACGGAGGGATGAGTTAGGCTCGGAGCTGGCGCCGGCTCTGGTACCCGTGCAGAACCGTCGGTAAGCCAAGGTTGGTATTCCTGGTTATTCCCCTCCTCCATGGGTCTGGGATGCGCCTGCAGTGTTTAACGCTGCCCGAGGGGGAGGGCGGCAGCCGGGCTGAAGCTCTGTATCCGTTCCATCAAGATCCGTGCTGGCGATTGCTGCTGCCAGCCCATGTCCGCAGGCAAGGTGGGCTGTGTAGGAGAAAGAGGAGGTCTTGCGTTCTGGCAGGGTGGTGGTGGGACCTTTGGGCGTTTTACTGCCCAAAATTGTGCTAGCAGTCAAAATACTATTTTGCAAGTCCCTGTAGGCAGAAGCTCCCCAAGCTGTAGGTAACCGTCTGGTCTCAGCTGAGCGCTGGGGAGGTGGGAAGTGGGTTTCTCTGGTGCATGTTATCGCTTGGTTTTAAACACAAGCACCTTCCTAGAAGACCCAGGTTTTACTTAACCCTGGGTAGGGGCATGTGCGTTGACCCATTCCTGACTGTGATCTGATGGGGTTTAGGAACTCATGGCCCAGGCTGCTTCTTGCCAAAGCCTGGACCCTTCCTCTGTATTGAGATGTGTTACCTCTGCTGCTCACTGATGGGTTTTACTCTTAAGTTTATGCTAGGTTTTTCTGGACATCTCTTGAAAGACTGGAACTTTTTAGTGAGCTGTGATATTCTGCAGTAAGACCAGGCAACAGCTCTGGTGTAGGATGTTCAGCTCCAGTGTACTTCTGTTCCATGTTTTGATAGGAGGTTCAGCTGAGTTACTGCTTTAACAGTTCTTTTATCTTCACAGCAGGTGCTGTGCATGATACCTGTGGGTTCTGTGTTTTGTGGATGGGATGACATCCTATCCACTATGTGAAGGCAAGCCTTCATCCTGGTTCTGTCTCTTCCTAGTCTATAAGTGCTGCCCAGAAAGAGCAGAGGAAATCTCTTACATACATCCCTTGGATATTGTGCCCGATACCCAAGCTGCAGGAGGAGCAGAATGCCTCACAGGGGTGTTTCAGCCGGGGTGGGGTCAGCTTGGGGTCTGCCTTGATGTCTGTAAAATCTGATCTGGTAGCTCCTTGATTGTGCGGCATTTTGTGTACCTCAGCCTAGGCAGGGACTGGTGTTCTCAGCCCAAGCCTCCAGTGGGGCTGGGAGATCCAGTGACTGATAGCAGCTGAAGTAGTGGCTTTGCTGACTAGAACCTGGGCAGTTGTGCTGCTTCTCTTGAGAGCACATGGCTCAAACGCATGCCTGGCTGTGTGTGGGCAGAGCCTGACCCTCCCCAGGTCCAGTCATACTTTGCCCAGCAGTAAGGGGGGCTCTGGTTCTGGTCAGCTCCTCCAAACTGGCCTCCTGGCAGCCTTGCAGCAATACAGGAGAGTTTTCAAAGCAAACTGTGGGAGGAGGTTGACTGGAGAGTTGCCCATCTTTCTTCTAAGACCTGACACCAGCTGTCCTTTTCCTTGCAGAGAGAGAGCTGTTCCCTGGGCTGCTTCCCTCACCCTCCCCAAATGTGAGCACATCGCAGCCAGCACAGAGAAGGACCTCCTCTTGTCTTGCTTCTGCCTCCTGTTCTTTTGTTGGAAAAAGCCAAACCAGATCAGTCCACAAAGAACTTGAGCTGATCTGAGGAGGAGGCTCTGGAGTCTCAGTCACTTCTTTGCTTCCAGGATCCTGGCTGTCGGCTGGATTTTCTGTCCTTGACTTCAGCAATTCAGCTGCGGGGAATCAGGATCTTGGATACTTTCAATTCTTGTTTTTGCTTGAACCTTCTCCACCAAGAAGCTGAAGCTGTCCCTGTTGAAATCCTGTTTTTCCCCAAGCATGTCAGAAAGCTGGCAGCAGCAACAGCAGCAACCACCGCAGCCACCGCAGCAGCACCACGCTGGGGCAGCTGCCCTCACAGAGCACTCCATCCCGCCCAGCACTGACAGCTCCTTGGGCTGTGCTGTCTACGGCATACTGCTCCAGCCGGACCCCGGTCTGCAGCACCCCCAGCACGCCTCCCTCCAGGTTGGAGACCTGTCCCACAAATGTGGGGTGTGTGGCCACGACCTCACTCACCTCTCCAACCCCCATGAGCACCAGTGCTTGCCAGGCCATGATCGCTCTTTCCAGTGTACCCAGTGCCTGAAGGTCTTCCACCAGGCCACTGACCTGCTCGAACACCAGTGCATCCAGGTGGAGCAGAAGCCCTTTGTGTGCGGTGTCTGCAAGATGGGCTTCTCCCTCCTGACCTCGCTGGCGCAACACCACAACGTCCACAACAGCAACGCCATGAAGTGCTCTATCTGTGAGAAGACCTACAAGCCCCCTGAGGCAGAGCATCTGCAGCCTCTCGACACCTCGGAGAAGCCCTATAGCTGCTCCATCTGTCAGAAAACCTTCAAGCACCTCTCGGAGCTGTCCCGGCATGAGCGCATCCACACGGGTGAGAAGCCCTACAAGTGCACGCTGTGCGACAAGAGCTTCAGCCAGTCGTCCCACCTGGTGCACCACAAGCGGACGCACAGCTCAGAGCGGCCGTACAAGTGCACGGTGTGTGAGAAGACATTCAAGCACCGCTCCCACCTGGTGCGCCACATGTACGCCCACTCTGGGGAGCACCTCTTCAAGTGTAACATCTGTGAGCTGCACTTCAAGGAGTCGTCAGAGCTGCTGCAGCACCCCTGCACGCCCAGTGGGGAGCGGCCCTTCCGCTGCGGTGAGTGTCAGAAGGCTTTCAAGCGCCCGTCTGACCTGCGGCAGCATGAACGCACGCACAGCGAGGAGCGGCCCTTCAAGTGTGACCTGTGCCAGATGAGCTTCAAGCAGCAGTACGCGCTGATGCGCCACCGCCGCACACACAAGGCTGAGGAGCCCTTCAAGTGCAACCTGTGCGAGAAGGGCTTTGTGCAGCCCTCGCACTTGGTGTACCACCAGCACGTGCACGGCATAGAAAACCTTTTCAAGTGCAACGTGTGCCAGAAGGGCTTCAACCAGTCCTCGGAGCTGCTGAGGCACAAGTGCGTGCAGAACGCAGAGCGTCCATTCAAGTGCGGCATATGCAACAAGGCCTACAAGCGGGCCTCAGCGCTGCAGAAGCACCAGCTGGCCCACTGCTCTGAGAAGCCCCTCAAGTGCACGCTCTGTGAGAGACGTTTCTTCTCCTCCTCCGAGTTCGTGCAGCACCGCTGTGACCCGGCCCGTGACAAGCCCCTCAAGTGCCCTGACTGTGACAAGCGGTTCAAGTACGCCTCAGACCTGCAGCGCCACCGGCGTGTGCACACCGGTGAGAAGCCCTACAAGTGCCCCTCCTGCGAGAAGGCCTTCAAGCAGCGTGAGCACCTCAACAAGCACCATAGTGTGCATGCTCGGGAGCAGCAGTACAAGTGCATGTGGTGCGGGGAGCGTTTTCTGGACTTGGGCCTGCTGCAGGAACACAGCGTCCAGCACACGACTGAGGGCGCCTACCAGGTGGCTGCCTGCTTGTCATGAGCCTCCTGCCCCTTGGTGGCTTGCAGCTTGCATGTGATGCTCCGGAGCCTCAGCCTCTCCCTTCCCTCTTCTCGGTTGTAAACAGAGTTTGGGGATAGACGGGTAGGGAGGGCAGGCAGGTAAACTTTCCTCTGGCCTTTGTGGTTGCTACACCACTTGTTTTACAGGAGCAATGGACAATGTGAAAAGCTTGAAGGGATGGTGAGGAAAGGAGGGAGGTGGGGAGACTAAGCAATGCCTGTAGTTGCCTACTTCATGCTGTACCTGCAGTTCCAGTGCTGAGAGCTCAGCTGTGGGCACCAGCCTTTTGGATGCAGGCTTTTTTCTGTGCCCTGCCTGACAGGGCTGGTGCAGAAGACTGGGTGACTCCTCCTGAGGGGCTTAGGAGAAGGGCAGAGAGAGGAAGTAGCAGATTTCTGCTTCTGGGATCTTCTACCTTTGTTGGTCCAAGCTCAGTTGCAAGGACCGCTTCAGTGTGTTAATGTTGACTGCCCTGACCCTCCCTGCTCTCCCTCTTTCCAGAGTGTAGAAAGGGAAAAGCCATGGGGCTGCACAGCTCCAAAAAGCACTTTGGCATTGCTGCTTTTGCAGTCGTTGGCTTTCACACCCTGCAAGGGTCTTCGGCAAGCCTGCCCATCCCTGCCAGCAGCACCAGGAGGAGTAGCAAGTGCTGTGCCACTACCAGAGAATGTATCAAAGAGGGTCTCCCTGCCCTGCTCCTGACTGAGAGCCTGCTTCCTGAGAGACCCTGCTCTCCTGCCAAAACTCCCTCTGAGCCCCTGGGCCCCTTTGCACTGCTTGGGCTTTAGCATCCCCCCCAGGGGCATCAGGCAAAGGGCCCTCCTGGCAGTTCGAACACTAAAGGCTGAGAGAACACTACTAATAGCCTACAGTTTGAGAAGTGTTACCCTCGCCAACAGGAGCCCATGCTGCCAGGAGCTTGGTGGCTGATTTGCTGGAGGGAACCAGAGCAAGCCAGGGGCATCCATCCTGGCCTGCAGGCTGGGCTCTAGAGGAAGGGGAAGGTCAGCAGTGGGTAAAGGAGTGCATTTTTCCCCTCTTGCGGGAGTCCTGTTTTACCCCTTTACTCTTTCTTTACCTCTTCTGTATTTTTCAGGTTTTGCACAGTTCTTGTAAACATCACTTACAAATAAATTTCCCCTAGCAAAGTTGATGCAGCCTCAGGTGTTTTCCTCTGCAGGAATTTGCTGGCTTCTCATGACCGAGAGACCTGTTACATGCCAGTTAGATGCCTTGGAGATTGAAGGTGTACTCACTAGGTTGCCCATCAGCCTTTCCCTCTCTGTCTTTGGAGACATTAAGATGTTAAACATCCATCTTCGGGGATACTCACATGCTTGCTTGGATGTGGTCCTAGACAGCCTGCTGTAGCTGACCTTGTGCAAGCAGGTTGGACAAGATGATTCCCTGAGTTCCCTGCCAGCCTCAGCTCTTCTGTGCTGTTTGTTGGCCGTTGTGTGAGGTAGGAGTATTGTGATGAGTGGTAATTAGTAAGCAGCAGACAGTGACTTGTCCTTGTGCTGCGCAGGTGATGAGAACAAGGTTAACAAATGTTGTCTTCAGTAAGTATGGGAAGATGAACCTTGTAGAGGGCTGGGCAGTGCCTGCTTTGCTAGTTGGGGACACTCATCTAAAAAGTGCAGAAGGACTTTTGTTTCGAGGATGATGAGGAGGGATGGGGACAATTTCATGATAGGTCTGACCCTGGGGCTCAGTCTTCATGTGCAGCTTTAAGTGGGTTAAAGCAGTCCTTGCTCTGTGCTGCCCAAGGAAGAGGGACCGATGGTTATCTTCATGCTGCCTCAGAGATGTAGAACTTCCTACCAAGTTTTCTGTCTGTGTTTCTATTTCCTTTTTTCTTGTTTTGCCCTTTTTTTTTAAAGCAGTTTGTTAATATTCATTAAAAATACTGTATAGTTTAACTTGATGTCATACTGGATCTTTTAAACAACAACAAAAAAAGTGATACCTTGGTTTTTTAAAGATCTCTTTGGTTCTAAATAACTGGTTTTTGCTGTTTAATATGTAGCAAGTTCAGTGTATGCTTTACTGTAGGAGCAAAAATTAGTCCAAGGAAGGCTAATCCTGTCTTTATAGAAAGGCTTGATGGTGACCAAGAGTGTGAGCATGGGACCAGGGCCAGCTGGGGAGCCTGGCACTCACCTGAGCCCTTGCTCTGCTCCTGCCCAAGCTCCGCATGGCTGCCACAGGTCCCCCAAAGCCAGGGATTCTGCAGCAGCCAGGATCAGTGCCCAGAGCTGGAGCCTGCAGAGAAGCTCATCTTTAGTAGGAGCAGGGTGTGAAATGGAGGCTGCTGAAGCTCCCAGGGGCTTTTGTGTCTTTATTTTTTTCTGGGGCAGATGCTGGCTAGAGAAGGGGTTTGGAGGGATTGTTGGCATGGCCCCTTCGTGGCTGTTCCCTGCTCTCTTCCTTCCCCAGGGCCCCCGTGGCTGCCTGAGTGGCTGGACAGCCTCAGGTGCTTGGGGAGGAGGAGGGTGGCAGTGTGCCCCAGGCACAGCTATGCACCATGTGTTGGCTGCAGAGCTGGTGGATCCCATTCCCCTTATACCCCTGGGCACAGGGACTATTGTGGAGTGTTTGTTTTCCTCAAGCTGCGCAGCTGGGAAAGCCCTTGGTGCCCAGCAAGGAGCTCCAGCTCTGCTTAGGAAGTGGGGCCCCATACCTGGGAGAGAAGGGATGCTGTGGGGAGCTTGGTGGGGACAAGTGCAGGTCATCAGTTGGTGCCTGTGAGCTGGTGCTTCCAGGTTCAAAAACATCTTGGGGCAGCATTAAACCATCATTAAGTAGGACTGGCTGTGGTGACTCTCTTGTTTGCTGCCCAGATCCAGTAGAAGCCCCTGTTGGCTTCTGCTGCCAGATGTTGGTACTGGCTGGTGGAGGACCCATGTGGAGCAGGCTGCCGAGTGGCCAGCAGGAGCCTCAGGAGTGTTTTTACAGAGAGATTGTCTAGCTGGAAGCAGCAGGTGGATCTCTGTTGCTGTGGCTTTGGGTCCTGTTTTGACCTGAGAGGTGATGGAAATGGCCAGAGGCATGTGGCAGTTAGGAGTGTGGTGCTGGGTGGGGAAGCAGGGGCTGGCCAGGCACCCACCACCAAGGGCTCTGCTAACTGCTGGTGTTTCCTTTTCAAACCAAAGAGCAGTTGTGGCCAAAGCCTCTTGTGGGTAAAACGTGTTTCTACTCTGCACATGTGTTGCACTTTGCTTCTGACATTTCTTTCAAGAGACTTTCAGGCTTCTTCATGCTGCCTCTGCTTGGCCTCTGGCATCACTTACTGCCACACAGAACCCAAGAGGGTCTCCATGCTGGAGCTGGTGTTGCATGTGTCTTCAAGACCTGGTGACCAGACCTGAGGATGCTCTGTAGGGCAGCTCAAGCACAGGGTGCTGCTGGGGAGGTGCTGGGCAGGGTTCGGCTGGCCAGAGGCTGCGTGGATGTTGTCAGGAGATAAGCCCAGCTCTTTAGGGCTGCTGTTCCTCTGTCTTCCTGGGTCCAGGAAGAAAGTAGACTGTTACCTGGGCTTTTTGCTGATCTTCACTTCCTCTTAGCCTACCTACAGGTTGCTTTTAGCTATGTCTCAGGCTCTTCCCCTCCACAGCTATTTTGTTTATACTTTTGTAAGATAAGATCTTCTTGGCTTCTTCACCCTTTGTTCAACTCTTTGTTTGCAAGCAGCAGTTTGGTTTTCCTCCTTTTTTTTTTTTTTTCATTTTGATTATGAGGTCTCTTCCCCCTTTCGCACCCCAGATTCCCTTTGTCCTGCCCCAAATTACTCTCCCACGTTGAGATCCCGGTGATGCCAAACCATGATGATAAGGTCAGGTGTTGGGACCCTAGTCTTGCTGAAATGCAGTAGGTGCTTCTGGTCCTTTCCCCCATGAGGCTGTCCATCCCACTGGGCACAGGCTATGCCTTTGGCTTAGCAGGTTGGCTTGGCCACATCATGTCCATGATGCAGCTCTTCTCTGGTGAGTCTGAGCCAGAGCAGGACTATAGGAAACAGGTGCTGAGGTGAGAGCAGCCATTTCCATGGTGGGTCCCTTTGTCATATCTCCAGGGCTGGGCATTAAGTCAGTAAAGGGCTGTCAGACATTTGTGGGGAGAAGTCATGGCCCTGGTGGGGGAGGGGGGGGTGTTGGATCACTCAGTTCCCTTGGGAATGCCTGCTGGGCAGCTGTGGGCATCAGGCAGGTGGCTGAGCTCAGCTGGCTGTGGCATGGGCACCTCTAGGACCACAGGTATCCCAGGTGGCCCTGACAGCTCTCTGGGGACCACATGCCATCCCTGCCATCTGGGTGGGAAGACATACATGCTCTGGTCTTGGGGACCGCAAGTGGAGGGCAGGGGGGAAAGCATCCTCTCACAGTAGTTTGGGATCAAAGTAGTCTGGGTGCTCCAGCCTGGCTGTGCACTGTTAGGAGGGAGGAGAGCACTTTCTACACTTCCCTTGGGTATTTACCATCAAATCAAGGCTGCAGCCGGGGCCTGGCTATTAATATTTAGCAAAAAGCTCAGTTGTTCAGAGTTTGACTGTTCCTCCCTTGGGTGACGAGTTCACCTGCGGAAGGTTCCTGCACACATGATGCTGAGATGCAATAATGGCTGCTGCAAAGGCTGGGGCCAACAGCTGCCTCTGCTGCTTCTTGGGCATGAAGGAGCTGCTGTCACAGCATGTCCTGGGTGCTCGGTGGGAGAGCAGCGCAGCAGGAGGGAGCTGGACCACAGGCTTATCTCCCTATCATCCGGGCCATGGATCTGAGGGATTCCATGACTATGAGGTTTTCAGTTATCCTGACCTGTGCTCATGCCTCTGGCAGAGTTCCCTGGGGCCATGCAGAGTTGTGGCCAAGGATGCTGAGGTTTGTGTGGCTTGCAGTGCCTTTAAAACTGCTCTCCATGTGTTTCTAAGATGATACTCCATGTATGTGTATATATATTGTATTAACACATCCTGCTCTTCTGTGTGAGTGTCAAATGGGTTTGCTTTACTAATAAATTTATAGTTATTTATACATTCCTGTGGGTAAGATTTCTGGAGCAGAGCCTCCTCTGTCTTCATGTTCTGTCTGGCCCTGCTTTATATATTTATTTTTTTCCCATGTTTTCTTTCTTTCTTTCTTTCTCCAGAACTTTTTCTGATGGAGAAATGATTGTTCATCCACTTGGTAACCAAAACTTGAGACACGGGGTACAGGCAGACATCCGGGGCTGAAAGCAAAAGCAGGCTGTCAGCAGTGTGGTTTTCGTAGAATCCCAGACTGGGTTGGGTGGGAAGGAAGGGTCCTTAAAGCTCATCCAGTTCCAAACCCCTGCCACTGGCAGGAACACCTTCCACTAGACCAGTTTTTGCCCCTTACTAGGGGTGGACAGTTCTCCTCTGAGGCAAAGCTGGGGCTTCAGGGCAGAAGCAGGCAGGATTCTGCCTGCCAGGAGCGCCTGTTGAGGAGGCAGAAGCTGTTGCATGTTGTAGTCTGAGAACCCCAGCCCCTCACCTGGCTGTTTCAGCCTTCCCAAAAAGTTTGTTGGCATCCTGTGATAGCAATAGACCTGCAGAGAGCCTGACTTGCTCCATCCCACAGCCAGCTGAGATGTGTGTTCGGATCACTGAAAAAATGCTTCTGGCTGAAGTTTTGGGATGGGAAACCGAGGCAAGAGTGGGGACATTGCTTCGCCTGAGTCCCGCAGCTGGGAGGTGGCATGGCATCCTTTCATGCTGCCTTCTCCCTTCAGAGTTAAAGTGCGGAGGCGCTCAGGAGGAGGAAGAGAAGGGATGTCCCCCTCTCAGGGAGAGGGCAGGACCCCTTCCCCTCTGCAGATGTTGATCCTGGGTCACCTGTCCCTCTGGCAGCTGTGCTGAGCCCTGGGAGGGCATTAGTGCCACAGAGCAGGATAGTGCCTGGTGGCAGAGTCATAGAATCCCAGCCTAGTTTGATTTGGAAGGGACGTTAAAGCTCATCCATTCCCAACCCCCTGCCACGGGTAGGGGCACCTTCCACTAGAGCAGGTTGCTGCAAGCCCCGTCCATCCTGGCCTTGAACACTGCCAGGGATGGGGCAGCCACAGCTTCTCTGGGCAACCTCTGCCAGTGCCTCACCCTCTTCCTTATATCTAACCTGAGCTTCCCCTGTTGAAGTTTAAACACAACACAGCTTCTCCAGGCTGAGCAGCACCAACTTTCTCAGCTGGTCTTAACATGGGAAGTGCTCCAGCCCCTGATCATCCTCGTGGCCCCTCTCTACTTGCTCCAACAGCTCCATGTCCTTCTTAAAAGAAAGGATGTTATCTTTCCCAGCTGCCCTAATTTCTTAAGTGCAGCTGGGTGATTTCCATGGGAAGATGAAGAGTTGAACCGCAGCTGATAATCCCAAATAGTGCCTGTGTCTGAACTTTGTGGTTTGAGGAAATACTCTGTATCCTCAGGGGAAGCAAGCAAATGGCATCAGCACCACCCTTGCTCTGCACAGGCTTTTAATGTCTCATCTTCGATTTCCCTGAATCACAGCAAAGCAGGTAATCCTTGCACATGCCAGAGCCCAGGCTCTGGCTGGGGGAGGACCAGGAGCTGCTGGTGGGAGCAGCATCCTCTCAGCACCAGCCCCTTAAGGTCTGATTGCTTTTTCAGAAGACCTTACTTACCTACTTGGTATCTTTTTTCCATGAAGTTACTGTAATTGGTCCCTCCTGCCTTACCCCACCAATGTGAAAGCTAAGGATGAAAACGAAAGGACAGCAAAAGTGGGTGGAAAATAGTTTGGCAAAGATGCCAGGAGAGCTGGCAGTATCGCTCAGGTAAGGAGCAGAACCTTCCCCTTGTTCTCCACGTATTCCTCTTGGGCATTCACTTGCGTCTTTGCACTCAGAGGGGATGCAGGTTTAGCCATCAGCAGATTCTGGGGCTTTTTAACTCCTTGCTGCAGGATTTCATGAGCCTGAGCCTGCAGAAGTTCACTTGAAGCTGTCCGTGTGTTGCTTTGCTCTTTTAGGCAGCACTGTCTTCTCAGGTGGGACCTGCAGAGCCCCCTGCAAGGTGGAACCTGGGTCAGCCTGTGCCCTGGAGGCTGCGTGGTTTGGTCTTGTGCCACTTCCATCACTGGTCCTGCAAGGGGGGTGGCAAGTCCATTTAACACCATGCCTGTTCAGGAGCCTTTGCTGCTGCCCAGAAGCTTGCATGTGGTGCTTTAAGACCCGGCCCAGCCTGCTCCCTTCACAGGTGGGGTTTTTCCTGGTGATCTGGGGTTTTCAAGGCATTCCACAGCAGCCCCAGCGTCCTGCTGTCAGAGCCGAGGCTCCCCTGCCTCTACCAGTGCTTGTGTGGGATCAGCATCCATCCTGCAGTGCGGAGCAGAGGGTTTGCCCCCAGCCTGGAGGTGGGCAACTGGGGCAGCTGAAGTTGCTGATAGATTAAACTCCGCCAGCCCTGGGCTGGGGTCTGAGTCTACCATTCAGAAGAGTGAGGAGGGGGAAACTGAGAGCAACCGAGCTGCCTGGCCCAGCATAGGTGCCCTGTGCTCATCTTCTGGCCACCATGGGGGTTTGCTGCCAATTCCTGCTGGGCAGGAGCAGCTCTCCTGGCCAGAGTCATGGGAAGCAAAGCGTAGGGAGCTGAGGCTGCGTGATGGCTTTGGGAGCCACAAGGCCTGGGAGAATGCAGCAATCACCTCTGATCTGTTTCTGCCAGTAAAGTCAGTGTCCAGTGCTGACCTGTAGGCAGTCATCACTCTGCTTCAGAGTGAACAGTATCTTAGGAACACAGTGATGGGGAATGAGGTGCAATGTGCCTGCACTGCTGCTGTGTGCCTCAGTTTCCCTAGCAGTGAATCAGAGCTGCAGAGGTGCTGGGCTGGGGGCAGGCAGGAAGGTGACTTGGTGCTCACTAGGATGGGAACACCAGTGGTGCTGAGGAAGGAGGAATCAGGTCAGGGGGCTCTGGCCAACCTGGGGCTGGATGTTGAGCAGCAAAGCTGTGCCAGAACTAGGATTCCAGGTTATGACCGTGGCTGGGATTAGAGCAATGGGAAAGGCTGGCAGTCAGCAGGGCTGGAGGTAAACGGATCAAGCAGCAGTTGGCAAGCTTAGCAAGGGGAGGCTTAGCTCAGCCTGGCTCTTCTACCTCCTGCCGCCCATGCTGGGGTCAGTGCAGAACAGTGAGTTCAGCATCCTGGGGCACATCACCCCTGCATCACCCCACAGGGTTTCAGCAGCCCCACTGCTGCTTGTCTGTGCATGCCTGCGTGCAGCTGGCCCTGGGCGAGGTGACAGTGTCCCCACAGCGCTGCTGGGCTTGCACTGAGCTGATGAGTGTCTGAGGTAGCTTTTGTGGGTCCAGAGATGTGGAGGATGCTCAAACCTGCTTGAGTTTTGGCTTTTCTTTGCGCTATCCTGCACTGAAGCCATGCTGGCAGCTGGGAGCTGGGGCATTCAAGACAGCTGCATGCCAGTAATCCCATTTGCAGGGAGTGCTGAGCTAATCCTTGCAGAGCCCTGAGAGGATTGGGGTGGGCTTGGGGGGTCAGTGGTGAGCTGCAGTGGCCAAGGAGCCTGCAGATCCCAGCAGTGGCTTCCCAAGAGGCAGCAGCAAGTGAGTGGGGTAAGTGACAGTGATGGAGGTGGGGGATGTGGCTGGGGTTTCTGCAGGGTGTCACATCACAGCGGGGTCAGTGCTCTGAAATGGAGTTGGAGAATGAGCTGTGGCGGGACATGGGTCGGTGGAGGGTGATGCTGTGAGGGTGATGGATTGGGGTAAATGTGGAGGGGTTTGATCTGCCATTGGAGGGGAGGGAAAGGCCGTGGTGCTCCCTGCTCCAAGTGAGAATGGCAGGTCTGCGCGCTGCTTGTGCTGGTGGAGACTAAAGCCCTTCACCCATGGAGCTGCACGCAGGCAGTGGTGTGCGCCAGTGCCCGCAGCATGGGGTATTGCATGTGGCTACCTGCTCTTTAGTGCCATCACAGGCAAATCCTGGCTGCTCATTCGTGTTTCTTCCAGCAATTAGTCTTCTGGGGACCCACAAATGTTCCTGCCCCTGTGTTGTTGGGGTGTGCCAGAGGAACAGCCCCAGTCCCCCACTTTCCTCCCCAGGCCAAGGACAAGCTTAAGCCTCAGGCTTTTACAGTAAAGCTGCACAACTTTATGTTGAGAGAGGAGCTGTTGGTTGTTGTGGGGGTTTTCTCTGGGTTTGTTTGGGCTTTTCTGGGACCTGGAAGGTCCCAAAACACAGATGGAAGTGCTGCTGTGCCACGTGTCACTGCTGGATTTTCTTTGCAGTTCCCGGGGCATTTGCAGCTCCTTGATCCCTTGTACCCAGTGGGAGGTAAAAGGCAATTTCTTAATTGGTTTCTGGTCATCAGGCTTCCTGGGCGGTGTTTTACAGCCACTCTGTCCTGCTCTGGTGACGTGGGGGTCTTCGGTAGAGCTGAGCCTGCCCATGCTGTGCCAGGGGCTGGAGGTGCCACATGGGGCAATGCTTTGGACGCACCCCTACCCAGCTCGTGGCCCTGCACAAGACGGGGGCAAGCGAAGAGCTGAGGGTGTACATCAGCTCATACATCACACATGAGCCTGGTAACCTCAGCTCATTAGGATTTCAGATACCAGGCTTTGGGCAGCCCCCAGTGAACTACCTCAAGGGATCTGAAGGTTTTTTTGCATGCCTGAAATGCTGACTGATGGGTTAATGCAAAAAGCCAAGCACTGAGCAGCTTCCAGCCATCAGCCTGTTGCGTATGTGGGACTGGGATCATGTGTTAACCCGGGATGAAAACTCCCATGCGGTCTCGTGGCTGTAGATGGAGCTCAGGGATCTGCTTTCTCTTGCCCTTCACTGGCATCTCCTATGGGCAGCAGTGTGGAGGCAGCCCAAGATGCTCCTGAGCCCCTTATTGAGCAGAGTGGCATGATTTTGGGAGGCATTTTGGGCTGAGCATGGCTCTTGGAGGGGCAGCAGCAGCAAACATCCCCTATCTGAGCCAGGCAGAGTCCTGTACCAAACATGCAGCATCACTCTGCTCACTCGTGCTGCATCCCAGACCAGAGCTGCACTGAGGAGAGGTGCGGGAGACCCAGAAAGGCCAAGCAAACAGCTCTTGGACAGCTGAATCCCAGCTCTGCAACAACTTAGTTTTACGTACACCATCAACACCATGGCAGCCCCAGCACTGTCGCTGGCTGTTCCTGCTGCTCTTCTCCTGCCCCAGCAGCCCCCATGTCCCTGGGCCATGGCTGAAAGGTGAGGAGCAGAGTTGATACACGTGTTGGAACTTGCTCCTAGACAAATTCTGCTCAAATTACTGTTGATTTTCATCCTTCAAATGAAAGAAGGGGAGTGTGGAGAACCCTGAGCAGAGCCTCGGTTTCTGTGATCTGCTGTGGCTTCATGAGCATTTCTTGTGTGACAGCTGTGGAGGGCTGTGGAAAAACAACCCTAAAGGAGCATTTACATTTAGGAACAGCAAGATGAACTGAGCCTGTGAGATTAAGGTTGAGGATGTGGTTTGCTCATCATAACGGTGAGAGGTCAGGGTTGAATCATAGACTCACAGACGAGTTTGGGTTAGAAAGGACCTTAAAGATCATACAGTTCTACCCCCTGCCACGAGCAGGGACACCTTCCACTAAAGCAGATTGTTCCAAGCCCCATCCAACCTGGCCTTGAACACTGCCAGGGATGGGGCAGCCACAGCTTCTCCGGGCAGTCTGTGCCAGGGCCTCAGCACCCCCACAGGGAAGAATTTCTTCCTTTTATCCAACCTAAACTCCCGTTTCAGTTTAAACCCATCACCCCTTGTTCTATTGCTACAGCCCCAACTTTCTCAGCCTGTCTCCATATAGGAGGTGCTCCAGGCCCTGATCATCCTTGTGGAATCCTCTGGGCTTGCTCCAACAGTTCCATGTCCTTCTTACATTGAGGACACCTGAACTGCACACAATGCTCCAAGTGAGTTCTCATGAGAGCAGAGTGGAGGGGCAGGATCATCTTGACCTGCTGGTCACGCTTCTTTTAATGCAGGTCTGGCTGTACTGCTGTGCCACCTTTCCCAAGTAGGACTTGCAGACTGTGCTGCCCTGGGGACAGTGTGAGCTGCTGGTGCACCTGTTTTCCCTCACTGCTGCTGGCCTCTCACTGCTGGAAAGCCCTCCTTGCTGCCCACAGCCAGCAGGATGCTGAGCTGGATCGAGCGGGTGGTCCCCCACCCCCCAGCTGCCCATTTGGTGGAGGAGATCACTCCGACCCCAGCTCCAGGGCAGGACCTGAAGCCACCTAAGGTAAGTGGGGAGCCAAGTTTGTGAAGTAGCAGGCACCCTGAGGGCATGGTGGAGAGATGCCCGGTGCTTCTGCAGCATCCACAGGAGGGATGAGGGACAGGATGCATCCCCACTCTGCAGCAGGAAGGATGGGGAGTCCCTGAGGTTTGCAGCCACCTTTGACAGGGGACACTTGTCTCCTTTCCTTGTTTTCTGATACCTTCTGCCTTTCACCCTGAAGGCACCAACAGGGAAGGCTGGTGGCCCCAAGGATGCTGCCGACTGCATATGCACTGAAGGTAAGGCCCCATGCAGGGGAACATGCTGGTTTGGGCAGGGGCTCAGCATTCCTTTGCTGCATGGATCCCTCCTGGCTGGCATCCCAGGGGCTGCTGGAGTGGTGATGGGAGATTTCATTTTGGTTTTTTCCTGCTGCCATTGAAGAAATGGACAAGAAGGTGGGATTTGCAGTCCCTGAGGACCAAGGCTTTGTGTCTGAGAGGTACTGCCATTGTATCCTCCAGTGTGCAGCATGGCTTGCTTGGGATTTTGCTTTCAGTTCTGGGGCTGCATGCCTGGGATGAAGGTTCCCAGCCTGACTTGCCTCTTCCCTGCAGTGTGGGGAGCAGTGTGCTCTCCTGGCTCTCCCAGGGACTGGTGAAGGTGATTCCCCAGCCAGTCCTGGCCCCAAGGACGCTGCAGGCACTTGGGAAGAGCTTCGAGACGAGCATCGATGTTCCTGATCAGGTAGGTGACAGATCCAGGCAACAGTCTGGCATACTGGGGCTTCTAACTCTTTTTGCCTTTTCTTCTTATTATTTCTCCTTCCCATCACTCTTCAGTGCTAACTGGGAGCACTAAACCTGCCCTGCATGGCCTTCATCCCATTTGGGATGAGCCTGCCTTGGCTGCCAGGGGAGTGATGGTCTGTTTGGCTTTTCAGACGGAGGTCGAGATCCTCAAGGACGAGGAAGAGGAAGCTCTGGGTAAGGAGAGTCAGGAGTCTGCAGTTTGCAGCATCCCAGGTGCCTTTCTGGGACTCCCACATCCCACCTCCCCAGTCAGTGATGCTGGCACTGCTGTCCCCTTGCACCAGCCAATGGGGAAACCAGGAGCTCCTGGCACTGCAGGTCCTGGCTCTCCCCTGTGCCCATGCCAACTGCTCTCCTTGCAGAGATAATTCCCTTCGATCTGGAGGATGACAAGCTGGATGACTGTGAGCCTGAGCCTGATCCTGGCTCGGATACTGACCCCAAGGAGTGGTGGGTTCCTGGGGTGGCTGTTGGGGGAATGCAGGGGGTGCACGGGATGAGCTCCCCAACCGTGGCTGCTCTCCCCTCTGGCAGGGCAGGAGTGCGGGTGCTCAACTGGCTGGTGCAGGGCTTCGAGAGGATGGTGCCACAGCCAGAGGTGCTGAAGAAGCTGGAGGTGAGCACTGCGCAGTGCAGGAGGCTGTGGGGCTGCTGGGCAGATGTGATGGTGGAGCGGGCTCCACATGCCCTGGATGGGACCCTGGAGAATAAAACCCATGGGGAATTGAGCAGAGCAAAAAAAGGCCTTGGGGTGCATCCTGCTGCTCCTCAGCCTGACTGCACCCAGGGGGACCCTCCATTTGGGACCTGCTGGTACCAGTAGTCAGGTGCCTGGGTTTAATGATCCCTGTCAAGGAAATTGGGCCAAAACTGCAGTGGAGGGTGTGTGGGACTGTGCACATGGGTCCCCTTGGGGTAGGAGATGTGCCCACACAGGTTGATGTGGGGCCACATCCAGTGCTTTGCCATGTCCATTGGTCCCTCTGTCCCCCTGCAGCCGGAGCTGAAGGATCAGAAGGGTGAAGCAGCAGCGGGAGGTGAGTTCCCTGGATGCCCTTTCAGAGGATAAACTCTGGAACCTGGGTGCAGACAGGCACTGGCTCTGGAGCTGTCCTGTCCCTGTGCCCCAGGGGTGGGCATACCAGGTCCCAGCATCACAGCACTGCCCCTACACTACCTCTGTCCCCAAACCCCATGTCCTCATTCCAGGCTGGATCCTTGGGGGAGAAGCTGTCAGGGAGGTCCCCCAAGCCTGTCCTTCCATGGGAGAGGTGACCCTTCCTCACTTGCTCCCCTTCCCTAACGATTTATAAGATGACTGCTGCATTGCCTGTCCCCCTTCTCCTTCCCAATAAACCTGAGCAGGCACAAAAGGAACTAAGCCCCAGGCAAAGCCAAAGAGCAGCGTTTCAGCCACCCAGAGCACCCTGGCAGCAGTGGAGCCAGCAGTGGCTGAGGCGCAGCCTGAGCCAGAGGTCACCCTTGTCCCTCGGTCCCTGGCTGGGGACAGCAGCAGGTAACCACAGCGGCAGTTTCTGTGTGGGTACCTGGCCAGCGGGACGGTGCAGTGGGAGCAGAGGCCTCTGCAGCCAGGACTAACTGTGGTTTCTGGTCACCAGGGTGTTTGCCTGGTTGGTTCAGGGGCTGGAGAAGGTGATGCCGCAGCCAATGACCAGGGAGAAGCAGGAGGCACAGGTATGCTCCGTGCTGGATAGGCAGAGGACATGTGAACATCATGTCCCCAGCAGGAAGGGTGTCCACTGCCATGCACATGCCACTAGATCAGTGCAGGGACCTGATGTGGTTTGTGCTGTCCCACAGCTCCTTCAAGAAAACGAATCCCCACAACCTGCTTAGTTGATGAAAACCAGGATTTGGCTTCCCAGCAGCGAGAGCTCCCATAGTTTGTGCTTTCTTTACTGTTTCTTTGCCTTCCTGCGCAGCACTGGGTGGTGCCCAGGTCCTGGCACCTCACTGGGTTACAGTCCAGTGCTAAGGAGAAGCAGGAGCTTTGCATGTTCTCCTTTCCTTCCTTTGCACCAAGGCAAGCACACTGACGTGCTCCTGCCATTTCCCATCATGTGTGGGGATGCTTGTCCCCATGGCCAAGCTAACGAACATGTGCCAAGAAATTATATGGGATACTTAGCATAAAAGGGCCGCATTTACTGAAAATGGAGTGTTTGGAGTAAAAATTTTAAGTTACTGAAACCCAAAATTCTCATGTTTCCCTTTTCCTCCTGATAGGGAGTAGATGCAGCAACTTTGAGCCCCGTGGAAGAAAGTAAGTGATTGCTCTATCTCACCATACTGGTTTGCTTGGCAAGGTTATTGGGAAGAGGCTTTTATCCTGCAGTCTACTATGGGTTTCATCTCAGGAGCCCTGAGATCCCTGCGGTCCCCCCAGGAATCCATGAGGAACTGTTGCTGCTTGGGAAGCAGGAGCAGACCCAGGGTTGTGGCTCAGGCTTGGCAAAACTTGGGCTGTGGGAGTCTTTGAGCGCAGCATCCCCCATGCTTGGGCCCCAGGGTTTGAGGTTAGTGCTGATATCAGTGTCTGTCTTCAAGATGTGCTGGAAGATGTTTGCTAAGCTTCTGGGAGTTGATCAAAGCGTTACAAGGAAATTCAAACCTGCTGCCTTCATCACTCCCTTTGGCATGGTTGTTGTACTGAAGGGTGTTTGCCAAGCTTGTGATGTCTAAAGAGATAATTCGTGAAAACAATATCCTGTGATTGGCGGTGTTGGATGTGAGTCTGCATGGTGTAGGAAAACATTGTAGAGTTCTCACTGCTGCTTGCCTGCCCGCAGTGGGGAAAGAGCACAGGTTCTGCAGGCAGATGGGGTTGGCTCCCCACACCAGCTACCTTGTGGGATGCTGAGAGAAGCGGGAGACATGGCTACCACTGGGAATGGACAGGGCAGGGGAGGTGTCCCACAGGCCTGTACAAGTGCTGTCAGGGAAGCTGCTTTTTGGTTGGGTTGTGAGAGCTGCTGGTGAGAGCAGGGACCCACCATGGCACACAGAGGCTGTGCATCCCCCCAAAGACATGCCGGGAGGTAGATCCCACCGAGCCAGCAGCCGCTTGGTGGGATCTCCTGTGGGAAGTCCTGCTGGAAGGCATTTCTCCATGTGTCTGTACAAACTGGAGACCAGAGCATTACCTTGGGAAGAGGCAAAGTCAGTGGGCATGTGAGGGCAGTCTGTGCGCAGCTGGCTGTGTTTCAGCTCCCTTTGGTGCTTTGAGGCATCTTGATGTGCCCGAAGAAGGGAGCTATTTGGTCAGCAGGAGATCTGCCCAAACTGCCAGCAAGCTCATTAATGTTTTCCTTCTCCTTTTGTTTCAGGGGGCAAAGGGGCTTAGTGCCTCTGAAACAAATGGAAAACGAAGACCATGGCCAGCCAGCCCTTCCCACAACCCAATGGGACCAACCCAAGGAGAGAGTGCAGCTGGGGAGGAAAATCAAAGGGCAATCAGCAAATGGTCTCTAGCTCCTTCCAAGCCAGGGTGGCAGGACCCGAGGCTGGTCAGGGATGCTGGCTGTGTGTCCCTGGTCGTGGGACTGTCCCATGTTCGCTCCCTCTTGGCTCTAGGAACCAGAGCTATTGTTTTTTCAGGATGATGTATATGAGACTGGAGCTATAGTTGGTGTAGAGAAATATAGATGATATATGAGAAATGCATCACTCGGAGGCAGAAATCCTCTTACTGCAGCTTCCCGGCACCCCTGGTCCTCTCTCTACCCCCTCAAGCATGTGTATATTCACCCCTGAGACCTCCAGGTGAAGCCCACAGGTTTCTTTTAGTTGACTGCTGCCTCTGACGTGTAACATCACAAAGCTCTTTAAGCCCTCATCAGCTTCTTATGGCTTTTCTTCCATTAACTGGGTGTTTTCTCCCAGTGAGTGGAAAGGGCTCTGATTTGAAGCCACCAGTGCAGGTGGGTGAGGTTAATCTTTAGGTGTGTAGGTAGGGTTAAAAACCTTTCCCTGAGCTCTCCTTGTTAGGAGAACTTACCCCAGACTGTCCTTACGCTCAACTATAGGTGTTCCTGGAGCTCACAGCTCCTCAGGTGCAGCATTAACCTCAGCTGCAGGAATGTTCTGGCATGGGAAGGGATCCCAGGGCCTGCCAGCAGTCCAGAGGTGTGCAGGGCCTCTGGGCTGGATGGGGTGAGAGTCCTACATCCCAGAGTTTTAGTAAAGACCTTAGAATCACAAAATGGTGTTTGGGTTGGAGGATCCAGTTCCAGACCCTGCTGTGGGCAGGGACACCTTCCACTAGACCAGGTTGC
Source organism: Ara ararauna (assembly GCA_028858755.1). Taxonomy (NCBI): domain Eukaryota; kingdom Metazoa; phylum Chordata; class Aves; order Psittaciformes; family Psittacidae; genus Ara; species Ara ararauna. The sequence goes on along the minus strand of CM054410.1, from coordinate 70,544,400 downwards.
TCCAAGCCCCGTCCAACCTGGCCTTGAACACTGCCAGGGATGGGGCAGCCACAGCTTGTCTGGGCAACCTGTGCCAGGGCCTCAGCACCCTCACAGGGAAGAACTTCTGCCTAAGATCTCATCTCAGTCTTCCCTCTGTCAGGTTAAAGCCGTTCCCCCTTGTCCTGTCCCTTTAGAGCTCAGTAAAAAGTCTCCATCTTTTGTATAATTCCCCTGTTTATACTGAAAGGCCACAATAAGGTCTCCCACCGTCTCATTGCATCTCTAAGCAGCTGTAACAATGAGCCAGGAGCCAACAACCAACCTGAGATCCATCCTCTGTGTTTATAATGAACCCTGCTGATACCAGGCTACAATTTTAGTATTTGCTCCATTTTCATATAATGTCTCCGAAGTTATGGCATGTTTCAAAAGTCATCTCCCTGATTGCTGTGCCGTGTTTTATTTAATGGGGATCTAGAGAAAACAGGCTGAAGGCAGCATAGGCACTGTGGGGTGGGTAAATGCAGTGCAGAGCCAGCCATAGTTGTGTTTCCTGCCTTTCTGTAGTTGAATTTGTGTGTTTGCTATGAGTTTAGCTGTGGATATGTAAGTTTTGTTCTCAGGCAGACCTCAAAATAAACTGGTTTTACAGTAAGCTATGTGCTTCCTCCTCCTGTTTCTCTGCTGTGTGCCTGATGTGGTAGCGGGGATACCCTGGGACATGGAGAAGGCTCATCATGGGTTAGGCCAGGGCTCTTCCCTTTGCAGCCTCCCCAGTAACATGCTAGGGACTGGGGCTGCACAGGTCTGTGTGAGTTGAGAGGTGTTTCAGTCCTGGCATGTGGCAGCATCTCACCGTTGAGCAGGGAAAACATGGGATCTGCCCTGGCTGTACCACTGGGCTCTCTAAAATGTACTTCTCACTTCATCACTTGCATTCCCCCACTCCCTTTTCAGTTCATATTGTCCCTGAGGAGCCCAAGGAGAAAGACCTCATCCCAGAAGAGATCGATGGTGGCTGGATTAAGGAAGCCACATGCGAGATGGTGGCCTGGGATGTTGAGGCTGAGATGGTGGCAGATACTCATCCTCTTCCCCCCATACAGGAGGAACCTCAGGAAGAAGAAAATAGGTAGGAAGGAAAAGGGAGAGGCTGTTGATGGGCAGCATACTGACCACCAGCATCATGGCCATGGGAGGAGATGAGCATGTCCCTGGGTATCCCTCCTTGCCAGTACTGGTGGTGGAGCTGGCAGCAGGCAGCTGAGGTGCCTGTTTCCAAAGAGGGGCACCAGAAGGGCCCAAAAAGCGTTTCATCAAATGGCCTTTCCTTCTGGTGTTGAGATTTGGGTTGGGGCAGGCAGTGGCAGAGCTGGGAATGCGATGCTTCACTTTGCCCTGCAGAGGACAGCTAAAGGATACTCTTTAAATCATAGAATCACAGACTCACAGCATGGTTTGGGTTGGAAGGGACCTTAAAGCTCATCCAGTTCCAACCCCCTGCCACAGGCAGGGACACCTTCCACTAGACCAGGTTGCTCCAAGCCCCGTCCAGCCTGGCCTTGAACACTGCCAGGGATGGGGCAGCCACAGCTTGTCTGGGCAACCTGTGCCAGGGCCTCAGCACCCTCACAGGGAAGAACTTCTGCCTAAGATCTCATCCCGGTGTCCCCTCTGTCAGGTTAAAGCCATTCCCCCTTGTCCCATCCCTACAGGCCCCTGTCCAAAGCCCCTCCAGGTTTCTTGCAGCCCCTTTAGGCACTGGAGCTGCTCTAAGGTCTCCCCTTAAGGAGCCTTCTGTTCTCCACGCTGAACAAGCCCAGCTCTCTCAGCCTGTTTCCAGGCAGAGGTGCTCCCGCCCCTGGTCATCCTTGTGGCCTCCTCCCTCTGGACTTGCTCCAACAGCTCCACATGCCTTTTGTGCTGGGGGCCCAAAAGCTGAATTTTGGACCTTGTTCCCATCAATTGTGCATCCAACTGTCATGACATTTGGAAATAGAACTCTATATAATTCATCCTACTTCTTCCAAAACAAAACCCTGTCAAGGTCCTTCCAAGGGCTGGGCAATGTTTTCAAATCTGGGATCAAGGTGCATTGCAGCTGGGAAATGAGAGTTGTCTACAAGTGCTACCCAAGGGCTTGGGAGCCCCCAAGTGCTTCCTGAGCCTAGAGCACTTGCAGAGCAAGATGTGCAGTGGTCTCCGCCTCCAGCATGGGCAATGATCAACTGCACTAAGTACAAGCCAGAACTTCTGGTCTGGTTCCCCCTTCTGACCAGCTGGTCCAGGGACACCATCTCAGCCAGGCTGTCCCTTCTCCCCTGAAGGACCACAAGGGCCAGGATGACCAGTATCACCTACTGGCCCAGGCGGGCCAGGCAGGACAGGATTAATAAGAGGCCCCTCAATATCTTTTGTTCCTGAAACTCCTGGTGTTCCTGGGAATCCAGGGGGGCCTGGTTCTCCCCTCTTATTGCTTTGGGTCCAGCAGGCCCTGGGAATCTATGAATTCCTGGAGGACCAAGAAACACTGGACAGGTTATAAAGATGTTTTTCAGACTTCTTTCCCTTTGCTATAGGAGCCTGTGAAGCTGTGAACCACACCTCCTGTGCTGGAGGGTGGATTTCGCTGTTGATACAGGGATGTTTTGGTCAAAATCAGCAACAAGTGACCCCTAAGCACATAATCTCCCCATGCTGCAGGGCAAATTTGATGGCTCAAGGACTCTGGTTTTCCATTCCCGAGCTTTTTCGCTTTCTTTATCCCACCAGCATTGGGCAGCAGACACTAATGAGCTGTGAGCACTATATGCCCAGAGTACACAGCTGTGCCCACCCCCCAGATGCTGGCTGGTGGGTGCAGGGAGAGCATATATGGGCTGCAGTGCTCCTCTTGTGAGGTTCAGACACACTTTTTCGATTTCACCTAACGAGTTTCTCCTTCCCAGGCTGTGGTTGTGCTCCCTGAGTGCTGGTGAGGAGGAAGAGGAAATGGAGCAGGACGGGGAGGAAGAGGAGGAGGAGGAGGAGAAAAAGGAGGAGGAGTTGAAGGAGAGTGCAGGGTGAGTGGCTCTTGTTGCCTTGATGGCTTTGTTGGGATGAACGTGACTGCAGTTGTTCAGCTGCATTCACAAGCTGGAGACATTGAAACACCAGAGGATGAGTGAAGCGACCCAGGCTCGGGGGGGAAGTGAGGATGCTCTCGGGAGAAGGGATGCGTTTAGGAGATGTCTGTTCAGGAGGGATGAATTAAGGAGAGATGCGTTTGGGAGGAGGGATGCGTTTGGGAGGAGGGATGCGTTTGGGAGGAGGGATGCGTTTGGGAGGTGAGATGCGTTTGGGAGGAGGGATGCGTTTGGGAGGAGGGATGCGTTTGGGAGGAGGGATGCATTTGGGAGGGGTGCATTTGGAAGGAGGGATGCATTTGGGAGAGGTGCGTTAGGGAGGGATGTGTTTGAGAGGAGGGATGCATTCAGGAGTTGTGTGTTCAGGCAGAATGCATTTAGGACAGATACATTCAGGAGGGATGCGTCAAAAGGGATGCATCCAGGAGGGATGTGTTCAGAATGGATGCATTAGGAGGGGTGTTTTCAGCATTCAGGAGGGATGCTTTCAGAAACAGGCTTGCTCTGGGCTCACTGCTGAGGCGGCACCTGATACCAGATGAGTGTCTCCTGGTGACACAGGCTCCGTCCCCATCACCTGTAGCAACCGTAGCCTCAGACGTCCCTTCCTGTGGGTCTGAGCAGGGACCCAGTTTGTTCCTTCCTTGGGAGCACCCAGCTCCTGGAGATGGTCCATGTGATTTAAAGCCACCTCCATTAGTTCAGGGCAGTCGGGATGATTATGGAGCTTATGGAGCTGAATTTAAAGATAGGATTATGTGTTGTGCCTGCAAATGCTTCCTAATACAAGCAGGTACAAGTTTACATTGTTTTTCCTGTAGTAGAAAACAGCCCAATTATTGCTAGTGGTTGTAGGTGGTGACTTTGGTCTAGATGGTATTTCAAAAAATCTTTCCACTTAGTTCAGTGGCTCACTCTGATTTCAGATGAGATAAACATTTAGGGATTTGTTACCTAGTGCTACAATACTATTCTCTCTACTCTGCTCTCGTGAGACCTCACTTGGAGTATTGTGTGCAGTTCTGGTGTCCTCAACACAAAAAGGGCATGGAACTGTTGGAACAAGTCCAGAGGAGGGCCACGAGGATGATCAGGGGACTGGAGCACCTCCTGTATGAATATAGGCTGAGAAAGTCGGGGCTGTTCTGCCTGGGGAAGAGAAGGCTGCGTGGAGACCTCATAGCAGCCTTCCAGTATCTGAAGGGGGCCTATAGGGATGCTGGGGAGGGACTCTTCATGAGGAACTGTAGTGATAGGACAAGGGGTAACGGGTTCAAACTTAAACAGGGGAAGTTTAGACTGGATATGAGGAAGAAACTCTTTACTGCAAGAGTGGTGAGGCACTGGAATGGGTTGTCCAGGGAAGTTGTGAATGCTCCATCGCTGGCGGTGTTCAAGGCTGGATTGGACATAGCCTTGGACGGCATGGTTTAGCGTGAGGTGTCCCTGCCCCTGGCAGGGGGGTTGGAACTAGATGATCTTAAGGTCCTTTCCAACCCTAACTATTCTATGATTCTAATTCTTCTGATATAGCTGAAAATGCTCAATTAGTCAGTGTTAAGGCCATACGTTTATATTTCTTCATAATCTGTTCCTAGAGCTCCACTGGAGATGCTTGAGCGTCAGTTGCTGGGTGAATGAGATGCTGCTCCATCCCTCACTGTGTTTATTCATGGGAAAAGAGAGACACTGGCGGGTTTTCTAGGTTAAGATAAAAGACTTGTGATTGCATTTGAAGGGAGCATATTTAAATAAAAATAAGTGTGAGGGAGATTATTAAAAATTATTTTAAAAAGACCTTTGAAAATAACAGCTTTTCAAGGCATGGAGATAAAAGAGAAAAGGAGCCGTTGCTTGTTTACGTACCTCTTCCGACTTAGGACCTGCAGGGGATGCAGGAGGATGTTTCTTTGGGTTTTTCAATTTTCTTGTATTTAGCTTTCTTATGATATTTTCATTATCCCCAGTCCCTGCTTCGTGTTTCTCTCCAGGGAAGAGCACATCAGGAGATAAACACACAGAACAACGTGATGAGGCTTGGGGTTTTTTGAGTTATAGTTGTATTAAACCACTAAAATCTACCTTGTGAGCCCCCTTTGCAGAATGGTGGAGCTGTGGTCTGCGTTTGCTGCCGGAGGAAAATGAGGATTATGTATCCTGGTGGTGTCTTGAATAGGTAGACTTGGGGTTCAGATGGTGCTTGCAGGGCAGTCCTGCCTTGAAATCAGGCTCTCAGCTTTTTGTGTGGCAGATCTTCATTATATGAGAAAACATTCTGCACAGCAGGAGGAACATACTGCCTGTACTTTTCTGCATATGTGATTTTTCCTGATGCATCTGCAATGCCCTGCATTATTTATGCACCTCTCACCTGGTCTCCCATGTAGTATGTTTTCGAAGTTCTAACCTAAGCAGCAACGTTTTGGGTACCATTTTTGTATTAAATTAATATTTCTGTGGTATTGTTCACCTGCAAATGAGGCCCCTGCTGCCTCCCAGAACTGGGAGCACCATGCATCATCCCCATGGATGGGATGCCCCATTTGCAACATGCCCAACCTCAGAAAAGGCAGAAGTGAGGGCACTTGTCTCTGCTTGATGTCCTCCATCCAGACCCCTGCTCCTGTCACCTTGTCTCGCTGCTGAGGAGGATGTGGAGGAAGTCTACTTTGCAGAGGAGGCCTTCAGGATTGAGCAGCTGGAAGAAGCTGAGATAAGTGATCTCGAAGGTGCTTTTGTACAGGTACAGCATCACTCCCTGCCTGGGCTCAGGTCTGCAATAAGCTCTTGCTGCCCGGTGTTTGCCTGGGTCTCACAACTTGCCTGAAGGGATGCAGTGTCCTGACGAGGAGCAGGGACCTGAATGGGCACTGGAAATGTTTCGTGCCAGGACATCCCTATCTCTGAACCCAAGACAGCAGCAGTACCTGTGCACCAAGGGAGGGGTGCTTTCAGCCTAGAATGGTGGTGCTGAACAACAAGCTGAGAGGCTGGAGAATGACAGGGGGGAGGGATAGGGAGGTATGGGGCAATAATCAAGCTTCAAAGTCTGCTGTCTTACAGAGCAGGTCTTGCTCTCCTTAAAAAGGCTCTTTTCATTTTGAAGGTGGAAGAGGAGCCAGCTGAAGCTGCTGAGACTGGTGCTGAAGGTATATTATATAGCAGCATACAGGCAAATTAGGATGACCCAAAGCAGGCAGTGCAATGCCCAGTAAGGAGAAAATGTCACTGCTCCCTCCTCAGGCAGCTGAGTCTCCTGCTGTGTGGCCTGTGTTAGGCATCAAGGCTTTCCATGGGCTTAAAGCCTCCCATGGGCATTGCATGATGGCAATGTTGTTAGCAGCTGGACCCAGCTCTGGAAGGCTGGTGCTTGCATGGTACTTAGTCTTGATTAAGCAATATCTGATGTGAAAGAAGAGTTTCTTGTTCAGCTGGAAAACTTGGAGGGGGGATAAAAAGGATTTTCTCTACCACTTTACTCAATTTAGGAAGCAACCAGTGGCATAAAGCATGTTTTCATAGTAAGGAGGTAAGGGGTTGGTAATGAAAATGGGGTGATGAGCTCCCATCACAGCCTGAGTGAGCACAGGAAGGTCCGGGCATAAGTCCACTGACATCAGGGGAGTTGCACAAGGGACGGCTTGACCTGAGCCCTGGAACAGCCTGGAGATTCCTCTGCTTGTGCAGACCTTGCAGAATGCCCTGCTTTTGCGTAAGTGCTAGAAAAACTGATGGTAGGATGCTCACCACCACTGTCCTGTGCCACCACCGTCTGTGAGCAGCAGGCAGAACAACCCTCCACAGCCCTATGTTTCTCTCTGCTGACATAACAGTCTCGTCTCAAACCACTTTGTGTTTTATTGCAGCTTCAGATGCCTTGTCCCTTGCTTGAAGCACCTAGGCACCTAACAGCATGGCCAGGCGTGCCCGAGACATCGAGCTAGATCGGCTGGTGCACGACAAGCCGCTGGCTGCAGGGGTTTCCTCCCCTCCCGGCCGCGGTGAGCTAGAGCAGCTCCCCAATGTCCCCAGCTACCAAGCCACCGCTGCCTCCCGCATCCCAGCCTTTGTCGCCAGCAAGCCCAAGGCTGGAGCTGTCAACCCTAACTTTTGCTATGAGGAGCAACCTCCCCTAGGTATTAGAGATGTTGGCTTTGACGATGAGCTTGCATAACCTGAGGGGGGCAAGGAGGTATTCCTGCAGTAGGTGCTTTTTGGGGGAGAAACAGTCAAAGCTCGCTTCATGTTGCAGCACAGAGATGGGAGAATAGAATTCATGCTTTTTCTGCTTCTGCCTCATCACTATGTGCCTTCCCAGCTAACCCCTAGAGAGCACTTGCAGGTACACATAAATGACACTCTATACGTTTGAACTTGCTTGGCCAAAAATTCTCCTGAAGGAATGCTGGCAGAGGGTTAAAGATCTGCTGCATGCAAAGTTTCCTCCTTAGCATCCATGCAACCCACTCCTACTAAGAGGACAGCAGGATGGAGGTTTGCTCTTCATGGCTTAACCCAGAAGTACAAATTCTGTTTCTGTAGCTTTGCTTTGCCTTGTTTTAACCAGGAGCCAAATTCTGCTGCTTTTCCTTACATAATACGATTCTAACTTTGAACCCCAAATAGGTCTTTTCTCTGTGATTTGGTGGAACCATGCTCTGATCCACTGGTCCCATACTGTGTGGGACAGGAGGGGATGCATGTGGTCTTTCAGATCTGCGAGCTCCCCCCCCCCCCCCACCCAAAGGAATCTTGGAGGAACTCACTGCATTTTGTGGTATAGCTAAGGAAAGAGATGACACTTTGCAGCCTGGCTGGCTGTGGGGTCTGGCCAAGATTACCCCCAGCACCGTCTCTCCCTCAGGCAATTGGCATCCCTCTTTTACCCACTATAAACATCCAAACTTCCTTCTAACCCTGCAGGTTAGAAGCAGATATTACCTGTGCAAAAGAGAGACGCCATAAGTGCTTATTTATATAGTGCCTTATTCTACATGAAAAGCAAATGCTCATGTAATTTGGAGCTTGCATGATCCATGTGTTTATGTTCAGAAGACCCAGCAGATGTTTCCAGACCCTGGGAGGGAGGTTTGCAGCTGGAAATCCTGGGCTCCTGTCTGACACCTGCAGCTGGTAATCCTTGTCTCCATCATGTTCCAAATCATGGGAACCCAATGCTTGGACAAAGCAGTTACAATCACTGCAAGCTGGGAAAGCAGAAGGGGAGCAGGTGGCAGTTCTCATGGTGTTTAACACTGGGGGAAAGGAGAAAGAAATGCTACAAAGCAGTAGGAGAAAGGAGTGCCAGGCGAGAAGGGAATGGGGGGAAAGGAGAGTCCTTCTGGAATGCTGTGCGGTTTGGAGGCAGCTCCACGGAGGCAATGGGCTTTGGGGGTGCTGGGCCTTCATCCTTCTCACCTCCCCTTATTGTCCTTCTCCACGGGCCAGGTAATTACCCCATTCTGGACATCAAGGATGTGGACAGTGGAAGCAATGCGGTGAAGGACAGAGGGACACACTTACCAGTGACCACCGCTGCCAGTAACATGCTTGCAGTGCCCGGAGTGGCTCCAGCATCCCCCAGGTACGGCTCTGCCCTGGCACATCCCTGGGTCCTGGGGTTTTAACTCCCCAACAGCGCCAGTACAGGAGATTTTATACAACTATATGGAGCAACCCGCTCCTGGCAGGTTTGAATAGTGAGTCCTGTCTGTGTGTCCTCCTGGAGGTGGGCTTGATCCCCAGGCTGTGGTCAGATCTCATTTTTGTCCCACATAGCTGTGCTCCCAAATTCAGAGTGCAGAGGATCTGTGTGCTGCCTATGGGCCTTCATCATAAATCCCAACACTTAACTCCTTCTATGTTTCCTGGAAGAATTTGCAGCATCTCCCGTTTAGGTTTGTGCCTTCAGATCAAGGATGTTCAGAGAGGGAGAGGGTTGATGAACAGGGCAGAGTATTCTTCTGAGATGGAGAAGTCCACCAGGTGAGGCTGTGTAACTCCTCTCTCCCTGGGATGCGTGACTTTGCTGCAGATGTTCACCCACCACTGAATCAGGATCAATACACTGGGCTTTCTGTTATGCTTTCAACCAGCATAGAAAACGGATAATTCATATTAACACCCATGTCATGCATCCCAGAACATCTTGGGCATCTTTGGAGCCCAGGATCCAGCAACCCAAAGGCACAACCTTAGTTTATTTAAAGTCACTTACCTATGTACAATTCTGTCCCCAACATAACTTTTTATCAAGTCTTTTATCAAGATCTTATTGTGGCCTTTTGATGTGTAAGGGAAGGCTCATAAGAAAGATGGAGAAAGACTTTTGGCAAGGGCCTGTAGGGACAGGACAAGGTGAATGGCTTTAACCTGACAGAGCGGACACTGAGATGAGATCTTAAGCAGAAGTTCTTCCCTGTGAGGGTGCTGAGGCCCTGGCACAGGTTGCCCAGAGAAGCTGTGGCTGCCGCATCCCTGGCAGTGTTTAAGGCCAGGTTGGACGGGGCTTGGAGCAACCTGGTCTAGTGGAAGGTGTCCCTGCCCGTGGCAGGGGCTTGGATCTTCAAAGAAACATTCCACGCTCCTATGTTTCCCCATAGAGCCATTTTTTGGAACACCTCAGTTTTCTCATGCTATTTTCTACCAGTTCTTAAAGCAGGTTGTATATTTGAAATTACATGTATGAGCACATGAAACTTTCTGCTGCGCCTCTAGGTAGTGTCTCTCAAGATAACACTGGAGGTCCCTTGCTAGAGCTGGAGATGTTTAAAAGCAACCACTTCCTATTTTGCTACATCAAGAAGTAAAATTTCAGCCTTCTGAACCAGAAGGAAAACACTTGGCTCTGGCTGGTATTTTCAGAGGAAGAGGGCATCAACGCTGCATTGGATAATCATCCATTTGTCCTAAGTCACTTTTATTGGCCACAGTCCTGAGTTCTTTTCTAAAAGGGTCTGTGAAGTATTAGGGTTAACATTGTTTAAACAGAGTCAAGAAAGACTCATCACAAACGAGCCACACCAGAGGTCTGGAGGTCCTGTCCCAGAAAGCATCCCCTGCAGCTGGACTGTATCGAAGAAATAATGTTTTCCAGGGGATTGTCAGGAAAGGTTCCTTCTTTAACATGGATGATTGAGAACCTGCTAGACCTTCCAAGGTTCTGAACCTGTGGTTGCACATATGTGAACTTCTCTGTGGGACCTGACATCCCAGTTTGCCTTCGAGCCCTTTACCCACCAGTTTCCACAATCCACTGAAGTTTGCATTGCTTTTTGGGTAGCTCCTTCTCCTTTTCATATCTCTGTCGTTGGGGACACAGATGAGGCACCGTGCAGAATACCAAGGGAAGTGTTCTGCACCTCTGAATTTACTGCCTTCCTGGGGACATTTGTTGTCTTTTATGTCTTCCAAGGGCATCCATTAATCTGAAGCAAAAAAAGGCATTTTTTCCGAGACAGATGTTGGCACACAAAGCTTTGCATGTACTTCGAGGGCAACCACATGAGCTCTGTGACCTATGGGGAGCCATGCCCCAGGCAAAGAGGGAGGTGACATTACCCTCTCCACATAATAGAGCAAGAGCTGTCGATGTAGGCATCTTGGACTTGCTTATGGATGAGGATGGGCAATGGGGCAGCATGATGCCTCAACAGGACAGAGCCAGGGAAGAGTGGCTGGAGACTGAGGAGAGGTGATAGATGATGTCCTATCAACATCACAGATCTTAGCAGGACTTCTTCTCCTGAATGATGAGGTTTTGGGAACCTTTCCATCCACATCTGAGGGTACTTTGACATGGGGTTTGGGCTTGTTCAACTGCTCCCCTTCCCAGCAAGGCATGCCCAAGAGCCTGTGAGCTTGGAGATGGGTGGGTTCGTAACATCCAGCTTTCTTCAGGAGATCTGCGACGGCAGGATGGCCTCCCTCAGTGTCCTGTTTGCTCCTGCTTCACACGCACACTGAGCCATTTTGCACCACGGTCAGTGGGATCCTGGTTAATTTCTGCTGTGATGGCAGAAGGCAATTTCTGTTGTTGCAGTTACAACTCTGGACTTGGCTGCAGGCTGCAGTCCAGATTTTTGCCATGATTGTCACCTTCACATCCACTGCTTCTTTCTGCCACTTTGCTCACCCACAATTAAGGAAGTTGTCCCTGAAAGCTGTCTCTACCAAAGGGAGCCACTGGCTGTGTTAGCACACATCTTCCAGGAAGACATCAGCTGCCACTGCCTCAGCATCAGCAGAACAGTGTTCACAGGGCTCCTCTTGAACCTCTTGAAGCTGCTCTCAGCAAATTGAACTTTACAGTTGGCTTTAGAAGTATCAGCAGCAATTGAAAGGTCCATGCTATGTACCTGCTGCTCTGCAATTCACTCTGTCTTGGGGATTTCAGGTCCTATGGAGCCAGCTCAGAGCCAGGCAGTGTCCCCAGAACCTTCTCGTTTTTCCAATTTAGTTTCCTTGCTCCACCTTACTGCTATTGCATTTCCCTTGCCCACTTCTCAAAGTACAGTGGTGTAATGGTGCAGCACTGGGGACGAGTACAAACTGGTGCCTGCCTTCTGTGCATCTTGCTGGGTGCCCAAAATGGGTTGAAAAATGGTCTGGGTGGTGCCCAGGAAGAAACAGGGCTTCAGCAGCAAAGTAGCAGAGTGGTTTGCTCTCATTTACTTCCAGCAATGCCAAAAAATGGGGGAAAACTAACCCTGGTTGGAGAAGGGGAAGTGGAAAACAGATGAGACCTGGGAGGAGAAGGAGGAGGGAGAGGAACTGGATGAGGATGGGGGAGAAGCCAAGCCTCAGCTGCTGTGTTTGTAGCCACAGGAGGAAGCTACTGGCCCCTGAGGATGGTCTGGAGAAGGGACCCATGAGCCAGTCCCCAACCCAAGCACTTCTGGGCTGTGATGAGAAGCAGAAGAAAAGGTGCGTGGTGGGGCTGAGAGGCTCCTGAGCAGCCCCAGGGGTTCAGATCCCAGTGCTCTGATGGAAACAGCAAAGATCCGAGGAGTCCTTGTATACCAAAGGGAGAGGGAGCTGCGTTCTCTGCAAAGCAAAGGCTTGGGGAGGGCCTATACCTCCTCATAGGGCAGGGATTTGCCTTCTTCCTGAGTAGAAATCATTGTGCCACTTAACACAATGAACCAGCCTAGAGCTACAGCAAAGAGACTTATTTCCGTCCTCCCTCCTAGCGATGGTCCTTGGCCATGCTAGGTGAGCATCCTGGTCTGAATCAGTCACAGAACCATGGAATCCTTGAATGGCTCGGGTTGGAAGTGACCTTAAAACTCAGCCAGTTCCAACCCCCTGCCACGGGCAGGGACACGTTCCACTAGAGCAGATTGCTCCAAGCTCCATCCAGCCTGGCCTTGAACACTGCCAGCGATGGAGCACTCACGACCCAATTTTAATAAAGAGGCTGAAAAGAGACAATACAGTTTGAAAATTCAGGGGCTTGGTGCATATTTTCATCTCATAGTTCTTCCAAAATCATCCTCTCCCAATCAAATGCAATACAGCATGGGATCTTGGTGTTTCCCAAGTCCCTCTGAGGGCAGGAATGAGGTTTGGGCTGGTGCTGTTTGATGGTATCTTACTGAAACCACCTTAGCTTGTGTTCTTCTGACCACACAATAACTAAAAAAATATGGGTGAATCCTAAATCAGGATCCTGTAAGTTAAAAATGGGCCATGAACCTGCCCTTGACCTTTCCTACCCGCGTGAGATGCCTGGTGGTTTGCCCACAGCCTGCCCGAGCGCATCGGTTCAGCCACGAGCCTGAGCAGCGCCGTCATCAACAACCGGCTCCAGGAGCTGGTGAGGCTCTTCAAGGAGAGGACCGAGAAGGTGAAGGAAAAGCTGACCGACCCCGACATCACCTCAGATGAAGAGAGCCCAACGGCATGTGAGTTTGAGTGGGGCTGGGTCCCCACACATGCTGTGTTTTAACCTTGTTAACAGGTTAAAGACCTTAAAACACATTGCAGCAAGAAGATTTTCTGCTCTTTCAAATAACTCTGCGGCCTCTCCCAGCTCCTGCCAAGCCGGCACTGCCAGCAGCACCAGTCCCTCCCCAAGGGGGGCAGCCAGAGGGCGAGAAGGTGGCAGAAGAGGAGCACTACTGCGAGATGCTGTGCTGCACGTTCAAGTACCGGCCCTGGCTGGACCGCCTGAGAAACTACCAGTTCCCCAGCAGCATTGACCCGCTCACCAGTGAGTGACGGAGCATGGCCACTGGGCTGGTGGGGCAGACAGAAAGGGTGAGGAGGGGAGGAGGTGTGAGAGATGAGACCTTATAGCGCAGGAAGGTCAACTAAGCAAGGACCAACTTAGAAATGTGTGCTAAAATCCAGTCTTAAATTCCCCTGCAAGGCACAGGCTTTCCTCAATACTTCCCCTTAGGTATGGGTGTCAGCAGCATGACCAGGCAGAGAAGGAGCAGCAGCCTTCTGCTGCTTTTCAGGCTTTTTATTGGGCAAACACTGTCCCTGTGGTGTGGACGTCCAAAATGAAACTAAAAATCACAACAGAAAAATCCACTGTCCAGTGACACCACTCAGGAGCTCAGCTCCTTCCAGGCTCTATCCCGTTTCACAGCCATTTCAAAGCCCTCAGGCTCTGGCAGGTGGCCATGTGCTCAGCATAGCTTGAGGAGGGAAAGAAAAGCAAGAAAGTCAAGAGCAGAGCAAAAGAAAACCTACTTGAATCAGCAAAGTTAGAAGAGGTTTTGTGACAAAAAGCAGTGTGCTCTGCAGCTGGTGGTATTCACTTGCATCTAGAGCCCAGCTCACTTGCAATTAAATGCTGTCAGTATTCAATAGAGACCTCTTGCAGGCTTTCCTGTGGCACTCGGGGCAGGACAAGGGGATGAAAAGCCCTTTGTGTAGTGGTTTCCCATAGATGAAGGACACAGGCCCCACTAATTGCAGTGTGATTCCTGTCCACAGATCTGATGTATGTGCTGTGGTTGTTCTTCGTTGTCATGGCCTGGAACTGGAACTGCTGGCTGATCCCTGTCCGCTGGGCTTTCCCCTACCAGACACCAACAAACATCCACTGCTGGCTGTTCATCGACTACCTCTGCGACCTCATCTATCTGCTTGACATCCTCGTCTTTCAGACCCGGCTACAGTTTGTCCGGGGGGGAGATATAATAGTGAGTGGCAGGGCTGCATCCCAGCGCTGGGGACTGGCTGGGGGGACCCTTATCACCCTGAGCAACGTGGGTACTGCTGCTCCATGATCTCTGAGTTGAGCTTTCCCACCAGGGCTCTGGCCACTCTTGGGGGACTGCAGCATCTCTCCTGCCATGTAGTGGATAAGTTGGAAGTATTTTTTTCCCCTAAAGTCATATATTTTTGCTCTGAACTCAACACCAGCCTGTCTATAAGGCATGTGAGGTCCACGGCAGCCCTGTTCCTGGGTAGGAATGCTCAGAGCGTGCTGCTCCATGGAGCAGGGCTCCCAACAGTGTGGTGCTAACTGTGAGCAGATGGCATGATAAATGCGTTACATACAAAGGAGCACAGCTAGGCAGAATGCATTAGCAACATTGCAAAAGCGATTGCAATCTGAATGCACAGATCACACACCAGAGATAAGTGAAAGCCCCTGAATCCATTTCCATACCCAATTAAATAAGCTGGGAAAAATCAGACCTTCAGGGTGCAGCCTTCCCATGGCCCACAGCAACCGTCAGATCTGTAAATCTGATTTCTGTGGCACTAGCACTGTGATGTACTTTCTCTGGAATGCAAAATGAGCGTGCGATGTCCCAAGGTGGGATGGGAAGCTGGCATACAGCCAGGTCTTCCTTTGGCATGGCCAGGATGGTCATCCCTGGCTTTCCTCTACTGCTCCTCTTGCCCTGCTCCCTTTCCTGGGCACAAAGGGAGCGTCTTCCCTGTTGTAGTGTGGAAGAGAAAAGTCAGGCATGACCATGTTTGCCACGACTTTCCTTCCTGTAAGCAATGATTAACCTTGCTCCGTCTCTCCTTCCTCTGCCCAACCAGAGCGATAAAAAGGCCATGAAGGAGAACTACCTGCGATCACAACGTTTTAAGGTTCGACATCATTTTACTTACTAATCTGAATCTTCAGTGTGAACTCTGGCTTGCAGCTCTCCCCCACCATGTCTGAGGCTCCTCACAGGGGTTCCTCTCTTTGTGTGGGTTTCAGATGGATATGGTGTGCCTCCTGCCCCTGGATTTCTTCTACTTCAAAGTTGGTGTCAACCCACTCCTGCGCTTTCCTCGCTGTCTGAAGGTAAGTCTGAGCTTACAGAACCAGGCAGAGCACCAGCTGCAGTGCATGTGAAGGAGTACCATGCTGATAGAGGTAAGCTGTGGCTTGCTACACTCACAGATGATCACAAGAGGGTTGTAAAATGGATGGAAAGTCTTGTCCCAACGGCTTTGTGGAGCTGTTGGTCAAACACTTGTTTTCAATCCTAAAACATGCTCACATCTGAGTAGAGGGGCACTCAGATGGAAACAAATCTGTTTGTGGCAGTTCAAGCTGCAGAGGGGCTGCAGGAGGGAAATGGAGGGGGAGTGGGGTTTTATGGAGATGTAACTCTCCTGGTGGAGGTCACAAGAAGCTCGAGCACACTGAAGCATGCTTCTTTCCTTCTCCTCCAGTACATGGCCTTCTTCGAGTTCAACAACCGCCTGGAGGCTATCCTGACCAAGGCATACATCTACAGGTGAGGGGAAGAGAGAGAGGGAGAGACTGTGGAGTTGCTGTTTGCTACTGGGAAAGAAGGCTTGCTTTGGTGTGCACCCATTCTGGGTTCCTGATTTATTTTCCCCCTATCCCTGGATGTCCTAGGTGTTACTTGATGCAGGTGGGGCATGGGGTCCTGGAGCCGTGTGGGTAGGATCCCCTATCTCTGACCCAAGGGTGACTGGGGTGCTAATGGTGAAAAGAGGCCACCAGTGGACAAGCTGCTTTTTCTGGCACCTGTGGTGCTGCAGGAGGGAGCAGCAGGGCTGCATGCTTGAGTGCTCTGTGGTTCCTGCACTTGGCTCATCGCTTAGAAGCTCCTTGTGATGCTGGGGGTGTTCTGACATGTTTCCCAGCAGACACCGTATCACGTCCCTTCCTGTTCTCTTCTTTTTTGTTTGTTTTGCAGAGTGATTCGGACCACAGCCTATTTACTGTACAGCTTGCATGTGAACTCCTGCCTCTATTACTGGGCATCAGCCTATGAAGGACTGGGCTCTACCACCTGGGTCTATGATGGGGAAGGGAACAGGTATCAGCCAGGGCTTGGGTCCTCACGTAGCACAGATTGCTGTGATGATCTGGAGTAAGAAGGGAGGTTAGGATGCAGCTGGCTTCATAAAAAGAACCAAAGAAATGGGTTGCAGGTGCCAGGTGATGTGAAGCCAGGGAGAATGATGGGGACAGGAAGGGTGGGAAGTGCAGTAACATACAATGCTGCAAGATAAAGAGGCTGCAGTTAGGCTGAGATAGGAGACAATAGCAAGTTGAAAAGACTGAAAAACTGGGAACCTGGTGCTGGAAGCAAGAGAATGCTCCCTGGCTGAGCAGGATGGGAGGGAGAGATCTGTTCCTGTTGACCTGCTGCCTGGCTTGAAGATGGGTGTCCTTGGTGCCACGTGTCAGGCCCTCAGATGAGACCATCGCTCTCATTCCCAGGGTGTGAGACAGGGACAGTGGCCACCCCTTGTCATGGCATTTCCAAGATATACGTATTAAATGTCTGTTGTGTTGTGAGCGATGGGTGCCACAGGGAGAGCACTTGGCTCATGAGCTGAGCACAACCTCATAGCAAATGCCCACGCTGAGTGTTGTACAACACTGGCATAATATGATCCTGAGTAACATTCAAATGAGAGTTTCCTGCAAAAAGGCATGGGCAAGTGCCTTACAGACTTACTGCGAGGTGTGGGTGTAGGTGGGGACAAGTGACTGTCACCCATGCAGCCCTAGCAAGGGTGCTGCCTTCCCTTCGAGCACTCAGCTCAACATGTTAATGTTGCTGTTATATAGCTATTCAGTATGATATATGTATCTGTAGCTATCTCTAAGTGTAACTATAGCATCCAAGGGAGTGCCCAAGACCAGTGAATCAAGAATCCACTTGACACCTCTGGGGTTCCATGCCAACAAGTTGCTCTCAAACCGTTTTTTCCCCCTGACTATTTCTGAAAGTGAAAATGTTGCTGAAAAAACATTGCTGGTTTGTGGTAGTGGAGCTGTAAGAGCAGAAAATGAGAGTAGCCGAGCAGCTGAGCCTCCCATGCTGAGGTTTCTGGAGGGTCCCTACATGCTCCTGCTCCTGTAGCATCTCCAGAAGCACCTGCGGGTGTGGTGGGGAGTTTGCAGCCCCTTGATTTTCCCCTTGTCACCCATAATTACTCTCAGCAGGCTCTGGCTTGCCATGGCCAGAGGAAGTGAGCTCAGTAGTGAGGGGTGAAACAGGCCTTCATGCCAGAAACACCTTCAAAACTGCTTCCTCTTTTCCTCCCAGCTACATCCGCTGCTACTACTGGGCAGTCAAAACCCTCATCACCATTGGGGGCCTGCCAGACCCCAAGACACTGTTTGAGATCGTCTTCCAGCTGCTGAACTACTTCACGGGTGTCTTTGCTTTCTCCGTCATGATAGGGCAGGTGAGCAGGAGTCCTGGGGACTCCCAGCCTCCACTGGGGAAGGTTTTGGTGGGGTTGGTCCACAGGTTTGCATCTCTGGGCTTGTTTTCCCCATTGAGGACCTGCTCAGCATTGGTGGAAGCCAAAAAGGGTTTGGCAGATGCTGTTAGGACTCAGCAAACATGCTCTAGATTGCTTAACAGGCTGATGGGTAAGTGACAGCAACTAAAACATCTCTTCCACCTCTTCCTCCCATCCAGATGAGAGATGTGGTCGGTGCCGCTACCGCGGGGCAGACATATTATCGGAGCTGCATGGACAGTACCATTAAGTATATGAATTTCTACAAAATCCCCAGAACTGTTCAGAACCGGGTGAAAACATGGTACGAGTACACATGGCAATCGCAAGGCATGCTAGGTGAGCACCAGCCACTCCGAGGACCCACATGTGCACTGTTGTTGCTGTACAGAGCTGAAATGTTACTGTCAAATAGCACTGCAGTCACGGGGAGGGGGTGGCTTATTTTACTCTTGTTTGCCCGCCTATATAGTATCTAGGCTGCCATCAGGTTGTGCATCACTCATAGAGCACCAAGTCCAGCATCCCACCTGCTGGTCCCTGGGGAGTAGGCAGTGACTAGCAGTTGCTGGCCAGATTGTGTCTAACAGCAAACCCATAAGCTCACCTGAAGAGTAAATCATAAAATCACAGAATCATCCAGTTTCAACCCCCTGCTAATGGCAGAGGCACCTTCCACTAGACCAGGTTGCTCCAAGCCTCATCCAACCTGGCCTTGAAGGCTGCCAGGGATGAGGCAGCCACAGCTTCTCTGGGCAACCTGTGCCAAGCCCTCAGCATCCTCACAGGGGAAAATTTTTCTTATATCTAACCTAAATCTCCCCTGTTTCAGTTTAATCCCTATCACTTGGACCCTATCAGTATAGTCTCTGATAAAAAGTCCTTCTCCAGCATCCCTGTAGGCCCCATTCAGACACTGGAAGGCTGCTCTGAGTTCTCCTGGAGCCTTCTGTTCTCCAGGCTGCCCCAGCCCAGCTCTCTCAGCCTGTCTCCAGAGCAGAGCTGCTCCAGCCCTCACAGCATCTCCATGGCCTCCTCTGGACTCACTCCAACAGCTCCACATTCCTCTTGTGTTGTTGCCCCAGAGCTGGACACAGGACTGCAGGGGGGGTCTCTCCAGAGCACAGCAGAGGGGGAGAATCCCCTCCCTCGAGCTGCTGCTCACTCTCTGGGGATGCAGCCCAGCACACAGGGGGGATCTGAGCTCAAGCGCACACTGAAGCCAGGTCAGGGGGAGCTTCTTGTTACCCAGCACCCCTAGGTTCTTCTCTGCAGAGATGCTCTGCATGACATCTCTGCCCAACCTGTAGCTGTTCAGGCAGGACCACTGCACCCACCATCCTGGCCAAGAAAGATGCAGCTTGAACTCACTGGTCTATCTCTGAGAGCTCTCAGAGCAGAGATAATGTGAAGGGCAGCTGTCCATCACTCACTGGCTTTATACCTGCAAGTTGCTTGGTGGAGAGAGGCTGGAGAAGACCCTTCTGGGCAAGCCTATTCCTGTCCTCCTCCATCAGAACATGGTCTGCTTTCCCACTGCCACACCAAGGGCATGATCTGGGATTAAGTGTGGGAAAGATCCAGTGTTCTGCTTTCTCCCACAGATGAGTCAGAGCTGCTGGTGCAGCTGCCAGACAAGATGAGACTGGACATCGCTATTGATGTGAACTACAGCATCGTGAGCAAAGTGGCCCTCTTCCAGGTAACCACTGCAGCGCGGGTTCTGCCCGGCACAGCCTGCCACGCTGGCACAGACTAACTGTGCTGCTGGCTTTGTTTTGGCTAAGGGCTGTGACAGGCAGATGATCTTCGACATGCTGAAGCGGCTCAGATCCGTGGTCTATCTGCCCAATGACTACGTGTGTAAGAAGGTAATGAGATGCTCAAGTGCCTTCCAATCCCCAGTGGCATGGCTGGGCTGTGCAGGAGCACTGGGCTGCGCTGGGAGCAGGGCAGAGTGGGGAAAGACAGGCCTGGCCCATCACCATGGCATCGAGCCACTTCACAGAGCAAAACCATCCTCCTTTGCAGCTGGTCTTGTGCAAAGTCTGACCTCTTCTGCTGCAGCCATGAACAACAGGAGAGCAGGGGGAGGCACTGGGATGCTTAGATGAGGATGCTCAGGAAAGAGCACCATCAGGGCAAAGCATTTATAGAATTTGGAGAAGGCAGCATGGTGATGGGGGTTTCCAGAAAGACACAGGTTAGGGCACGCATAAATTCTCCCTGTTTGTGGCCACCCCACACAGTGCCTATCTTCATCGCAGGGGGAAATTGGCCGTGAGATGTACATTATCCAGGCGGGACACGTGCAGGTGCTGGGGGGACTGGATGGCAAAACTGTGCTGGTGACTCTGAAACCTGGATCCGTGTTTGGAGAAATAAGGTGAGTGAAGCATTCCCAGGGAGCCAGGGGAATACAGCTTGTGGGCTCTGGGTGAGGAAGGTGGGAAGTGGAGACATCAGCAGCACCGTAGTTAATCCCTGTGATTGAGAGCCACGAACACTGAGCAGTGTCTGCTACACAAATTACAGCTTGTTTTCTTGGATCTTGCATATTTTTGTGTTGTTTTCTGCCTGGAGAGTTAGTGACAGCAAGCAGAGGTATACGGAGGGGCGGGAAAATCAATAAGAAAAGGTATTTCACTCAACCAGCCCCCCATCCACCCATTTCCTGAGCATGTAAAGTCCTGCAGCAGTAACACAGTGACAGAGGTTACCTCCATACAGCCCAGCAGACACCAGACTGGTGTAAAATGCAATATTTAAACTTTCAAAAAGGCAAATCATTTTTTATATGGCTCCCCTTGCCAGTGTTCCCATCACTGTTTGAAAACTGGGCTTGCAGTATTTCATTGGGGGTGAAAATTAAACCTGAGTCCTCTGAACAACAGAGATTGAGACATGGAAAGGGGGATTTTCTTTAAGTTGTGCTCTATAACAGTGTTGGCTTCTCCTTGTGTCTCTCTCAGCTTGCTGGCAGCAGGAGGGGGCAATCGTCGAACAGCAAATGTCATTGCTCATGGCTTCGCCAACCTTTTCATTTTGGATAAGAAGGACTTGAACGAGATTTTGGTGCATTACCCGGAGTCTCAGAAGCTGCTGAAGAAGAAGGCCAAGTGCGTGTTGGGCAGCTGCTTTCTAGCCCATGGGGTTTCCAAAGAAAAACCGGGAAAGGGTTTCAACATCACAGGGGAGATCTGTCTGTGTGCAAAGCCCTGGCGAAGCTCCTGCTGCAGGCGTTAGGCACAAGTCCCAGGTGGAGAGTGGGGTTGGAACTGCTGCATCATGGCAAGGAGCCTGGAGATGCACAGGGCCAGCCCAGTCGTGCTGCAAAGCACCCTTCCCATACCTAAAGAGGCTGTAAGAAACCTGGAGAAGGGCTTTGAACAAGGGCCTGTAGGGACAGGACGAGGGGGAATGGCTTTAACCTGACAGAAGGGAGATTGAGATCTTGGGAAGAAGTTCTTCCCTGTGAGGGTGCTGAGGCCCTGGCACAGGTTGCCCAGAGAAGCTGTGGCTGCCCCATCCCTGGCAGTGTTCAAGGCCAGGTTGGACAGGGCTTGGAGCAACCTGGTCTAGTGGAAGGTGTCCCTGCCTGTGGCAGGGGGTTGGAACTGGATGAGCTTTAAGGTCCCTGCCAACCCAAACCAGATTGATTCTACGGTGATTCTATGATTCAACACTAAAAGCGAGTGCAACTCAGGAACAACCAATGTGCATTCATCTTAAAATATATTAAATTATTCATATATATAAAAATTCATACTTTTAGAACCACTTTGATTTGCCTTCCTAAGTCATAAAAAATACCTGTTTTTTTAGAGCCTGCTTTTTCTGCATTATAAAACCCAGCTAATATAACACATCCGCAGACTGAAATCATCTCTCTTCTTCCTTGATGTAGGAAAATGCTGAAAAGCAACAATAAACCCAAAGATGTGAAAGGAGTCCCTGGAGACTCGCTGATCATCCCCCCAAAACCCGACACCCCGAAGCTCTTCCAGGCTGCTCTGGCTGCAGCAGGGAGGACTGGGGGCAAAGGGCCACTGGCACAACTCCGGTGGAGGCTGAGGGAGCTGAAGGCAATACAGGCGACGCAGGTCAGCATGGGGAGGATGAGTGTGGTCAAGGTGCCTTAAACGAGTGAACTCAGGTTATCGGGGTGTGATGTGATGTGGGCAGACAGGAAGGGGTGGTTCAGCATCTCACACATGGCTTTGGGAGAACACCATTGTCCCACAGTGGGTTGTTTTGCAGCACAAAAGGGAAATACATTGACTTTTTGCCCAGCTATGCTAAGCCTGAGCCTAATTTCCAGCTGAGCTATAGCTACAGATGCATGTATCTTCTGTGCCTCAGAGACAGAGCCACTCGTAGGGAATTGATGTGCTGGAAGGACAGGGGTGATGCAGGCATCCAGCACCCATAATATTTGACATCCAATCAATACTTGCAAAGCTCTGGCAGCACGGCAGGGGCAGAGCCCCAGCAGCAGACACACTGTCCTGCCAGCTCTGCAGGAGCTGCCTTTGAAAACCCCCTGTGCTGGTTGCAACCACTGTTTTATATATATATTTATATATATATGCTGTTGCAACCAATAAGCAACCAAAAAAGAAAATGGCCCTGCTCTACTTTTTTCTCTCTTTCCCAATGTCTCTTTTAAATTCATAAAAGAGACTGTATCCCCATGCAGGCCTTATTGTGGCTCTTCCCAGCATGGAGTTGTGCAGACTATCTGGAGTGTAAAGGGAGGTGAAAGAGCAGCTGATAGGGAGCACGCCATGGCCTGGTAAATACCCAGGTAGATGCTGAGCATATCTGTGCCTCTACAGACGCTTCACACAACAAAGTGCTCAGCACTAACAACCAGTCAAAGGCAGCAGTGGACAGTGGCACTGTGTGCTCCATGTGCTAGTGGCAACAAGACCCATATTAGGAGCTAACCCTGCTAATGGGGTTTAGGAGGACCCTGTTAGGACACCCCTTTCTGTGGCACATCTGTTAGTGTGGTTTCTGAAGCTCCTCTCCAAAGGAGGCCTTAGGACAGCACTTCTGCCAAGCGTTTGTGTAAATCAGCCCCCCCCCAGATGCTTCATGAGCAAAACAGGGTCAGGAGGTGCGGTAAAGCTTTGCTGCACTCATCTCTCAAGATGTGCAAGATAGACTCCAGCTGCCCTTGTCTCAGAGATCATCCTTGGCAGCAAGCTGACATCCTGATGTGAGGTCCAGTGTGGTGAAGCTGCGTATAACACTGGCTTTACACAGCACTGATGCCATGGCTGGGGCAGTGGACAAGGGTCTGCTAAGCTTCATTCTGCCTTTCTCTTAATTGCTTGTTTATTTCCTTGGATCGCAGGGTTCCAGATTAAGTCCAACCCCGCCAAAATCACCAGTGCACCAGAGGTCACCCGTCACCTCCCACAAAGCACGCACCCACCTGGGAGAAGAAATATTCTCTAAATCTTCTGATAGTTTAGTCACTATTCGCGTGATTTCCACAGCACAAGAAGATGAAGAGATCCTTGCTGCTGAGATTTCAGAGCAAGAAGAGGAAAAAAAAGATAAATGAGAACCAAGCAGGTCCTGGGTCAGGAGTAGGAGCTGTAGCTGTAGGCTTTGTTAGGTGCTGCAGGTAGGATCTGCCTTTCCTTTCAGCCTAGACCTTCACGCACGGTTGATAAAAACCTCTGCCATATGGCCCAAAATCATACAAGTTTTCTGAGCTCTGAAACCTGGGCATCTTTATGAATATTCCCACTAAGTCTCAGGCCAGACCTCTTGCTTCGAAATCCAGGCTTGCAGAGAGGGAGCCCTGAAGAAATTGCTTTTTATGGCTCTGGGTGGTTAATGAGTGTTTGGGTGAAGTGTGAAGAGTTCTTTGCCTCTGAGAGCTGAGTCACAGTTCGGTCAGAAGCAACCAGGGGAGATAAACAACAAGGTTTCTCTCTTGGGCTTAAGGTAGTCAGGAGCAGATGAAGAGTGATTAACTCAAGAAGGATGTGGACTGTGCTCACAGGCCGAGCACAGATCCACTGCCACAACACTACTGAGGTCTGTCCTTGTGTGCATGAACTGCAAGATGTTTGAGGGTCCCTGTGTGGTGCCAAGACTGCCTTGGGTTTCCTGCTGGGAAGAGGATTTCCTACCAACCATTCCCCCCAGAGAGGCGATGGGGTCTCCATAGCTGGTGGCTGTTATGGAGAGATGTGATGAGCACCTTTCAGGGATGGAGAAGCACAATCCTGGATGAGGAGATGTTTCTGGAGATCCTTGGGTTTCCATGGACGCACCAGCTGGGAGGGATAAACTAAGTGCAGGAAGGGAGAAACCCTGTTGGTTGTCAGGAAAGTGCAGTGCAGAATGTGCTCTCCTCTCCCAGCCAGTGTTTCAGAGTCAGGTCAGAGCCCATAGTGTGCAAGCAAGAGTGCACAACTGTGCGGGTGGTCCCCTGCCTCATTGCTGGACCTCAGTGACCTTCAACATCTCCAACAGTCAATTTCCAGCCCTTTTGGTCACTTGGTTGGCTCTTGGCCACATTTCCCAAGGAGAAGCCACGAAGAAGCAAGACCCTGTTCTTGCTCTTGACTGCAACAGGGCACTTGTGAAGGCACTTTCCCAAGGGTGCTGGATGGGAAGGTGAACACCTGGTTAGCAGCCAGCTTGCCCAGCTGACAGCTCAAGCTGTCCAATCTTCCTCCAGCACCACCAGTTCCCCATCTTCCTCAAACCCAGCACCAACTGGAGCAAGCTTCCTGTGAGCTGAGAAGTGGCAAGAAGTGGCGGGTGAGACAGTGCCACCACCCATGGGGATGATGCAGATCCGCCCCAAGGTTTCACTGGCCATGTCTCCAACTGGCACCGCTGGCTCTGTCAAGAAGAGCCTGTTCCACCCTCTGGAGGAGAAGCAGGGGCAGATTTTGCCACAGAGAGCATCCCCAGTGCCACAGCTGAGGGAGTTATCAGCAAACACTATGAGCAGTGCCGTAGGTTCCACAGGTCCAGCCCTTGGGCAGCCAGGCTGCTCATGAAGCATTGGGTGATGTCTCTTCCCATCAGCAGCCTGGGGTTGATCTTCACCTCCTTCAGGGTTCTCTTAAAAAGCTGTGGCTTTTTTTGCCCTCTCTTGGAAAACAGATGGGTTTCTGTGGTGGGAAGAAACCAGAATATATGTTAGTGTTGATTAATGCTAGCTTGCTCGTTTAAACAAATTAAATGAGCTCTAATACACCACAGAAGGGTCTGAAGCCATCACTGCCCTTCACATTGCAGGGGAGAACCTGGACTCACCCAAACCTCCCTAAATATTTCTCATCTTCAGTCATTTGCAAGTGGTTTCCTGCTGGGGAGAAGGTTTTGGTGGGAAGTGCAAAGCTTTTTTTTTTCCCTCCCACTATATAAATATTTATATAATAAAACCAGGAAACCTGCAGAAGTTGAGCTGCTGTTCTGATTTGATATGGGTTAGAAAAAGCATTTAAATAAATAGTAGGCTGTAACGGCTTTTATAATTCACTGCATCTACAATAGACATCACACAGATTACCATGCTTTTGTGTGGGTTTATTTCAAAACTCCAGTTGTTTCTCATCGTTCTGCTCCCAGTGGAGCCAAGGCAAGTCCCCACGTGCGGTTCACGGATTTCCCAATAAACTACTTAGAGTCTAAGAACTGCAGTATTACAATGGAACTGTAATACTCTTTTCATCACCAGAAGGAGGGGGGAAAAAGGCTTTCTTAAATGGCACATACTTGTGTGAAGATCTTGGTTTTCAAAATGCAGCATTAGCCGGTAATGGATACATAACTGGTAATTCTGGAACTGTGGGGAGATTTGAAATTATCATCCTCTGCTATCTGTTTATGGCTTTAGTTCTTTAGGAAGATTATTCTCCAGGTAATAATTAAGGTCAAGACAGGGTTGGGCTTACAGCCTGGGTTGGAGACGTGCTCAGGTGTATTTGCTGTGGGGCCTCTGTAGCAACGACAGGCTGAGGAGATGGGCAGTTCATTTAGTGCCTCTTATTTGGGGGTTCACGATAAATTGGCTTTCTGCTGGATTTTGTAAATCCATTCCTTTCTTAGTTTTGCTATATTTGCCATGGGCTTCCTTCAGATTGGTTCCTATAAATATCATGCAGTGAGTACTTATCACAGGTCTGTTCCTTTCACTGCCCTTGGAATGTTCCTGATAGACTGGGTAATGCTCCATGTACCTTCACTGCATTTCTTATTAGCTTTTGCTCATTCCACTTCAATATCCTTAAGTATTGGATTGATATGATATGAGATCCTCTAATAATATTAATGGAGTATTTGGGGGATCTCGCGGGGCACTTGCCAGTCCAGCACCCTGGAAGTTCTGCATTGCAGTCTTCCTTCTGCCTTATATTTCTGATTAATGGATTTCTCAGAGGTCCATAGCCATAGAAACCAGGTTTTTCTGCAACAATATTTTAGCTCTTGCTGCTTTTGAGTGAAGTAAGTGGAATAGAGAACTGCTGATGGAAGAAAAGCATGCTGTTGATGGGTTTGCGTGAATGTGTTGGGTTTTGTCTCACTATCACATGTAGTCAGTATCACAGTCATCTTTACTGGAGGCTTCATATACACTGTTTTTTATATATATATTTATATATATATGCTTTTATACATATATATACATTTTTTATATTGGAGTGTGTTCATATTCCTCATGAGTTGCGCTGTTACATCTTTCGGAACAGTGACACTGATTTAATGTTCTGTGTGAGGTGAGAGAAGACAAACAACTCTGATCAACTTATGAAAGGAATAGTATTATCCACCACAGACATCTGACACTGGAGGAAGTTGTTTTCCTCTGGATAGAAATGGGGCAGGCAGCTTCTCTGTATTTATAGGCAGAGCAAGCTCTTAAAAAGATTAAGAGCAATTGCAGGTTAATCACTGATAAAGTTGTAAGGAAAGTAAAACAAATAACCAGGTTTGGGGATTAGACTCAGGTCTAGAATGAAATTGCAGCATAAACAGAAAGTCCAGTGAAATGGTCTTTAATTAGAAAGTTTGAAATAAAATCGACCACTTTAACCTTGAAACCTGGAGACCTTAACCAGCAGGACATGTTCCTAATTCTGGGAACTGTCTGTAAACCACTTCTTCTGCTTATACATATTTTTTGTGTTGTGTAGATCTGCCTTGAGTCACAGTTGCAATTAAATCCCCCGGATTCCCTTTTTGCCTTCCTCTAAATAGGAGCTAATAAGAGTTTGGTTTTCCCTGCCCTGAGCACACAGCTCCATTTAAGTGCAACTCACTGGAGCTTACACCCTGAATTAAAAACCCAGACTTCCATTTGGGAAGGGATCACACAGCGGTACACATCCCGATGGGCTCCCACAACAGCATTTATTAACAGCAGGCTTAGCTGTGGCTGGATGCCATTTTTAGGGGGGCAACAAGAAACCTGCAGAGGGGCTTTGAACAAGGGTCTGTAGGGACAAGACAAGGGGGAATGACTTTAACCTGACAGAGGGGACATAGAGATGAGATCTTAGGCAGAACTTCTTCCCTGTGAGGGTGCTGAGGCCCTGACACAGGTTGCCCAGAGAAGCTGTGGCTGCCCCATCCCTGGCAGTGTTCAAGGCCAGGTTGGATGGGGCTTGGAGCAACCTGCTCCAGCGGAAGGTGTCCCTGCCTGTGGCAAGGGGTTGGAACTGGATGAGCTTTAAGGTCCCTTCCAACACAAACCAGTCTGGGATTCTATAATTCTGGGATGTCCTTTCCCTCCTGGCCAGTGGATGGTCCAAATTCACCCTGGGGTGAGCATCACGTGGCTGTGCTTCTCTGCCTGAGCAATAACCAGAGGAATGAAGACCAGCTGGACCAGCTACTCATTGCAGATAAGAGGCTCTTTTGTGCGGCAGAAATCTCGCCGCTGCCATGGTTACCAGCCGCTGTCACAGCCACTGGCGAGACAGGACTGGTCTCATTGACAGGGCTTCTGGTCTCCCCTTCTCAAGGGAAAGCTCCAGTCACAAAACCTACACTATGCTCCAAAAAGGAGGGCAGATATGTGCAGGGGCTGCCCAACCATCTCCAGCGTGAGCTGGCCAATGCTCAGTGCTGCTTGTGTCCAGTGTCTCTGCCCTTACACTGAGCATTAGGCTCTGGGCTTGATAACCTGAAATACTAGTTTAAAAAGAGAGAAAACGGTGCTGCAGCCTTGGCGGGCTCTGCCCCGTTTCCTGTTTTTCCAGCACTCAGGAACGCAGTGACCTCTTGGCGCTCTTACTTTTTGCACCGACATGCTTCTCATTAAAGCGTTTTCCTGAGCACTAATTAGGGTGGTTTTCTGTTTGTAAATTAGCCTGATAAGATCTGTGTGTCTTGGCACTGGCCCTCTGGAGCAGGAGCCGAGGTCTCTGTGTTTGATCAGTGTTTATTTTGCAGATTTCCTGGGTTTTGCTGTTCTTGGCTGCCTTCTAGGAAGAACTCACAGGTGGAGGTTAATGGGAGGCTATGAGTCTTTGCAGCTTGCCTGCCCCTGGAGACAGGAGAGGTTTTGGTGCTCCAGGGACCTTCCAACCAATGTGGGTTGGTGGGGTGGTGTGGGCACACAGGAGCCCTTCCTGCTGTGCTACTTCCCATCCCATTCTGGCATCCTCCTATGGTGGGTAGTGCAGGAGCAGGTCTGCAAGGAAAGGCACTGCCTGAGCCAACCTTTTACCAGGTGATGGAAAAGGGAAAATATTCAAATTAACACATCCTGTGCAATTAAACCACTTCATTTACTTTAGTGCAGCAAGTGCAAAGCTGAGCAAGCCCAAACCAATCTCAACCTGAGTGTCTGCAGGGAGGAAAGTCCATCTGCCCAGGAGCACTGCTGAATAGGTCGTGTCAGCAATTTGCTGGGGACCAGTGGTGGTTGGGAAGGGATGGACTTTAATCGGCTCTCGTTTTCTTAATGCACTGCAGATGAGAGTGGAGGGGATGTTGCTTTCTCTGACTCCAGTCACTGCCAGGGTAGAGCCACCAGAGGTTTGCTGAGAAGTCTGGCAGCAAAGGCAGCCCTGGGTGCAGGGGGCCATCCTCTGTCTTTGCTTGCTGGGGAGGCTGGGAGAGAGTGGAGCATCCCCGGGGGACCTGCCACCCTGGATCAGCTGCTGGCAGCCTCTGGGACAGGGCACCAATACGGACCATATTCCCAAAGGCATTTACTGGGCCTTAACAAGAGGAGAACTGCCTGGAGGCTTCACTCAGAGACCCCTGAGCTTGGGCAGAGTTCACCCTTGATGAAAAGGCATTGATTTTTCAGTGCTGGTGTGCCAGCCACGTGGCACCAAGTGTGGAAAAGCGCAGTGAAGCATCCCACCTTGCCAGCACCAGCACGGGGCTTCAGGGAGACTTGTGGTGGGGGCTGTACCAGAGCTCAGCACCCTACCTGGGCCGTGCTGAGCCATGCATGCCCTGTGTGCCCTGGCAGGACTGTCCGTGCGGCGCTGGAGCAAGAGCAGCAGGAAGAGAAGTGGGATGCAGGCAGCGGAGAGCATCCCTGCCCGTGGAGAGGAGGGCGGGCGCCACAGCCAGCCTGTGCAGACACCAACCCCTGCAGGAGGATGCTTCCTAAAAACGTGCTCAGGACCAGGGTTGTCCTGGATGGGCCCACAGGTGAGAGCAGAGGGTTGGTGCTGGGGCAAGCAGGGCAGAGGCTGCGGCAGAAGCAAAGGCTGGGGGTGAGAAGCAGCCAAATTCCTCTGGATTGGAGTAATTTTCACTAAACATGTCTGGATGTTTGTACACAGGCTCTGTATTTCTTCTGCTGCAGTTTCCCTAAGGGTTATTCAGGCAGTACGCTTTGTCTGGTGGGCTGAAGATGATGATAGTTGAATAAAGATGTCTGAGTGCCAGGGATGCCCAGTCCCACCTCACCTGGGATGCTGAGCACCCTGACCATACCTCAGTACCACTTAGTTCTCCCTCTCATCCTTATTTTTTCACCTGACTCCTCTCTGGGATCCCCAAATAAACCTGAAAGCCCAGGAAGGTTTGCATGAAAACAAGCAGTGACCTGGCAGCTATTCCAGGTCAGCCTGTACAGAGCCTCCTGCCTGCTTCTCCTGCAGGCGCTGCCAGATTTTCCTTAATGTCTCCTCGTTTTTCCAGTTGGGAGTGATTGCTCAAGGGATCTCCTGGCAGAGAGGACTTGGGTTCACCTTTCACACCCTGCTCATCTCTAAGGCATATGCATGAAAATATGGGCGTGGGTCTGCTCCTCTCCTTCAGGACAAATTAAATCTGCTCACGCAGCGCCGGGTGCAGGCGGCAGAGCTGGAGCGTGTGGCTGTTTAATATTCATTGGGCATAGACATAAAAGTTTTCTTCTCCAAAATAGCCTTGCACAGCACTATGCTGCTCTGCTTTCCTAAGCCTTAGTGGGAAGCTGGAATTTAACATTTCCTTTGCTTGTCTCCTCAACTTCCACTGCCTTAGACAAGAAGCAGAAGATCCTTTTTGGGTATAAAATATCTTTTGAGGACAGATCCTGGCACTTTATTTGCAGTTTTCAATTCTGTAGTCTGCAGTAATAGAATGAATGATGTCTTTGAAGCACCAACATGGGAACAGGAAGGAAGATAAAGAAAGAGAATTTGGTCCCAGTTAGGTCCACAATAGTTAAACCACCATGAAATACATTTAAGTTAAACTAGAAAGACCTCAGCCTATTTTCTTGTTATGCATATAATCTCAGACTGGTCTGGATTGGAAGGGACCTTAAGGCTCACCCAGTTCCAACCCCTTGCCACAGGCAGGGACACCTTCCACTAGACCAGGTTGCTCCAAGCCCCGTCCAACCTGGCCTTGAACACTGCCAGGGATGGGGCAGCCACAGCTTCTCTGGGCAACCTGTGCCAGGGCCTCAGCACCCTCACAGGGAAGAACTTCTGCCTCAGATCTCATCTCAGTGTCCCCTCCGTCAGGTTAAAGCCATTCCCCCTTGTCCTGTCCCTACAGGCCCTTGTCAAAAGTCCCTCTCCAGGTTTCTTCTTCTTGGTCCCTTTAGGTATTGGAAGTGGGAAGCAAGATAGGATGGGTTGGGATGACATGCTCCAGCTCTGGAAAGGAAACAGCAGGGAAGATCTAGCCCAGCAGCACACAGAGGTGGTGGGAGCATCCCTGCAGCACTGGGGAGACAGGATACTCAGGAGCCAGTGCCTCAGGACTATGGGACTCTGCTAATGCCCACCCAGGAGCAGGCACAGGCACCGCTGCTGTGGGGCCTCAAGCTGCATTGCCAGGGTGAGCATAGGGACATCAATTATATATGACAGGCATCAATAATGGAAGGGGTAATGTTTCCATCCCACCGGAGGACTTCTGGTGTCAAAGCTGCAGAGCAGTAGTGGTACAGCATCCCACACATGCTGGTATGTGTGATGAGTGGAGTGACTGGGTCCTGCTGGACAAACCCAAGGCAAATAAAAAGTATTGGTGACAGAGAGTGCACCGAGGACCTGGTGGACCAGAGCAGCTGTACCCATGCCGGGACGGACTCACAGTGGTATTTTACAGACAGCTCGATATCGAGCAGCCAAAGCTGGGAGTGCTATTTAGTTTCCAAGGAGGATATCCCACCTTGCTTGCATGTTTTCAGATGCACCTGAGCCCATCTTGTGGATTACCCACCATCACCATATTATCCTTTCCATGGGGGCATTTACTTTATGACTACAGAGGTATTTCCTTCCTCCTTGTAGAGGCTCTGATTGATTTAGCTGTGCCCATGCCTAAACTAGCTGGATGTTAGCAAGTTCTGCAACCTCCAGGCCCACAGCACAGCACAGCACAAAACAGCCCCAAAACAGCCCAAAAACTTTCTCTGAGGTCAAGCAACACTTTGAAGGACACTAAAAATTAAAGGTTTTGCTGAGAATGGAATGTATTTTTCAAACAAGGTGGCTCCAATCACTCTTGCCTGTGCAGAGTAAAGCCTAACCCTTTGCACACCCCGTTACCAGTGTCACCCAGCGTAAGGAGGGCAGTGGCACCTCCAGGGCTTGGCTTTGAGGAGAAGATGAGCAGCAGAAGTAGCAAAACTCTGGAACAATTTCTCACCTGTATCTCCCACCTTGAGACATTTTCTTATCTAAAAAGAATTGCAGAAAGAACCTGAGATCCCCAGCTGAAGGTCCCAAAGATGCCCTGAAAATACTGCCTGGGGGACCACTGATAGGCTCCTGACAGGCCAGGAGCTCCAGGCCCTCCTGTCTGGGATGCAGGAGGAATTTGCTTGGTATCAAGCTGCCCCATTGCTGAAACCAGCATGAGCATTCCCTGGCTTACAGGCTAGATTTAGCCTCCGCCACGACACCTCATGCTTATTCTTAGCCTTGTTTCCAAGAAGTGCTTTATAAGCAGGAGCTCGTGTTGATTAATGCCATGAAACATTAATGTAATGACTTAGCAGGTGAGCTGCGGTCCTCCCGCTGTGCAGATCCTGGCTCCCCAGCAGTCAGCGTGGCACAGGATGAGCCCAGGGGTGCTCTGCTTGGGGGATGTGCCTCTCCTAAGCACCAAAGTCAAACCCAAGTTGTACCTGAAGCCAGCTGAAAAATATGATGAAGAGAAAAGGTAGGCTGGAGGGAGGCTGAGGGTTTGGTGAGATGGCTCTGCAGTGCAGCCCAAGGTTGAAAAAGAGGTTGCTTTTGCCATTTGCTTAATATAAATTTAATTTGCATGGGGAAAGGGGGCACAGGCAGAGCTGAACTGTGGCATGCAGCAGCTCCCATCCGGACCAGCCAGCTCCTCCGTCCTGCCCTGGGCTGCTCCTGTACCCAGCAGCCCAAACCCAGCCTAACTGGTGTGTGGGGTTTAGCTGGGGGGGGCTGAGCCAAGATGTGGAGCCCCACCACCCCCATCGTACGGACAGGACAAGGGGGAATGGCTTTAACCTGACAGAGGGGATACTGAGATAAGCTCTCTTCCCTGTGAGGATGCTGAGGCCCTGGCACAGGTTGCCCAGAGAAGCTGTGGTGCCCCATCCCTGGCAGTGTTCAAGGCCAGGTTGGATGGGGCTTGGAGCAACCTGCTCTAGTGGAAGGTGTTCCTGCCCATGGCAGGGGGTTGGAACTGGATGAGCTTTAAGGTCCCTTCCAACCCAAACCAGTCTGGGATTCTACAGTTCTATGATCCAAAGGTGCTGCTGAGGCCGGCAGCGATCCTTGCAACACCCCTCCCCAGTCTCTGCTCTCCACCCAGCTCAGCACAACCCTATCTCAAGGATCAGAGCCTCAGGGTTGAATTAATTCAGTTGGTGAAATTTAAAATGAGTATTAAATTTCTCAGGAGCATGCTAAGACTTAATTAAAGCTCCTATCTTTTCATGAAACGGCAATGTAGGAATGCAGGGAGGTCATTTCTGCTCTGGGAAGGGCTTCATGTCAGTTTGGCAGACCATGTCCCAGCAAGGCCGAGAAATCCCCTCACCTCCTCAAGGAGGGGCACAATTAGAATAATGAGCTGGGTTATAATTAGTTGTGCTCTGGGGACACATTCTCAATGGTGTCTGGTGCTTCTGGTAGGAATTTTCTACAGGGAGCATCCCAATGTACAGGAGGCTTCGGGTATGCTCCTGCCTGCATTCCTGGACTATGCTACTGGGTTGCTTGAAGGAAGGGGAGGAGGAGTTAAATTTTTGCTGGCATTCAGGGATGCTTTAGCTGTTTTACAGATGCAGGTTAGGTATTTGCTCAGGGCAGAACAAATGCCTAATGCAAAAGGCCCCACTCAGTGATGTGTTTTGATTGCTGGAGGTTCACTTCATTCAAGTAAAAGGCAAATTAACCTGCCTGACTTCACAGCAACTCTTTTCAGCTGCAGCAAAGGCTGGGCTGAAAGCAAAGAGCTGAACTGCACTTTCAGTTCTCTCCTGAGTCCCCGTGGTGGGCCAGTGCTGATGGTCATCGATATATTGAGCTGTCCCCCTACCTGCTGGGTGCTAGCAGGCGGGTGCTGCTGGCACCAGCACTGCCTGTCACTGCCTTTTTTCTGCCTGCAAAGCAGCAGTGTGCCTAAAAATACCTTCAGTGATGTCGTCAGCTCAGGTCCTGGAGACGTGACATCCAAGAAAAGGAGGACTGGAGCACCACTGGGGGGCCAGGCTGAGATGAGCCCAGCCAGAGCCGGTGAATCCCAAGGCAGAATCAATGAATCCCTGTGGAGAGCGGGAATACAAGCAGGTTACCGGCTGCCTGCAGCCCCTCAAGCCCATCTGGCAGCAAGTGGGCATTCCCTGGGATTCACAGCACTCCCTTGAGCCCAATAGCACAGAGTCCAAGGGAAATGGCGTTGGTGCATCCAGCCCTAAGAAACCTTGCTTCTGGATCCCTAGGGATCCTGTCCCTGGTGTGCTGGGGCTGCTGCAATGCCATACTGTCCTTGCCAGCAGCCCGGCATGGGAGGTGTTTCAATGCTCCCAGGTGACTATTTGACTATAGCTTTTGGCACAAAACCCCTTTCTGCACCTCCAGGTTTGCTCCATGCTTATTCATTAAGTTATTTTTCTAAACTGGGGAATTCACACATATGTCTGGTTAATTTAGACTTGTTTAATGTAATTGATGCAATTTATGTGTATTGCATAATTGTAATAACATTAAAAAACGGAAGTGTTCAAAAGCCAGGAAATTAATTACCAGTTAAAGTCATTTTCATAAACATTTATTTCACCCTTACAGCTTATAAATGAAGACAGTGATGACACAACATTCCAGTTGCTATTGGAAAGTAGAAGGGAACTTGATGTGTGCCAATATTATCACCAAACAAGCCAAAGGAGCTGTACACGATCAGGATGTTGATGCCTACCAGCATAATGCAGAGCCTCTGTAGGCACACACACACATATACGCCTGCAGACTCACTCATGTACTCCCATGCACACTGAGGGCTCTGTAAATCCCAGACTGATCTGGGTTGGAACCACAGAGCTCATCCATTTCCAAAAGCCTGCCACGGGCAGGGACACCTTCCACTAGAGGAGGTTGCTCCAAGCTCTGTGCAACCTGGCCTTGAACACTGCCAGGGATGGCACAGCCACAGCTTCTCTGGACAACCTTTGCCAGGGCATCCTCACAGGGAAGAACTTCTGCCTAAGATCCCATCTCAGTCTCTGTTTGCTTCTCAGAGAACAGAAGCTGTGCCAAGAGCATGGGGACATGGAGAGGATCCTTCTCACCACTTTTCCTGGTGTGAGTGGCTGGAGCAACTTGTGCCCCCCAGCCAGTGACTCCCCATTATCCCCCCACCCCACCCGTGGGACCGGCTGGTGGCAGGGGATGGGACAGTGTCCTGGGAGAGGTCTCTGAGAATGCCCAAGAGGGAGAAGCTGGGATGAAAGGACAAGGCCAAATCCTGCTCCAAACCTGGCCAAGGGGAGTGAAAGGCTCTGACAGCACAGCAGTGGGCAGGTGGAGGGTCCATGTGTGAGGGGAACAAACCTGCTGCAGGCAGATCCTGCAGGGCTGGCACTAAACCTGCATCTCCTATGGGACCCCCCCCCCCTGCACCCCTGAACCCATGCAGCACCCTTGCACCCCAGCATGTGGATGTGAGCCACCAGCACGGGGTTCCCCCTGCTGCTACCGCGCCACATCAAGTTTTGTTGT
Source organism: Ara ararauna (assembly GCA_028858755.1). Lineage (NCBI taxonomy): Eukaryota > Metazoa > Chordata > Aves > Psittaciformes > Psittacidae > Ara > Ara ararauna. The sequence continues at coordinate 70,508,945 of CM054410.1, read as the reverse complement.
GGGAAGTATCTGGTAAAGCCGGTTAATTACCATGAGCAAGTCATGAGTAACCCGTGTCACCCAAACCAGCCATTAACATACTGATGGTACGTGCAGTGCAGGCAGCTAGATACAAATCAAACCCTAAAAACGTGTATATAAATCATATTTCAAGCAGAATTTTTTGTTGCCTCTCCACGCTAGGCCCTCGGGAGACGTCCCCGGGCACCCTGCACTGTTTTCCTCACGCCTGCGGGCTGGAAACACGTGGTTTTCCCTATGAAATCTGTCTCCCCAGGGCCACGTGGAGCCTGGGGTGCACCGGCACCAGTGCTGGAGGGTGCTCCGACTTTGAGAGCAAGGCGGAAGAGGGCATGGGTAGACCAGGGCTCCCAGAAGAGCCCCGGGACCGGGGTGGGAAGGGCGAGGGACACCGCGGGAGCTCCCCAGGGCTCCGGCGAGAGGCGCCGGGGCGGCACCGGGGACGCAGCGGGAGCTCCAAGGCTTGTGTCCCGCCCCAGCCCCGTGTTCCCGGTGCGGGGGGGGGCGCCGTCTGAGGGGAGCCTCAGGGGTTTCCATGGCAATAGGAACAGGGCGGAGCTCGGCGTTTCCGTTACCGAAGTGCCCGAGAGGGCGGGGCCGTGGCTGGGGCCGGCTCCGGATGCCCCCGCCGCTGTCGCAGTGCCGCGCTCGGTGAGTGGCCCCACGGCACCGGCGCCGCCGCGAGGGGTGCGGTTTGAATTGGGCTGGACCGGAGCGGAGCGGAGCGGAGCGGAGCGGGGCTCTCTTTGTCTGAGGGACTGGGGCACGGAGCGCCCTGGGCGGCGGCGAGAGCGCGGTTCCCCGCTAGCCTGCAGCGGGCGGCGCCAAGGGGACCGGCTCCGGCACCGCCGGGGCGCGGAGCGGGGCATTGCCGGGCCTCTGCGTACCGGACCGGCACCGGGACCGGAGGGGCTCTGGGCGGGGCTGCGCCTTCTGTGCACCGGGACCGGCGCTGGGACATTGGACCGGGCCCTCGCCGCTGCCTTTCCCGCGCTGGGTGCCGCCAGTTGGGAGGACAAGGGACCCCCGCGGCGGGGGGCGGCTCCCGCGGTCTGCGTGCCCTACGAGGTACCCCAGGTCCCGGCGCCGCGCTGCGGTACCCGCCCGACCCCGGCAGTGGGGGTCGGCGGGGGCTGCCCGGCCCTTGGCCGGGGCTGCCTGCTGTCCCTGAGTTAATGAATACATAGCGCCCGGTCCGCAGTTAGGAGGAGCCTGGGAAAGCTTCAGGAATGAGTAAATTAATTACAGGGACGGTTTATGTCACATCCGCCGGGAGCACGGAGGGAGCCCGGGGGTTTCAGTGCCCGGGTCCCGGGAGCGGAGTCGGGATTGATGCAACTTCCCGCGGGAGTCGGGGCCGGCGTTGCCGTCGCGCTTTGCTCCAGCCCGGTCCCCTGGGCTCTCCCGGCTGGAAACTGAGGCAGGCTGAGATGTCTTTCCTTGCGCTTATCTGCAGAGGGGCTGTGCTCAGGACCCCCGTGCCATGATCACATCCCGCACGACCTGGGACCTGGGATCCGCAAAAGCCTGCTGGAAGACGAAGGACCTTCCCCGGCACGGTGAGTTGAGCTCACGCCCTTGCTCACGCCCGGGGAAGGAGAGGCCGGGAACAGGCCAGCCTGCATTTTTCACATTTCTTTCTGGATGAAGCTTGGGATTTGAGAAATGGAGACTCGGAAGCGGGCGCAAAGGCGTTGGTAGCCTCTGGGGTGAGCAGAGAGGGCGGCCTTCATCTCCCTCCTGGCTCTTCTGAGCGGGAAGCTGAGGGAGAAACGTCAGAATTTAGCGTGTGAATTAGAAATTGGAGCGGAACGCGGGGCCCTCGCTTCCCGCCGGGCTCGGCTGCTCGGGAGGCTCCTTGTCCGTCCCGGTGCACGGCGCCCGGAGGTGAGTTCAGTCGAGGATTTTTCTCCGGTCTGTTTGGCAGGAGGGCGGGCGGCTGCTTGCCCCGGCCAGCAGCCGTTTGTCGGGAAACAGCCCTTCCTGCCTCCTTGTCGGAGGTGCCGGATGGGTTTCGGCAAAGGGGGAGGCTGGACCCCCCCCGTTTGAGCTTTTTTTTTTGCTGTTGGCTTCAGCGTTCTCCAGCCCTATGTGCTGGCAGCTGCTTATCTGTGTGCTGCTTCTTCCCTGGCATTGGGGCCAGCCCCGCTGAACACTGGTCAGGCTCAAAGCCTCCAGGATTTCCAGTGCTTCCTCTGCGCAGCGGCTGCTGCTGCCCGTGCCAGGATGAGGATCACATCACCTTTATCCAGGCATTCTCTTTGGAAGTGTTTGATTGTCACAGCCTGCGCGAGATGTTATGGCTAATTACAGGCTGGGAAGAAGTCCAGAGCAATGGGCTGACTTCATCAGCACACATCTCCCTCCAGGTGCTGCTTCCACGTCTGGCCCAAGCTCCTCCAGAGGATTTTAGGGAAAAAACCTGCATTGGTGGAGTTTAATTTGTGGGTTGTTTTTTTTCCTGCCTGCCAGAGATGCCATTTGGCTGCCTGCAATGCTGGCAGATGGGGAAGGGGCACACTGCCCCCAGGCAGTTCCCTTTGGGATGTAGCCCTCACCAACCAGTTTTCCCATAGCAAAGGAGGGCACAGCCAAGGGTGAAAGATCTTCAAGATCTGTTGTCCTTCCGTGCAGCTCAGAATTGCTGCCCTGTGTGCTTTTGGGTTTGACTGCATGGCAAGTGAAGGAAGTAGTTGGGGGCAGTGGAGGGAGGTAAGGGCACAGTCCATCCGCCTGGTTTTGGTGATGCAAGCTGGCGCTGGCAGCTTTTCCAAGATGGGGTTGTGGGAAGCACAGAGGCTTGGCAAGGCGCAGGGGTGGCATGTCCCCAGTGAGGGACAGATCTTGTCCTGCAGAGAGGTGGTTACTACACCCTGAGTTGCCATTACTGGTTGTCTCCGCCCCCTGAAGGGCCAATTTTTCTGATTAACATAATTAATATTTTCAATAAAACTCATGCACTGCGTGTGCTGCCCCAGTGCGGTGATGGCAGCAAGGAGGAGGAGGCGGGTTTGCTGACTGAGGCTGAAGGCCGTGTCCCTCTGGGGAATCTTGGATTGATCCAGGGATGCTTTTTGCCCCATCTCAGGCCCTGGGCAGGACACGCTCATCGCTAGGAGTGGAGCAGATGCCTCTGCCCAGGTTCCTCTGCTGCCTGCACTGGTTCACCGTAAAATCCTCAGTGTGAGCTGGCCGGACGCTCCAAAGCCTCGCGGGCTCTGCCTGGCTCTGCAGGTGAGGAGGGCATTTTTGGGGTGGTGGGAAGGACATCCCACATCCTGTGATGCCATCCCTCTGTGGGAGCTCCCCGTTACCACAGCCAGTTTCTGCCCCAGCATTGGTGTCATGCACCTGGAGCAAAGCTGCTGCCTGGGTGGGGAGGGATATGCATCTCCAGGAAGTCAGAAGGCATCAAAAAATGCCAGGGGGCAGCCCAGAATAACATCTTCTGGGTCACTTCTGGGTCATGTGGGCAGGAGAGCTCAAGGCAGATAAGAAAATGCAGCATCTTGAGATGGCATTTGCAGCGAGTTGAGGGAGCAGGAAGGCTGCTGTGTCAGGGGAGAGTCAGGACCCTGTGTACTGGTGTCGATGCTACCAGTTCATCCTGGGCTTCGGGCAAATAATTTGAATTCCCCTTCTTTGACAAGAAGGAAAACATCTTACCTCACGATGGCCTTGATGAATTCCCTCTGGCAAAACCCTCCCGAGTCTTAAAGGCAGAGGCACAGCAGACATGCATCTTCTCCAGGATGATGCTGCCACCTTCTTCCGAATCACTCGGCACATCCAAAGTATTTGAGTATTAACCCCTTTGATTGGGTGAGGCGGGTTTCCCAGGCATCTCTGCCCGCAGGATGAGACCATAGGCTCTGAGATAAGGTATAAGTTTGAGCAGGGCAGGGAGCACCTCCAGGAGCTCAGCCCGGCAGCTCAGCTTTCCAAAGGTATCCATGCTATAATGCTTTTATAAATAGTGATTAAAAAAGCAGATTTATTTTTCTTTCCCTGTGAGCTGGTGATACATCCGATAGGTGCAGAAATTTGGGATTTTCTGTATATTCTTTTCCCTTCTTCCCAGTTGCTTCTCTGCACTTTTTTTTTGAGCTGTCCTCTGTCCCACAGGGCATGGTGTTCCCACCTGAGCTGTGGATCACCAGCAAGCAGCTTCACATCCAACGCTGCCTGCAAGCCAGGGTCTGGTGTTTTTTAAGGCCATAGAGAAAAGAAAATAGGTATTAATCAGTGTAACTGCGTGAGCAAACTGAGGGAAGGAGATGTTTGTGGGGATAACTGAAAGCAACATTGTAAGTCCATCACAGCAGCTTCTCGTTACTGAAATCCCTTGGAGGGAGGGTTTCCCCAGGCCCTCCTGTCCTGTCACAGCATCACAGACTGGTTTGTGCTGGGAGGAACCTTAAAGCTCCCTCAGTTCCCAGCCCCTGCCACAGGCAGGAACACCTTCCACTAGAGCAGGTTGCTCCAAGCTCTGTGCAACCTGGCCTTGAACACTGCCAGGGATGGGGCAGCCACAGCTTCCCTGGGCAACCTGTGCCAGGGCCTCAGCACCCTCACAGGGAAGAACTTCTGCCTAAGATATCGTCTCAGTGTCCCCTCTGTCAAGAGGTTAAAGCCATTCACCCTTGTCTCATTGCTACAGTCCCTGATGAAGAGCCCCTCTCCGGCGTCCTTGTAGGCACCTTCAGTTACTGGAAGGCTGCTCTGAGGTCTCCACGCAGCTTCCCTTCTCCAGGCTGAACAGCCCCAGTGTTCTCAGCCTGTCCTCTGGAATGTCCTCCCTGCTCTCTCCTCCTGGCCAGCCTGGTGGGATGCCATTGCCAGATCCATGTTGTGCACAGTTGCTGCATCTCAGCTCCCCATCCTGTTTCTTCTCATGGACACAGGCCCTGCGGGAGGCATCGGAGCAGCAGCGGGAGGAACGACAGCCCCAGGCCCCGACACCTGCCTCCAAGGAGCTGCTGGCATCTGCCTGCACAGCAGCAGTAGCCATCCCAGAAAAGGCAGCCTGCACCATGGACCTGGAGAAAACAGGTGAGGGGGAAGCCGGGATGCAGTGGTGGGCACTCAGGAGGAGGGATGGGATGGGATGGGTGCCTGGTACATGCCAGCGGGTACCAGAAGGACCTGTCCTCTTTTGGACTGGGAAGATATTGGATGTTGGTAGAAATCAAACACCAACCAACTGCCAGGTGGCACCAGGCCACCGATGAATTATTTAGCAGGGTGAACAGCCAGTGAGCACCAGCAAAACCTGCCTCCTTCTGAAGGAAAATGTAATGCTTCTGGAAATGCTGGGGCTGGGGAATCCCTCCAGCAACTCCTCTCCCTGGGATGCTCTCACAGGAAGAAGGTGTTAGAGCAAGGAGGAGCATGTTATCCGTGCAGGATCATCCCTGCCTGGCAGTTTGACTTGCAGCTGGGTGTTGTGGGTTTGAACCTGGCTCTGTCTTCCATCCCAGATTTGGGATTAGGGCGGATGATGTGTGCAGAGCCCTGGTGCCTCCTGTAATCTTGTTTTATCCCTGCACACTCCCCAAGGGGTGAGAACTGGCATTCCTGTTAACTTCAGAAGTATTGGGGTAGGTTTTATGTGTGCTGGGTTCAAAGGGAACGTTACAGTCCTCTGCCTGAGCTGGGCTGAGCTTTTGGGGTGGAAAGAAAGAGAAGCTGATGTCTGTTGTCACGCTTCCAGGGTATTCAGCCCAAGTCAGGGAAATAAAACCCAGCAATCACTTCCGCAGACATTGCCTGATAAGTCCCGTGGCATGTAGTTGACAACAGAGTCATGGTTTGGTGCCAGCGTTCCATTTTCTATCCCTTCTGCTGGCTCTGTGACTCCTTTGAAAGGATTGTCTGATTCACAGACAAAGAAAGTCTTGCTTCTCGTATTCAGGATGTTTCTCATGAAGCAGCCAGCATCTTCCTGCAGGCAGCAAAGCAGTTCCCAGCCTCACTTTCTGCCTTGAAAACCTCAAGGTTTCTGGTGGCAGCAGCTGAAATCCATGGCAAGCAGTGAAGGGCGCCGGGCAGCCGGGATCCTGGCCGCCACTTTGCCCGCTGCAGTGCCTCATCCCCACATTGGGGATGAGTCAGGCCAGCTCATTTCTTCTTGGGAACTACCAAGTCATTAGACATTCATTTGGCAGGCTCTGATGTACAGCCAGGTTGGCTTCTGTCAGCACCGGTGGCCCCATTAATGCACAGAAAACCATGTTTAAAGTAATAGTAGGAGGTTGGGAAGCCGAACACACAAGGATTAGGCAACACGGCCGTCCAGGGTACCCATCTCATTTTAATTTGGCTTCCATTATGTTTGTGTATAATGATGCAGTCTTTAATAACATGATCACATCCTGGTTTTTGACCGGCACCTGCTCATTCAGTAAAGAGGATGCCGGCATGAATCAGAGCCGTGGTGAAGGTGGTTGTTATCTGAGTGAGGCGGCAGCACCTTGGCATGTGATGGGGCTGGGTCACAGCGCGGTGGCCTGGGCAGGCACTTGGTATTATGCCCTAGGATGTTCTGCTGGCATCAGCATAACCCTTTGGATCCCACCCTCTCCCAGGGACTCACACCGTTGGTGCTGCTGGCCACAGTCAGCACCATGGCATGCAGGATGTACCTCCTGGCACACTGCTGCTCTCCGTGGGACTTCTGCAAGTCCTGTTTCCTGCAGTCTCATCTCCATTGCAGCCCCTGGGATTCTCCCCATAGCCGGTATCCCATTCCCCAGGGAGGCAGCCGGGTCCTGAGTGGCTCTGTCTTTGCTCCCACTGCAGGAGGGAGGATCTGCAGTGGGAAACGCGCCAGTCTGCCGGCGGCCCGGCCCTTCCCGGTGATCCAGAAGGTGATGGCCTCCATGGCGCATCTGCAGGAGGAGAAGCTGCGGCTCCAGGAGCAGCTGCTGGGGCTGCAGGAGAAGCTCGCTGCCCGGGAGAATGATGAGCTTTCCCTGTCTCTCCAGCTGCAAGGCCAGGTATGGCGGAGACAGGGCAATACAAGAGAGTCCATTGGGATCCCCAGCTTCAGGCTGTGGCTTGGCTGGAGCACTGTGGCTTGCAGTTAATGAGGGCCATGCTTGGAAGGAGCATAGAACCTCCATCATCGAGCATTGTGCATAGGGATGAGATGGGTGCTCCTGAGCACTGATGCCATCCCATCAGCTCTGGCTGTGCCTCCCTTGGGATGCTTGCAGCCCCTTGTTTGATGTTGTGGTGACACCGGGATAATGCCGGTGAGGGCACGTGGCTCCTTGGGTATGATGTGGCAGGGAGGGCTTTGGGAATCAGGGTCACAGCTCTGCGGCTGTCATCCAGCCTCCCAGAGCAGGACAAGTTGGTTAGACTGACGCAGCAGATTAATATTAGTGACTTTTGAGACTCAGGAGGTGGAAGGTGAACGTGAAGGCACAGAGTTGTCTGCCAAAGGGGAGAGCGTTTCTGCTGCCATCCCCAGAGCCCTCCCCAGATCCATCCCACACCAGCACGGCTGCATCCTCAGTGTGAGGACCTGGGTCATCTCAGGGAGATAGAAATTCTGGCTGCTCATAAAGGCATTTGCATGTGGCTGTTGTGGAAGCTGTTACAGTCAGGTTCTGCTTGTTCCACGGGTGTCAAAAAGGCGGAGGTAATTGTCCTGCATTTGGTTGGCATACTCTGCATGACACAAGCGTGAGTGCTGGCAGGATCCAGCCCCACGCCGGCCAGTTCGGCAGCAAGCACAGAGCAAAGTGCCGACCCAAACTTCCAAAGCTTGGGCATGGCTGGGCCACGGCTTCAGCCGGATCCAGCTGCCAAGGAATCCCTATCACCTCTGGAGAGCAGGATGCAGCTGGAGATGCCTGAGCAGGTAGGAGATGGAGGTGTATTTTGGGGTGCTGCTGGCACAGGGAGTGGTGGGCAAGCTCTGGCGTGCGTGTCTAAAAGATACCTTAATAATCTGCCTTCCTGAGCACGGAAATGGGATTTTCCCACTTGAGCGCAAGGCTGCCATACACGGCATATGATCGGGGCTCCTGATGCCGCAGGGAGCAGTTGCCCTCCCCTGCTTGTCGCTGTGAGCATGCAGAGCTCTCCCCCAGGACCCACACTGTGCCGAGTGTGCAGGAGGTTCCCCTGTCCCTGCAAGGGTGTGCCCTGATAACCGATCATCATTAACTGCAGCACTGTGTCAGCACATCCGCACTGCTGTTAGAATCATAGGATCATAGAATCGGCCTCGTTGGAAAAGACCTTTAAGATCTTCAAGTCGAACCATTACCCCAGCACTGCCAAGGCCACCACTAACCCATGTCACTGAGGGCCTCGTCTACATGGTTTGTGAACACTTCCAGGGACGGTGACTCCACCGCTGCCCTGAGCAGCCTGTTCAATGCCTGATTATTTGGGGAAGAAATTGTTCCTGATATAGTATCCTATTTATCAGCAGTTCCTAAGTGATGGTCCGTGGAGGCCTGGTTGCTGGTTATTGGGATGGAGCAGCAGTCTGCTGTGTCCAAGTGAGGGTTTTGCCTGGGGAGCATCCTCCTGTCAGACTCAGACATGGGGACTTCTGGAAGGGTTCCTGCTCCCTCTTTCTCCAAAGATAACTTTCCTGGAAAGAAAAATAGAGAAGGCAAAATGGAGCTGCATTGCAGGACGGGCACTCCAGGCTCTTGAAGCACAATTATGGATGGATTTGTTTTGTTCCTTCTCCAAAGATGCTGCTTTTGCTTTTTTTTTTTCTTTAATAATGGTTTCTGCTAATGCTCAACATGGACAAATTACACACATGGTCAAACAAGGTCGAAGCAGGCCTTTCATTAAGGATCGTTTTAATCAGCTCATGTGAATCAGGCGCTCAGAGCAAGGTGGAAAATTAAGGCATAACAAAGGTGCGAGCCAGACTGGTGGCCGGCGTGGCACCACGGGGTCTCCTCCAAAAGCTGCTGAGATGCCTCCCGGTTAACCCTGCCTGTGTTGACAGGTTGAAGCTCTGAAGGCAAAGCTCCTGGAGCAGGCGCAGGAGATTGGGCGGCTGCGCTCGGAGCTGGTGAGCTGCCACCGCGCTGGGGCTGAGCCACCCCTGCCCCGAGGGACCTGGGAGATGTGGGGAGGAGGATGGGGCACATGGGGAGGGCCTAGAAGGATTGAAACTTCCCTAGGGTCGCAGTTGGGACCCTGCAAGCTGAGAGAGACACTGAGGAGTGGAAGTCTATGGGATTTTCTATCCAATGCAACGTCACAGCTGGTGGCCCTGTTGCAGGCAGGGCTACCCCCTCCGGCACTGTCACCCTGCAGTGGGAAGTGATAGACTGTCTGGGCGCGGGGGTCCCCTGGGGACAGCAGAGTGGGGGGCCCCAGGCCGGGGTGGGGGGGGCTCTGACATGGGAGGTTGGGGCTCCCCTGATGGAGGAGGCTGGGGGTTCCCTGGAGGCAGCAAGGTAGAGACTCATCCATGCAGTAGGCTGGGGGGGGTCTCCAGTGTGGCAGATGAGGGCTTCCCTGGGTGCAGCAGGCTGGGGTTCCCTGAGCATGGTAGGCTGGGGGATGCTGCAGGCTGGGGCTCCCCAGAGTGCGTCAAGCTCCCACTCCTTCGCACCCATCCTGTCGCAGGGCAGCACGGATGTGGAGAAGCACCGGGACCTGCTTGTGGCTGAGAACGAGCGCCTGCGTCAGGAGATGAAGACGTGCGAGGGTGAGCTGCGAGAGCTGCGGCGGCAGCAGCAGGCGCTGTGCCGGGACTGCGCCCACCTCCAGGTGAGTGGGTGGCGGTGGCGGCTTGGCGGCAGGGTGATGGGCACCCATGGGCGACACGGCCTCAGCTGTGCTGTTTGGGGCCAGGAGAACGCCGGGCTGCAGGAGCGGCTGTCCCAGCTTCAGCGGGAGGTGGAGGAGGCGCGGGCCAAGCTGGGGGAGCTGGACCTGGAGGTGCAGCAGAAGACGAACCGCTTGGCCGAGGTGGAGCTGCGGCTCAAGGACTCCCTGGCAGAGAAAGCCGAGGAGCAGGAGAGGCTTAGCCGGCGGCTGAGGGACAGCCAGGAGACCATCGCCAGCCTCAAGTCCCAGCCCCAGCAGATAAAGGTGAGCACCGAGGGGCTCTCCATAGAATCACAGACTCACAGCCTGATTTGGGTTGGAAGGGACCTTAAAGCTCATCCAGTTCCAAGCCCCGTCCAACCTGGCCTTGAACACTGCTAGGGATGGGGCAGCCACATCTTCTCTGGGCAACCTGTGCCAGGGCCTCAGCACCCTCACAGGGAAGAACTTCTGCCTAAGATCTCATCCCAGTGTCCCCTCTGTCAGGTTAAAGCCATTCCCCCTTGTCCTGTCCCTACAAGCCCTTGCCCAAAGCCCCTCCACAGGTTTCTTGTAGCCCCTTTAGGCACTGGAGCTGCTCTAAGGTCTCTCATTAAGAAGCCTTCTGCTCTCCAGGCTGAACAAACCCAGCTCTCTCAGCCTGTCTCCAGAGTAGAACTGCTCCAGCCCTCGCAGCATCTGATCCATGTCCCTCTGATCCATGTCTCCTGGCCAAGCAAGGGGAGCTGGGTTGGGTGCGAACTGCAGCTTAGTGGGTGCCCTGCAAGTGCTACCCATCCCTCTGCCCTGTACGCATCAGTGCAGCACTATGATTCCACAAATGAGCCAAAGCTCCATCTTTGGGTGCTATGTTCCCAGCACACCCCATCTCTGGGTGCTTTTCTCCCACAGTACATCATCAAGACGGTGGAGGTGGATTCAGCCAAGATGAAGCAAGCCCTGTGTGAGAGCCAGTCCCGAAACCAGTACCTGCAGGAGCAGGTAGGGATGCAGAGGCAGGTGCTAAAGGAGATGGAGCAGCAGCTGCAGAACTCCCAGAAGACAGAGGCTCAGCTCCGAGCTCAGGTCTGAGTGCAAAGCGGGGGAACAGAAACCACCCAGCCTGCCTCCGTGTGCTGCGGTGCAGCAGTGGGTGCTCACGGCTCATGTCCCCCCCCTTGCTTCTCTCCACCCAGATCATGATGTACGAGGCTGAGCTGGAGCGAGCCCATGGGCAGATGCTGGAGGAGATGCAGGCAATGGAGGAGGAGAAGAACAACGCCATCGAGGAGGCGTTTTCCCGTGCTCAAGTGGAGATGAAGGCAGTGCACGAGAACCTGGCAGGTGAGGAGGGCGCGGGGGGCTGGGGCTGGGGTGTCGTGCCACGTGTCCCTCACCCTGCCTCCTGCCTGCAGGTGTCCGGACCAACCTGCTGACACTGCAGCCGGCGCTGCGCACCCTCACCCATGACTACAACAGCCTGAAGAGGCAGGTCCGAGACTTCCCCCTGCTTCTCCAGGAGACCCTGCGGAGCGCCAGGGCCGAGGTGAACCCCCCCCCAATTCCCAGGGCTACCAGCCCATGCCAGTGGGGATGCTGGGTGGCGTCACTGAGCCACTGGTCTCCACCCCCCACAGATCAGCCAGGCCATCGAGGAGGTACACAGCACCAACCGGGAGCTGCTGCGCAAGTACCGCCGTGAGCTGCAGCTCCGCAAGAAGTGCCACAATGAGCTGGTGCGGCTCAAAGGTGTGTGTCCCATCACGAGAAAGCGTGTCCCTGAGGCGGAATGGGGCAGCACCACCCTGCTGCACCCCAGTACCATGAGGTCCCTCTAAGATGCTTGGGTTGGCAAAGAGCTGCATTGGTCGGCAGCACTCGGCTCGCCCAGTGTTTGACAGTGATGGGGGTGGCAGCAGAATGTGCTGGGGCTGACACCATCCCTGCATCCCTTTCTTTCTCCAAGGAAACATCCGTGTTTTTGGGCGGGTCCGCCCCATTACAAAGGAGGATGGCGAGGGTGCAGAAGCAGCCAACGCAGTAACGTTTGACGCTGACGATGATGCTGTCCTGCACCTCCTGCACAAGGGAAAGCTGGTGTCCTTCGAGCTGGATAAGGTCTTCCCACCACAAGCATCACAGGAGGAGGTGGGTGCTGCTGTCCATGCTGCTGGCATGATGGGAGAGATACAGCCACCTTCTTCTGACATCCCCTATGCCCCTCCAGGTCTTTCAAGAGGTTCAAGCCCTGGTCACCTCCTGCATCGATGGCTACAACGTCTGCATCTTTGCCTATGGGCAGACAGGGGCAGGGAAAACCTACACAATGGAGGTGAATTTGTCTGGCTTTGCTTCCCTCTTTTTCGGCTTCCCATCCTGTGGTGCCCAGTTTCAACACCCTCCCCTAACCAGGATAAGATGAAAGAGGGTGACACGCGTCCTCCCTCCATTTCTCACCCCAATCCATCAGGGAACAGCAGCAAACCCAGGGATCAACCAGCGGGCCCTGCAGCTCCTCTTTTTGGAGGTGCGGGGCAAAGCGGCTGACTGGGACTATGCCATCAGTGTCAGTGCTGCCGAGATCTACAATGAGTCCCTCAGGTATGGGCAGGGGAAAAAGCTCTAACGGGGCACCAAAGCTCACCTGGGCATCACCCCACGCTGCTCTGCTCCTGTCCCAGCAGCCCGGCCTTGACTGCACAGCTTTGTTCCTTGGGCGCTGCATTTGGCTGTGCAAGGATTTGTTTGTAATTTCCTAGGGGTTTTGGCGCACGCTGCCCTTTCAGAGCACTCTCCCTCAAGCTCTGTTACAGGCTCCCAGCCCTTCCAGCGCTCCCAGGCACAGGTGCCAGAGCAACCCCCTCTCCTCCCTTCCCCGGCACCCCCCAAGATGTTATATTTAGAAACTACTAACTGGGAGCATACAAAATATTTTCCTCCCCAGCCCAGCTGCAGGCTGGGAGGAGGTTGGGAACGCAACCATATGGGTAATGTGGATGGTAATAAGGACTAGGTCTGGGTTTTGTGGGCATGTGGGAAGTCAAGAGCCAAGGCCTGAGACTGGGGTGTGCAGCATCCCAGCAGGACCCAGCTGCTCCGGCAGCCCCGGGTCACAGCTCTGTGCCATGGAGGGGCTGGAGTGCCAGAGGGGAGCCGTTGCCTGTGACCCCCTGGGATGGTAACGAGTATAACAGGTACCCCTTCACCCAGGGACCTGCTGGGGAAGGAGCCGCAGGAGAAGTTGGAGATCAAGCTGTGTCCTGATGGCAGCGGGCAGCTCTACGTGCCAGGGCTGACTGAGTTCAGGGTGCAGAGCGTGGAGGACATCAACAAGGTGCAGGGGGGCAGAGGGAGGCACACGGGCACAATCAGTGTCACAGACTGGTTTGGGATGGAAGGGACCTTAAATCTTATCCAATTCCAACCCCCTGCCAAGGCCAGGGGCACCTTCCACTAGACCAGGTTGCTCCAAGCCCCATTCAACCTGGACTTGAGCGCTGTCAGAATGGGGCAGCCACTGGGGGGCTCTGTGGTGTGTGACCCCCAGGTTTGGGAGTAGTTCTGAACCACTGGGGAGGAACAGAGATGAAAATAGGTCCCTGGGTGCGATGTGACAGCCACTGAACCATGGGGTGAGCTGCAGGGGTTAAAAATAAAAGCGTGGAGTCCAGGTGGCTCCCAAGGGATTAGCGGGATGATGGCTGTCACTGCAGTGCTCTGCCTGTCACCCTCTGGCTTCTCTGCGTCACCCACGCTGAGACCTGACAGCAGTCATCACACCAATGGACCAGGCACCTCTTGGGGGGCTGTTGTGTGGGTGGCAGGGGGTTTGTGGTGGGTTTGGAGCAGGTTGGCCTCACCCCCCATCTCCCTGGGCTCCCCCAGGTCTTTGAGTTTGGCCACGTCAACCGCGCAACGGAGTGTACCAACCTGAATGAGCACAGCTCCCGCTCCCATGCCCTCCTCATCGTCACCGTCCGCGGGCTCGACCGCAGCACAGGGCTGCGCACCACAGGTGCGTCCCAGAGCAAGACCCTCACCGGGGCATTGGGCCACAGTGGGTCCCCAAGGGGTGCGTGGGGCTGATGGCAGCCATGGCCGCTTGTTTGCTGTGTGTCCCCAGGGAAGCTGAACCTGGTGGACCTGGCCGGATCGGAGCGCGTGGGGCGGTCGGGCGCGGAGGGCAGCCGGCTCCGAGAGGCACAGCACATCAACAAGTCCCTCTCTGCGCTGGGGGACGTCATCTATGCCCTGCGCTCCCGACAGGGCCACGTGCCCTTCCGCAACTCCAAGCTGACTTACCTGCTGCAGGACTCGCTCAGCGGCGACAGCAAGACCCTCATGATGGTCCAGGTAGGGGCTGGGCGCCCAGTGCCTGGCGGTAGCAGTATGGGGTCCGGGGGTGGGTTTGGTCCCAGTGCTGCGGGAGGCAGTAGGGATGCTGGAGGCTGGAGAGGGACCGAGCTTTTCTATGGGGTCTGCAGTCATGGTGCCAGGGGAAGTTCTGTCGCTGACTCTGCACCCCAGATGAGGCAAAGGGATGGGGGATGAACTTGGAGGATGAACTCCTGCCCTCCCTGCCTGCGCGTGGGTGCTGGCTGTATGCACACCATGTCTTTGTCTTTTGGCATCTCCCATCCTGTGTCCCACTGGGAGGATGCTGGGCTCTGGCAGCTCCTCCATCCTTGCCCTGTGATTGCCCCCTGCCACCTGCTGCAGCTTTTCCTGGCTGTCCCTTGCACCAAGGCAGTTGGTGACAGGGGATCTGACCAGATCAGACGCTGGACAGGGCTATCCTGGGAGCGGCAGGTTAATAATAGCATCTGGCCGGGACGTGGCCCAGTGTGTTGGCTGGGGCGGGAGGGCAGCCCCGGGGCTGCAGGCAGCTGCCGGAGTGACTCTCTGCCTGCTCCTGCCTACGCACAGGTTTCCCCTGCCGAGAAGAACACCAGTGAGACACTGTGCTCCCTCAAGTTTGCTGAGAGGGTTCGCTCTGTGGAGCTGGGTCCTGTCTCCCGCAAGGCTGAGCTGGGCTCCTGGCCCAGCCAAGAGCAGCTAGAGGTAAATGAGGGGCTGCCTCTCCGCTCTCACCCCTGTGTGTGGGGGGGTTCCTTCTGTTTTGCCCCCATATGGGTCCCAGGGCTGTTTGCTGTTGGGTCCCCTCCATTGGGAATCATCACTTTAGGGGGACAGGCTGTCCCCAAGCAGTGGTGTCTGGCCAATGCTGCCACTTTGGCTCTTCCAAGCGCTGTTTTACAGCAGCCCCATGATACCCCCAGAGCACAATTGGACACCGCGTTGCCCATGAGCCCATCCCTGTTCTTTCCCTCTGAGGACTGCCACGGGCTGACCCTGGGGCCGTACCCCTTCATCTCCTCCCAGGGTGACTCTTCGGGGACCACAGCACCCCTTGGCCGGGCCCACATGTCCCCCAGCCCGGGGCACCTCTCTGGCCGTGCTGCCTCCATCCGCAGGAAGCTCCAGCCCTCAGGTGGGTGGTGGGACACCCCAGCCCTGCTCCACACCCCAGCTACCCCACCAGGGCCCCTCCATCACCATCACAGCCTCCTGCTCCCAGCCTCATCCCAGCCAGGCACCGGCAGGCAAAGCCAGTGGGGGGGAGGTAGCTGATTTGTGATCCAGCTTGTTAACTACTGGCTAATTAGCCATGGGGAGCCTGGTTATCACTTCCCCAAGAGTGCCCCACTGTGAAGCCGCAGCTCGGGGTGCCCATGGGCTGAACCTTTCTCCCTTCAATTTCAGCCTGAATTAGGGGCAGCCACGGCTGCCAGGTGAGTGCCTGCGGCCGGGAGCCGGTGGAGGGCTCTGCTTGGCCCCGCGCAGGGCAGGGCAGGGGCGCCGGGCTCTGCCGCTTGCAGGGGTGCTCGTGGGGTGCTTGTGGGACCAGTGCAATGCAGCATCCACCGGAATGCTGCCGACGGGGCCGGGGCAGTGATGGCTGTGCCCCCTCTGACCCACACTTCTCTTCCTGCAGGGAAGCTGAGGGCTGTGCCGCTGTGACAAGTGCCAGCCCTGGCACCAAACCTGCTGCAGGACCAGGCTCCACATGGTGCTACTGAGAGCTGGCTGCTGGGAGACACAAAGCCTTGTGTGCCGTCCCCTCGCCCAGCAGGACTCAGAACCAGAGGGTGATGGCACCTCTCACATGAGCAGCACGGAGCCAGGGTCTCCCAGCAGCCAGACCCCCATCACAAGGTGGGGACAAAGGTGCTGGGCAGGGATCTGCCCCCTCAGACCCTCGTCTCTGTGACCTCTCATTGTTGCTGGATGGATGTTTTTAGCCCAGGAGCTCCTGGGTGCTCCCTCTATCTCTCCAGCTTTGTTTCTAGAGGTATCTGGCTCGAGGGGGTGCTCAGAGCCAGGCGAGCTCCTGGAAACGTCCCTGGGAGCCCAGCTTGGGGCAGCATTGGGGCAGCTGCCCCATGTCTTGTAGGGCAGCGCTTCCTCTATTTTAAGCCAGAAAACAAATCCTAGCAGCTCCTTTCCCTGTGTAGGTTTCTTGAGCCCTGTTGTTGCATGGAGGCACCCCAGTGCCATGCATGAGCCGAGCTGCCGTTCCCCATGGTGCCAGTGCTGCCCTGGCACAGTAGTACATGGCACCAGGGTGGGTTTAGCGGTCTCGAATGAAGCTATTGTAAAGTTCTTTACCAGTTGTCTTGTCAAGAGCGATCACAGCGTGGTCAAGATAAAAGTGTTTGAAATATTTATACCCTGTTTACATGGTCTTGGGATGGAAAGCAAGCAGAAAACAAACAAAACCCCCCTCCAACCCTCCAGCCCAAAAGCTGTTTGGTTTATGTATGGGGATGGTGGCTGGCAGGGGTATGGGAGGAGGTGGCATTGACCCTCAGACCTCCGAGCACCCACTCTTGGGTACGCTTTCTCCTGTTGCACATACCCGACCGGCTGCACTGATGGCTCCTTCTTACCAGCTCCCCTCCTCTTGCTCTTCCACAGCATATTCTGTTAAAAAAAAAGGCAAAAAAGGGAAGAATAATTTTGGCCTTTTTTAAGATTAGATGTTTCTATGTATTTTAATAATAATAAAAAAACATGTTTTGTAACAAAACTTATTTCAAATAAACTGTTAAAGCCAGTCCTCCTGTGCTGCTGTTGTTTCTCTAGCAGGATGGATGGATGGGTGCTCCCTCCCCTGGCACAGCACCTCCCTCCCAGCTGGGAAAGCCTGCGAGGGGCTTCCTCCTGGAGCTGTGCCTGGGAAAGCCTGGCACCACAGACCCCAGGCTGCAGCTACCCACCTCCCTTCGTTACTATGAGATGGAGCTGTCAAACACTAAGTAAACCCCAGCACTGCAGTGTCTTGCTCTACCTCATGCTTCTCCCCACTGTGGGGACTGCTGAGGGCTGGTGTGGGGCCTTATCACACCCCAGTTGGGTCCAGGTGTGGGATCATCACCAGAAAGGCCCTGGGTGAGGCAGCAGCAGTGCATGCAGGACACACACAGTACACAGCATCTTCAGCCTCAGTCCTGCTGTCCTGCAGCCGCACATTGCCAAGGCCTCTTGCCCCATGAGACACCTTCAGAGACACGGAGGAGGGCAGGACACTCCCCCTCACTCCCAAATCTTGACCATGTTTGGATGAAGCATCAGCAAGATTGGGATTGGCTTTAGCTTTTGTTTTCTGCTCGACCATAAGAACCTCATGAAATTCAACAAGGACGAAGGTTGGAGCAATCCTCATCACAAACACAGGCTGCAGGAGACAGGATGGAGCAGGCCTTGAGGAGGACTTGGGGTGTTGGGTGTTGAGAAGCTCCACATGACCCGGCTTTGGTGTGCACTTGAGCCCAGCTCCCCTGTGTGCTGGGCTGCATCCCCAGAGTGTGAGCAGCAGCTTGAGGGAGGGGGTTTCTGCCTCTCTACTGTGCTCTGGGGAGACCCCCCCTGCAGTCTTGTGTCCAGCTCTAGGGCAACACCACAAGAGGGGTGTGGAGCTCTTGGAGTCCAGAGGAGGCCACGGAGATGCTGCGAGGGCTGGAGCAGCTCTGCTCTGGAGACAGACTGAGAGAGCTGGGCTGGGGCAGCCTGGAGAGAAGGCTCCTTAAAGGGGCTGGAGAAATCTGGAGAGGGGCTTTGGACAAGGGCCTATATGGACAGGAAAAGCGGAATGGCTTTAACCTGACACAGAGGAGACTGAGATGAGATCTTAGGCAGAAGTTCTTCCCTGTGAGGGTGCTGCGGCCCTGGCACAGGTTGCCCAGAGAAGCTGTGGCTGCCCCATCCCTGGCAGTGCTCAAGGCCAGGTTGGACGGGGCTTGGAGCAACCTGCTCTAGTGGAAGGTGTCCCTGCCTGTGGCAGGGGGTTGGAACTGGGTGAGCTTTAAGGTACCTTCCAACCCAAACCAGTCTGGGATTTTTGATTCCTGCTGGTCCCACTATCCAAACCCAAAACAGTATCCTATGCCCCCAACCACCAGCACCTAGCTCGGGAGTTCACAGAACACCATACAGACAAACAAACCCGTGCTGCTGCACAGAGACCTGCTGGAGCTCAGGTGGGGAGAAGGTATCTGCATGAGGCCAGGGGGAAGGACAAGTCACATTCTTCTCTGGGCTGGGAATACCCAGCAGAGTGAAACCTCCCCCGGGGTTTTACCAAGCGATACTCAGCCAGTGCTGCCTCTCGAGCTTGCTCACCACATCCACTTACTCACCCCAGCCTCCCAGCAGGAATGGTGAGAAGGGCTGGCTTCCCCGAGACACACAGGGAGCAGAGCCCTGCCTTCCCTGGACGCTCCCAGCTAGGAGGCATGACAAGGTGAACAGGGCTTCAAGAGATTCAGGCATTTAACACAGCTTCTTACAAAAAAAAAGTTAAAAATCTTTTAATAAACTCCATTATAAGTTACAGTTTCCACGAGAACAAGCTCCAGTGTATAATAAAATAGGAGACAGGCTGGGAGAAGCAGGGAAGCACCAACAGGAACCTCTTTCAGCACTGGAAAAAAGAGGGACAGAAACGTTCTGACACCTTTATTGAGGGAAAAATAGCAGTCCAGTGGATATAGAAAGACATTAGTCCACACGCCCGTTTCTCAGCCCTCCTAAATCCTTATCCCCAAATGTAAAAATATGAGAAGTCCTGTTTAAGTCACACATTTTAAGTCCTCCAGGTAGACCTCAGTTACCAGCAATTCCAATGATATTAACCTGGTGCAGCCCAGGGTGCCAGCAGAGCTTTCTGAGAAGCCAAGAGACAGCCCTCTCTCAACACAGGTCCTTGAAGCTACCCCAGGCATGGAGTCTTGGTGTCCTGGCTCATGTTTGATGAAGGAAGCTCAATGGGCCAGTTCCACAGGGCAGGTGAAGTCCTTCTGTAGAGAAAGAGCACTCCAAGCCCCATCAGGCTGTTGTGGGCAGCACAATGCACAGAGAGAGTGGGGCCAGCGAGCCCCAGCTGATAAGAGCCAGTAAGCCAACAGCACAGATGGGTGAAGATGGGATAGTGGGCTCGGAGCCTTCCATCAGCAAAAGGCCATCACACACAGGTGGAGTAGCCGACAGCCTGATGCTGAGATGAAAAGCTGAAATGAAGCTGCCTCCCTACAGGGCTTTGTGGGGCCCTCCACGAGGCAGGTCCCCTCACACAGCGCAGATGTCTCTCCACTCAGGTCCTCCATCCAGCCCATAAAGGCACCCAGGCTAGGCAGGCAACCAGTCAGCGAGATCCCACTTCCCTACTGCGCTGTGCAGGGCAAAGACGGACACACGGAGAGAAGTTAAATCCAGCCAGACCAAGGGGATCTTGGCCACCTTCATTTGCACATGAGGAGGTCCTGGCTGTCACTCCAGGACAGCCATGAGGAGGTGCAGTTCCCGAAAGGTACTACCATGGCGGCCGCTGAGCCCAGACTTGTTCTTGATGATGCTGTTGATGTTTTTCAGCTGCTTGTAGCACAGCTTGCATTTATGGAGCCTGCAAAAGCCAGAGAGCAGACACATCATGAATTCTCAGCTGCTGAAGAGAAGTGATTGTTCCTGCAGTGCCAAAGATACAACATAAGCAGGCGAGAAAACACAAGCCCTGCAAATGGCCTGGAAGAGGCTAAAATGTGAGCATGGCTCTGCAGAAACACTATGTATTCAGCCCACATCCTGATGACACAGGAGAGCGGCATCCACGTAAGGGCTCTTTTACTCCTCCTTTCCCCTTTGGCAGTAAAGTCCAGGGAGGAAGGAGGTGTTGTTTGCAGAGGGCAAATTCTCAGAGCAGAGCTATCCTGTGAATGAACTGGAAATCCATCTCCCAGCTGACAACTCATGTGTCTTGAGAGGTAGAGGGTGAAGCCACAGGGTGGTTTTACTCCTGACATACTGACGGTTTGCTCAGGTATGACTTAATACACACTGACAGACAGAAAAGCAGCCCTTGGTCTTTTCTCATGGCAGGAGCATTTGGTGTTGACAGACGAAAGGGCAGGCATGCCCAGTCTAGTAGCAAAGCCTCAACGACAAGGAGCAAAGCTCACCAAAGAGAAAGACTGGGTCAAAAAAGGGAGCAAGTAGAGGAGGTAAGTGCCTCACCTTTCCTCTCTGGTGATGTCCACTCCAACAGAAGGTGGTGCAGCAAGGATGTCTGTGATCAGTGGCAGGAATCTCTGGAGAATGAGCTTCAGGGAGGTGCAGCCAGTCTGCACATAACTGAAAAAACAGAGAATTGGGTCCCACTTGGAGTTTCATTCCTGTCCTCCCAGCACACAGCTGTCACTCACATCCAGTCACTGGGGACAATCCACCCAACCAGACCCCCACCCACCACCTGGTAGGGAGAGCACCACCCGGTACGGAGAGCACCACCCAAGTACCCATACATTTTGGTTCGAGTCAAGACTGACAAAGTGAGTCATAGAATCATAGAACAGTTAGGGTTGGAAAAGACCTTAAGCTCATCTAGTTCTAACCCCCCTGCCATGGGCAGGAACACCTCCCACTAAACCACGCCATCCAAGGCTATGTCCAATCCAGCCTTGAACACTGCCAGCGATGGAGCATTCACAACTTCCCTGGGCAACCCATTCCAGTGCCTCACCACCATTGAAGAGTTTCTTCCTCATATCCAATCTAAACTTCCCCTGTTTAAGTGTGAACCCTTTTAAAAGGTCCTGGCATATTCTATGCTAAGCAAGACCTTTCTGCTCAAGAGCAGAGGTGTCCTGCTGAGGGGACCTAGAATGGCAGACACTCCATCTTAAGAGAGGCTGAATATTTTTTTGCCACCTAATAAAGTTCAAAGCAATCCAAGTGATCCCCATGCATGATTTCACTCCTCCTGTTCCACATGGACAGTCTCATTCCCATCTGTGTGCAGAACCCACTTGTTCTACATGGATGTGACCCATCCTGCTGCCAGAGCTGCCTCCAATGGAACACACCTACACCAAATCTCAATATCCTGCTCTTCCTGCCCATGCAGACTTTCCATAACTCTTCCCCACACACTTGGCAACTCCATCGCCCTTTTCCAGTTGTCGTATTGGCATTATACTGTATCTACTGTGATTTTTCAGGATGCTCTTTCAGCTACAAAGCATGCAGAGGAGCAATTCTAGGAATACCTCCACCTTCTCCCCCAACACACCATGTTTTTGGGGCCTCACCTTTCATATTTACTTTGGAGTAGTTTTTCTACTTGTGGCAGGACTATAGCACACAAATCCAGCTTCCAGAGAGACCTGAAAAGAAAAGAACACAAGCTGAGACAGGATTCTGAGGCTTTACAAGACTGAGTTGACACAAATAATGCCTTTTGGCAAAAAAAACCCAGGGAGCAGCACTCAAGTTTACTGAGCAAGTTCACTGACTCCCCCTTGTGATGGGAAATGGAAGGTTTTGACTTATTTTGATTCAACAGAATCACTTTGTGAAGCAATAAGCGAGGCACCATTTGCCCACCACAGGGGCCCCATGCATCTCCAGCGGTCTCTGGTGCTGCAGACTTGAAGATCTGACTACAAGCACATGCATTTCATGCTGTCATTGCCCACTGGATACAAGTCAGGTACAAAGCAGCACTCCTGACAGCAAGCCAGGTGCCTCTCGGGTATCTCAGGGGCTGCCCCTACCCAGGACTCACGGTTTTTGGTTGACAATATTCAAGAGGTCCACGACAACAGACAGATCGTTGATCGCCACTGCAGAGTCCACAGAGTTCTGGGAGAGAAGGGGAAGAAGTCACCAAGTGCAAAGCTCAAACTGGCTAGGCTAGTGCAATTAGTATCAAGTACAGCTTTTCAAAAACAAGGTAGAGGAAACGTGGAGTTCACTAGGGAAGAGAAGAGAACTCTCTCGTGAGAAAGTTTTTTCCATGTTTCTTTGTGGCCATTCAAGTGCAGGTGGGACACAGCAGCACTCTGCCTGGGGACAAAAGCTGTGAGACCCTGAATTTTGTGCAAGAGGCAGAACTGATCCACCACAAGCCAGAAGAGCTGTTCAGCTGCTCCCATCACACAGAAACACAGACTGGTTTGGATTGGAAAAGCCTTTAAAGCTTATCCAGTTCCAACCCCCTGCCACAGACAGGGACACCTTCCACTAGACCAGGTTGCTTCAAGCCCCATCCAACCTGGCCTTGAACACGGCCAGGGATGGGGCAGCCACAGCTTCTCTGGGCAACCTGTGCCAGGGCCTCAGCACCCTCACAGAGGAGAACTTCCCAAGAAGAAATCTTGGGAACTCTGTCAAATTAAAGCCATTCCCCCTGGTCCTGTCCTTACAGGCCCTTGTCCAAAGCCCCTCTCCCCGTTTCTTGCAGCCCCTTTAGTCACTGGAAGCTGCTCTAAGGTCCCCCTGGAGCCTTCTTTTCTCCAGGCTGAACAAGCCTCACAGGCCTTAGGTATCTCTGCATCCTTGCCTTGACATCACTGGAGCTCCACACAGCCTGCACAGTGTCCAGATTCTTGCGGCGACTGGTAAGCACCACACACATGGTTTCGTGGCCTTTCCTGATCTGGGAAATGGCTTCCTCATCCACAAGCTCTGTCTGGCTTTGGCTTTTCACAGCCTGAAAGTAGATACCAATGGAGCAGCAGTAACAGCAGGGTGGCACAGAAAGGTAGGAGCTTTCCCTGGCACAGGCAAGAGCTGGTTTTGGTGTACAGAGTCCCAGCAAATACTGACTTCCTTGAAGATTGTTTAAAAAACCATTTTGAAATTGAAATGCTCAATTTGTTCTGATCTAAGTTACTTCTCTTCTGCCTTTTCTACAACATCAGTCACAAATATGTTTGAAGCTTTGGAGAAACTCTCAAAATTAAAAGATTCTGGGTGCAGAAAGCACACATTTGCATGTCAGAGAACCCCCCTTCTGATGCCACCCAAAACAGACACCAGCCAGAAATTTTTCTTTTGTCCAGAGGTACTCACTGGTAGAAAGTCGGAGGCTTTCAGGCCAATGGGCTCATTTCTGGCTGCAGGAATCACCAATGGCTCTGCTCTGGTCAAAGGAGCTGAAGAGGCAATTGGCGGCCTCTGGACTGGATTAGGCTGCAGGAGAAATTAGGATAAAAGCTCTAGCAGCAGCGGTCTGGCCCTAGCCTGATGTCCTTTTTTTCCTGACCTGCTTTCCTCTCACAGTAGGGTCCTAACGCAGAAGCAGTCTCCAATTTACTAGTACAGTTTAAAGAGGCAATAAAGTATCTCCCAGGTACATACTAGATGTAATTAAGATTTGCAAAGAACAGCGAGATGTTCCAGCAGAAGCGCCAAGTGCTGCCACTGGTATCTAAAATCAGGGTAAGAGGCTGTAGCCAGCCTGAAGGCTGAGAGAGAAACCAGGATAACATATCCTGCACTTGGTCCCCTTCAGAGTGCACCACTTTTGAGACACAAGCAGAAACACCACTGCAAGTGCAAGAAGTGAACAGAAGCAATAGAGTCATTGCCTGTTGGAGGCTCGGTCTTTGATTCTACTGATCAGGCAAGACTTAGGGCAGGACAAAGCCTGAAGCTGCACTTTTACTGCTCTTCAGTACAGAACTGGCTTCCTTAGAAATCGTAAAGTCTCTAGCACTCATGTATCTGTCACAGTGGGAGTATGAACAGCTATTAACAGATCAAACAGTACATACAAGTTCTTGCTTTGGCAACAGCATCTGGACATCTGGAGCTCGGGTGGGCTTCACTGCTTCCTTTGCAGCTATGGGCTCTACCAAAAGGGAAAGAAGTGAGAAAGCAGAAACTGATTGTTCCTTTCAACAGAAGTTGATAGCAAAGTTTCTGTACAGCTAGATTACAAGTAGTCTTTTCTGCAGATGTGGAGCTTCCCAGCTTTGAGGGTCATTAACCCGATTCTCCCCAAGGGGTTGTTTTCGTACTCACCATCCTCAGGGGGGGCTGGAAAAGGCTCACTGTTCCGAGGAGGAGTGCGACCTAGAGAGACAGGGAACACAATAAACAAAGAAGCATCCAAGGCTACAGATTAGCGATAAGTCAACCTTGGAGCTGGGAGGCCTCCAAAACTCCACACATTTGGGTAATCAGCTATATGACGAGCAGAGTTATCTCCTTCGGACCGTAACACTATTGTTGAGTTTAGCCAAAGGCTTTCAGCCTTCATGGACGAGAGAGGAAAAACTGACCCATGTAGTCCATTGCTGCTGTAGAGGTGTGAAGCACAAGAAAAGACAGTGTCACACCAAATCGTATGAGGAAAAAAAAAAGATAAATCACCACCTGCTAAATTGATTTACATAAGTAAATCCAATTAATGATTATTAATTCCTTTAAAGGAGTTATCTAATTTTTCACATTCACATAAAAATGGCACAGGCCTTGCACTGTGCTTCCTAAACAACTACTGCTGCTTTAACAAAACATTTTGTCTTTCCTTCTTTAATGGAGGCTGCCGATTTTATACATAGCACAATTCTAAGCTCATAAAGATCCTGCAACACAGTAGTCCTCCCTAATCAAAACAAGAATGCAGCATGCTTTGCTACTGTGGCTGCCCCATCCCTGGCAGTGTTCAAGGCCAGGTTAGACAGGGCTTGCAGCAACCTGGTCTAGTGGAAGGTGTCCCTGTCTATGGCAGGGGGTGGAACTGCATGAGCTTTAAGGTCCCTTCCAACCCAAACCAGGCTGTGAATCTATGCTTACAATGGAGCTCTGAATTCTGAGACAGGCTTTGACCAGACATCACTGTACCTAGTAAAGGTGCCACCTCCTAGCAGTTCACGAATATCATCTGTGGTTCAGCATCCGAAAAAGCCATTTCCTAAATTCTCCCAGTCACAGACAAAGCCTCTATTGATAGTAACCCAAAGCTCACTTCTACTGAACCAGTTTAGCACCTACAGGGCTAATACAAACATTACTCAATAGCATAATAAACACTGGTACCGACATATAGCATTCTTGGGCTGGAAGATCTCATTGTAATCCTCTGGGTTCTGGATCTCAGCCTTTGATTCCTTTTCATCCCGGTCATCTTCACTGCTGGGACTGCGCCTCTCACTCTCTGAATTATGCTTCACTCTACTGTGGAAAAAGAGATGCTGTGAGAGCAAGTCATATGGACTCTGTCAGAGAGAAAACACTAGGCACTTCTTACATTTCCTTAAAATTTTGAAATACAACAAGCTAGCAGATTCCCTACCTTTGTGGCTTGCTGCAGCTAGTTGACGGCCTGTCATAGATGCGGCGAAGGGAGGACCCGGTGGGGGTAGGTGGCACAAGAGGCTCATCATCCCTGATTAGCCCATGAGGAACAGAATCCGACTTTGTGACTCTGCTGAGATCCACAACAAAGGAAGAGACTGTGCTTTGTGCAAAGGAAACACCTATCTGCAGAGACAAAAGACCAAGGTAACTCACCAAGGAACAGGGTGCACACCCTGAGCCTTTTTCAGAGGAGGCATGATGCAGTGACCCTGCACAACTGTTTGAGAATTTCCCAGTTAGGTGCTTTGGCTTTTTCGATTTGAAGCTGCCAGTGTTTTACAAAAGGCTGTAGTAAGACTTTTGACAAGCATAGCTTCTAAGTACTCGTCAAACCAAGCCCCACTTCTTTCCTCCAGAAGACAAAGAGAGACAAAGTGGAGCACAACACTGCTCAAAGCAAAAGCACACAATCTTTGTCTAAGGGCTAGGCACATGGCAAGTCCTGGCTGCTTACACAGTCTGATAGAACCTTTAAGGCCTGAAAGGAGGCAGGAGGATTTTATCTCATCTTTTGCAGCTGCTGGCCCTCTCCTTGGGAGCAGTGGCTTACCAGCTGGTTGTTGCGAACAGATAAATCAGCTACTTTTCCCCAGTTCACCAAGACCACGTCAAAACAGCGCTCTGGCTCCCAGCCATACACACGCAGCGAATCCTGGAAGCCACTATACAAGCAGCAGCCATCTGGGTTGAAAAGCACACACCTGGAAGGAAGGCAGGTGGAAAATTAGGCACACACAATCTTCCAACCTTCCCACAGTGACCCTACAGCTGTATCCCTGTCTTTATTGAACACCTCCAGCTACGTGTCTAACAAGCCTACCAATCTGGTATTCAGATGTGCAACGTGGCGGGCCTGGGCAACACCTCCAGCAGCCCAAACTTCTCCCCAGTAAAGTCTCTTTCAGGAAAAACTCCCTTTACCCACACTTCAGTCTCTGCCTTGAACACTGCAGTAGGAATTTAATATACCTGACGGGAGTAGCCTCCTCTTCAATACAGCTCACCACTTGAAACTTCTCTAAGTCCCAGAACCGAACAGTCCTGTACACAGAACAGAATAAAAATCATCACTCATCCCTCTAGAGATCTGCTGTAGGATCCAGAATTGAAATGATGCACAAACTGCTAGAATGGCTTTTGCCATCATGCACATATAATGACTCTGCACAGAAGGCCAGTCGAGCTAAGATCCATAATACAGCCACAGATGCTTAGAAACTCTAGACATGAATAGGTATTTACTGCTGATCCAGAACTAACAGGAGAGCCTGCTAAATGAGCAGGACTAATGGCCGTTCAGGATGTCAGCTGAACCAGTGAGAGGCTTGAGGCTACAGCATTGTTTTCTGGTGTGCTAGAGGGGGCTACCAATTTTGGACAAGAAGACAAGACCTCCATGTGCTTCACATCACAGATGTGATGTGCTGCTGGCTAGATGTCAGGCTCATGCAATGGCACTTTTAAATTGTGTGACATTCCCATTTTCCACATTGCTAAAAGGACGGGCACCAGGAAAGGGAACGTATACTATTCCTTTCTTTCTCCCTCCCCTTACATACCTGTCAGAACTACCAGATGCCAAAAGGTATTCATTGGGATGGAATTCAACAACGTTTACTGGGCCAGTATGTTCAGTAAATTCAAACACTAGCTTCCCAGCCACCAGATCCCACAGCTGGAAGAAAGAAAGAGCAGAGACTCTTGAAATGACTTCATGTTAGAGAATTCCAATACACTTCAGGTTTCCTTGTACTGGCACCTTCTAATGATTCTTCTGCTCCACGAACAGACTCAATGCTCAGGGAAGGAGTACAATCCCAGTCATTTGAAGCTGCTTCTTGTCTGGTTTTTTTGCGTGTTTTTTGTTTGTTTTTGGTTTTTTGTTTGTTTGGCTTTTTTTTTTTTTTTTTCCCCCTGGCATTTTCTTCTAAATTTTTCATTTCATTTGTCCTCTAGAAGTTTCTGGTTTATATTTAGAGACTGTCATAAAACACAGCAGATTCACCTGTCCCCACAGATTATATCTCAAAAGCAAACAGACAGAAAGCCCAAAGCTCTGAATCCCTTAGCATTAGCCGCCACTGAAAAATCCAGAGTAAAACGACTGATCAGGTT
This sequence comes from Ara ararauna, assembly GCA_028858755.1. Taxonomy (NCBI): domain Eukaryota; kingdom Metazoa; phylum Chordata; class Aves; order Psittaciformes; family Psittacidae; genus Ara; species Ara ararauna. The sequence continues at coordinate 70,481,309 of CM054410.1, read as the reverse complement.
ATTTCATGTGAAGCTGAAAACAAAGAGTCCCCTGCCCACAGTCCTCCATACTACACCTAAAACAACTGAAGCCACTGTTTCACTTGATACCTCTCTGAATTCCTTCTCTGCTCAGTCCTGACAGCAATTTTCAGACAATCATGTGTAATGTATATAATATGAAGACAAGCTGAGAAAACTGGGGCTGTTCAGCTGAGAGAGGCTGGAGGGAGACCTCGGAGCAGCCTTCCAATATCTGAAGGTGGCTATAAAGATGCAGGAGACGGGACTCTTCTTCAGGGACTGCAGTGATAGGAAAAGGGGGATTGGTTTAAAGTGAAAAAGGGTGAGATTTAAGTTGGATATAAGGAAGAAGTTCTTTTCTGTGAGGGTGGTGAGGCACTGGCACAGGTTACTCACACAAGCTGTGGCTACCCCATCCTTGACAGTGTTCAAGGCTAGGCTGGACGGGGCTTGGAGTGAGCTGGTCTAGTGGAAGGTGTCCCTGCCCATGGCAGGGGGTTGGAACTGGATGAACCTCAAGGTCTCTTCCAATCCAAACCTATCTATGATAACACACTCCTATTGAATCCATTTTGCAGAGCAGAAACTGGTATGGTGAAGTAATGTGGTGTGGGCAACTCATTCTATAACAACTATTGAGAAAACTGAGGCCAGTGTTCAGGTCTCACAACTCTGACCACCACCAAAACTTGAATTTTCATGTGTATAGTGCCAAGATGTCGTTGGATAAGCGCACTGCAACACATGCAGCTCTCTTCTGCATGCTGTGGGCCACTAGAGATGATCCTCATAAACAGTCTGGTTCTTGCAAAGCCACAGGACTCAGTCAGCTGCTTAATTAACTAAAAGTGTTTATGAGCGAGTGCTGGTAATGCCTGGTAAAAGATGATCCCAGCATTCCTATGCACCACAAGCACATAAGGAAGTGTCACAACAAATTACCTTCACAGTGTGATCATCAGCAGCAGAGGCTAACCACTTCCCATCAGGACTAAAGCGGAGACATCGAACTGCTTCTGTGTGGCCCTGAAATGAGAATAACAAACAGTATTTAATTCTTTTTTTTTTTTCTCCCTTTCTTCTGAGAGAATTCTGGCTTCTGTCTTTTAATTCTATACAATACAATGAAATCAACTGACTGTTTCACAGAGTCCACAGCTCACAGAATACTGAACACTCACAATAAATGAGAGTGAACATTTCTGGCAACACTTTAAGTATGGTAAATACAGATCTGACTTATTAAGAAACAATTTAAAATTACACAGATTTATGGGTGGTCACAAAGAAATATTGTTCCACTAAGTTGGTTTCTAAATTAAAAAATATACAGCAAGTCCTTTGGGTTGAAAAACGCCCCAAGAATAGAACCATCCTGGTGTGCCCGAGGGGCTTGCATGGTAATACCAGTCACAGTATAAAATAACACTCATGGATGCTCTCCACCCCGCACTAAAGCAAACAAAACTAGAGTACTTTAACTCCTATGATATCCATTTCATATTCCCATGCAGCTCACAATGGCCTGAAGAGGTTTGCCAGCCCACTTCACAAATTGTGCAGATCTTATTTTCATACTGGAAAACTAGGGAATTAATTGCACACAATCACTTTAAAGTTTGTTCACAAGTTCTCAGTAGAAATCTTTCCCCACTCTTTGCCTGAAAACTAATGAAGCATTTTACCTTGTACCTGAAGACACAGCTTTTTTTTCTTACATCCCAGAGCTACACAGGGAAGAAAGCAAACAAAAGATATATTTAGACCAGTAGGCAGGTAGCCCAAGAGTCCCGTAACAGAGCTCTCCCTGTAACCAAGCTGATATGACACTAACAGAATGAAAACACTGAAGTGGCTGTTGAACCCCTGTTTGCTTTAGGGGTATTTTCTAACCTAATTCCCCAAGTGAGAATCACTTCTATAAGGTATTTCTTACTACAGAAGCACAGTTCCTACGGTCTAGGATAAGCATGATGAAGCAGATGCAATTCACAGCAATCAGGACATCTGTGCTTGGTGACACCTGGACTTGGCTGGCACCATGAGCCACATTCCACAGCACAGGAGTCACACTCCTAAGCTGCCTTTGCAAACACACACGCATAGATTTCACAAGCACTCACAAATCTGCCTGCCCACACACATGGAAATGATGATGTGCAGCACCTAACAACAGCTTGGCACAAAGCACATTCTGGCACTTTTCAAAACAGACATGCTGCAAGTAAAGAGGGCAACCTCTAGGACAAGATGGGGTTTACCTTAATGTTTGTGTCCAAAGAGCCAGATGCCACAATGCTTCCATAAGGATGGAAATCAAGGCTGCAGATATTTGCTTTGTGACCAAGTAAGGATCGAAGAACTGGGAAAAGAAGCAGCAGAGCAAGAAGGAATATTTAGTAGATCATTTCCCACAGACACCAAGCAGAAGTTTAGCCATACTATGCTCACCGTTAAGCACAAGCCAACGGAACATACATTAGACATGGTACATATTGTATACATTATTTTATGGAAATGTTTTCGACCTTGCCCTTGCAATGCAAAGAAATAGCAATAGAGGGCCCATGTTCAATGATCCTAATGAAAGTCCTGTCCTTAGGCGTGGAAACTACAAATAAAACTCCAGAGGCCTCCACGCTGAAAATAAAACTGAAAAGCCACACTCTGAGGCAGCTTCTAGACAGCTTACCTTTCCACATGTTACACTGACAGCAAAACAGGCTAAGGGAGGGGACAACAATTTTAGTCAGGAAGTGAAAGGGACATTTGGTTGCCTGCATTGTTTGGAAAGACCATTCCAGGACTCTGCACTCCTACCCAGGCACAAGCCTGGCTTCCGTCTCTTAGGTTCCAATACTCTCCCTAGACTTCTTCAATTGCTCCTTGCAAAAAGCATTCCTAAGGCTGGGAAAGAACAGTTGAGAAGCAAGAGACAGAGGAACGATCACAGGGTTTCAGCAAGTTACCAACCAAGTAACACCCCTTCTAATTCTGGAAACCAGAAAGGGCCAGTAGAACTGGAACACTGTATCCCTGAAAGCAGGGACTCACCTTTGAGGAAGAAAAATTGCACAGATAATAACAAGGACAACCTTTCTCCATCATCTGTCATCTGGAAAAGTCTGATGATTCCTCTAGCAGAAATGAACTGAGCCAGATTGGTCATTTACACAGACACTGGCTCATAGGTGTCCTAATAAATTCAGCCAGATCAGCTACTCTGCACTTTTAGAGCCACACTGGTTTATTACTGAACTGACTCTGTCTGCATTGGAAAAGCAGTTTTTATTATTTATGCCACCTGCTGTCTGCCTTCTTAGCTCAGCCAGTGAAAGTCTATCTTCATTACATACTCCTTCCATGAACAAACAGCAACCTAGAAGAAATAGTCATTTTACGGATTCTTGCTAGAACGCACTCACAAGATGCAAGATTCCTTTGCAAACTTGTTCTATGTTTTGAGAAAAAGGCAATAAATAAAGTGTGACTCAACAGTTGGCCTTTAAAGGATCAGAGCTCGATGAGCTAATGGCTTTTATGATTTATTAAAAATTAGGTCTTTCATGCAAGAATTGAAGAGGAGAAGAATCAGCTGAGGAAAAAAAAGAAAAGTCAAACCTAAGAATGAGAACAAGGGGTCAGTAAGTGAGGGATTCCTGTACTTGTCAGAACCTAATATACTTAAAACTTCCAATTTGTCAACCTTAAAAGGATTCAAAGTCAATTTTAAGCTGAAAGTCTAGATACAAATTCTATATGCTAGTTACTCTACACATGCATGGAAACTCATCTGGGATATAGATCTCAACACACTTCAGTCAACTCTAGAAACTATTTCCTTGGATCAGTCTCCACAGCACATGTACAAATTTCTGCTTGAGTGTGCATACACAGCTCCACAGCCTCAGTAGGAAGCACACTAAAGCTCTCTAAGGAGATGGAAATTAAGATGAAAGCAATGCCAGGCTCCTGCTCCTTCATAAGTTAGGAACCTTTTGGGTTACCACATGTATTAAGCATTAAGGATGTTATAAAAAGCACGCATTAACAGAACTCACGGAAACATACTTTTGGCAGCTTCCAGGTCCCAGACTCGAATGGACCCTGACTGGGACCCTGCAACAATGAGTTTCTCATTCGTATTGACCTGTAGGCTCTCAATGGGAGACGTATGGCCTGTCAAGCTCTGCAAAGAAAACCACAAGTCACTACCAACAGCTACTGACACAGCCCTGTCCATAATGGCATTCTTCATGTCTTCATCCGTGAGTTGGAACCACCTGGCTGCACCACTGTTCCTTTTTTCCACATCAGCTACCACTATGATAGAACACCCTAAAGACCAACTTTAAACTGCCAGAGGAGAGATTGAGATGACACCTTAGGAAGAAGACCCTGGCACACGTTTGCCCAGAGAAGCTGTGGCTGCCCCATCCCTGGCAGTGTTCAAGGCCAGGTTGGATGGGGCTTGGAGTAACCTGCTCTAGTGGAAGGTGCCCTACCCGTGGCAGGGGGTTGGAACTGCATGAGCTTTAGGGTCCTTTCCAACACAAACCAGTCTGTGATTCTGTAACTCTCTGTGGCCATCACTGCACATAGCACCATGCATGTATCTTCTATATCACCTCACTTTCTGGGGTACACTGACTAATTTTGAAAGGATGCATCAACAGAGACACGGGTATTTAAACATTAGGTGTGCATGCCCAGACAACGTTGACACACACTTACATTATAACAATTATGCTGTGCAAAAACAACAGCAATGTGTTTGCTCTAAATGGGTCACAAAGTGTCATGAGCCAGTTACAAAATCAAAGCAAGAGCAAAAGCAGGGCTACTTCAAAACCTTCCCATAAGCAAGGAGCTCCAGTGTTGCTGCCAGCAGGGGTGTCACATTGATAACGTGGTGCTATACTGAAGTATAACTTGACATCTAAAAGCTTCCAAATTAGGTAAGTATTTTGAAAAGGCCAGTATTTAACTAGAACACAAGAATATTTAAAATGAGCTTCAGAAAACCAATACAACTATTCTTTTTACTTGTCAATTAAGCAATATTCTATGCTTTATTCCACCCTCAAACAGATGTTTTTAAATAGCTAAGCTAGCTAACTCACACACACACACAGAGGGAACATACTGGGAACACCAGCTGGAAGCTGCCTGTTCTGATGGGGCTTTTCTAGGATTTTTCATGTGCAACTGAAATCCTCTACATACTCTACAGCTACAACTGTCACTGGTTAGTGAGGCAGCTCAAACTGGAATCAAATTGCAGTGCTACTTAAAAAGTTCCCCTTCATCCTCTTCCTCAATATGTAAACATATGGAATCCTAATATAAAGACTAAAAATTAAATTCAGAGGACAAAATATAAAGCACAACCCCCAAAAATCAATATTCTTTTGATATACAAGAATGGCACAAACCCTCAGCAGCTCCAGCCAGCCCCTGCCTCTCAGAAACACCAGCTTCCAACATCTGTGGCTCCCAAGAAGCACATGAGAGGTACAGCTCCCTGCTCCCACAGAATGGGTTCAGACATTCAGACATTCAGCCTTCCAACCTTCTTGGGGAAGGCAATACTCTAGTTTCAAACTACTGCCATGCCACCACCGAGGGCTGGGAAAACACAGCTTAACTACGCTTTGAAAGCAGCACAGCACTGCCAAAAGTGAGCAACTCCTTTTGCACCCCTTTCAATCTCTATATGAATGAATGGGAAAATAAAGCAGACACATTCTCCTCTTATCCTCTTTGATCCTACTTCCCCAGTTGCTTCATCACAAGGTTCATGCTGGTTAGAGAAATACCACCATAACACAACATCATTGTGGTGTTTATTAAATAAGTGACAAGCGACACTGGCTAAAGACAACACCCACTCAAAGCAAATGCCATGAAGGATAGACATTTGTTAAACAGAGTTCTGGTTGCTTTAGTGATCACAACTGAGGTAATCCTGCTCTTTCTAACAAGCTGTGCCCAGCACTACTCGACCCCAGCCTACAGACAACTCTGTGCTGACAATCAGTAACTGCGGACAGGTGGGAACATATCCTGCTGGGGACGTTTCCTGCTGTGAGGGCAAACTCCAGGGTATAAAACTGGGATCTGTAGCTGGCACTTTCAAACTAGCTGATCTCATACAAAACTCTGCATTTAATTATCTGTACCCTGTAACAAAAGGCACAGTATTCATTATCTGGGCAAGCACTGGTCCAGCTGAAGCAGCCATCCATTCCAGACCCTCTCTGGAGCAGTGGTCTCATCAGTTACTGAATTCTGTCCCTATCTTTAGCTAGAATCCAGTCTTTGTGTGGTAAACTCTATTCAAAAGTCCAACAAGCTACAACCCAACAATCTCCCCCTCACTCCCCACCCTCTGTACCTCAGAGTTAATATTCCCATCCCCCACAAGTTGAAGACAGGCCTGCTCTTACCATGATGCAATTGGGCTTGTTAACTGACCATATATTAACCCGACAGTCATCTCCTCCAGTTGCCAGCAGCCGGCCTGAGGTTTTGCCCAGGACTAGTGAGGATACATTGCTGCTGTGAGCTGTGATCTCATCTAGACAAAAAGCAAACAGTTATTACAATTTTCATCCCATCCCTCCCCAAAAAAATATTCTTCCTTCAGAAAACATTTCCAGTTTCCACTGGACAAGCTGCGGCAGCTCACTGTTCAGATAAGAAGTCACACTATTATCTTGCTTGAAACAGCCCTTCCTGGTTCTGCCTGTTCTAGGTAAGACATCTGCTGACCAAGCTTCACAACTCCATTGCTCACGTGGCTTACAAAAAGCATCTTCTCTTACTAGCAGCAGCTTGGTAGCCTTTGAAGATCTGCTCAACTGTGGCAAGCTAATCACAGAAGCTACTTTACCTTCAGTATCGCAAGTGGGTCTAGGCAAGCAGAGGCGTCTGAGAAGCTGCAAGAATATGCAGCAGCCAGAGTCATCTCGTGAACAGCCTTCTAATGCTGTTCTAGAAAGCAGCAGCAGACTGTCCAACCCAGAGAGGAACTGGCAGCTTAGCAGCAGTGTAGTTTGTTACCTTACAGAGAAAAAGCCAGACTCAGCAGCGGGGGTAGGTGGAGCTCCCTTCTCCCAGCTTTGGCAGAGGCTTTGCTACAGTCCCACTGCATATCACAAGTGAAACTTAGCAATGCAGCATGTGAAACTGTGACAAATGAAGGATGAATACATATCCCAAAGGGCACCAAAGAACAAATGGGACTGATACTAAAAGGCAGTTCAAAAACTGGGGGCTGAGGGGAAGCTCTGACACTGAGAGGGCTTTGCAATGACAGAGCTCTAAGGAGGCCTCATCACAAACAAGTTAGGGGAAAAGGAGAAGACAAACTAGCATCTTTGAAATCTGATTTTTACAGTGTTTTTTAAACCCACTCAAATTTCTGGAGGGGCTTTTGGCAGATGTATTTACCAATTTCTGCCTCTTGTAGCTCTCTGAAAGTTCACAGGATTTGCATGCCTAATAGTTATAAAACTTGTTTGTGAAAAGACAATCAATTCAGCTTTTGTTCAGACTGTTTTTCCTGGGAGGAGCAATTTGATTATTCTACATGCAATACTAATCCAAAAGGATATTAGATAGCTGCAATAACAATTACAGGTACTTTGATCTCAAGCTCTCAAAGCGCTTTTTTGAAAGCAAAACTGCGCAATTTTCACTTTAGCTGGAGAAACACCTTCCAAATGACAGAGGTAACTGGACCATAAACTACATGAGAATAGCAAAATATGCTTGTATTCTGTCGAAAGACCTATCTTCCATATGACAGCACTAAAATATGGACGTATACAAAGACCTGAAGGAACAAACAGTACAATTAGTATTAATAGAGCAACCCACTAGTTAAAATTGAAAGGACAGATGCTCGGTGTTGCTGCTGAGAGCAGTGCGTCAGCACCTCCCCTGCTTCCCTCCTCTTGATCTCATTTTTAATAATACATTTTATGTGTAAGAGTCATTGCTGAAGCATTCAACCCTCTGTTCATAAAAGCCATTTGTTATAGCCTGATGATGCGGCCAGATAGCTTCATCCAACCCCCAGCAAAATGCTCGTTTCCTTAAAGCCACAGAGGTTTTTGTTAATGAAGTATTCATCACCAGATATCACCCACCAGCTCAGTCATACAAAGCTCCTAATTAGCATCACCAAAACATTTCTAACGTTCAGAATGCTTCTTGCTCTAAAGAGGATGCTAAAATGGGGCAGAGCCTAGCAGAAAATGAAGATCAAGAACTTCTGCCCACTTAAGAAGAATGGAGAATGATCAGCTTCCAGCTTTTTCTGTAAGGGCAGGAGTTTCAGAGCTGGAAAGGTAACATGGCAAATAGGCTTTCTGCTCCAAAAGGTAGGAAATTAAAGAAGTCAATTACCTCAGCTCCCTCAATGTGTTACCAGTCAAGGGTACTGTATTTCTGCTAGGCAACTTCAAGACCCCAAGTCACTGGTCTAAAGCTCATACTTTTGAACTCTTCCCATTGCTTCCAAGCTTTCCGCAACAGCCCCTACGGAATAACCGATCAGTGACTAGCAAAGCAGCTAGAAATGGATAGCCAGCAGCGGTTTACTGCTCCTTGTGAGGAAAATAAGAGATGTAAACCAGCAGACTATTACCGTCTCTTACAAAGCAGGTGCAAGAGATGAGACAGGCCCTGCAGAGCTCACTTCATCCCTCCCGCAGCAAAGACCTCAGTCACCTGCTGTCACAAGCGAGCACCAGTGAGGGGCAGCCCCAACCAGGTCAACTCCCCGCTGTGACCTGGGCTCTGAGGGGGATTCCATCCCTTCCTTAGTTGCTCTTGCACTGCGCTACCCATGTGGGGCTACCCAGAACAGCACGAGGGCGGCGCTACAGCACCTCATCAGGACAACACAGGCTGTGAGCCTTTGCAGACCGCCACGACGAGGCCCTAAGCTGTTCCACTGCGCGGCTGTGCTTTCAAAAGGGATTTCTGGAAGTTAAAAAGTTCCAGTCAGCGCGCTGGGAAGAGGCCGGGGCACCCACACCCGAGGCAGGGATTAGCCGGTTCCTATCACAAGCAGCCTCCTCCACCCCCCTTCCAGCTGAGGCAGCCTCTCCGCCCTCCCTCGGGCGGGCACCCGGCCACACTCACGCAGCTTCCACGCCGTCTTAGTGGCGACGGCCTCGGCCATGGCTCTGCTCGGCGAGGCCGCTCCGACGGGCAGGGCAGAAACGCCTCCCTCCGACCGGCGGGGCTCCCCCGCCCACCCGGGCCGCCTCTCTGCCGCCGCGTCCTACCGCGGCCGGGCCATCCGCCCGCGCTGCCCCGGCCGCCCGGAGGCCAAACGAAGGCAGCGGCAGGAGCTGGGGGGTCCCCGGCGCGCTGCGCCCAGCGGCGGGAAGGCCGCGCCGAGGCGGCAGCGAGCGCAGGGGCGGCGCGCGGGACACGGCCTCGCCGCGCCGTTGCCAAGTTTACCGCACGCAGCTCCACCAATAGGAGCTGAGGGAAGGGCGGTTGCTATAGCGACCGCAAAGGGGTGACCAATCTCAGCGCAGTTTCTTGGAGGAGCCTTTTAAGCGCTGCCAATGAGGCCGGGCGGCGCGCTGGCTCCATGGGCCCGCCATTTTGCTGGTCCCCTGAGGGGAGCGGGGGCAGTGCTGCCGCCTCTGTGCCGCCGGCGTCCGCTGGCCGGAGCTCCGGAGGGGCTGCCGGCAGGTCCGTCCCAGCCCTCTGGCTCAGGTCTCGCCGGTGATTGTGCCCTGTGGCTACGGCCGGTGTGGCCCTAGGAGGCGGTCCCCCTCTCCCGGTGTCACAGGCGCGGCCCTGGCGGGAGCTGCTCTGCCGGGTCCTCCTTTCTCTGTGACTGTTTGCCAGGTAACGTTGGCACCAGCTCTTCTGACTCGCTGCTCGCAGTCAGGCCCACCGGAGCCTCTCGTGGGTTTTCTTCCTTGGGGCAGCGTGATGGGTGCTTTCATCCTGGCAGGGGTGCGGTCATGCCGCTTCCATGCTTTCCTTGTCTCTCAAGCCAGATACTCCATCTCTCAAGCCAATTACTAAATAAAATTGTTTTGATGCGAGTCCTTGATAGTATGTCTTAACTGATTTTTGGCAGCAGCTATGTCTCTGGTGGCTGTAAAAGGATTCTAAATGAAATTATTCTGGTGGTTTAACACTGATGGATTCCTAACCACATGCTTGCTTGCTCCTTTTTCTTTTCATCTTCTCACCCATCCCTTTCCTTTCCCTCTCCCCCTTTTCTGCCCCCCTTTTTATCTTTCACCCCCTTTGTTTTACCTCCCCCCACCCTCCCTTTCTTTCTACCTTTCCTTTTTGTTTAGAGACTTCAGGGTTTCCCTTTTCCCTAGTTCTCTGAGGTCCCTTAGTCCTTCGCCAGTTCACAGTTTTTTCTGGTTTGGACATTTTTTAGGCTTTCCTGAAATCTCTGATGGTCCTTTTCAGTAGGGCTTTCTTATCTGAATCCCTCTTTATCTGTGAGAGGGAACTGTTTGTGGGCAATCTCCTTCCCTGGCCTATTTGTGTCTGTGCTAGGTTGCCCCACCAGCCAAGCACTGATGGAGGGGTGCAGAGCTGTCAGAAATAGTGGCGCTGTAAAATAGGCTGCTGCTGCTGTCAGATGGCTTGAAACACAACATGCTGTCATGGAACATCTCACAGCTCCAAAACTGGGAGCTGGGAGGCCTGGGCAGACCTGCTTTGCTGTGATGGGCGCCAAACACTGCAGCTCATTAGCTGCATAGGCATAATGAGCTGTAGTGGCTTCTGGTCTTAACACTGTGTTCATCTCTTAAAAACGTGAGAAATGACTCTTGCAATAAAACAGGCAGTTGAGTTGGATGTTTTCTCTGTAAAAGTTCTCTAGTATATTGTCATGGTTTAAGCCATAAATCGCGCAGCCCGTTCTCTCACTCACTGCCCTCTCTTTCTTCCCCCCGCTCCCGGGGGAATGGGAAGGAGAATCAAATAATAGTGACAAGGCAAATACAAGGAAAGAATACAGTCGCCCACCACCCGATACCAAGCCCAACCAAGCAGTGCACTCCCACCCTTCCGGGTCTCTGCTCTTTGTTTTACATCCTGGGCATGACGTGCTGTGGCATGGAATACCTCTATTTGGTCAGTTTGGGTCAGGTGTCCTGTCTCTGCTTCCTCCCGGCTTCCCCTCCTCCCTGGCAGAGCATAAGACTCAGAAAGTCCTTGGTCAGACCAAAACATTTCCAAGCAGTAACTGAAAACACTGGTGTTATCAGCGCTGTTCCCAGGCCAAAAATCAAAAACACAGTGCTGCACCAGCTACCAAGAAGGAGAAAAATGACTGCTGCTGCTGAACCCATGACATATATCTACTGCATTAAAATGGACAGCTAACACAAACCATGAAGTTCAGTGTGCTCTAGTACATGCTTTATTTCAGGTGCGATGTCCCTTTCTCTGCTGTATCACAGCAAAGTGAGCTTCTGCCTTCCCCAGCTGCAATCAGTATAGTCTTCACTGAAGATAACCCTTAGAGGGACTGGACCTGTAGGCGGAACCCTCATGGGTGTCTATGGTGCTCAATGTGCTACAGAGTACATAAGGGATTGTTTCCTACCAGGTTCAGGGACTCACATAAATACCAATAAATGCCACATGCAATGACTCCCATTTGTGGATCTTGGGGAATTAACCAAAATACTTGATTATCTAAAATTTATTTAATTGGGAATGCTTTTGGATTTACTACTGACTTTTTACCCTATCTGCCAATATTTGTGAGTGGAGACATTCAAAGAGAAAAACAAAGATGTTAAAATCCAAAATCTGACCTCTCAATGACGCCAAAGACTTGTTACATTTGTTGTGATCTTGCAAGTTCAAGATCTTTGCTTGTGCTAATTACGAAACCAAATTATAAAATTATAAATTTGCAAAAATGTTATTTTGTTGGAAAAGAATCAGTATTCCCAAATAATCCTCCTCCTATTGCCAGCAGCTAGGGAGCAGGTTTGGAGAAGAGGAGTCCTGCAATACAGCGTGCATAATTTGTAGCTGCTTCTGAAGCAGACCTTAAAGGTGAGGTCTCACTCAGTCCTGGGTTCTCAAGCATGATGGAATTACAGACAACCAATGCAACTGTAGATGGGCCTTAAAACAAAAAAGGGAAAATAAAAAGATAGGGGAATGCAATAAGTTTATTAAAATCTCCAACAATCTGTTAATAACAAAAGATTTACTGCAGCCAAGTAGGAAAACCTTTCCACATTTTTTTTCCAGGCTGCTCCTCTCAGGCTTCAGCACTGATTCCCAGTGTTTGGTGTGTGAAGGAATAAGGAAATCAGATGTAACCAAGGTGCTCTGCTAGGTGAGGATCCATGCGCAACTTATCCTCTAGAGCAAGGTATTTCTGTGGTGCCATCCGTTTTTCCCTAGAACAAGGAGGATATCAGAGAAAAACTGCAGCAGGACATTGAGTAGGGTATTGTTTGCCGATGACACCAAGCTGTGTGGTTCGGTTGATATGCTGGAGGGAAGGAATGCCATCCAGAGGGACCTTGACATGCTTGTGAGGTGGGCTGATGCCAACCTGATGAAGTTTAACCATGCCAAGTGCAAGGTCCTGCACCTGGGTCAGAGCAGTCTCAGGCACAGCTACAGGTTGGGCAGAGAAGAGACACAGAGCAGCCCTGTGGAGAAGGAGTTGGGGGTGTTGGTTGATGAGAAACTGAACATGAGCCTGCTTCAGTGTGCGCTCACAGCCCAGAAAGCCAACCGTATCCTGGGCTGCATCAAAAGGAGCGTGACCAGCAGGTCGAGGGAGGTGATCCTGCCCCTCTACTCTGCTCTTGTGAGACCTCACTTGGAGTATTATGTGCAGTTCTGGTGTCCTCAAAATAAAAAGGACATGGAACTGTTGGAACACGTCCAGAGGAGGGCCACGAAGATGATCAGGAGACTGGAGCACCTCCCTTATGAAGATAGGCTGAGAAAGTTGGGTCTGTTCAGCCTGGAGAAGAGAAGGCTGCGTGGAGACCTCATAGCAGCCTTCCAGTATCTGAAGGGGGCCTATAGGGATGCTGGGGAGGGACTCTTCATGAGGGACTGTAGTGATAGGACAAGGGGTAACGGGTTCAAACTTAAACAGGGGAAGTTTAGATTGGATATGAGGAAGAAATTCTTTACTGTGAGGGTGGTGAGGCACTGGAATGGGTTGCCCAAGGAAGCTGTGAATGCTCCATCCCTGGCGGTGTTCAAGACCAGGCTGGACAGAGCCTTGGGTGACATCGTTTAGTGTGAGGTGTCCCTGCCTATGGCGGAGGGGTTGGAACTTGAGGATTTTAAGGTCCTTTCCAACCATAACTATTCTATGATTCTAAAATAAACTCAGTTCCTGTGGGGCTGACTTGTAGACCTCCCCTGGGCACTACTTAGGCAGTCCAGTTACCTGTTGAGTCTCTGCTCTAGAAGGTTGATATGGAACATGGATTCAGAGCAACTAGAGAGGTAGTCATCCTTCTCCTTTGTGCTGAGCTGGTTCTTGTTTTCCTGAAACCACAGGTGTCTCTTTTGCAACTCCTCCACTGCCTGTTGGGGGAGCAAGCAACCATGAGTCAGGGTAATGGAAAGAAGAGCAAAGAAGTGCAACTCAAGGTTCAGGGAGCTAAGAGAAAGGAAACCACAAAATGGAGCTGGTTTACTTTTATGGACGGCAGTAAGTTTGAGATGAGGTCTCACCGAACAAGACGATGAAAGACACCAAAACGTGGAACAGCAAGAGGCAGCAAAACCTTGATGTGTTGCCTCCCTGTAGTCAAGAATCACTAGGCACCTAAATCAGCTCTGAGATAGGGACTTTCACCTTGCAGCTATTTTGTTCTTTGATCTCAGATGCTAACAATAGCAGCAACAACAACAACAACAAAAAAAGGTAAAAAAGTAAAACCAGGCATGTATATGGCTCTTTATTCAAAGCAGGTTTGTTTCTTGCCTGCTGTCACAATTAGATGCGTGTTACCCTCCTGTCAGTGCAGAAGAGACTCCAAAAGCATGCACATCCTGGAACAAGACTGGGAATACCTTTTCAAGGCGAGCCTGGATGAGGTTGACTTTGTAAGTGAGATGATGCTTAAAATCAGTCAGGCAGTCATCTCTGACACGCAGGGCCTGCTCCTGGTTCAGCTTATCTCTGCAGCCATTTCGAATAAGGAAAGGTGATAGGTAATCCAGATCCTGTTCCTTTTGTCCTAGGAGCTCATCCTTCATGGTGTTCTCCTAGAGGGGAAAGGACAGAAAGAGTCATGGTCCCATTTACCTACTTCCCCAAACACCCCATGATAAAGCAAAACAAAACCAAAGGCCAAAACTCCTCCCCCTGTGGCCACTCCTGGAAGGAAATATTTCTTTTTCTTAGTTTGATCAAAATTACTGCTTTGCATTAGCTTTGCATATCAACTCTTTCCCAGTGTGTTTTTTATTCTGTAGTTTCTTTTCAATCATCCTTTTTAACATTTCTCCTCATTTCCTTGATTTTAAAGACATCTCTTATAGAAAATGTATAATCCACTGAGGTGCAAGAAGGGATCTAAGAAATCTCTGTATTAGGACAGGAAGACATTAGGACAGGCTGTTTTGAGTGACACAAGTTTATAGGCTGGTGAGTAGCTGGTTCTTGCATCTTTGCCCCTGTTTTGTTTCATGGCAGAAGTTTAGCATGTAAAATTAACCTCTCTATTCAGTCTAAAAACCTTTCACAAAAAGCATCCTGGAGATCTTGGGAGAACTGAAAGTAATTATTATTTCTGTATTTGTCCAGAACATTTCTAAGTTCTTAATTCCTCAACAAAGATCCTGGAACAAAACTGGCTGTGCAAGTAAGAACGAAACCCACAAAAGCAACTGATTCCTGTCACACAAAGAAGTGCGTGTTTGCCTAACAAAATGAGCCTGACTCGAAAAAGGCATTTTGGAATCCATTTGCATACTCCCTGCTGTAATCCCTATTCTCAACTAGTACTTGTTAATTATTTTATCAATTAAACAAAGTAAAACAGGGTGGTGAGGCACTGGAATGGGTTGCCCAGGGAAGTTGTGAATGCACCATCCCTGGTGGTGTTCAAGGCCAGGCTGGACATAGCCTTGGGTGACATGGTTTAGTGGGAGGTGTCCCTGCCCATGGCAAGGGGGTTGGAACTAGATGATCTTAAGGTCCCTTCCAACCCTAAGTATTCTATGATTCTATGATGCAGATTCTTCCAGATGGTCAAAGCATGATCATGTTGTTTTAATGGGAACCCAGCTGAAGTTGTGCTACCTTGCTAGGGGATCAGCCCAGGTATTTTAGTGGTACTAACAGCTACTCAGAGGGAATTCTCAGACAGAAAAAGCTTTCTCTAGATTTATTTGTGTACTTGTAAGAAATACTGGGATTAATGAAGTTGACCTACCATGGCTTCATGCTGTCGTCTGCTCTCTTCATTCCTCTCTCTATTATAAATTGAAACTGATAATTTAATATCAGCTTCTTCAGTCTGACGGATCTTCAAAATAGTTAACACCTTCCAAAAATCAAAGAAAGAGCCCTCAGCTTTCTTACAAAACAACAGTACTTTTATGTGCTTAACCTGCTAGCAGAGAAGATGCTGTGTACAGGATTAAATATAGGAGATCTGTTCAAGTATGTCCATATTCTGCTGATAGATCAAGCCAACAGTGTTTTTATATTTAGGTTGCTGCTCTGTATTAAATTCTTGAACACAGTTATTGATATTATGTGTTAAGAAAGTTCTTCTGAAGTCATGGTCTTGCAACTACTACTGAAATTGCACTGGCAGCTCTGTCTTATTCTTTGTCTCAACAGGATATACAGCACAGGCAATATGAATGTTTTGTCTATTGATACATCAAGAGAGAAAAATTTGGCAAGGTGTTCATGAGGTCACAGGGAACAAACTTCAAATTTCTGGAGAAAAAAAAAAGAAAGACTTTTGCAGTCTTGTTCTGAGTTATTACTAGTATTGTGGGCTAATAGAATCGAGTACTTCTCCAGCTCCTTCAGGGGTTCCTCTTCCTCAGCAAAACATGTAAAAATATCCAGTAGCTTTTCCTCCATCTGCTAAAACAGTGGTATTTAGCATGAAGTACTAGAAGTAGTACATGAAGTACAAGTACAAAGAACATGGATTTGTTACAGGGTCACAGTGTGATTAGCAGTACAATGTATTTTATGAAGTATTTCCCTACAGCTGCTCTCACAAAAAGTTACTTCAATGTTTTGATTAGGACTTCCTGGAAATGCCTAGCAACCAGATATATCACATACAATATCCTTTCTTTTTGGTCTCATTCCCAGGCAAAAGGCAGGTATGTTTCCAGATGCCCCAATTCATACACGGTCATTTGCTCTCTGAAGCTGTCTTTTGGAGAATGTAGAGAAAGAGCAGGAGCTGGAGAGTGTGTGACTCCATAGATACATTAAAGCTACATCTTTACTGAACAATGGCTGGGCAGCAAGCTCAAGAATTCAGTAAGGAGACCAGCTCTGTAACACCAGTTTTATTTTTACCACAGCTTATGTTGAGAATACTTTGGCAATCAATCAGCTCAAATTATTTGGATGCTGAAGAGGTATTCTTCATCAGGGGCTGTAGTGATAGGACAAGGGGCAGTAGGTTCAAACATAAACAGGGGAAGTCCAGGTTAGATACAAGGAAGGAGTTCTTCCCTGTGAGGGTGATAAGGCCCTGGCATAGGCTGCCCAGAGAAGCTGTGGCTGCCCCATCCCTGGCAGTGTTCAAGGCCAGGTTGGATGGGGCTTGGAGCAACCTGGTTTAGTGGAAGGTGGCCCTGCCTGTGGCAGGAGGTTGGAACTGGATGATCTTAAGGTCCTTTCCAACCCAAACCATTCTGTGATTCCCATGCCTGACCAACTCTGACCCAGTGTGGGCAGCTCCCCTGTTACCTCTGCTTCAGATTGCTGGACTTGTTCCTTTACCCGCTTCTCTTTAGCTGTCAGCTCCTTCAACAAGTCGTACAGATGGAACAAATTCTTGCCTTTCTCAAAGGACCCTGCCTGGAAGCAGATGAACTAGTGAAGGCCAGTAGCACCCTCTGGGTGCACGGGAGCAGGTACTCTGCTATCAGAAATTGGCACAACTCTGCTATAGTCAAGATATTGACACTGATTTCCATCACTGAAATATCTAACCCATAGAAAACACTTTATTAGACTTCATTTTGATTTTGAATCCATCAGTAATGTGAGGCAGATGGCATATCTTTCACTTTTATATGGTTGGAATCAATTTGGCAGGACTAGAGATGAAAGGATGGCACCTGTGCCCTGTGTATCCTCCCCAGTGGGAAACAGAAACTTTAAGAAAACTTAACATTAAAAAAATCCTGCATTTTTAATCTCTCTTTGATTTTCCTAAGTATAATTGTGCAGCATTACTGCAGAATTTATGGTTACAGACTCACATCAATGATGTCAGTGGAGTGACCCCCCCAAATGAGAGAATTTGGCTTAATGACAGCGCTCTACTTATTTCAGAACATCTTTTATTGAAGGCTATCTATCTATCTATCTATCTATCTATCTATCTATCTATCTATCTATCTAGTCTACCTACCTACCTATCAGCAACACATTAAGCTTTAGCATCTTGCTCTGCGTCTGCAGGGTAAACTTTGGAAGATAAAAGCAACAATATGAACCAAGAAGTCCATGGCAGAAACAGATGGGATGTCTGGGATGTCTGCCGCTGCTTCCCTGCTGTGCCTCTTCTTCAAGAGAGAACAGCAGAGGAAATTTCGGCTTCCCTGCCATGAATCCACAAAACTGAGCCCAACAGCTGCTGAACCAGCACCTTGAAAGATCCCAGTGCCTGTGCTGCCTGATGACCAGGTCTAGGAAGATGACCTCAGGCACGGCCACAGCAAGCCTTTCATGCTACAGTATGTCCTACATTCCAGCATGACAGTGCATCTCCAGGGGTGTTTGTGCTGTCAGCACGGAGGCTGTCTGCGAGGGAGGTGTGCACATGGAGCAGAGGGCAGCATGGAATAAGGCATGCTTGGAGTTCTTCAACTGACATTTCACCTTCCCTTTGTGTCTTGTGCTCTAGAAAAACTTTGATATAAGTAGTTTTCCTTCATACCTGGTATGTGATGCATGTTTCTGGGGTCATGAAGTCTTTATGTTCTTTACTAGTCCTCTCTGGCAGTTTGTGGAAAAGCTTCTTTGAGGCAGTAATGTATTTATCTTTGAGGTGGTATGTCAGATGGATGTCCTCCTCTGCGATCAGAAAGATATATTCTGCGACATCTTCATCAGCAGCCTTTTCTGGGTTTCTGTGAAAACACTCCTTGATTTGCTAATGGGGGAGAAAAAAGAGAAACGGAAGCAGATTAGACAAAAAACCTGGGAGGATTTGCAGAGTTGGGTAAAAACCCAAGGGAAAAATTGGGCTTTTCTGCCTGGATTATGATGGCATCTCTTGGCCCGTTGTCCTACTGTTTTTTCCTGTGCCTGAGGAAAATAGCACAAAGCTGCTTAACCTAAAATGTTATTAGTTTGGGATCAAAACGTGAGATCATTTTAGTAGTTTTGAGTCCTGTGAAAATCTCATTCCAAAATTATAGTCAAGATTTTTTCCTTTCCTCTGACACACATTTTCCAAGTGTTAGTTTCCCAGTTTCATTCTAGCCCCTCAATGCAGTTGGTGACAACTGGTCACATTGTAGCTCTCTATCAGGCAAGCAACCATGAGACACAACAGCTGAGCAAGGCTCGGATATCTCATCTGGAGCTTTGCCTTGGCTGTGTCCGCTGAAAATGAACCTAGAGCCCTAGGCAGTATGTTCTGCACAGTATAAATATCACTATAACAGATATTCTTCTGTTCCTGCCTTGACCATACCACGATAGGCTGGGAGTTCGTGTCAATTCTCTGTGTTTCCTCTCCCTGTTTGCCAAAGTCAACATGCCGGAGGTAAAGGAAGTCGTCCCGCCCCACGAAGTACTCTGTCATCTCACTAGCAGTTTCAACACGCTTCTGGAGGCCATCAACTCGCACCTCACTGTAAAACTCCATTGTATGTCCAGTCTTGGGTTCCAGTGATGTATAGGTGTGAGCTAAGGACGTAAGAGACATTAGCAGCTATGATACAGTGAACACAAGTGTGTCCAGAGGAAGTCTCATTTTCTTCAGCAGCCAATAAATCAAATGCACCCAAGAGTGTAAGAAGGGAATGTAATCTCACTGTTGTGTACCAAAATGTCATGGCCTGAGGATGGCAGGATGGCTTTGCAGCGTCACTGCCTTCCTTACACAGTAATGCAGCAGTGAGTGGAGCCTGCACCCTGCTTTTTCCAAACCAGGAATGGGCACAGCATCTGGGTGAAATGCTGCTTGAGCAACAGATCTGATGCAGGACTTTCTCTCCCCCAGCTGCACGGCACTGACAGACCAAAAGAGGGACTTTTTACATGGAAACTGGCTTTTGACAGGGGCCTGTTAGGAAAGGACAAGGTGTAATGGCTTTAACTGGACAGTCGTGAGATTGAAACAAGATCTTAGGAAGAAGTTCTTCCCTGTGAGGGGTGCTGAGGCCCTGGCACAGGTTGCCCAGAGAAGCTGTGGCTGCTCCATCCCTGGCAGTGTTCAAGACCATGCTGGACAGGGCTTGGAGCAACCTGATCTAGTGGAAGGTGTCCCTGCCTGTGGCAGGGGTTGGAACTGGACAAGCTTTACGGTCCCTTCGAACCCAAACCAGTCTGTGATTCTATAATTCTAAAGAGAAAGTTTCTACTTCTATCACCTCTACTGGTGATAAAAGTGAATTAGATCACCATATATATGATAGGTATGTTTTTTTCTCCTGTTACACTGGGGGGAGTACTCCAGGACTGTAAGCCAACAACCCAATTCTCTACTCTGTCCTGGAGACCATATTATTTATCTAGGCCATTCATCCCACAAGTTTTCTTCACCCTCACCACTGGGCTGTTGCCACTGCTGGAAGGATCCACACTGAGTCCTACCAGCTGCAGTGGCTGCCCGATAACCTGGAATACCTTTAAGACAGAGGGAATGTCCTTTGTTGAAGTAGTCTGTGGTCAGCTGTGTTTGTTTATTCACTTCTCTCCTAACCAGGATGTCTTCTCGGTTTTCAAACCACTCTCTCACCTCCACTACCTCAGCATCTGTCAGGAGACAAAGCATTTCACAACCCCACATCACCCTGTTGGAGGTGGTAAGATTCATCTGATACACTCTCAGTGTCTGTGCAAGCACCCTGTGCTCCTGATGCAGTACAGTTACTGGAACTGGCCCTGTGCACAGGGGCATTTTTGTAGATGAATCCTAAGCTGCATTTGAGTAGATAAATTATACCTTTGGAGAGATTATTCCTCTCCATCAACAAGAAGTAAAGTAGTCAGCTCAGGGGGAGAAGGTGGCATGGCACATAGCTACATTTAGGCAAGAGAAATTCCATCCCAAATACTTTATGATACTGTCAGGAGTTAAGGGAAATAAGATGGGGACATTACACTATCCAAGAGGACTGAGGACAGGGCACTGGATATCCAGTTAGGAATCTACACTGTTTCTTGGACCAAAGAATAATGCTTCTGAGTACAGAAATATCCACAGTCTGGTTTTTCCCATTCTGTGCCCACAGAAAGGGCACAGTCTGAGTATTTCTATGGCTTCCATCAGCATCAGTGGGAATAGTGACAATACCGGGTAAAATCAAACCAGCCTTCCATTTCTCTGAAGACTGAAAATCCAAGCAGCTGAACTGTGCCACTGCACAGCCTCACCAATGGGCTGTAAAACAGGCTCAGAATTCTCACAGGACCCCCTGGCAATGCTGGAGAGTTCTGGGGCTTGACAGACAGCCTGATGAAGCATTTGAATATGTGGTAGACAGTTCCCCCGAATGTGAAAGGAGGATGGGAAAGCACAAGAGAGACCCTGGCAGAAAGGGGACATCCTACCCTTCCCACCAACAGAACCTTGTTGTGTCTGCTATGTTATAGACCCACCCCTCTTACAGTCTGGCCCTGCGTAGATGGTGAGGCGCTGCACCAGCCCATTGCCATTCAGGTATGGTGCCCATTTCTCCAGTTTTGCTTTGTTGTACAGAGTCACCTTCTTCCCCTGGCAATAGCGGGTCTCAAACTCTGCAGTGGGAGATAGAAGTGTCATAAAGATTTACTCCCATGTATTCAGCCGAAGGTGAAAGAATTCAAGAGGGAGCAAACCACAGTCTAAAGGAAGCCATGCATTTATTGATCACATTTAGCTGCCAGCAAAGCTGTTCAGACCTTGCCTTAAAGCTGTAATAGTATAATAACTCTTTTCTCTCCCAAAGCATGTATTTGATAATGCAGGCATAACTGGAACAGAAAGTCCACCCTAGGCAAAACTGGGATGATTTTCATCTGGCAGGAAAACACAGTGTGTCTGTGCAAGGGGAGTCTTGGGGGGGGGGTCCCAAAGAGAAGTTCCCAAAGAGAATTTCCCAAAGAGAAGAGACAGTGCACCGAGGGAAAGGATTCAACCTAATAGCTGTTGCACCAAGGGCAAGCATTCAACCTAATGGCTGTTGCATCTGCTGCACTCCACTGCTGTACCTTGTCCATCCTGAAGGGAGAACTCTTGAGCCAGACAAACAAATATCCCAAATCCACTAAAAGAGTACCTGGGGCAAAGCAAAAGGCAAAAGAATACATACCTCTGGGAGGTATCCGAACTGGGGCTACCCACGATGGTGGCATGTCAAAACTCATTCTCTTCTCTCTCTCCTGATGAGACAGAAGAAAAGATTTGCATTTCTGGCACCTTCACTTACTGTGCCAGGAAACCTTTTGGTGCAGTGAGCAGGGCTCAGACTTGGCTCAGGTACACTGTGGCACAGCTGTAAGAGCTGCATTGGTCACACACAGCCCAACGACAGAGGCAAGCAGCACACTGCATTTATGTGGAAGGAGGGCTTCACCACATCCCCACACTCTGACTAGCACATCCCTACTCTAGACTAATGGAATTATCTTCTCCTGGCTAATGTCCCTGCTGGACAGGGGATGAACAGGACACTCAGCATTCAAACTGATGACCAACTTACATTATGTAGACTGTGGAGGACACTTTGCTCCCTGGCTGTGGGCACAGGCTGAGAAGGGCAGATAGCAGGAGGGAACATGCTTTTATTGGTGTTCCTCTGTCCTGCCATGCTGGTGCAGTGCCTCTTTCATCATGCTGTGTTCTCCCAACAGGACAACATACCATCTTTTCCTTCCAGTACCCAGCATTTTTTTTATATTAGAGTACATACATTGTTTCTACACTTGGCTGGCAACTCCACCTAGCAGCCAGGAGGGCTGGGTGCTGACCAGCAGGGCAAAAGTGTCCAGGAAAATGTCTGTTTTGACTTTATTTCTTTTACTGATTTCATCCCAAAGGTCAATTCACTGGAGGCCTACAGAGATCCCCAGCCACTGAGGACACCAGAAGTACCACTTGGAGTCCTGCTTCGAAAAGCATTAGAACTGTATGAAGATAGGCTGAGAAAGTTGGGGCTGTTCAGCCTGGAGAAGAGAAGGCTGCGTGGAGACCTCCTAGCAGCCTTCCAGTATCTGAAGGGGGGCTATAGGGATGCTGGGGAGGGACTATTCATGAGGGACTGTAGTGAGAGGACAAGGGGTAATGGGTTCAAACTTAAACAGGGGAAGTTTAGATTGGATATGAGGAAGAAATTCTTTACTGTGAGGGTGGTGAGGCACTGGAATGGGTTGCCCAGGGAAGCTGTGAATGTTCCATTCCTGGCAGTGTTCAAGGCCAGGTTGGACAGAGCCTTGGGTGGCATGGTTTAGTGGGAGGTGTCCCTGCCCATGGCAAGGGGGTTGGAACTAGATAATCTTAAGGTCCCTTCCAACCCTAACTATTCTATGATTCTATTCTATGATTGAGAAGGAATTGAAAGTGCCAATTAAAACCCAGATGGAGTAATACTGACCTAACCTGGAAGGGGCAGCAGGCAGGGAGACATATGTGGGCCTATGAGCATACCAGTTCAATAGCGCATCCCCACTGCATGAGAGCCATTTGATTTACTCACTGTGTCACTGTCAAATAACTCTTCTTCCTCCTCAGGGAGCAGCTGAAGAGGGTTGCTCTCTGAAAGCATGATTTCCCAGCGGATAGCGTCACCCAAGTCAAAGGTGAGATCCTAGGCCATACAGAAGAAACCCACTCAGCTACAGGGCACTAAACTGAAGGCTGCCTGTCTGCCTGCAGTGCTCGGGACCTGGCTGGCTGTCAGGTTATAAAGGACAGACCTTTATAACCCTGAGAGTTATAAACGACAGACCCTGCATCTCACTGAGGTGGGTGTCAGACCCATGGCTGGCTGCTGGGACCCCAAAGACTACCCCTGTGCCTAAAGGGCTGCAGACCCCTTTCCTCATG
The DNA here is from genome assembly GCA_028858755.1 of Ara ararauna. Lineage (NCBI taxonomy): Eukaryota > Metazoa > Chordata > Aves > Psittaciformes > Psittacidae > Ara > Ara ararauna. Next base: position 70,457,832 of record CM054410.1, on the reverse strand, counting down.
ATGCCTCTGACACAGATGAATCAAAGTTGCTGGAGATGCTTCTGCCTTCTTCCCTGGAGCATGTATAGCCCCAGAGCCAAGTTGCTCTAAGTCAGACTCTTGCCTCGTAGACTTTATATCAGCCGGGGAGTAGCTGAGGTGTGGGAAAAGCCTAATCAAGATCTTTCCTGATGGGCTCAAAACATCTCTGCCTTAAAAGCTGTTGTCTGGGAGACTGAGCAGCCAGCCAGCCTTAAAAGCTGATATTCTAGCACTGTAGGGGTTTAATAGGTGTGATCCGTATTTGCTAGCTCGGGGTCTGGAATGTCCTGGAGTAGTTCAGAGTCTGTATCATTACAGCAACATGACCAGAGTCAACACAAGGAATGATTAAGTGGAACTGGGATCACAACTGATCTTGGACTTCCCCAGGACTCTGGTTAGCCCAACTGTCCCTCCCAGGCATGGGGTGCTAAAGGGCTCATTACCTTGCAGCCGTGCCTGCAGTCCTGCATATTCACCCAGTAGTTCCTGTGGTTCCAGACACTCTCAATCCCAAGGAAGCGTTTATCTGTGGTGTTGTGTCTGTTTCCAGTGAAGGGGTTGATGAAGAAGCTCTCGGGAACCTCCCTCTTCCCAGACAGAACCAAAACCCATGCATGCACCCGCAAGCCATGCAAAGGTTCACGCTTTGGCTTTTCTGCTTCCTGTATCACAGAGGACAGAGCAGTAATTACTGCCATTTTATTGCTACTTGGTCTAACCCAATGGCAATCTTATTCTGTCCTCTGACCACTTCTAAAGGTCTCCAGGCCAATCAACACTCTTCTGAAGAGTGAGGTAGCACATACTCAGTACATATTGCTGTGCCATCACACACAGTGTTCCCAGAGGCCAAGCGCTCATCACCATGCTCAGGGTTGTGTCATACTTCACAGAGGAGGCCAGTGAGCTCTATTCTTTGGTCAGCCACTCCCTATATCTCATCTCTTGACCCTGGAGTTTACAGTGAGGTGGACCTTGCTTGCTCACCTTCTTGTCTCTTTCCTTGTTCTTCTGAGCAGCTTCAATTGCTGCTGCCTTCTTGGCCTCCTGCTGAAGCTCAAACTTGCTCTGCATGTCTGGTAGGGGCTTAATTCTATACTTTTTCTTCACCTCCTCTTTTGGTACCTGTGTCTACAAAAGCAGGGTATTGCTGTGAACCCAGCAGAGATCAATAGAAAGCAGAAAAGGCATGGCTTACAGGTACCTCCCAGTTCCCAACCTTTGGCCGTTTGCAATACTGGACCTAGTGAGCAGAAATTCTGTGAAGCCAAAGAAGCCTCTTAAGGAACTGTAGAAACTCACTCCAAAGATTCATTTGGTGAGTTCCCTGCTTGGTACAGACTGAAGCCCAGTGTGGGCCTGAAGCTGTTCCCCTTAGCTCACCTCTGGAGCTTGCTGGAAATGAAGAGGGTAAGCATGCAGGCTGGGCTCTTCCCTGCAGGTCTCACCTCTGGTGTCTTCCTGAGCAGCGGGCATAGCTCCTGCGTCTCATCCAGGGTGCATGTCTCAAGGGTGGCATAGCCCTGCACGCAGTAGGCATCATACCCAGCCCCGATCAGCATGGAGCACAGCAGCAAGCTGAAGTCAAAGCAGTTCCCTCGCTGGCGTTTCAGGGTGGTGGTTGGGGAATAGAGTGCACTGGGCTCGAAAGAGAGAATACATGTCTGCAGTGCATGTCTTGTGAAGCTGAAACATACACTAGGCAGAAAGCAGAAGAGGTAAGAGGGCATTGCCCATATCCGTGGGCTCTGCACCCATAGAGAATCTGTTACATAAAAGTCCTATATATAAGCCACTGTGCGAAAATTATTGGACTTATATTCAAAACATGAGAGGGGCTGGGATAGAGAAAGTTGTGTTTTCCTCTTGGTGGGGACTGTCAGAGAAGAAATCCAAACAGAATGTAGAATGATCAATGATCTGCACACAAGAAAGCCACTCAAATCACAGTGTCCAACAGTACGTCAGGCCCAAGAGCAAAGATATGAAACTGTGTGCCCCCGAATTACTGGATTGTTGGTATAGCATTAACCTTGGTTAATTTTTTTTTGTTTGTTTCTGTGATTGTGTCTGGGCTCACTGTAGTGCAGGACCAACATTTATGTTCAAAACAGATATTGTCAAACCCGACCCAACTATGCTTGCTGCAAGGACCATTTACCATGCAAGAGCATCAATTATCAATATTAGATTGGTGGATCAGGGAGACACAAACGATGACTTCTTTACACAGAGTATCTTAGAGTCTGTTGTTTTGTTTAATTTAACTGACAGCAGAGAACTTCAAAATCTTACCTGGTGCTGCTAGGGTACTGATGGTGCAATCACCATCCCTGGAAGTGTTCACAAACTGTGTAGACAAGGCCCTTCGTGACATGGTTCAGTGGTGGCCTTGGCAGTGCTGGGGAATGGTTGGACTTGATGATCTTAAAGGTCTTTTCTAACCTGGTTGATTTAGAACCTCATGGTTCTAAAGGAAATCGGTAATCATCTATTGAACCACAAATGGCACCTTAACACCTGTGTGACAGGGTGCACAACAGGATGCAGACAGGCTGGTCAAACACAAAGGACACTGACAGGCTGATCAAATATAAAGGCTTTGAGGAAATTCCCCTTGTAACGTGACAGACACAGACCCCAGAAGTCCTCTTCAAAGTGATGTGGGAAAATTATGACACAAATCTGGTAACAAAGTTAACCATAGAGAGAGATGGGCAGGACAAGCTCATCCAACTGATGAAAATTTAATGCTAACAACTCTGCAGCAGGGCTTAACTTCCACCTCTAGCTGGTCTGTCTGCAATGTTTTCAAGCAAAAGAGCCATAAGCTAAACTCACACCAGACAAGAGCTTGCCAAATTCTGGCATCATTCCTTCTTGCCAGTCGAGAAATCTCACTTCAGCCACCACAAAATATCCCCAAAACAGGAATAGAAATGTCTAGAGCCCCTAAGAACGGGTCGCTGAGTTCAAGCATCATCCCCTAGGCTTCACACACTCCTTTGTTCCAAGGTGTTTTGGTCTTTGAGGTGAAGCTCATCACCATTGCAACCCACAGTGGACAGCTGGTCATATGGGATGACTGCAAGCAGGGTCAGGGCCCATCGTGTAGAAATGGTGCTCAACTTCTGGACAGGTACCACACTGCACATGTACTGGGATTACAGGTCCAGAGTGTGCAGGACCTGGGAAGATTGGGGGATTGCCAAAGTAATGGGGGGATGAAGGAGAGGTCAGAGACCTTTGTAATCCAAGCCACTGGGGTTTCCACATTGTGTCCTGCCAAGAGACCTCTCTGGCACCTCCATTATGGGGTTGTTTCTGATGGGACTGCAGCCCCTTTCTTACCAGAGTGATAGGGCACTCAAGGGGCTCCATGACAAGGTAATCTGCGATGAAGCTGGCACAGCCATCCCAGTCGTACAGCTCCATGTAAGGCAGCAGGGTTGGCCTCACCGTTGTGCTCACAAATTTCTGGAGGGCAACAAGAGGACTTTGGTTACCCAACAAATAGATGAGAGAGTCTCCTGTCCAAAGCAATCCTCAGAACATCCCTGGATGTGGCAGCTCACATTCAGGACCTCCCTATGGCATATCAACAGCATCAGAAACCCTCCTCACCAGCTCCAAGATGGAAATTGCACAGGTAGAGAGGCCATCTACTTGTCTGTGCCTAAAACTTTAAGCTCAGTCCAGACACATTACAGCTGCAAGCCAGTTCTGCTCTTAGTTTTCAAGCAAGACAAACAGCTACTGCCCTTTCCAGCTTTTTAAATCATCCACAATTTTTTGCCTAGCATGTTAATCATAGAATCATAGAATCATAGAATGGTTTGGGTTGGAAGGATGCTTAAAGCTCATCCAGTTCCAGTCCCCTTCCACAGGCAGGGACACCTTCCACTAGAGCAGGTTGCTTCAAGCCCTGTCCAACCTGGCCTTGAACACTGCCAGGGATGGGGCAGCCACAGCTTCTCTGGGCAACCTGTGCCAGGGCCTCGCCATCCTCACAGGGAAGAACTTCTGCCTAATGTCTAATCTAAACCCCCACTCTTTCAATTTACAGTAAATGCTGGGGAAAGCTGATCCAAAGTAACAATTCCAGATGTCAGGGGGCGGATCAGGTACAGAACTAGACAGCAGTTGTGAAGCTTGGATCCAATCCTAAACAAAACCAGACACAAACTTCCATGTGCACTTCCTTCCCTGTAACTTCTGCAAAGTTCAGAGGAAGACCTAGCTCTGGATTCAGATCCTATATCTGTGATTAAGTCTGAACCTTATCTATTTCATGTGTTTCTTTTACTTTCCTTTATGTTTCTATGGTTTCTGTGGTTTCTTTCCTGTTTCCAATGCATTGCGCTGCAAGGCTGTGAGCTGCCTGCAGCCCACAGGGTACCACCATCATGTGCGTGGTACAACACCTGTGGATTTGGACAGCCGGGGTGTTCCCAGGGTGGTGGGTGCCTGTTCAGTGTGCTGTGGGCACAGCAAGTGGGTTCCCATTCCCAAGGAACGGCTGTCCTTCCCCAGCACATGTGCCCCAGCCCCACACCACCCCATACCTCCACTCCACACTCATTGACTGGGTGGAGGAAGAGAGGCTTGCGGTCAGGGCAGAGGTGAATATACTGCTGGAGGAAATTGTCAGCGATGTGGAGCAGCTGCTTTTCCTTGGGCGAGTTGGTCTTATACGAGGACGGTAATTGGGACATGTCAACGGAGCTACAGCCAAAACCAATTCCAGGGCAGGAGAAGGCAAAAAGACAGAGGTAATAAGCCAGGAGCAATTCAGGCAAGGTGATCTGCTATCAAAACATGGCAGGGGCTCCCTCTTCCCTAGGAACAAACAGGATCATATCCATGCACATGATTTTGGCATAGCCAAGCTTCTCTGGAGTGATGGCAAGCTGACATATACCCAGAGACTGAGGGGATCTTTGTATTGTGCCATGAAACAGCAGCGAATCCATGTACAATGAAGTGAATTACTCTGTCTTACTCACACGTGCCCACTCTTGCACAGACAAACCAGGCATGTGAAACTCGCTCACTCCCCTCCCTCTGCCAGGGAACCATGTGTGCCATCCACATATGTGCCATCACCCTGTGGACCCCAGAGGAATTGTCTCTGCTTATGCCAGCAACCAACTGACACACGACTTACTGCTTTGGGACACAGTCTTGCTCCACAGACACCTTCGTCTCCACATGCTGGAGGTCATCACTGACTGCCAAACCCTTCAGCTTTTCTTCCACTCTTTGTTCATCTTCCTCCTTCTCCTCCAGGGCGTCCATTCTGCTTCCTCTGGGGAACTACAGAAACACATGTACCAGGGAGAACGCAGGGGTGGGACCCAGATACACAGCAACACAGAAACGTTAGCATGCTGGCCACAGTGATTTAGTACGTGAGCACAGCTGAGTTGTGACAGTGAGGAGCGAGCACTGAATTTGAGTTTGGACTGGGCTTGGTGAATAAGCTGCTGCACGCTGCTGGGTGTCGTGCTAACCAGGGGAGCAAGGCTCAGCACACCATGCTGCATGGCCGTGCTGCACTCCCTGCTTGTCATGCCTTGCTGCATCCTTCTACCCGCTTGAGCTGCTGCCAGCTGGAAGGCGGCTCCGGAACCCTCCAGGCACCAGCTGATGGCCCTGCCTCGGCCTTCGGGGATACACGGAGCCGAGCCGGCAGCGCAGGGGCCTTGAAGCAAGCGGGCCGTTCCGCAGTGCTCAGCAGCCTCCAAGGACAGAGGCTGTTTGTTGTTGATATCCTCTCGAGGACGTGGGGGCTGGTTTTCCCCCGCTCCCCGCAGTCAGGCTGACCCGTGAGGCGCACACAGATATCTGAGCCACAGACCTTGCAGCTGGGGGGACGGAGGGCCCAGCCTTGCTCCCCGGCCTCGGAGCTGCCTCTGCGGCCCCGCTCTGCCGCTGCCGCTGCCGCTCCCTGTCCGCACCGCTGCTGCCCGGCACCCGCACTATGGCAACGCCGACACAGAGGCAGCGCGGGGCTCTGCCGGGCCCTTCCCCCGAGCCTACCCCGGCCTTCACCCAGAGCCTTCCCCCCGACCCCCCTCAGGTCTCCCACCACCCCGGGCAGGCCACCGGCCCTCCCCAGGCCCCGGCTGTCCGCGGGGGCTCCGCAGGTGCTCAGCCCGTCCCCCCCGTTGGCTGCCCCGGCTCTCCCCACCGCTGGTCTGAGTCTCGCTGGCTGAGCTCCTGCTGCCGCCCCGGTGCACAGCCCGTGTGCGCTGCAGCCCCTCTGCCCGGAGACCCTTGGGCAAAGCGGGGGGCAGCAGCCAAACCCTGCTGTCTGGGGCAGCTCTTCAAACAGCTCCCACGACACCAAGAAGCTGCTCTGAAACTCACAGTTTCACCCTCTTTTTGTTTTTAATAACAGTAATAAAACTGCAAGGCCCCCCACCCTCCACCTGGGAATATCCAGAGGAATATCCTATTCCTCTGTTGCTTCCTAAGCCTTTGGGCTGCGCTGCTTTCTCTTCCCTAAAGCGAGTCCATGCAAGCTTCTGTCAACTGCTTTGTACAACACATAATGGAAAGCAGAGATTCTCACCCAAAAGCTGGCAGCCAGGGATGGCAGGAGGCATTTTCCTTCTGCTTCTTTTTCTAATGGGTTGCTCGTTAGGCTGTAAGCAAGGTCAAGTGCTAAACACTTTTGTTTTCTGGTTTTCATGGTGGTTATTTAAAAACCTGGGTGGATGGATGTGCACATTTGCCTCTTTGTTGTGGTGACTGTAGCAATTAAAGCACATACATAGTCAGTGTATATTTAAGAAGCATCACCTTGAGTGATTACTGCTGTTGGCAGCCTCTTACTGTTTCCCACACAAAGCATGGTAGGACTAAGCCACTAAGCCCTCATCCCTCCATCTCGCACCAGATCTTAAATGTCAGAAGCCATTAAGAAACCAGCCAAAGCAGCTGTACATTCTGGTTGCGAAACTGCATGTGTTCAGTACACAGTTATCTGGCCTTCACAGTGTTCTGCTCTGGTATCTGCTGTTGCTGCTGTGTCAAAAGCAGGTACCACAAAACAGCTGGATGCACAAAACGGCACATTCCTATGGATTTTGGGATGCTGCCCTATTTGGGATCCCACCAGGGCGGTGAATAGGGTCAAGAGCAATCAGCTAATAGGAAGAGCTGTCGGTGCCGGAGGATGGACCTTGGAAGGATCCAATGATGAAGGATGCTAAGCTGGTTCTCGTTCAATCATAGGACAGCGTGTTTGTGGGGGGGGCAAGGATTAGCTGCTGGAAGGCAATATAAGGCATGGAGTGGGGAGCGCAAGAGCAACTGGAGCACCAGTGTCTGGAGGAGCACAGAGCAGCCTGGACATGGTAAGTGGGATAAGAACAAGGTGAGAGCTTGGTGCTGGTGGGGTCCCTCAGGACTGCTGTGGAGAGCAAGGAGCAGGGCGGGGAGTAAACCCTCCTCCCTGGATCTCCAGGGGCATGTGGAGGGTGAGCCATGTGCTGCCAGACTGGAGTGGGGCTTTTAGCACTGCCTTGTTCCAGCCACCAGCCTCAGATGGCTCTTACCCACATCTCTGATAAGAAGACTCCAGTGGCCATGGCTCACCCAACACCGTGCTGTGAATTTCCCTAAAGAAATCCATTATCTGTACCAGGAGGGGAGATGAGTTAATCTGTGACTTTGTGGCATTAATTTTAGTTGTGTTCAAAGCCTTGGGTTTTTTATCCCATTGTCTTCTTGTTGTGGATATGGGTTACTGGAAAAGTGAGGGTCTTTTTGCAAATCCTGGCTCTTCAGGAGAGCTGTAGTGGGAAGAGGGGAAACTCATTTCCTCTCTGGGGAGCCTGGGCTGATGCCTCAGCTACACAGTTTTACACAAGGTGCCCGTTCTCACTGAAATGTGGCTTTATCACTGCCAGCATGTCCCTGAAGGTCCAAGGTTTGGTTTCTAACCACCCTCTTTGTTTAGAACAGCTCCCTAAATTCAGGACAGTATTTAACCCTTGTGTTAATCTAGGAGGGGCAGGCATTGCTGATCTGTCCCTTTGGGATAGGAAATGACTTTGTGCCATTGAACATAGAGTTTCTGGAGGAGATAAAGTAAAGAAATTATCATACCCAGTGTTTGAGGGTGGGCTCTTTCTGGACAACTGCAAACACCTCCAGCGGGCATACTAAAACCTAGTTACCCAGAGCCTGTTTGTTCTCACAGGAAAGGGCCATGAGATGCTTGCTGCTGGTCTGTGCCTTCTGCCTGGCTGACTTTGAAGGCAACAAGAGTGAGTCTTCCTGTACACTGTACCTGCTGGGTCACAGATGGGTCCTATGGAAAGGAGAGGTCAAACCCTCACCTGACCTGTGTCCATTCAATGCACTTACTGAAGGCTGCTATGGGGAGATAACACAGCAGCATTCAAGGGGAGGCAGGAACTGGGGTGCAGGAGCCAGAAAAACAGACAGAAGTCTCAGGTTCTCCATTCGCACCACGTGCAGTATGTAACCTGTGGAGATGGGCACAGTGGCTGTGACATGCCACCACTTTCCTTGCTAGCTGGTGGCAGGCTCCATAGCTCTGATCCAGATTACAGCCATGCTGAGGAGCTCTCCCAGGCTCTCACTCACATCCTCCCAGGCAAGCCAAGGGGCAGGTTCTTCCTCAGATGTGTCTGCCCTGGCTCTAGGCGAGGACCTCAGCACTAGCAAGCTGTGCCGGGCTTGAAGCTGTGGGTGAGTTTGCTCTCATGTCTCTCACAGGGGAGATGTTCTTGCTGAGTTTCAGCTTTCTCACCTTTCCTTTGCTGCAGAGCTGCTGGCGAGCCCCTGGCGAGTGGCTGCCCTTCGTCTCAAGAGGAGCCCGAACGCCTGCCTGCCAAACCCATGTCAACACCAGGCGCACTGCCAGCTGATGGAGGACAGACCCATTTGCAGCTGCAGACCTGGCTTCACAGGGACATTCTGCCAAGGTAGGGAATGCTATGAGCCCTCCCCAGTCTGTCCAGCGGCACCAGAGGGAAGGATGATGGGCATGGCGCCCTGGTGTTACCATTGCTCTCCAGTGTAGGCTTCAGGAGCATGTCCTAGCTCCTGCCTGTCGCCACCAGCGTGTCCTGAATACGCATGGGTACAAAACCCAGTTGCAGGCCATTCCTTTCCTCCCCAAAGTCTTCATTCCTTAATTCCTTGGTTGCCAAGAATGCAGGAGGGCATGCTGTAGAACACAGCTGACTTGCAGTGTCAGAACAAGCACACATACTCCAGCACAGCTCCAGTGCAGCCTCTTCCAGACACTGGCCAAAAGCTGTCTCCATCTGCAAGACCGAATCGTTCTCTCTGCCTTGTGCCCTTGGCAGGCTGCAGTGATTCTGTAGACAGCCCTTGAAAGGGGCCAGACCCACAACACCTGTCTTTCATGTCTTGAGCTTTTAAAGACTGTGTCTGTTCAGGGTAGTGGTGGCCATGGACTTTTGTAGGCCTCAAGCAAGTGAGAGAAAGTAACAGACCTGCATTAACGTCTGTGTGTTCCCACAGGTTTGTCTTTTGCCCAGTGCCTGGGAAGAGCCCCACCAGCAGCCTCCAGCCAGGCTGGGATGAGGGTCTGCTGAGCTCATGGGACTGTGCCACCCCATAGCTGATCTAGGGCTTCTTCAGGCCTCTTCCCTATTGCTATTGCAGATGGCTTTTTACCCTAGATGTGGTACTGAAGTTGACCTGTGAGGAAGGGCGGATGAAGATGATGGTGAGGAAGGAGGCATTCGACCTCCTGAAGATCCCTAAGCAGCTTGTTCACTTGCGGAACCAGGAATGCAAGGTCTCAGAAATGGAAGAAAGGGGTGAGCTCTTTTTTGCAGCCACTCTCACAGGTGAAAATCACACTGCCTGTGGATCAGTAATTCAGGTAAGGATCCAGCAGAGCCTCTCTATGTAGCTCTGAAGCCATGGAAGGAGCAGATGTGCAGAGTGTGCACAGCAAAGCAGAAGTCCTAGAAGCTTTTCCTTTGATATTGAGTGCTGTAAAGTTCTCATTCCCCTTAGAAGGCTTCACTGGGAGGCTGTCGGATAGCTCAAGCTATCACATAGATAACAGCCCGCAGCTTTCTGGTAGCATCGTTTGAGCTCTGCAGCCCTGGCTGTAGCCCCTTAGTCCCTCACTTGATTCACGGGTCAGGGAGGGTTCAAAGGAACCAGTGCTCCAGCTCTGCATTGCCCTCACCAGTGGTCACTTTGCTGACTCCTACCTGCTCTGGTGATGGTTGCCAGAAGCCTCTGGACATGGGGCTTGAGCAAAACCCCAGCAGATATCCAGGCATGGAGCAGCTGAGTTGCACCACCTGAAGAGAAACTTAGGTCTCTGCACATGGACTTAGACATATTCTGGAGACTTGATTTCTGTGTCATTCCAGCAAAACGGCTCCCATGTGTCGTACTCCAACGTCATGGAGTCAGGGTGGGACGCGCATGGGGTGGCAATCCCCGAGAGTTTTCAGCTAGAGCTGAATTTCTCCTGTGACTATGCCTACGAGCGAGTTGTGAGACTGCCTGCAGGTCCCACTACTGCTGACAAGTGAGTGGTCCCTCTTCACCTCTCTGCTGACATGAAAGGGCTTGCAGAAAAGTAGATGCCTTCGATGAGGTGATCTGCAAAGGCTGTGGGAAGCCACAAGAGAGCTCTGAGATAAGGCTGCCTCCCTTTCTCTTCCAGAAACAGTTTTTCAACACAAGATTTGGGCCTGGGGCAGAGCCACAGGGGCATGCACAGTCTACCTTGCTCCTAGCCTCACTGCTTGAAACCAACTATCCAAAAAATAAAGGGTGGGAACTGGGAGATGTCATCCATCCCCCTCCCACCAGGACCTGTAAAGCTGCAGGTCAGGACCTCCTGAGTTGCCTTTCTCTTAGCCCTCACTGGCCAGCCGGTCAGTGGGAACTCCTGGAGCTCCTTGCCTCTGTCTGCACACAGTGTGGACATACCAGCCCAGAGTCAGCTCAGGGCCTGGCTCTCACCTTAGGGCAGAAGCACATACCGAGTCAATGCACCTCTGCTGCTGGCCTAACTTGTGCTATGTCCTTCTTGCCTTATTCTGTGTATGAGGTCTCCTTCTCTCTTCTCAGGCCAGTGCAGTTCGAGGTCAGAGAAGGACACTTCAATGTCAGCATGAGACTGTACAAGACTGCCTCCTACCTCCAGCCGTACCACCTGCCAGCTGAGGCCATCCCCATCAAAGACACACTGTATGTTCTGCTGGAGATAGAAGGACAGCACCAACTCAGCTTCCTGCTGAGCGTTGAGGGCTGCTGGGGCACGCCAAGCACAGATCCCTACCAGGACGCGCAGCACAAGCTCATTGAGGAGGGGTGAGCAGAGAGCCCGTAGCGCAACTGGTCTCCTTGCACCATGAGCACAGTCACATCTCTTTGCTGGGTGCTAAGGACTGGTTGCTGTGAGGGAGCAATGACACCATCGTTTGCATGGGTGGAACCTATGGTGGACACCATTGTTAAACAGGTGGAACAGCCCCATAGATGATCCCTCTAATCACTCTAAACTGAGCCTTCTTTCCTGATCCTGCTCTGTTGCCTTCCCTCCAGCATCTCACTTCTGGCCAGCAGGTGAGGCAAAGAGCAGGAAGGGGAGAGGGGAGACCTTGCTGCAGTGTACAGAGAGGTCTCTGCTTAATAGCTTTTGTTGGCCACAGCTAAGCTAAAGCCAGTAACATGGATATCTGGGAAGTGGGAAGACAGCCAGGCTCACTGCACCTGTGTAGAGCTGTGACCCCACAGGGCAAGGCACATGCCAGCTCCTGTGCTGGTAACAGCTCCTCCTGGAGCTGGGCACAATGCAGGGTGCCAAGAAAAGGCTTCCCCAACAGCACCAAGACAGTAATAGTTCTGTTCAGCAATGCGTGGGAGTTGCACCCAGTCCCCATGTGCTTGTTGTCCCAGGTTGGGATGCTCCCCTTTGTTTCCCTCTTCTGACTCAGCCATGGTGTCTCAGGTGTCCCTATGATGAGACAGTGACATACCTGAACAGCTTTGGAGAAAGCGCTACTGCCAAGTTCAGATTCCAGATGTTCCAGATTGCCAGTTACACCAAGGTGTTCCTGCATTGCCGTGTCCAGCTCTGTCTCCCCAGTGGCCCAGAACCCTGTGCCAAGGTGAGTTCTCCCAGTGGTCTGCACCATTCCATGGCCACACAGAAGGACCTGCCTTCCCTGGGCCTGCTGCTTGAAGAAGGGGCTGTGCTCTGTTTTTGGATGCCTCAGCACAATAGACGGCTCTCAGCAGCAGGAGCTCAGCCAAGCACCTTGAACTAAAGGTACAAGGGCTTGAACCCACCGGAAAGCTCCTTTCCCTCTTCCTGCTGTCTTTTGGGTATTTGCAGACGGAGAGACTTATGCTAGGACCTGGGCAGGAGCAGACTCTTGACTGCTCCCAGGCTGCAGCCCCAGCGGTGCCTCTGCAGGGGCAGACCACCAGGATGTGCTCTTGCCTCAGAGCGGGCTTCTCCCCTGCTCTGGTCCCAACGCCTTCCCTTGGCTTTGTCCGTAGCAATGCCCTAGGCACTGGAAGAGCAAGCGGGCACTGGCCAATGACTACAGTAAGATTGCCTCCTATGGGCCAATCCACGTACTGGGAAAAAAGACCAACCCCTCCAGGAACGACCAAAAGGACCCGAAGGGTATGTGTGTCCCTCTGGGGAGGGCAGGGGCAGCTCACAGACCTTTGCAACTCTCTAGGCAGTGCCTGGTTATTTAAAAGCACTGCTAAAGTCGCTGCTCTGCACAGGAGCGTGGAGTCTTTCAGGTGTCATAGCCATGCAGGGTGTGCTCTGGGAGCCGAACCAGCACGCAGAGCTTGGCTCTGGTGAGCAGCTCCATACCAGGCACAGGTCAGGCTGAGCAGGGTGGGAAGGAAGCAGGAGCCATAAGCCAGGCAAGGAAGTCTGGGTTCTCACACTGTATCTCTGTATCAACCCAGCAAGGTAGGCTCCTTCTGAGCACTGAGGTCAATCCAGGATCAAGCCCACAGACAGTTCAGACCAGCCACATAAATGACAAGCTAAGTAGAGCCCCCAGGCAGCGGGTGTGGGTGGAGGCCCTGCATGAGGACAGTTGGGATGACTGAGTCCTGTTATTAGTGCCCTCAGGACCCCAACACACCCCTGGCTGCAGTGGCTCTTATCTCCCCAGCTCAGCCCCAGCCAGAAGATGCTGTGTCAGGGCTCAGTGGTGGCTCAGGGGCCCCGTATGTGTAACCAACCTTTCTCTTCTTTGACAGGACACAACACATGGCTCTCTACGACCCTCCTTGTGCTGTGTACTCTCACTTTGCTCCTTGTGATTGTGGCAGCTATCAGCGCGAGGCGTTGGCTGGTGTAGAAGGCAGATGTTCCCAGAAGCTCCATCATTGGCAGTGTTAAAGGCCAGATTGGACGAAATCTTTGGTGATATAGTCTAGTGTGAGGTGTCCTTGCCCATGGCAGGGGGGTTGGAACTGAATGATCTTGAGGTCCTTTCCAACCCTAACTATCTTATGATTCTATGAAATAAATGTGACAGCAACAGAGAGGCTTCTGTCTGTGATGATTGGATGCAAACAGTGCTTCAAGAATGAGTCACATCAGGGTGTTTTGGTTCCCTATAGCATCCCTAGGACATTCTCATCTTTTCCTGGCCCATGCTCTCAAGCATCTTTATTCACTTATTCAAAACTTGCTTTTCCATGCATGCATGGTCGAGTTCATAGGAAATTTTGACCTGATGTGCTGAGTCTGGTCACAGGTCAGTCCTGCTTAGTGTGTATTTCAATAATGGTAGAATTATGGATGCTTAAATAATGAGCACTCAGAGCAATTCTTAGGTTTATATCCCTAATGAGCTGTAACATTACCAATGACTAATAATTAACTTCCTTGCAGAGTGTGAGGTTCTCAGGCCATCTAATGTGAGTGTGGAGCGGGCAATACAGTTCAAAGCTTTTATTTTAACTTTCTAAGCAGTTTAAATATTTATTGATATGCATGCCTGCATTATTATAACATTATATGAGGGTGCTGAGGCCCTGGCACAGGTTGCCCAGAGAAGTTGTGGCTGCCCCATCCCTGGCAGTGTTCAAACCAGATTGAACGGGCTTGGAGCAACCTGCTCTAGAGGAAGGTGTCCCTGCCCGTGGTAGGGGGCTGGAACTGGATGAGCTTTAAGGTCTCTTCCAACCCAAACCAGTCTGGGATTCTATGATTCTGTGATGGGAGGTTCCTTCCTCCTTCTCAGAGAGTCACCCAGGAGGAGCTGGAGGTGCCCACACTAGATACTTGTCCACCAAAGCTGGTCTTCTCATGGTTCTGTGTGACATGTAGCATTAGCAGAGAAAGGGCTGCTCTGTGCATGCACATACATATATAAATATATATATATATATACACCTATCCGTGGAGATTTCATCCTTCATTCATGAGAGATTTCTCCTTTAATTCATGACAAATTCCCAGCAAGACTTTGTCGTGGTTCAAGCCCAGCCATAACTCAGAAACACGCAGCCGCTCGCACACTCCCCCGCAACTTCTTCCTCCCCCCACTCCCAGAGGAATGGGGAGGAGAATTGAAAGAAAGTAACTCCCACAGGTTGAGATAAGAACAGTCCAGTAACTAAGGTATAACACAAACCACTGCTGCTACCGCCAATAGTAATAATGATAAGGGAAATAACAAGGGAAGAGAATACAACCGCTCACCACCCACCGATACCCATCCTGACTGAGCACTGATCTAACCTTTCCGGGTAACTGCCTCCAGTTTATATACTGGGCATGACATGCTGTGGTATGGAATACCCCTTTGGTCAGTTTGGGTCAGGTGTCCTGTCTCTGCTTCCTCCCGGCTTCCCCACTTCCCTGGCACAGCATGAGATTCAAAAAGTCCTTGGTCAGAGTAAACATTACTGAGCAGCAACTGAAAACATCAGTGTTATCAGCGCTGCTCCCAGGCTGAAAGTCAAAAACACAGCACTGCACCAGCTACTAAGAAGGAGAAAAATGACTGCTACTGCTGAACCCAGGAAAGACTTTTACCCACCAAAACATCCCTGGTATAAAGCAAATAATAAACAATATTGTGACCATCAAAGACTAAAATCAAACTGCTCAGAGAGCTGAGAGAAATTTAATACTAAAACACAGGTAAAGAAGAAGAGTGGCCATGTATGCATTCAGCTGAAGCACGGTGACCTCCTGGAAATGGTTGGGAAAGGAGGGATATTCAGCAGATCCCTGCCCAAAGAGCTCAGCCCCAGTCTGTTTGAGGGGATGTATCACAAAGAACCTCATGGGATTTCTCTATTTCTGATGATTCCCAGACCTGAACCTCCTGAGTCTGGGCTGGAGTCAATCAGTCATCCCACCTCCAACAGCAGAAAACCCCACCACTGAGCTGGTCCAGCAGCAAAGGCCATCTCTAGCAGAGGAGGATGGCACCATCCTGGCTGAAGGCAAATGGCTCATGGGGTGCCCCCTCGCCCCCACAAGAGCCCCTGGGGAAGGAGATCAGGGACACTTCAAGACCTTAGTGCAGCTACAGCCTGGAGGGACTTTTGCAGAAGGGATGTCTCCAGAACTCCTTGCCCAAGGCAGGCTGGGCTGAAGCGAAGTGTATCTACTGCTATAGTGGATCATGCCCACTGAAGGGTAAACTGAGGCAGGTAAACTGAGCCCTCATCCTTTGTGGGAAGCTGCATCTATTGCAATTGAGGCATGCTCCCAGCAGGAGTATGGGCAGGCAGGGAGGGAGGTGCAGCCAGCAGCTAGTCCTGGGAGGCTGTGGTGGCTTTGTCATGTCTGATGATGTGAGTGAGGGATCCAACGGTCTCCTTCACCTTTGGGTAGTAGAGGGCAACCAGCCAGATGAATATGAAGATTCCTGCAGGGAAAGGAAGGCAGACACTCAGCAGCAGGAGATAGTGGGAAGCATCCTGCTGGGATATTGCTGGCTCTTTCCTGCCACTTTCAGGGTGTTGCCCCAGCTCTGGGGGTGTCTCCCCACGATTCATGTTGAGCCATGGGGCTGGGACATGCCCTGGGTGGATAGTGTCTCTCTTCCTCTGCTAACAAATGGCTTCCTTTGAGGAAAACAACCCCCAGTGGAATGGATGGGGTTGGGAGCCATGACCAGCTCCCTGCTGGTGGCTGGGACCTGCTGTTTCCCTGCTAAAGGGAAGTGCTGGGAAGATGCTCATGCCTTGGGAACCCTGGTCAAGCCACTACCAGGCTGGTTCCTGCTCCTCCATCCTCCCCACCCAAGCCCAGGATGGCCAGCTTGGAACCAGCCCTGACCTTGGAGGGAATTGAGGATGGTGAAGAGGTAGAGCATGGCCGCAGAGGAGGTGCCGTGGGTGAGGAACGCCAGGGCCCAGGTGGCTCCCAGCAGGCAGAAGAGCCCCATTGCCACCAGGGCCACCTTCCAGGCCTTGCGGTCTCGCTGCACTACCCCTGTGCCCTGCAGGCTGCAGCTCTTCTGGATCACCACCCCAAAAACAGCTGTGTTGAAGAGGAAGATGAGGCCAAAGTAGCCACAGTTGGTGATGTAGTGGACCAGGAGATGTTTGGAAGTGATCCAGCACCTGAAAAGAGACAAGCACAGTGCCTCCAGTGGCTCTGCTAGCCCCAGCAGCACCCATGAGGGCCTCCCCAGGGGCACATATTGGGGGATGCAGGGACACCCTTGTGCTGGTGGTGTTTTCCAAGGCCGGAGTGAAGCAGGGGTGACAGTGGTGCATATCTCCTGCCCTCCTGTTGCTCAGCTGGGAGGAGGGAGCCTGGGGAAGCTCCAGGTGACCCTTGGATGTCCCTCCATGGCCTGAGGGCTGCAGGTTCAGCACTAGAGGTGGTGGTTACCACAGCTCTGGCTGCTGTGTTGCAATCACAATTGGGGAAGCAGAAGTGCAGAGTAAAGCAGGGCAGGATGGGTGCAACCAACCACCCCAACCCTCCCAGCAGGACCAGGTTACTGCTCCCCATGCCAAAGGGCCACGCACAGCTGGGCTATGACCTGGTGGTCCATGGTCTGGATGCTGCATTCTCCATAGCTGCCGATGGCTCCTGCCACCCCCACCACAAGAGCGGGGAAGCCTGGAAGAAAAAAGGAGACACCTGGGGGAGGACAGGAAGGCAAGAAGGAGGCAAGGTCACTGCCTGGGGACTCTGCATGGCCCTGGGTGTGCTTGGTGTGAAGCCTGAGTGGGCTCCAGGAGGATGGAGCTTAGGGACCTGCAGAGGTTGCTTAAGTGCTGGGGGCACAATGGTTGCTGCTGGGACATGATGTGGAGAAGGAAGTAGAGTGCTGAGAACCAGGGCTCAGTGTGCCCCCTCCTCTTCTCCAGTGCCCTCCATGTTGCTATGGAGGGCAATGGGTGAGGAAAGACCCACAGGGACATCACCTGCTTGATGAGCAGGAGGATGGTCCCTCGCAGGGTGGAAGGAGCGGATGCCCCAAGCCCATATAAGACACTTCTCAGCCCTGACCAAGGCATTTGGAAGAGCTGTGGGCAGCACATGGGCTTGTTCATCTTCTGCCTGCCATTGCACCATTGACCACTGCTGCACTGTTGCAGTTTCTCCTCTAGTTGTAGCCTGTTGCCTGCCTCTCCCCAGTCTCTCACTGAGGCTGATGGTGCTCACCCCAGCCAAACAGGCACAGCTTCACCAGGTAGTGGCGGACGTAGGTGCCGAGGACCTTGACAAAGAGAAGGTAGAGGTGACAGCCCTCCAGCGCTGTCCAGGTGAAACAGCAGAGCAGGCAGTAGTGGGTGAACCCCCCCAGGACCTTGCAGGTCCCCGGCATGGTTCCAGTGGAGAGCCCGCTGTTGAGCAGGAAGGCCAGGTTGAGGAGGAGCAGGCTGCCCACCAGGTTTACATGCAGCCCCAGGTTGATGCGAAGGGACTCCTCAGACCTGAACCTGCACCTGAGCATCCCCAGGGAGAGCAGGAAAGGCAAGGTTACAGCTGAGCATGTTCATGCAGGAGCACCGGAACTGCCCTACACCCTTCCCAGCCTGATGAGTTCCCAGGGTGCTGCTGGCACATCCTACCTGAAGAAGATGCAGAAAGCAATGGTGAAGGCAGAGAAAGCCATTGCTACCCCGCAACCAGCAGTGGCAACAGCCATCAGGGGTCGTGCTGTGGACCCATCCAGAGCTGGGTTCTGCCAAACACATGCATTTTGGGTTAGACAGGCCCTGGGCCAGCCTAGACAACCCAACTGCAGCTACCAAAGCCACAGGGCTGCTGACCCCAGTGGCTGCTGCAGAGACCCCAGGTAAGCCCCTGGTCTTGTCCCCCAGAAGGTCTCTGGGGGCAATGGGGCAGTGGTGGCTCAGAGGAGATGCTCCCTGGGGTGGGGTAAGGGATGAGTTAAGGTGAGGTGGTCATGGCAGACCATGGTGGACCACCATGAGCACCTCCAGCAGCAGACAGGACTCCAAGCCGTGCTGCTCCAGAGCCTGCACTAAGCTGGGGGCTGTTTCATCCAGGTACCTGCTCCACCAAGTTGCTGCTGCCCTCCTGAGCTGGGCTTGATTTTGGGACCTCAATTTGCCCTGGAGCAGCTATAACTGTCCCTGTGCAGCTACCAGTGGCACCCAAGGGGCCACTATGGTGGGGCATACAGCACAGACAGGAGCTGTGGGGAGGGGGGTTGTCACCAGGAGGAGGGTGAAGAAGGTGAGATGGTCACAGGAGCAGTGTGTCCCCTTGTCCAAGAGCTGTGTGTCACACCCACTGCTGCTCCAGCCTCCTGCCTGCCCTGAAACAGGCACAGGAGGATGACCCCAAGCGCCAGGCACAGCACCCACACCCGGCCCCAGCGAGGCCCCAGTGAGTATCAGACCTTTGCTGGGATCCCAGAAGACGCATAGTGGGGTGATGCCCTGCAAGGGGGGAGACCAGCATTAGCCAAAGCCACAGTGAGGGGCAGAGGGGAGGGAGGGAAGGAGGGCACGGCTGACTGACGTGGGGCAGCTGCCCATGGGTGAAGGTGAGCTGCACAGGGTCCCGCAGCCCGGAGATGCTTGTCTCTCCCACTGTGATGCCCACCACGGTGTCGTCCAGGACCTGGCCTGTCTGGTTGACCTCCTGTGTGGGGGCAGTGCTGCCTGAGCCAAGCCTGCAGGTAGAGGCTGCCAGAGGGATGCCAGCAACAGCGGCTCATACCTGGAACATGCCCAGCTGTGGGATGTTGAGGACCGTCACCACCACGCTCACTGTCTGGCTGCTCAGGGACCGGAATATCTCCCGGGGGAGATGGATTTTCCCTGCCTTCCCCTTCTCTGTCACATTCAGCATCCTGGGGTGCTGTGGCAGAGAAGGTTGGTAGCTGCTGCTGGCACCATCACCTCTCTGTTCAGGACCCACCAGTGTTGCTCCAGGCATAAATTCAGCCCTGCCTGGATAGGTTTTGCTCAGCAACATCAGCAGAATCCCCAGGGCAGAAGGGGAGAACCTCACCCCTAGCACCCAGCAGCAAAGAGGCAGAGCTGGGAGTAGGTCCCAGAAGAGCTCCAGCCCACCATCACCCCATGGTATGTGGTTCCCTGGGACATCCAGAGAGTGGGAAAGCTGGCGTGTGGGCAGGAGGCACAAGGTCCCACATGTTCCCCATGTACCTCCCCCTGACCACCAGCTCTTCAGGGAGGCTCTTCCCTCCCTAACACTATTTCACATGACTTCTCGCCAAAGGAAGCTAAAGCTGACGTTGGTCCATGATGCAATCGCGGAACAAGGTCGAGGAAGAGCACGCCATGGCACACCAAGCCCCGGGGCAGGGACTGGGGGATGCTCAGAAGGCACAGGCCTTTCCAAGAGAGGGACAAGAGCACGTCTCACCTCCGTGGGGGAAAAAGCGATGAGGACGTCCCGGCTGACAGCCCTGCTGATGTTCAGGAGCAGCACCTTCACCCCGGCCAGATGGCCGTGCAGCACTGGCCCCACCACCTGCAGCAGCCTGCAGGGCAGGTGGGCCGTGGGACCTATGACATGGGGGGCTGAGCCCCCAGGCCCTGCCGTGCCCACCCTGTCCTCACCTGAGCCAGCGCCCCCGCAGGCAGGCACACGCGGGGCTGCCCGAGCGTCCCAGCTCCGGGCAGCGCCGGGGCAGGTCGGGGCTGAGCGTCCTGTCCCCTCGCTCCTCCTGCTCCACCGTCACGTTGCAGCACTGGTGTCGCCCATCACCCCGCCCCAGGGCTGTGCAGGAGGGGAACAAGGTGACCACTGGGCAGCGTGGCACTGGGGGCACGGGCAGGGATGGGGGGACCACTCACCAGCACAGATCTCCTGTCCCCGGGCAGCACCTGGAGGAAAAGCATGTGGGGAAGTGGGGGGAAAACCCAACTGCTCGGGTTAGCCCTCCCCCTGCCCCGGCAGGAGGGGAGGCAGCAGAATCTGGCAGCTGCCAGGCTCAACAGGAGCAGCCCTTCAGTTATGTGGGCTTCAAAAACATGGACAGCATCAGGGCTGGAGAAGTCAAAGCCACCACATCCGGCCCCTTGGTGGCTGAAGATGAGACTCTGGGCTGCTGGTCCCAGGTTTTGAAACAGCCCCAGAAGCAAACCCACCCCACTGCGAGCTCTCCACATATCCCAGCAGAAACGCTCCCTCCTGGCCCAGCCACATTTCATGATGAAACCCTGCCGTGGTCTTTGAGTCAGTGCTTTCCATGGGAAAACCCATCCCCAAGCCCCCACTTGCCCACATCCCCCTGACCCGTCACTCACCAGGCAGCACCAGAAGCAGCAGGACTGTGCCCAGTAGCGGGTTCATACTGCGTTGTGTGGTGTCCGGGCTGCTCCCAGCCGCCCCACAGCGCTCTCCTCCTCCCTGGGCTCCCCTGCGGCTTGTAACTGCTCCTGAGGCAACGGCTGTCTCCTCATTTCCCTTTTGAGAACCCCTCACATCTTCCTGTGGGTTCGCAAGTGACCTCCTGCCCCACCTCACAGTAACCGTCAGAGCCATGTCCTTTTCTCCTTGGCTGCTTCCATCTGACTTGGGGCTTTTGTCTTTCCCCTTTCACCCGCATCCTGCAAATCCTTGGTTGACAGTCCCCACCAGCCCAGTGACATGTTGGAGCATCCCTATCCCAACCCTTTGTAGCTGATCTTTAAGGTCCCTTCCAACCCAACCATTCTGATTGTGTTATTCTAGGAAACTGGACATGCCACCAGGCTTTGCTGTGAGCTGCTGGGAATGAAAAATCCCCTTAGTGGGAAGGTTCCCCCTACCCCAGCCAGAATCCCCACAGAGGGGGATGAGCCACAAGGGAAGCATTGTCCAGAAGATGAACTGGTGGGATGAGAGACACAGTGCTGGGCTTGCAAGCAGCACAGCCAGGATTGCTGCATTCTGCCCCGCAGGCACTGAGGAGATTCCTGTCCTGCAAAATCTCCCTCTTTGGATTCCCATCCTCCAGCAGCCTTCCTCTTTGCTGGGAAGTGATGGTCATAGAATCATAGAATCAACCAGGTTGGATCAAGATCAAGTCCAACCGCTCCCCAGCACTGCCAAGGCCACCACTGAACCATGTCACTGAGCGTCTTGTCTACACGGTTTCTGAACACTTCCAGGGATGGTGACCCCACCACTGCCCTGGGCAGCCTGTTCAAGGCCTGAGGATTTCGGGAAGAAATTGTTCTTAACACCCAGTCTAAACCTCCCCTGGCACAGCCCGAGGCTGTTTCCTTTCGTCTTATCCCTTG
Source organism: Ara ararauna (assembly GCA_028858755.1). NCBI lineage: Eukaryota > Metazoa > Chordata > Aves > Psittaciformes > Psittacidae > Ara > Ara ararauna. The sequence continues at coordinate 70,436,076 of CM054410.1, read as the reverse complement.
TTGCTTGGCAGCAGAGACCAGCCACCTCCTGGCTCCATCCCCCTTTCAGGCAGTTGTAGAGAGTTATAAGGTCCCCCCTGAGCCTTCTCTTCTCCAGACTAAACCCCCCAGTTCCTTCAGCCGTTCCCCATCACACTTGTGCTCCAGGCCCTTCACCAGCTCCGCTGCCCTTCTCTGGACCTGCTCCAGCACCTCAGTGTCTCTCTTGTAGTGAGGGGCCCAGAGCTGAACACAGAATTCGAGGTGCAGCCTCACAAGTGCTGAGTACAAGGGTCTTTGGAGACCACAGTAGCTTTCCAAGCCATGGCATCTCCTGCTATCACCCTGGTCCCTATGGCCCTAGGCTACCAGTGCTCTGCCAGGAGCACCATCACCAGTCCAAACGCAGCAGAATCATTTGGGATTCACACCGGGTCCTGCCCAGGATGGGATAACCCTGGCTGAGAGATGGATCCCATTGGAGAGCCCACCAATTTGCCAACATGCCCAGCAGAGAGACCCCAGCGAGCCATGCTCCAAGCAGGAACAACTTTAATGGGCACAAGTCTGATGTGTGGGTGCACCCACTTAACTTCTGCACCATCCAAAAATAGGCATTCAACAAACTAACAAAAATAGACCATTTCAGCTGCTGGAGGGGGCCGGGGGAGAAGCTACTCTGTCTTCACTGGGGATGGACCTTCTTGGTAACCACCAGCAAGGGCTGAAGATGGGGCTTTTTCCACCTGGGAAAAGGCCCATCCCTGGCCCCAGGGCATGGTAGCGGACATCCAGAGGCATCAGGGACCCTGTCCCTGCCCCTTCTACCTCCTGCAACTCCCACTGCCTGGGCAAGCATCCCTCCATCCTGCCCCAAGAATGCCAAACCAAGGGATACCAAGGGAAAGCTGGTGAGGGAGCCGGCAGAGATGAGGGGTCCCTGGGCTCCAGCAGCCCCTGAGGTGGGTGCTGTTGCAAAGCGACAGCATTGGTCCTTCCTGTGGCTGTCCTTGGCTCGGCAAAGCCATAGTGGGGCTCTGCCTGCTCTTGGTCTGCAGTTTGATGCTGTCGGAGATGCTCTACAAATCAGAGGACTTCCTTGCCTGCAGCACCATGGTCCAGTACCAGAGAAAGATGAGGAAGCCTAGGAGACATGGGAGAAAGGGTGGGCAACTCCTCTCGAGTGAGGCAGCAGCCTGCCAGGGACAGCTCCTCCCGTACCTGCCATCACCCCCCCAACACCCCTTCACAGGGGTCCTGTGTCCCCAGCTCACCTTGGAGGGAGTTAATGATGGTGAAGAGATAGAGGGAGATGAGGCTGAAGATGCCAGAGGTGAAGGAGAAGAAGACCAGTGCCCAGGGAATGCCCAGCAGGATGCTCAGCCCAAAGAGGGCAAGAACATGCTTGAGTGTGTGGCCTTTGTTGTTCTGCCGGAGGATCTCCTGGACCATGGCCCCCAGCATGACCGAGTTAAAGAGAAACACCAGGCTGAAGAAACCCAGGTTCACAACGTTATGGATCAGGGGGCTCGTAATCCAGCATCTGGAGGGAGGAGAGTGGGCAGAGGGTTACGCTGTGTCACCCTGCGGGGACATGAGTTTGAGGGCTTGGGAGGAGCACAAAGGTGTGGTGCAGGCCCAGAACCCAGCTTAGTCAAACAGGGAGGGGGGATCCCACCACCACCCTGCACAGAGCCCCAGGAAAGCCCCAGGATGGCTGAAGAGATCCTGTAGGACACAGTGGAGGTTTAGCCAGTTGACTTCATCTAAGACCAAGGACCAGGCAACCCAATTCCGATGACTCACATGGTTGCGTTGGTGGATTTGCCACCAATGGATTCATAGATAGGAATGGAGAAGGGGCCGTAGTTTCTCCAGTTGACCAGGAAGATCAGCATCACACAGAAAAAGGGGAGTCCTGGGTGGCAAGAACAGAGTGAAGCGGCCGCCCTAGTCCCCAGCCCTCTGAGCTCCTGGAAGTACTCGTTGCCCCTTTCTCCCTGTACAGAGTATAAACCAACATCCTCCCCACCAAGAGGAACTAAGAATGGAGCCCACAACGACACCTACTGTAAGCCCTGATGCAGGACTGACTGTGCAGCATCAACCCCAGCCAGAAGATCAAAGTGGGCTGTGGAATCTTAGGCAAGGAAAGATTATGGGATCTTCCTACCACATTCCCCTGCCTGAAGCACAGCAGAGATGCACGGGTGCTTACTGCATCAAGCCCATCCCTGGGCTGCCCTGGGTGCTCCTTTCAGAAAGAGCACCCCATTGCTATGTCACAACCTTTACTCTACCACCAGCTTCTACTCTCAGCCATGGAGTCTCCTTCTCCATCAAGTCTCCCAGCAGAGACCTCTCTGCTCTCAGACATCTGCCCCCCAACAGCCATGTCTCCATCCCCATCCAGGAACCATCTATGGTGGGGAAGACCTGCCCAGGTGCCCTCCTCCCCATGGCCTGTGCCCTTGGGGCCTCTCTGCCTCCCCCATGCTCACCCCAGCCCACCAGGCAGATCTTGAGGAGGAAGTGGTCATGGTAGGTGCTGAAGACTTCAATCACAAGCCGGTAGAGGTTGTAGCCCTCGATGCCCATCCAGGTGAGGCAGCTCAGGAGGGAGAAGTGCAGGAAGAGCCCACCAGCTCTGCAGGCAGCCTCGCTGCTGCTGGAAGCCAACTGCTCAGAGATGAGGAAGGTGATGTCCAGGAGGAAGATGGCGCCCAGCAGGTTCATGTGGATGTGCATGCTCGTGATCTGGTCTCGCTGCTTGCTCCTGGAGGGTCAAGGTGGGGACACCTCACCACCACGCCTGTGGTGTGGCCAGCACCCTTGGTGCCCCACAACCTAGCTCTGCACTGGGCAACTCGTCCCAACCAGAAAAGCACAGAGACCCTCTGGTGGTGTCAGGGGCTGAGAGCCTGGCCCCCACAGCTGGGACCATCATCACATGTGCAAATCCAGGGCCCTGCAGCTGAGCCCTCATTTCAGGGCCAAGCAGGGCAGGGAGAAACATCATTTCAGCTCTGAATCATCCATGCCGGATCAGTGACATGACTCAGGAGAAGACACTCATTTTCTCCACTGGGCCCTTGAAAGATCTTTGCAGGCTTCTGCTTGTGGGTCTGCATCAACAACCAAAAGGCATTGAAAACAGCCAGTGTTTTTGAGTGCCCTGCAGGAGACCTGACCAAGGCGTGGTTTCTGGACAGGAGAACTCCACTTTTTTCAAGCATGTCTCCACCATCGTGCTCCCAGCCAGGCCACCCCACTGCATTTGGAAAGTGTGCACCCACCCAGGTGCAGTGGCAATGGACAGGACAAAGACAGGGAACATGGGGCGAACTGTCACACTGTACCTGAAGTAGAGGAATAAGATGGTGCAAACAGATGCTAAAGCTGAGATCAGGCAGCCGACATAGGTTATGATACTCAGGTAATCCCTGTGTATGTAGGTGATCTCCAGGGAGGAAACCTGAGGAGAGGGAGGAATGAGACGGTGAGGAAAAACAGCCAGTGGGAACGATGTGGAGAGCTATGGGAGGGTGCTACCCACCATCAGCACGGCAAAGTAGGTGAGGTGGTTGCATCTGCACTCTGTCCAGCTGCCCCTTGTCTCTGTTGTACAACCGAAGCTGTCCCAGCTCCCAGAGTTGGCTGTTCAAGAGAAAGGTACAGCATCTGGTGAGCAGCAGGAACATGTGCTCTGGGTTTGGGGATCCTCAGGGCAAGGTGTCCATGGCAGGGAGGAGAACCAAAGTGGGGGTCCCAGCTTGTCCCAGGCCAAGCACACACACTCAGATAGTACCCTTGGCACCCCTAGGGATGGAGAAAGCTCTCAGGCAAGGGAAAAACCTGAAATCAACCCTTGGGAAAGATTTATGCAGCTAGAGTGAGGAAGGGAAGTGCAGAGGAACTTCTACTCCTGCCAGTGGATCTGTGGTACCCTGCAAAAGGAGCAAAGGCAGAGCCTGGCTCCACACCAACCGCAGGAGCACTCACCAGTGGTGTCCTCCCGCCAGAAGACGCACAGCGGGGTCACGTTCCTCTGCAATGACAAAAGCACAGGCCCTGAGCAGGACGCAGTGGTGGGTTTGCTGCCAGGCCACCACGTTTTACAGGGGAGAACATGGGGCAGGAGGAGAGATGGTCTCAGGAGACAAACTGTCCTGTGGGGACAGGCAGAGACCATTCTCTTGGCAGCTCATGGAGCAGATTCCTTCTCCCAGGTCCCCTTTTTCAAACAAGGGGCTCAGCGTTGAGCATGCCCAACAGGACCATGAATGAGCTGTGGGACTGTTAACTCAAAGTGTCCCCCAGCCCTGAAGATTGTGCTGGACACGACACATCTGCAAAGCAGCATCTCCTGGACAAGCACAGGCAGCACCACCACCCGTGCACACGGTGAAGCCATGATCGCAATGCAGCCCCAGAAGATGTAGCAGTCCCTGTACAAGCAGGGCAATGGCATGGACCTGCTGGATTGTGAGAAATCTCTAAGCAGGTAGGGCCTGAGCCCTCCCTGCACCTCCATTCCTGGTGGGATCAGGTTTGATGAGGCTATTTCCCCACCTACTGGCAGCTGGCCATGGGAGAAAGTGAGGATCACTGGGTCGGAGAGGTTGGCCACCACCATGTCCACCAGAGAGATGCCGACCACCTTGTCACCCAGGACATGGCTGCTGTTTTCATCCTGTTGGAAAAGAAGAGGAGGCTATGGCAGTATGGGAAGGGAGAGCTGCCAGAAAAGAAGTGGGGAGTCCCCAAGAAGGTCTCCACTTCTTCCCTGTCAAGCTTCTAGCTCATCTTTGAAGCATCTTCTACAAGCGAGCACCAGCACCCTGGTCTAGGCAGCATCCCTGCTGCCCTATACTACTGGAGTCCCTGGCACAGTGGGAACACCCCACCATATGAAGACAGGCTGAGAAAACCAGGGCTGTTCAGCCTGGAGAAGAGAAGGCTGTGTGGAGACCTCATAGCAGCCTTCCAGTAACTGAAGGGGCTTACAAGGATGCCAGAGAGGGACTCCTTATCAGGGACTGTAGCAATAGGAAAAGAAGCAATGGGTTCAAACTTGAACAGGGGAGATTCATGTTATGTATAAGGCAGAAGTTCTTTACTGTGCGGGTGCTGAAGCCCTGGCATAGGTTGCCCAGAGAAGCTGTGGCTGCACCATCCCTGGCAGTGTTCAAGGCCAGGTCGGATGGGGCTTGGAGCAACCTGGTCTAGTGGAAGGTGTCCGTGTCAGGGGACATGGCAGGGGTTGGAACTGGATGAGCTTCAAGGTCCTTTCCAACCCAAACTATTCTATGATTCTATGTCACCCATGTGGGCATCACCTGGAACATGGTCTGGCTGCTGATGTCCATCAGGACCACCCTGTGCTCTACCATCTCCTCCCTCTCCTTTGCCATCATGAATAGGCTACTCGGCAGGTCCACCACGATCCCATAGACCTCTCTGTCCTCCTGCAAGGAAAGACTCATGAGGATGGAGGCTGGTAGAGGGCACTGGTGAGCAGAGACCAGTCGGGCTCCCCGCCGAGGACCCACCTCTCTTTGGGAAGCGAAAACCAGGTTCTGAGAAGCCTGAACGGGCTGGATAATCAGGACAGTTGCACGCACAGTGGCCTTTCCAAAGGTCTGGTTCTGCCCTTCAAGCTCCACCTTGGTCAGCATCTTCTCCAGCTCCCCGAGTTTGCTGTCAGGGAAGGGGCATAGTGTGGGATGCAGCCAGCACTGCATCAGCAGCGGCGGGAAGGGCACGAGTGGGGAACTCACCGCCGAAGCACCCGCTGCTCCATGGCTCCTGCATCTGGCTCTGTGGGCTGGGCAATGAGCCTGTCCAAGGCAGTGAGTTCCTCCTCCACATCCTGCTCCCATATGGGCATGTCCTCTGGTGAGGCTGAAGGACGCATAGAAGGGTATGCCATGAAATACACATGCAGAGCTGGCTTTCTCATACTCCCAACCAACTAGGCACAGCACTGGTGGGAGCAGAAAGCAGAGGGCTTCAAGGTAGCCCCAAGCCCAGGGACGTGATGGACACCTCAACCTAGAGGGCTTCTCCTGCTGCACAGTGGCTCCCACTGTGGCCACCAGGACCAGGTTGGCTAGGTGCCTAGCAGTGCAGATGGGACCCTTGGAACTTCTGCAAAGCCCATGATTTTAGGGGGCCATATACTTTAAAATCTCCATCTTCCAGGAGCCTGAGTATCCAGGACTGCCTCTGGGCTGCTGGAAGCAAACCTACATCCCCTTCCATCACTGTTCAGCTGTGTCTTCACATCAACACCATACCAAATCCTGGGACGCATAAGAATGGCCTGGAGATGAAAGGAGCCCTGCATTTCATTGAAATAACATTGAACTGCCTTTACCAGGGAAGAAGTACTCAGAGGTACTGTCAAGGGAGGTGTTCTTCCCGCCCTTCAAGACGTAGGACACGTTGAAGATGGACGTGCTGGCTCCCGCAGGCTCCTGACCCTGCTTCCCCCGGGCATTGCTGCTGGCCAGGTCTCGGCCCAGGAGAAAGCTCTGCTTCCCGTACACCAGCTGCAGGGTGCTGTTGGCCCTGAACCAGCAGACGCAGAAGCGGTACCTGCCCAGTGTGGGGGGCAAGCTGTACTTGTACGAGGAGTTTCTCCTGCTTGGCAAAAAGGGCCTTCTTATGATCAGCGCCTGGGCCGTGTTCTCGATGGAAATGGCAGCAGGGCCGTGCTCGTAGATGATGGAGCTGTTCTGGGTCTGGTTTCGGTCACCACAGAAGCGGAAGTCCTCTTCCTGGTGGCCACAGGCTCCCGCCCCTGCATACACAAGTGTTTGGAGATGGTGGTTCAGCCAGGCTTTCTGCCGCTGTCACCCCAATCCTGTCCTGGATGGGCTGTGTGATGTCAGTGGCATTAGCCCACCTCCCCGATGTCCCCGTGGCCATGCTGGGAGGGTTTGTCAGGACTCCTGAGGCAGCAGGAGCCCCTGTCTTGCAGAGCCACCCTCTCCCACATCAGCAGAGACTGAGAGAGGACCTCTCCATCCCCAGAAGTAACAGACAGAGATCATCTCCTTTCCCTGGAAAGAATCCATCCTGCCCAAGAAACCCCACCAGAGGCACATTAGCCCATGAGACATTTCACTTCTGTGGAAATCACAGCAGCAAGCACCCCTCAGTACTCCCCAGGCAGGTTTTTGGGGCTGCCGATTACTTCCAGCAGCCCAAACCTGTTTCACCATCCCAGGGCAGGACGTGGTTGAGGCAGTCTACCTTGGAGCGGGGAGAGAAGGAGCAGAAGAAGGACCTTCATTCTGGGATGCTCTCTGCTTTGGCCTGGCCTCTGAGGAAAAAGCAAGGCCTGGAAGCATACAAAGGAAAGGGGCCATGTGAGTATTCGGGTATTGCTCATACCATGGGGTCAGGGGACGGAAAGCAAAGGCTGTGCTGCTGGGAAACAGCTCCCTAGTGCCTCTGCCATGAGGAGGAGGCACAAGCACCAGGGCTGGAAGGACGGGGCAGCCGGCAGTGAGTCCCTGGGGTCTGGACACTGAGGGGTGCCCCAACGCCCCAGCTCCGGCACCAACCACCAGTGACTCAGAGCAGGAGGGAGGGTCCCCTCTTCCGCTCCCAGCCTCAGACCTCGGATCAGGCCTTGGCTTCTTATCACAAGCGATAGGAACAGAAGGAAACGGTGGTTTCCTACCTCACCAGCCCTGAAATTATTGTCTCGGGTGCTCTCAGCTGCTGCAGATTAGCTGAGGAGCCAGGCACGATGCAAACTGCTCTGTCACTGCAGCCTGGCAGAAACAGGCTCTCCCAGGCTCATTCTGGAGCAACTGTGGCTGCCAAAACCCCTTCTGCACCTCATGACCAGGCGGGCAATGTCCTCTGCAGCTGCTTCCCCACCGCTTCACCTTGCACTATGCTCCCCCCCAGTTTTCTTTTTCTTCATATGCAGACAGGGCTGCTGTGACCTAAACCCAAGCCATTGATGACTACTCTCAGGCGCTGCTGCACCCATGTGCTCCACAAAGCCACAGCCTTCACACCCATAGCCCTTCCCATCACGCTTTACACCCTCCCCACACCACAAACTGCATCTCTGTTGCTGCTGGGACCACTGAGCTTCACCTACTGCTCACCCTGCATCACCCCAGTGATGGGTTGAGGCTGGTCTAGTGGAAGGTATCGCTGCCCATGGCAGGGGGCTGGAAGTGGGTGAGTTTTAAGGTCCCTTCCAGTTCAAACCATTCTGTGTTCCTGAGAGATGGTCCTTGGACTCGCCAAGAAAAGCTGCCTGGAGGTTGATGCCTGGGATCCCATTTCAGCAGGTGGATAAGGTAAATGTCAGGGCTGCTTCTGCAAGGAAGGATAAATCCTCGTGTGCTTTCTCAGCTGGACAAGGACCTTGTGTCCTCACAGCCCAGAGATGTTTCAGACAGGCAGTGCTCTGAAGGAGATGTGGCTTTGGGTATTTTCAGAGCTAGGGAGGCTTTGTGGTGAGCTGGAAAACTAAAGGTGTCCTCGGATCTCTGGTAGTGTCACCATCATCTCTTAAACACCGTGGCTCAGCCCACCACTGACAAGTGGGGCATGAAGGATGCTGCAGTGTCTTTGGTTTGGCTTTGTTTTAACTGCTCTAGTGGAAGGTGTCCCTGCCCATGGCAGGGGTTGGAACTGGATGAGCTTTAAGGTCCCTTCCAACCCAAACCACTCTGTGATTTGGTGATCCAGCAACCAATGGGAGCCCCTGCCCAGGGCAGGACAGCATCGATGGGGGCTGTCAGACCAGCCAGCAGAGTCAAACACTTGCCAATGCCCAAATACAAACCAGCACCTATTTTGCGACCACTGAATCATGTGCCACTCTCAAAGCATCCTTCTCAAAACCCAGCAAGTGGCTGAATCCTGTTCTGCGTTCTGCAAGCAAATATGGGGCACCCACCAGCATCACTGAAGAGGCTCCTGAGCTTTCCCAGGCACCCAGGGGCTGTCAGATGGGGAGGCTGTGGGAACACCACTTGATTGAGAACTTGGCATCCTTGTTGGCAGATCTCCTCGCAAGCATGGGCTTCTCCTGGGAGCATTCCTGGCTAGCAAGGATCTGGGGCACATCCTGCACTGGCTCAGCACCATGGGCACAGCCCCTTGTGCCCCTCCCTGTCTGCTTCTTGCAGCAGTTTATCACCAGAAGACAGGGCTTCGGGTTATTAATTAACCTGCTGCCATAATTGAGTGTGGCGCTAACAAGGTTTCCTGGTGTGGGCGGGGAGGATATGGCACAGGCAGGACTTGGCAGGATGTGGATGGCACTGGCATCCCAGTGCCTTGCTGCACACTTGGGAATCATGTATGTGGATCCGAAAAGCATGGATCTGGGGTGACAAAATGCCGGTGGTGATGGGAAACACCTGTATAGCTTAAAAGCAACCAAGTGGCATACAAACGCCAACAGTATAGTGATAGCGCAGAGCCAGCACACCAAGAAATCATCCCAACAAAGCTTCAGCCCATCCCACTGTGCTGGCGTCTTTAGGATGTTACTTGGGGTGGTCGGAGGACAGGATCATCCCCTTTTAGCTGTTACTCAACCGGGATGAGAAATCCCTGTGGGGATGTGGGTGGGGAAGCTGGTATTTCCCCTCCAAGCCCTATATGGTCCCACTTGTCTCAACGGCAATGGCTGTTTCCTGAGCTGAACAATAGCAAGAGAAAGTCCCCCAGAAATGGTTTCTCAGTGGGAGAACAAAGTTCCCATAGGTGCCTGCAGCACCAGAGGGAGGCAAATGTGCCGAGCTCACAGTGGGACTGGAGGGACATCATCCCTGGATAGCAGTAGGGATGCTCGGCATTGCCACCCCCATGTCACCCATTTATAAAAGCCCTGTGCCATCAGAGTGACCAAATCTTTCAGCACCCAACCCTACCTTCCCTTCACCCAGGGCAGGATGGCTTTACCTGCTGCCCCTGGGGGGCTGAGCTCCTCCAAGAAGAAAAACGCACAGAAAAATCCTGCTTTAGCCCCAAAACCAGCCAGATGATGTAAAAAGAGGTGGCCAGGCTAGAGCAGGCTTCCTCACCACTGGCTGGGAGAGAGCCTCAGCCCCAGGTATCACATTGTACCCTCGCTTTGCCGTTCAAAGAACACTTTGGTCTTGGAAAGAAAAGTCGAGGAATAACATGGTGGCCTCTAAACTTAAATGCAAATGTTAAAAAACACCCTAAAACCCCCACAAAACAAAAAAGCCTGGTGTTTCCTACCACCTTACTGCTCTAGGGGTGACTTGGCAGCAGGTATTTAAGCCTTTGGAGATGGCACATGGCTTTTGGCCATGGTGATTTTCCCAAGAAGGGAAGATGCTCTGATGCCTCAAACAGACATCAGAAATGGGGAGATTCAGGGCCTTTGATCTGTTTCCCTCCTAGGTCCACTAGGAAAATAACACCGACACTCTGTTCCTCGAGATGCCAACAAGCCTGCAGCTTGTCAGCCAAGCAAGGACTTGGGAATAGGATGGAGACACTGAGGCACGGAGAGGCTCAGTGAGGTGCAGAACAGCTTTGCATGGCAGTAGGGAGCACAGGGGGGATGGCCCATCATCAGTCCTGTGGGTCTTCACACAGGGGCCCTTGTTCTCGGCCAGCGGCTCGTGCATGTTATTCATGGCATCAGCACGCAAGCCGTTCCTGTCACAGGGGCAGCAGAGCCCAACCCAGCACCCTTCTAATGCCAAGCCTGTGCCATTGGATGGACTTGGCTCTTCCCAGGATGTGGGGCTGCTCACAACACTCAGAATCCCCGAGCTGAGTTCTGCTGACAGGACAAAATCAGACCTGATAAAAATTCCCACGGGAGCGGCAGAGATCCATCCTTTGCCAGCTGCTGGCAGCCATCCCTCCCCCAGCAGGCGTGGGGAGAGCAGGGGGAGGCTGGCATAGGCAGACCACCAGTGCCTGAGGTCCCGAGATGAATTTGCTTAAAGCTGGGTCTTAACATTAAAAATGTAAAACAGAATTCCATTTCCTCACCCCACCACAGACATGCCACAGCCAACTCAACCAGTGCTTCCTCCAGCACCCAGGCAACACGGTGCAGAGCTATGTGGCATGCGAAGGACCAGTGCCAAACTGAAGGCTGCCATGAAATGGGAATAAAGTGGTGCAGGCCTGTCCCCTCCCAGCACCTTATGCCGTGTTGCTGGTGTCAGGGGGTACCCCCAGCAGCCATCATAGTACAGTCTCACCGCTCAGCCTTCCTCAGGAGCAACCCCTTGGCCTCTTCCTCGGAGTCACTTTGTACCTTCTCTCCACCCAAATCACACACTTGGGTTTTAAATAGCTCCCAAAACACCCCATTCCCTCCCAGATTTCGTTCCCCTCTCCATGAACAGGGTCCCCATTGCCTGCCTGTGCCAAGGGTGCTAGGGAAGAGAGGTACAGGGCAGCACAGAGCAGCCTCGGACCACCCCAAATCAGGCTCCCAGGCATTTGGCATGGAAAGCAGCTAATCTGGAGCCTGGCGAGGGGAAACCAGGTCCCAGCAGGCCTTTCTGGCTGCAGGAAAGCCAAGCACAGCCAGGGTAAAGTCTCCAGCACCTCAGAAGCCAGGTAAGAGGCCATGAGCACATCCCCCCAGATTTCTGCCAAACCACAGCTGTCAGGGAGCTGATGAAGCTGGCACGTTGGAGCGCTCCCGAAAAACAGGCGCTGATAGGCTGCTGCCCACCGGCACCATGGGGAGCTGGCACCATGGCTGCAGACTCTGCAGTACTGCATCCCGCTGGCACCCATGGGTGCCACTGCGAAGTGTGGGGTGGCCAGCACCCAGGGTGCCAGCCCTGGGGTGCCCGTCCCAGCAGCATGCAGTTGCTTGCAAACCTGTTGCTCTGTGAATAGCAGCCCCCAGGCTGCGGGATTAAGAGCTGGCCTGCAACCAAGTATGCAGCATTTTTAGTCCTCACTTCATTCACGTGGGAGCTGCAAAGCCAGTGAGAGGCATGGCAAAACCCCCTGTGGCTGCAGGCTCAGCTTATAGAACTTGCCTCCCGCTCCATCTCTGAAACACTCTTGCCTCCCCCCCAGCAGAGGAGCTTGGAGGGGGGTTACTGCAGCCCTCAGACCATGAAACGAGCTTTGGCTGCGGTCCCTCCCAGCAGCCATGGAGATGTGCTGCCAGGAGGTTATTCCAGGAGACTTCATTTCAGTTCTCCAGCTGGCCTCACTGGGCTTTGCTGGTCCCTCCCAAGGGGCAGCTCAGGCAGTTCGCGGGCAGGGAGCACTCAGAGCATCCCGCATCCCACAGCAGCGTGCCAGGACTGGCAGCAGCAAGCAGAGATGGTGCAGGAGGAATCCCCCAACAGGCATTTTAGAGGAGGGAGATCGCCCTGTCGAGGCACGCCACAGTACCACTGGGATGCTGCACCCTCTGCCAGCATGGAGGTGAAGGAGAAATGGGGTGCTGGTGGGTCCCCAGGGTGGGAAGAAGAGGCCACACGCAGCCTCTGGCCTGGCAGCAGGGGCTTCATGGGGCTCAGCTGTGCTGGGAGCAGCTGGTCCCAGATGGATATGGGGACTTTGTGGCTCTGCATCCACGGAATCCAGCCCAACTCTGGGGCGAAGAGGAGGGTAAGTCCCATTCCGAGGGATGGAGGCTTCACCAGACCACTCACTCCATGGCCACCAACCACCAGAGACCCCGATGGTTGCACACTCAAGCATCGGGAGGCAAAATGTCCCTGTGCTTACCTATGGAGCTGGGGCCACCCCGAGGTCTCCATAGAGCCTCTCTTATCTCCATCCCTGCCCCGCCGGCCAGCTGAGCGCCCCGGAGTGCTGCTGCCCAGTGCCAAGCACCAGTCCTGCAGGGCTGGCCCCAGCATCGGCAGATGTCCCATTCCCCCGCTCACCCCACCACCTCCTCACCAGCATCGCAGACCCCACAGCATCCCCTCTCAGTCGCCCCAGTAAGCGCAAGCCGCGTAGCGCCCCTCACCACGGTCTCTGGTACCCCAACAGCAAATACCGGACCCCCTCCCCAGCCGCTTGTCCTCCCTTCCCGCTTCCCGCTGCCGCCGATACCTGTGCCCGGGCCGGGCTGCGCTCTCTGCCCCGGTTCGGTTCGGCTCGACCCGGCACGGCCCGGCTAGGCGCAGCTCTGCTCGGCGCCGCACCTTGCAGCCTCGGCGCGGTGCATCGGGACAGACGGACCCGCCCCTTTTCATCCCCCCGGGCGGGCGGTGACTCAGCGGGGCGGGACTCGCGTCGCACCGACCGCCGCGAGACCCTCGGGGGTAGTTCTGGGGCCAGGAGCCCTCGGTCGCAGCACCGGTCCGGCTCTGCCCGGTTCAGCCTAGGAGCACCAGGCTGGGAGCACCGGGATGCATCACCCCGCCCAGCCGCGACCGGGATGGGATGGGATGGGATGGGATGGGGGACCCCGGCTGGGTACACTAGGGAGATCTGGGTGCCCCATCCCGTGCCCTTCAGTTCCGGGCTGATGGGCATCCAGACGGAGCTGGGAGCCTGCACGCATGGCTGCAGACGGGATTAAAAAATAACAATTAATGGGAAAGCAGCCGGGACAGCATGTCCCTGCGAACCCTGCCCCGCTCCTGCAGGAAATGATGGCGGTAAGCAGCAGGGCACGCAGCCCAGGCCCCAACCCAGGGGGAGCTGGTACCCCTCATAGCACATCCCTGGAGGAGGGGGGCACAGAGCCTGGATGTGACACCCCCCACCCCCCCCCAGCTATCACCACCCCTCCCAAGGCTGGAGCTGGGCACCGGGGCCCTTGCCCTCGGTACTCTGCAGTGGGGGCTGGCGCTGGAGGTGTCGGGGCAGCAACGAGCACTGGAGGAGCTGCCAAAGGCTCTGCCAGCAGCGCCCGCCTCCAGCCCTTTGTGTTGTTTTGAAAGCAGCCGCGCAGGAGGGAGCCGGCGCTGCCAGGAGCTGGAAGGAGCAGGGCAGGCGGGAGAGCTCCGGGAAGTGCTATGGGTAAATAAAAGAGTTGCCCTTGCAGATACGTTCAATGGCTTGAATGAGGCTTTTCTTTCTGCTGGGGGAGAAACAACCTCCCGCTCCGCAGGGAAGGCAATGCAGATAAAAAGCACTGGAGGTGCTATGGCTGCACTGGCATTCCTGGAGCGGGGCACATCCCCCACACTCTCATTGCCCCAGCTTGGTTTGATTGCCAGCTCCAAGCCCCGAATGCCCCCGGCTCCCACAGGAAGAGGCTCTCATGGGACGAGGCTCCCATGGGAAGCGGCTCATGTGGCTCGAGCATGGCTAATGCGGCCACCTTTGAAGCCCAACCACCCCCAGATCAAACGGATTGGAGCCAGCTCCAAAACAGCTTATGGCAGTTGGAGCCGCGGGAGCATCATGGCAAGCCAAGCCTCCCACTGCTGGTCATCATGACCAGCTCCTTTGGGAAATCCATAGATCTGCCTCCTGGGGACAACGCTGCTAAATCCAGCAGCAGCTCCCACAGGATCAGGTCCTCCTGGAGCTGGGGATCAGGTACAGCCCCACTTCCCAGGGAGGAAAGGACATTTTAGGCCATGATTCTGATGCTGTTGATGGAACAAAGAGCCTTTTGTCCATACTTGACATTATCAGGAGTTAATTTTAGGTCGACGCCTGCACTTGTTGATGTTATCGGGATTATCCGGTAAATCGGCCGGCACTGCTTCTGTCTTCAAAGACGCTGGCTGAGCTTGGAGAAGGAGGAAATCCTTGTGTTTTCCCTTGCAAGGGACGTTTGCCCTTGGGCTCAGGCCAGCGGCACTCAGGCTGGTAAGGGTTTATTGCTCCAGCTGGGGAGTTCCTCAAAGCCCTAAAAGTTCCTGAAAACCCTAAATGCTCCTAAAGCCCTAAAAGTTCCTAAATAACCTTAAAGTTCTTAAAGCCCTAAAAGCTCCTAGAAGATCTCAAAAAAAAAAAAAAAAAAAAAAAAAAAAAAAAAAAAAAAAAAAAAAATTGAAGATCCTAAAAGATTCTAAAACCCCTAAAAGCTCCTAGAAGATAAAAATAAAATAAAGTTCCCAAAAGCTGTAGAGCATCCTGAAAACCCTAAAAACTTCAAAAAGCCCTAAAAGCTTCTAAAGCCCTAAAAGCCCCTAAATATGCGTAAATACGCATTCCTAAAGCCCTAATAGTTCCTAAAACCCCTAAAAGCTCCTAGAAGATCCCTAAAAATCCCTTAAAGTTCCTGAAAGCTCTAAAAGCTTCTAAACCCCTAAAAGCCTCTAAAAGATCCCCCCAAAACATAAAGTTCCTAAAAGCCCTAAAAGAACCTAAACACCCTAAAAGATAAAGAAACCCAAACCCTTAAAGTTCCTAAAAGATCTAAAACTTCCAAAGAACCTTATGAGCCCTGAAAATTCACAGAAGCTCTGCAAGGCCCCACTGCTGGCAGCATGCTGAGGGAGCACAGCGGTGGAGCCATGATATAGAAGGGTGAGGATAGGCAAGGGCATGTCCTGCCAGACTGCTGCAGCCGAAGTGCAGCAAGTACGGGCACAGGGCAAGCACAGGCAGAGAGGCAAGTACAGGCAGAGGTGCTGTGGGAAGTGGAGGGCGAGCTGGTGAGTGCCAGCCCTGCTGCCAAGCAGTGGCAGCCACAGCCTAGGGTGCAAAGGCCCTCAGTAAAAGTCCCTTGGGAGACAATGGTGCTCCCAATGGAGGTGCAAGCACAAGTGGGGCTCAGCTCCAGTGACTGGAGGAGGAAGGTGAGAATGGGGATGATGAAGCAGATGAGTGCTGGTGACAGGGTATGCCTGGAGGTGCCCTGTGCAAATCCAGTGAGCAATGCCAGTCGTGGGAGCCTCCGAGGATGGTGATCCCAAGGAAGCTCCTCAGCTGCCTTGAGCAGCTGTGGGTGCTCCTCCTCCCCCATCACCACTGCTTCACCTCTCTCAGCCTTACTCCCAAACAAGCATCAAATGGGGAGGTGGGTCCCCCCACACACCAAGTCAGGCTTTCTCCATCAGGTAGCAATGATGAGAGCAATTCCATACGTGCCAGGGCTGTAAAACCCAACCATAAAGAGAGCAATAAACATGACTTATTTGCTTCAGCTCAGCTTTGCACATAAACCTGAGATGATGTCAGGGAAGTCTGGGGTAAGATTAGTCCCCAGGGGTATTGGCACAACCACTGTGTGAGGATGCGACTGTGGGATGCAGGGACCACAGCCAAGTCCCAGAGGTGGATCCCAAAATGGAGCCAATTTCTGCTTCCACTCCCAAATGGATTTAGTCTCTTCCCTGGCTGCTTGTTTCCCAAAAATATGGAGAATTTACAAGAATTCCAAAGCTTTGCTCCTGGGGCTGGGGTGGCACCAGGGCCTGAAGGCACTGCACTGATGCCAAGCCACCTTTCCTGTGGAAAACAGGATGGAACACAGCACACACCCATCAGACCAGCACTGGCCTTCTGCCCAGTAAGGTGCAGGGGAAGGTAAATAGGATTATTTCTCCTTGGGGAGGTTGGGGGGGGGGGGGGGGGGAGGCGACTCAGCTTCTGCCCATGGGGCCCTGGCACTGTAAGGCACCAGGGGTGGGAGGTTAGATCCCATCCTGTGCTCCCAGGGCATCCAGGGAGTTTCATACCCTCAAACAAGTGCCTTTTCTGCCCCTCTTTGCCAGCAATGGGCAGCTCCCCAAGTTCCACTGTATCATACTGGTCCCAAACTGACTGGGCTCCTCAGTGACCAGTGTCGCACTGGTTCCCAGTGGGCTCAGCTCCCCAGAGACCACCATGCCCTGTGGATGCCATGTTCCCACTGCTGGAAGGCAACCACGAATGACTGTTTTCCAAGTGCCACTGGATACAAGGTGTATCCACAAACCAGTGTCAGTGTGTATGCCAGCGGTCAGTGTGACTGCCAGGACACACACCACAAGCCCCAAAATCTCCAGATGTGGAGAAGGGACATGGAAGGTGCATCCCAAGAGCAACCAAGGGGCTGGAGCTGCACAGCCAAGATTGACTCTCCCATGGAAGGGCTTATGGGTGACAAGCTGAGTACTTGGCACCTCACCAAACCCTCAACCTTCTCCTTTAATAGCTAAGCCAGTCACTGGAGCGGTGAGGCATGCCCAGCTCATCGCCATGCCATGGGACCATGCCCATGGGCTTTTGTCCTGGCTGATGGCAGGAGAGATGGAAACTCTACGGCGCTGGCTGCCCTTTGTGCAGGGAACAAAGAACAATAGCCGGCAGCTTCCTACGCTGCTCAGAACCAGGCCCTGGGAAGCAGCCAGAAAGGGAAATGCTACGGGAAGGCCGGGACAGGCAGTGTGTCACCCCATGAGCCTGGCCAGTGATTCCCAGTCCCCTTCCAATAGAGCAGAACTGGCAGCATCATCAAGCTACAAGCACGTGGCTGGAGAAGCCTGTGCTGTCACCATGGGTGGATTCGCAGCCATGCTGGATTCATGGTGCTCTGCTGCTGCTCTGCATCTCCACGGGCAGAGCGGGATGCCGGCTCCAAAATCTCAGGTACCGGAAAGGCAAAGACATGGGTGAATCTGAGGTTAACCCTGGTGTGCGGGGATGCAGTGGGGGCTGAGAGCTGACTCATCACATCCAGCTGATGGTTTTAGTCCCTGCAGTTTGTCCTCACTGTTTATCTCTCACAGGATGAACTGCTTAAACCCCAATGAAGTGAGTGCAGTGAGGAGCTCTGCACAGGGTCTGAATTCCTAACTGGGAGCAGGAGGAAAGCCGAACTATCAGTTCACTCACTTCCCACCCTCTCCACACCAGCACGTCCACCCGCTGCCAAGCTGCAGCCCTGCTCACCCCTTTGACTGCTACCCAGGGCTGTGGGTGGCCTTCATCCTGCAAAGTGAGCAGAAGAGCTGTTGGTGGGTGCAGTGACAGGTGAAAACCCAGGGTCGGGGGACTGTGGGCACCTCACAGCCACGCAAACCAGCCCACAGGCATGCTGGCATCAAATAGGCTGCGGGGATGCGGCTGGAGAGACCTCACTGCCGCCTATCCCTTGTGAGATGTATGGTGGCAGCTCCCCGACGGGGTCAGACATCTCCACACCGCTAACCGGCATCACTGGCACCTCTGTGCGCACACTCCAGAGCTGGGGCCATCTTCGAAATCCTCATGCCATCTAGTGGGACTTTCACTAACAACAAGGCAGAGCGTGGCTGCTTCTGAAGGAGCATAGCCTCTGCGGCTCCGGCTGCGGGGTGCCGCCACATCATGTTCTCGGGGAGCAGCTCACAGCCCCTCACCCCAGCACCAGGGCATCTGGAGTGCCGCTGGCAGACCCTGGCTTGCTCCAGCAGCACACGGTGACCTACCAGAGGGAGACAAAGGTACCTGTGGGAGCATGGCAGCAACGTCACTGCTCTGGGTGCACCAACCCCCTGCGAGGAGCAGGAAGGCAGCAAAGACCCCGCTGCTATGGAGGTGTTCCAGGCTAGGTTGGATGGGGCTTGGAGCAACCTGCTCTAGTGGAAAGTGTCCCTGCCCAGGGCAGGAGGTTTGAACTGGAGGAGCTTTAAGGTCCCTTCCAACCCAAACCAGTCTGGGATTCTATGATTCCTCCCAGTCACAGGGTGCCTGTCCCCCAGTTCCGCACCAGTGCTCCCCACTGACCTTGCAGGGTATTGAGGATGGTGAAGAGGTAGAACTGGGGGATGAGGAAGACGCTGAAGCTGAACAAGGCCAGGATCCAGGTGAGCCCTAACACTGTTGCCCAGTCCTGCTTTGCCAGCCTCCCTGCGATGGCTGGCTCCTGCTGGCCCCAGCCCTGGGTCAGCTCCACGTGCCTGCGTTCCTTGGGATGCATGAGGTACCCACGGTGCCTGGCACATCCAGGGTGCTTGGTGTGCCCAAGGTGCATGTTGTGCTTGGAGTGCCCAGGGTGCTTGGTGTGTCCAGGATGCTTGGAATGCTAAGGGTCCATGCTGTGCCTGCAGCGCCTGGGATGTATGGTGTGCCAGGGGTGCCCAGGGTCTATGGGGTGCCCAGGAAGCTGGCACTCACATAGTTGCATTCCTGTAGCCTTCAGAGGTACTGAGAGAGTGGCATCCATATAGACCTTTCTTGAAGACAAAAGCAGTCTCCTGAAGAGGCAGAGCTTGAGGAGGTAGTGCTGGATGTAGATGCTGAAGACCTTGATGAATGACCTGAAGGAGATGGAAGTGTCCATCCATGCCCGAGCGCAGGGGAGGCCAGCGTGCATCAAGGTGGCAGTGGCCTGGCAGAGCCCCTCGGCACTGGTGGCCAGTGGTGGGCCCAGCATGAGCAGCACAGCCAGGAGGTGCATGTGGATCCTGGTCATGTCATCCCTCAGCTGCTGCCTGTGAGAGGAGGGAGGACAGGGGTGCTGCGGAGTGCCTGCCCGACGGCACAGCACCACATGGCAGGGTATGGTGAAGCACGGCACAGCATGGAACATGCACAGCATGGCATGGCATGGCATGGCGCAGCCCAACAAGGTGTTTATGGCAAGGCATGGTGGGGACAAGGCTTCTGCCTCCCATTGTCACCCCAGCAGGGAGTTGGGACCCGGCTGCCATTCAAGCCCATGGCTGCAGATCCTCAGCAAGCAGCTTGAAAGCCAGCAGGGTCACCAGTGTGGTCTGCTGTGGTGCTGGGGCTTGCTGGCAGCACCAAGCCGGGGAGGAGGATGTGTCCCTACTGCAGAGGGGAGGGGAAGGAGGCTGGCAGCAAGGTTTGTACCCACTGCAACACGCCAAGCTGCTCACAGCAATGCCAGCTACCCTTTTGCTTGTTCTTTTTCAGAGCCTGGCAAGGGACGAGGGCAGGGGGAACATCCCCAGCACCACCAAACCCAAGGACACAGCTGCGATTTGGTGTAGGCCAAAGCAACATGGGCATGTCTGATATAATTAACCTTCTGCCTCTAATGAGCTTCTCCCTGCTCCTGGCTCACCAGCACCCCCTGTACTCCTGTACCAGCAGTGCAGAAGGATGGCGTGCCTCAGCTGGGATCTGCTGCTAGGACTCAGGTGGAAAAGGAAAGCGTACGGACATTGGAAGCAAAGGCAGGATTATGGAGATGCTCATTGTCACTGTAGGGAGAAAAATTGTGCAGCCAAAGCTTGATGAGCATCCAAGCTGGCCAGCACGGTGAAGGACAACAAAAATGGTTTTTGAAATATGTTCGTATCAAAAGGAGGATCAGTGGTAATGTTTGTCGGTTGCTTGATGAGATCAGTCACCTCACAAACAGGGATGCAGCCAAAGCAGAGACATTTAATGCCACCTTCACCTCTGTCTTCAGCGCTGAGGATGGTCTCTGGAATGCCTAGAGTCCTCCATTGGAAGACTGTGACTGGGGGATGGTGAACTCCCAGTCCACCCTGAACTTGCTGGAGACTGGCTTATCCAGCTGTATGCACAATGGGGCTCATCCCACGGTACCAAAAGAGCTGGCTGATATCATCTTGGTACTGCTCTCTGTTAGTTTTCAATGGTCTTGGAAGTCTGGAGAGGTTCCAGCTGACTGGAAACTGGCAAATGTTGTCCCAGCTTTCAAGAAGGGTGTGAAGGAAGACCCTGTAATTACAGGCCTGTCAGTCTTACTGCAGTGCCTGGTGAATTACAGGGAAGGGTATCTTGGAAGTTATTGAGGAACACTTGAGGGTCAATGCAGTCATTGGTCACAGCCAGTGCCGGTTCATGAGGGGAAAGACCTGTTTAACAAACTGAATTTCCTTTTCTGACAAGGTCACCCATAGAGTGGACCAAGGAAAGACAGTAGATGTGGGGGGTTTGGATTTTAGGAAAGATTTAAATACTGTCTTCCCCAGTATCCTCCTGGGCAAACTGTCCGTCACACACCTAGACAAGCCCTTCATATGTTGGGTGAGCAACTGACTCAAGGGTTGTAGTAAATGGGGTCACATCAGGCTGATGGCCATTCACCACTGCGGTTCCCCAGGGCTCGATTTTAGGGGCAGTACTCTTCCATGTTTTTATATATGATCTAGATGAAGGGATCGAACCTACATTAAGTTTGCTGGTGATGCTAAATTAGGAGGAGCTGTGGGTCCTTACAGAGACATCAGGGTACACCAGAGAGCAGGGCAACCACCAACTCTATGATATTTATCAAGAGCAAGCATTGGATTCTCCACCTGGGACAGGGTAACCCTGGTTATATGTCCAAACTGGATGACAAGAGGCTGGAAAGCAGCCTCACAGAAAAAGGTCTGGGGTTGGGTTGATGGCAAGTTGAATAGGAGTCAACAGCATGCCCTGGCAGCCCAAAGGGCCAGCCATGTTCTGGATGCATCAAGTGTAGCATCACTACCTGGTCAAGGGAGGTGATTGTCCTGCTCTACAGCACACTGGTGCAGCCCCGCCTTGAGTCCTGGGTGCAGTTTTGGGTACCTCAATAGAAGAAGGACACCAGGCTATGGTGTGTCCAGAAGAAAGTGACCCAGAGGGTGAAGGGTCCCGAGGGCAAGACTTATGAGGAGTGGCTGAGGTCACTTGGCTTGTTCAGGTTGAAAAGAGAAGGTTGAGGCATGCCGCCACCACAGTCTACTCCTTCCTCAAGAGGGGCAGTGGAAGGGGAGGTGCTGATCTCTTCAATTTGGTGACCAGCGATTGGACATGAAGGAATGGAATGGTGCTACAGCAGGGGAAGTTCAGATTGGACATGAGGAAAAGGTTCCTCACTGACAGGGTCACTGAAACAGGCTCCCCAGGGAAGTGGTCATGGCACTAATCCTGTCAAAGTCCATGGAGTGTCTGGGGACTTCTTAGTCATATGATTTAGTTTTAGGTAGTCTGTGAGGAGCAGAGACCTACAGTGAGCCTTATGGGCTCCTTCCAACTTGACATATGCTATGATTCTATGATAATCCTGTTGGATGCTACTGCCGGGATGGAGCCAGCACCCTTCGTGCTGCCCCCAGCCATGAGGACACCGCTCCCAGCAATGGTGGCTGGTGCAGATGAAGGCAAAAAGGGCTTTTTTGTTTCCCACAAAATGAGGGAAAAATAAGTTTGTCCCAGAAGGCTTCACCTCGTGCTCCAGAGGCTGCTGGGTCCAACCGCAGGGATGTGGCCTTGTGTAGATATGCGGGGAATGGGGACACCTCAGGCCACACTGGTGCCCGCTGCAGGACCGTGATGCCACCCAGAGGCTGCAGCCACTCCAAGTGTCATTAGCCTCTGCTCTTTGGACAACCATCTGCCTTCATCTGACTCATCCTGAAAACAGGAGTCCTTTGGGAATGTATTTATGGGGAACTGCTGGGCATGGTCAGGCACTGTAGACCCAGCTCCTCACACAAAGCTGGAGGAGAAGGATGCGAGGAGGATGCTCCATGGACCATAGCAATGAGTCACTGCACATGTCCTCAGGTAACATGCCCTGAGACAAGGAGGTTTGGTTTTTGCAAGGACAAACCACACAGATCCCAGGTTGCTGCAACACATCCCTGAAGCTGCTGGTGTCACCAAGATGTGCATGTCGAAGTCAGCAGGGAAGTCACACTTGGAAAAGCTTTGCCGGCTTATAAAGCCCAGCTTTAGTGCCAGGAGTGGGTTAAATCTCCAGCCCTCCGGCACGTACCAGCAGCTCTGGCCAAAACGCCTACAAAATTGCTTTACCGGCTGCAAGCGGAGCCACTGGTTCCAGCTTCCCCAGCCCAAAATCCAGGGATAGGGGGGTGGGAGAGCAAAGCATCCCCCGCCTCCAGTTTTTTTGGGATTGTTTCCAGCAGAAAATACCAGGCATGGAGAGAACACACACAAGCATTTGCAGTGTTGCTTTAACAGGATATCTTTTTCTCTGCTCTGATTGAGGATGGGGGAGAACAAGGTGTTGGTATCCCATGGTGTTGTTTCCCCATCCCGTGGAACACAAATCCTCTTGGCTGCTTTATTTCCTGGCTTTTTTTGTTGTTGGGTTTTTTTCCTTGCTGAATAGCATCCAGCAAAGGGAAAAATTTTGGGACAAAATAGTGTTTCAGAGCTTTGCTGCTTGGTCAGGAGCAGGAAGGAGCCAGCTCAGGATGTGTGGGGACGCAGCAAACAGTGCTGCGTGTCTGTCTGGGATGCACTCACCTGTGGAGGCACTCAGGTGGGGATGTTCTGTCCTCCCCCAGACCCTCTCCCATGTCTCAGCCTCCAACTCACAGATTTGGAGCTGGTTGATGCCAGTTCTGCAGGAGCAGCCAGAGCCACATGGAAGAAGGGTCTGGCCTGCTCCAGAGCTCCAGCAGCACTCACACCCTGAAGAGGCCCAGGCTGAGAAGAAGCTGGGCCCCAGGCTGGAATCTGGCAGCTGCATGCAAACAGCCACACGGCTGTGGGTGAGCATGTGTCTGTGCACCACAGTCACGGAGCAAGCGTGCTCCTGCACATGTCTGCAAGCACCCACAAGCAACAGCAATACTGTGCAAGCATCCATGTGCAAGAGTCCGTGTGCAACCTCTTGCGTGGCAAAGCTCTCACACAACATGCACGTGAGCACATCTGTGTGCATCCGTGCAAACACCCAAAACACGTTTGCATGCACGCCTGGACACAGACCTTTGCTTGTTACACCCCTGCACGTCCAAACGGCTACAGAAATACCCACGAGTACGTTCCCTCGTTTGCAGGGGGCAAAACACCCACCTGCACACGCGTGTGCAAGCGTGCACCTACGTGCAACACGTGTGCACCGCCTCCCACGAGGGCAGCCGCTTGCAAACGCATTTGTGCAAGCCCCACACGCTGCAACACGCCGACCCCAAATGAACAGCAGCTCGAATCCCACCCCCCGAGGCCAGGACACCCACCCGCGGCCCCGGGCTGGGCTCCGGCGGCGGGACCGGCCCCCGGCGGGCGGGGGGAGGAGGAAAAGGAGGAGGAGGAGAAGAGGCAGGAGGAGGAGGAGACTCGACCTCAGCGTCCCGGCCCGCGCGGGCTCCCCGCACCGACGGCACTGGTGAGGAGCGGATCGGGACGGGACGGGCGGGACGCGGCGCGGAGCGGCGGGAAACTTGCGGGAAACTTTGTCGGGGACGGGGGGGGGGGGGGCGGTCGCACCGGGACGGCTCGGGAGGGACAAGAAGGGAAGGGCGGCTTGGCGCTGGGGCGGGCGGTCCCGGGCCCCGCCGAACCGAGCCCGGCGGTACGGGCCATGCCGGGCCCCGCGGGACCGGCGGGGCGCGGAGGGAGCGGAGGAATGCGGCGGGTCCCGCGGGCCCGAGGCGTCACCGCCCGCGGCCGAGTGACAGCGCCCGCTGCCAATGGGGAGGCGCGGGGGGCGGGCGGCTCCGCCCGACGGGAGGCCGCGACGGATGGGGCGGGAGAGGGGGGGGTGTGCACTCGTGTCCTCGGGGGGAGCTGTAGGGGTGCGCTGCGTTCGTCCGAGCTCCCGTGGGTACTGCGCGGCCGGGTCTGCTGTGCCGGTTCCTGCCGGGACCTGGATCCGCTCCCCAGGGCCGCAGGACAGCGCTGGCCAGGGCTCGCCTTGGCGTTGTACCGAAACGTCATCATTTCTACCAAATATCACCGGATAAATTAACTTTTTCAGCCGTGCAAAGCCCGGAATTCCCATCAGCCGCTGCTCCAGTTCTCATCCCGACCAGATTTGGCAGCCGGTCAGAGCTGCACCATCCCAAAAACCTGCCGGGAGGCTGTGGGCTGGCTGTGGCTGGGTCTGTACTTATCCCATTAAGACACAAGCAGCCTCCCATTACGGTTTCCCAGAGCGGTTTACCCGCCTGGCCACGCCGGGTGTGAGGTCCCTGCTGGGACCTTGGTTGGCAGCACAGGCCCTTTGTAGCGGCATCAGTGGAGAGTATGTCCAGCCATGCCGTGCACCCTCCCATCACGACAGTTTGGCAGCTCCATCTCCTGTTCCGGAGCTGTTCCTGCCTCGCTGGCAGTGGATCCATGCTTTAACCCTCACTGGAGCAGTTGAGGTGCAGCTGGTTTCCCCCCATCACAGCTCCGAGGACGGTCTTGGAGGCCCGCAGATGACGTCATCTGCGTGGCCTCATGAGGATGACATCATCCAGATAACATGTAGACCGTTGTTGCCTCCAGTGTGCTGGCAGAGGTGTCCGGGCCAGCCTGTGGCAAGCTGCTGGTGGCTGTGGTCCTTGCTGGAGACCTCACTGAGTCTTCCTGGGGCCATCACCGGAGACCTCTTCTTAGGGTCCTCACCGGTGTCTTTGTTGGAGACCTGGCTGAGGCCATCATTTGGCTCTCTGCGGGAGTCATCACCAGGGACCTCGCTGGGGACATTGCCAGTCTTCACTGGGGAGCAACATGGTTTACTAGAAGGTGTCCCAGCCCATGACAAGGGGTTAGACTAAATGATCTTTAAGGGCCCTTCCAACCCAAACCAGTCTATGATTCCATGATTCTGTGACATGTCCAGGGTCCACACCAGTGACCTCATCACTCAGTATGCCACCCCTCAACTCCCCCAGGGCTTCCCTGACCCCTCCTGTCTCCTGCAGGTCCCTGGCTGGTGATGGCCAAGTCCTAGGGGAGACCCACCATGAGCCAGAGTGGGACCTCGCGCCTGGCGGGCTCGCCACCGCTGCCGGGGGGCTCACTGCTGGCGCTGCTGGCCCCTGAGCCCTCCCCGTCCCCCCCCAGCGGGACGCCCTCGCCAGGCCCCCCGCCAGCACTGCTGGAAGGGGACTGGGAAGGGCGAGAGGAGCTGCGGCTGCGGGAGCTGGAGGAGGCGCGGGCGCGCGCGGCACAGATGGAGAAGACGATGCGATGGTGGTCGGACTGCACAGCCAACTGGAGGGAGAAATGGAGCAAGGTGAGGGCTGAGCGCAACCGGGCCCGCGAGGAGGTGCGGCAGCTACGACATCGCCTGGAGGCCCTCACCAAGGAGCTGGCCAACCTGCGCCGTGACCGCGACCGTGACCGCGAGCGCGACCACAGCCGTGACCATGACCACAGCCATGACCACAACCGCGAACGTGACCGCGACCGGCTGCATGGGGCGGAGGGAGAGGCTGACCCAGAGCACGAGCCTGTGCGGGATGTGGGGGCTGAGGCGCCCCCAAAAGCCAAGGTGAGGGGCATGGGGTGTGCCTATGGGTGGTGGGGTGTCCACCCCACACACTGCCTGCGTGTATCCCCAAACCACCCCTCTCTGCAAATGGCCACAAGGTTGCTCTCTGCCCTGACAAGGAGAGATGGGGGCTCAGACCTCTCTCAGAGAAGTCATGGCTCAGACCCCTCTTGGAGCAGGATTTTGGCCTCAGACCCCTCTCAGAGCTGTGCTGGGGGGATGGGCCCCTCTTGAAGCAGCATTGGGTGTCAGACCCCTCTAGGAGCAGTGTCATGGGGGTCCGGGACCCCTGTAGCTCTGTGCAGGGAGGTCGCATTGACACTGGCTCTGGTCCCTTTCTTAGGGCTTTCCCTTTGGAGGTGTTGGGCAAAAGTCATTGTGCCAGTAGAGGGGACAGTGACACCAGCAGTGCTGATAGCATCTCCCAGCAACAGCTACAATGCCAGGGTGTCTGTATGGGCTTCTGGCAGAGCTCTGTGCTGAGGGAGGAGGAGCAAGAGGGAGGAGGGGATACCAGAGCCACACTAGGGATGCTCCCAGCTGCCCCAGCCATTCCTGTTCTGCTGCCGTCGGCTCTGTCATGACACGTGTCAAAGACCCCATGACACAGAAGTCACCACTCCAGGTGCCAAAACGTGCTACTTCAGTCTACCCCATGGCATTGCTGCCGAGGAGCACGTCTGGGACTAGCCTAAGCATCCACTGGGAGGACAGGTCCCTCTGCACCAGCCTCAGGGTGTCCCTGGGGACGGGAGGGAGGGATGCTGCTGGGTTTGGCTGGAGGGATGTTCTTGGTTATGGGGCGAAAGGTGGGCGCTGCAGGGGGTGGGAAGCCAGGGCTGTCCCCTCACCCTGTCCCCTGTGCTGAGCCACCTGTGGTGCCACAGGAGCTGGAGCTGATGGAAAACATCTTGGCGAGCAAGCAGGATGAGAGCTGGGAGCAGCGGAGCAGCCGGGCCTCCTTCAGCCGTCAGGAGCGGAGCCGTCTGCTCTGGGAGGACGTCAGCATCGTGGAGGAGGATGCCACCAAAGTCACTGCCCTCAAGCTGAGGCTGGATGAGTCCCAGAAAGTGCTGCTCAAGGAGCGGGAGTGAGTGCTCAGGGCGTCATCTTTGAGGGGTGCCAGCTGAACCCAGCATGGTCCCCACCAGGATGGGATGTCTCATGGTGTCCTGCCGGTTGTCACCAGTGTTGTCTCTCCTCAGGGACAAGCTGGCACTCAGCAAGAGCATCGAGAAGCTGGAGGGCGAGCTCAGCCAGTGGAAGATCAAGTATGAGGAGCTCAACAAGAACAAGCAGGAGATGCTGAAGCAGGTAAGCGAGGTGCCTGGGTACCAGGGGTGTGCTGGGGGGTGGCCTGTCCCCCAGTGGGCGTCACGTCCTTGATGGATGGACATGGTGACCCATAGCCACCTCCCCAGCTGCAGGGTGCTCATTAAGGGTCTTAATTACTGCTGTTGAGCCAGTTGGTCCATTCACAGAGGTTGGGTAGATGGATGCAGGCAGGGTTCGGGTGGTATGAGGTGGGCTTTTGCTGCCCACCTTGGTTGCTGTCCCCCTTCCAGCTCAACATCCTGAAGGAGATCCACCAGGACGAGCTGGGGCGCATCTCCGAGGACCTGGAGGATGAGCTGGGCGCTCGCTCCAGCATGGACAAGAAACTGGCCGAGCTTCGAGCAGAGGTGAGCACAGTACCCAGTATGGGGGGTGAAGGGAGCAGCAAGGGGGGTCCCTGCCACCCCCCAGCCCCACCATGTCCCTGTCCCAGATGGAGCGGCTGCAGGCGGAGAACGCAGCTGAGTGGGGCCGGCGGGAGCGGCTGGAGACGGAGAAGCTCAACCTGGAGCGGGAGAACAAGAAGCTGCGGGCGCAGATCGAGGACCTGGAAGAGGTGCTGGCTCGCAAGCGGCGCCAGACAGCCAGCGCCCTCGACACTGACCTCAAAACCATTCAGGCCGAGCTGTTTGAAAAGAACAAGGTGCTGTCCCATCCCTGACGCCCCCTCCCTGGGTGACGCTGTCACTTCAGTGGTGGCTCAGCATCCCCCAGCACGTTCTCAAGCCCAAACTCTGCCACCACCCCTCCTCTGAGAGGTGGCAGTGACCCCATCCTTGCTCCATGAGCTCCTCTGTCATGGGGTAGGGTGGTGGAAGAGATCTCTTGAGAGGAAGGAGGGGGCACCCCGTGGTGGGGTGGCTCTTGCCCGCTCAGCCCCCCACCCCATGCCCATCATAGGAGCTGGCTGACCTGAAGCATGTCCACACTAAGCTGAAGAAGCAGTACCAGGAGAAGATGGCTGAGCTGGCGCACGCCAACCGCCGCGTGGAGCAGCATGAGGGTGAGGTGAAGAAGCTGCGCCTGAGGGTGGAGGAGCTCAAGAAGGAGCTGGCCCAAGCTGAGGACGAGGTGGGGAAGCTTGAGCTGGTGAAAGAGGGCTTGGGTTGTGCAGCTCCACTCAATCACTGACAGCTGCATCCCATCCCATCCCAACCCACAGCTGGATGAAGCCCATAACCAGACACGGAAGCTGCAGCGGTCGCTGGATGAGCAGACAGAGCAGAGTGAGAGCTTCCAAGTGCAGCTGGAGCATCTGCAGTCGCGGTGAGTGGGGGAATGGGGTGGGCTGCAGTGGATACCATCAGCATACCGTGCTGGGGTGATGTTCTCCTCACCACCATCCCTCAACCACCATCAGCCCTGGTGAGCATTGGGCTAAGCATGCCCAAAGTGCCTCCAGCATCCTAGGAGGGTGCGCAGCCACCCTTGAAGAAGCCTTCACCTCCCAGTTCAACCAGCACAAAGCTGCCCACTAACCAGTACAGCCCAGTTTGATGCTGCTTGGGGTTCCACCTGCCAGTACCAGGGTTAGGGCAGGCTCCAAGCATCCCATGCTGGTTTGGGGAGGTGGGATTTATTGCCCTTGAAAACATTCCCTGGCTTCACTTCGCCTCCCCAGCAGCAAAGAGCTGAAATGGCCGTGGGAGATCAATGCTGCATCTCCGGTAGGTGCTGGAGAGTGTGTTTATCATCTTCCTTTATTTTATTTGCACACTGTCATTAAATCATAGAGGAATAATGGAGGCTCCATTTTCCCCCCCTGCATTCCACCTTAAATAATTCATGCTTTCCAGTAAAACGCAGCAAACTGGTCGGATCTGACCAGCGCCTAGGCTTTTGGATTTCAAATTTGATTCATAAATTTTCATGCAAAGGTGAGCAAGAAGCTAAAATTACCACAGGCTCCTGGGGATCAGGGAGCCCAATTTTAGGGGCCATCTCTCCCTGCTGTGCACTCTCTGTGGGTCTGCAGTGCCCAGCGTGGTGATGTCCGGCCCTGGAGGGTTGTAGCTGGTGCCTGGCTTGTGCCAAGCATCATCCAGAGCTCCCTGGCCCCAAGCTGGAGGTGCTGGTGCCGCAGGGATGGATCCCGCCAGGGTGTAGGATGCTGAAGGGGTGTGGGGGGCCGATCTGTGCTTGCTGCCCCCCGCCCCAGCAGCTCCCCCTTGGCAGGCTCCGGCGGCAGCAGAGCACCCCGCTCTTCGGCAAGATGCGCAGCACCCGCTTCGGCCCTGACGACACCGGGGATGGCACCAGCGACCCCGATGAGGATGAGGACCTGCAGATCCAGGTGCCCTAGAGCCCTGGGTCACCACCACAGGGACGTCTCATGGTGGGCCTCTGCCCACAGGCACCTGTCACTGGGTGGTGACCCTCATATAGATGGGGAAATGGAGTCATGGGGAGGGCTTTGCCCAGGGATGCTCCAAGCCCGCTGCCTCTTGAGCAGTATACATTGCCCCTTGGCCACCAGCATCTCACGGGACACAAATGTGGCCACCAAAGGCAGCATCCCTGAGCAGCCCAAAAAGAGAAAGCACAGGGCAGAGAGGGGCATCTAGCCATGTTGCAAGCCACACTCTCCTGCCCACATTTTCTATGTGTATTATATACATGTATGTATTTGTATATGATTTTTTTTACTAAAAATACAGAGCCCAGAGGGGCCCAGGCTCTAGTGGCGTCTTGCGTTGCTGGTCTGTCCCCATGCTGGAGCAGGGATAGGGGGTGGGAGGAGACAGCATTGGGGTTGAATGTGTGGCTGCTGGTGTCACCCCACTACCACTGCTGGAGGCGAGCCCAACACTTGGGTAAAACCTATTGCTGTGCCTGCAAAGTAAGAAGCAGGGAGAGTTGTGACCGTGAAGGGACATGCAGGGTTCACCCATGCATGCAGAGGTGCTCACTGTGGGTGCAGAGTGGTCACCGTGGGTGTAGGGGTACTCACCCACAGGTGCTGAGCAGCCCAGCCCAGCCCCGACAGCGCAGGGCCTTGCGTGGCTTTGGAAGAGCTCAGACACAACCTTATTAAAAATTAATATTTCGGTGAGGTAATCCCTCCTCTGCCTTTTAATTGATTGGCTAAAAGCACGCCTCTTTGCTGCTCATGTTATTACTTGGGGGTTTTTAATGCCCTTTTATTTCCAGCGATTATTCATTTCTTTATGGCCCCACAAATGGGACTGCGGGGCTGAAGGTGCCTGCGGCAGAGTCAGCAGAGTTTCGGGGAGCACGGGGGGGAGGGCAGGGATGAGGAAGTGTCCCCATCCTGAGCCTGGGGACAGCCCGGGACAGCAGTTTGGGGCGAGGCTGCCGCCGGTCTCCACGGGGCGTTCACGCTGAAGCCGAATGATGTGAGCGCATGGAAACCTCTGCGCAGGGCTGGGCCGGGCCCAGGGGGACGGAGGAGGTGGCCCGGGGGGTGGGGGGGGGGTACCGGGGTAGGGGGCGGGGCCTTGAGGGGCGGGGCTGGGGCGGGGCCGCGCGGACCCGGGGCTCGCAGCTCCGCGGATTCGCCGCCGGCAGCGGGGCGAGCGGGTAAGGCCGGGAGGGACCCGGCGGGGGGCGGCTGCGGGGCCGGGGGGGTGTGTGGCACAGGACGGGGCTCGGCCGAGGCGCGGGGTGACACCGCGGGGGGTGGCAGCGCGAGGAGCGACGGTGCCGGTGGGAGCGGCGGGGACATGGCGGTGATGGAGGGGTCGGGGGTGCCCGGGTTCGCGGGCGACCCAGGTGACAGATCGGGAGGTGGGCTGGGAGGGGGGCAGGAGCTGCCCCTCTGCGTCTCTGAATTCCCTCACGGGGATGTTCCCCTCAGGTGCTCCGACCCCTCTGGGGACGCTGGGGACCCTGGGGTGCTCGCATCACGCCTGTGCCTGGTCCCAACGGGCCATCCCGGAGCAGAGCCCAGGGTGGGGGGACCCAGCAGCGGCGCCATCCTGGCTCCTGGGGGGACACACATGACACAAGCCATGCCGGTGGCACTAAACAGCCTGTGGCGGTGGCTGGAAGGGGATGTTGGGGTGTAGTCCCTCTGGGCTGCTGTGGGTGGGATGGACGGGAATGGGTACCCCCTGATGCTGGAGCTTTGGGGACCTGGCATCACCGGGCACAGAGCATCCTTGGGGATGGCTCATGGTCATCCTTTTAGGGGGGATTTTTCCAGCTGGGAAAGGAACGTGGTCCCTGCCTGATCCTGCTGCGGGGCTGGGGTCCCCTCTCCTTGGGCAGTGGGACCAGGCGCAGCTTGCAGCAGGGCTGGAGGGAGGCTGGGTTGTGCCCACGGGTGCGAGGTTGGAAGCCAGGGTCCCTTTGGCACTCAAGAACCAAAACATCCCGTGCAGAGCTGGCTTGACCAGGCAGGAGGTTGTTCACACTGATCCCTACTGATGTGCAGTGGCCGGGGCCATGTTGCTGCCCAAGGGAGCCCGCTGGGAGGAAAGAGGAGCCGGGATAGAGGTGATGGAGACCCATGGGCGAAGTCCAGCGTGGGTGTCCGTTGGGACACAGGTTACGGCTGGTGGTGTGGGTCTGCTCGTGCCTGGCTCTGCCGCGCTGACAGGGGTTAACACCGGACTGTTCCACTCGGATGGTTCAGGCGGCGAAGGGAGGAGGAAGAGGAGGTGGAGGAGTGGAAGGAGGAGGAGGAAGATGTCAGCCGTGGATCTGTCATTTCTCTTTTCCAGCCAGGATGGGCAACGCCGCTAGCACCGAGCTGGGCCAGCGGTGAGGAGGGGGAGGGCGGGTACAGAGGAAGAGGATGGAGAGGGGGGGGCGAAGGTGAAGGCAGCCCCCCCCTCCCAAAATAGCCCTCACCCCATCGGGCCATCGCCATGGCGACGAATTTTAACGACATCGTCAAGCAAGGCTATGTGAGGATGAAGAGCAGGAAGCTGGGGGTGAGCGAGGGTCGGGGGGATGCGGGGGGGGCCCCACCGGTCACACGGGTGACCCACCAACGTCTTCACCTCTCGCGGCAACCTGCGCCCCTGGGTTTGGGTTGAATCAGAGGCATTTTGGGGGTGGGGGGAGGGTGTCACTTGTTGGTCCCCAAATCATCCATGAGCCCCAGAGGCCCCGATCTTTCCCCAGTGGAGCCCCGCCCCCACTGGACACGGTCACCGTGGGGGCTCAGGAGTGTCCCTGAGCCCCCTCCCATGCCTCAGTTTCCCTCCAGACCCAGTTTTGGCACTGAGGATGCCCCATGCTGGTGGGGGGGGGCTGCTGGGTGTGAATTAGGGGGTGAAGGAGTGCAGCATCCAGAGGCTGGGGGTCAGGGGGTTGTTCGCCCCCACCATCGCTTGGAGCCGGCAGCAACGAGCATGCTGGGTAATTCCACGCTAATTAGGGAGAACAAAGAGGGAGCGGGCTTGAGGGGGGGACAGGCTTGGGGACATGGCCCCGCCATCCTCAGAGGCAGCGGCTGCAGGAGAGGGGCAGGGGAGATGCTGGGATGGGATGTCCCCTTGGGAGCCTTGCCCATGCTCATTAGTTAAGCCCTGTAATTAGCGTTAGCAGGGGTGGGATGATGGCAGCTCTGGGATACCCCCATTGCCAGCATCCCCTCCTGTCCCCAGGGTCAGGAGGAGTGGGAGGGGTGCTGGGGCAGGGATGGATGGGGCCGTGGGGACAGGGACCCCCAAACCATGCTGTGTCGCAGATCTACCGGCGGTGCTGGCTGGTCTTCCGCAAGTCCTCCAGCAAAGGGCCCCAGCGCCTCGAGAAGTACCCGGATGAGAAGTCGGCGTGCCTGCGCGGGTGCCCAAAGGTGAGGGGTCCTGGGGGAATGGGGGGACCCCATGACTAAGTGGGTCCCTCTTCACCTGGACTTGCTGGGCTGGAGCTGGATGCCTGTCGCCAAGCGCACTCCAGTGAGATGCTGCTGGAGCTGGGTGCAGGAACCAGGGGTCTGGGTGCAATGGGAACAGGGTCTGGTTGCAGGAGCCAGGGTCTGGGTGCAGCAGGAACTACAGTCTGGGTACAGCCTGGGGTGCCCCCCCACCTCCTCCACAGGTCACTGAGATCAGCAATGTCAAGTGCATCACCCGGCTGCCCAAGGAGACCAAGAGACAGGCTGTGGCCATTGTTTTCACCGATGACTCAGCCCGGACCTTCACCTGTGATTCGGGTACGGGCAGCGCCCACGGGAACGGGGTGGGGGTGGTGGCGGGACTCCCCGGGCTGGCCAGGGTTGCCCAGGGCTGGGGGTGCTGGTGGCGCACCCGAGGCCAGCTGGGGTTGCCCAGGGGCTCTGTGGTGCCTTGCAGAGCTGGAGGCAGAGGAGTGGTACAAGACGCTGTCAGTGGAGTGCCTGGGTGCCCGCCTGAATGACATCAGCCTGGGGGAGCCCGACCTGCTGGCGCCCGGCGTGCAGAGTGAGCAGACGGGTGAGCACGGAGCGTCAGGCGCTCGCGGGGCTCGGCAGCGCTACAACCCCCCACTAGCCATTTTCTATCTTTTATCCCCCTCTCCAGACCGGTTTAACGTGTTCCTCCTCCCCTGCCCCAACCTCGACGTTTATGGCGAGTGCAAGCTGCAGATCACCCATGAAAACATCTACCTCTGGGACATGCGCAACCCGCGGGTGAAGCTGCTCTCCTGGCCCCTCTGCTCCCTGCGCCGCTACGGGCGCGATGCCACCCGCTTCACCTTTGAGGCTGGAAGGTGAGGTGCCGCCTCCGCTGGGACAGGGATCACCGTGGGGTCCTGTTGGGCGCAACAGGAGGTGGCAACTGCTGCTAGGGCAGGCCTGATGCTGGGATGATGGCCATGGCCTGCATATAGTGCCCCATGGCCAGGGAAGTTGGGAGCTGGTACTGGTCTCAGCTCAGCATCATGGATGGAATGCAGGGACAGCACTGGAAGTGTGGGGACCTGGTGCAGCTGCCAGCAGGGATGGTATGTTTTATCATCCCTTGGCTTGTGAAGCCCAGTGACATCCTGTGCCCAATCCCTGCAGGATGTGTGATGCAGGGGAAGGTCTCTACACCTTCCAGACACAGGAGGGCGAGCAGATCTACCAGCGTGTACACAGCGCCACGTTGGCCATTGCTGAGCAGCACAAGAGGGTCCTGCTGGAGATGGAGAAGAACGCCAGGGTGAGCTCCAGTGCTCCCTGGGGACACAGCTGGGGGGCAACTTGGGGTGCCAGGTGTCACCCTCACTCCTGTCTCCTCCACCACAGCTGCTGAACAAGGGCACTGAGCACTTCTCCTACCCCTGCACTCCCACCACCATGCTGCCCCGCAGTGCGTACTGGCACCACATCGCCGGCTCCCAGAACATGGCCGAGTCCTCCAGCTATGCCGGTGAGTATGCCTGGCCTCCCTGGGGAGCTGCCGCCCCTCCAGCCCTGCAGCAACCCCCCAGGTGAGCCCACCCTCTGCTTTGTCCCCAGGGGAGGCATATGCAGGTGCCCAGGCCAGCTCAGACACCGACCTCCTCAACAGGTTCATCTTGCTGAAGCCAAAGTCCTCCAAAAGTGACCAGCCTGAAAGCAGGGAGCCCACATCGTCCCCGTGAGCTGGCAGGGGGGGGATGTGGTGGTGGGGGTCCCCCTTTTTCTTCCCTGAGGGGTGGCAAAGACACAGGCAGTTGCCCCTGTGGGTCCCCAGGGTCACTCTCTGCGCTAGGACCTTTGGGAGCTGGCACTGACTCATTGCCTGACGTTGATGGAGGTGATACTGGCTCAGCCTCCCCTGACTTGAAATGTATCTTGAGTATTTGTATTATAAGTGATTTTTCCTTCTCAGATGAATGCAAACTTCACAGCCGCTGAAGAGCCCTTGGGCAGAGATGCTCATAGGTTTTTGACTCTTTTGGGGATACGGCTGGGAGGTGGCAAAGAGACGGGGGGGGGTCAAGCAATTCCATGTGTTTCTGTTAGGTGGGAAGGCTGAAGCACCACAGCAGCACTGGAGGCTGAGGCTGTGGCTGTGCCAGGCTGAGGTGTGGGGTCCCAGCACCTCACCCCCCCATGGAGAGTGACTGCTCCTGGGGACACCCCACCACCCCCAAGCTGAGTTTTGCACTTCTCAAAGCTACTGAAGCACTTGCTGTAGAACTGGGATGCCTCAGGAGAACCTGGTTTTCCTCTGGGGGTTGGTGGGGTGAGCAGCCTGGCAGAGCCCAGCTCCCCACCTCAGCACCCCCAGCTGCCCCCATGGCCTTGTCCCTGCTTTAGCTGCTGATGGGCAACCCGGGGACCCATTTTGGCCAGTAGCATCTGTTCCTGAGGGGCAGCTTTGTGGCTATAAGTATTCCCTGGGCAGAGCAGGGGAGAGCTGTGTTTCTGTGCATTCCCATCATCCTTGCTCCTTCCTTGCCCGCCGCTGGGTGACAGCCCTTTCCTGGCGGGGAGCTGGGCATCATGTGCTGAACTCAAAAGCAATTGATTTTTTCCTAGTTCTATTTATTGACCTCCTTTAGAAGGGCTATCTTTTTATCGCTGTGCAAACCCTGGTGTTTCTTCAGAGTCTTCTTTCAGTCTGGGTTGGGTGGTTGGTGGGTTTATTTCCACCCTTAAAGCTCCACATCTGTGCTTGGGGGGTGGGAGTGTTGTGATGTGGGAACCTGTGGTCTGTAAATACTGTCTCTTGGGTTGGTGTAGCTTGTGGCTGAGGCTGGGGGGTGGTGGGATGGAGAAGGGCTGCTCCCAGCCGTGTGTCCTCCCTTGGGGAGAGGTGTCACTCCTGGCTACACACCTCATCTGGAAAGGATTTAACATTTATTACCAAAAATGTCTGGGTTTCCTTTCTTCGTTTTTGTTTTTAAGGAGTTGCTCGATGAATAAACAACCCTTATCCACCCTTCCTGTGTGTCTGTTCCATCCAAACACACTCGGGAAGTCCAAGTGTCTGCCAGGGAGAAAAGTGCTGATGCAGGGAGATTTCCTACCACTGCTGGCAGCATGCTCGGCTCAGGGCTTTGTTCTGCCTCCAGCCATGGCCAGGACATTGCAAGTGAAAGCTAAAACTGGTGGGGAGGAGAGAAGGGTGGAGGGAGTTGCCACCCTCCGCTAAGCAACCCTGAATAAAGCAGGATGCCAGCACCCCACTGCCACCCCTCACGGCCAGCAGCCCATGGCTCTGAGGATGGCCCAGAGCAGTGGTGGCTCCGCATCCCCAGGCAAAGGAGTTTCAAGACACTCCATCTCCCAGCTCTTCCAGAACTGTGCCAGTTCAGTGACCCATGACGTGACTGTCTGGCCCCAAGGTTAGAGCCACGCTAGCCAGGGCAGTGCTCTCTCCAGGCATAGGGACAGGTCATCGAGAGTTGGATGTGCCACAGCAAGGACATGGAAGCAACAACAGCACTGACTCGAGCTGTTCTCTCCATCATCTCCAGCATGAGCAACCACCCCTGCTCCCCAAGCTGTCCCCCTGACCCACATACACACTGGGACAAGCACTGTGGCACACACACACTTCCCTCCCTCCCAGCCACTGCAGTAAGGAAGAGGCAGATCTCTTCAGGAACATGTCACCAAGCAGCTCGTCCCAAGTCCTTCTGGGTGCTGATGGCAGGAACAAGAAGGGCTGACCCAGACATCTGCTGAAGCCCTTAAGTTGCTGCCACAGTGGTCACAGTCTGGGACCTGCAACAAGCTCCAGCATGGTATGGAACCCAACTTGGGGCTGTGGGCAGACGGGAAGATGTCAGCTGGGGGTTATTAGTGACAGGCTCCCTGCCATGCCTTCTCCTAACATAAAGAATTATATAGCACATGGGTAGAGTCTGCTCCATTAGTTTTTAAATACAGCTAAGCCTGCCTGGCCCACCTGGGCTTCCCTGCAGCACGGCTTTCTGCAGCATCTCCCTTCCCAGCCCAGTATCAAACATCTGCTTTAAACACAGCTCTGGACTGGTAAATGATGAGCTACCTGCTTGAGGGGTCTAGCCTCCTTAGGAGATAATGTCAAGAGCAGCAATCAGCAGTAGAGAGCAATGCTCTCTCCAAAGGAGATCTCATTAAGTTAATGTCTATTGGAGAGAAGTACATGAAGTGACAACTCCTCTTGCAGCCCCCGAGGAGCTTTCAGGAATGACAGAACACAGGGAAGGGGGGGAAGGCTTTATTAAGCCTAGTAAGAATGGACACGCAAATAAGGTAGGGTTGTATAACTGAAGTACACTGCCACATCGGCAAACTCTGGCCTAAGACTCTAAAACATTTAAAAAAACCCCTGTCCCAGCCAAGATGCTCACCAATTCCCTTTCTGCTTTACCCTAGACATCATGATGGCATTCCTTGGAAAGGAAGGCCAGGGAAGAGGTGTCACCAACATGCAGACCTGGGCCAGAAAAGCAGAGGGAGATGGGGGATACAGAGCACTGCTGGGCACAGGCAAAGATCTCCTGCAGCACTCTGCTGAAAGGGGTCACCTCAGTTTATGGTGAGGACATCACTCTGAATCTCATGGCTCAGCTGGGTTTGGAGGTCACTCAGTTTCTTCTTCAGGCCGGAGAGCGCAGAGAGAACGATGGTCTCCGGGCGCAGAGAACCGCAGGACTCCACGTTGTAGTAAAACCTGAGGTTACAAGCGGGTGGGTTAAGTCACCATCTGCTCTGTGAGGAGGTGCAAAACCAAAAAGCACCTGCAGAGCAGTTCCAGCCTATCCTGACCCACTGCAGGGAGATCTGCTGGGAATCCCAGCCACTAGCACCATTCACCTCCCCAGCAGCAACAGCCAGCACTGCCCCTCTGCCATTGTCACACCAACACTTGTGGCTTCACAGGCTGCAGAAGCACTTCTAAGACTATTTCTGTTCAGGACCATAACCTGCGAGCCAGCACAGAGCCTCATACCAAGGAGTAAGGCTGGCTGCAGGCACCCCTGCAGCGCAAATAACCCAGGAGAGAGGGTATCGCCAACAATCACAGCATGAGACATCCACATAGGTGAATAAATGTCTGAAGCCCTTTTCCCCTGTAGGCCTCGTACTCCACCTAGTGCTGCAGTGCCCAGCTTGAGAACACAAACTCGGGACAGCCATCCAATACCTCCCAGAGGGGAAAACCTACCAGGCCTGGGCATATCGCCACTTAACTTCATCTTCTACCCTGCTTTTCAGGGAACACCAGGTCCCTGGGGTGGCAAACTTCAGCACAGAGTGAGTACTCCTACACTGACAAAAGCTGACAACATGGACCCGGCTAGTTACCCCATTCTACAGCTATGGTAGCATATTCAGCTTCCCACCTCTCTGGCTTCCCATTGGGATCGTAGGGAGCCTGAGCATCCTCCTCGTCGATCTCCGAGTACTCACTCTTGGGCCTGGAATCAAAGAGCAGTACAAGTCAGCACAGAGCCCACACTCCAGCCTGGCCCCATGGAGCTCAGGCCCTCAGCAGCACTGCTCAGACCCAGAGCGAACACAGGGTCTCACATCCAGCAGTTATGAGGCATCATGTCCCAGAGGAAAGCCCAGTCCCATGTTGCCCTTTCTGGCTCCTCACTAATGCCACATAGGCACCCAGTAGTGTTGGAGGAAGAGGATCAGCCCTGTTCTGCCCCAGTTCAGTGAGCCTGTGCAGGGTACTGTGGCTCCATCTACCTACCCTGGCACAATCTGGCAGGTACCTAAAGGGACGGGACAACGATGCCTGCAGGGACTTTGTTTATGGAGAAGCCTGAATGCTAGTTTTGGAGCAATCATCTTTTCTTTCTACTTTTCTCTTGGCCAGGAAAACACCGGAGCACTCCAACACTCAGATTGGGCAGCACAGCTGAGATGGGAAGGTCTGGTCAGCTTGGGCCTAGCAGGAAAAAAATGTCCTGCATTTGACCCCAGCTACATCAGTGAGTCCCATCCCATGACCTGCACCTCCACCCTTCTACACACATCACTACCAAAACCACTGCAATACCTGTGCATCAGCTAGGCCAACACATCTTTCTCCCCGTTACATCCCTTGGCTTATAGGACATCATACCAGAGAGACTTTTTGGAAGCATTTCCTCCACATAAAAAAAAAATCCAAAGCCTTGAGCTCTCTGAAAAACCAGCACAGAAAATGCTGTGTGTGCCAAAGTCTCCTGCTGGCCTTCCTCTGCCCCAGCAATAGCAAGCAAGGCCGATCCGAGCACCCTGCCATCAGCTGCCTCAAAACTGCACTTCTTCAACAAATCCTGTCTCTATAACAAATCCTGTCTCTGTAACTGAGAGAGATAAAGTGCTAACACAGCTGTGTGTTCACGTGACTTGCAGAACCACCTATAACTGAAAATAGGGCAGAGGTTTCCACCACAGATGTTTTGAGAGTCCAGCTGCATGCCAGTGCTCTGCCGACGGCCTCCAAAAGCAACTAGCATGAAAAAACAAACCAAAAGTAACAGCTAGCCTTGGACAGCAGAGGCCTTTGTCTCTGTATTGTCCTCATAGGAAACAGATGAACTTGGAAAGATGTACACATCATCGGGGAACAGACAGCTCTAATGTCAAGCTTCACCGAATCACAGAATCATCAGGGTTGGAACGGACCTCTGGAGATCATCTAGTCCAAGCCCCTGCTAAGGCAGGGCTGCCTAGAGCAGGTCACACAGGAGTTAGGTGGGTTTCGAACGTCTCCAGAGAGGGAGACTCTATAACCCCCTGGGCAGCAGACCCTGCACCAAATTCTGCTCCTGCACCAAGGTCTCCCAGACCTCTGGCTGCTGCCCTGCTGTTAGAGCAGCATATTCACCACCCCTAGTCCCTTCTCACAGCCTGCCTTGGCTAAAGCACCTGGTTCCTCACCCTGCTGCTGGCTCCAGAGTGCCCAATGCCAGGATGCCTGCCTGAACACCGGGACGCAGAGCTCAGGTTTGGGGAGAAAAGCTGATGTGTGGAGCTTCACACTCATGGAAAAGTGATACTAGGTGAAGTCCTTGCCCTGGCCAAAGCAGGGCAGCAGCTTTCCAAGAGCAAAATCATGTCACTTTTAGATGCGCTGCAGCATGGCACCTGTGTAGGATGGTATGCCAGAGCAGAGGAAAGGGCCAGAGAGGAAAACCCGGCTGTCAGAGCTCAGGCTCAAGGAGTTAGGATATGTATAGGGGAGATCAGAGCCACACACTGGGCTTCCTCAGAGCTGCAAAATCAGCCTTGCAACCTAATGTTACGCTCTTTGCTCTCACAACAACATCTTCCACCTTGTGTGAATGTATTCCTTCCTCAGACCTTACCCTTTCCTACATACCACTTGTGCAGGCAAGAAAAAGCATGAACAAGTGGTGGGAAAGATTATGAAAGTGATATAAAACAGCAGTGACAGCACATGAGGGGAGGACAAGAGGTGGCCACAAACCAGTCCACCTTGTATGCAGCTGCAACCAAAAGACTGGCCTTGGTACCCTAACACTGGAGCAGTCTGTGCAAGGGGAAGCTACAGGCATGCTCATGATAAGTTGCTGACCCAAATTATCTTTCCCAGTCCCTACACACATACCACTCCTCTGGCTTGGGGTACACAGTGTGCCTCAGCGCATTGTCTGGGTCATACTCAAAGGCGACACCAGCCGTGGGGTTCCACTTGGCATGCTCCTTGCCAAAGCCCTTCTTGGCATACGCTCGCAGCCTGAGCTCCTGGCCCTTCCGCAGCTTCACAATGAGGATGTCTGTAGAAAAGCACGAGCATGTTGGAGTAGGCTGCAGAGGAGAAAAGAGCTTGGATTCTCAGAGGGGCTCATCTGTGTCCCCAGAGTATCTAGAATGCATTCTGCTAAGTAAAATAAGAGATGCACAGTCCCTAACCAACAGCAGAGAGCACACCACTTTGCATCTCTGCCATCTCCAAGCTCTCGCAAGAGACAGAAACACTCTGACACAAGAGTTTGGTTTTGGAGATAGCCTTGAAGTGTCATTAAGACAAACTGCTAAGTCCAGTGATGCAGTGATGCTGGGTTCTCTTCACCAACTTTACCACTGCTCTACGGTTACACAGCTAGTAAAGGAAGGATGAAAGAACCTGAAAGAAAAACTCATGCCCTCCTCCAGCTCTTCCTCCTTGTGAAAACCACTTACCATCCTGCTCCACATAGTCATTGGGGTCATTGTCTCTGCTTCGAGATGTTACCTGCAGAAGAACAACAAAAGCAATCAAATTATGGCAAGATCAGCTTTTCTCCCCACACCAAGTAGCAGTTGCCTACAAAAGCTGAAGACTGCAGAGATCCACTCTGGAATGACTTACAAGACCAAATCCAGCCCCCCATATTTAATGGAAATTGGGACAATTCACGAAGCTGCAGCTACATATGTGACACCATCTCCAGCAGCCCGCCCACCTGCTTTCCCTGCCAGGATGGAGTGCTCCAGCCTAGCTGCTTGGTTCTGACATGCATCCATGACTGCTGGTAGTGACACACAGCACTCGCTGCACTCAGCCAAAGCAAGCAAGGCACAGAGCGCTACAGCTAGGCTTTAACCAGGCAAACATTGTCACCAGCCCCAGGTTGAGGTGACATCCAACTCTGGCATCAATAGTGTCTTAAAACACTCTCTTTTGCATCTGTTCTGTTCTGGCTCCGCCAGCCCTACTCAAGGCAACTGAGCAAAAGCAGTCTGTCAGCTGTGCCCTGGCACAGGTTCCTCCCACCTTGTTGTGCCAAGAACCAAGAACCAGAGGCCTTGAGGTTGCTGCCAAGCCTTCAAAGAGGCTGCTCCTGTCAGAGCTCTGGCAAAGTGAGCAGGAAGATGCAGTGACACAGCAGCAGGACACAAGCACACATGCTCCAAGTGTCTGAGGCAAGATCGAGGATCAACACTAGAGCATCCCAAGAGTTTGGGATGAGAGGTATGGGATGAAACTTTAACAAGGCCATGCCGCTTTGACAGGCTATAAGACTGCAAGTGGAGGACAACGAGGTGAAGAAAAGGAGGGCACTGGCACACAATGCTATCTCTACAGATATCCGTGCTTTGCTCTCCCACTGCAGTTTAAGTGGGGCTTTAGGCAATATGAAACATACTCAAAGGCTGTGCTCTGTCCACATCCCAAGCGCCTGCCTCAACAGAAACACAGAGAGGGCACTCAATGAGAAGCAGAGGCATTGCACTGACCGGAATAACCCGGGGGTTGTTGGAGATGAGATCGCGGGATGTGACGTGACGAGTCTGGTCTTCATTACACCGGACATCCAGGGTGAACTCCACAGAGCATTCCGGGCAGAACTCATCACACGTGCAATCCTGGGACACATGGGTCAAGACCTTTATGCCAAACCTCTCCCAGCAAGAAATTGGAAGTGCTTCCCATCAGGTCAGATACCCACCCCCATCAAAATAAGCACCCCATTTTGCTTGACTCACTCTGGAATATTGCATCTTATCCACAATGTCATCACTGGTGAGTGGGATGAGACCTGTAGGAAAAAAGAAATTGTGGGACAGCCCAAATGAGGCCACAGGAACACTGACCCTCCTGTCAACGTGGCTGGAGGAACAGCAGCCTCCCACGAAAGGTGCTTCAGTGTCCCTAGACTGATTTCATTCATGACCTTTGCATTGCTGCACATCCTCCCTGCACCCAGCACTCACCCAGCCTGTGTGCAATGAATTCATCATGGAGCACAGAGGAGTTGGCATCTATCTGCACCCAGTCGATGGCTGCAGAGAGGAGAAAGTCACAAGTAGAGGAAGACAAAGCTCAGGGGAGACCTTTTAACAGTCTTCCAACACCTAAAGGAGCTATGAGAAATCTTGAGGGGGTCTTTTTGAGAAAGGCCTGTAGGGACAGGACAAGCGGGAATGGCTTTAACCTGATAGAGGGGAGATTGAGGGCAGATCTTAGGCAGAAGTTCTTCCTTGTGAGGGTGCTGAGGCCCTGGCACAGGTTGCCCAGAGAAGCTGCGGCTGCCCCATCCCTGGCAGTGTTCAACGCCAGGTTGGACGGGGCTTGGAGCAACCTGGTCTAGTGGAAGGTGTCATGCCCATGGTGGGGGCTGGAACTGGGTGAGCTTTAAGGTCCCTTCCAACCCAAACCAGTCTGGGATTCTGGGATTCTATGAAAATTTCTGCGAGAAAAAGCCAAGGATTTTGTGAGGGCACAGAAAACATTGTGGAGACTGCAGTGAAACTAAGGCAGCCTCTGGTAACACACAGACGCGGCTAAACACAGGCGAGGTGAGCTAGAACCAGCTTGGAGACGCAGGAGGAAGAGGAAGGCAAGCAGTAAGAACGACGGGCCAGCAACCCATAGGCATGACTGCAGTACGCGGTACCTATGATGGGGACTTCAGCGATGAACACTCTCCGAATGGAATTCGCCACCCTGAGGGGAAGAAACAGCCGTGCTCAGGCACGAAGGACCGCGGAGCTTCGCAGCGCTCCGGCCCGCCTGCGGAGCAGCCGGACGAGGTTTTACCCCGGAGGCACCGAGAGGCCCGCACCGGAGGCACGGCAGGCCCTGCGCGGGCCTCCCGCCGGGCCCGGCTCCTCCCCCTGTCCCTCCCGCGCGGCGCTCACGCCAGGTCCGTGTTCTCGATGATGAACTTGACGTTCTCGTCCGTGAGCTCGGTGATGCGCACCGTGGGCTGGTTGGCGTACGGCATGGCCGCTCCCGCCCGCCGCCAGGCCCGGCGCGCCACGCTCCCGCCGGTGCGCCCCCAAAAAGAGTCCGTGCTACGCTGCAGAGTGACTTTATTGGTGCCGGGGAAGAGCCGGACCCGCTCCCGCGCCGCCGGGTCTCTGCTCACCGGCGCTGGTTCAGCCCCGCCAGGTTCTTGATCTGCGGGGCAGAGGGAGAAGCGGGTTCAGTGCTGCTACCCCGGGGCGAAGCCGCTCTCCCCAAGGCACGAAGGATCCTGCCCGGTCCCGGAGGTTTCAGCGCTACTGGGCAGCAAGTCTGGCTCCAGAAGAGCCGCCTGAGCTGGGTGAGGATGGGAAGACAGCTGCGGGCCTGGGGCTAAAGGCACCTTCTGTGGACAGGGGTGAACGCAAAAGTGCAGGGCAGAAAGATCACCATGGATCCAGCCACCGGCATCCTCTGACCTGAACTTGCTCCCCAGGCCAGGAGGCTTCAGCTTGGCTGTATTTCATTGTGAGGGTGCTGAGGCCCTGGCACAGGCTGCCCAGAGAAGCTGTGGCTGCCCCATCCCTGGCAGTGTTCAAGGCCAGGCTGGACGGGGCTTGGAGCAACCTGGTCTGGTGGAAGGTGTCCCTGCCCATTGGCAGAAACAACTTTAAACAATCTTTAAACCATCAGATATATGTGGGTTTTTTTTTTCCATTCTAACACGTGGTTTCCTGCTGATGTGTGGCATACTGAACACTTTTGCATTTGACTTACAAGTTGTGGAACCTGCAGTTCTTATCAGGTGTTCACTTTGAAAATGAAGTCAGTAGGGATTTTTGTATCTGTCCA
Source organism: Ara ararauna (assembly GCA_028858755.1). Taxonomy (NCBI): domain Eukaryota; kingdom Metazoa; phylum Chordata; class Aves; order Psittaciformes; family Psittacidae; genus Ara; species Ara ararauna. The sequence continues at coordinate 70,391,388 of CM054410.1, read as the reverse complement.
TTTCTCAGCCAAAGAGGTGGCTTTTCCTCTGCATGTGAGCTTTGAGCACCTATCCTGAGTTACAGCTGGGCTTAACCCATGACAGTTCTTTGTTTCTGCCCATGGCAGGAACTGGATGAGTTTTAAGGTCCCTTCCAGCACAAACCACTCCGCTGACTCTGACTCCATTTTTTCAGCCACACAGACTCTGACAATGGATTTAAGCTTTTGAGGGACTCAGCTTGCTTCTCCATTTTGCAGAGACCTGGAGAGCTCAGTGTACCTGTCCAGCTGTGCACTCACTCCCCTGTGCAGCACTCTTGGACATGGGAAGTTCTGTTAAGGACTTGTGGTCTGTAACAGTTAATGTACAGGGGTGATTTTGCCCTAAAACAAGCTGCCTGCAACCCCCCATCAGAAGTAGCCCAGTTCCTCCTGTCCATCTGCACAGTGGATTTGCTGATGTACAAGAGCACAAATAGAGCTTGAGAATGTCTCTAGTGGAGGGTCCTTTTAGCACATGCATGTGTGAAAGCAGGGAGAGGCTGAGAAACACTGAAGATGTGAAACGATTCCACTATAACTGTGGGGGAAGGAGATGGGAGAAATTCTTGAGAACCATTTCATACAGTAAAAATTATTTCTAGTTTATGTTCCAGCCTGTTTGTCTTCTACTGGTAAATTAGAATGGATTTCTGATAACAAGGAAATCACTTTGCTGCTAAATACAATGCGAGTTGTCTAAAAATAGAACCACAGGGAGGCCCTGAAGCCCTTCAAAACCATTCCTGGGTACAAGAAGGATTGTTTTGTATCCCAGAGGAAAAACAGCTTCCTCTACATGGACACAAAGCAGTGCAGGATGCTACCAAAAATTGAAAGGATTCTTGGAAGCACACTGCAGTCAACTGTAACAGCTTGGGGAAGTTACCCTGCTGCGGCCTGCGGACAGGTGCCATCTCCCAGGTGTCCATGGGGGCATGGGCGTTCCGTCAAGATCTCCAGGGCAGGCACTGGCAGAGGAAGAGATCTCTCAAGAAGTGATGTAGAACAGTTGCATTTATTCTGGTCACTTGTCTCTCATCCCTAAAGCTCACCCTGCAGCTTCAGACTTAATTTTTTATGCTCTATTACAAGTTATTTCACCCTAAAACCGTGAACTAACACCAAACTACCCAGAAAATCATCCTTACATGTAGTTATGAAAGATTATTCATTTTCATGCTGTGTTCTAGATTTGGGAGGAAAAACATGCTGAAATTCAGCATGGAAAGGTAGAGAAATAATTCTGCCCTTACAGCCCTATATTACTTACAGTAACTGCAGCTCCCATCAGGCCCTGGACAACTGCTTCTCCTGTTGACCGTACCTAGAAGACAGAAGGATAATGCCAACCACCTTTTGCTTCCTTTTGCAGTTACACTTGTAGACACCCAAGTACAGAGATGTAGTGCACAATAAACACGTATTTACTACGGAAAGGTTTTGACAGAAGCCAAGCACTGCAGACAAGTAATAGCCAGAGATAAGAAACATGGAAGACATTTCCTGGGAATACATGTCTCCGAAGCACAAGGCCAGTCTGACAAAGAAGGCATGTCATTTTACTAGAAAATGCTTTTTTTACTAGAAGATTTACTGCATTTATACAACCACCCATCAGTGCAAGGTGGTCTCTCTGCAGCTGCATGGTCTGTGTAATTGGGAAGCCAGGTATGTCTGCAGGTGTACCTGGGGAGAAGGGGGATGCTGCATGTGTACCTGCCCGTAACGTTACCTGATCAGCTGCATTGCCCATGCTCATGGCATCAGCTACTCTGTTTTTCAGGAAGCGCCAAGTCTCCTCAAAGTCAGGGGATGAATCCTGCAGCATCACCAGTTCAGTGGTGTTGTAGATGCCGGTGAGCACAGCTCGACGGGTGTACCAGTTAAACTACAAGGGCAGGGAATGAGAGACAGGGGAAGGTGTGACCTGAATGCAGATCAAAGATACAGCCCATGAAAGCAGACTGGAGAATGGCAAAGGAAAACAGCATTCCAACTGCACATTCCTTTCCCCACTTAAACTCCGTCTCTATGATGCAGTAGGCCACCAGCCAACACAAACATCTGATAGCACAGCTGTTCCTGTAGCACTAGACAGAGGTCAAGTACAGCATCTAAAACTGCTGAACAAGATCTCTGGCACCTGCTGCTGGCTGCAAGGAATCCTCTCTTCCGTGTGTGCGAGCCTGTGTGCACCGCGTCCATCTTTGCTTTACAGATACCCAATAGGCAGTGCAAAGATCTGAGGTGAGAAACAACTATACTGAGTGCTGAGCTGCAGTTTGTATCAGATACAAGCATGAAGAAAGGGAACAAACAGGGGACAGAACTGTGCAAGACATCACACCGAGATACACCTTTCCCAAATCCTATCATTGAAATGCTAATACTGCCTGTTGACTCACTAAATGGATCAGCACATTGCTAGCAGCAGTGCTGTTGGATGTGTTACAACAACAGGTTACACAATGCAAAGAGGCACAAATAACTCCAACTCTTCAGTCTTTCCAGTTGCACTTGAACCGCTGGCAGACAACATATATAAACACATTTTAAAATAAGGCTTCCACTTCATTTGCTGCTATTACCTAGAAAAAATACTGGCTCTTCCGTTCATGACTACAAAGGCCTTATTTTTGAAAACAAGCTGGATAGAAAGCCCTGCACTGCCTGCACCACGATGAGCGGAGAAACTTCAAGGATGCTGCAACTTGCAGCTGCATTTCTAAGGTGCCCGAGACCAAACGCTTTCTGTTGATTTCTCCTTCGGCTCTGAAAAACCTACCCGAAGAGGTCTCTGAGGCACTGGCATACTCTACTGAGCTCCTCGTGTGGTGAAGAGGGGGTCCACCACAGTTGACACTAAACCCCTTTACTGAGAAAGGAGGAGGAGGCTGAGCACCACAGCTTCGCAAAGGAAACTCAGGTAACTGGCACAAAGATGCCAACAAAAAGACAAACTTTAGAACCTCTCCTAATCCCTGCATCTGTGAGGAGACTTTAGAAGAGCTCAGTGCAGACACCAACTGACACATCAATTGGACTTTCATAACCCAAAAGGGACTTGCAGTTCCTGATGCAACCACAGTCTTTCACATCTCTTCTGGTTTATTCCTTTAATTTTTCTATCATCTTATTTATTTTTCACTGCAGTAGCTTCTCTTTTATACACAGATAAAAGCAGCTTATTAAAGTACTTTATTAACATTGTTCATTCAGCTTTTCCCATTTCTCCCTACATATATATGAATTAAAGTAATTTATTAATTGCTTTAATTAAGGTTATAATTTTCTTTCATTTCCTGCCAGAAAGATGAAAGTTTTAATAAGCTGATGGTGTTTTTGGGTAGGTTCTTTAAAAGTTTTTAAGTCAAATCTGCAAATGCTAGTGCTGGTGGAAGAGATGTGACAGAGACACTGCTCACGTACTGAATACAGATCAAGGTTTAGGCTCAAAGTCACAAGAATTTTGTCTAGGAAGGTAAGACCTTTAATTTGCACTAATCTCATGGGCACTAATTTGCATTTAGTCCTATTGGCTCTTAAAACTGATCAGAAAGGACCCTTGGGTGTTTCTGAAAATGTCTTTCTCATTCAACAATGGGATCATTTCAAGAGAGACATGGCCCAGTGCCTGCTTCAACCCATCAATTTGCTCAGGTGCTGAGGGGTAGCACCAGCCAGTCTGCAAAGCATCAGGACTTACGTCTGTGGACTGGTCTCCAGCATACTGCCAGATATCATCTATCATGCTGGTGAGGAGGTTAAGGCTGGAAGGGATGTTACGCGGGAGCAACAGGATGCTCAGAGCCTGCAAAGGAAACACAGATAAATAGGAGAGATGAAGAAAGAAGGACATTAACATTAAAGCAGACCAACAATGCTCTGTTATCTTTGCCCTGCTGCTGTTGACTTGCCTCCCGCTCCCAGTGACAAGTCCTCCCTGCTCTTTTCAGCTTTCCAAGTGGCAGGATTTGTGGGGAATATGTGTTGGAACACTGTGGCAGCTGAGCTCAAGCCTTAGCCTGTGCTGGAGCTCCATGCCCCCTGCTCAGCAAAACCCCCACTATGTTGTCTCTCCAAAGCTGCCTCTCCAAGAATGGAAACAGCATAGTCTGAACTGACTCACACTTGCACTGTGCCCCTATGGGCAGGGAGTCAAATCTCTCATTTCTCCAAATTTGACTTTGAACTCGAAGCAGCCATCAAAAGCAGAACAGCCACTCATAATGGCCCTACTGGGATCCTACAGCCTTTCAACATAGTAACACAAGAGCAGGAGAGTCATAAACCACCCACATCCCTCACAAGGCAAGTTATGCTAATCTGGAACAAACCCATGAATCCTGTCTTCTCTCTCTGTAAGGAATGCTGTATGAAGCTGCCCAGAAGCCAGGAGTGACTCTGGACAAGAGGCTGACTTTGCAGTAGCCTCTGCAGCCCACGGTTGGGAACTCCTTGCTTATTACTGCGGCCACAATTCAATTCCCTTCCCACCCCGGGAAGAATGGCTTGAGACTTAAATCTGAAGTTTTAAGCATGTAGCCCTCTCAGTTCACAGATCTGCCCTCAGGTTGTCAAGGTTTTGTCACTTGCATGCTGGGCAGGCAGTTTCCTGCAGCAAAGCAGGAGTTCCATGTTCCCAGGTGTCAGGTGATATCGGTGCAGCCAGAATAATGCTGCAAGAAGCCTGACTTGCAGTGACACTGCAACAGGACTGAGCAGACATGGCTCGTCCCCTGGGATCCCAGATGGTGAATAATGCAGCAGTTTGCTTTTCCAGAACTGCAAGAAATTGTTGTTCTAAGGACACCTCTAACAGCTTCCTGCCGAGGCTGCTCTCCTCTTGAAGGCTACAAATCATGTGAAGCCAGTGAGCCTTTCATATAGAACCCTGAACTACTTTGGTGGACAGACTATGTCGAAGGTCACAGTGTGTTTAAAATACAAATGAAAAAGGAGACAATCTTGGTATTCATTTTATACCTGGGGCCATTTCTCAATATATGGAATCAGCATCCTAAGTCTGGCTTCCACAGCATCCTTCAGGAACTGATCTGTAGGCTTCTTCCTGGGTAAGGAAAAACCTCAAATGTGAAGAACATCCAAATTAAGCTCAATTCTGACTTGAAAGATCAGTCGCTTGCCTGCCTCAGCAGTAGATATGTGAAGTATTATGTGTCCTTCATGCCTCTGCTACAACTCTGTGAGAATGGTTTTATTTGGCTAAATTAATTTTTAACTTAAACTATCTGTGTCCCAGGAGGCCTCTCTGTCTATCCAGTCCCTTTGGCAGAGTTTGCCAAGGAAGTTGTCTTTTCATAGCCAATACTCACTCTGCTTCGCCCAACTGCACTAGCTTTTGTTCCTGCTCCAGCAGCTCAGACAGCTTGGTGTTGCACTCAGACACGAAGTGCAGGATCAGGTCACTGCCATCACTGTGAAACATCCCTGCAGCAGCAACAGAGAGACCCAGGGTCTGTAGGGAAGAAGGGAGAAGCACAGACTAAGTCATACACTGCTAAGCAGGATCCAGCTGCGAAAAGTGTTGTGTTTCTTTTTTGAACAAACTTATATGAATTTAAACAAAGCAACACTGCATTAAAAAGTACTTCCTGTTGGTTTCCTCTCTTTAGGATCACTGCTTTACATGGTGCCTTAGTGTAACTCTCACAAGGTTATCCTGTAGTAGCTGGGCCGCATTCCATTTGCTGACTGGGTTGCATCACCCAAGAGTATGTGGGGGAAGCATGCAGGCCTGGCTGTCTGGACTTAAGCTTCATCCAGTTTTCAACTGGTTTGTTGCTTCTCTCCCACATACCTTGGCTCCCTCTGCAATGGCTTCTGCAGTCCAGCCATGTTCAGGCACAAACTCCAGCGCTGCTGTGAGGATTCGGTGCTGCAGCTGCTCCTCGCTCTCATAGTCCTCAGACTCCTGGCCGCCCTGGCCAGTGTAACTATGAGAAGGTATTGTTACAGTGAGGGAATGTCACCATCAAACACCAGCAACCTGGCCTCTGCCACTCACTTGCTGCCACTGCTGCGTGCTGGCATGCTTTTGAGGTCTGCTTGGTATAATTCTCACTTCCTCCTGTAAAATCCTTCCCTTTCCAGGAAAAGGATTCTTAATGAATCTTTGCTATGAGAGAAGAGAAAAATACAGGAGCGCTCAATCTAGGTGCCTACATGGAGACCAATCAGCCTCAGATTACCCCTCCTTTAATAAAACCAGCTAAACTATAAGCTTTTCCAACAGGGACTCTACAGTTACAGGAATATGGACAACATTGTCCATATTTTGTATGCATTTACACAAAAATCCAGGAGTGAAGGCTTGCGTTTTGCAGACCAGAGAGGTTCCCTCTTGAAAGCAAGTTCCATCCTGTCTCCACATCTGGCAGTGGAATTTGCACTGTCTTAGCAAATCAGCTGTCCAGTTGCTGCAGTCTGAAGCTTCATTAACTCTGGATCTTGTTGTCTCCAAGCTTCAATGCAAGTTTCAGGAAACCAAAGCCTATTGGCAGGACAGCACTAGAAACAGCTAGTGAGTTACCTGGGACAATGGCCTTGACGTTCCTGCTCAGGCTGGTGATCAGCTGGATGCGAATCGAACTGATGCTGAGAAGAAGATGCCAATGGCTCCTTCTTCTGCTCATCGAAGACTCTCCTCAGCACAGCTGAGGCCTGGAAAGCACGCTGTGGTGGATAGAGCTGGCACTGGAGTGCTGAAAGGGAAGCCAAGATTCAAATGTCTCCTTCCAATAAGAGGAAACACAGAAAATTAAGATGAAGCAGAGAGCTATGGTAAACCCAGCTGAAAAGAACAGAAATGTGTAGAAAGTCTCTTTACACTTCTGAGAAGCGTCCCTCTCAGCTGAGCTCATGTCTACTTGGTGACAATAAACTGAAAATGTTTTGTGAGGAAAAGAACTGTACAGATGGCACAGCAAACAGAAAGGAGTCTCCCAGTCTTGGACTGGAAACCAGGCACACAAACATGCCCTGACTGCCCTGAAGCATGCCCGCTCTCTTTTTTGGTCCCTGACAAAGGGGAGGAATGAGAGGAGTTAAGAGAAAGGCACTGACCCCTGAGCCTGGGACAAGAGGCAGGTAATATCCCAGAGAACGAGCAATGTTAACAGACACAACCGAGATCAGGACCCATGTTTCTCAGGTGACTCAAAGGCCACACAGCTCTCGATTACGGCTGCTCTGTGAGAATTTATAATTGAACTGCAATAAGCTTGCGTTGCACAGCCCACACTCAACCATCACCAAACTTCTCCTCAACCCCGCTCTCAGTCCCCTTGAACGCCTTGCGCAGTTTCAGGGCCCGGAAGGTGCAAGAGGCTTCGCTCCCCAAACATACCCCTGCGGCAGGCTATGTGTCTCCAGCCCGCCTGACCAGGGTCCACAGCCACCAACCCCGGGCGGGACCAGACCTGGAGCTGGGTCTGACCTGGGGCTGGGGCTGAGGCCGGGAGTGGGCCCGAGCGTGAGCCGGAGCATAGAGCGACCACACAGCCCCGCACCGCCCGCTGGCGGCGCCGCTCCTCTGCCCTTCACATCACCTTCCCCGCCCCGCCCGGCCCCGTCCCGGCGGCACGAGGCCTCGCCCGCCGCGCTCCCCCCCGCCCCTCACCCGCGCGGCCCCGCCAAAGCCGCCAGCCCGCCAGCCGCGCGCCTCTCGCCGCCGCTGCCGCCGCCATCTTGGAAGCGGGCAGCAGCGCGGTTACGTCAGGGCGCCGGGACGCGGCTGTGACGGCGTCGGAGCGGGCGGACGCGAGGCGCGGTGAGCGGGGCTGAGGGGAGGCTCAGGGGCGGTAAGTCGTGCGCGGCTCGTGGCACCGGGGCGCCTGCTTGGAGGCAGACATTACCGTTTGCACCCTTAAATAGCCTTCCCGGGGGCCGCTCGAGCGGGACGGAGGGAGCTGTGTCAGGGAATGGCCGCGTGACATTCCTGCGTGACATTCCCTCCCGTATCTTGGTTTTCAATCTGTTGGAGCTCGCAGCCTCCAGTATTATTTGCAGCCCTCTCCTTGCCCTGTTTTGGGCAGTGGTGTTCCTCGAGGGCTGGTAAATGTGTGTGGAATTCAGATAAGGCCGTCTTCATGCTGGGCCCAGCCCTTGGGCCTCCTCCCTGCGTGGTACAGGGTGGTGTAAGGCCTGAGTCCTCCGCGGAGTGGTAGGTGGACTCGTGTTGCTGTTGATGCAGCTTGGGCTCTGGGCTGGTATTGAAAAGTCACAACCTGCTGTTATGAGAGGAAGGTGTGTCTTTGGATTCAGCTTTGCCATGTTACCCTAACAGCCTATGTATCTTTTCAGGTTTTTGGCCATCTTCCTAGGAAAGATGGCATTTTTTAATGGGATTAATTTGTGTGGTTACTAGTGTTACTGGCTGTTGTAGTTGCTTAGCTTGTGTTGCATATGTGTACAAGGCCAACTGGGAGGTGCTATAACCAGCAGCACATATCCAAGATCATAGAATCATAGAACAGTTAGGGTTGGAAAGGACCTTAAGATCATCTAGTTTCAACCCCCCCTCTCATGGGCAGGGACACCTCACACTAAACCATGCCACCCAAGGCTATGTCCAATCCAGCCTTGAACACCACCAGCGATGAAGCATTCACAACTTCCCTGGGTAACCCATTCCAGTGCCTCACCACCCTTACCGTAAAGAATTTCTTCCTCATATCCAATCTAAACTTCTCCTGTTTAAGTTTGAACCCATTACCTCTTGTCCTCTCACTACAGTTCTTCCATTCCTTAACTGGTTGGTGCTGGGGGCTGCATTATCACAAATTCCTACTAGAGTGGGTCAGACAAGGTGCAGAGCTGTCCTGTTCTGAACATGTTTGCAGTTTCCAGGAGAGAGGGGTCCACAGCGCATACAGCCAGGGGAACCGTGGGTCAGAATCCACTCCACACCTGACTGCAGGCAACTGCATTGAATCTGGCACAGGGTACCCATAAGCTATGCTTTCAGGACAGCATGGCAGCAATAAGACACTACCCAGAGTGTGTAATGTAATGATTTCTGGTGAGGACTTTACTTACAACAGGCTGTTCCAAAGCAAGCGTGTGGCTTATCGCTGATTGAAGGTATATTGGGCAGCTGGTGTGCTCACTTGTGCTTCCCATTCTCTGTGCTTGTGTTAAATGGGAAGGAAAACAGGTTTGTAGTGGAAGCGTAGAGTGAAAGAGGCTCAGTGATTGTTCCCATAGCTGGTGCTGCTGTGTGTACAGGTGATTATGACACTGCTGGAGCGTGGCTTTTCAGCAGGCTCTGTCAGGAATGCAATTTCTTATACAATACTGGTGCACACAGGTTTCTCAAAGCTGTTACTTTCTGTCCCCCTCACATTCTGTTCCTCTCTGTGCAGTTGCTCACACAGTGCCACCCATGAGTCGAGAGTCTCAATCTGGAATGCTGGGAAGGATGAAAATTGCTTTTCTTTTTTTCTTTTCCCCTCATGTACTGCAGAGGCAGATTCTGCTAGGTCAGGTCTCTCCTGAGTGGGAGAGACAAGGCAGTGTTTCATGTCAAATGGAAACCATGCTGAGGCACATAGACACTAAGGGGGCAATTGGTGACAGCCAGTGTGGCTTTTTTTAAGGACAAATTGTGCCTGGCCAATTTGGTGGCCTTCTGTGATGGACCACAGCACTGGTGGATAAGGGAAGAGTGACTGACATCATCTGTGTGGACTTGCACAGTTCGACACTGTCCAACACAACATCCTTGTCTCTAAACTGGAGAGACATGGTATTGATGGATAGACCACCTGGTGAATTGGCTGGGTGGTTGTACTCAGAGAATTGTGGTCAATGGCTCAGTGGCAAGTGGTGTCCCTTGAGGGTCGTAGTTCAACAACTTTTTCAGAGACATGGACAGTGGAATCGAGCACCCTCAGCAAGTTTGTGGTGACACTGAGCTGTGTGGTGTGGCTGACATGCTGGCGGAAAAGGATGAGATCCAGAGGGACCTGGATAGGCTGGAGAGGTGGGATCATGAGAACTTCATGGAGTTCAACAAAGCCAAGTGCAAAGTCTCCCCTGGGTTAGGGCAATACCAAGCACAGCTACGGGCTGGGGAAGACTGGATGGAGCAGCCCTGAGAAGAAGGACTTGGGGGTGTTGGGTGATGAGAAGCTCCGAATACCCGGCTCACCATGACCCAGCTTCAGTGTTTGCTTGAGTCTGGATCCCCCCGATGTGCTGGGCTGCATCCCCAGAGCATGAGCAGCAGGTCAGGGAGGGGATTCTCCCCCTCTGCTGTGCTCTGGGGAGATCCCCCTGCAGTCCTGTGTCCAGCTCTGGGGCAACAACACAAGAGGGACATGGAGTAAGTCCTTAGGAGGCCACAGAGGTGCTGCAAGGGCTGGGGCAGCTCTGCCTGGAGACAAGCTGAGAGAGCTGGGCTTGTTCATCCTGGAGAAGAGAAGGCTCCTTAAGGGGAGACCTTAGAGCAGCTCCAGTGCCTAAAGGGGCTACAAGAAACCTGGAGAGGGGCTTTGGACAAGGGCCTGTAGGGACAGGACAAGGGGGAATGGCTTTAACCTGACAGAGGGAAGATTGAGATGACATCTCAGGAAGAAGTTCTTCCTTGTGGGGGTGCTGAGGCCCTGGCACAGGTTGGACAGGGCTTGGCACAACCTGGTCTAGCCAAAGGTGTCCCTGCCTATGGCAGGGGTTTGGACTGGATAAGCTTTGAGGACCCTTCCAGCCCAAACCAGTCTAGGATTCTGTGATGAAAAAGTTGTCACTAGTCTGGAAATCCAGAAATGCCATCCAGAGGGACCTTGACACACTTGTGAGGTGGGCTGATGCCAACCTGATGAAATTTAACTGTGCCAGGTGCAAGGTCCTACACCTGGGTCAGGGCAATCCCAGGCACAGCTCCCACAGGTTGGGAGGAGAAGAGATTCAGAGCAGCCCTGTGGAGAAGGACTTGGGGTGTTGGCTGATGAGAAAATGAACATCAGCTGGCTTCAGTGTGTGCTAACAGCCCAGAAAGCTGGCTGCATCAAAAGGAGCATGACCAGCAGGTTGAGGGAGGTGATCCTGCCCCTCTACTCTGCTCTCCTGAGACCTCACTTGGAGTATTGTGTGCAGTTCCGGTGTTCTCAACATAAAAAGGACATGGAACTGTTGGAACAAGTTCAGAGGAGAGCCATGAGGATGATCAGGGCACTGGAGCACCCCCCCATATGAGGGCAGGCTGAGAAAGTTGGGGCTGTTCAGCCTGGAGAAGAGAAGGCTGCGTGGAGACCTCATAGCAGCCTTCCAGTATCTAAAAAGGGCCTATAAGGATGCTGGGGAGGGACTCTTCATTAGGGACTGTAGTGGTAGGACAGCAGGTAACAGGTTCAAACTTAAACAGGGGAAGTTTAGATTGGATATAAGGAAGAAGTTCATTACTGCGAGGATGGTGAGGCACTGGAATGGGTTGCCCAGGGAAGCTGTGAATGCTCCATCGCTGGCGGTGTTCAAGGCCAGGTTGAACAGAGCCTTGGGTGATGTAGTTTAGTGGGAGGTGTCCCTGCCCCTGGCAGGGTGGTTGGAACTAGATGATCTTAAGGTCCTTTCCAACCCTAACTATTCTATGATTCTAAATCCGGTGTATGTCTCTATTAAAATCTTTAAGGAACGCAAGTAAGTTTTTTGTTGTTATTTAGGTTGGTTTGGGGGCATTTTTTGGGGTTTGGTTTGGATTTTTTTTAGGCATGGCCTGCAGTTGCCCTCAGCTTGGGGGACCTCTACTGCCTGTCTCCAGAAAATAATCTCCATTTACTAAAAGAAGTCAATGTTCTGTGATTAAATCAGTCCACAGATGTTCATGTGGAGCTTGACAGTACCCCTTCTGTGTCCCTCCCCTGACCTGTTACTCTCTACTGCTGTCAGGTTTGCTTCTGCTGTGGACATGGGGGAGTATGGAGTCGCACCAGGCCAGCGCGTGGCCATCATCTGGGACAGCTCCTCGCCTGTTGAAGCCCTGAAGGATTTGGTGGATAAAATTCAGGCACTGGTGGGAGCTGGTAATCGCGTGTCTGTGGAAAATGTCAACCAGCTGTCTCAGTGTAAGAATTAGCTTCGTTTTTCACCCTTTCATTAAAGGGAGAGAGTACTTCTGTTGTATGAGCTGACATCTCTGGGGCCCCAAAGCAAGAGGGATGTGGAGCTGTTGCAGTGAGTCCGGAGGAGGCCATGGAGATGCTGCAAGGGCTGGAGCAGCTCTGCCTGGAGACAGGCTGAGAGAGCTGGGCTTGTTTAGCCTGGAGAAGAGAAGGGTGCTTAAGGGGAGACCTTAGAGCAGTTCCAGTGCCTAAAGGGGCTACAAGAAACCTGGAGAGGGGCTTTGGACAAGGGCCTGTAGGGACAGGACAAGGGGGAATGGCTTTAACCTGACAGAGGGGACACTGAGATGAGACATTAGGAAGAAATTCTTTCCTGTGAGGGTGGTGAGGTCCTGGCACAGGTTGCCCAAAGAAGCTGTGGCTGCACCATCCCTGGCAGTCTTCAAGGCCAGGTTGAACAGGGCTTGGAACAACCTGGTCTAGTGGAAGGTGTTCCAGTCCATGGCAGGGGGATTGGAACTGGATGAGCCGTAAGCTCGCTTCCAACCCAAACTAGTCTGGGATTCTGTTTTCTTCTATGATTTGTAAGTCAGCACTCAGAACAACAATACTGCTAAATTAACACCAGCAGTACAGCAAAGGAAGTGATACACCCTAGTCTTGCTTCCTATGGTGTCTTTAATCAGTTGTTGCTGTTGTACATAAGCATGAGGGATGAGGAGGGAGGTGGAACTGATGTGTTAAGCAAAGCTGTGTGTGTAAATATGTAAAATTGTACCATCTTCCCCTTTCTTGTTTTTCAGCTGCTCACAAGGAGTCTGGTTTTGATGTGATTCTCTCTGGCATGGTACCAGGCAGTACAGCGCAGCACAGTGCCGAGGTGCTGGCAGAAATAGCCCGGATACTGAAGCCAGGGGGCTGTGTCCTCCTGAAAGAGCTGGTGGTCACAGAATCAGGTGAGAGAATCCACATCAGCCTTGCTTTCATGACAGCATAACAATTCTTCTGAGGATTAGGCTGAAATGGAAGGACAGGAGCCCTGACTGACCTTCAGCGATGTTCACTCTCTTGACACACTAACTTGAATAGTAAGGCATTTATCCTGTGTTTAAGCTGGTAGGCATCCAAGATATTTGCAGTCACTCTTCCCCTATGAAAATCCTAAAATGGTTTGGAAAGGACCTTAAAGCTCATCCAGTCCAACCCCCGTGCCATGGGCAGGGACACCTTCTGCTAGACCAGGTTGCTCCAAGCCCCATCTAACCTGGCCTTGAACACTGCCAGGGATGGGGTGCTGATAGACTTGATCCTAAACTACCTAGAAAAGGCATGTGATATTAAATAGGTGCAGATGTTGTGTTTCCAAGGAGCTTCTGCAGTGATTTTAAAAACAGGTGACAAGTGCCAGGAGAGACTGCCCAGAGCCCAGCTGAGAAGTAGGTATCCAGAAAAGGTACAAGTGTTTGGGCTTAAGTTTTAAGAGTAAAACCAGAGCATGTTCCAAGGAGCAGCTGGGGGATCACATGAGGAGGTGAACACGAGATTATTTCTCTGTCTTGTACTTGACCTGCATTCAACTTTGCTGGCATGGGGAGCTGGTTCAGGGTGGAAGTAGAACTAACACACCATGTGGTAAGAAGAGAAGCATCTGTGCTGATGACATTTGCACTGGCACAATCTACAGTGCTGAAAAGGGTGGTGTGAGTGGCAGCAGAAACACCTTCTTCAGCTTGGGAAGATTTGCCAATGTCTTGGAGCTAGCAGTGGCTCTGTAGTGCAAGTGGTACCTTAGGAGCAGGGTGGAAGACTTCTGGGACACAACTAAGAATGTGCAGATCTGGAGGAGATGAGGTTTCTTTTTTCCAAAGTCAGGCTGGAATTTGGTGGACTAGCAAAAAAGAGTGAGACTACTGAGAGAGTGTGAATGGATTCTGTTCAGTACAATCCTGTGCCCCAGCACAGTGAATGTGTAAGAGCTTTTGCCTGCAAGAACAAGGCTCTTGACTGCTGCTTCTGAATGAAATGTTAGTTTAGGAGTCCACGTTTTGAAAGCCTCTTGAGTTGTTCACTTTAATATGTAAAAATATTTTGGGGGAATGTTTGGGTTTTGGGGTGGGTTTTTATCCTTTTTCTGATGAGCGTTCATTGGATTCAGGAAGGTTCAGGCATGTATAGAACAGATCTGAAGCTAGAACAGCTTTGTCACACAGGCTACTACTTTAATGAACAAGCTGCTTACATTCTTCTGGTTTGCTCCTGTTGTCAACCAGAAAAGGCCCAATTTTAAAGCAGAGGTTTGGCTTGAGCAGTTTCTTCTAAAGCTCTTGCTCTTCTAGGTTTCTCAGTGACCACTGTTCTTTTTCTTCCCTTCTACTACTTGTTGCTTTTGTGTCTTCCAGGAAACAACAGAATCAAGACAGCAGACAAACTCCTCACAGCTCTGACTCTCTCTGGATTGGTGGAAGTGAAGGAGGTATGCATGTACTGACCACTTCCAGAAAGTCCCTTGTGATGTAGGTGGTGATTCCTGGGGACTTGCTGGGTGACAAGGTGTTTAGCTACCCTAGATTACTCTAAATGTGCTTGAGCACTGCCTGCCACAGACATTAGTTATAGCAGAGGTAGTGGGTTTTTTTAAGACTGAAAACACTGATTGTCTATGTTCACTGGGATGCTAGACTGGGCCTTCTGCAGTGTGGTAACAAAAAATCTTACATTGCAGCTGCAAAAGGAAGCATTGACCCCAGAGGAGGCTCAGTCAGTCCGAGAGCATTTGGGTTACCAAAGCCATGATCTATTCATTGTTCAGATAGAAGGCAAGAAGCCCAATTTTGAAGTGGGATCCTCAAGTCAGCTCAAACTTTCCTTTGCCAAGAAACATGGTGCTTCAGGTAAGGAGTGGTGCATGCTACATTTCTGATTGCCTGCAAGCACCCCTTGGAAGAGGGAGACAGCTCAACCCTGGAGTGCTACAGTAAAAACCTGTGAAGTGGGGCTTTCCGAAGTTGTTTCAGCTATTTTCTGGGAGTAGACAGGGCAAAGGCAGGAGTAACTACTATTTCTTCCTTTGTTTTGGCTCCAGAAAAGCCCCCTGTGGACCCAGCCACTGCCAAGCTGTGGACACTCTCTGCCAACGATATGAACGATGAAGAGATGGTTGGTATCTGGTGTGGTTTATGAGGCTTTGCTGCTGTTTCTTCTCTCTCTTCTTTCCTATTCTAAATAGTTTCAGTCATGCCTTTTGGGAAGCTTTACAATTTATGAGGTATAAAAGCATCCGTAGAGCAAAATACCTCATATGTGAGGTCTTGAGAGCCCAGAGGTGTGGTGAGGGTGGAGGGGAGACACAGGTAAGGGGCACAGCTACAGCACCTTAATGTTAGTGCTACAGATAGCACCATTTCTTTAGACATAATACAGCAGTGGCATTCCCTGCTGACAAATCAGTTTCCTGCATGTTCTCTTTCATTGTGTTTTGAGGATCTTTTGGATCCTGATGAGCTGTTGGATTCAGAGGATTTGAAAAAGCCAGATCCATCGTCCCTCAGAGCTCCATCCTGCAAAGAAATGGGCAAGAAGAAAGCGTGCAAGAACTGGTCAGTGTTGGAATTAGCATATTGGTGAACCTTTCAACTGTAACATTAAATCCTTGGAGCTGGATGTGTTTTAAAAAGATTGTGGGCAATTTGCTGTTCTTCAGAGCATAATTCTCTTGGTTCATAACTTTTCTTAATTATTTTAATGTAAATCCAAATGCAGTGAGAATTGACTAGCTGCCCCAAAGCTGCTACAAATTACCACACTGATGTGATCAACAGCCTTCCTGAGGGTGGCTACACAGTTTGTGCAGCCTTGGCTAAAACCCTGGTTTCTCAGATCTGAAGAAGAAAAAGCACACATAGCAAATACCATATAGCAATTTCCTACTCGGTTTAAAGGTGAGGAGTGTGCTTCAACACTTGTTACACAAACTGTGGTGTTGAGGAACAAAGTGAGGGGCAGGAGAGTCCCAGTGTCAGCTGTGTTGTGTGACAGAGCAAGGGCTGTTGCACGTGAGTAGGGCTGGAAGGCGTGTTGGTGATTCAAACCTTTAAACAGAAATGTGCAGGTGACTTCTTTATTTTTCTATAGCACATGTGGCCTGGCTGAAGAACTGGAACAGGAGAAGAAGAGTGCACAGCCCAAATCTGCCTGTGGAAATGTAAATAGTAATTTTTGTTTCTATGCTTTGCAGGGCATGATCTCTATCTAAGAACTGTGTTCTCTAGTGAGTGCTCCCTAGGCTAGCGTACCACTCCCAAACACTGCTTGTGCTGCTTCTGCCATTGCCCACACACTCTGCATCACTGCATCTGTCCCTGTGGGAGTCAGAATGAACAGTGAACCTTCACCTTCCTGCTGCTGTGCTCACAGGGCAGGTCACCTTGCGGGAGGGAGAGAGGGGGCATTTGGGGGTGGCCCCAGCCCAATATGCAGCCATGCCTGGGCACACTGGCTGGGGGGAAGCTTGCACAATGCCCTGCACAGCTCTGCTAACAAGACATGCCTTGGGAAGAGGGTAGGAGGGAAGTGTTTTCTGTGCTGACGTGCTGCGGAGCTGGAAAAGCCATATTCCAGGGGAAGAGAGCTGAAAGTTGCTGCTGGTTACAGAAGGTGCCTTTGTTTCTCTTGGCAGTGCTACTTGGGGGATGCGTTCCGCTGTGCCAGCTGCCCTTACCGGGGGATGCCAGCCTTCAAGCCTGGGGAGAAGATCCTCCTGAAAGAGAACCAGCTGCATGATGCCTAACCAAGACAGCTCTGGATGTCCTATGAATGACTCCTCTGCTCTTTCATCAGTCTGAGGTTCTTCCTGCAGTCCTCCTCATCCTCTCAAACTCATGCTTTCCAGCCAGTATTTCTTGTGGGAAGGACACTGTGGGCACTGACACTGCTGTGAGCTTATCACTTGTAGTCAGCCTTGGGATACCTTAATAATCTTTGGTGACAAGTGGCCTCATATGTATTAGGCTTCAGCATGTTATGCTTTGTTTTAGCTGGCTTGATTTCATACTGGGACACTGATCGTCACAGCATGTCCCACCAGCAGAGAGAAGTAGAGTCAAGTGTCAGGTTGTGTGTGTGTGGCACAACTGTACATCCCCATGCCCTTGTCATACAGCTTTAATTTGTCCTGATTTTCCCTGATGAATCAGCAGTTCTGGCTCACTCTCAGGGTGACACTGGGTTCCTGCTCTCTTTTAAATGTGAACCTGCAGTTCCTTGCCGTGTGAAGGTGGCTCAGCAGCTCCTGTTGCAAGCCAGGAGCAGGGATTGCATTGAGCAGCATGTGCTCTGAGCAGCCTATGTGAAGTGTGGCAGGCACAATGAATTTCCAAGTGTTTTAGGAGCCTGACCCCATCCATTTCCATCAAAATGACAAAGGCTAAGTCCCATTGAGGAAACTCCTGCCCTTAAAGCAGGGAGCAGATAAAACAAGATCTGCCTGGTCCTCTCACACCTTTCTGTCCAGCTAAATTGATAACACAAGGGCAATCTGAGCCTGCTGCCTCTCTCTGTGGCTACCAAGTCAGTTACTGACAGTGTCCAATAGGTAAGAACACAGCAGTAATTAACTTCTAGACTGTCTGCTCCCACACAGCAAGATACTGAGAACTATTTATTTGTAATCAGTGAAGCACCCACGAGGTGCAGGGTGAGGGGCTGCTCGGTCTGGGCTGCTCACCCAGAGCGGAAGAGGAGGAAAACCCAATGCTGGTGTTTCTGGGGGATTGCTTTGTTGGGAGCTCTTGCTCTACAGGATACAAGTGCTTCTTGTGCTACCTGAGTTACACACTGAACTCTAGAGGGAGCTGGGATGAAAGGCTATGCTGTTCTTGAAATAAAAGTGACTGACAGTAAAGTGTTTGTTTTCAGACTACTAGTTTGGGCATGTGTCTCTCCTTTTAGTCAGCCTCTCAGTGAGTTCTGGAACTGTTTTAAGTGTTGGGTTGACTCTTGGAGTTCTCCATAAACTGTTCCACTGAAAACATGACTCCAATATATGATGCCCACTGGGAAGAACAGAATGAAGCTGCCCAGGTTAACTTTCTTACTTGGTGAGGGTTTCAGAAAGAGGCTTTCTCCCCATTGAGTAAGGAGAAGACTTGCAGGGAGAGAAGGGAGGAAGCCCTTGAGGTGTGCAAAGCGCCCAGTGTGGCTCTGGGGGCAGGTGCAGCAGTGTGAGCTGTGTAGTACTTACCTGGGAGCTGAGGGAAATACAAGGGACTGGAGGCAACAGACCCTTCCTCACCCTCCTGCTTCTGTTGTCGGTGAGAACAACTGCCAAGGAGACACGAATTTTGTGATAAACCTGTCCAACAAACCTGTTAGTGCTCCTACCTTGTGGTCTAAAGAAACGGATAAAAGCCTCTGTGCACCTATGACCTTTGCAAGTTTATTGCCTTTTTTTCAGCCTCCCTGGCAGCAGAAGATTGGTTCTCTGCAAGTCTCTGTCCCTGATAAAGGCAGCCCTTAACCTGAACTCACTTTCAGGAGTAAATAAGGGAGGAGGCAGCAGCAGAAGCTTTTGTTATACAGTGATTCACCCTGCTGGAATTCAAGTAAGCTGGAAACACTCAGATACTGCCAAATTCAGTTGATGAAGGTTAAGGCTCTATAATCTTGCTTTCTTTAAACAGTGTTACTTGCTCTTGCTGTGCAAGAGGCCTTCAAAGGGTGAGTGTTGGGTAGTGGAGCATCAGCTGGGGGGAATATGCTTCTATCAGGCTGGTTTTGAGGAGTATCTCATAGGATCATGAAATCCCAGGTTGGAAGGGACCTCAGGGATCATTTGGTGCAACCTTTCTAGGTGAAGCATGACCTAGACTTTGTCCCCACACCCTGTCCAGTCAAATCAACAGTGTCCGGTGTTGGGGAATCCATCACTTCCCTGGGCAGATAATTCCAGTGGCTGGTTGTTCTCATTGTGAAACATTTTCCTCTTGTGTCCAGTTGGAATCACCCCAGGAGTAATTTGTGCCCGTCACCCCTTGTCTTTTCCATGGGACTCCCTGTAAAAAGGGGGTCTCCATCTCTGTGGCCATCCTTTAAATATTGGCACAGGGGGATAAAGTCTCCCCTGAGCGTTCGCTTCTCCAGGCTGAACCAACCCAGCTCTCCCAGCCTTTCCTCACATACTGCCCTGTCCTTGGATCATCTCTGTGGCTCTTCTCTGGATGCTCTCCTGCCTGTCCACGCCTTTTTTATATGGTGGGGACTGGAATTGAGCACAGCATTCCATGTGTGGCCTGAATAATGCTGAGCAGAGTGGGACAATGACATCTTTATCTCTGCTGGTGATGCCCCTGTTATGTTCCCCAGCACCCTATTGCCCTTCTCTACTGCAGCCACTCACTCTTCATTCCCATGGAGCTTGTGTCCCTCAGAACCTCCAAGTCCCTTTCCCCAGCACTACCCCCAGCTGGGCAGGAAGACATGTGAAACTGCTTTGAAACCCTTGGAGAAATCCAGGCAGACAATGTCCACCGCTTGCCCCACATCAGCTGAGCAGGTGACTTCATCATAGAAGGCAATTGGGTTTGTCGAGCGCAGTTTGCCCCAAGTGAATACTTTTAGCCCCTTCTCTCATCTGCTACAGCCTCCACCACCCTGCCAGCCCTCCCTCCTCCTTCCACTCCTAGTCCTTATGTCTGGCCATCCATCCTGCTCCCAGGAAGGTGGCACTTGTCCCTAGTGGGTAAGCAAGCAGAAGCTGTGCCTAGTTTAGAACTGGGTATTTCAGTTGGAAGGGACCTACAATGATCATCTGATCCAACTGTCTGAGCACTTCAGGGCTGACTAAAAGCTAAAGCATGTTATTAAGGGCATGGTCCAAATGCCTCTTCAATACTTAACAGGCCTGGGCTTCGACCACCTTTCCAGGAAGCCTGTGCCAGGATTTGACCACCCTCTTGGTAAAGAAATGCTCCCTTAATGTCCAGTATAAATCTCCCCTAGTGCAGCTTTGAACCATTCAGAGAATCCCAGATTGGTTTGGGTTGGAAGGGACCTTAAAGCTCATCCAGTTCCAAACCCCTGCCACAGGCAGGGACACCTTCCACTAGACCAGGTTGGTCCAAGCCCCTGTGTCCAACCTGGCCTTGAACACTGCTAGGGATGGGGCAGCCACAGCTTCTCTGGGCAACCTGTGCCAGGGCCTCAGCACCCTCACAGGGAAGAACTTCTTCCTGATACCTCATCTCAATCTCCCCTCTGTCAGGTTAAAGCCATTCCCCCTTGTCCTGTCCCTACACTGGGAGGTTCAGCTGAGAACCATGTAGGAACCAGGCTGGCAGTGACGGCGGCACTAAGGACTTGTCCACCAGCACCCAAAACCACCATCATGGTGGGTGTGAAGCTTGGGGACCACATCACGCAGCAACTCCTGGGGAGCTGCAGAGACCTCCCTGGCTGCACTCCCTGGTACCACTCTCCTCCAGGCTAGGTGGCTCCTTCACAGCCTCTCCAGGTGCCTGCTGCTATGATTCTGCCCTAAAAGAGCCCCACCACGCCGGGAGAAGCAGCACTTTACTTTTGTTTCTCTTCTCGAATCAGGCTTCCACCAGGTGGTGAGCAAAGCTTGTAGGGCAGTGAGGACACACTCCGTGCTCCTGGCATGGAAACCCATCATGGACGTCTCACCCACCTGCCTGGAGTGCACATGGGGACAACAGGGACCTCTGTCCTCTGAAGGGAGGTGGCACATGCATATCCGGGGCGAGGAGGGCATTGTGTTTGTTATGGCCTTATCTCCTCACACTTGCTCAACTGCTTGTGATAGCATCTTTCTGAGAACTGAACTTTGGAGGCTCAGCTCTGACTGAGCACTTCACCTGTTTAAAAATAGCTGATGGACAATCCTGCTGTTCCCACCCTTCCTGCCTGCACTTGCAGAGTCCCTGAGCTCTCAAGAGGTTATCTCAGCTAGTTCCTTAAGCAGCCCTGGCTGCGTTTCTTCACTCTCATGGCTTCTTCCCTGGTTCCTCGTTAAAAACACTATCCCAGATCTGATTCTCACTAGCCTTTGGCGTGG
Organism: Ara ararauna; assembly: GCA_028858755.1. Lineage (NCBI taxonomy): Eukaryota > Metazoa > Chordata > Aves > Psittaciformes > Psittacidae > Ara > Ara ararauna. The sequence goes on along the minus strand of CM054410.1, from coordinate 70,370,214 downwards.
ATGCAAATGCAGCACTATGAACATCCCAGTTTTCTCTACCTCATCAATTAATGACTCTTGGTGAAGCAATGGGCCAAACTTTCCCTTCTCCTTCCTCTTATTATTAAGGCAGTTGAGCAAACACAGAGCCTTTTGCAGCCCTTGTTAGTCTCATCTCACTTTGTACCCTAGCTTCCTGATTCTGCCTCTGATATTTAGCGATTTTGTCATTCTGCTTGTGTTCTTTGTGGTTTTTCTTTCTTTTTTTTTGACCAGGGGGTGCTGAAGAACTTCTCTGCAGCTATATTTTCCTTCTCAGAAGCTTCCTCTCTTGCCTCTGCAAAGGATAACCAGCTACCAAAGCTTTTAATAGAAGTCCCAGGTGTTTGAGAAGTCTCAGCTATTCTTGGAGTCATAAGCAGTCCCTTTCAGTTGAAGCTGGCTTTTTAAAAACCTTTTCTCGTTAAAGTAACAACATTGATTGTTTCATGCTGTAGGAAGAGAAGGGGTGTGCTAGTCCAGCCCAACGGCCCCCAGCCTGGCTAGATAGAGTCACAGAATCAACCACGTTGGAAAAGACGTGTAAGATCATCAAGTCCAACCAGTCCAAGCACTGCCAAGTCTGCCACTAAACCATGTCACTTAAGTGCTATGGAATGATGACTCCACCACTGCCCTGGGCAGCCTGTTCCAATGCCTGACACCCTTTTGGGTGGAGAAACTTTTGGGGAAGAAATTGTCCCTAATGATCAGTCTAAACCTCCCCTGGTGCAGCTCGAGGCCGTTTCCTCTTGTCCTATCCCTTGTTCCTTGGGAGCAGAGACCAGCCACCTCCTGGCTCCATCCCCCTGTCAGGCAGTTGCAGATAGCAATGAGGTCCCCCCTGAGCCTTCTCTTCTCCAGACTAAACCCCCCAGTTCCCTCAGCTGCTCCTCATCACACTTGTGCTGCAGGCCCTTCACCAGCTCTGCTGCCCTTCTCTGGACCCGCTCCAGCACCTCTATGTCTCTCTTGTAGTGACAGGCCCAGGACTAAACACAGGATTTGATGTGTGGCCCCACAATTGTTGAGTATAGGAGAACGGTCACTGCCCTGGCCCTGCTGGCCGCACTGGTGCTGATAAAGATCAGAATGCCACTGGCCTTCTTGGGTGCCTGGGCACAAACTGCTCATGTTCAGCTGGCTGTTGATCAGAAGATGGCCAGCAGCCCCACTGCTGATGCTTTGCTGTCACTATGTCAGGAAGGTGCAGTATGGCTGCCCTCATGTCCCACCCAAGAGCAATCAATGAGTCTGCATGCTACAAGGATGGGATGAGATCCATGGCTGCGTGGTGTTTGCTCTAAGCCAAATCCCATGGACCTCCAGGCACATAGGTTGGAAACAGCCCCCAGGGAGTGATGGGCTGTGAGATGTTATGGAGATTGTCCATCTTGTTTCCTTTCTGCAACCAAGAGATGTGGCACAACTCCTTCCAGCCCCAGTTCCTCCTTCAGCTCCTTCAGCCCATTTAACTTAAGCCTTCCCTTTTGTCATGGTTTAAGCCCAGCTGGCAACCCAGAACCATGCAGCTGCTCGCTCACTTCCCCTCCCCTTCCTCCCCTCCCCCCCCCCCCCGCTCCCCGAGGGATGGGGAGGAGAATCGAAAGAATGCAACTCCCACAGGTTGAGATAAGAACAGTCCAGTAACTAAGGTATAACACAAACCACTGCTGCTACCACCAATAATGATAATGATAAGGGAAATAACAAGGGAAGAGAATACAATTGCTCACCACCCGCCGACCGATACCCAGCCCGACCGAGCAGTGATCTAACCCTTCTGGTAACTGCTCCCAGTTTATATACTGGGCATGACGTGCTGTGGTATGGAATACCTCTTTGGTCAGTTTGGGTCAGGTGTCCTGTCTCTGCTTCCTCCCGGCTTCCACTCCTCCCTGGCAGAACATGAGACTCAGAAAGTCCTTGGTCAGAGTAAACATTACTGAGCAGCAACTGAAAACATCGGTGTTGTCGGTGCTGTTCCCAGGCTGAAAGTCAAAAACACAGCAGAGCACCAGCTACTAAGGAGAAAAATGACTGCTACTGCTGAACCCAGGACACCTTTCTAAGCTGAGGCACTCCTAGAGATCTTCCTCCTCCAGGGCTGCAGGTACCCAGAAGGAGGCTGATGAGGATGTTCTGTAGTTCAGTGGAGTCTGCTTCTGCTCTGCATCCCTGGGGCACAACTTTGATGCCTCTTTGAGCCTCTTCAGTTCAAGACTTTGACCCTCACATCCCACCCTTTCTCATGAGTTGCTCCCTCAAATACCTTCTTCCTTGTGGGACACATCCAGCCCTGCACTGGCAGTGCTGGTATCCCCACCACTCTGCTTTTATTGTGATGGTTTGACCCCAGTGTAAATGCTGTTGATGTCAGAAGAGGCAGGTTTTGTCCCCTTCTTTTCAAACTTCAGGCTGCTGCAGGTCCAGACATCGTGGCTGTCACCAGGGCTGCCTGTAGGGGACAGAGCACTGAGCAGAGGCCTGGCTTTCCTTTCTGCATCTCCCCTGCTAATATTTTTTCACTAGCACAACTATTTGAACTGTCCAAGTGTTATCCAGCTTGCTCAGAGGTGCCATCTATGTAGAAGCTTGTGAGCCCCTATTCAACAGGAATTAAAAAGTGTCTAGGACCATGTTTTCAGAAAGCAAAGCTGATTTTACTCTGAAATCCTTTAAATAGGTATTCAACAGCCAGTGGTTTGGATTTTTTACACAGCGAAGGAAATGATACATGCAAAGCCCTCCCTGGCTTACTGTGCTGAGCTGATTCCCCTCCACCACTTGTCTGCTTGTGAGCTTTCCTGAAGAAGGAAACACAGTTTAAATAGTAGTTAAAATAATGCTAATGATCACTATTTGAAATGAAGAAAACATCTGCATTGATCCTGCTGTTGTTGTAGGAGAGGATGGGGCTCCACAGCTGGCTGGCTCTGAGGATGACCAAGGGGCAGGAGGGGTTGGCAAGGATTTAAAGGCATTGGAGGGGCTGGAGAAGAGCTCCAAGATGGACTCTTCTGAAAATGTGATGGGATGATGTGGAAGACCGACTTCATTTGCACCATGGCTTGTGCCATAACCAGGCTCTCACCAGCAGCTGGCCAGAGGGAAGGGGGTAAACCTTCTTCCCAGCCCAGGACAGCTTCTCCAGGAGGACAGACTTGCGCAGGGAACACCAAGTATGCAGAAGCAGTAGGATATCAAAGATGGACATCTCTCAAACTGGTTGTCCAGGGCAGCAGGTGAGGAGAAGGTGCCAACTGGCTCCAACAGGAGACAGAGGCTCCCCATGGCCTGTGCCTTGCCTTTCCTATTCCTTCTGCACCACAACAGCAGCAGGCCAACTTAAGCATGTAAAGAAGCATCTGACCACAAACCAAAGATGATTCACAGGAGGGAGCTGAGTCCGGCACACACAAATATCACAGAGGCACTGTGAGCCCATATCCTCCCACAAAGGGATGTTGCTCTCTGCATGGTGCCATTGCCTCTTTTGGGGGGACAGTTCTTTTCCAAACTTGGGCTTCCAGACTCCAAACCACTTGCAACCCTGATGGCCCCAGGGTTCTGACAAAACCTTGGGGAATGGTCTCCAAAAATTCTTCTGAGTTCATCCAAACTTATGCAGAGGGGTCGTCAGAGCATCAGAGCCACTTCCCAGCATCACAGCCTCTGATCCACTAGTGCCAATCCCAGTTTCCCAGCAGCTCCTGCCCACTCATGGGAAAACATCCGGATGTGTTTCCCTCCCCTGCTGCTCCTCTTTCTCCCTTAGGACCTCTCCTGTCCCTCAACTTACAGCCATGTGGCTGTGGGGACTCATCTGTCCAGATCTTCTCGGTGACACTGGTCTGAGGTGCCTGAGGGCCACAGCCTAGAAGACAAAAACACAAGTGAGAGACTGCCTGGAGGCAGAGGATACTCTGCTCCCCGCTCTGCTCTGGGGCAGGATGCTTGACCCACATCCCCAGCTGTCCTGCTCCTGCCACCGCGGCTCCAGCAGCTCAGCATTCAGCTTGATGTGCCACAGATGGAGAGCATGGAAGGTCCTGTTTCAAGTACATGATGGCCACACAGCTCCCTGGCAGGATATATCTGCCAGAAGGGCTGTGCTGGACCCTCTCCTCTAGTGTCTGGGATGCTTTTGCAGGAAATGGTGCTTGTCATAGCACCCTTCTCTGCTTGCTCATCACCCCATGAAAACGGGAGCAGTGCCACTCACTGTCCCCTGTGTGGTACTTCCAGTGTCTGACAAGTGTACTCTCATGATGAAGACTCTACACCCACAGATCACCATGCTGGTGGTATGCACACCAGGGCTGGTGAGATGGGTACAGTTGCCTCCCAAAGTGGTGTTAGTTTGATTCCACCCCTCCAAGCCTGCAGGTTTGTACCAGTTCACATGTACCATGAGATTATCTGCCCCAGTCTTGAACCTGCACTCCATGGTGATTACTAACTCTTCTGGCTGGCTGACAGTCCCTAGAGGAAACAAAAGTGTAAGTGAGAAGTGAAATACATACCATATTTATGACCTTGCAGGGGTCATATCCCACTGACATGCACCACTCATGAAAGACACGATGAAGTAACTGTTCTTTCCACCAGCAGATGATGCTCTTAAACGTTCCTCAACAGTGAATGCTGAAATGCTAAACATTCATTAGTGTTACCCAACTCTGCGCAGCGCACAAGCATTTCTCTATCGCAAAAAGGATCGAATACGGAAGGATTGGGGGAAGACACCTCCTCCTCCTCCTGCAATCTAGGTAGAAGGGTCTTTTGGCACATGAGCAGGATGGGCCACTGAGGCCTGAGACTCCTCCGGTTCAGAGAGCATGAGGTGGACTGGTGGGCTAGCTGTGGGAAAATGATCAGCCCTAGAGAAACAAAGAAAATGTAATAGACCCCTGCAGTCTCTCTGGCTTCAACCCATTCTCTAATGCCCACTTTGCAGTACTTCAAAATCACTTCTGAACTTCTCAGCTAAAGACACATCACACTTTCTCAGTAGTCATCCACCCCTTCCCCAGTCCTTTCTCTCCACTCCTGTGGGTGGGTGTTGGTGGGCTTATGTCTCTTACCACGTTTGATCCATTTGGAATGTCTCTTCCTGGACATGTTCCTCATGTTCTCCATCCTGCATATATACATTCCTGTTTGTTCTTCGTTCATGCTGGTGAAGATAAGTTGGATAGAACCCTTTTTCATCTCCACACCACCTTCATTCTGCTTTTCTCCATTGTTTCAGGTGGTATTAAATTATTATTAAAGGAATGCAGGCCCACCAGTGCTGCTTGAGCCTGTCAGGAGCAGACACTCCAAGGTGAGATCTAACCCTACTGATAACATCGATAGTGGCTGTAAGCTGGCAAGCAAGTCCTGCCAAAAACCGCCCCAGCTATGGAGGGCTGGGTTTGTGCTAAGAAATATCCAGTACCTCCGCATGAACCTGACCCCCTTTGCAGTCATCAGACTTAGAAGCATCCGCTTCTAGCTGTGGCTGCCCCACCCCTGGCATCGGTCAGGGTCAGGTTAGATAGGGCTTGGAGCAACTTGGACTAGTGGACAGTGCCCCTGTCTGTGGTAGGGGGATGGAACTGGATGAGCTTTAAGGTCCCTTCCAACCCAAACCAGGCTGTGATTCTGTGACATATTGCATAATGCATGCTGCACCTGCCTGCCAATATGCGTCATCCCATATTATTAACAACACTGCAATTTCCTGCTCTCCTTTCTCCTTTGCAGACAACATTATGGAACGTCGCTGTGGAGCCGGCACTTGAACTGCCCCAGGGATGGGGCAGCCACAGCTTCTCTGGGCAACCTGTGCCAGGGCCTCAGCACCCTCACAGGGAAGAACTTCTGCCTGAGATCTCATCTCAGTGTCCCGTCTGTCAGGTTAAAGCCCTTCGCCCTTGTTCTGTCTCCACAGGCCCGTGTCAGCAGTCCCTGCTCCCTGCTCCTCCGCGGTGAGCTAGGTAAATGCAGGAGGTGCCGGCAAGCACCCGCCTGGTGCCGGGACAGGACCCGCGCCCCCCGGGCGGCCGCCGCAGCCTCCGAGGAGCCGCCTGCGCACTGCGGGAGAGGGGGTGTACCCCCTCCTAGGGGCTGCTCGGGGGGGGAGCCCCTCGAGGGGATGACGAGCGGCCACACACCGCCTTCTATTGGCTTTTGGTGCTGTCCGTCGGCTAAAGGCCCGCCCCCCGCGCCTGTGCGCCCCGCTGATAGGCCTCTCTACAGGAGGCGGTCGAAGCCGCTCTGGGCGCCGCCATTTTCGGCGCCGCTGCCCGGCGGAGGGGCGGGGTCATGGTGCCTGCGCGGGCCCGGAGCGAGGGGCCGCCGCAGCGGGAGCGCGCCCGGCGGGAGGATGCGCGGGGCCGAGGTGAGCCGAGGCCAGGCCGGGCGGTGCCGGCAGCCCCCGAAGCCGGCCGCCCGCAGGTAAGGGCAGCTGAGGGGGCCGCTTGGCCTCGAGGGGGCCGCGGGCCGGGCGCGGCCGAGGAGGAGCTCGGCGGGGCTTCCTCCGTGTGTGCCGGGGCCCTGGGTGAAGGGAGGGGTCCCCGAGGTGAGGTGGAGGCCTGCCCGGTCCAGCCTCGTGAGGGACCCCTCGCATAAGGATCCGCCCAAGCACCTCGGCCCCGGTCGGCAGCGAGTGCAGTGGGCCGTGCCGTAGGCACCCCTGGGGCTGCCGTGGCCGTGCCCTGAGCTCCCCAGCACGGTGGTAGCCTGAGGACTGCTTTGGTTTCCACGGTTTGCCGACCCTGCTGTCTCTGGCACGGCCCTCGCCGCCGCCTTTGGCCTCGGGCGTTACCTGCGGGAAGCGGCGTGACAATAACGGGGCCTTTGCTGTTGTATATCTGGAGCAGGAAGGACGAGTGCTGTGCCGGCCTTGGCTTGAGGTGTGGTGAGTGTGGCCCCGGGCTTTGTGCTCGTGGGTTGTCACACAGCCCGCCTGGAGTCAATTAAAAGCACGTTGAGTAAAGAAAGCATCTGTCTGACATCAGTATGTGAACTGTTCCGCGTGGAGTTTCAGGTGTCCGTATGCCAGGAGGCTGGATGGGCAGTGTCACAGGAAAATAATGGTCCCATGTTACGGGGGTGACCTCCAGCTTCTCAGGGCAGTGTAATTAAGTTCCCCAGATGGATACCTGCAGGGACCTTGCTGGCTTCCAGGGTGATGCCTGCAGACTCTACCAGCATTTCTGACACCTCTGCTAGAGTCCTTGCAGAACTGAGGCAGCATCTGGTTTTGCAGAGGTCTGTACAGTGCATTAACATTACAGGTATACAACCGCTGCTGCAGAGTGAAGCCTGAGTGGTTCTTGTGTAGATTTTGTCAAAGGTTCTCATGCAACCTTAAGATCCATGTGGATGTCACCAGTAACAACTTTATTACTTGTGCAGCCCTTGTTACTTGTCTTTGCTTTCTTTGCAAACTAAACAGTAGTGACAAACTGGATGAAAACAGTGCCCCTGCTGCTAGTGTGCTCCTCCTCCATATGCCTCACCTTCCTTGGATCCAAAGTGGAACTTTTTAGGGTGAGTTGGAGAAGCATGAATTGTTTCTCCTTCTGCAGAGCCAGTGTTACCCTGACCAACATCTTTCTGGACACAGGTTGTTATTCTTTGGCCATCTCTTGTGGTCCACAATGGTTTCGAGGCACTCTAGCCCTTGAGACTTCCCTGACTGCTTCAACATAGAATTGAATTGGTTTTTCATTGCATTGGCTCATATAAATGCTTGCTGCTATGTGTAAGAATATATATGAGTCAAACAGCTCTTTTCTGTGACTGTAAGATGGGACTTTAAACTCACCGTGCAATTCAGCAAGAATGGAAACATTCTGTGACCACATAAAAGGTTCAAGAGCTTTAAGTGCTTGTGTTTGAACATTTAGGTTCAGAGTGGAGTTGCAGATGATGATTATTTCATCTCTCTAAAAAGGAGATTGATTTTTATTTCCTGACTTGCAAGATTCCTGTTTGGGTCTGGTTTTCACTTATAAAAGCGCTGTCTTTTGGTGTTTCTATGGGAGGGTCCTCACAAGTGTGTTCATTCCAGTGTTCCATCCCTACGGATATCAATGCACAAGAATTTTAGTTTCTGAAAGACTGGCTTATAGAAGGTTTGTCGTGATTTACATAACTAATTTGGTGGCTTTTCCAAAGCAAGAAATCTTTGCTTGCTTAGGTCTTCTTTATGTAGAAGATGTGGTATGCTATTGATCACCCTTGTCTGAATCACTTCCACTTTTCCTTTTTTATCTCCCCTTAGAACAGAAGTATCAGAAACGCATGTAGCGCTCCAGAGAACTACGCTCTGGCGACTTCTACAGTGGGACAGTGCTGATCTTTTGGTTCTTTGTAGACTTAATTACAGCTGCCTCTTCTCAGTTGTGGCCACGTTCTGATACAGTGGGGTTTTAGACTGCTTCTTTAGGGTGGCCTCGGCTGGAATATCTCCTCTACAAGCACTTGAGTGTGTCTGCAGGGTGTGTGTGTGTGGGGGGCACCGATATGTACCTGCTTTTCAAAGGCTCTCACTGAACCTTCTGCCGGTTCCACATAAACCCTGTGATTCACCCTGTGCAAGGACTGTGGGTTTGCTGCCCTTCAGCATCTACGTTAATCTCCAACAAACCAGGACTTCCCAGTTGGTGAAGGACTGGAGAGAGATTAAGAGGCTACAGGTGGCTCTCGGATGAGGGCAGGGAGCATGCCACTCTGCAGAGCGTGCTGGCTACAGCATCTGGGGGGGGTCTCAAGCCTGTGACTGTGCAAGCCATGACTTCCTCCCCTAGGAGTCCAGTGGCCTTGCTGGAAGTCACTGCTGAGGCTGGCTTGGCCAGTTCTTGATTTGTTGTGGTACTAGGGGTGAGCTGGTGTCCTTAAGTTCTGGTATCATCAGGAGCTGGTCTCCATGGTAGTAAATCACTAGCATTTATGGGATTGTGCCAGTAGCTGCTAGTGATATTGATGCAGCAGCCTGTTATGTTTTGGGAATAAGTGAGTTTAAAATGAATTCCACTTGACTCAGAATTTGAGAAGGCACTTGGATGGGAAACAGAAAAAAGTAAAACTGACGCTGGGCGAGCGTTACAGAAATCAGTTGATCTCAGCAGCAGCAGTCTCCTGTTGCTACAGTGTGCTCTTAATAGTGTTTTAAAAGAATTACACCTTTTCTAAGCTTTTGTTGCATTTTGTAATTTTGACATTGTTGAGTGTGGGGGTGCTGAGGCCCTGGCACAGGTTGCCCGGAGAAGCTGTGGCTGCCCCATCCCTGGCAGTGTTCAAGGCCGGGTTGGATGGGGCTTGGAGCAACCTGGTCTAGTGGAAGGTGTCCCTGCCTGTGGCAGGGGTTGGAACTGGATGAGCTTTAAGGTCTCTTCCAACTCAAACCAGTTTGAGGTTCTGTGACTCCATGTCTATGTGATCATGCCAGCAGGCACTCGCTCACCTTGTCTCTCTTCTGCCTTGCTTAGCCTGAGTCTTTTCAAAAGATCATAGAATCATATAACCATACAATAGTTGGGGTTGGAAAGGACCTTAAGATCGTCTAGTTCCAACTCCCCTGCCATGGTCAGGGACACCTCCCACTAAACCGTGCCACCCAAGGCTATGTCCAATCCAGCCTTGAACACCACCAGCGATGGAGCATTCACAGATTCCTTGGGCAACCCATTCCAGCGCCTCACCACCCTCACAGTAAAGAACATCTTCCTTATATCTAATCTAAACTTCCCCTGTTTAAGTTTTAACCTGTTACCCCTTGTCCTCTCACTACAGTCCCTAATGAAAAGTCCCTCCCCAGCATCCCTATAGGCCCCCTTCAGATACTGGAAGGCTGCTATGAGGTCTCCACGCAGCCTTCTCTTCTCCAGGCTGAACAGCCCCAACTTTCTCAGCCTGTCTTCATACGGGAGGTGCTCCAGTCCCCTGATCATCCTCGTGGCCCTCCTTTGGACTTGTTCCAAAAGTTCCATGTCCTTTTTATGTTGAGGACACCAGAACTGCACACAATACTCCAAGTGAGGTCTCATGAGAGCAGTGTAGAGGGGCAGGATCAGCTCCTTCGACCTGCTGGTCACACTCCTTTTGATGCAGCCAAGGATACGGTTGGCTTTCTGGGCTGCGAGTGCACACTGAAGCAGGCTCATGTTCAGTTTCTCATCGACCAACACCCCCAAGTCCTTCTCTGCAGTTCTGCTCTGAATCTCCTCTCCTTCCAACCTGTAGCTGTGCCTGGGATTGCTCTGACCCAGGTGTAGGACCTTGCACTTGTCATGGTTAAACTTCATCAGGTTAGCATCAGCCCACCTCACAAGCGTATCAAGGTCCCTCTGGATGGCATTCCTTCCCTCCAACATATCAACCGAACCACACAGCTTGGTGTCATCAGCAAACTTGCTGAGGGCACACTCAATCTCACTGTCCATGTCACCGACAAAGATGTTGAACAAGATCGGTCCCAACACCGATCCCTGAGGGACACCACTCATTACTGGTCTCCAGTTGGACTTCGAGCCATTGAGCACAACTCTTTGCATGCGGCCATCCAGCCAGTTCTTTATCCACCGAGTGGCCCATCTATCAAACTGATGTGTCTCCAATTTAGAGACAAGGATGTCATGCAGGGCAGTACCAAATGCTTTGCACAAGTCCAGGTAGATGATGTCAACTGCTCTACCCCTGTCCATCAGTTCCGTAGCCTCATTACAGAAGGCCCCAAAGTCATCAAGCAGGATTTCCCCTTAGTGAAGCCATGCTGGCTGTCACCAACCACCTCGTTCTTCTGGTGCCTAAGGTGATAATGCTCTTTTTACTGAAAGCATTTTTTTTCTTGCAGCCTGTGAACTGCCACACACAGCTGTGTGGGATTTGAGCAGCTATACTGACTGCCCAGCCAGTTTTATGTTTGCTTGCAACACTTATAGACAACAAGCTCAAATACAGGCTATCCTTCCCGGCAGTAAATTGCCCTCTAATGTAGAATAGTAAATATTTTCAAGATTCTTTTAAGATGTCTTTGAGTGTTCTGCTAGGTGCTGGATAAAAAGGAGTTAATTCAAATGAACTTTTAAATCTTTATGAAGACAATGATAGGGTCACTGCAAACCTAACATCACACAGAATGAGGGAAAAAGCCCTGCTGAATTAGTTCAGTAAATATTTAAATTGGTAAATATTTTATAAGGTGTTTTATAGCATCTCCCAACATTTATGTGTGTTTTGCAAAACAAATATTCACACGTGCTGCTGATGTGTCCTGGTTTAGTTGACTACACTACAAAACTGCCCAAAGTTCAGTCGGGGTTGCAGTTCTGTTGTGCTGGTCAGTGTAGGCGCCCCCAGGCTAACAAAAATCTGATTGCACATGGAGCATTGGCACTGTGAGTAGTGGGACTTGCAGGCTGGTACTTCTTGGTGCTATGTCAGGGTTTGCTTTCACACGGTGTAACTTAGGGTGAGTATTTTAGGGTACGGAGATGAGTAACCATCCCTTTCTGAAATGGATCGTGACTCTTGTTGCTTGGTGTTTTTTTTTTTTTTCTAGAGGTGTTGATCTGGTGTTAGTACCACTTCTCTTTTTAAACATGGGCTTTGCTTTTTTGTTATAAACATCTAAAAATACCTGAATGTGTCATGTTCATAACAGTAAGAAAACATTTTCTTTCTACAACAATCCCAAAATCACCCAGAAAAGGTCAGAGTGGGTGTAGTAGGTAAGAATTCAGAAAGGCGCAGAACAAAAGCCAGATCGTAGGTTGCTGCAGTGTCATGGATCAAGGAAACTTCTGACACCTCTCCTTGAAGTCAGTGCTAAAGCGAGTGCTAAAGGCAGTTCAGCCACTTGTGGCCAGAAGCAGTTCTGAGACTACTGGCAAGTTGGGATCTGAAGGGATTAATTTACCAGGAAATACTTAAAAGAACAAAAGAATTGTGACTTCACCAAATGATTTTGTGGAGGGAATGAGTGTAAGAATTGTGTGCAAACCCCTGCACTCCTGGCAATTAGGTGGCATGGGCACAAGGAGGTATTTGTAACTTTCCTGAGTTAAGTAAAACTTTTCACTGACCACATTGCCGCAGAGGAGTGCCCCTTTTCTTTCTAAAAACGTTTTCTCTGTAATTAAACAAACTGACATTAGAGTTTTTCTTGGAGCCTTCACCTCCTCAGGCTAAAGGAGCTCAGTGAATCCAGGCTTTCCCCAAGGACCTCTTTTCTAGATGTTCCCTGGAGGGGCTTAACTGTTTGCAATGAAAAAGTTAAGCTCCAAGTAGTTATTTTCAGCTTGTGTATTTAGTTTGGATGAAAGATTTATGTGCCCAAAAGCTTGCCTGTTATTTCATGGAACCACAGAATGGTTGGGGTTGGAAAGGACCTTAAAGCTCATCCAGTTCCAACCCTTGCCACAGGCAGGGACACCTTCCACTAGACCAGGTTGCTCCAAGCCCCGTCCAACCTGGCCTTGAACACTGCCAGGGATGGGGCAGCCACAGCTTGTCTGGGCAACCTGTGCCAGGGCCTCAGCACCCTCACAGGGAAGAACTTCTTCCTGAGATCTCTATCTCCCCTCTGTCAGGTTAAAGCCATTCCCCCTTGTCCTGTCCCTACAGGCCCTTGTCCAAAGCCCCTCTCCAGGTTTCTTGCAGCCCCTTTAGGCACTGGAGCTGCTCTAAGGTCTCCCCTTAAGGAACCTTCTGTTCTCCAGGCTGAACCAGCCCATCTCCCTCAGCTTGTCTCCAGGCAGAGGTGCTCGAGCCCTCGCAGCGTCTCTGTGGCTTCCTCTGGACTCGCTAGAGCAGGTCCACGTCCCTGTTGTGTTGTTTCCCCAGAGCTGGAAGAAGGACTGGGGGGGGGGGGGGGGGGGGGAGAGGAGAGGGGGATGCGTCTCCCTAGAGCGCAATAGAGGGGGAGAATCCCCTCCCTTGACCTGCTGCTCACTCTCTGGGGATGCAGCCCAGCACACTCCAACTGTCTCACTCAGTCTATTAAAAGATATTACTTCACCTCACAAAGCTTTATCTCATTTAGAGACTGACATCATCACAGCTACAGCAGTGCTGCTTTTACCACTGGTGTAATAGACATCTATGTCCTGTCCTCTTGATGCTTTCTGTTGCTCCCAATTTGTCCCACACCATCTCTGGTTTGTCCTGGTGTACTAGTATGTGTTTCTGTACATGTGTCCTGACTTCTGAAGTGCAGGAGATGGTCAGGACTTCGTCAAGCTGCTTTCTTCTGCAATAAGGTTTATCAGACTTGTACCTTAATACTGTTTCTCTCTGGATTGCAAGTTTGGGGGATTTTGGGTTGTTGGGTTTTTTTTTATTAGGTTCTTGACACTTTTGAATGCTGCCCGAAGGTAGTATTGATGCTGGATGTGTTTGATACCAAAATATGCCTTTTGTTGATACTGACTTGTAACTTTTCCTGTTTCAGGAACCGTGGATGGAACCGAAAGCTGAGGGGCTGCATTTTTTATTGAAGGCTTGCATGTAGACCCTGCTGCATGAATGACTGCAGCATGAAAATGCTCCCTGGAGTGGGTGTGTTTGGAACTGGCAGCACTGCCCGGGTACTGGTGCCCTTGCTGAGAGCAGAAGGCTTCTCCATTGAAGCACTCTGGGGGAAGACTGAAGAGGAAGCCAAGCAGCTGGCAGAGGAAATGAACATCTCCTTCTACACGAGTCGGACTGATGATGTATTGCTGCACCAGGATGTAGATTTGGTTTGCATCAATATCCCTCCACCACTAACTCGGCAAATTGCTGTGAAGGCTCTAGGTACCTTTTTATCTTTGGAGTTGGACCAGAAATACCTTGCTCCTTGGCAGATTAAAATGTCCAGCTGTTAGCTCAGCACAGTTCTCGTTGCACCAACATGCAGATGCAGTGCTGAAGGTTTTGTGTGGAATTGGTAGCTCCATCTGTGAGAAAGGTCACCCAGAATTTTTTTTGTGAATATGTTGTTTATAATTGCTTATAGGTTTGCAAGTCTTGAACCAACTGGGTTAAAATATCTCATGTCTTCCTCAGACTAAACTCATGATGGGTTATAATGGTGAGGTTTTAATAAAAATGAGCTGTTTCAGAGATTATGTTGGGGGGGTGGTATAAAATGATTTTATGCCCTTTTGAAAAGAAAATCCCAAAAGAGCAAATCAAACAAAAAACGCAAACCACTCCTCGGCAACTTAAGTTACTTCATTAATTTCAAACCTTCTCATGTTCTGCAATAGGAAACCAGGCTGTGCCTGGGGCAGAGGGGTTCAGCCAGTGTGCTGTGACCCTGGCCACCACCTGGAGCTCTTTTTGGACATCCATGTCCACGGCAGGCTGGTTTGGTCCTGGGTGCAGACTTGCTGAAGGAATCCTTCCACCACCTGATGCAGGAGGGAGGAGAAGGTGGGGACAGCAGGAGCAAAATCCAGCAAGATGGGCAGGTTAAGGTGTCGGGGAGACAAGAGATGACACCCCAGACTGGTTGGGCAGGGAAGTGGGAGCTAACTGCATGGGCATCCTGACATTCCTCAATTTTCCAGCATAGGACATTGTAGTGTTAATGTCCTCTCACCTGGTGCAGTGTGGGTGTGGGTTTGTGTGTAATCCTGTAAATAACAAGTGTGATATTTTTACTGTGTTTACAGGAGGTCCACACGAGTTAATTTTAGGAGGGCTATTATCTCAAACCATGTGATCCAGGGTGGTGTGTTGTTCTTCACCTCTTTGCTCTATAGCATTTTGTTTTCAAAGTAAAAAAACTTGCTGCACGAACATTTGTAGTGCCACTTAGATATGCAGAGAGGGATTTCAGGCAGGTTTTTTCCCTCTTTTTCTGTTTTACAGTGTTAGATTAGTTTATCTTGTTAGAGTACTGCCCTTCGCATTTTAGGTATTCTGATTTTGAATACTGACCTGTAAGTTAGAATTTGTCTCTTTAAATGTGCTAGAAGTTATTTCAAGCACTAGTAAGGTAGTCAGTATTTCCCTAGTTCTCACAGCTCTTGGTGATCAAGCAGGCTAAAAGGAGAAGATTGAATCTTCTCTAGTGATTTATTAACTAAAACGGACTGAAATTTTTTCTTCAATGGCTGGAACCTGTAAGATGACATTAGCAAGAGGGTGAAATAGGGGCAAAGCTGGTGCAGTAGTACAGAGGTGATAATGTATCCTTGACTGCAACACAGATAAGTGGGAAGCTGGAAAAGCTAGGGAACTGGAGGGATGTTGTGGAACATTCTGATCTGCAAACCGATGCAGGTGTCTCAGACCCAACGTGATGATGACGTTGTCTGTCAGCTTCCTAGGTTTGTCACAATAGTATTTATAGATCTGCTACCAAATATGTCGTGACATATTTTAAGCCACTGTTGGATGGCTTGCTGTGATTGAACGTTCTGAAGTAACACAAAATCAGGGTAGGGCTAGAGATGGCAAGTACATTTTCTTTAAAAGTTCAGATTGATACAGCCATGTCTAAATAGAATCACAGAATGGTTTGGGTTGGAAAGGACCTCAGAACTCATCCAGTTCCAACCCTCTGCCACGCTCAGGGACACCCTCCACTAGACCAGGTTGTTCCAAGCCCCGTCCAACCTGGCCTTGGAACACTGCCAGGGATGGGGCAGCCACAGCTTCTCTGGGCAACCTGTGCCAGGGCCTCAGCACCCTCACAGGGAAGAACTTCTGCCTAAGATCTCATCTCAGTGTCCCCTCTGTCAGGTTAAAGCCATTCCCCCTTGTCCTGTTCCTACAGGCCCCTGTCCAAAGCCCCTCTCCAGGTTTCTTGCAGCCCCTTTAGGCACTGGAGCTGCTCTAAGGTCTCCCCTTAAGGAGCCTTCTGTTCTCCAGGCTGAACCAGCTCAGCTCTCTCAGCCTGTCTCCAGGCAGAGCTGCCTGAGCGCTCACAGCATCTCTGTGGCTTCCTCTGGACTCACTCCAACAGCTCCACATCTCTCGTGTTGGAGGCCCCAGAGCTGGACAAAGTACAGGTCTTGTGTGTTTTGTTTTGTTTTCTTGGGGGTTGTTTGCTTCAAAGTGCTTACACTTTTATTACTTATTCATATACTTCTTTTCTTTTCCTATTTTAAAATGTGCTTACATTTTTACTTCTGGCAGAGATGAGAGTAAGACCAAATTTTTCCATGTGATACAACTTGCTTGCATTAAGTTTCTTACTGAGAGACACCCACAAACAAGCCCGGGTACAACTCCAGCATGACGGGTACAAAGCAGTACCACTGGATTGAGTTCATGAACCAGACAGAACAGATCAAAGCCGAGAGGATAATTCAAATCAGTGTAATCTCATGGTTTATCTCCACAACAGGCAAAGCAAGAAATTTGTTTCTTTTGATCTCAGAGGAACTAAATTAATTTCACAGAATGTCTGTGTTGTGGTTCATGTCCCACAGTTAAAATGCATCCACCTTTGCATTAAGGGAGCACAGAGTGGAGTTTCCTGCTGGAGTAGAGTGGAAAATATGGGATGTTTGTGTATGAGGCAGAACATGAGAAGTCCTCAGAGTAAAATTTCTTCAGAATACTAAAGGTAATGCTGCTGCCTATACTGACCCCAGCCACCAAGGGGTGGCTTCTAGGATGGCTACAGAGGATTCTCATCCCTCTTGGTTTATACTGGTTGACTGTATCGTTTAGGATATCTTTGCAGCAGATTGTTTGACCCCCTGGTTTTGTGCAGTCCCTACAGATTACAGCACATATGTGTTAATTCTGAAGGAAGGAGTGACAAAGGGCTCTATCACTCTTCCCGGTGGACAAATCCAGATTTCCTGTTCTTGAAACAGGATGAACAAGCATGCTGTGAGTGCTCTTTGCATATTGTGCTTCCTGTTTCTGTGGCAAGTAGCATGGAGGTCTTTCAAACCGCAGGCAAACAGGAAATGAGGTGGAGGAGTGTGTTTTGAATGAGCGTTCATCCATCGGGAGGCTCCCAAAGCAAATCTGTCTGAAGCAGCCAGTTACCTGGGAAGACTCCTCAGATGCTCCTGGCATCTTACGGTGGACAGAGCAATGGTCAAAGGTCGATGTGCTTCAGCAGCAGCCAGTTTTCCATCTTCCTAAGTGCAGCCTTGGGTACCTGGTGTTATTCAGAGGTGTAAAGAACTGGGGTTTCAGTTCAGTGGGCATGTTTGCATGGGATAAATAAATAGCTTTAGTAGCTGGAGTCAACATTAGAGCTTGTGCTGAGAGAGGCGAGGCTGGGGACTTTAGGTGTTTATGGACAGTGCTGGATGGACAGCTGTGGCTATGATAGCCAGGCAAAGCAACAGATGAAGAGGGGAAGCGGTGACTGTCCCTGCCCATCCTGCTCCTCTCACACAGCTGGTCCCTTCCTGACTGTGCTGCAGGGACACTTCTGTGCATGGCTACCCCATGGTGTCTGCTCACCTGCACATCCAACCCAGACACAGGGCAGCAGGACCTCTAACCATACAGGCTACTCGGCAGGCCCCCCTTGGCCATGAAGGACCTCCTTGATGAAGGTTGTTTCAGGGTCCTTCTCTTGGAGTGCTGGTCCACACCCAGACTGAGGCATAGAGACCAACGGAGTGTTGTGCCTCAGCAGCAGGACTAGGAATGGGGGAATCAAAAATGGTCCCTCAAACAGGAGGTTACCAGTGGGCAGCCAGAGTGTCCCCAGGGAGTTCGACCTTGCCCTTCTCCAGACTCATGTTAATTTAGAGGATTTCTTTGGAAGAGACCACTAAAATTTGTAGTCTTGTCTGACTGGCTTTTGCTTGTGTCTATTAGAAATACAGGTTCTGAGTTTCCCCTGGCTGTAGTTGTTCCATGGCTGAGCTGGGCACTGCAGCCAGGAGCTGCACTGGGGGATCCGGCTTCCCCTCACCTGTCAGAGCCCCATGTAAGTACTGGTGCTGGTTTCTACTCATCGGGGAGACCATTAAAAGCTGTTCTGAGCAGGGAGCACAGTCTCCTCCTGTGTAAGGCAAGGCTTTTGGAGAGGTGCCCACGAGCATGTGCAGCTGTTCCTGCAGTTCTTGGGGTAGAAACGGGTATGGTGTACTGACCCTCAGGTCCAACAGCACCAGGCAGTGTCAGAGACTTGTAGGTGCACCCTGGTTGTTACACTGAAAAATGTAATGTATTTTTCAGAGCAGTTTATGGGAGATTAAAGCCATGCCATGAGAAAAGGGTGACGACGGGGAAGGAGGACCTTTGAATGTAGGAATTTGGTTGGAGCTTGCACTGGGATGCTCTTGTATTACTTTATTTCTGGTTTAAAGTTAAATAAAAATGAAGTGCTGACTGCCCAGGTTGATTGAGGCTGAGGATGAGCTAAACTGCATTTGTAGGAAGACTGTATGTGCAGACCAATATGTATTGCTTCCAATTTAGCAATGCTTTTTAAACAATCCACCTTCCAAAGCATTCTTTCTAATTCTGGTACTCTGTACACAGGCCACTGAGTACGTTCTGTGCCCCATTTCTATTCATCTATTTGAAATACTAAATTCATGTTGATGGTGAAATACAAAGTGAAAATCAAATCTCCCCTTCACTCACCTCTTCCCTGCAGGGGACATGATGTTTTAGTTCCTCCGGCTGTACAGGCATTCAGATGATTTTTAGCTGTCACATGCAGATCATGTCTTGATGGATGCCATGTGATGCCATTTATCTTTCAGGATATAAAAGCCCTATCTTTAGTTGGAGTCTCTGTGTGGGAGTTTGTCAACTCTACAACTGGAGCATCCTGGAAGCAGCTTTGACTCTTGCTGCACTTGGCATTCTTATTTCAGTTCCCAGACCTTTACCTCTGAAATTGCAGGAGGAAAGCTTGACTCCAACACCACTTCTTGGCAGCTTTTGGAGCATCTCAGCATATTCCTCTCTTGTGTCCTATATTTTTATTTATTTTTTTTTCCCATTTGTGCTGCAGGAATAGGGAAGAACGTGATCTGTGAGAAAGCTGCTACCTCTGTGGATGCCTTCAGGATGGTCACAGCTGCCAGGTATTACCCTAAGCTGATGAGCATTGTTGGCAATGTTCTCCGTTTCTTGCCCACCTTTGTGAAGATGAAGCAGTTGATAGAGGAACACTATGTGGGCACTGTGATGATATGCGATGTGCGAGTGTATGGGGGAAGTCTGCTCAGCCACAAGTACAACTGGATCTGCGATGAGCTGATGGGAGGAGGTGGCCTGCATACGATGGGAACCTATATTATTGACCTTCTGACTCACCTCATCAGCAAGAGAGCGGAGAAGGTCCATGGTTTGCTCAAGACTTTCGTGAAGCAGAACACAGCCATAAGTGGTATCCGCCACATTACTAGTGATGACTTCTGCTTCTTTCAGATGCTGATGAGCGATGGCATCTGCTGCACTGTGACTCTCAACTTCAACATGCCTGGGTCGTTCATCCATGAAGTCATGGTTGTGGGGTCTGCCGGTCGCCTCATAGCTCGCGGGACAGACTTGTATGGGCAGAAAAACACTGCTCTCCAGGAAGAACTACTGTTTACAGACTCTCTGACTGTCAACAAGGGCCTTCTGGATCAGGGGTTTAAAGACATCCCGCTGCTTTACCTAAAAGGAATGGTGTACATGGTGCAAGCACTGCGGCAGTCTTTCCAGGACCAGGAAGACCGTCGGACGTGGGATCACAAACCTGTCTCCATGGCAGCCTCCTTTGAAGATGGTCTGTACATGCAAAGTGTAGTGGAGGCCATCAAGAAGTCCAGCAGGTCAGGGGAGTGGGAGGCTGTGGAGGTGATGGCCGAGGAACCAGATGCCAATCAAAACCTCTGCGAGGCACTTCAAAGAAATAACTTATGAACATTCTTCCTTGGGGGATAAGATAATTTAGGACAGTCAACGCTGCTGGCTGTATGTCATGGGTTCATGCTGCTGAACCCATGACACTGTAATGTAAAGAACCTCTGTTTTTAAGATATGTAGATTCTTATTTAATAACCCACCTCCCTTGGTTTTTTAAACATAAAATGTGTCATGTTCTGAGAGAAACTGTTCTGATTTAAATTGTTTAAAGAGTTTTAAATGTTTCCGTTTTTACAAACATTTAATTTTAGTCTTAGCGACTGGTAGGAAAACTTGAATTGCCCTTTGCACTTGCTGAAGTGAAGCATAGGAGCTCTGCCACTGTGTGGCTCAGGAATGGGACACGGGACACAGCACCTGTTGCACGCAGTGCCTGTTTTCATGTTTTTTATGTGGCAGCACATAGGGCAAGATCAGGGAGTATCTTTTGTTCAGACACCTTTTCCTTCTTTCTTGGAGAGTGGGTAAGTTTTACTCCTCAGTTTACAAAATCTGGTAAAAGAATTTAGTGATGGATCATGTCTCTGAACAAAAAGGGCAAAAGGTAGAAATAGGACAAAAAGTGAAAGGCCAAAAAGTAGAAGGAAGATTGGATTCCAGTTTGCAACACAATCAGCTTTCTGGCTTCCTGCACATGGCGGATACCTTTCAAATTCATTTAAGCTAGTATTTTGTTTAAGTGATGCTATGAATCTCTGTTGCCTGTGTCCTGGCAGGAACATGTGCCTGTGCTGATTTGTGCTGTTCTCCCATATCTCAACATTATTCCTTCTACTCAAGAGGTCACCTGCATCCAGCAGCTTTGTTCCATAAGCTCTGTGTCTGTTGATTCTTTACTGCCCAGCAGCACTGGGGACTGCGGGGCTATGTCCTTGTTCCTGTGACTGTTCATAAACACCTCTCAGGGTCACAGGCGTTCCACAGTGCTGTGGGAAATGAAGTTGGGCATCATTAACCTTCCAGGAGCCTGACGGTGGGAAGTAGGGAGGCATTTCCTACCTCTTGCAGCTCTCTTTGGGTGCTGGCAGGGTTACCCTCACCCTATACACATCCTGATAGTTGAGGGAATGGGGACTGGCCTGTCATGATTCAGACTGCTCTTAATCTCCAGCACTGGATATTAACCCTTTGTCCCTGCCCACCCTCACTTGTTCCTGCAGCTTGTGTCCAGTAGAGAGATTTGTTGGCAGATGATGGGTGGAAGTTCATTCTATTGGAGAAATGTTTCTCTCTGAGGGAGGCATGTGCAAAGGATAGTTCAATTTTACTACATTTATTTTGTCTACTTGAAAGCTTTTTTTTAACGTATTTCCCACTAAATTGTAACTCAGTGTATTTAAGTGTATTAACAGGCAAACTGCTGTTTGATAAACTGGTCCTTCCTGAAAAGTGTCTTGTTTTCTACAGAAATAAAAAGTTGTGTTTGTTGAAAACATTCCGTATGCAGCTGTGTGCTTGGGTTTGATTTGGTCAAGCTAAAGCCATCCTAATAAATGTAAACAGGAGACTTACAGCTGGGGATCAGTTCCTGACAGCTCCTCAGAACTCCTCAGTCGATTTCTTCCCTACTTCTGTGCTGTTTTGCTGCTGACTGGGTGTCTTGGATGTGGAAAAAGCTCAATGGTACCACAGAGTCACGGAGTGGTTTGGGTTAGAAGGGACCTCAAGATCATCTAGGCCTAACCCCCTGTCGTGGGCAGGGACACCACATACTAGATCATGTCACTCAAGGTGCTGTCCACCCTGTCCTTGAACACTGCCAGGGATGAAGCATTTACCTGCCACAGGCAGGGACACCTTCCGCTAGACCAGGTTGCTCCAAGCCCCGTCCAACCTGGCCTTAAACACTGCCAGGGATGGGGCAGCCACAGCTTCTCTGGGCAACCTGTGCCAGGGCCTCACCACCCTCACAGTAAGGAACTTTATATCAAACCTGAACTTCCCCTGTTTAAGCTTAAACCCATTGCCCCTTGTTCTATCGCTGCAGTCCCTAATGAAGAGTCCCTCCCCAGCATCCTTGTAGGCCCCCTTCAGATACTTGAAGGCTGCTCTGTGGTCTCCACGCAGCCTTCCCTTGTGAACAGCCCCAACTTTCTCAGCCTATCTTCATACATCAGGTGCTCCAGTCCCCTGATCATTCTCGTGGCCCCCTCTGGACTTTCTCCAACAGCTCCATGTCTTTCTTACGCTGAGGACACAAGAACTGTACACACTGCTCCAAGTGGGGTCTCATGAGAGCAGGGTAGAGGGCAGGATCATCTTCTTCGACCTGCTGGTCAGCACCCCCAGATCCTTTACCTTGAGGGGCTTTCCAGTCGCTTCCCCAAGCCTGTAGCATTGCATGGGTTGTTGTGGCTCAAGTGCAGGACCTGGCACTTTGCCTTGTTGAACCTCATCCCATGGGCCTTGGCACATTGATCCAGCATGCCCAGCTGCAGAGCCTTCCTATTCTCCAGCAGATCAGTTTCCTCCCCAGATGATCAATGAAATATTAAACAACACTGGCCCCTGGTACCGAGCCCTGGGGGACACCACTAGTGACCAGTTGCCAACAAAGAAGGGGCACAGGGAAGGACACAACAAACAGCTGTAACATAAACCCCAAGTCCCATGAGCAACAAAAATTATATATAGACCTTCAGGAGATCAATGTACTAATATCCCATAGGGTTGTCAAATCCCCCCAGTCTGGAAGGTGCCATGAGCAGGAGTATGGGAATATGCCCAAACAGCAAAATGGTGCATCACTTGGGAAGGAGAGGAAGGAAGACCAGAGGATCCCTTACAACCAACACTAATGCATTCTAACCTCGCTACCCCGAACCACTTCAAGGACATAAAACCAAATTGGAACTGTACCAGAATTTGTAATTGCAGTAGCTCAGATCCCAAAATCTTAAGAATATCCCCAGCTATTCAAACTTTAAGGCCAGGATGTATAAGCAGAAACGATACCACTCCTTTAAACGACTCTTGGTCACCATGTGTCAACCCCACTCACCAAGCAGATAATGATCCTTAGGAATCACTTGCACTCAGGGATTCCAGCTTTTGGACCCACAATGCGGAATAGCAGTGAAGGAAAATGGGTAGCTCATCTCCCTGTTGCAGGTCAGAATCAATATTGGACACAAGGATTACTGTGTCATCTGTGGAGAAAGGCACCTCTAGGAACTAGCCTGTGGGGAAGGATAAGATGAGACATGTTCATGGCACACCCCAGTACCGGAGCTATTATAGGGTGGCTTCTTGAGTCTGTCTTTACACCTTAGGCAGCCTCTTTAGAAACCATGCTCTCCTAATATCATTCAGGTTTATAGATGGAAGCCTTGGGAATGGAAGAACTGAACATCCAGCTGCAAGCTACTTCCAAATGGCTTCACAGAATCACCTGGACTTCAATTTACTTTTTATTGCACAAACATGGAGTCTGTGGCTATTTGGACTGGAAAAATGTCCATACTCCAAATAGCCACAAAAAAATCTGGACAAGCAACTAGATCAGCTGAAGACAGTAGCAAAAGCTAGCTGTGATCTGAGAACAGCACGGAAAGTGGGTGGTTGAGTAAAATGCCCGCCAGGGTGGGATTCTCCTCACCAGGGAGGTTACAGAGCCTACTTCAAACTGTGAGTATGCTCGTAACACTGAATGTAGTAGCTTGTATGTTTTTTGGATGTATCAAGAACATAATTATATGAGTAGTAGTATCAGGATGCTCACCTATAACGGCATCCACAACTCAGGAAAGATTGGAGGAGGGCCCACCCTAACAAGTAGGAAGAAATTCCAATTAGATGTATGTCAGTGGGAAGAATATGAGCAGGCAGTTTTAGAAAGTCTTGAAGCCTCCCAAGGACAGAGATTTGAGATTAAAGGGATCTAAGTGAGACTTATCTTAAATATGAAGTATTTGTCTAAGTCTCGAAGGGCAAATTTTTACTTGGCAATAAAGAAGGTAAGGTTTTGTAACGTACTATGTGTGCAAAAGCTTGAAAATGCTGAGGTTTGAATTTTGCATGTCACAAGCAAAACCAGTGTTTCCTTAAAGCTCTCAGACCTCGAGGGGAAGTAGAAGACTGATACAGAAACCACCTGGACCAGAAGACCAGTAGCTCACTTCATAAAGATTAGGAAGACAGGTGTAATTTTGAAAAGCCCAGCAAACCAAAGACAACGGTGGTCCTAAGGGAACCTGGTTCATTCTAATACTAAAACACCCTCTGCCGTAAGAGACCGTTGCCCAGAGAGACCCTTCCTCATGGAATACGCACAGTGAAATCAATCTATACATCCTGAAACAGAGATGAGAGGGTGTAAGAGCCACGATGGCAGACACAGACTGCTGCACGTGTGGAAAACCCAGATTTCACTGCCTGAGCTGTATGAAGGGGAGAGTGGGCAGGGCAGGGGGTGCTGTTCTGTGGAGGTACCACCCAGCACCATCTCTGCACAGACATGGGTAAACAACCATCTTGACTCAGTGTGCTATGGCACTCCCTGCACACGAGGCAAAGAACCCTGATCTTAGAATACCACCACCACGGCTCCGTGATGCCAATAAGATCGTATCTAGCAGTAGTCTATCCATAGCTCTGTGGTGTCCTGTACAGCTCTGTCCTAACCCAGCAAGTGTCACCCTTTTATTGCCAAGGGAAAGAAAGTCCCACCAGAAGATCCACTTCCCACCTCCTTGCTGCTTCCCTTACAAGACAGCTGTTGAGTAGATGGTTTTGAAGATCCTCTTGCCTATCTTGGACTTACCATGTCAACTTTTGTGATCAAGAGGATCTTTATTCTTCAGCCTAACTCACTGCAGGCATTGCTGGAAGACACCAGCTAAGCAGCAACCCCCGGTACTGATGGCATCACTTCCTTTGCTCCGTGGGTAAGTCCGTGCCACGCTGTCCTGTCCCACGGCCCCTGCGCCAGGTAGGATCCAGCAGCTGGTCCCAGCCAACTGGTTCTCACATGTAAAGAACAAATGACAGCACGTGCATCCTAAGGACAGGTGACATGCTGGTTTATTTTATAACGAAAAATTGCTTTTTTTTTTTTTCAGGCAAATCAGGTTCCCTGCAACCAGAAAAAAGACCAGATACAAGCCAACCAACCAAAATCCAAAAAAAAACCCCAATACAGATCAGGCTGTAGTCACCAAACAGAAGGCAGAAAGCTGAGCTGGTCACTTGAGCACCCTGTCAACATCCAGCTCCATGGAATTGTCACCTGTTGCCAGCACTGGGATCTCTGGAGCACTGCTGGCCCCAGTATCTGCAAGAGGAGAGAGTGAGTGTATCACCCACCAGCCACCTCCTCCTCAGAAGGCTATTCGCAGTAGCAGGACACCAGACCCCAGCATTACAGGGGGAATGGCTGCTCTGGGTGTCCAGCCTGATCTCCTGCTTGGAACAGGCCTGTCACCAGCTCCAGCTCAGGCTGGCCTTGGCTTTGTCCCACCAAGTCTTGGAAAACAGCTCTGAAACATGGAGACTGTGGAGTCAGCTCCTAGGGGGAAAGATCCTGCTTCATTAGGCTGGGCCACCTAAAAGCTTCAGGAGAAAACCCAAGGGCAGAGCAGAGCTGCTGCAAAGGGCCAGAAGACAGAGAGACAAATGGCCAAAATGACCCAGAGACATCCAAGCCACTTCTCTACAAGCTGGGGACAAGGGTGGAAGAAGCAGGATGAGGTGACACGAGCTGCACAAGCAAGGGCAAAGCTGGGGGGGAGGAGGTGGGTACAAGCTGTGGGGACCAGCAGGAGAAGGCCAGCTCCCTGGGGAATGCCAGAGATGGGAAAACCTTGTTGGAGCTCACCCTCCATCTGCTGAGCTGCTGCGCTCCCAGGGGCTGCAGCGTCCTGGCTTGGCTGTGCCAGCGCTGGAGCTTCCTCTGCTGCCAACGGGTCACTCGGCTCTGGCATGCCCGGGTCAATGTACTGGTACAAGTTGCGCAGGCGCGGTCTTTTTCCTGAAGAGGTCCAAGAAGAGCCCAGTGCTGACCACCCCTTCTCTTGCCACGGCTGTGCTGTAGCTCACAGGCTACAGCAGCCCTGCCAGGAGGAGAACCTGGCCCTTGAGCTAAGGCTACCTACTGGGATCAATGCCAGGGATACATGGCCACATCCCAAAGACAAAGCAGCAGCTGGAGGGAAGAGACATGACAAGCCTGTCCGGGAATCACAGTGCCCACGTGGAAACTCACCAGTGGCAGAGCCCCCATCATCACCCAAACCATGGGGATGCTGACAAGTCTGGGAGAAGCAGAAGGGCTGGACTATGAATCCAGCCTCACACCAGCACCATTCCTGAGACGAGTCAGCTCAAGCACACGCTGTCCCAGTCCAGCCCAGGTTGTGGGGCTGCAGCCACCAGCTTTGCTCACCCAGCTTGTCGTTGGACGTGGCACCACTGAGTGGGAGCAGATGGCTCACTTGCCTCTTTTTCTTCTTGTTCTTGTTCTTCTTCTTTTTCTTCTGGTGCTTGGCAGAGAGGCCAGCAGAGAGGGCATCCGGCTCTTTGGCCCTCTGGAAATCAGGGTGCTGCAACAGGAGCACTTGAGAGTTGAGCCTGTGGGGCAGAAAGCAGCTGTGGGGCACAGCCAGCTCTGTGGCACAGGAGCCATCTCCCAGTGCAACCCTTGATCTGTGCTTGCGCTGTGTCACAGTGCTGCCTGGGGCTGCCCCTGCCCTGCCCAGGCTGGCTCAGCTCCCTGGCTGCACTTGGACATCACTGGCTGTGGCTGACAGATGCCTCTGAGCTCCTGCATTGCCAAAGGTGCTGTTTCCTTTCCCACTGTGAGCCCCACAGCTCCCTGGGTTTCTCCCTTTCCACACTTTGGTTTATTTGATCTTCTAAACCCTAAGCAACTCTCAAAATCACTAACAACTTTGCTCCTTGGTTCTCAACAAAATACAAACCAAATCAGAATGATGACCAGCCACAAACCCTGGATACTAGTGTCTTCCATCCCATGCTCATCCCTTCCATCCCTTGTTTCACTCCCACACCGCACAGCCTGCCCAGGGCAGATCTAGACCTCGGTGTCAGCAGCGGGATGCTGGCTCATGAAGGAGGTGCTGGGACTTACTTTGCCCCCTTGAGTTTGAAGCCATAAGCTAGCAGCCAGGCCTGCAGCTCTGCCATGCCGCTCAGATCCGCCAGCTCTGGGAAGAGCTGCTTGTTCTTCTCCATCTCCTCCTTGTACAGCTCAGCATGGACAAGAACATCCCGTCCATCCTCAGACCACTGCAGTGGACATGTGGGACAGCACTGATAAGTGACGCTCCTGCCCTGCTGGCTCCTGCATCTGCTTCCCCCATGCCCTGGCACGGATGACCTGGCCACCGAGGCTCAGACCCTTTGCTGGCTGGTAATGACCTCCTGGATTTAGGGTTTTGCACCCAACGTTTTACACCCAGGGCCTGAGGGTGAGCCTGGCTGGCTGTCGAGTGTGGCCAACTTGCACTGCTGTAGGGGCTTTATGGTGGCTAGCGCCTACTGGGGCTCTGGTTACCACCCTCTCCCCTCATCACATACAGCGGCACCACCAGGACCCAGGCAGCAGCTATGGCCACCCTTGAGCATGTCACCAGGGCAGAAAACTGCTCTTCAAGGAGGTGGACATGATTCAGTTGCCGTTTCACAAAGCTTAACTCATAACTCGCAGGTAATTATTTGGGGCCATTTACACTCCAATGAGAAAGACTTGGAAGTAACATCATGCCTTCTGTTTCTAGGGAGCGGATCTGGCCCAGGGACATCCATCCTCTGCAGAAAGGAGCTTTTCCTGTTCCTTCCCTCCCCAGCTCATGGCACACATTGGTACCCCCTGTTCTCACACACAGGTCTGGGAACAAAGCGCCTGCCCATTGCAACCCCCCCGCAGCATCACCCTGCACCTCCAAAACTTTGACGTCCGGGCTCTCCAGGGCTGCAGACAGCTGAGCAAGGATGTTCCCCGGGTCCTGGCAGCTGCACTGCTCCCGGTTGGGGCTCCTCTCCAGGGCAGGAGGATCTGCCACCGGGGCAGACATGGCAGCAGCTCCCGGTCACCAGTGTGTGCTGCGTGCAGGGAAACAGCTCTGAGGTCTGTGTGGGGGCCAGCCCCAGCTGCAGGGACATGACATGGGCTGAGCTGCTGGTGGTGGTTCCCCCTCCCAGCCCTGGGTCCAGGCAGCACTTGGAAGTGGCTGAGCTCTGCCCAGTACAAAGCCCCCATGAGGTGCTCCAAGGCACGGGCCTTCGGAGCTCTCCCAGAACACCTGGGGATGAATGTATGGAGCTGCTAGAGCCCCCCACCCCTCCGTGAGCTGCCAGAAGCCCCTAACCACCCCAACACACCTTGCACCTCTGCCTCGTACCTCCTCCAAGCCAACTATCAGCGCCCAGCCCCTGGCTGAGGCCTTGGTGTTGCCTCCCCTCCACTGAAGATGCAAAGGGACGTTTTGCCTGTTAAACGGACATCGGCCACTGGCCAACCGCCACCCTGAGTGGCTGCAGCACTGGCCACCCACCCTGAGCATCTCACCGCCGGTCCCCACATGCCCTGGTTTATCTTTCCAGCCACCAAATCCACGGCAAGGCGGTCCTGCACCAGGAATGCAGGATGGGGAGGATGGCATAGGCTGCTGAAGAGCTGCAAAGCCAATTCTGAGTGTTTTAAGCCCCTGTAATGGGTTGAGTGGTGTCACTTTTAGCCTGTCCTCCCCACCCTTCCCCTTCAAGCCTCAGCTCTGCAGATGGGTTTGAAGGTTTAAAGGTTGGGCAGAAGATTCCAGAAGACCATTAGCTCCTGTGGAGCTAATAGGTCCCCCAGATCTGGGCTGCTGTGTGAGAAGGGAGATGGAAGAACCAGGGGTGGCTTAGGGAATGCTCCCTCACACCTGCAGGACACAGTGGAGCTGGGCCCAGTGGGACTGACTGTAGTGGTGAGGGAGGCTCAGGGGTCCTGGGGATGCCGTGGCTCTGGGAGGTGCCATCAGGAGGTGGGGAATCTCCATTCTCAGGGATGGCAGGGCTCCGTGGACATGGCTGCAGCCATTGTGACACTGGTGTGATGGGAACCAGGGGCCCCAGAGGTCACCTCCTCATGAACGCTACTGTGGTGTCTATGAAGACCAGCCCCAAGTCCCAGGCCTCAAGCCAGCAGCGCGAAAAATGCTGGGATTTTGTTTGACTTCTGCACCTAGAGTGCTCAGGAGAGGCTGACTGTAAGCAGAGAAGTGGGCTCTGTCCTCATCGTGCCATGGCGGGAGCAACAGGCTCTTACACAGCTCCTTTGTAAACACGATGGCATTTTATAGCCTGGAGAGAGTGATGTGGCAATCAAAGGGCTGCTTCAGCAGGTGAAGGCTGACCCCAGGAGCTGCATCTCCTCTGCTCAGCAATAAACGCCCTGAAATTTAACCACCTGGGTCCAGAGCAACAACACTGAGACGTACTGTCATGAGGGAAAAGTGTGGTTATGAGCAAACGCATCCATGTACTTGGTGGTCTTCTGGTGCAGCAAACCTGGCTGCGGTGCTCATTCTGCTGCTCTCGCATGGCTGAACCTCCTGGTTTGACCAAACCCAGGGAGTCTTCTGCTCTCACCCAGCAAACAACAGCTGGATGAACAGCACGCTCTAACATGGGTTTATTTTGGAAAATAAAAGTTCATCTGCTTGAATTGGAAAGAAAATCACAGAAAGGAGAAAGAAGTATTTCACCATGGTATGTATATACCTCAAGCCTTGTTCTGTACCTGCCCTCCATGGCTTTCTTTCAGGACATACACCAAGTTACAAATTGAAGTTTGGATACCAGGGAATCCATTTCCACAGCTGCAGGAGCTTTTTGCCTGGTATGGATGCTTTGACGCACTGCACCAGCCTTGCTCTGAGCTGTAGGGTAGGCACATGAGTAGAAGCTAGCTCTAGAGACTGGCTTCCTTGGTCCTGTGGAAGGTTGGGATATGTAGAATCCCAGATTGGCTTGTGTTGGAAAGGACCTTAAAGCTCATCCAGTTCCAGCCCCCTGCCACAGGCAGAGACATGTCCAGTCTGGTCTTGAACACCGCCAGGGATGGGGCAGCCACAGCTTCTCTTGACAACCTGTGCCAGGGAAAAATTTGTTCCTTATATCCAACCTAAATCTCTCCTGTTTAAGTCTGAACCCATTGCCCTTTGCACTATGACTACAGTCCCTGACGAAGAGTCCCTCTCCAAAATCATTGTAGGCCCCCTTCAGACACTGGAGCTGCTCTGAGGTCTCCTGGAGCCTTCTCCTCTCCAGGCTGAACAAGCCCAGCTCTCTCAGCCTGTCTTCAGGCAGAGCTGCTCCAGCCCTCACAGCATCTCTGTGGCCTCCTCTGGGGTCACTCCAGGTCCCTCTTGTGTTGTTGCCCCAGAGCTGGATGCATGACTGCAGGGGGGGTCTCCCCAGAGCACAGCAGAAGGGGAGAATCCTGTCCCTAACCTGCTGCTCAAGCTCTGGGGATGCAGCCCAGCACACGGGGGGATCTGGGCTCAAGTGCACACTGAAGCCGGATCATGGGGAGCTTGTCATCACCCAACACCCCCAAGTCCTTCTTCTCAGGGCTGCTCCATCCAGCCTCTGCCCAGCTTGGGGATTTCTGCTGGGGATTGCCCCGACCCAGGCGTATGATCTCACACTTGCACTTGTTGAAATCCATGAGGTTCTCATGGTCCCACCTCTCTTAACATATCCAGGTCTCTCTGGACCTCATCCCTTCCCTCCAGTGTATCAACCACAATACGGAGCTCAGTGTCACCACACACGTGCTGAGTGTGCTCGATCCCACTGTCCGTGCCGCCGACAGGAGCCCTTTGGCTCCTTCCCCAGGCCCGGGAAGAGGGCGCAATTCGGATCCTCCCCAAAGCCCCGGGACAGGAGATGCTGCGGCAGGGCGAGCCTGCACCAGCGCCTGGCCGCGCCGCGCCGCGCCGGGCCGGGGAACGGGACCCGCCCGCTGGGGACCACCGAGGGCGAGAGCGGAGGCGGGCGCTGACCCGCGGCAGCGCCGCTGCCCCTCTGCCCGCCCGGCCCTGCGGCGGGCTCGGCCCCTCCCGTCGGAAGCGGCGGTTGCCGGGCAGCGCGGCGGCGCCAGGCCGGGCCTTCGGCTGACGAACCCACCAGGCCCAGCCGCCGGTCGCGGCCTCCCCGGCCTGACGTAGGGCTCGTCCCCGTCCCCGCGGCCCGGGCCGAGGCCGGGGGAGCTGCTCCTTTGCCTCCCTCGGTGAGTGCTCGCGGGGGGGCCGCAGAGATCCCTCGCAAGCCCCAGTGTTCCCGCCGGGGGGGCTGTCCCCCGGGTGGCAGCGGGACCTCGGGCCGGCAGAGGAGGGGGGCGGTGGGGAGCCGGGGATGGAGCCGCCGTGCCCCTTCCGAGGGCAGCCGGGCGGGAGCCTGCAGCCCCGGTACAGTGTCGCTGCGCCCGCCTGGGTGAAGCGCGGGGGGCTCCTGGCTGGCTCTGCCCCCCGCGGGTCGCGTTTCTGGCAGCGCTTCCCTGCGCACCCCCTTCCCAGGGGATAAAACCCAGGAGGGGTTTTCCAGGAGTATCTGGTGGTGTTCACTGGGGTCTTGGATCTTGGTACTGGCCCCAGAACAGGGTTTGTATTGATTCCCCGTGACAGCACAGCCAGAGCAGGCTGTAGACTGCAGCACGAGCTCCACTTTCCATTGCTGGATGCAGTGTTGCACATGAGCTCCTGCAATCTCAGCACGTGGCTCATCCTTGCATGAGGGAGCCCCATGGGCTAAGGTGGGGCCTCTCTTGCATCATCATCCTTTCTAGCTCTCCTGAGAGAGGACTGGCAGTGGCCAAGGTCGGGTTGGACAGGGCTTGGAGCAACCTGGTCTAGGGAAAGGTGTCCCTGCCCGTAGCAGGGGATTGGAGCTGGACGAGCTTTAAGGTCTCTTCCAACACAAACCAGTCTGGGATTCTATGATTCTCTGACTTTGCTGCAGTTCTGCAATACCCTCATCAGCCTCTGCCCACCGTCCAGTGCAGAGTGTGGCCGTCATTCCAGGCTGCTGCGGGACACGTCTGACTCCTTGACCAGACAGTGCAAGCTGGCTTTGTTCCTAAAGGACTGCTGGTGGACGTGTGCCTAGCTCCCAGGGAACGTGTTCCACGTGCAGACGCCAGTATCACACTTGGCCATACCTGTCCCTCTTTGTGTTTAGAGAGACAGAAGAGAAAAGGGGGCTTTGAGACTGGCAGGTGGGGAATTCCTGAAGGAACCTGTATGATGAATACTATTAAAAGGACAATATTAATCTCTCCCATTGTAGTCTGCAAGGGGAAAGCATAAGCATGGACTAACGTCACAGGATCGATTCACGGCGCATTGACCTGATTTCCTGATCCCTAATCCTGCAGGAGCTATGGTCCCAGATGTGTGTGCCCACCTGTTCTGGTGCAGCCCTCCAGCACGGAGTTCTCCTGGTGCTACTTCTCATTTCAGCTAAAACTACTGAGGGAGAGAGCAGACAAGACCAGCTGCATGGAGATTAGCTCTTTGATATTCTGCAGATGACTTGCTCTGCTTATCACAGTTTATCACAGCTGTGGGATTTTTTTTCCCCCATGCTTTTTGCAGAGATTGGCTCATAGAGACATGAAGCAGGGCTTGCTTCAGCCCTGTGAGTGGTAGCAGATTCCTGGCCAGGGACCCAGGCACAGTGAAAATGTGATCTGTAAAGAGGAGGGGATGCTTCAAAGGCAGATGCAGCAGGTTCCAGGCTGAGAAAAAAACCTGCCAAAGCCTCGTCCCTTTCCATGTTTTGTAGTTTCCTTAACTACAGTGCCAAAAACAAGGCACAAAAGGAAGCTGTTCATACAGGCTCTGAAAGATCTCAGTTTACGTGAGGGATAAGTACCATTTCTGACACTTGGTAAGCTGGGGCAGAGGGCACAAAGAGTTGAATTAATGGGATGCTCTGGGAGGGGTAGGGCTGGAACTGCTTTGCTTGACCTAGGCCAGGGTTAAATGGTGGTGGGGAAGTGGGTAGCCAGTGGTGCTCAGGTTGGTAAGTAAAGCAATGCTGAAGTCGTTAGGTTACTCTGGCAACTGCCCTGCATCTCTTGAGGCTGTGTGAGGCAGGGAGCAGCGTTGGTGCAGCCCTATAGCTAGGAGGCTGCTCCGCTAGTGAGTTCTGCAGTCTGGCAGGGCTATAAGAAGAGGGAGGAGTCAAACACATACACGTCTTTGCCACGATTTAACCCATCTGTCTGCATCTCATGGCCTGCCAGGGCTCTAAGCAGTTTTCTTCTGGTGGCAACAGTTTTGATACTGTATTCTTAATGCTTAATGTTTCTAAGGTGGGGATAGAGAAGATGCCTTCCTGGATGCAAATTTGAGTCTGGCTGAGACAGCGATCAGATCACTGCTGGAAAGGGCTGACCCTGTTCCCTCTTCCTCTCTCCTCTGAGTTCATAAATAAGCACCAACCGTGTTTCTCTTGCACTTGCTCCACTGCCCCTCTGATCCCCCTGTGAAGGTTAGAGCCAGGTTACTTTTGGACAGAAGGTTAAATGGAGAGAAAACTAACCCAGGAAAAGAAGTGTTGAATCAACTGAGCACAGGACCATTTGCACTACAAGGCTGTCACAAGAGATGAAGCAGAAGGATGGGAATAGCAGCAGAGAGTGTCCACACATGACCTTTTGGCAGAAGTGAGCCATGAGAAGTGTCCCCAAATACCTCCATGATTGGCAGGAGTAGAGCAGCATCTCGGGAAGGCTGTTCTCATCATTGGTAACTGAGCCTTGTCTGCTCCTCAGGGCTAGGAGACTGATTCAAGGGGCTTGTGTCCCACGCAGGTGAGTTTGCTGCTGGTACCTAGATAGGCAAGATGCTTATCATTGTAGTAAGGTTCTCTGATCTTGCAAGATCCCAATCCAGAGGTGATGTGACTTGCAAATCAGAGAGTGGGTGTTATTTGCAAATTCCCTGCAGCAGGGCAGGATACTGTTGGGATGTGCAATGTGATTATATGACTTGCGTGAAGGTATAAAATGAGCCTTCCATCCCCCGCCTCCCATCAGCTTGCCTTTCCTCCTTCAACCCCCCACAACAATTGCCTGCTCTGGTAACAGGTCGTGATTTCAGCCTGTCATTTTGTGTGTGAATTACTGGGTTTGAGCATGAGTTCAGACCAAGATCAGACGTGAACTTCAAGGCCAGTAGCTGTTCTGGAGGGGCCTCGTGTTACATGGGGTTTTTTTCTAGAGTACAAGAGCCTCTACTTACAAGTACTTACTCAGTACTGACAAGAGTCAGTAGGCCTGAGCTTAGTGGGATTCATTATCCAGGAGATTAAATAGTACCAAACCCAGTGTCATTTTACCTTAGGCTGAGGGTCTGTGTTTGCTCTTCAGAAACAGCTTTTCCAGAGGAGCTGGGTACAGACTCTACCTGCATTCTGGCATGCAGTAGTCAGCATTGCTTACATGCCTCTGCAATTGTGTCTGAGAGATGAATAACAGATTTTCACTAATGGGTCTCATGTCAACAGGGGTGATTTAGCAAGGAAGGCTGCAATGCATTAGTTGCCGTGACTCAGACTCACTCAGCCTTGTACTGGTGGTTTATTGGTTCATAAATGAAATTGCAGAAGCTGCATCCTGATGGTGCTGGCATGCTGAGATCCTGAAAAAGGTTCTTCCTGTTGACATCCCTCAGAAATCTTTAAGTTACTGCCTGAGGAGTCAGGGCATGCAGGTTTAGCTCCAGCTCTTACAGCAGTGACTCCAGCCAAGCTGCCCTGGCACCTGTCAAAATCATGGCATGACTCTGAGGAGGGATTGAGGCTTTTATGGCATCTGCCAAAAGCTCACCAGTGGTCCATGCCTGTTGCTGTGTCATCTTGCATCCTCATTTTCTGAGCGGGGAGCACGTCCCTCAAGCTTCACATAGGCAATAGAATGCTGTCCATGAGATCTTTGTGAGCGATGCTGGCTGCTGCTGTGCCGGAAGGATCTGTGCTCCTCTGGCTGTGGGGAGGAGAGAAGTAGTAGGGACCAGGGCAGGGATTTGTGAATCTCTGCTGGTCCAGCAGTTAATGTTGAAAAGTTCTTTAGCAATGAAAAAGATGTTTTCTAAACAGGTAACTCTGGTCTCCCTGAGACCAGCTGGGCTCTTTTCATCTTGGGGCTCTTGCCCAGAAATTCAACATAAAATCATAGAATCATAGAATAGTTGGGGTTGGAAAGGACCTTAAGATCTTCTAGTTCCAACCCCCCTGCCAGGGGCAGGGACACCTCCCACTAAACCATAGCAGCCTTCCAATGTCTGAAGGGGGCCTATAGGGATGCTGGGGAAGGACTCTTCACGAGGGACTGTGGTGAGAGGACAAGGGGTAACGGGTTCAAACTTAAACAGAGGAAGTTTAGATTGGATATGAGGAAGAAATTCTTTACTGTGAGGGTGGTGCGGCACTGGAATGGGTTGCCCAGGGAAGTTTTGAATGCTCTATCCCTGGTGGTGTTCAAGGCTGTGTTGGATATAGCCTTGGGTGGCATGGTTTAGTGGGAGGTGTCCCTGCCCGTGGCAGGGGTGTTGGAACTAGATGATCTTAAGGTCCTTTCCAACCCTAACTATTCTATGATTCTATGATTCTATGTCATGTGAGACAGTGTCAAACACTTTGCACAAGTCCAGGTAGATGACATCAACTGCTCTACCCCTGTCCATCAGTTCCGTAGCTCCATCATAGAAGGCCACCAGATTGGTCAGGCAGGATTTCCCCTCAGTGAAGCCATGCTGGCTGTCACCAACCACCTTGTTGTTTTTCATGTGCCTCAGCATGCCTTCCAGGAGAATCCGCTCCAAGATTTTGCCAGGCACAGAGGTGAGACTGACTGCTCTGTAGTTTCCCGGCTCATCCATTTTCCCCTTCTTGAAAATGGGGTTATATTTCCCTTTTTCCAGTCATCGGAAACTTCACCTGACTG
Source organism: Ara ararauna (assembly GCA_028858755.1). Taxonomy (NCBI): domain Eukaryota; kingdom Metazoa; phylum Chordata; class Aves; order Psittaciformes; family Psittacidae; genus Ara; species Ara ararauna. The sequence goes on along the minus strand of CM054410.1, from coordinate 70,334,408 downwards.
CCATGATTTTTCAAATATGATGGACAGTGTCTTAGCAACTTCATTTGCCAGCTCCTTCAGGACCCACGGATGGATTTCATCAGGTCCCATGGACTTGTATACGTTCAGGTTCCTAAGATGGTCTGGAACCAGATCCTCTCCTGCAGTGGGCCCAGGGTCTTCATTCTCACTGTCCCTGCGTCTGCCTTCCAAGACTTGGGTGGTATGGTCAGAGCATTTGCCAGTGAAGACTGAGGCAAAGAAGTCGTTAAGAACCTCAGCCTTCTCCAAATCCAGGGTAGCCAGTTCTCCCGAGAGCTTCTGGAGAGGGCCCACATTGTCCCTAGTCTGTCTTTTATTTGCAATGTACTTATAGAATCCCTTCCTGTTATCCTTAACATCCCTAGCCAAGTTTAATTCCAAGTGGGCCTTAGCTTTCCTAACCTGGTCCTTAGCTTCCTGGACAACATCCCTGTATTCTTCCCAGGCTGCCCGTCCTTGCTTCCACCTTTTATAACCCTCTTTTTACCTTTGAATTTTCCTCAGCAGCTCCTTATCCATCCAAGGAGGTCTCCTGGCCCTCCTACAGCCCTTCCTTCTAGTAGAGATATATCGCTCCTGAGCTTGCAGCAGGTGATCCTTGAATATCAACTCCTACATGGTCCTGCAAAGAAGTGTTTTTCTCAGGTCCTTTTGAGGTTCAGCTGCAGCCTGCTCAAGGGTGGTGACGGTGCTGCTGTGTGTCTTGTGGAGGATAGAGCAGAGAGTTTACCTGTGTGGGGTATGAGCTTCAGCTTGTTTTGTATAGGTTGTATTTGAACCACAGGAGCTATTTAGAAAGAGCCTAAGGAGCAAGATATTGCAAATTTAATGCTAAGATGTCTCAGATGGTATCTAGCTACCTTGTGTTTCCTATTCACTAAAGGCACACAGGGCAGTTATAGCAGCTCAGCTCCTGCTTGCATGTCTGCAGTAAAAGTTCCTGTATGGGAGAGCAGAGCCAGGAAGGATTTTCTGTACTGAAGATGACTGATACTACAGCAATTGTGGACATTTCGGGTTTGATGCTGGTAAAAATACTGATTATCCCCACAACAGGGACAGTACTGCTGGATCCCTCGCTTCACCTGTATGGAGTCCAATTTGGGGTGATTTGTGGTTTCCTACCTGCAGTTCATCTCTGTAGGTGGGTGCAAGCTCTCCAGTGAAGATCAAAAGTTTGTATGTATATATGAAATATATATATTTAAAAATGTGGATTTTCAGTGACTCAGTGAGCCCTGTTAATTTCTGTTCTCAGTGGTGGCTGGTTCCTGTGGTGGAGACAGAGCCACGGCAGCATGTGTGAAGGGCCATCCAGGATTTGTGGACCCATTCCTCCAGATCCTACGCTCTTTCCAGACTATTACGAACGCCCCTTCTCGGGTGAGTCCTTGCTGCTTGTTAGGGATGTACGCTTTTGTATTGGTGTGGCACAGCTTGCCCATTTGATGTCCTTACTCTTTGACATCCTCGACAGTCTTCCTCACACTGGTGCAGGTGCTGCCTCATGGATAGTGATCCTAAAGGCGGCGTGCACAGCTGGGCAAAAGGTTGGAAAGCATAAGGTAGAGGTAGAGAAGGGGTTTTCAGCATTGTTTGTAGGCTGTGGGTGAAGAAAACCATGAGGCAAGATAGTTTACTGATAATTTCTTTTTCTTTCTTTCTCTGTAGCTCGAGGGAGGCTGGAAGGGAATGCTCTGAAGCTGGGTTTTACCTCTGACCCTCTGGATCCTGTTCCTAACCCATACAGTGCCCGCCAGGTCCGACCAGCCCCTCGCATTCGTCCCAGTGGAAAGGATTTCCTGGAGAAGGGACAGAAGGGGACGCTCAGTCTCTTATTGCAGCTTGAAGGGCTCTCCCTTGACGGGAGGCTGCCAGTTGAGAGTAAGTACAGCTGAGCTGCTGCTGGCCTGAGCTGCGTTTGGTGCCAGGGATGAAGCATTCAGGTTTTGGCTGAATTCCTCAGCTCTGCTTCCTGAGGAGATCTTGAGATTTGCAGGGCCAGTCACTCTATCTCCTGCATTTGGCCTGGCAGTGGTGTCCCTGGGCCATTGCCCATGCGGGAGCCAGTACTGCTGTGACCTTCCTGACTCCAGTCTGGCCCAGGTCTGGAATGGGAAGGGAGACTGTAAAAAAAAAGCTGTTTAATTTGTATCTGAGGAAGTAGTTGTGGATGTGAGGCTATTGAGAGGTGCTGGAAACAAATAAAGCCCTTCTAGTTTGCTGTTTCTGAATACAGACAGTATCTTTACAGTCAAACTGAAAAATGGATTGGGTGAAATCTTACTGTTTAGAGGGTGTTTAATCTGGGGAATTCCTTGTTAATGAACAAATCCAGGCAGGATTTGGGAAGACTGTATATGTGGATACTGGGAATACCTCTACAAAAGATGTTCCCTTCTCCAGGGAGGTCACATAGAGTACATTCAGAAGCCCAGGAAGGAGAGAAGGCTGAGCACTGGGTGTCTGATTTACTTCATGTGTTGGAATTGCCACTATCCCTGCCTGGTGCCAGTGTGGTGGCTGCCAGCTGAACTGCTGTGCCAGAGCAGGAGAGAAATGCAGAGGGTCTGGTTGTGTCAGCTGAGATCTTCCCCATCTTGGAGAGCCCAAGGATTGTTTTTGATTCAAAACCAACAAATACAATCCATAGTCTTGATTATGTCCCCTTGAATGTGGGACAGCAGCTGACCCTGAAACCAGGAAGAGTGCCTGTTTAAGGCTCTGCAGCTGCCATTAACCATTCAGAAACACCATGGGTGCTGGACTGGGAATTGACCTTGCAGTCAAATACGTCCCCAAATGGGACAAATGAGCCACACTCTCTCAGAACAAGGGAGTCTGTGAACACCAGTAATATGCACAGACTTCTGACAGTGCTCAGCTGGGCACGGTGGGATCCTCTGGCAGAAGAGGGTCAGTTGTGGAGTGTGCATTTAACATGGGGAAGAATGCACAGCTTGTCTAGTCTGCAGAGGAGGGGAGAGCTTGCTCTCCTATGAGCGGTTAAGACCAGCTTTGGAGACAGAGCTATGGGCTCTGGTGCCAGTGCTCCAAAAGCCTGAATCCCTGTGCAGTGTCTGAGGGATGAAGGCTGTGTCTCCCCTTGCTGTGCAGGGAAAGAGTCCAAGGATCATGAGAAAGAAAATGTAAGGAGAATAAAAGAAATTCAGAAGAAGTACAAAGAGAAGGAGCGAACCCAAGAGCACAGCAAGCCCAAGCCTGTGAAAGCTCTCTGGAAATCCCGGAAATATGAAAATGTGGAGTCAAAGGTGAAGGCCAAACTCCAGGTCAGTACCCACTCAGCTCTTGAGCTATCTGGGCCTGGGATGCAGTTCAGCCCTGAGGCTCTGTGGGAAAGTGGACATGGGGGAGCCCCAGAACCTCTGGATCTGGGGCAGCTCAGTGATGAAGCACGGAGGATAGATGTGACAGTGGGGCTGTGTGCTGAACGAGAACGTGGTGTCTGGCCCCAGAGAGCTATTGCTGTAATAATCCGCATCCTGTCCAGCCCAGAAGATCCCTCATGCAGAAGCTGAGAGGAGGAAAATCTCATCCCACCCTCTGCCTGCAGGCTCCTGCTTGGCCTCTTGGGGATATATAGGCTTCCACTCGCAGCTGTATTCCTGGTCTAGAGGTGCATCCAGCTGGCTTTTCAGCTTCCTGGTGTTTGGGGCAACACTTATCTGGGGTTAGTGCCAAAGGGCTGTGGTATTCTGTCCCATGGATCATGGTCCTCGGAGGTTTGTCTTCAGGCTGCATCAAACCTCAGTCCAACTCTTACCACCTTGTGGACTCACAATGGGCTGTATGTCTCCAAATTCTTCTCTAAGTGATTGTTGTGGTGAATAACCCATGTGCCATGGGGGCACACAGCATCTCCAGGCAATCGAGGTGGGGGTCTTATAGATGAACACAACCTGCAAGTGTGTAGGTACCTCCTGTGCTTGCGAGGAGAAAGGCTGTGGGGCCATGCCTTGTTTCCTCAGGCTTTCTCAGCTGCTGAAACGAGCAGATATGTGGCTTTGTGAAGGTTTTGGATTGGTTTTTGCTTCTTTCTGTTTCTTTATCTGGGTCGTTTTTCCTCCCCTGGAGGGTTCCTGCTCTTTAAATGGTGCCTCTATCAGAAGGCTTTGCTAAATGCACCAAAGACACTGCCTTGGTAGAGTTGTACCTGTTTTTACAGAAAGGAAAGTGAAGGCCATGGGAGAGGGAAGGAAAGCTCCATCACTTTCTTTGGGGGAATCTGTTGTCATCAGTCTTGAAGCCCCTGTGGTCCAGGTGACCTCTTGTATTCCATTAGCCTCTTCTTTCATCCAGAAGTAGGCAGTGTAGCTCTTACGGATGGGGTTGGCTCCTGCTGCACAGCAGCAAGCAGAGGAGTATTGTGCCACTCCCATCATAGTGACCTCCTGGAGAAGAGGCCCCAGGGCTCCCTTCTAGCTCAGCCTCACATGGGAGAAGCTCCTTGAGCAAGGGGCAGTGCAGGGCTGCTGCCTTGGCCAGTGTAGCCTTGCACTGTTAGAGCCTGCATTCCCATCAGCCTTGGGAGAGGGCTTTGTCCTGCAAGTCCCTGGTAGCCTTCATGGTCTCCATCTCTTTCTTTTTGCAGCCAACCAGGCTGTGTGGACAGGAGTGACACAGGGAGCTGCTGCTTGTGCAGACAGTGGGTGCAAGCTGGGTGACACCTCAAGCACTGCCACTTCCACAAGCCTTCCCTTGGTACTCCCTTGCTGAGTTGGAGCCTCCAAGTTCCTCCTCATCTCTGCATTGCTTCACACTGGTCTGCAGGCCTCCATCCAGCTTTTTTCACTAAAATTATGTGTACTGCTAACAACTGCAAAAACTGGCAAGATGATTCCCAAGCCAGTCGTTCCAAATGCTGTGTCCCTTCTTCGCGGTGACACCAACCTCCTTGAGGTCTGTGACCTTTCCATACACGGGAACAAACCCACATGTGCTTTAGGAACACAAGCCTACGCTCTCGTTTGACAAATCCTCTGGGTTAGAGGAAGATTGAGATAATTTCTTCTTTTGTTCTGGGGAAGGGGGTGGTCTCTGTGCAGGCAGTTTCTGCGTGGTGCGTTCCTTGTGCTCCAGGGAGAGGTGGCGGGAAGCCCTGGTGCTGACTCATGTTGCTTTAACTATTACTGTGGCTCTCCTGGAGCTGGGGTGTTCCCTTTGAAGGATATCCATCTTCTGTGGAGCTACTGCTGCTCAGTTTATTCAATCTCTTAGGGTGCTTCTTTAATAGAAGAAGGCTTACAGGCTTGACTTAGCAAGCCTGGGTCTGGATTTATGGGCTGCTGCAGTTTGGAGGCCTTGATCAAACCCTCTCTTAACAACAGTAATTGTCTAATTCCTTCTAAGTATGCATCCCATTTCTGAACTGTGGCCTTTTGAGCTACTCCCTGGGGAGGAGGTGATCCATTAAGGATTGGATTCAGAAGGGGAAGAGGACTCTGTACTATAACAGCTTGAGATGTGTGTAGTTTCTCAGCTTCCTTAATGGCTTTAGTAAGGCACAGGACCCCTTGTCCTCAATCCGAGTACCACTCTTCAGTTTCTTAAAATGAGGTAGAACAAAACAGTAGAGGCCTGGCTGGTCCTTGTGGTCCCTTTTGGAACATACCACAATAAGAAGTGTGGGGGGAAATCCCCACTCCAGTGTTAATGGATCCTGTGGTGCAGTGGGCCCCGTTCCTGATAGGCTTTGAGTTCATCGTTCAGAGGATTAAGGGCTTCTCTAAGTTGTGGAGTCCAGTCACATTCCTTATTTTTCCAAAGCAAGTTGTATAGTGGGCGAGCAACTACTGAAAACCCTGATGCATGTTTTCACCAATAACCTCATGTGCCTAACAACTATTGTTATTCTGTTTTATTGCCCAGGGTTTGTCCTTCTTGATGCTTGAGAGGGTATCATCAGGTACTGCAACAGCTCCTGCTACCCACCAGACCCCTAAGAATTTAACTTCTTGTCTGAAACCCTGGCAGTTGGAGGGTGGAATGTTGAGCCCATTTTTATTCAATAGATTCCAGATGGCTGCAGCCCCTTGCTCCTCCTGTTCTTTATTGTCTCCATCCATTAGGATATCATCTATATATTCTTATACGTGGACATCTGCTGACACCTCCACAGGACCAAGGAGCTTGGCCAAGGCACTGTGGGCAATACTGGGGGAATATTTATACCCTTGTGGGAGTTGGTTAGAAGTACACTGTATCCCCTCTGAAGTGAATCCCAATTGGGGTGTGTCTTCTCCCCTTAGGGAAACCATAAAAACCATATCCTTAACATCTCGCTTGGCCATTCAAGGGTGGACAGCAGCTTGTCCTGCTGTCACTGCAGAGGCTAGGCCTGGGACAGCAGCAGTCAGCAGTGGAGTATTGCTGTTCAGTTCCCTGGAATCAGTTGATAAACACCACTGGCCGTCAGCCTTGTGGACTGGCCAGACTGGAAAGTTCCAAGGGGAATGTGTACGATCTGGAACATGTCTTCTCTAGATCTTTAATCACTTTGGAGATGCCCCATTTGGCAGCAGATACTGAGTGGCGCAGGTTGTTCTAGGCTGTGGTAGTGCAGGGGCAGCCTGTGAAAGCCTCACAAAAGAAGCTTCTGCTTCTCTGCGTTCCAAACTCCACACCCTGCCATAAGGTAGATCCCATCCCTTGCCTGCTGGTATGTCAAACCCTCATCTATTTTCCTTGTGAGGGCTCAGAGCCACTTCCACAGCTGCCATCCTTTTCTCACCAGGCAGCCAGAGTTGAGTTTGAGCTCAGGGGAATTTTTCTGCTACACCAGTTACCCCCACTGTATTTGCATCTTTCCTTGATGGCTTAATTCCTAACTTCTCCACTTGCTGCTTGATTAAAACACTAAAATGGGCCCTGTATCAATTGAAAATCCCAGACTTAGGGGATATGTCTATGGGCTCCTTAGCAGCAGCCATTAGCAGTTACCACTAGGTGAGTGGGCAGCTGAACCCAAATCCCAGAGTTGTGGATTTTAACCCCTTCTGGTCCTCCCAGTGAGGTGCCAAAGCGTTAAGGGCACCACTGCTTTTTGGGGTTGTGTCACCTTTATGTCTATCTGTGCTCCTGACCCTTCCTCCCTTAGGGGGGGCTATCATTGCAGCTGCACTCAGGTACCAAGCAGTAATACTCCTCCTCAAAGGGCATTTCTTTCTGAGCCCTAAATGGTCTATCTCAGGAAGGTTCAAGATCCCGGTGGGGTCCTGCTCATCGTGCTCTATGGCTGCCCAAGTTCTCTTTCTCAGAGACTGACTATTTCCAGGGTGTCTGGTGATCCTCTGAGGAGGGCTCTGAGGTGTCCGAGGCCTCCTGGAGGTCCCATACCTCTCTTAGGTGCAATAAGCCTTTGGCACTCCCAATGGCAGCTTGGACAGTGCTTTTCCTGGGGCAGGGACAGGCTGTCCTCTTGCCTGGGCTCTACACCTCCGCTCAAGGACCCCCTCAGTAGGTTATTGAGCAATCACCCACCAGTCTGTAGTCCGGAACCACTCCTGGACCCCCAGACCTGCTCTTTTCTTTATCACTGCACAACACCCCATCTTCCCTGGCACAGGCTCTCCAGGAATACTCTGTCTCCATTTTTGCTCAAAAACTTCCTGTGCAACTCCCTGACCAGGAGCCGTGCACAGCATGTGCCAGGGTCCTGCCTATCAGTTTTAATGAGAGCTCACACATTCCTTTCCTCCAGCTCCACTACCTCTTCAAAGCTCTCATCAGAACCTCCCCGCATATCCCTGTCCCCATCCTCAAGGTCTGTGCCCATAATCAAGTGCCGAACTGGGACAACACTGGTGGGTCTTTTTGCTCGTGCCAGCATAATTTCAATTCTTTGTTCCAATAAATGCTTTTGTTTTCTTTCTCTTCTAAATTCCTCTTCTGAACAGTCTGTTTCCAAATAATTCCTTGCAAAACAATCCTGTGCCTGTACCAAGCCTGTTCCCAGGATGGCACATGTGCTCTCTTCACCACCTCCCCCATCTCCACAGTGTTGTTCCATTCTCTCTGCTCCTGGGTAAAACCACTTCTTCACCCACTGTACACCCAGTGATCATCTGTGCACTCATCACCTCTCCTGTATGGACATCGCACTGACTACGCCGGTTTAAATGTAACAGAACCAATAAATAGAGGCTAAACAACATTTATTGCTTAAACTCAATTCAAGCTCCACCAATATCACCTCCAGATTTGGGATGTCACATGGATTTGTCACTACACCTTTGATTTTGTCCAAAATGCACAATCTCTCACGTGAAAAGGGAGGGCTCTCAACCTCGAGGAATTCCCTTGGATGGCTACGTGACCAAAGGGGAGAGTCCCTGACTGCAGACCCGCTGCTCCAACGAGAATGACTCCAACAGGCTCTCCAGCTGGGCTCATTTTATACCCTTGACCTATCTGAGCTGTGGTCAGATATGGTCATGTAGCTCCCATGGGCTCAGGACCCAACTTCCTCATTTGTCAGGGCTTTGTCAGGGCTTTGTTGGGGTGGTTGTACCTGCTATAACTTGTTTGACTTTGAACCAGCTATGGTGGGTAAAGGCATTTCTCATTAACTTACCAGAGAAATCTGCATCTCCTGGCTCCTGCTGCAACAAGACTGATCATCTTTGGAGCCTGATCTGTCCAGGTAGTGCTGAGGGCATTGCATACCCTGGTTCTTAACATTGGAAGTAGTCATTTGAGCATCCTATCTCATGTCTGCCAAACTACGTGGGCCAGGCAACAAGGAATCTGCCTTCAAGGGGCCTGCAGTTCAGCTGAGAGAGCAGGGAGCTTGGCTACCTGTGAAGATCTGGAGGCTGCCCTGTACAGTTCCTGTCACTTCCAACAGCAGAGCAGTTCCCTAGTTGGATTTATCGTAAGGTCACCCACTTGTCACAGTCAACTTTCAATTTTCAGGGTTTCTTTGCAACAACATTGTCTGAGATAGTCCCCAGGCCTTCTGTTAGACATCAGGTAGTGTAACCTTGTGCCGTTTATAAACACAGCCTTTGAAGATGCCTCTCATGCTATTCCACCCTCCCCAAAACACCAGACTCCTCCACTCCCCACTCCTCTTTCTGTCCAGAGTAGCATAACCACAGATTTGGGGTGCTGAGCAGAGCAGCACTTGAGACCAGCAGTTCAGTACTCAGCTTCATGTCTACCTGGGCCATTTCAGTCAAGTTTGCTTGAATGGGCTCTGGATCTGTGGCAGTGGGATGGCTTCAGGGAGCTCAAGTTCTCTACTGTTGCCAGCGAGGGAGACTGGCGTGTGTCTTGCCTTCAGCATGCTTTCTCCACACTGCCATGTGCCTCTTTCATGGGAAGATTTCTGCTTTTTAAGGTGTTGCGATCAGTGTCAGTGTGGACAGTGTCCCTAGCTCTGATAGGTATCTTTATTGGATTATCTGGTGTTGCTTTCCTTTCATGCCTACCATTTTAGTCAGTAAAAGGACTCTCCAGTCAATGCTATGTGCATATTTGATCCAAATGTGTGTTTCAGCAGATTTCCCCCCCTTTTTTAGCGTTTCTTTACAGAGTTCAGTTGCGAGGTCTGGATTTTTTGCTGTATGCAGACAGTTTGGCCTTTGCTGGCTGAGTCCAGATTGTCTTCCCCCAACAACTCCTGCGAAGTCATGGCAGAAAGAGCGTGCTGTCATCTGCCTGCTGGAAACTTGTGGTTGAGCTTGTGGTTGACCCCCCCAGGCTTTGTTGGGGTGGTTTCTCTTTTCTCCAGCCTTCCTCCACTATTGGATCTTTTCTTGCCTCTCTCAGGAGAACTCCCCACCTCCAAATCCAGAGGCTCTGAAATTCCTGAGGGCATATTCTCGCTGTGGCCCTGGGATCAAGCCATGCAGATCGCCCTCCCCAGGGCCTGCCAGAATGAAAACAGGAGCAGACACAGAGGATCCAGAGGCACTGGGTGTTGAAATCAAGGTGAGTTGCACACTGACTGCATCCATCCCAGGAATTTCTGGCGCTTAACTTTGCTCCTGCTTTGCACTCTTCATGTGTTCTTCTAAATTGTTGAGTCAGGTATGCTGTGTGAACAGGGAGATCTGTAAATACTCTTCCTGGCTGAAGGGAAGGAGCAAGGTCTTGGTCACTGTGTGTTCAAGGATTGCTAGTACTGCCTCTGGCTTCATCCCTGCTCATAGTTAAAGAGATCATGAAGTTCCATTTGAAAATCCCACCTCCTCACTGTACAAGTGCCAGTGATCTCCAGTCTGCTCTTTGTAGGGCTTTGCAGGAGGTCTTGGGGATTTGGAGGCTGCTCCCACCTTAATCAAAGCAACTGTGGCTTCTGGATGTTAGATAAAAAATTGGGAAATGGGTGAGCTTTTTAGAAAGGAAGGTTAAATAAGTACTAACAGTTAAACCTTTCAGGTGGTCTGTCTGGGAGATCCTAAACTGTTCTGTGACTTGTGTCTTTCTTTGGCAAGCATGGGGTTGCCAATCTGTTGGTTCCCAAAGGCCATGGAGGGACTTAGTTTAAACAGGGCATAAACTCCTAAGGAGGGAACCCAAGAAAACTTTAAACTGAAATCCAGTGACCTTCTGTCTTGGCCACCAGACAAGCTGTGATAGTGCGTGCTGTCGTCTGAGGAAATGACCCAAAGGACCAGCTAAGATCCTGCTCTGCCAGGCTTCTGGTGAGGGCCCAAACAGTTTTAACTCTGACCTTCCAGCTGCCCTGATGGGCTCAGAATACACCACTAGGAGCTGTGTGGACTATGCCAAGCCTAGTTCTTTCTATCCTTCTGACACTGAGGGCATGGGGTCAGCCTGAGGACCTTAAAAAAGCCAGTTTTAGGCTTGGCTTTTGGTGCTTGCCTTCTCAAACCACAGTCAATAGCTCCTGTCTGACTATGGGTCCACACCTGGGATGGGATGGGCTGAGGGTACACCTGTCCTACTGCCCTACACCCCCAATTCAGTGTCTTGTGCAGGTTTCTCTTTGCTTTGTCCCTTGTTGGAACAGGGGTACTGTCTGTGTGCAAGTGTGAGGCAGGCCCTGCTGCCTCCCTCTCTCTTCTTTCAGATGCAGGTGGAGGGCAGGAGCATCAACTTTGTTAAGCACAACGCTCGCAGTGCCAAGCGGGCCCTGCTGCGGCGGTCCTTGTCTGAGCAGGCGCTGGCCGAGCTGCTGCAACAGAAGCACCGGGAGCAGGAGGACTACAACACTAAGCAAAAGGGCCATGTCCCCCAGTAGTACGTATGCCCTCTCTGGTCCATGAGTCTTTCTGTCAGAAGCCTGCTTTTGTTCACCAAGTCCCTCAACTTCTGCATAGAAGGGGGGCTGAGGACAGAGGTGCTCCTGCCATGTGCAAGCAGTGGGATTTACAGTGGCCTGGGGAATAAAAGCAATTCCTCCTGGTTTCTTCACAAGCATCCTATGGCCAGTGTGACTGGGCTCAGAAAGAATTTTGTCTCCTCCTCCCTGGATTGCTGTTGTCCGATGGTGCTGGCATGGGGATGCTCTGTGCTATGAGAAGCATGTTCCTACCCTCTGTAAGCCTTGCTCTACATGTTGTAGCTTCAATATTATAGGGTCTGGTTGTGGAGAGGCAAACGCTTTGCTCTGTCTCCTAGTATTCAGCCCTGGACCCAGGGTCTGAGGAACATCCAACTAGTGACTTGCCTGTTGTGATTCTGAGTGGAAATCTTCCTGGTGACCCTGTCCTAGGACTGACTATGGTGTCAGTCCTTTGGCTCCATGCTGTGCATGCTGTTCTCTGCCAGCATCCCTGGCTGTGAGCCACTTTGTCCAGCTTCATTCTGTTACTGGCCCACAGATGGCTTTGAGAGGACTGAGTAGCCTGGGCCAGAAGCATAGAGCAGAACCCCTTGTCTCCAAAGAGCTTGTGTCGGCCTCAGTGCATCTCTTCCAGCAGTGCTTAAATGCACGTGGAGCATGTTTGCTGATCCATGCATGTTGTCCAAGCCCAGTATGCCCCTTCAGGGCAGGAGTGTGTGCTGGCAGTGTGGGTCTCTGTGGTCGTCAGGCAAGGATGTTGGGTGAGGCTTGAATGGTTCAATTCCTGGCTTCTGCCTGCCTCCCTGGGCATCTCCTTCTGCAGACGTAATGACACGTGCTTCCTTTGCCTTCCCTCTGACTTGACAGCCTGCTGGAGAGGAAGGAGCTGTGGCGCAGAGAGATGGAGGAGCGGCTGCGAAACCTGCCAGATCCCAACATGCCACCTGGTCATACCATGATGCCGGAGGACCAGCGGCTGGAGACCCTCAGCAGTCTGAAGCAGAGTAAGAGGAAAAGAAACAGGAATTCCAGCTCAGAAAAATGGGTGATTCTAGCCAGGATTTGGGAGATGAGTTCTGGGACACAGATTTCTGTCACTTGAAGTTGTCTGGAATAAGGCACGTAGCTGGGATGTGAGCTGCATGTATGGAAAAAGAAATTTCCTTCAGGTTGGTGGGCAGGCTTGTCCAATAGACCTGATGTTAGTGTTACTATTGCCCTTAATATGATAGAAAGGTTTTGATTGGAAGGGACCTTCAGAGGTCTGTATTCCAGTGTTTGGTTCTTCAGAGCTGGCACAGATCACTCAGGTCCTCGTCCAGCAGAGCTTTCAATGGAAAGATGAGTATTATAAGTCCTTCTTCCAGTGCTGCCATCATTTTTGTGGCTGAGGTTGAGGTCATGGGAAAAGGACAGATTTCTTTGCTCTTCCACTTACACAACTTGTTTGGTTTTGTGTTTTGCAGGCCAGGAGCAGCTTGTAAAGGACCTGGTGATGCTGCCAGTGAGGGCAGACACGCTCAGCATGCAGAAGAGGCGGGTGGAGCTGGAGAGGAAGCTCTCCCAGATAGAAGAGGCCATCAAAATTTTCTCGAGGCCCAAGGTCTTCATCAAGATGGACGCCTGAGCTGGGGTAGGGTTAGGGCCCATGCGGGTGCCAATGCAGTGTCCAGTGTGCAGTCAGCATCTCTTGCTCATGCTCCAGTGATGTGTCTGTCCACAGAATGGGAGGGAGAGGCCCTAATATATTCTCTGTGGTCTGGAGAACATTGTCTCTGTGTTGCTTGACTTCTTGGAGATCAGCTGTCTGTTCTGGATCCACAGCATTACCTCTTATTTTCCCATTTTTCCCACTTGTAGGAACTGGTAGGAGGTCTCCCATGCAGTTGCCTGTGGTGTTCCTTGTTCCCCTCTCTCTCCTGATCTGGCCCATGGTCATGGCTCATTCTGGGCACCTGCAGACTTACCTGCACAAAACCCTTGTGTTTTTGGTCTGCCACACGTGCCCTGGTCCTGAGCACTGCCCCATCCTGCTCATGCAGCTCAGGGACAACAAAGAGGCACAAAGCTTCAGTCCTGTGCCCAGGGAAGAGCTGGGATGGCTGCAGAGGGGTCTGACAGGATGTCAGGAGAAGCCTTTGTTGTGTGTGGGGCAGGATGTGCTTCCATTATGCATTGTTTGCCTCTTCAGTGTATGTGCAGCTCGCGGTGGGCTCAGCAGGGCCTGAGGAGCACTGGTGTGTGACAGAAACCAGCAGTACTGATGTAGCACAGGCAGGGGAGAGCCATGGGTCCTGGTCCCACTTCCTGCAGAAGTCCCAGGTGGCCAGGAAAGTCAGGTTTCACAGGGCTGGGGTGCTGAGATGTGGTGGTAAACTTGAGCGGAGGATGAGCAAAGTCATGGTAGATCTCAGTCTACAGCCTGACAGGACAAGGCTGGGCAGATGCCATTGTGGAGGTGAGCTGATGGCCTCCTTACCTTCAGAGGCCACACAGGGACCTGTGCAGACCTTTGCAGGGATCCTGCTGAGTGAGATATAGATGGACTTGACCTAAAAGTGATCTCTGGAGGGCTTGATCCATGTCCTGCTCAGCAGAGGGCCAGCTCCACAGCTGGGAGCTTTCTGAGTTAACAACATCTCCAAGGACAGGGCTGCCAGCACCACCTCACTGGGGCTGTCTCCAGGCGGTGCCACCCTCAGAGAAATCCTTTTTCCTCTGAAGTTCCATCAGAATGGCTCTTATTGCAGCTTATGCCTGTTGCCCCATCTCCTTCACTGCGATGGCTGCCCCAAGCAGGGGTTTGCTCCAATCTGGGCAGGGTTTTTGGGGTAGGGATGTTGTGGAGCAGGGTCCAGCCCTGCCTTTGGCACCCTGGGGGATACTGCAGTGTCCTGGGACATCAGGGGCTGACACTGCTGCCAAGGGATAAGGAAGCTTTTAGTGCTGGAGGAGAAGATGCCAACCTGAAAATCAGCCCCAGTCCCATGGGGCTGCCCTCGGAGCAAACGCTGCAGCCAGGCTGATCTGGCTGAATGCGAGTGGTGCTGGGGGCTGTGGGCAGCAGCCCCATGGCACCTCCCTGCCCATAGCAAGTCTGGACTAACCAGCCCTGCTGCCTGCTGCTGCTCTGCTGCCTGCTCTGCTGCTGCTCTGCTGCTGTTCTGCTGCCTGCTCTGCTGCCTGCTGCTGCTCTGCTGCCTGCTCTGCTGCCTGCTTTGCTGCTGCTCTGTGGTCCACCCGGAGCATCACTTGGCTCAGGAGCCCTGGGGCTGCAATCCATGCTTGCCCCAGGCAGGGCTGTGGCTTTGATGGATAGTCAAAACCTGAACATTTGGTGCTGTCTCCTCAGACCCCGAGAACTGTGGATCCTTCTCCTCCTCACCCAGCCCCACCACGTACCCTTAGCAGCACCGCTGGTGAGGGGATGCTGTTTGTAGCCCTGGGAGAGCTGGTGCAGGCCCTTGGCACTGAACAAGAATAGCAAGATTTTGGCTGTGGCGGGGCCTCGGGACAGGAGCTGCATGGGGTTTGGGGTTTGGTTCTCAGGGGTCAGTGAAAGCAACAGGACACAGTCCCCCTTCCCTGCGGAGGGGACCGGCCATGGGGCACACTGATGCCCATGCCTAGCATTGCCCCCAGAGCCAGGCCAGGGCAGTTGGTGCTGGTACTGAAGGATGATGCTGCAGGAGATGTGGTGATGGGGTGAAGATGGTCACCACAAATGGTAGCCAGCCATATGGCCAGGCCTGTTCCCACCAGGACAGAAGTAGAAGCTGTCACCCCCATGGGTCCATGAGGACTCAGCAGCATCTCTCCGCTGGGGTGTTGCTCTGTCCTTTCCTGTGGGCAGGTAGGTGCTCGTCTGAGGCTGGGCCAGGCCAGCAGCAAAGCAAAGGCAAAAGCCACTATCAGCTCAGCAGTTCGGTGCTGGGAGAGGGATGGAGGGTGCTGGGAGCCTCCTGGGCTTGGGACTGGAGGAGGATGGAGCTGCGCCATCCAGCATTTACTGGGGCTGAGTGACAGCCATGGTGCTGCTGCCAGCCCAAGTGCCACCCAGCTCCTGTGGATGTGATCAGGGTGTCTCCTGTGCGGCGAAAGCCCTACAGTGGAGACAAGGTGGGAACTGGGTGTGGGGGGAAGGGGGGCACGCGAGGCTCACTGCCCAGAACAGCCTGGACACGTGCTGTGGGACAGGGACATGCAGGGGAAGGATGTGCTCCAGCATCCCTCCAGATTTTCCACAGTGACCTCATTAGGGTCACCTGGAGCAGTAGTAAAGCCACAACCCCAGGGTTGGGGTCCCGTGACCGCTGTCCTCTCCTCCCAGGGGACCCGTGGAGCTAATTGTGAGGTTCATGCTGGTCCACGATGGGACGGGCCACAGCATGGGATGGGGCAATAGGGCTGGCGGGGGACGCGCCTGCCCCATCCCGTGGCATTGGGCCTGTTTGCTGTCCTGGAGGGGGCTGTGCTCTGTTGGGCTGCTGGGGTCCAGCCCCTGTGGTGACATGAACCAGGGACGAGCAAGGTGCTTTCTAGAAAAGGTTTTACTGTCCATTGCAATATATTAATTGATGATGCATATTTTGATAAAACACTTTGAAAATCCCCATTTGCTTGGATGAAGGGGTTGGGATGCTGGGGTCTCAGAGGGACAGTGCCTGGTGGCAGCAGAGCTCCCGGAGACATGGGCAGCAGGCAGCCCTCCTCCACCCCTGCCCACCGTCCCCATCATTGCCGCAGGGCCCACCACCAGCCCGGCTGTCACGAAACCTGGCTGGTCATCAAGGGTGGCCCAGGACCCTGTGGTGGCTGCTGAGGGTGGCATGGGACCCTGTGGCTATAGGGTGAGGAGGGTGCCATCCTCCTGCCTGCTGCCCCGGCCAGGGCTGCCGTTGTGGCTGCTGAGGGAGTGGAGGGAGCCCTGGGAGCTGTGTGGTGATGGGCTCTGCTGGAGGGGTCGGTCCGCGGGGCCCCCGTTGGGGCAGCCCCCGGGAATGTAGTGGAGCGCGCTGTCACTCTCGATGACCAGGTCGCCCTCCTCATCGCTCTCAGCTGTGCTGTAGTTACTCAGGCACTGTGAGGCCGGACTGGGGGTCTGCTGGCTGGGTGTGCTGTCCGTGGACATGCCCGAGCTGCCCGAGGCCTTGCTGCTGCGGATGACGTTGTTACGCTGGTTGGCTGGCTTGACAGTGATGATGAGGTTGTGGCTGTTGGCCACCATCATGTCCGTCACCTGGTCCAGGGACTTGCCAGCCACGTCGATGCCGTTGACCTCCAGGATCTCATCGCTCACGGCCAGCAGCCCTGTGCTCTCAGCCAAGCCACCCTTCACCAGGCGGGAGATGAAGATCCCAGGCACCTTCTCGACGCCGTGTGGGGCCACACGCACACTGACACCGTCACGGATATAGAAGCCCAGCGGCTTGTCAGAGCCATGCTTGTGGAGCCTCACACGGCGGTGAGTCTCTGGCAGGATGTCCACATCGATGATGGAGGAGATCTGTCGGAAGTCCTGGGGCATGCCAATGAGGAGGTGCGTCTTGGTCCGATAGTGTGCAGGGCGCAGCAGCCCCTTCTTCTTTCGCTGCAAGGAGTTTGAGGCGAAGACACTGGCATCAGACTCTGCTGTAGGGAGCAAAGAGGACAAGGGTGAGGCACCACAGCTGCACATGCCCTGTGTGTTGGGGAAGCCAGCAGGAAAGACTCCCTGCTCACGGGTCTCACCGGCTTTTCCTCCCCAGAGCATCACCCTGGCTTTCCCTGCAGCCTGTCTCTGCTGGACCCATCTCCTGGGATTACCCAGCGTACACAAGGCCAGGATTAGAGGGATCTCAGCGATGATTCAGCCTTAATCACACTTTAAGCCAAATTCTGCAGCTTAACACTAGAGCTGCCAGCACTGATTGCTCAGGTGCCATGATCATGCCCCACTTTGGGTTTGGGGAGAGGGAAGCTCCCCCACACGAGGGGCTGCTGTGGTGGCAGCTCCCTGAGGAGAAGTCTAGTCCCTGAGACAGCACCAGAGTTCCTTGTCCTCCCTGGGGCAAGGCCATCGCTGGCATGGGATGGGGGTGGCCACAGCTGCATCCTGCAGAGTCCTGCCATCCCCAAGGATGGAGACTCCCCCTCTCCTGGAGACTCATCCCAGGGACCCAGAAATATCCTAAACTATGATTTGTGCCACATCTTACTCCACCATCTGGCACTACCACACAGGATTTGACTCCATCCTCCTTTACCCTGCCCTGGGGCTCTTCCATGGAGCCTAGCTTCACCATGTTTCCTCCTCGGCCACATCCAGCAGGTGGTGGGGAGCATCCCCTCGGCCCTCTCTGGTTTCTCCCCATCCCTTCCCATGTGGGAGCTCAGATCTGGATGCTTCATTGCTGGCAAGGCCCCCATGATGCCCCCCACCAGCATGCAGACCCTGCTCCAGCCGCAGGGAGCTGAGGATGCTGCCAAGCCCAGGGGATGTGGGGTTTCTCCTGAGCCAAGCAGCCTGCCAGGGCTCCTGGGTTATAAATATCTCCCTGAACACGCAGCCCGGCATATTTTTAGCACGGGGAAGGGCGGTGGAGGCTTTCCCACAGCTATTCCAGCACACAGCTCCTCTCTGTGGGGCACGGGGTGGCTGGGCCAGGCAGGGCCAGCACCCCGGGGATGAGTCCTTTGGCAGCTATGGTGATGTGCTGGGCTTTCCCCTGCCCTTCCCATAAGCCCAGCACAGCTGAGGTGGGCCAGTACCGTGTCCCCAGCCAGGCTGCCCGCCAGGTACCCAGGAGAGTGACAACACAGAGAGGAACCAAGCTGCAGCCTTTGTTTTTTACCTCCCTGCGGCAGTCCTGGCTGCCCGGAGCCCACTGGCGGGTGCACACCTACATGTACACGCGTGTGCATGGCTGTGAGAGCAGCTCCACAGCCACATTCCTCACCGACCTGGACTGGTTCAACGACAGCCCAGCCTTGGGATGACCTGGATCCATTTTAAATCAGCTGTGACTCACCCAGGGCTTGCTCCCAGTCTCTCCACACACTTCCCCTGGTGCTGCCAGCCCTGTGGCTGCTGTCCCGCAGGCACAGCAAGTGCTGGGTCGTGCCGGTGCTGCCTCCTGATCACATTGTGCACAGTGCCAGGGCTGCGGCTGCCCGCTGGACACATTATACCACTTCGGCACTGTCACCCACAGGCCCCACATGCTTTCCCAACAACAGATGAAGTGGCTCTGGGAGCAGGAGCAATGCTCCCACGGCAGCTCTGGCGCACCCAGCCGTGTAGTGGCTCCCTGTGCCACAGCCTGGGTCCGGGAACAGGCCACGGTTCAGTGCCTCGATTGCTGCTGCCAGCCCCAGTAGTATGTGGCCCCAGAGGAAATGTGTCCAGGGCATCCTGCACCACCCTGGTGCAAGAGCCCAGGAACACTGGCACAGCAGCTGAGTCCAGCCACCAGCACTACCCCTCACCCAGGGCCTTTGTAACACAGCTCACTAACAGGAGCTGGAAACACGGAGTCATTCTGGACACCATGCTGGGAAAACAGGGGCTTTGAGATCGGGCTCTGGGCCTGTGCACTGTTGCTTAATGGTGGTACTCAAGGGAAAACCTCTGTGCTACTAAACCAAGTGTAAGGAGACAGGCTTGTCTCCCTAGTGAAGGGGAAATGCAGCCAGGATGTTTGTCACTGGGAGGTTTTCACCCTGCTATCACAGTGATTTTGGGCTCCTGTGCAAGGAAGCTGCTCCCTGGGAACACACCACTAAGGTCAGGGTGAGCCCCTGGGCTGCTAGGGAGGAGATGAGCCTCCTCCCACCCCAAAACCTCAGCAGCAACCAGCAGCCCGAGAACTCTGCCAAAGTGATAGCTGCCACTGCCTTGGGGCAGAGAGCCCTATGGGGCTCCTGGTGTGGCACTCATGGGAGCAACACAGTGTTTTCCAGGTGCCTGGCTGGAAAACACAACTTCAAAGGGGTGAATGGCAAGGATTTGCCTTTGCTCACCGGGTCGCATGGGGCTGGGCTGGGGCAGGTGCCCTTTAGCATTGTGACGGGCTGGAGGAGATCCCACATGGGTGCCACAGCCCAGTGGGGCTCCGGGAGCCTCCTGGTGCCACCACCCCCTGGTGCCACAGTGGTGGCTGGAGGGTGTGTGATACGCCACCTCTGCTGCAGCCCAAATGTGGAGGCAGTGATACTGTGGCTCATGTCTCTTGATGGGGAGGACGGATCTTTTGCCTGCCTCCCAGTCCTTCTTACCCTTCTTCTGGATGATGACCCTGAGGAGGGGGTTAGCAGAGGACAGGGCTTTGTGGTAGTTGTCATCATTGTTGATGGGCAGAAGGTCACCATGGATGTCTGTGTAGCCCAGGAGCACATCCACTCGCGGGATCTGGTGCACTGTCTGTAGCAGGCGGTAGAAGTCCTGGAAGCTGCCCATGCCGGAGCGCTTCATGGCGAAGCGGCGAAACTCGGCATCGAACTGCAGAGGAGAAGGAGGAGGAAGAAGGTGAGACTGGCCAGGCTGGATCCAACCAGCAGGACCTATGCAGGCAGGGTACAGAGCAGAGCTGCCCTGGCACAGGCAGAGCCAGGCACGGGGGACTCCAGAGCCCCAGCAGTACCAAGGCAGTGTACCCATCAGCCAGAGTCTGTCCCAGAAGCAAGATAAAAGGAGCGAAGCCTTTTTCCTGCCCAAACAGCCAGGTGACAGCATGGAGAGCTGCCCGGGTAACAGAGGAAGGACCCTCCAACCGTGCCACCAGCCACAGACCTGCTGGGAGGCCCTTCCCTGCGACACAGGCCCTGCTGTAGCACCTGGTGAGCAACAGCGTTAATTATTGCCTCCCTCAGTCACGATGAAGGAGAAGCCAATTAAGAAGAGGCTGAGGAGCGCTGAGAGGCTCCCACTGCCCGAGGGGGGTCCCAGCCCTGCAGGCGGAGCATCCCAGGCACAGCTGGATGAGGGTGCACAAGGGGGATCCACACGTCTGGGTGAGCACAGAACTGGGTGAGTGGGCACAAGTGGGCAAAGGAGCACATCTGGGCAAGAAGGTGCCAGGCAAGCACACATCTGACTCTGGAGGCACATCCTGGGGGATGCACACCTGGGTGAGCATGTGCACAGCGTGAGGGTGACCCCATGCTCAGGGTGCACATCTGGGTGGTAGAACAGCACTGGAAGCTGGGTGAGAGCACATCTGGACGAGGCATAAGCACAGCACTCCCGCACCGGGAGGGACAGCCATACACATCGGTGCTGCCGGCACCGCACACCGGTGCGGGCGCACATCTGCCGAGCGCTCGCCGGCGGCGCTTACACGGCCGGTACCGACTGCGCCGAGCGGGCCCGAGCCCGCGGTGTGGGACGCTGCAGCCGCCGCGCTGGTCAAGGCTCAGGGAGGCCCCGGGCAGCGCTGCCGCAGCGCGGGGGAGCGGAGCGGAACGGAGCGCCTGTACGGCTCGGCTCCCGCGCCGCCCCCCGGTGTCCGGTGCCGCCCCACGTGTGCTGACCGGCACGGTACACGGCCCGGCCGGTCGTTGTCTGGGTGGCTGCTACCCCGTCGCGGCTCCGACCCGGTGGTCCTTACCTTGCTCTTGACCTCGATGACGGGCTCAGCGGAGCGCGCCGGCGTGCGGTGGTGCTTGGCCATGCTGCGGGCCGGGCCCCGCACCGCCGCCAGCGCCGCTCCCGCGGCCACCGGGGATTTTCACCGGCCATGACGTCACCGGGCAGCAGGCCGGGCGCGCCGCGCCATTGGCCAGGCGGGGCGGGGGGCGTGGCCGGAGGGTTGCTGACAACGTCGCCGTGGCAACGGGGGCGGGGCCATAGGGCGGCAGCGCCCCCACCTCCCCCCTGCGTCCCCCCCGCCCGCTCCCGGGACCCTCATTAGCGACGCAATTAAACCCGCCGTGGAGGCTCCCGCGCCGCTCCGGAGCCGCTGCTCTCCGACACGCGGCAGAGTCCTCGTTGCGTCCCGCGGGTGTCGCAGGCGGGAGCCCCGGCTCCGCCAGACCCGGCCGGTCCCGGCGCCCGAGGGGCACCGGCGGAGCACGGCGCGACCCGAGCCGTGTGGGCTGTGCGGAGGGCCGGTGGTATGAGGTTTCCAGAGCCGGGCTCCACGTTCCTGCTGGATTCACCCCCTGCCCTTGAGAAGGTTTTGTTACCTGTCTGGAGGGATTTGTCGTTTTGGGACGAGCTGCTTGCCTGAGTGGTTGGGTGGCAGACACCTGACAGAGCATCTGCAGAGGGATCTGGACTGGCCGGATCGATGGTCCAAGGCCAGTGGGATTAGGTTCAACAAGGCAAAATGCTGGGTCTTGCACCTGGGTCCCCACAACCCTGTGCAATGCTTCAGGCTTCCGGAAAAGCGGCTGGAAAGCTGCTCAGTGGAAAAGGACCTGGGAGGGCTGAGTGACAGGGCTGAACACGAGCCAACTTCTGCTCAGGCAGCCAAGAAAGCCAACAGCATCCTGGCCTGTATCAGCACCAGTGTGACCAGCAGGGCCAGGGCAGTGATGATCCCCCTGTACCAGCACTGGTGAGGCTGCACCCTGAATCCTATGCTCAGTTCTGGGCTCCTCACCACATGAAAGACATTGAGGTGCTGGAAGGGGTCCAGCCAGGAGCTGGCTGGGCTCTTCTCCCAAAGAACAAGGGATATGATAAGAGGAAACAGCCTTAAGCTGCACCAGGGGAGGTTTAGACTGGAGATTACAGACAATTTCTTCCCCAAAGGGCGTTCAGGCTTTGGAACAGGCTGCCCAGGGCAGTGGCAGAGTCACCGTCCCTGGAAGTGCTCACAAACTGTGCAGATGGGGCACTTCATGACATGGTTCAATGGTGGCCTTGCAGTGCTGGGATAATGGTTGGACTTGATGATCTTGAAGGTCTTTTCCATCCTGACTGATTTTATGGCATCTCTGTGCAAGGAATTTACTGGGTGTATAGCCAAGTGTTCATCTTACAGTATCATTGCAGGGCTGGGACCTGCTCATCTCCTTGTGTTGCCTGTGTGCCCATGGGTGATGCCCTCAGGACGTGTCTCTGGTGGAACCGGATCTGTGCAGGCTCTGCGATAGGAGGGCAGCCCCCCTCCCCATGGTGCAGCTCTGCCTGCACAATGCCAGAGTGTGCTGCCAGCACCAGGGTCACCAACCAAGGCTAAAGTCCTGCTTACAGGCTCTGAGGCAGCTGCCACGGTGGCTGCTGGGGTGTGACAACAGCACCATGAAACCTACCATGAAGCTACAAAGGGCAGTGCTTCCTGCTGAACAAATACACTGATCTGAACCCTGAGAACCAGCCTGGCTTCTCTGGATCACACTGTTCTTTGATCCTTGCCCCATCCCGGCCTGTGGAGCAACCTTTGGCCAGCGCAAAACTGCATCAGCCGCAGCACCACCAGCACCCCGGGTCCCACGGAGCCAGGCTGCGGGTCCTGCAGGCTCTTCCCCTACACTGCAGGCCATAGAGGGAGCCCGGCAGGCTGTGAGGCCACAGAACACCCCCTCATGTACCCCTCATGTACCCTCTCATGTACCCCACTGGCTGCTCCTGCAGTGACAGCAAGCCTGGCACATACAGAGCTGTGAACTCATCAGCAATCCTTCCCACCTCCCGGGGTTCTGCTTTCTTTTCATGTTGAGGTCAGAGATAACCCCGATTTAGACCAGAGTTAATATTTGCACAGGCACCAGTGACAAAAGGAGCTTGCAGCCCTTCATCTCCAGTTTTGGTAAGTGGGAGTTAATTGTTCGGCAGGCCACTGGGGTGACTTGCTGGTCACACATTCCATTTTGCACCATGCGCCTGAATTGATACCAAAACTAAGCAGATGCTATTTGAGCAGGTATTTGTTTTGTCTTAGTACCAGGAGTTGTGAATCAGCCTCTGGGATGGGAATATGTGCTACCAAATGTCCAGACATTTCCAACAGTTCCATGTCCACCAGCTCTAGGCTGCTGTGGGCTCTCGGGGAGGGCTCAGTACCCCAGCTTGGAGGGGATATGCCAAGGTCTGGCACTCAGGTTGGTGGGCACTTCAGGAGGTCTCTTCTCCACCCTGTGCTCAAAGCACCGTCAGTGCTGGTGTTGTCCACCATGTTCCCATCAGCTGGTTGTTTTCCCAGTGTTTTTCTGAGCAATGCAGTGGGCAGCCTCGGCGAGCTCTGTCCCTCTTGACCATGGCAGGGATAAGCACAGGAGCTGGAGCTGGAGGCAGGATCAGTGCTGCAACTACATCTGCACATCTGGTCCACAGGCACAAGGAGTCCCAGCAAAACACACACTTGGAGCTGGAGAATCTTGTTTGACACCAGCCTCTCCACAGCTTTGCATTGCACCTGCCTCCCTCATGGGCACTCCAAATAAAGGCTGCACCCAAGCGAGCAGCAAAGTCACTTTGACCTTAGGGGGTATGTTGGCACAGGCAGCCTTGGACACTGCATTGTTCTTTCCCTCTTCCACTGCCATCAGGCTCTGCAGGACATGAATCAGGGTCCCTGATACAGCGTCTCCTTGGTGTGGTGGGGCCGCAGAGTTGAATGGGGATTGAGGCCAGCTGCAGTGCTTGCTGTGGGGAGGGATGCTGCACAGGATCTCCAACCCCACAGGGATGGACCCTGGCAGCTGTGGAGGGTTTGTGGAACAGATATTGTCTCAGTTCATGTCTTTGCAGCTCTTCCCCAGGAAGCAGTGAGGTGATGCATCCCCGCGGTGGAGTGTCTTTTCTGGTTGCAGAATCCGGTCCTGGCTGTAAACTCATCCATGCCTCTGGGCAACAGGTCTGGCTGCCAAGGAATACTGAGCAGCTGTTGAACACGCAGAGTAAACACATGGTGCTGGCAGATAAAACTGACATCTCACGTTCCTATGATATTGTTTTAAAGTACGCTAAAACCCCCTCCTGGTGCATCAGGATCATTACCACTGTTTTTCCCGGGGCTGGATCACATCTCAAAGGAAGATGGGTTTGGGGAGGGGGCTCAAAAGCTGCTGTTGTACATTTTTATGTTTCATTTGGTGTTTTTTTTGACAGTGATCATTTCTTGAATTGCCACCTTTCCCTAACACCCCTGCACACTCCTTTTGCACCACACAGAAGCATGGCGTGTTCTGTCCCACAGCGTCAGCAACAAACCTGTTGAGGCGGCTACACAGATCTGGTAAAACCACCATTGGAAAAGTGATGTTTCACCAGTGCCAGGCTGTGGATCTGGCGTGCACAGCACCCTACAGGGAGCTGCAGGAGAAGGGGAGAGGGAAGAGTGAAGCCAGAGATCCCTAAAACTGGCACTGCTGCCAAAGCTGATGTGTGGTGGAATCATACAATCAACCAGGTTGGAAAACACATTCAAGGTCATCAAGTCCAACCATTCCCAGCACTGCCAAGGCCACCACTGAACCATGTCACTGAGGGCCTCGTCTACACGGTTTCTGAACACTTCCAGGGATGGTGACTCCACCACTGCCCTGGGCAGCCTGTTCAATGCCTGAGCACCCTTTGTGGAAGAAATTGTCTGTAATCCCCAGTCTAAACCTCCCCTGCTGCAGCTCGAGGCTGTTTCCTCTTGTCCTATCCCTTGTTGCTTGGCAGCAGAGACCAGCCACCTCCTGGCTCCATCCCCCTGTCAGGCAGTTGCAGATAGCGATAAGGTCCCCCCTGAGCCTTCTCTTCTCCAGACTAAACCCCCAGTTCCCTCAGCCGTTCCCCATCACCCTTGTGCTCCAGGCCCTTCACCAGCTCTGCTGCCCTTCTCTGGATCCGCTCCAGCACCTCAGTGTCTGTCCTGTAGTGAGGGGCTCAGAACTGAACACGGGATTCAAGGCGCAACCTCACCAGTGCCAGTACAGGGGGACCATCACTGCCCTGGCCCTGCTGCCACACTGGTGCTGATAGAGGCCAGGATGCTGTTGGCCTTGGCTGCCTGGGCAGAAGCTGGCTCGAGTTCAGCCCTGTCACTCAGCCCTCCCAGGTCCTTTTCTACCGAGCAGCTTTCCAGCCGCTGTTCCCCAAGCCTGGAGTTTTGCACGGGGTAACTGTGGCTCAAGTCGGGACCCGGCACTTTGGAGCTCTTGCGCGAGGGGAGGACCAGGAAACGGCAGCGAAGGAGCCTGCCGCGGAGCCTCACGGGCTGTGGGGACCTGGGGCAACGTTCCTGCGCTGCCAGCGACGGACGCAGGCTTGGCGGCCCGCGGGGCGCGCGTCCGAAGGACCAGACGCATCCGGGGGCCGCGCATGCCCCGCTCGCAGCCGAGACCGAGCCCGGCGCTGCCCGCGGCGGGGGTCGCCGTTGTCATGGTGACTCCGCGTGGACCTCGGAGTCCCCGCTCATCCCCGGTCGGCCCCCAATCAGCTCCTGCCTCTCCCGCCACCACCCTCCGTCCCATTGGTCCACGTTATAGTCCCTCTCCGCGCTCCCGCCGCTGCCAATCAGCGGCAGCCACCGCGGCTTTGCGGCGGGGCGGGGCTCGCAGCGAGCCTATAAACAGCTCCTCCGGCGGCTGGCGCGGCCGTCGGGACGTGCCGCCGCCATGGAGGAGTCTCTGCCGCTGCTCGTCCGCAGCCCCACGCAGCGGCACCCGGACCTGCGCCTCCGCGCAGAGCCCGCCTGGACTGTGCGGCGCCTCAAGGCTGAGCTGCGCCGCCTTGTCCCCGGGGCACCGGTGAGTGCGCGACGCCGCCTCCTCTCAGCCCTCTGCGTGAGCCTCTTCCCGGCGCTACGGGCGCTGTGGGGAGCGGAGCCACGTCCCCAGGGTGCGCTTCCGGGGCCTCCCCCTCACCCGGCCGAGCCCTGACCGTTTCTCTCCCGCCACCCCCCGAAGGGTCCCGCGCCCAGTTTTATCAGCTGCTCTCCCGCGCCGGGGGTGTTGGGGGCCGATCTCGGGTTCCGATTCGGCCGCTGTTAAGCATTAACGGCTCTCCCCGTGCTGCGGGCTGGGGAGCGGTGTGCGGATGGCGCCCCGCTGCCTTGGCGCCTTCCTTCGCAAGATCTTCGCCCCTGCAAGGGCAGGCGGCCCGGTCAGTGCTCAGCTGGGGTTTTAGACGTGAGAATGCAGAAGCGTGAGTTCCTTCTGGGCCGGCACCACTGGAGCCCAGCTCCGTGGCTCCCCACAGGCGCTGTCTCGGCAGGAGGACGCACTTTTTGCCTTGCTTTCCCGAGGAGATTGCCCGGAGCAAGGATCATTGTGCTGTCACCCGCTGCTGGGCTGCG
Source organism: Ara ararauna (assembly GCA_028858755.1). Lineage (NCBI taxonomy): Eukaryota > Metazoa > Chordata > Aves > Psittaciformes > Psittacidae > Ara > Ara ararauna. The sequence goes on along the minus strand of CM054410.1, from coordinate 70,307,900 downwards.
GTGGGAAGGATACAGTGTTTATCTTCATGTGCTGGGATTCATCTGATGGGGTGTAACGCGTTGACTTTATACCACCACCGCCAGTGCTCATCAGATTAGACTGTACTTCAGATCTCTCTTTTAAGCAACAGAAATGTTTTTGGGACTCTAAAGGAGGTAGCGTGTAACCAAGTTCTTTGCTAAAGGAGTACTTTATAGCCTCCTGCTGAGTTAGACCTCATTGTTGGTAAATCTTGCACTTCAGTGTTGACTTGTTTTCATCAGCTGAATTTCCATGTGCACAAGGTACCTTAGTGTGTAGGGTTCTTCCAGCTGTGCCCCGCTGTCCATCTGGCTGCAAGTTCTCAGCTAATGCTGCCATGTGCTTGGCAGAGCATATCATACTGTTCTTTATTTTCTCTCTTCAAAGCCTGAAGAGGACCAAAAACTGATTTATTCTGGTAAGCTACTGCTGGATCATCATTACCTGAGAGACTTGCTGCCAAAGGTGTGTGTATATATATAAAAAAAACTTATATGTGCTGAAACAAATCAAGAAAAGTGATTGTGTTTTGAACATGTCTCCCATTTCATTTTTAGCACAGGGAGTTGCACGCTATTCATCTGGTATACAAACTCAGGACTCCTGCATATGTGCAAGAATCCAGTGCAAAGGTACTTACGCTAAGTGAACCTACTACTGTGAATCTTGGGCTTGTGACTGAAAAAGGGGAAGTGGTGAACAGCTACTCGAAAGTTCAGTGGTGCTGCAGTCTCTGTTATAGCAGTATTACTTTGTGATAATTTGATAAGGAATGTGAGAATGTATTTGGATTAAGCAAAGTTCGAAAAAGTAACTCTACAGTTCATCAGTAAAGGCTTTTATGGCATCTGTTAAGAAATATCAAAACTAATCCCGTAGCAACCCACTGCTCAGAGTAGAAGTGCTTTCTGGTAAATTAATTTTTAAGCAGAGTATGACTTAACCATGTCTCAGGCTCTTTGGGACGAGGCTGTGCTGGTGAGCAGAGGGCAGGGTATTTAAGTGGAAGTGGGTTCCCCTCGGGGTGTGGGGGGAGGAAGAAGGCTGTTAGCTGAGGACACTGTAACTGCTCTCATTAATGACTCAGCCTGTGGAGAAGAAGCCCAAGCTGAGCCTTAGTGCTTGAGCTGAGTACTTGCCACTCTCCAGTGCAAATGGCCACACCCAATTTTTACTTTCAAGTGGATGTGCTGGTGTGTCTAGAGTTGTGTGTGTATTGCCCCTTACAGGCAATCTGATCTTATCCCACCCTTGTCTGATGGTTGCTAGATGTGAGCCAGTTTTGGTATGGATATTAGACGGATGGATTGCCATAGAACAGCTCTTGAATTCTGTGTGTGGTTGTTTGTGTATGCAAGTACAAACTTACCAAAGCTTAAAGTCAAACTATCTTGAGCACAGTTCCCTCTGTTTCTTCCAATTGTTTTTATAACTCGATGGGAGCTGACTGCATGCGTAAAAGGTAACACAGGTGCAGATCTGGTAACAGCAAATCAGGTTTATGTGCCAGTCACTTCTTAAGGAGCTTTAAAATGCTGATGGAGGTGCTTGTGGCATGGAGCCCAAGAGCAGTGTCAGTGCTGAGGCAGTGCTGGAGGTACTGTGCAGGCCAAAGTGCATCAAGTCTGTAGCAGTTATGAGAGTGTGTTCTGTGTGGTGTAACCTCATTGCATAATGCTCATGTGGTGTCCTGAATAAACCTCACTCACGGCACTGCTGTCCCTAGGTTAAAGCTGATCAGCCAAAGTTACCATCAGAAGCTAGTCAGGAACCAGCAGTATCTTCCTCAGATGATGAAAGACAGAGATGCTCTTCTGGTGGCCAGTCTTCAGCAGAAGTCAGTAATAGGTAAATATGACCTTCAAAGCACTGGCTCTGTGTTGGATACCAGCTTCTTATGCCACATATATTGTCTTAAGCCCACGGAATGTGCATCAAAGATGATGAAATTATACATAAAAGCTTTAGTGGACATGGAAGAAGCTGAAGGAAAATGCACTGCTCTGTTAATTGAAAAAATCTTCCCTTTATTCATGTTGGTAAAGAGACGTCATTAATGCTCTGGAACGAAGCCCTGATTTTGCATTAGGGTGCACAAAATGGCAGAAACTATTTACATTGTCCTGTAATAAATGGCTTGTGCAGTTTGTCCAGCGTTTGCTAATGAATGTGTTTAAATTTTAACCAAGGCTGGAATCAACTCAACATCCCTTCCAAAGTGTGGCTCCTGGCTTCTCTGTGTATACAGCCTACAACATCCTTCAGATGTCCTGGTTCCAGCAGATCTATGCAAGACAGTACTACTTGCAATAGTAAGTTTTCTGTCCAAAGCTACCAGTAGGAAGTAGAACTGTAATACAAGGGAATAGAGAGCTGCTGGCAGTTCTTTTGATGGTCGTTGGTATTGTAATTTCACACTGGATGGTGTGGGAATGTTCCTCTACCTATCAAGTGATACATGGCTTCTGTTTTAGGCCAGTGGTTTTGAATCTTGCAATCTGCAGCTCTAATTGTTTTGGGAGGGCATGTGTAGAGTAACTGTAATCCTGATGGTAAACCTTAGCTCTTTGCCATATTTTTTGACTGCTTAAAGTAGCACAGAGAGGCACTGACTGAAAATAGGTAGCAGAGGTAAAGCTGAGACTGGCAGGAGCCTTACAGGCTATTTGTGGATTGATGAAGAGTTTTTTTGCAAAGTATAGAAATTGTTCATAAAATGGAAGGTTCCCGGATTGACTTCCTGAAGTCACTTCTGTGTAACTATTGTCATGGATAGAACTGAAACTTGGGTTTCTGTATCCTCTGAACTTGATGCTTTCTACTTGCATGTGATCTGACTCTTATTTAAAGATGGATGAACTTTCAGTGCCTGTGTTACGTGTGAAATTATTTGACTAAGCATTGTTATGTACTTTTGTGTTTTCTGGTTTCAGCTTGGCTTCTACTGCTGCATCTGCTGACCCATCCCATGCACAATGTTCTCAAGAGATTTCAGCGGCACCAGTGACAACACCGGCTCCTCTCCCAGACACATTTCCTGCACAAAATCAGCCTGGAAACCAGAATGCTGCTGCCCAGGTTAATGCAGTGGCCAACCATAACTTGCAAATGAATGCACAAGGGGGTCCCCTCATGGAGGAAGAGGAGGAGGGTGGCCATCGAGATTGGTTGGACTGGCTCTACTCGGCAACGTTGTTCTATGTATTTGTCAACATGATCTATTTCTACTCCAGTGTCAGCAGATTCCTCCTGGTTATGGGTGGCAGTATCCTGATGTACCTGTAAGCGTATGGTGTTAACATTTATTACTGTGTTAGAAAGGTTGGGATAAATCTTAGAAGCACAATAAAGATAATGGGTCCTCAGCTGATGTGCTTTGGGATGTCTTGCCTGAGGAAGATAATCTGTCCTCCAAATTCCTTGATCACCTGCGAAGCAAGTGATAGAGGCCTCTGAATTCCTGCCAGTAGGTCTAGGAGTTAAAGCTGGAGCAGCTCAAATGGTCAGTTCTGCCAACCTCTATGCAGACTTAGGAGAGTGAAGGTTAATTGCTGTTGGCAGTTCTAAAGCATAATGCGAACAGGTTGCTTTGTGGGTTACATGTCTGTGCTGTAGAGATACAGACCTCTTAAGAAGGTCTACATGGCCTATGTTTTGGTCAGAGTGCTGGGTTTCATATATTCCTTGTGCCCCTTTTGTTAGGGTGAGTACAGGGAAGTTACTCCAGGGTGCACAGAGCATGGTGACCAAGCAGGCCCTCTGTACCTCTGCCAGGATGCTGGATACACACCTGCATGTAGTGCTGCTTATTCTAAGTGCAAGATGATGGTCAGCCTTCCCCTCTTACCGCATGGCTTGCTGCTAACAGGAGGGTTTGAAAGTGCTTGCTGAGTTAGGGCAGAAAGAGACCTTAATATGCTAACTTGGCTGTCTGCAGCTCTGAGCTGTGTTGGTGTAACAGGAAGGAGTAATGTTTAAGTAGTATTAATACAAATCTATTGCCTTTCCCAGGCACCATGTTGGATGGCTTCCATTTAGACGAAGACCGGTTCAGCCCTTCCCAGGCAATGCTCCTCCTCAAGCTGCTATAAACCAGGACCAGAACAATAACTTACAGGTATTGTCTTGTTATTTTGTTTTTAAACCATGAGCATGAAAACCTGTGGAGTTTCACTTTCAGTTTACTAACATGTTATAGCAGCAACTTTTCTTTGAACTTTATTCAGAAGCTATCTTTTGTGGGGGCAGAACTGCCAGCCTGAGTCCTCCTTTGCGAATTCCTCTGTTCTACAAAGTATTTCAGTCTGAATGTTATCACTCAGTTGCTTCTGTCCTTCAGGATGTTGTACGGACAGTGGCTTGTCCCAGGTTCTGTAGCTGAAGGCAGGGTTTGAGTTGGTGAGCAATCAGTCTTGTATTTCAAGCTGATGCTTCTGTCTGATGTCAGGGAAAGTTGTGAACTCATCCACAGTTCACCTGAGCCTGGTGCTTCATGTCTGTCAGAAGCAGTGTTCCTGGACATGCTGTGAGTGTTCACCAGTAACACCAGTGTGCAGCTTGGGTTTTTGACTTGGTGGTGGTTGTCTGGGATATTTGCACGCTTTTTATATTATGACAGAGATATTTGGGTAACAAAAAGCTGTTTGACACGTGATACTTCTAAAGCGTTTCTGAAATGACCTTATTCACCATATACCCTTTCTTTTGGCAGGGGGAGAATGCAGGTGGAGCAGATGAATCTGAGGCATCTCCTGATGATGGACAAGGCTTACAAGAGCTGCAGCAGACGAACCCTTCACTGATGGGCACAGTGTGGGTTTTCTTCAAGACTTTCTTTGCATCCCTCCTTCCAGAAGGGCTTGGAGTGACCCACAACTGACCTGTCACCAGTCTGCTTGTTTGACACTGCAAACCAGGAGTGAAAGTGGATGACACTTCCTCTGGCTTTCACTGACCAAGCAAATAAAACTGCAAGAAGCCTTAAGTCATTGCAGCCTAGAGACTGAGATGCTTGCCCTTAGTCCAAAGAACTTTGTTCTGAAGCATTTATTAATTACCTATGTTGAGGCTTGGCATTGTGAACTTGTGCAGTAAATGTGCAGGCTCTAAGCAGATGTGCAAAAATGTTAGAGAAGCAAATTGCTGCTTCTGTGCAATGTGATTCCTGTTGGAATGTCTCGAATGCTATTTAAATTACACTGAGTGTAGGATCTCAAAAAAAAAAAGATTGCTAGATAAGCATTAGCAGATTGCAGATTTTTCAATCTATTGTTAAATTGCTTCAGTAATAGTTTAAAATTTTTGTAAACGTTTTCCTATGAAGAATGTATGGTGCAATTTCCTTGCTGGTTTGAAGTGGAGGACTCTTAAAGTGACTTCTTAAAGCAATTACCTTATTGGAGTTGTAGGCTAAATTTCATGTTGCCAAATTCAGGTAGTTTAAACTTGAGGCTTCATTTTCCTGTGGCAGATCATGGGAGAAGAGTGTGTCCAGCTCTAACTAGCAAGAATTTATGCAAGATGTAAACTTCAGTTGTGAAGTTTGGATGCAAAGTTAAAGCAGTCTAATGCCTGTATTCGGTTTTGATGCATTGTCACTGCAGAGCAACCCCCTTGTGTTACTTCATTTTGTTCCCTTTAGTTTCTGATATGGTCAAGGGCTTTGATTCCAATAAAACTTTGCAGGCATTCATATCCACACTTGTACAGCAGTCAGAAGACTACTTGTGCAAAGCACAGGATGTGCTCTCACCTTGATTTTATTGCAAAATCATGGTAAATGAACTGGGATGTGGAGGGAAAAAATGCTCACAGAGCCTTAAACTCAGCTTCTTGCTGAAAGGCATTCTTCATGAAGCATCCTTCAGCATTTGAAGTGCCTGGGATAGCTTGCAGCTGGTGTTTGCTCACTGAAGGCTGCTGGCACAAAGGCTGTATACACTCTGAAGCAGGTAATTCTGCAGGGATCTGGGAAGTCTGGAGTTTCACCCCTTGAGTCCTGTGTGTGACTAGTGATGCTGCAGTGCATTATCTTGGCTTGAAATGTGCTGCCCAGGAACAACAGCTACTTGTGAGAATTGTAGTGCTTTCCCTCTGTGCTGCCTGCAGTTGGCAAAACTATTTGTCAAGGAGTGTCTCATCAGGGCCGACACACAGGAGCTGGTACAGGTGGTTGTAACAACCCAGCCGGCAGCACTTATCTTGTTGCTTCAGATGGCATTGATGCTAGATATGTGGTGTTCACCTGCATTAGGAAGTTTAACCTTGGTGATGTTATTTTTGGCTTTGAACAAGTTTTCTTTCACAGCCTCTTACCAATTAGGATTTTTTTCTGCCACAGCTTCAATTTGCTAGAGACTTGGGGGGATAGGTAGAGTTTAGCTATGAAGGATTTAAATGCTTTGAAGTAAATTGAGAGGAGATGACTTGTTACTTGGGATATATTCTGCATAAGCCTTTGAGGATGTTTGCACAAGTAGTGTTCCCTCTTTCTCTTGCTAGTGGTAAGTCTACTTGTGTTCAGGATGTTTTTTCTTCAGGGTGTATCTAATCACTCAGGTGTCTCAAAGTGCCTAAATCAACTGAGATGTGCGTGGGCCTGGAGGAAATCTGCCAGTTTCTTGGCAGCCAGAGCTGAATGAGTTTGGTGTGGTTTAGGCAACAAGGACCAAGTGCTGGATTACTTGTGAACTTTACCAGAGAGAGCAAAACATCTCTTGTTGTTTTGAGGCTTTTGCTGCTCCCACAGATAGGCAGATTGGTTTAAAATTAGCTGGAAAACTAATTAAGGATAGCTAATGCTGCTGGAGGCAGTGGCAAGGTTCCTGGCCCTTGGAGAACATTTCCTTTATGGCTTAGTGAAATGCATCTGTGGGGTGGAGGGAAGTACATCAGAGGGCACTGGGTGGATCATGTGAGTAACTAATGTGTAATTCTGCTGCATCCTGGCAGGAGCACTGGGAATGAGAGCAGAGCTTGGCTGAGGGCACTGGGTACCAGTGACTGGGCTAGCCTGGTGATATGTGGAGCTGTGAGTGTGGTGTGGTCCCAGTTGCTGCTAAGCCTTCACCAGGAATCCCTTGGCTTTGCCTGAGACAGCCTGGGAGCAAGTGGGGATGGCTGAGGGGTAGGAGTGGTGGAGGGGAATGGGGGCAGCTCAGCCTAGGTGAAGGGCAATGGGAACACTGAGGTATGTGAATAGTGATGGTGAGGAAGGGGAGATGGCCTGCATGCCTGCTGCGGTGAGACAGGAGCATGGGCCTTGAGTTAGTTGACTGAATTTAGGCCAGACACTAGAATTGTATCATAGAATGGTTTGGGTTGAAAGGGACCTTAAGGCTCACCCAGTTTCAAACCCCTGCCATGGGCAGGGACACCTTCCACTAGACCAGGTTGCTCCAAGCCCTGTCCAGCCTGGCCTTTAATGCCAGGGATGGGGCAGCCACAGCTTCTCTGGGCATACCTGTGCCAGTGATTTGAGCCTTGAAACCTCCAGAGCAAGGCTGCTGAAAGAGCATAGGAATCCCAGAGACATTTTCCAGGAATAACATGACCTTGTGCTGTGACACAAATTGTGAAGAAGGGAAAGGGCCTCAAGGCTGTGGGCTTAGGAAGCTGGGTTTGTTTTGGCCACACTTCAAGCTGTGTGATTCTGCTGCTGTGATTTCCCCCTGCTGAGAGCAGATTTCTGTCCTGGAAGAGCCAAAGGAGAAATGTACAGTCTAATTTGTCTTCTCAGGCATCTTTTCTTCTCTGCAGGAACTTCTAACAGGCTTCCTACTTAAGGAGTCACTGAAGTCCTGTTTGTCACTAAAGGCATGCTCCTGTCCTCAACCTGTGGAATATAAATCTCATGAGAATGAGGTTGCTGCTGAGCAGATAACCTGGGGAGGATGTGAAGGAGAAGGTGTCTGTCTGCCCCTTTTCCCCAGTCAAATTACCAAACATGCCAACTGCGCCTCCATCACCGCATACCAGCCTGTGCTTCCTAAGAATAGCTCTTGAAATGTCTGCTCGTATTTATGTTGCTTGAATATCAAATTGAGTGATATTATAGAGGTAACCAAGACCTGGTGCTCAGCCAGGGTCACAAACCTCCAGCGATGGGCAAGAAGTCGGTTAATGCTTAGCTGCCTGCCCAGGAGGGTTGGGAAATGTTGGGATGTGCTGCTCCTAGGCCCATATCTTGTGTCTGCTTGGTGGCCTGTGCTGCAGAAGGACCTCCCAGTTTTCTTATATTAGCACTGAAAATTGTATTTGCTGCTGTTCCATTCTGGGTTTGGCAGTGCAGAAACAGCCACTGCTCTTCCAGGCTCTAGCTCTGCTTCCCTGGGCAGACTCAGAGGTGAAAAGCCTGAGCTGGCCTGTGCCTGCTAGTTTATTTTTATGGGTTTTGGAGGTTGTTACAGGTGATACTGGCAGGGAAGAGAAGAAATTGGGTTGGTTTCAGGAGAATTCTGTAGAAAACCATGTGAGACTTCGTTGCTCACAAAAGCCTCGTGTGGTTTACTTCCCAGGTGAGAGCCTGTTAAAATCTCACCATTCACAAATAGGAGTTTGAGTTTATTTGCTGTCTACCATCCAAGCTGTCGCAGTTGTAATTTTTAACTGTGAGAAATAAGCTGTCCTCAAAGTTGGGTCTCTTCAACTCAAGATCCCCGCTGCCGGGGTTTGGCAAGGACAATGCAGGGCAAATGGCTGTGGTCTTCATGGGACTGACCAGGGCCCTGTGAGCACTGGATTCAGGGGTGAGATGAGAGCTTTGGCCCTGCCTTCCTGCCACCCAGGGCTGAGCTGCAGCCTGAGCCTGGCGTGGTGCTGGGCCTGTCCTGCTGACGGAGCAGAAGGCGGTGCTGTACCTGGAGGCTATCGCAGGAAGCAGCTGCAGGGTAACACTGAGTGTTTGGGGTCAATGTAGCATGAAGATTAATGGTGCTGTGATGTACCTCTGCTCTGGACAGTGTGGGGAAAAACAATCCCAGTTACAGGACGATCCCCAGCAAGAACGTGAGCACATGGTATGCGTGTATGGCCTTCAGATAAAGCCTTACACAGCAACTACTTATCAAAACATCTTCCAGTGTCCCCTTTGCAAGCATTACGCACCAGCTTGGCCATTTTAACTTTCTCTGGCATTTCAAGCCTACCCTGCCTCCTGCTAGCTGAATTTAACCTTTCTTTAAGGCTTTTAAATCTGACCTGTCTCCTGCTGGCCTGACCTTCCACTGGGAGGAGGAGGCTGCTGTGTCCCTACTGGCCTTGCCTCTGCCTGGTTACTCCAGGGCAGGGGCTCTTGTAGCATCTCCATGTTCCACATGCTTTTGTTATTGTAGGCAGGAAGACTTCAGCCTTCCTGTTCCCCCTGGAGGTCAATGCCCTGCAGTTCCCTGTCCTCCCTTGCTCTCAGCTCAGGTCATCCCAGCAGCAGCTTCCCAAGGGGTGATGGGGCAGGGAAGCTGGCCTGTAAGGGGCTGTCAATGCACTACATCTACCAAGACCAGCACACTGGGTCTGGGTTCTTGGTCTTTCTGCCTGTATCTACCCTGGGACACCAGTGACAAACACCCCTGTACCAGACTGCTCTGGTTCTCCCTTTCCTTCATGCTGGTATGAATTGCTGCTCTGGGCAAGGGGGTGGCTGTGTCTTCCTGGGCCCTGCTCTGCTTTCATTTACAGTGACTGAGACCAGCCTCAGAGGGTCTACTTCCCTGCTGCAGTGTCTCCTGTGGATCTATTCCAATAAAACTCAAACTTCACTGCACACCTGAGTTTGTATCATCATCACTGGTGCTAAGGATGCTGGCAGATGTGCTTGTGTGACACCCAGCAGAACCCTGTCTCTGCCAACTTAAGTGCTTCACTGGCTTAGTGCTGGTGGCACCCACTCCTACTGTGATCCTAGCTCTTGGCCACTGCGCATCAGTTAAACTGTGATCTGTGGGGAGGGCTGGGCATGTGGGAGCCTTCAGCTGAAGAACAGCAGAAGCCAGAGTTGTTACAGGGTTAAAGCCTCTTGAACTGCAATATTTTTTTGCCAGGTCTGCCCTTTGCAGCTTCCCTGAAAAGTGGCCTCTTAGCAAGGACTGTGAGGATGCCACAGTAGCTGAGGTGATGGCACAGGGCTGCCACGTGGAAGCTCTGCTGGTCAGGCACTACCTTTATACATGCTTCCAAATACTAAGTTATCATAGAAATCCCATCCTGATCCAACCCCCTGCCATGGGCAGGGACACCTTCCACTAGACCAGGTTGCTCCAAGCCCCGTCCAACCTGGCCTTGAACACTGCCAGGGATGGGGCAGCCACAGCTTCTCTGGGCAACCTGTGCCAGGGCCTCAGCACCCTCACAGGGAAGAACTTCTGCCTAAGATCTCATTCTAGTGTCCCCTCTGTCAGGTTAAAGCCGTTCGCCCTTGTCCTGTCTTTACAGGCCCTTGCCAAATGTCCTTATTCATTGACCATCCAGCGCGGGCTCGCAGCGGGCAGCCTGTCCTGGGCCACTTGCCTGGATGAGGTTGTGCAGCCGCTGGGCAGGTCAGTGGCCGCGAGTGCCCCGCGGGTACCTGAGGCCGTTCACGTCTCAACTCCGGACGCAAACAGCGCAGCAGGGCGGGGACCGGACAGCGGGGCCCGGAGGAAGCATCCTCACCCGGAGCAGGGAGCACGAAGCGTCTGCTAGGGAGAGGAGGGCGGCTGGCACCTCATCTAGCTCGGGGCTCAAGTGTGCCCCTGCAGCGCTGCAAGGTCTCACCCTTCCTTCTCCTTCAGTCCTTGCTGGCTGAATGGTTCACAGGAGGTGCTGCTGCAAGTCTTCTTTATGAAATGAGCTCACCCTGTTTCGCTCTGCAGCTTGCTCTGGGGTGGGCCCCTGCAAGACAAGAGGGCGCTGGGGCATGGTGGGTGAGTGAGGAGTGCATGTAAACCTGGTCTCTAATGTGTCCCAAGTAGCAGCTGAGAGGCTAGGTGCATGGAAGGCTCCAGCTTAGTGGGCTCTTCCCCACCCTGAATGTGCCAAACCGAAGGTGGCCCACAAATCCAGCCAAGAGGAAGACATCTCCCAAGCCCTGTGGTCCTGGGGCTCTCCAGAGATGTTGGATATGAGCATTCACCCAGCAGTAGTAGCAGGAGGAGACCCCCTCCCAGGAGCATGCCTCAGTTTCCTCACAGTGGAAAGGAAATCAGTGGAAGGGGATGCAGTGAATACCAGAGGGCTTTGCTGGGGAAAAAAAGTTCTTCCCTGTGAGGGTGCTGAGGCCCTGGCACAGGTTGCCCAGAGAAGCTGTGGCTGCCCCATCCCTGGCGGTGTTCAAGGTCAGGTTGGACGGGGCTTGGAGCAACCTGCTCTGGTGGAAGGTGTTCCTTCCCATGGCAGGGGTTGGAACTACATGAGCCTTGAGGTCCCTTCCTACCCAAATTAGTCTGGGATTCTACGAAGTTATAGCAGGAATGCCAAATGCGGAATATTTCTGTGTGAAGAGCAAATGATGAACTGGCTGGAGGCAGAGCATGAGGCTGCTCCCTTGACTTTATCCCCTTCTAATCTCCATCCCCCTGCAGCTTTCTTTGCTTGCTTTGATGCGTGCATGTCCTGAGTTAAAACAGTCTTGGCAGGAGCACCAATTCCTGCAGCCCTAGTGCGTGCTGTGGGAGGAAGGCAGTGTGACTTGAAGAGTGTTAAGGAAACTATAGGAAGATTAGGAAATGTGTGATGAGTTTTGATAACTGGAGGAAGCAGGTCATGTCCTGCTTTGAATGAGCACTGCTCGGAGGTATGAAAGCAGCCTTTGCCGCAGCCAAGAAGCAGTCGATCTCCTCGGTGCTCCCTGCTCTGGCTGAAGCTCTGGGCTGGCAGGATGAGGCTGAGGACCTTCAGGATCTTTCTAGTGCTCGTCCACGTGTCAGCAGCCTGTGAGTTCGGGCCCTTCCCTTACAGTGTCACAGGGATCGTCTGCAGGATGACTAAGCCAGCGGCATTGCTGTGTAAGTACCTGCTGCGCCTCCCTACTCCCAACAGCAAGTTAGTGATAGAGCAGTAAACGGAGTGCATTTCTTGCTTACCTGGCTCTTGTGGAAACTGTTTATCCCATAAGATGCATTAATACCTGCTTGGGAGCACTAGTTAAGGCATGGGCACCTGAACTCCACAGGCACAACTTCTCAAAGGAGCTAGAAAATAATCCCCAAGCCCTCTCCACAGCGCAAATCTTTAGCAGTGTTAATCACTGGGGGCTGCTGTGATGGAAGAGCTAGAGCAAATGTGTGCTTGATTTCTCACTTGCGGTGGGAGCACAGAAGTGGAGAAGAAAGAGTTCTCTGCTATTTGGGTTTCTGTGCAAGGCTCTGGGGGCTCTGCAGGTGGAGGAAGAATAAATAGTGCTTGTGCAAAGGGTGCGAGCAGCCCTGTCCTGTTCCCTCCACCAGTGCCACATGCAGGGGAGGATGCTCGGCCAAACTCAGAGAGGGTATTTCTGCAAGGAAAAAGTACAGGCTTGCACCTGATGCCGAGGCTGAATAACATTAGAAAAATGGGTACTGAAACTTGAATCTCAGAAGTTTTCCTTTGGAGACCCAACAGCTGGCTGCAGTACAAGCAAGCAGCAACAGAGCAGAGCACCAATGCGAAAAAGTCAACAGTTTGTGCAGTGTAAGGATGAGAGACCTTTTACCTTTCCAAAGTCTGCCCTAAGGTGTGAGTGAGGTGTGTGATTCCCTGGGAACAGCCTGGCTGGTGACTGTCCAGCCCACATGGGGCTGTCGCCAGCTGCCAGCAGCTCTTAAAGTCAGGTTTGGAGTTGTTTCTGTGTTTAGTATGCTCTGAAACTACTCCTAGTGCTTCCTTAATCTAATGGGAATGCCTTGATTGAAACTCTCCTGTAGAGCTTTAACCCAGGGTGCTGACTCAGCTTTGCAGCCAGGACGGGTTGCAGTTTGGTATCTGCCCTTTTCTTCCAACAGTGAACCAGGAAACAGCACAGGTCATTCAAGCAGCATTCAGAAATGCCAAGTTCCCAAATATCACCGGGGAAAGATCCATGCGGCTCCTCGGCAAGGTGGCTTATGGGCTGACCAAGTGAGTGTCTCTGCGTCCCCATGCCAGGGGAGGTGCGGGCTGATGGAGGGGAACAGGAACTGGCCTTGGGGGATCTTTGCTCCAGCAATTCCTGGTGAAAGCAAAGGTGTGAACTGGGACAGATCCACTTTCTGATCTGTGCCTTGCAGACAATTTGGATGTTGAGGTTTAGGCTGCTGATGTATTATTTGGGCTAACAAATGCAGTGGTGCAAACACAGGATGGATTTCCAGCTGTGTCTGTGGTGAACAGAGAACACTGCAATGAAACACGCTGAGAGAGCTGGGCTTGTTCAGCCTGGACAGTACCTGCTCCTGGGTGACCTTACAGCAGCTTCCAGTGCCTAAAGGGGCTATAAGAAACCTGGAGAGGAGCTTTGGATAAGGGCCTGTAGGGACAGGAAAAGGGGTAATGGCTTTAACCTGACAGAGAGGAGACTGAGATTAGACATTAGGCAGAAGCTCTTCCCTGTGAGGGTGCTGAGGCCCTGGCATAGGCTGCCCAGAGAAGCTGTGGCTGCCCCACCCCTGGCAGTGTTCAAGGCCAGGTTGGATGGGGCTTGGAACAACCTGCTCTAGTGGAAGGTGTCCCTGCCGTGGCAGGGGGTTGGAACTGGGTGAGCTTTAAGGTCCCTTCCAACACAAACCAAGATGGGATTCTATGAAAACAGGGCTGTTTCTGCAGCGCAGCGCTCTGTGTTTCCTGTCTAAAGCATTCCCCTTGCCTCACCCCTGATCATCACCAGGGAGCAGCAGCGCACCGAGGCTGAGCAAAATCACTGTCGTCCTTGCGCGTGGCGTTCCCCCTGTTATTTGCAAAAGCTCTCGAGGGCTGGCAGGGGCCCCTTCGGAACCCCGAGTCCTCATTCGCAAACCTGTCTCGCCTGGTCACAGAAAGCAGCTTTGGGGTTGGTGACAAACCATGGTTTTGTTGTTTCCAGCATACAGGTAAATGACTTGTCCATCGAGCAGAGTGAGGTGGAGCTCAAGGAGAACGATGCCATTCACATTGCCATTAAAAATGTGACAGCCTTCTTCAAAGGGACCCTGAACTATGGCTATGCTGGGGCCTGGTTGTAAGTACCAGGGGGCTGGCTGCGACTGAGCACCATGGCCACCTCTCGCGTGGCTGCGCTCCTCCGGCTCTCTTGGATAGCAGCGCTGCTTACTGCCTACATGAGAAAAGGTTTTATACACTAGCAATGTTGCTTAGCCCTATCACTGCTCTTTTCCCCCTGCTTTCTGCCTCTCTGTCCTCACCATTACCCCCTTTGTGAGGAGACATATGGCCAAAGCATACAAGTTCTTCCTTCCCCTTCTCTGCTCTATATACTTTGAGTGGTGGAAAATGCTCCTGGTCTCCTGAGTGCTGCTAAGGTGGTGGCTTGCAATGATTTAAAGCCAGAGTATCTGAATGTGCTGCTGCATGCTGGGGTTTTACACTAATGTGACTGATGTGAAAAGTGTCATAAAACCCACCCTACAGCTGTTGGGGGGGTCAGGGAGAAGATGCATCCCATTTAGCATTCAGGGAAAAGATGCATCCCATTTAGCATTCAGGGAAAAGATGCATCCCATTTAGCATTCAGGTTGCTAAATGTTCTCTCTTCTGCTATTACAGTTTGCAGCTTTTTCATTCAGTTGATTTTGAAATCGAGTCTTCCATTGACCTCCAGATAAACATTAAGCTGAGTAAGTAACAGCTGGGGATCGCAGGCTGCAAGGGTCTTGGTGTGTGTGCTTCCTCCAGAGTCACAGGAAGGACTGGGTGTCCGGCTCTGCTCATCTCTGTGGGGACCAGGTGGCAGCTGGAGCCTCAAATGGCTCTCTGTCACCTTGTGCACACAGGATGGGAGACCACATGGCCCTCAAAGAACTCGTAGTTTTAATGAATCAAGCAGAAGAAGCCGGTATAAAAGATTTCTGCAAAGCCTATTCCTTGAGAAAGTCAGTAGATCTAGACTAGAAAGGGACAGAAGCAAACCTCCATACAGGGTGAGAGGGATGTGGGTTTTCACATGGGCCTCAAAATACATTTTCCTGCCTCAAAATACATTTTCCTGGTAAGGTCCAGGGGGAGAGCAGCATGAAGGTCTCGATGCCAGTATACTGCAATTTCCTAATGTTTTGCATTACAATGTAATTCCCTCCCTGCTCTGGTCTCTGGGTTGTACATACTGCCCAGGTTCTCTTGAGTGATGTTAGGAGACAACAAAGGAGCTGGTATGCAAATGAAATGGAAAGAAGGGTGCTTGGTAAACTAGCTCAGCTGGAGCTGCGAGCAGAAACCCTCCATCCAGATTCAAGGTAGCCTTATTAGACCCAGCTTTGCCCAAATCTTTTGGAAACTTGGCCTGGGAGGTGTGGGGGACACTGGCTGCCCCTCTGCAGTGATGCCCTGCTCCAGGTCTGCAAAGTGCACTTGTCCTCCTCGTTTTGGTAGCAAATTGGCTATTTTTTCTTTCCTTTCATCCCGTACAGTGTGCCAGAAGGACCAAGTGGCTGCCGATGCCTCAGACTGCTACCTGACTTTCCACAAACTCACACTTCACCTGCAAGGAGACAAGGAGTGAGTCTGTCCCCCTTCAGAATCAGGCTTCACTTGCCTGGCTGCTGGTCCCCATGTGCTTCAGCCCAAGCAACACCCACCCTGGGAACTGCTGGGTGATCCCTGATCATGCTCATGTTCTGTGCAGACCGGGCTGGCTGAAGCAGCTCTTCACGGATTTCATCTCCTTCACTTTGAAGTTTGTTCTCAAGAGTGAGGTAAGATCAGACACTGCCTGTGGATGGAGGAAAGGTCAGTTTGCTGTACACTCCTCCACTCATGTATGCACACAATATAATAGCAATAGCATTTCAGTGCTTGCAAAAATTAGACAAACAAATAGAATCCAAAAAACCTGCCCCCACCCCAGCCTGGATGGAGTCAGAGATTGTATTGATGCTGGAATCTTGGATGGTGCCCAACTGAAGAACAGCCCCCAGGTCTCACCATGAGGCCCAGCTCTGCTCCACAACCCGAAGTCCTAACCCCCTCCTTTCCTTTTGTAGGTGTGTAACGAAATCAATTTTCTTGCCCAGGTGCTGGCAAATTTTGTACATGATTTAGCAGGTAAATACCCTTGGGTTTTCTGCTTTCTTTTTTATGTGCAACTTTTAATGCTTGAGCCCCAGCAGGGCAGTAGCTACATCCATCAAAAAAATCCTTTGAAACTGTATGTGGGACCCCAAGCCCTCAGGCGAAGGCTAAATAAACCTTAGTGAAGTTCTGGTTTGAATTCTTCTGTATCAGGTTGATTTTTAAGGGTGATTCCACTGGTTGAAAGACATGAAATACCTCAGTTCAGGAATGAGGTATTTCTCCTTCATCACGCGATGACCAGAGGTGTGGAACAACTGCAGAAGGACTGATGTTAGCTAGCACAGGAACATGCATTATAGTATTGAGGCTGAGATATTACAGCATCTGTATATACCTGCTGATGATTTTCCCATGGTTCCCAGTTCCAAATACCAGGGAAAAGGATATGGAATGAAAAAAAAAAAAAAAGCAATGTAAAACTGAGAGTAGTTCCCACCGTTTCCAAGGGAGTCATAGGGCAGTAGCGGGATCCAGCACTAGCAGCCAAAGCAGTAGGATCCCTTAGTGCCATCATGGAATCCTAGAATGGTTTGGTTTCGTTTGGAAAAGACCTTAATGCTCATACAGTTCCAAACACCTGCCATGGACAGGGACACCTTCCACTAGAGCAGGTTGCTCCAAGCCCTGTCCAACCTGGCCTTGAACACTGCCAGGGATGGGCATTCATAACTTCCTAGGGCATTTTGTTCCAATGTCTCAGCACTCCCACAGAAAAAAATTTCTTCATTATACCTAAATCTCCTCTGTTTAAGTTTAAACCCATTGCCTCTTGTTCTGTCACTACAGTCCCTGATGAACAGTCATCTCTGTGTCCTTTTGTAACTTCCAATGACCTTCTGCAGCAAGTCCTAAAAGTGACTGCCACATGCTGTGCCCACAGTCACATTCTGGTGTGCGGTTTTGGTGTTTTCTTCCTGCAGAAAATTTTGTCCGGGATGAAGGTATCAGCGTCGATATCTCCCTTGCATCAGTTCCTTTAATAAAAGCAAATTACCTAGAATCCCACCACAAGGTAAAGTAACCTATGCTGCTCAGAGACCAAAGGTTTTCTGGCGATGATGTTTGCAGGAGGGCTGCAAGGGGCTGGTCCCTTGCCTTCATGCAGAGCATGGGCTGCATCTGCATTTGCAGCACGGCCTGATGCCAGTCTTTTACCAGGGCATGCAGCTTGTGCTCTGCACCAAGTCCAGCCTTCACCTTGCAATGGGAATGCAGGCATTGACACCTTGCCATGTCTGAGGGCTGCTCCAGGTGACCAACATGCTTGCTTCCCTTTAAAGGGCCTAGTCCTGTACAAGAACTACTCCGATGTCTTCACTGATTCTGTTTTCTCCCCATCGTTGCTGACTGAGTCCCGGATGCTTTATTTCTGGCTGTCCGAACACATCCTCAACTCTCTGGCTTCGGCAGCTTTCTTAGACAAGCGCCTGGAATTGACCATCAGAGGAGAGGAGCTGCAGGTGATTTCAGGGGTGGTTCCCTCCTTACGTTGCATCATGGTGAGACAGTAAAAAGTTCCCTAAATACTGGGGATTTTTTTGGTTAGGGTTAGTTTCTGTAGAAGACAGAAATCTATAGTCAGTCACTACATGTGATCCTGGTCAGAAATCTGTGCCTTCTTAGCAAGAATGTGCTACCAGGCAATGTTATACCTTAGAGCAGTAACACAAGCTGGTAGAAAACACACCTTCTGAGCTGCAAAATGACGTGGCTTTTTGTGGGAGTACTGAGGTCGCCAAGGGGTGAGCTCAGGGGGAACTCAGCCATGCCTCTGACCTGGCCACAGGCCACTCTGGCCATCCAGCCTCCATCAGGGCTGACCGTAACCTCTCTTGTGCTTTTCTACAACCTGTTTCTGGTTTGTTTCTGAAGGCGCTGTTTGAAATGGAAGACACGGAAGCACAGCGGAATGCGGTGCAGATGGTAACTTTTGGTCTTACTCAAAGTGGTTTATGTCAAATGAAGAACTTTTCAAATAGATTCTGTTGCACTGTAACAACAGTGTCCTTCCCTTGACAACGTGAATCTTGGGTGGGCCTGATGGGGAAAACCAGGGACTGATGGAGAAACTGTGCTTTGCAAAGATTTCTTCACCCTCCAAGCTGGCACAGCTTCCCTCCAACCCAGCTGAATTATTGGGCTTGTGTGAGCTGGAGGAAAAACTGTGGACTACAAAAGGGATGCACTTCTGTGGCAAATTGGCATGAAACTGGGAAAAAGCCTGACTCTTCTGTTGCTCTTCACTTGACCAGATTTTTCAAGGCACCTCCTATAATAACTCTGTGGCTAAGGTGTGGAGTCTTGCCCATCCCCAAATCTCTGTTCAGCCTGAAGGGACAGTCGTGAAGTCCTTGGTAGCAGTGGAGGTCAGCACCCTTCCTGTGGAAGAAGAATCCCTGATGGTTCTGTACATGGAGAAGGTCAGTTCTTGCTTCTCTTGACTGTGAAGACCCTGGGAGGGGTGGGTGGCTAAACCATGGGAGGTGGAGAAAGCATATCAGTTCCTTTTAACACTCCCATCTCTTCCCTCAGCAACTAAAGCTGGGAATGATGACAGCAATCATGCTGGCTCAATGCCTCCCCTGTTAGGCTAGCCCACCACTGGTGTGCAAGGTGGTAAAAGCAGCAGAAAGCTCTGACAAGCCCCCATTAACCTGTACCAGACACAGTAAAACCCTTTAGCTGAGGTATTTTAGGAGAGAATGAAGGCACCATGGGAATGTATTTATTTTGGTACTTCAGACTTCCTCATTCCCAAATTCTAGCTCTGGCCCCTGCTTAGAAGGTGGTTGTCTCTGACATGAAGCTACAGTTCTGGAGAATGCAAAGCTCAAAATATAACCTTTTCCGCTATATATCCCTGCATGAAAGTTCCTGCTTACACTGTATTTTACCCCAAGCTCCTTTATACTGAATCTAAGGAGGCAGAAAAAAGAAATGCCAACAGCCTTGCTGTCATGGGTAACATCACAAGAAAGCGGTATGTCTGTCCAGCCTTGTAATTATGGGCTGGTGTGGACACTAACCACTGCATAAAAGCAAATCCCTGTCTGAGGGTAGACCAGCCTCTTCAATTTAAAGGGTTAAACTGTAATTGAGTACAGTTCCCTCCTGTCCCCTGCAAGCATCCCACACTAGCAGTGTGTTCCAGGGAAACATGCACGGCTGGTCTTTGCGCTCCAGGTGATCTCTTGAAAATAATTTCTGGTAGGAAACTACTGGACTAGAGGTGGTGCCCAAAACTGTGGCTCTCAGGATGTGGTCTGCTCCTGGCCTACCAGCCTCCTGGATCACAAAATGCTCCTTTTAAATGAATGTTTGCATACAGGCAAAAGCAAGAAAATGATCCCAAATGGCCAGAATTCAGAGATTGCTTTCTTTTTTAGTTTGGTTATAAATGCAAACACTACAGGAAGGCTACTTGTAGTATCTATGGCTGTTCTCTTCACATCCAATCTGATGATCTTCATGTTGAGCTGGATGGTCGTTGGGAAACATCACCCTATATAACCATTTCCTTCCTGCATAACCAGGATTTGATTCACAAAATGGCAAAAGCATCAGTCCTGTGAATAAGCCAGTGTAGAACACCACAGGCTGAGGCTGTGGGTATCAGGGAGGACTTCACTGCATGCAAATGGAGAAGGAAAAAGATGAACCTTCTCTAGTAATATCTGGAGGTAAAGCCAGAAGGATGTTGAACTCTGGGTCATAGAAAGTAAACCAGAATGACCAAATGCAACTTGCTGCTATAAGGCAAGATGAGCTACGTCTCTACCCTGATGTTCATCTTTGTGCAGGAAATCACAGTCACCATCCAAGCTGCCTATGCGGAAAAGAAACTCATTTTGCACCCTTTGGACTCCAGGTTGGTACTGTGGTCTCTGGCGGATGCCTCTGCCTCTTTCAGCTTGTATCTGAGAGCAGCATGACAAGAGGATCTCTGCAGCAATTAGTGACTTCCCCCCTCCTTTTTTCCCTTCCCTTCAGGATAGAGTTTAAAGTCTTTAACTGCACAGCTGATCCAAGTGAGGTAAGTCCTAAGAAAGTATTCTCCAGGCCACCTGTGGCAAAATGATGTATTTAAAACCTTTTTGTATGAATTTTCTGGCTTTTAGAATGACCCATCCATAAGAAACTTCCTGCAGACAATGATCTCAGTTGTTGGGATCCCAGAAGTGATTTCAAGTGAGTTTTCCCTTCAGCCCACTCCTTTAAAGTGTCTAACACCAGATCTCCTAAACCTAAGCACTAAAAAATACATCAATAACCCTGACAGCTTGGGGGGACCACATTACTGAAGCAATTTTCTGCTGGATTCATTTGGGGAATGGGGAACCTTATGTGAATGGCTGGTATAAAGGAAAAGGGAGTCTTCTGTCAGGCTGAAGGTTGTGGGGCATTGAGGCATGATTAGCTTTTGGCAAGAGGCAGAAAAGGTAGCAGTACATGATGAGCAGCAAGCCAGGATGGCTGTACCTGCAACTGCATTGGTTTACTGATTCCATAGGGATCGAACCAGCCTTGACTTCACTGATGAACAGCAAAGGGCTTCATCTATTTGAGATCAGAAATCCTGAGATCATCACAAGAAAGGTAAGCAGAGTTTAGAAATACCTGGATCTCAAAGCCCTTCTTGGGAGTGTGACATAAACTAATACACTTTTCTCTTTTCTCCTCCCTTTTTAGGGATACATAATTGTACAACTTGACTTCAGCTTCCCGAATCATTTGCTTCTTGATTTTCTTCAGAATAGATTATAAAGCTGATCTCTTCTTAAAGGAGCCCAGTATCTTGTGTACAAACAGAAAGATTGTGCGTGAACCAGTTAAAAGATGAACTAATTTAAATGAGTTTCACTTTTATTTTCTTTCCTTTTCTTAATAAATGCTCCAGTTTCTGTGCAATTGTACTTCCATGGAGCTTTTCCTCTGCAACGATCTTGAATTCTGCACTTCTATGCACATTAGTTTTCCAGGATCTTTAAGGACTTGTGTGCTTAGGAGTAAGGTTTGGACTCTTGAAGTGCGTGGGCTCTGGGTTAGCACTCAGGGGAGGCAGCAGAAATGGGCTTTGCCTACCTTCTGGCATCTTCGCTATTACATTTTGGAAATGTAGCATCTTTTGTGTTGATCCTGGGTTTTGTTTCTACCATGAGCCAAGAGGCTCCTGATTTTGACAACTCAAATGACATTACCAAACTCCAAGTAAACTCAGAACCAGTTATACTAAAAGACCTGGGTATGGCTGAAAAAATATAAATGGATGTGAACTGACAGTGCAGTACAGTAACGGAGATCTCGCACCCTGGGTGCTTGTTTTACAAAGCCTGTACTCTGCGTAGAGCTCCAGGTAAATTGTGATGCCCACGTTGTTGAGACGATGGGAACAAACTTGAGAAAGGCAAATAAAATTGCGAGGAAGCCAAAAAGATCAGAAGAGAAAGAGCCGGAGTCCAGTTAGACCACAGGTTCCTCTTTTTTCCTACTACAGGGCAATTACTTATTTGAAGTGTCAGTTATTTTCCTGTACCAATTAATGCTTCCTTGTTTTATATTTGCCTCTTCAATTAGAAGAGATCTTAGACAACACACTTAAGGCTGTAGCGGTAATTGCATTAACAAAGGCAGAGGATAATGTTCTCCTTCCACACAAACCTGTATTAAAGCTGAGGCTCCTGGAAAGAGTCCTGTGAGGCTGACAGCAGGACAGCCTCGGTTTCTTGAGCTCCCGGGGCATGGCGGTTGCTCCCTCTGCACTGCCATGGGTGTCCTCCCTGGGGAATGAGCCTCTGACCTCCCCAGCACTTTCTGCTCCACACAATGGCTGGGTTTAACATCTGTTCAGTGGTCTTGGTGCCAAGGCTGGTGGAGGAGCAGACTGGGGCACACGGAGTGGGCGGAGGTTACAGATTGCTCCATGGCAGCCAAGGAAGGTTTATCTTGCTGAGCCTCAATCAGCCGTATCCATGATACTGCAGGTGTCACTGTGAAAGCTGTGACACCTTAGCAGGGCCAGCGGTAGCCTTGAAGAAGCCCTGGTGTAGTGGGCAACTTCCCACTTCCCTTCCCACCCTGTCCCCATGCTGTCTGTGCCGGCCTTTTCAGTATCAGCTAGGGTTTGTCCGGGCTCCCTCTTGCTCTAAAGCCACCGATGCTGAGGTGGCACGTCCCCGCTCTGCATGGCAATGCCTGCTGAATTCTATGGAAGCTGGCTCCTGTCAAGCCCTCCTGACATTCCAGTGGAGTGACGAGCACTAACAAAAAAAGAAATGGCAGAAAAAAAAACCTCCACCGTTTTTCACCCTTAGAGGTGCCTTGCCGCGCCAGGCAAAAGCGCCTGCTGGGGCCCACTCAGTGCTGACCCACTGCGGCTGCACAAGCCGGCTGCCCTCGCATAGACAGCAGAGGCTCTGCTGAGGGGAGAAGCAGGGAAGCGGCCAGCAGACCGCAGAGGGTACCACCGCGAAACGGCGGCGCAGCGCCGGGCAGGGCGAGCGCCCTCCTCCTCTTTCCCCCCGCCCCCGACACGACGGCGCAGCCCCGAATCAGGAGCACGGCTGAGGAAGGCGGCGGTCGCCGAGCCCGGGGCGGAGCCGCTGCCGCTGCCGCACGTGCTTTCCCGGCAAAGCCGCTCCGCCGTCGGGCGGCTTCTGTTTTGGGGCGGACCGCATTGCCGCTGCGGCCGACGGACAGCGCACCGGTAAGTGCCGCGGCGGGAGAAGGCGGAGGGCGTCCTGCGGAGCCCCCCCGTGAGCGTTCAGAGTGCGCGGTTTTGCGTCTCCGCGTCCAAGGCTAAGGTTGGTTGCGTTGATGGAGGTGCCTTTTGCTCCCTGGTGCTGGGATCAAACCAGTGATTCAAAGAAATCACCTCACTGTAAAGTGAAGCGCAAACCTTTATTGGTGCCGGGAGCACGTGGGGGTTCGAACCTCCATACACGTCTCCAAAGCGCAGTAAATGTCAGGGTTTTTTCTACTTTACATTCTCTTCTTGATATAATTTTATCTAAAGCATCCACACAGACAATTCAGTAAGTTATAAAACTGTAGCTCTCTCATCCTCCTGCACACTTGGGTTAGGGCTGCAATGACAGTCTGTTGGTTACCTTTTAGCTTTAGTAGAATTGAGCAACTGCTAATACCTGAGAGCTATGTGCTTAGTTCTTTGTTCAAATTGTTATCATATCTTACCATTAGAGATGTCCCTGCTTAGAAGCAATTTATAGAAGCAGATGCAAGCTGTCTACAGGCCCAAACTCTAGCGCATTGTTTATCTTGCCCACACAGGGGCAGGTTCCAGCCCTCAGAGGGGTCCCGTGTTGAGTGAGCAGTCACATTTAGGTGCTAAGTCATACTCATGCTAAAAAGTAAAGTTATTTCAGCTAAGGCCTAATGGCTTGGTCTCACCAGTATCACAGCTTTTCCTAACTGGAGTGATGTATGGGAGTCTGTCAAGGATGATGTTGGGGATTTTTAGCACAAAATTGCTAGTTTGGCCATAAAGGGGTTGCATTGGTAGGGCGGTGACAACTTGTGGTCTGGTGGAAACACCATCCACCCCCCGTCCCCTCCTTCTGCCCCTGATCCCGTTCATCCACCCTCTGGTCCCCTCCATCCACCCCTCTGGTCCCCTTCATCCACCTCTGGTCTCCTCCATCCACTCCTTAGTCCCCTCCAGCCACCCCAGTTCTCTCCACACCCCCCCCCCCCCCCAGTTCTCTCAGAGCTCCCCCATCCCCTGCACCCTACTCGAGGCAGGACGAGAAGAGCAGGTGTTTCTGCCTGGAGATGTGGGCATTGCTGGACATGTGTTTTTTTGGGGGGTTTGATTTTT
Organism: Ara ararauna; assembly: GCA_028858755.1. NCBI lineage: Eukaryota > Metazoa > Chordata > Aves > Psittaciformes > Psittacidae > Ara > Ara ararauna. Next base: position 70,283,832 of record CM054410.1, on the reverse strand, counting down.
CCTTTTTCTCACTTTCTGATGAGTGAATTTTGAAACAGTGGTGTCTACCATCTTGCCTTGTGTGGGACTCAGGTGCAGGCTGCATCTGATCTTCCAGCATTGCTTCTCTGGCGTATAGAGAAATATTTGTTTGTTGCACCCGATCTGGCTAGATCTGAGATCTCTGCACGCAGTTCTATTTAGATACCTGGGGTTTGTTCTCAGGTCATTTACATCTACTCTCACTTAAACCTTGTCCCTATTCCCAAGGAAAGGCATGTTGCTTTTTTCCCTTAGATATAAAGGAAATGGTAAATAAATGTATTTTTGTGTGCCAGAGTAAATGCATATAAATAAAAATGTTCCCATTGCAAGAGCCTTAACCGCAAGCAAGTCAGAATTTACTCCACAGTGAGTATTTGGCCCCGAGTCTCATTTCTTTGGACCACTCCCCAGGATCTATCTGAATTATCTTCTAGCTATATATATTTTAGATAAGGATAATGCTCTTCTGCTTTTCCAGATGGCTGTTTTCGCTCAGCTCACTGTTGTTGTCACAGAGGAGCTGCAGTTGGGGAATTCCTAGGTGGTTTTACTTTCATTTTGCTGCATGCCTCAGTGAAGAGGTGGGTTAGCAAGTGAAGAGATCCAGGCAGTGGACATTGTCCCCCAGCCCCTCTGTTTTGTGACCCCCACTTTGGTTTTGGTGCCACTGCTCTGTTTCTGGGCTTTTGGTAAGTAGCCAGCGCTCCTCAGAGATTGCAGGAAATTGCCACAGTAGATTTGCCACAGGGAGCTTCAAATTTGGGTTTCTATTTCGTGGCTGTGAATGGTGGGAATGCTGAGTTGGGGAGGCGAGGCAAGAGGTGTTTTTCTAATGTGTTTTAATGGTGCTTCTACATTTGAAGGGTGAGGCCAAGGGTCAAGGCTCAAAAGTTTCCTGACTCTTCTTGAGCGGTTTCTGTGCTTCATTTTGAGCTCAGAGCTGTTTTATTGTAGGTCACTGCCCATCACTTCTGATGATCTTGTTTAGCGGAGCAGTAGTAACGTAGAAGCTGCAAGCACCGCCGGAGTTGTCATCTAACTTCACAGTGTAGACTTCTTCTTGAATATGAGTCTTTCATCAGTTCATATGAAATTAATTCATAGTCTTTGTCTGAATAGCTTCCAGTCTTCATTGGCATGATTCAGTGTTTATAACCAATAATAAGTAGTAGCTCTTCATCACCAGGGGAATAAAGCCGGATGTTGCTGTCTGCAGGTTTCTGGGTTTTTTCTTGGCTGGGGAAATGTAAAATGAAAGTCCCTAAAGTTTGACTCATCAGGCTACTGGGAAATGAGGTTTCTTTTGCTGGAAGCCCTGTTATTTTGCAGTTTGTTAAAATTTTACATGTTTAAATGTTTTATTTTCTTTTTAAAATGTTTTATTTTCCTTTGCTTCCTTTATTTTTAATGCATGTGTTACTGTTAGCCTTCTTTGTTTGTATAAGTGTTAATATAAAATGCATTTTGTAATAAAAATTTTGAATGAAAACTTGCAGAGTCCTTTCCAGGACATTCAGAGTTTGAATTTTTGGATTTATGGGAATAGCCTGAGGAGAAAACTGATCCTGGTTAAGCTCAATTTTCTTAGCATTTCACCAGGAACTTTGCTGTTGTTTTTGTTAGAATAGAGAGTGATGGGCATCAGAGGCTTTTTACAAACTGGGGGGTTTGCCCACATTTTGGTGGATCCCAGAGATGCCTTGCTTTTTACACAACACATCCTGAAATCTTCATCTGGAATGAGAACCTGGGAAAAGCCTTTCTTGCAGTGATACTCTGTTATAGCAGTATATGGTAACACTGTGTGATAACCAGCTTTGACATGGTTTTGACCTGAAGGGTCAGAGATCCGTAAAAGAGCATCCAGTGTCGCCAGCTTTGCTTTTGTGGAACGTCTGCTTGTCTTTTGGAGTGCAGGAATAGAAAAGACTGATGAGGTCCTTTCCATCCTGTCGTCTGCTGCAGCACTCTGTCAGGTCACATCTTTTTGCTGCATTTATTTGGCTTAGTCTCAGAAATGTGCAAGGCCATTCAAAGAGGCAGTACAGAGAGGGCAGAGAGTAGTCGGTTATGGGAAAGGAGTATCCTCTTGAACATAAGCAGGACAAACACCTTGAGCAATTTGAGCAAAACGTGGAGAGGGACTTCCTGCAAGGGTTTGTAGTGACTGGATGTCTGTGTTTTAGTTGTAAAAGTTATCTTTCTCCTTCCTAGTAGCTGGTGCAGCACTGTGTTTTTTAGCGTGAGAACAGTGTTGGTAACACGCCCATGTTTTAGTTGTTGCTCAGCAACACTTGCCCTGATCAAGGACTTCTCAGTCTCATGGTCTGCCAGTGAAGAGGGGCACAAAAAGCCAGGAGGAAGAAGAGAAGAACACCTGACCCAAGCTAGCCAAAGGGGTATTCCATACCTGTGATGCGGAGAAAACTCCAGGAACAAACTCGCCAACAAAGTTTTCAAGTTGACAAGCAGGTGGTCTTTATTGCGGTACTGGGAGACATGGGGGATAGCTCCTCCTAACGTGTGTACCCATATTGCCACACAGGCCATCCTTATATAGTCACTTGGGCATACATACATAGTCATGAGGCTACGTATGGATTACATAATTTTCCAGAAAGTGTCCCGCATATGTACATAATGTGATGGTGGTCTTTGAGAATCGTTTACTTCTTCCAACAATCTTCATAACTGCTGGCAGTCTTTAAAGAACCAGCTTAATTAACAGTACAGTTAGTTTAATTGCTATCAGTTAGTTTAACTGCTCCCATCCTGGACATCTGCCAGTCCCGGATACTCCCCAGTAGAAGTCTACACCACCTTAATGGGTTCATTAACCCCACAAACATAGCAATCATCCTGTCCCTCCACCCATCAGCCAGTTTAACTGTGCCCATCCTGGACATCTGCTAAGCCCAGGCACTCCCCATCCCCAGGTCCTGTTTTTCTGTTGTTTTTCCCACACTTTTTGTACCAAGGTCCTAAGGACCCAAAACTATGTCAACTACCTTCAATCACCAGTTATTTTCCATTACACACCCACCAAACCCAACCTTACCCAGAACTGTTTACTTTTGGTGCCTCCTTGTTTCACCTGGAAGGGCTAGATCACTGCTTGGGTCAGGCTGTGTTTTGGTCAGTAGGTGTTGAGCAATTGTATTGGGCATCACTTGGGTTTCTTGGGTTTTTCCCTTTTCCCTTTTAGTTTTATATTCTCTCCCCTTGTTATTTCTTTTATTCTTATTCTTATTCTTATTCTTATTCTTATTCTTATTATTATTGTTAGTGATTTGGAGAACTAACTCCAGGAACTCGCCAACAAAGTTGAAGTTGACAAGCAGATATTCTTTACTGTGGCACCGGGAGGCACGGGGGATAGCTCCTCCTAGCGTGTCTCATCTGACCATGAACCAGGCTGTGATTATATTGTCCTTGAACATACATATTCATTAGATTACATACATCACATCATACTTCTAGAGAATCCCTCCCACATGAGCACTAAAATGTGATAGTGGGCTTTGGGACCCCTGGTGGTTATTTCTTCATCACTTTGGTTTAGGATCATTGTCATATCAGCAACCACCTGGCAGTTCTGGCAAAGCTTATCTTAGTAATTTCCTTTTCTCTATAGTTGCTAACAAAGCCTAACATCCTAGAGGTTACTCATTTACAACCCTATCTTCAATCAAACCCATTCTTCAAACCACCCTGTTCTTCAGTCAACACCATTCTTCAATCTCCCCTTTTCTTGTCCTGTTGCAAGTTCTTTTGCAACTGAGTTATTTCATTTTTATTTAAAGTTTCCTGAAGTATTTCTCTGTTTCTACTTGATGTTTAATTTTGTTTCTTTTCCATTCATCATAGAATCATAGAATAGTTAGGGTTGGAAAGGACCTTAAGACCATCTAGTTCCAACCCCCCTGCCAGGGGCAGGGACATCTCCCACTAAACCATGCCACCCAAGGCTATGTCCAATCTGGCCTTGAACACTGCCAGCGATGGAGCATTCACAACTTCCGTGGGCAACCCATTCCAGTGCCTCACCACCCTTACAGTAAAGAATTTCTTCCTCATATCCAATCTAAACTTCCCCTGTTTAAGTCTGAACCCATTACCCCTTGTCCTCTCACTACAGTTCCTCATGAATAGTCCCTCCCCAGCATCCCTATAGGCCCCCTTCAGATACTGGAAGGCTGCTATGTGGTCTCCACGCAGCCTTCTCTTCTCCAGGCTGAACAGCCCAAATTTTCTCAGCCTGTCTTCACAGGGGAGGTGCTCCAGACCCCTGATCATCCTCGTGGCCCTCCTTTGGACTTGTTCCAACAGTTCCATGTCCTTTTTATGTTGAGGACACCAGAACTGCACACAATACTCCAAGTGAGGTCTCACAAGAGCAGAGTAGAGGGGCAGGATCATCTCCCTTGACCTGCTGGTCACGCTTCTTTTGATGCAGCCCAGGATACGGTTGGCTTTCTGGGCTGCGCGCACACACTGCTGGCTCATGTTCAGTTTCCCATCAACCAACACCCCCAAGTCCTTCTCTGCAGGACTGCTCTGTATCTCTTCCCTGCCCAACCTGTAGCTGTGCCTGGGATTGCTCCGACCCAGGTGTAGGACCTTGCACTTGGCATGGTTTAACTTCATCAGGTTGGCATCAGCCCACCTCACAAGTGTGTCAAAGTCCCTCTGGATGGCATTCCTTCCCTCCAGCTTATCAACCGAACCACACAGCTTGGTGTCATCGGCAAACTTGCTGAAGGCGCACTCAATCCCACTGTCCATGTCACCGACAAAGTAGTTGAACAAGATCGGTCCCAACACCGATCCCTGAGGGACACCACTCGTTACTGGTCTCCAGTTGGACATTGAGCCATTGAGCACAACTCTTTGCGTGCGGCCATCCAGCCAGTTCTTCATCCACCAAGTGGTCCACCTATCAAATTGATGTCTCTCCAACTTAGAGACAAGGATGTCATGTGAGACAGTGTCAAACGCTTTGCACAAGTCCAGGTAGATGACATCAACTGCTTTACCCCTGTCCATCAGTTCCATAGCCCCATCATAGAAGGCCACCAGATTGGTCAGGCAGGGGTTTCCCCTTAGTGAAGCCATGCTGGCTGTCACCAGCCACCTTGTTGTTTTTCATGTGCCTCAGCATGCCTTCCAGGAGAATCCGCTCCAAGATTTTGCCAGGCACAGAGGTGAGACTGACTGCTCTGTAGTTCCCCGGCTCATCCATTTTCCCCTTCTTGAAAATGGGGGTTATATTTCCCTTTTTCCAGTGGTCAGGAACTTCACCTGACTGCCATGATTTTTCACATATGATGGACAGTGTCTTAGCAACTTCATTTGCCAGCTCCTTCAGGACCCACGGATGGATTTCATCAGGTCCCATGGACTTGTATACGTTCAGGTTCTTAAGATGGTCTCGAACCAGATCCTCTCCTGCAGTGGGCTCAGGGTCTTCATTCTCACAGTCCCTTTGTCTGCCTTCCAAGACTTGGGTGGTGTGATCAGAGCATTTGCCAGTGAAGACTGAGGCAAAGAAGTCGTTAAGAACCTCAGCCTTCTCCAAATCCAGGGTAGCCAGTTCTCCTGAGAGCTTCTGGAGAGGGCCCACATTGACCCTAGTCTGTCTTTTATTTGCAATGTACCTATAGAATCCCTTCCTGTTATCCTTAACATCCCTAGCCAAGTTTAATTCTAAGTGGGCCTTAGCTTTCCTAGCCTGGTCCTTAGCTTCCCAGGCAACATCCCTGTATTCTTCCCAGGCCGCCCGTCCTTGCTTCCACCTTTTATAAGCCTCTTTTTTCCTTTGAATTTTCCTCAGCAGCTCCTTATCCATCCAAGGAGGTCTCCTGGCCCTCCTACAGCCCTTCCTTCTAGTAGCGATGTATCGCTCCTGAGCTTGCAGCAGGTGATCCTTGAATATCAACCAACAGTCTTGGGCCCCCCTGCCCTCTAGGGCTATATCCCATGGAACCTTACTGAGCAGGTTCCTGAAGAGGCCAAAGTCTGCTCTCTTGAAGTCCAGGGCAGTGAGCTTGCTGCACACTCTTCCGACTGTCCTGAGGATCTCAAATTCGACCATCTCATGATTGCTGCAATCAAGGCTGCCCTGGAGTGTCACCTTTCCAACCAGCCCTGACTGCTACTGCTGAACCCAGGACAGTTTTTTTATATTACACTTTAATTATTGGGCTGTTCTTGTCTCAACCTTTGGGGTATACATTCTTTTGTTTCTCCTCCCTGTCTCACTCAGAAAGGGGAGGAGAAAAGGAGGGGTGGCGTAAGCGAGCAACTGTGTGGTTCTGAGTTACCAGCTGGGCTTAAACCACGACACAAGACAAGGCGGAATGGCTTTAGCCTGACATAAGGGAGATTGAGAAGTGATTTTGGGCAGAAGTTCTCCCCTGTGAGGATGCTGAGGCCCTGGCACAGGTTGCCCAGAGAAGCTGTGGCTGCCCCATCCCTGGCAGTGTTCAAGGCCAGGTTGGACGGGCGGTGACACCAGGAAAGCTGTGATTCCTTTAAAGTGTTCCTCTAAAGCCTGTCTTCACTTGCATCTTAGGGCACAAGGCTCAGTCCTGTGTTTTTATCACACCAGTAGTGGATCCTCAAATGTACAGACTGTGGTCACTGCTGGTTTGAGTGAAAGTTGCTACCTAGAGATGAAAAGCTCCAGAGCTGATCCTGGGATCAAAGGCAGAGCTCTAGACCTGTGATCTGTGCAATTGCCTATGTCCTTTCCTGTCTGCATCCTGCTGTGTTATTATCCTTAGGCATCTACATGAAGTGAGACAACTGCATATGGGCATGCACCATGGGTTGGGGTGTGCTGAAGTGCTGCTGCTACCAGATCAGTTCTTCATCAAGGAATGGAGCAGAAGCTGTCTTTGCACTTGGCAACTGACAGGAGGCTGACCACACAATAATGCAGGTAGGAGACTGTGATTGCACAGGTTTGCTGTAGGAAGGAAGTGGAAGTGGAGAGAGAGTTTGACACCAAAGCAGAAATGAGTTGTTCATCCCCACGAAAGGAGCAGCAAGAACAGCTGTCTGAACCCTTTGATGAGGGAAATATCTTGCTCTTAGAGTCTCTTCTCGTGCCTCGTGCTGCATGTGAAGCATGTCATAAGTGGCATGTGGCCACTGTAGTGATACAGATGTCAACAGAGCTTCTCTTTAGCTGATGCCAGAGACGGAATCCTGTTGCTTGCTCCTGCCCTTCACAGTACTGCTGTGCTAGGTAGGCACTGTGCAGGCAAGGACTGTGGTCCTTGCACTGTATCATGGCTGGGCTGGGACTGCCCACATTACACTGTGAGAGTATGGCAGCTAGGATATTGTGAGTTAGACCAAGGCTAGAAAAGCAGATGAAGTCATCAAGGGCTGTGCTGGCTGCTCCACAGCAGTCTGTGTGTGTGAACATCTCTCACTTCTATGCCCATTGCTACCTTCTAGCCCCCATTTCAGAGTGATGATCTACACCTGGATGTAGTCAGTGCCCACTCCCAGCTAGTGGAGTTCCTCAGCCACCAACCCGTATGGCTGCTCACGACCTCCCAGCGCTTCCTCCCAGGAGTGGCCCTGAATGGCCTGGATGGGATCACCAACCACAAAGAAAAAGTCTCAGTGCTCCTTGGCCTGCTGGAGGAGGCTGGTCCTGCCACCTGGGAACAGTTTGTGCAGTGCCTCTGCATGGAGTGCGACCTTCCCCTGGACCTGGAGACACAGCTCATGAGTTCGGCAAGAGAAGGTAATGACCAGCTTTCTCTAACTATCTCCAAACACAGCCAATGCCTTGGCCCCCAGAGCTAACAGATCAGGCTAGGCAGAGAGAACGTAAACTCAGCCTGAATTTGCAGATAGTTTTGTCTCTCTGATTTTGCCTCTCCAGCTGCCCAAATGCTTTGCTGGAGAGTCTTCCTCAGCTTATACACCATTCAAAATCCTCATTTGACATGTTTCTGTCTTTTCAACTTTCAGGTTTTGCTCGATATCACTATCACAGCAGCTCTATGCATGAGAAGGATGTGAAACAGCAGCAGCTCGGTATGTAGAGGTTCCAGCCGCAGAACAGTGGTGTGCTTGTCTCTGAGGAAGGACCTATTTAAACACCCAAAAACCCCAACCTCCCAGCTTGAGAGAAACTTTTGTTTAGTAGCTGCATAAACTCTTAATGCAGCAGATTATAAAATACACAGACAATGGAACCTGGTGAATAAAAAGAAGCATCCATTTCCTTTGCAGAGATGTGTTAAATCTAGTGGAGGAGAAGGGTGGCACAGGCTAAGAACTCCATAGAAGTGTGATATGCTGGTGAAGCATTCTGTTGTAGGTCATCCCTGTATTTGCTTTTTTTAATCCAAATCAGGAGCTATACTGGCAATTGAAAACCCACCAAGGGCTCCACAGTTTCTCTAGCACATTTAAAACTCGTAGGGTTTCAGCTCACTCTAAAACAGAGAACTGAATAGTTGAGTGATGACAGAGTCGAGCCAGAGTAATTCCAGAAAGGACTGGGTAGCCTGAGCAGACCTGCAGGATGTCCTGCACAAGAGTCTATGTCCTTTCCTTCCTCAGCTGTCCTTCCACCCTTTTGCAGCTCTGCTTTTAGCCTTGTGTTGCCCATGCTCCAGTGTCTGATGTGGGAATGCAGGGAGCATGGCAATGCTCTGAGCAGCTGCAGCTTGGCTGGAGCTGGTTTTTGAAGGACAGTTTGCATAGAGGAAAGGCCTTGAGGAGGTGCTGCCAGGGTGCCAGATCTTGTCTGCTGACATGAGTGAGCACAGGGTTTTTCAGAAGTGCTGAGCACCCTTAATGGTTGCCACTGTTCTCTCTTCAGCAAAGAGATGCTGGTACCATCAGGGGTCTCCAGTTCTCAAAGCAAAAGCAGTGCCTGTTCCAAGGTGCTGGTAGCTGACAAGTGTGGCACAAGGCCAGTGTGGGTGAACAGGGAGCTAATGAGCAGGGGACTATATGCATAACGTACCTATAGCTTAAAGAGATAATAAGATTTAATTTTTATGAAAAATTGTTTCACCTTTTCCCTTAATTTTGTTTTATTTCAGCGCCTTTGCAAAATAGGAAAAATTACAAGTTATTTTCATGTGTTCAAAATTTGTCATCTCTACCCAGCAGCATGGAGCAGCCTCTGACCAAGACCATGTTTTCTCTTTCTATAAGTGGTGGTATTTTGGATCTGTTGCTGTTCAGAACTAACTTTTTCACCCTCATACTTGCTCTTGTTGTCTTCTCAGACGCACCTAAAAAGTACCGGCATCTCCTCGTGGATTCTGTCCGCCAGAGACACGGAAGCCGGAGAGCAGCAGGAGCAGCAGTGCAGGAACAAATGCAGCCACTGGCTGTCAACCAAGCCTTTGTCAACCTTGTAATTAGGCAGAGAAAAACCCCCTGCTTAAAAGAGGGGACAGAGAAATCCTGGGAGGATGTGGCAGGTGCTTGTAAGCCAGAAGAGTATGTGGATACAGCCATGAAAGTGTCAGATCTGTTTCGTAGTGTGGTCCCATCAGGCACAACGAAGGTGATCTTTTTGTTTGGTAAACCAGGTGCAGGCAAGACCATGCTAATGCACAGCATTTGTCAGAAATGGGTTGAAGGTGACCTACCTCAGTTTCTCTTCACTTTCCTGTTTGAGTTTCGGCAGCTGAATTTATTAAAAAGAAAATTGACTCTGAAGGAGCTTTTGTTTGACCTGTTCCTTCAGACAGAAGACAGCCCTGAGGCAGTGTTCCAGTACCTGCTGGAAAATACCTGCCGTACACTGGTCATCTTTGATGGGCTGGATGAGTTTGCAGCTAACATGGACGTGTCAGGCTCTTCTGCGGGAAGGCCAACCCTTACTTCCTGTATGTCCATATCTGAGTTCTTTGCGGACGTCTGTCATGGGAAGCTCCTGCCTGGGTGCACAGTGTTGGTCACCAGCCGACCAATGAGGCTACCTGACTTCTTAGCAAACACAGTAAATCTGCTGGCAGAAATTTGGGGATTTGACCATGAGAAGATTATGGAATATGCCAGTCACTATTTTCATCAACATTCATTCAAAGAACAAGCCATTGCTCACCTGAAGAACAACATTAAGCTCCTCAGCATGTGCCACATCCCTGCTCTGTGTTGTGTCGTGTGCAACTGTTTGGAGTATTTGCTTCTTAAACATCAGATGAACGTGGAGCTTCCTCAGACAATGACACAGTTTTATATCAAGATGCTTCTCATCTTCATAAATAAACAGCAGGGAGAGCATGAAGGTGGTGAGGAGACTAAGCTGCACTGCAACAGAAAGGCCATTTTGGGTCTCTGTGATCTTGCAATGAAAGGCCTGGAAGAAAAGAAGATTGTGTTCTATGCTGGAGAAATTCCAGAGCACGTGAAGGAATTTGCTTCCTTACATGGACTGTTGACTGCTTTTGAGGTGAAGATAAGTGGCACTTACTCAGAGGTTGGCTATGCCTTTGTGCACTTGAGTTTGCAAGAGTTTTTTGCAGCATTGTGTCTCATGGTAAGTAAGAGGGTGGACAGGAATTACTTGAGGAAGAAGTTCTTTTTGAAGTCAAAATGGACTTTAAAGAACAAGGCAAAGACCGAGATAATGGAGAGTTTTCACATGTTCCTCTCAGGCCTGTCGTCAAAAGAATGTAGGACATTTCTCACGCTGCTAGCTGAACAAGATGAAGCTTGGGTGCAGGATAAGCAGGATGTGATCCTGCAGTTTCTCAAGAAACTAGCAGCCACTAATCTGACAGGGCCTAAGGTCATTGAGCTCTGCCATTGCACTTTTGAAACACAAGACCTCAAAGTAGCCCAGCACATTGGGAGCCTGCTGAATTTCAAGTACAAGTTCAAAAACTTTAGACTGACACCCCTGGACATGTTGGCTTTGCTTTTTGTCATGGACTTGGGCCAGGGTTTGGCTCGTTTGGATTTTACAGGATGTCTCATGGATATTGACTGTTTGGAAATTCTGGCAAGCTGTAAAAATGTAGAGCACTTGAGGTAAACACATGGGGTGCGATGGGCTTGTGCTGGGGAGAAAGGGTAAGGGGTTGGAAGGGTGAGCCTGGATTTGTTTTAGAAGGGCGAGAAAGAAGGTGTGAGAAATGCTGATCTGAACAGCATAACTTGGATACTGAAGCAATTTATGAAATAAATTTATGAGTGAGGGAAGGATGTTAAGAATATATAAAAATATAAAGATATTTCTGTATGCTTCTTTGTTTCAGTTGAAACAATCAAGCAATAGGGTAATTACTGTAGTAGAGAAGAGAGAAAATGATGGGCATTTCTTGACCGTGCAGAGGCAGGGCGAATCCTGCAAGCAAATGAGAAAGTATGAAATCACCATAAACCAGATGAACAAAAAGGTGACAACTGCAATCTCAGGTGCTCTCTATTGGTGCTTTGCTGTAATGCTGGAAGGCCCTTTCAAGGAGGATCTCTTTTTGCCATGGAAAAGGTCTCATTTTGTATTTCTGTGGCTGACTTCAGAGGAGTATGTGTAGAGTTTGCTAATGTGTAGGAGATGGGGAGCAGCCACAGGAAGAATTAACTTGCCCTGAAGAGAATGTTGTTGTCTGCTGTGAGGCGGAGGAGCAGAAAGAGACATGAAAACTGCTATTCCTGGCTAGCAATACCATTGTAAAAAGGACAGTGCTGTTTGTTCTCTGCCTCCATTAAGAAGAACTGGAATATCATGCAATTTGCTGTTAGAAATGCTTTCTGATGTTACATCCTAGCTGTAAATTGCTCATGCAGGCACAGGGCAGTGCATGGGGCCCACGAGCAGCTTAGCAGACGACCAAGAATGGTTGGGCTGTTCCCTTCCATTAGGAGAATGAAGCACAGGATTTTGGGGGAGTCTTTCTTGGCTCATACACACTCTAGTCCATGCCTGCTTTTGTTTATGATATGGAGGATAGCAGCACTCTGAGAACTGTCTTTTGGAAGGGTGGGCAAAGGGCCGTGGGACCCCAAGCATCACCTCATTCATGTTCCTAGTGATTGTGGGCCATATACATCATGCCACCACCCCTGTGCAGCATGTTCCTGACTCCCTCTGGTTTAGGGGAGGCTGATGGAGGCACTTGGGGAAACAGGGATACGGGGGTTTCTGCTTTCAAGGCCCCCAAACATGCTGTGGGAGATGTGCAACCCAGGGTGCTGTGTACCAATGCATCCCATAATCAGTACATTCTGCAGCTGATTCAAAGGAGGGCTTGTGTGCCTGAAAGCTTCCCTGTTTGTTCGTTTTTTCCAATACCATCAGTTCCTTCTATAAGAATTGCTTTCCCTAAAAACCTTGTGTCTTTTATATTTTGAACAACTCTGGCTACTCTGCTGCCCAAATGTAAAGTATCTGGCCTGAAATCAGTGCTCTCGTAACTCAGCAGCTCATCACGTAGGAGCTGGGAAACAGTCTGTTTGTAGGAGTTTGGTTTGCCCCTGTGTGACCTCCCTTGTCTCCAGGGTCCTTACCTTGGTGGAACATGTGGTAGGGTTGACTCTTCTTCTGTGGCAGCACTTATGCATGGTGTCACTGTACCAAAAGGTAGAAAACCTGTTTCTTGAGGTATTTACAGGTGATGTGTAAGTTTAATGGCTTGGGTTTTTTTTTTGCACTGATGTTTGAAAAGATAAAGGTGGTGCATAAAGAGAGCCCAATACAGTGTTAAAGAAAGAAATCAAGTGCTTTTTAGAAAATGGTAATTTAACTTGCTCTGTGAGCTATCTTGTTTTGAGTTTTGTTGTGTTTATGTTTTTTCCCTTATGTTTTAGCTTTCGTAGTAGGAGATATGGTGATGACTTTGCTGCTGCTCTGTCAAAGAGCTTACAAGGAATGGCAAGCCTGAAGACACTAGAGTAAGTCTTTGCTTGTGAGAACCTTGTCTCTTTCTGTCTGTCCTCTGTTTCTATCTTGCAATTTAAGTACATCAACTCAAACAAGGCTGCTCCCCGTCCAGCACTGTATAGAGAGTAACACAGTGCTGTGTGGAGCAGCATGAATATGCGTGACTCTTGTTTTATGCTGACATCAAGAGTATTGTATTGCCCTGTTTGAAAAGGAGTATAAAGTTGGTTGCAGGGAGCAGAGTCAGGCCACCTCCTGTCTGTGGTGATGTGCAGGCACATGTCTGAGACAGGCTTGCAGTGTGCTGCACTGGATGCTTGTCCTCCCTCTGCTTGGTTTGAGTGGTTCTTTCTTTTGCCAGATTGACAAGCGGGAGCATCACAGCTACGAGGATCGTTGACTTGGTCCAGGCTTCATCACATTGCCCTCAGCTTGAGGAAATAAAGTAAGTGTGTTGCGGCAATGACCCTCAAATCAGCTGCTCGTTCCTTGGGGGCGTGAAGTACTGATGAGAGTGAATCTGTGTGCAGCTTGCAGGACAATCGAATACGGAATCTGCAGGTGAAGAGGGCAATGGACCTGTTTTCCAGAATGGAAAAGCTGAAGAAAATAGAGTGAGTAAAAATGTCCTAAATCTATTAAGAATGGTAGCCTCTATGAAGCCAAGCACAGCATCAGAGAGAGTTTAAATGCTCATTGGAGCTGAGCTGCTTCATGTCTCTGTATGCGGTGACACTCGCTTTTAGAGGTGACAGTGGGAGACCTGTAGGGAACTAAGCTGAGGCACAGAAATCTAAATGCAAGCTCAGCTGTGCATGATGCCTGTCTCAGTCTGAGATAGTCTCAGCCTCGCCGTTCTTAACTGGGCATTTAAAAACAATCTCAAGGGAGTTGTGGCACTGCTGACACTTCTCCAGAAATTACGTGTGCTCAATTTGGTGCCTGGCATGACATTTTCCTCTTCTGCTGCCTCACCTCTCATCTGCTTGGTTAGGCTCTGATTGAGATACCTTGCCTCTGCATCAGAGAGGATGGCTCCATTCCCGTCTCTCCAGACTTTTTCTTAGCCCTGTTCTGTACTCCTTGTAACACTAAGAGCAAAGTGCTGAATGAGAGGACTGACTGCTAGGAAAGCTCCCAGCACAGATCTGCATCTTTTTAGGTGGAGAGAAACAGCCCGATTTGTTATTTAAAGGGATTTAAGGCCTTTGGAAAGCTAGCAGGGGCAGTTGAAGCAGGAGCAGACAAAGTGGAGCAGAGCTGCTGAAAGTGTTGGAGTCTCAGTGTGGTTTGCGTTGCAGGAGGATAGTCACAAAGCTGTGCTGACCCTGCATAGAATCATAGAAATATTTAGGTTGGAAAAAATCTTTAAGTTCAACAACACCAACTAATGATATTGATATTGTAATCAGGAACAGTATTAGATAAATCAGTTTGTGGACAAAACCACTGACAACATCCCGTTTCCGCATGGACTTTAGCTACAGTGCAAAGGAAGAGACAGAAAAGACACTGTTCCCTTGGTTTTTTAGCAATAAGAGGCATGCTGTGAGTCAAAGCCACAGCACTGCTTTCCTACCCCAGTTAAAAGAGCGTGCCTCTTTAAAGGTCTTCCAGATACCCCCAGGTGCAAGCAGGTAAATAAAAAATACCTGCAATTACTGCTGGACCCCATGCAGGAGTTAATTAATGGCTTTGCAGTATGATTAGAAGTGTTTAAAAGCATCCCAGAAAGAGAAGCAAGACCTTATGGTTCATATTTAATGAGGTCCAACAAGTACTGAAACAGAATAAACATGCAATTGAAGAATATCTCCTCAGAGGTTGCTAGTATTGTGTCTTCAGGGATGTTATAATGGGTTTTAGACCACACTACTGTAACGTGCCATACTGAAATGGGATTTGTTATAGCAAGAGATATGTGCCATACTTAAATGGGATTTGTTACAGCAAGAGATATGTTGGGTCCAGCAGCTAAGGTTGTCTTTTTCCTCATGTTAACAGTCTGAGCAACAACAACCTTTCCTTGGGTGCTGTTCTCACTTTGGCAAAGGAAGTCATCACATGTCAGAACGCTACTGAGCTGCTTGTCAGGTATCAATACGTATATCAATACATGCTGTATGTTGTCTCTTTAGGTGCTGCCTTTTAAATGGACACTGCTTTACAGCTTAATTATTGGCTAATCAAGTCACCAAAAATAAATTTTGCTCCTTTTTGTTTTCTGTTTGAAACAAAATTCAAATTCATCACATTGACTTACTCTTTGTATTTTTTCAATAGATCTTTTTATCCTTAGTCTAGAAATTGTTTTGCAGGCTGTAATACTTCTTCTCTTATAATAGAATTTAAACTTGCTTTTAAGCTCTGAATATATCAACTTCTTTACCAGCTAGCATGAATTTGCTACAGATCAGCTAAGTTTACTGGAAAGATGTGTATTTAAGTAGCTTTAGCTCTGTGTTCCTTTAAATTACCTGTTTTGGTGTTTTCATGAGTCCAGAATGACCAAGAAAAGATGGAATTTTTAAATCCTAGCTCTTATGGTTGTCATATATTGTAAGTTTAACAGGCCAAATGAATCCTTGCTGTGACTTCAGGGAAGCCGAATTGCATGCAGCTTTTTCGTATTTTTCTTGCTGGAATGGAGTTTCTACTGATCCTCTTTCCAACAAACTGCTGGTCTTGCAAAAGAAATTAAAAAAACCCAGCTCAGTCTCCTTACCTGTGTTACTGTGGTGTGTGTACCGCAGCCCCAGCACAAGGGGTGTCCTGCTGCCCTGTAGCCATATGCCTGCTTTGTGGCTCACCGGTGGCAATGTGCTGGTATGGAAGGTGCCAAGGCCCTCTTTAGTCTCCAGGCAACAGCTTTGGTCCCTATTAAGCACCTCTGTGAAAGAGATGGCATCTTTCCACCTCTGCCCTAACACTGGCTTGGATCTTTTTTTCAGGAAAGACACTGTGATTGTGTATTTTTCTGGCCCATCTGGGAAAGTTCCAAGGTGAGAAACTGCACTCGGAGTTGTGCTACATTCAGCGTTAGGCTGATTCAAACTGTCAGCTTGGCATCACCATAAACCACGCCAGGCACAGAACTGGTTGCCTCTACCCTTGTATCTGCCAGAGCTCAATCCACCTGAGCAAGCAGAAATGTAAGCAAAATAGCCGGTCTTTATACAGACATACCAGCCAGTTCCACAAAGGCTTGTCTTAGTGCCTGAGTAAGCTTGAAGTGACGATTTTCTACAGCAAAACTGCTGAAAAACAATTGAGTGTGAGGCTAAATGAAGGAAAAGACTTTGCTCCTTCTCTGGCTGGCTCCTGTGTTCTCTCTGCCTGTGTGTACTTTTGAGGGGAGGGTGGATTTGACCTTAATTCAGAAACTACAAAACAACCACTTGCTCCCTGCTAGGGAACTCACTTTGCCCTGTTAGGCAGTCCTTGAGGGACCTCCCAGTATTCTACAAGCATGTGTAAACTGGCTCAGCCTGGCCCTGTGTCAGGTAGAAACTACTCCTATTCAGATTCCTGAACGTCCTATTCAGATGCTGTGGACAGCCTCTGGACACATGGATTTGTTTATCGCTTCCTGTGATGGCACAGTCCCACAGGGAGGTAAAACATCCTGTGTCTTGGTAGTGCCTTTGAACTGGGGCTCAGTTATCAAGTTTATTCAAATATACAGTGAAATCCCTGTGCTCCCACCTCCTGATGGAGCTTTTCTGGCTCTTGAAAATCACTTAACCTTGCATGGAATGGTAGCATAGAACACAGATTTTGTAGTTTCTTCCAGAAAAGCTCCAGAAAATACTAACCAGCATTCAAATCACGTATTTTGTGAAGGCATATTAAAAGCCAGATATTTTGCTTGTTTGCAGATCTTTGGATTTGAGGTGGGAAGAGAATAAGGAACACATAACTCCAACTAGACAAGTGAAGTTATGGTAAGAGAAGGCATTGAAATCCCTACTGGTGAATGTGATTTGCAGATGACAGCTACTACAGAAGGACAAGGGTCACAGCTGTGTTGTTCCTTAAGGACAGAAGATGCTTCTACATACAAAAATATTTTAAATGAACCTGAATCAGTAAATAAAAATAACAATAGAAATTGCTATTGGGCCAGCCAGTGGCTTTATTTCTTGTGTGCTGGGCTCTAGAGAGCAGCCCTAGAGAGGCAGAGTTCCCTCAGGCATGTTATCTGAGCGTGACAATGCTGGGAAATGGCCCTTCCTTCCTTCCTCTTTCTGTCATTACTCTGTACAACAGGTATAATTCTATCCATCCCCTTCTTGTGGATGGGGGTGCCAGTCAGCTCTCACGAGCTGTTGCACTTGCACAGCACTCTGCAAGTGTGTCCCTCTGCACTCCTTTTGCAGAGAGGCTGCAGAGGGACAGAATGATATGTCCAGGGCTGTGACAGCAGAGAGTAAAAAATCTCCCTTGGTACTGCTTCTGTGTGCCCTCACTTGGAGAGAGATACCAGAAGTGCATGAGCCCCGCTGTCCCTTCACTGCTTGCTCATTAAACCTTCCTGTTCATAGCTTGCAGGGCTGCAGCCTGTCTTCCCAACATGCAAAGGAGATTGTTGCCATACTCCAGAGCTGTCCCTGTCTGTCTGAAGTGGAGTAAGTGCCTCTTTTCCTTACTGTTAAGAGGCTGCAGGCGGGTGGCAGGGAGCAGGGGATGTTACATGTAGAGAACAGTGAGGCATGGGGCCTGACGCCAAGGAAGGGTCTCAGTATTCTTTTATGCATAGTGAGATCCTGGGTAGTGATTTTGATGAGGTTCAGGGGGGATGAATGCTGAGCAACCTTTGATTCCTGTGACAACTACAGCCAGTTGTGAAGTAGAAGCTGCTAAGGAAGAAGTGCTGCATGCTGGAGGCACCCTGCAGCCATCCCAGAGGCATGGCTTCTCCAGCAAATCCTCTGAGCCAGTGAAGGGACACAGATGGCTTCTATGTTGTCCCTTTTCATAGAGTCAGAGTGGTCTGGGTTGGAAGGGAGTTTAAATCTCATCCAGCTCCAACCCCTTGCTATGGGCAGGGACACCTTCCACTAGACCAGGTTGCTCTAGGCCCCATCCAGCCTAGCCTTGAACACTGCCAGGGATGGGGCAGCCACAGCTTCTCTGGGCAACCTGTGCCAGGGCCTCAGCACCCTCACAGGGAAGAACTTCTGCCTAAGATCTCCCCTCTGCCAGGTTAAAGCCGTTCCCCCTTGTCCTGTCGCTACAGGCCCTTGTCCAAAGCCCCTCTCCAGGTTTCCTGTAGCCCCTTTAGGCACTGGAGCTGCTCTAAGGTCTCCCCAGAGTCTTCTCCTCTCCAGGCTGAACCAGCCCAGCTCTCTCAGTCTGTCTCCAGAGCAGAGCTGCTCCAGCCCTTGCAGCATCTCCGTGGCCTCCTATGGACTCGTTCCAACAGCTCCACGTCCCTCTTCTGTTGTTGCTCCAGATCTGGACTCAGGACTGCAGTGGGAGAGTCTTTTGAACCCCCAAAAGCAATCCAGCTCTGTTGGCAGAATGCAAGAGATCCACTTCACAACATGCACACTGCAACAAGTGTTATCCCAACATTTCCTTATTTGCCTCAATATGAGGCCATCTGGTTTTAGCTGTAAAGCTCTCTTTCTAGCCTGTCTGCCCTGGAAAATGCAGGAAGAGCTGTTGCAAGGCAGTTCAGTCCAGACTGTATCTTGAATTTAGCTACACGTCAAATCCAGTTTCTCTAGCTCACTGATTTGAATTGGGATCTGGAGATCATTGTCACCCGGTGTTTTTTGCCTTCCTTTCTTCCAGGAGGATGATAAACACTCATTTGGTTTCTTGTTTTCTACTCCCACTTAGATTTTCTAAAGTAAGATGGTTTTGGGGCTGAAGAATGGATCATGCTGTCCTTGTCTGAAATTGCTTCATAGGCAGTGATAGGCAGGGAAGATTGGTCTGGGACAGAAGAGCAGACCAGGCAAAAAACAAAAAAGCAAAAAACAGTCCAGGAAAGGGAAAGCAAGCAGATTTTGAGGGCTTTGTTGTTTTATACTGTTCAAAATAGCCCACACTAACTGGAAAATGCCTCAGTTTGTCAGGTAACAAGCTTGGAGATGAAGGCTGTAGTTGTCTGCTGGAAAGCCTGCCTTGGATATCAATTTCAAAGCAGCTGGAGTAAGTATATCTTTGTACAAAAGCAAATTGCCCTCTTTTCTTGTGCCTGGCAAGGACCAGGGGTGCTGAGGAAGAGTCCAGGAGGCAAAGGCCTCACCCAGACAACCCCCGTAGAAGCTTTGAGCTGCTTTTCTAAAGGTGAGACTCAGCCAATAAGACTGTTTGGGACTGTTCATGAAGTTGGTCACTTGCTCAGAGCATTATGCACAGAAACTGATGCAAATGCGTCTAAAGTGTCCATTTGTGAAACCACTTCCTCAGGAGTAGCAGTCCTGTGTGTTTCCCACCATGCCACTTCTGATATGAAATGGGTTCAAGAATGCAGCACACCAATGACTACTTCCACTAGGACAGTCCTGTGTGATTTCAGTGTCCATAGAATTGTGGAATCCCAGGCTGGTTAGAAGGGTTGGAAGGGAGCTTAAAGCTCACCCAGTTCCAACCTCCTGCCACGGGCAGGGACACCTTCCACTAGACCAGGTTGCTCTAAGCCCCGTCCAACCTGGCCTTGAACACTGCCAGGGATGGGGCAGCCACAGCTTCTCTGGGCAATCTGTGCCAGGGCCTCACCACCCTCACAGGGAAGAACTTCTGCCTAAGATCTCATCTCAGCCTCCCCACTGTCCGGTTAAAACCATTCTCCCTTATTCTGTCCCTAGAGGCCCCTGTCCAAAGCCCCTCGCCAGTTTTCTTGTGCCCCCTTTAGCCACTGGAGCTGCTTTAAGGTCTCCCCAAAGCCTTCTCTTTACCAGGCTGAATAAGCCTAGCTCTCTCCACCTGTCCCCAGAGCAGAGCTGCTCCAGGCAGCTAATTGTCTATTTTGTCTTTCTTAGTCTCAGTCAAAACTGCCTCTCTGTTAATGGCATTTGCAGTCTATTGAAGTCAGTAAGTACCTGCCAGAAGATGATGGATGTACAACTCAGGTATGTAAGTCTTGAATCATTCCTGGGGTTAATCCCAATATGCAAGTCTGAGAGTTATGTTCCGAGGTTTTTGTTTAGTCACTCTGAAAGTGGAGTGGGTGAGGAACGTGTCCAGAGATGGTTACTAATGCTGGCACTTGGTAATACACTGCTGTGAGCTGATTTTATCTGAGCCATTAACCAGCATTCGAGAAGCTACACAACTGTGTGTCCTTTCATGAGTGGTGGGCAGTTATAGACTCTTCTATTCTCTGCTCTGGGAAGTTCTGGAGAGTGGATCTCTGTAGGGTGTGAGAACCAGTGGCATCTCCTGGAGTGGAGCTGTAAGTTCTCTTATTACTTTCCCTTTGAAATCTTCAGGAGTTCAAGTCTAACCATTTTGTCTGCACTTTCTGTAATGGTTCATAGAAAGTGGGGCATCTGATATTGCATAGTTTGATCCAGCCAGCACTTAAAACTAAAGGAGATTATTTTTTGATTGCTTGGGGAGTATTTTAAGTGATTGCAGAGAAAAAAAAATAAGAATTCCAGTAAATAACTAAAATGTGACATTGATTTATTCTCTTCTTCACAGCCTTTGTCATGAGACTGCAGTCCTGAGGTTTATAGGAGACAGAGAGTCTTCTTCCATTCCTCCTAGGTAGAGTGCATGTGCACAAACGGTGTTTTCTCAGCATCTCAGTTCTTACATCCCATTTAGGTACCAAGGTTAACACTTTATCTCACAGCATCTGAATCTAAATGTAGTACTTTCTCCTGGTTTCCTTAGCTGCTTTGAAATTTGCCTCTGCCTTCTGTAGTGTTAATGTTTCATGTCTCTAGGGGACATTTCAACCCACAGCATCCTAAATTGTGCTCTCTGATAATAGTGAAGAGCAAAAACCCAAATGGACATCACACCTCCAGACCAAATTCCAAAAACGTTTACAGGTCCCCGCACTCTTAAAACCCTCTAGTTCACTACACTCTGCATTCTGAATCATGGTACTCCTAAATCAAAACACATTTGGAGTTTTATTTTCCACCTTCAGAAAATTACTGTCAAAACAGCTCAACCCAAATGTTTTGACTGAGAAATGGTTTTCTATTGCTCCTGGAGCCCTGGGTTCACTTATTTATGTCCTTGTTTGCTGTGTACTGAGCCCACAGTAAAACAACTTTTCCCACAGTACAGAGCCCACCTCTTAGCCAGGGAGGAACAGCAAGGGTATTATGGGATGCAACCCAGTTGTTGTGGCTGTTCTTGAAAGAGAGTGACTGCCTGACACACATGATCTGTGACTCCTTTAAGGTACCAGATGATGTTTCAAACTCAGATATTTCAGGATTTGGATGTTCCATTTATTTGTGAACAGTCAGGCTTTGGCTCGTGAATGGACTCTTTTCATAGAACATGCTTAGGCAAAAGCTAAATTCTCCTGAATTCTCCAAACTGTAGCTTAGATGAGAAATCTGTGCTTCCGCCTGCCTGCTCAGCTATTTGCTTAATTGTTGAAAGAAAGAGGAGCTTGTTATTGGCAAGATATTGATGTGGGCTAGAGCCAGGGCAGCCCTAGGGACCTGCCAAATTGCTGAAGTGTTTAAAGTGTTTTACTCTTGTCTGGGTTTGTGCTTGCATAGGGAAGAGGCTGAGTGCTTCGTTGATGACCAACAATATGGAGAGGAAAACCAGACTCCTACTACCCCACAAAAAATAAGGTACCATGGCAGATTTTCCTTGTACTTCATGCATGTCTTGTCTCTGGATCCTATAGCTGACATAACCTGCATCTCCAGTTTGAATGGTGAAACACAAGAGAGCTGGTAAAGGCCTGTTCAGTCAGTCATTTGTCACTGTGTTCCTATTCCCACCATCTAACACTAGAAGCTCTGTGGTTAGCATCTGTGGTTGTCCACAAGCTTTAAAATAGACTATGGGTTGTATATCTTGGTCACAGAACTGTTACGGTGGCTGTGCAGTTACCAGATCAGCTCCCATGGGAGCTGGGGGGAGCTGATGGTGGCAGAGCTGCTGATGTTGGCTTTGCAAGGGGATTCTTTACTTTGCTGTCGTCTTCTTTATTCTCTGGTTATCTGAAGGGGTGAAGTTTACAGTCTTTTTTACAATACTGCAGACCTGGACTGTTGATTTCTTTCCTCCTAGGCTGACAGACAGTCGTTTTCAAGCCAGTGACCTGGAGAAGCTGTGTGCAATCCTGAAGGAATGTAGCAGCATCTCTGAGCTGGAGTGAGTTCTTCTTAACTCTTATGGTCCTTATCTGCAGTTCTTTGGGATACTGAGAAAATGCCACTTGTTTGTTCTGCAGTGTTGTATGGAGATATGATAGAGACATAACCTCATGAAGGGCATAGATTTACCTGGGCTAATATCCTTTGCCAAGGAGACATACAGTTCTAATGCTCTTTTAGGGCAAAGGTTGCAGGACATAAATCTAGAAAGAGGCTGCTTGCTCACTTAGCCTGACTTCAGGTGTTACAAAAGCTGTCTTGTTATTTTTGCCTTTGGGCCATCTGGGGCAAAGCTGCAGAAACTGAGGAATACCACCCAAAATAAGGGTGGGAATCTGTGGTTTTGCTGGTGATCCCCCTTATGGTGTGCAGGGACATTCAGCACCAAAGCACTTTTTTCCATTTGTGCTGTGCTAACACCAAGAGATGGGCAGATGCAGCCCTGATGGAAGGGCTAGCCAGCACACCCCCTACATCTAGATTTTGAGGCCAGAAGAGGGGCCATCACAAGCATGTAGTGTGTGCACCACCATTTGAGAGCTGGCTATTCCCGTAGGCCTGGCAGCCTGTGGAAGAGATTTTTAGGCTTTGCTCTTTTCAAGCAATTGTGTCCCTTGATCTTACATGGGCTGTAGCCTGTTGTAATCCTTAGGCTCTATTATCAGAGCCTAGTAGCCTTCTCCAGGACTAACCCAGGTCTCCTCTGTTGGACCTGTCTACATCAGTCGCTTCTCAGAGCTGTGGACTTCTGGTCCCTGGTAACTGCTTCAAAAAGGACCCCTCAGTCCAGAGGGGTCACTTGGTGAACATGAGAAAAGAATGAGCCCTGAGCTAGGTTTTTGGCTGTCCTGTGTTGGTTGTTTCTGGTCTTTGGTTTTCCTGTAGGCTTTACTTGTCAGTGTAGAGGGGCAGTGCATATGTTGGTTTGATTGGGGTGCCCGTGCTCTTGTTACTGAGAACTGATTGTTCCTATTCTTGTTTTCTATGAAAATTAAATGTCTTTCTTTAAATTCTAGCTTATCAAATAATTATCTGGGGGATGCAGGACTGCTGCAGCTGTTTCAGTTCCTCCCAAATTTGAGAAGGTTAAGTTCTCTCAAGTGAGTAGCCCCTGTTTCTCCTTACTCATGGATGGGTTTTGTGGGGGTATTGGTTGTGGCAGCACATTTGGGAAGGGCCCGGGTAATGTGGTGTAAATTGCTAATAGTTTTGCTTGCAGCGGCTGATTTCATCTGTTCTTCCTGTAGACTTAATGGCAACCACATCTCCCTGAACTCTGTGTTTTTCTTAGCTCAGTCTTTATCTGCATTGGAAGACATTAAAATAATGGACCTCAGGTATGACCAGGAGTACTTTTCCTGTTTTTTGCTATTTAAAGCCTCAAGCTGTGGCTTTTGAGGAGTGATAGAGGAACATGTCTTCAAACTCCATCCTAATTATGTTATTTTCTGGTTACAGCTTAGGACACAGGCAGGTGGTTCATGTAGCCTTTTGGGACAGAATCAGGTAAATTATACCCACTTGTCTGTCTAAGCATTTTGAACTGATAATGAAATCTTAAATGGATTATGATGTGTGTCCCCAGGGTGTGACAATTAAAGAGCCATTTTGCTCCAAGCTCCAGTCAGGGTAGTGGAAGCAGGGTGAGCTGTTTCATGGCTGAACAGCTTGAGAGTATGGAGCAGACAGAGGTATCCAACTGCTGATCAGGGCTGCAGTCATCTCCTTCCTGGGCCAGGGCAGAGCAAATGCCCAAGGAGCTGAGTGGATGCAGAATGCTCTGGAGACTGGAAAAGGGATGATAAGGCCTTTGTGATGATGTGAGCTTAATTCTGGCAGGTGGTGGGAAAAGACAGATGAGTGTCAGGCCACTGCCAGCACCTCATTCTCTTCCCCAGTTGCAGTCTGGGGAGTCAGCTGCATGGGGACAATAACATCAGCATAACTCAGGGAATAAACCATTCTTTCCCCAGGGTCACAAGTACCAGCAGATGGAGAAGTGATTTCCTCATGCAGCCCAAGCATGACACACAAGGACGGTGCTTTCGGTATGGCCAGCCCCCAGAACACTCCTTTTGTCACCAAGGAGTGTAGGGAGAGGTGGCTGGGGGAGTCTGTATCTGTAGTGTAGTGTGTGGAACAGACTCATTCCTCCAGCTGTCTCCTCAGAGAGCTGTCTTGTGCCCTGCCTGCCTTGGAGGGGACTTTCCTGTGCTTATATCACATCATGACTGATTCCCCATGAGACACTGCTGGAAGAAGTGCTCTTTTCCATCCTTTTCCCTGCTGAAACTGCTCAAGAAGGCCAGTCCCCAGAGTAACACTTGTTTACAAGGGAAAGTGTCTTCACTGGTGTAATTTGGCTAAGCTTTAAAGAGATTGGGCCATCTGACATCAACCCAGGCCAGCAGGTATTTGTGCTTTGGGGTCAGTGAAGAGACATAGTGATATGCCAGAGGTGGCTGGATGAAGAAGGACCAAGTCCCAAGTCTGACTCTCCTGGGACAGACTTGGGATCTCCACTGCTACATGCATATATGGGAAAACAACAGGACATCTTTTGCTTGGCTGGGCTTGAGGAGTTGGCCTTGCTTTCCTGCAGAGGAAGCTTCTACCCATACAAAACGAGATACAGATCTGGCTGGCTACTACATTTGTCCCATGAAGACCTGCCAGTGTGTCACCCAGGAAGGTTTCTGTGATTTCTTTCTTGGAGAAGGACATAGGAGGCACCTTTCCCAGCCTTTCTCTGGGAGAGCCAAGACAGTGCTGAGCAGGGAAAGAATTGCCCAGTTTCCTTAAACAGTTTAAGTACCAATGATGTGGCTCTAGGAAGGCAACTCCCAAAGTGACATGCTATTTTGGTGGACTAGCTTTCTTGAATCAGCTCAGAGCTGGTGAAATCCTCTGATTGTCATGGGTTTTGACTTCTCAGTCCTAGACTGTGGGTAGCAAAATACAGATAGTGGAAGCAGGAGGGTTGCTATAAGTCTTGTCCTAGGATGTGAGGCTATGGGAGTGTTGCCATACTGTGGTCGTGGGGAATGTTTAGCTCCTGAGTACTTTGTTTGCTTCAGTCTCAGGGACTGCAGAATGGGTTCAGAGGATGTGACCAGGCTGTGCCAGACGCTGGCTTTATGTCCCCAACTGACACAAATTGAGTAAGTGTTGTGCACTTGGCAACCCTGTTTGTCTGTCTGTCTCCCCAGCCTGCAGATACAGTCAGTGTTCAGGTTAGCAGCCAGTGTAAATTGGCTCTCCTCTAGCCACGGCCTTCTAGAAATTCCTGCAAAGCTTCAACCAGGTGCTTAGGTAAACCCACACTTTCTACTGTCCTCTCTGTTTAAAACATGGACTCTCCTAATTCTATCATGTCAATGTGTAAACATCTCAGAGCACAAATTCGTTTCATAGTCTTCCTCAATCATGTGGCTAGACATAAGTGGTGTCACCTCAAGGCTCTGGCTTGCAGTACAGCTGCAGCAATAGCACCTGGCCCACTAAACCATGAGATTAACTCCTGAAGGGCTTGGCACTCCAGGAGTAATAACAAATAAAACCAACATAATACTCTTATTTCATGCACTAAATATGTCAGTAGCATCACTTTATAAATTTACAGTAATGAAAAGGTAAGTCTCTTAAAACTGGAGAGTTAATTGGCTGTGGGATGTAGAGAAACGCAGAGATCAGCCTGGTGGGACTAAATCTTGCACAACTTTTAGAGCATTTTTGGACATGTCCTTTTTCAGAATTTGCTCATGCACATGTGTGTGCACATCCATGTATAGTTTATAAAAATACTTACAGATTGTCCCAGTTTCTCTTAGAATTTGTTTCCTTCCATGTTTTACAGTCTGTGTGGAAATTCACTGTGTGACCAGAGCATTGAGAGATTACTGAGCTTCCTGCCATACCTCTGTCATCTGAAACTACTGAGGTAATGTCTGGGGTCTCTGTTCTGATTGCTGCCAGGAAACATTGGTTAGGAAAGTGCTAATACCACAGCATATTTTAGGAGCATTAATCTGTTATTGTAGATTAACAGGCTAGGTAAGGAGAATGCAGGAACTCCTTCACACCTGTTCCTGTCTTGTTTTAGAACCACAGCAGCAATGAACCTTTTTTCTTTAATGATAGATAGAGGGGAAAAAAAAAGGACAGGAGGAGAAATACCCACCTTAAGCACAGCGTCCCAGGTAATCCTCACTTAGCAGGTCCCATAGAACATGACTTCCAGCAGCCACAGGACTTGTTAACTGAACATGGTGACACACACCTGTGCATGCATATGTGTGGTCTGTATCTCACAGCTCTGCCCCTGCATGGATCTGGCATCTTGCCACACTTGATACCAAAAGGTTTCCTGGCAGCATATCAGCCATTTAGTTTGGGAATTTAGGCTAGAGAGGTGCTATCAGGGGCTAAGGCACTCCCGCCACGTGGACAAAAAGCCCATAACAAGCTTGGTCGTCTTTACAGGATATTGTAGCAGTGGGGAGCTGCAGGTGTTGACAGACTGAATTTGCTCACTCAGGATGTTGCTTCGAATCTGGAGAATCTCTATGTCAGTAGCTCTGAAGAGGAGTTCAGTGTAAACCCTTGGTCTGTACTTACTTTTCAGTCAAAGGAGACTAAATGAGACTCTCCTTTTAGTTAAAGGAATGCTGGGTGCCAGTGCTCAAAACTTTAGATACTGATCTCGAGTTAAATGAGGTGGATCCAGCCTTTTGCATTTCAAGTAAACTGTGGGAAATTGGGCTGTGTGTATTGAAACCTTTCTTCTTAGGAGATGATTAAATTCTTCTTTCTTCCCCCTCCTTTTTCAGTATTAGGAATAACACATTTTCACCGTGTTGCGTTGTCCTACTCATCAACTCCATCAACCTGTGTGAGCGGATCAGAATGGCAGAAGTCCGGTAAGATAAGCCCAGCAGCTCAGCTTCAGGGCTTGATATCTTTGAGGAGCATAGCTGAAGGACTGTCTTCTGTGTTTGCTTCAGGTCAAGTGAAAATGCTTTTTTGCATCTAGGAGCAACCATGCGAAGCCAAAAGACATCCTGCAGGTACTGACATACAACATTTAATTATAACTCACTTGGTTTGAGTGGATTCAAAACACTACTGCAGGTAGCCAAATCTCCTATTGTATGAAGAACTCATGGGCTGGTGGTCAAGGAGCTTGGGCTAGTAGCTGAAGCTCTGTGGCTCAATTCAGCTGCCTAAATGCAACTGAGTACCATTTGGGTATATTGGGATGGCAGAAGCTTGTATCTTTCTTGAGTGGCTACAGGACTGCTCATGATATTAGGAACTTCTTCCCTGTGAGGGTGCTGAGGCCCTGGCACAGGTTGCCTGGAGAAGCTGTGGCTGCCCCATCCCTGGCAGTGTTCAAGGCCAGGCTGGATGGGCTTGGAGCGACCTGATCTAGTGGAAGGTGTCCCTGCCCGTGGAAGGTGTCCCTGCCCGTGGCAGGGGGTTGGAACTGAATGAGCTTTAAGGTCCCTTCCAACACAAACCAGTCTGGGATTCTATGATTACCTTGAGTTGCACCAAAATCGGCTGCACAAGCAACTGAACTGAGCCATAACCGCCACATTTTCTAAATGTGTGTCACAAATTCTGGGTGATAACCCCCATGTGAGCATCAGTGTGATGTGTATGTGATACATGTCTGTAGCTTCTCTGGAAGGAATGCTTGCTGTGTGCCTCTGTAGAAGACTAAGGGCATGATGACTTGATGGATATTGCACAGAGTCTGATGTAAAAATGCAGCTGCTGATGGGTCGCTCTCACTGCTCAGGCTGAGCATGGTTGCTGGCTGTGCTTTAACAATCTTGCTGTGTCATACGCAGGCTGACGGACTGTGCCATTGGTCAAGGGCAGATAGATGAGCTCTGCAAGGTCCTGGAGCAGCATGGCAGGCTGGCAGAAGTGGAGTAAGTGTGGCTTGGGTTGTTACCATGGCCTTGAACGGGAGTCACTGAGGGAGAGCTGGGTTGGCATGGCTGAGCACTGTCTGGGATTTCCCAGCCCATCTGCATATGTATGTGTGCGTGTTCAGACTATTTAGAAACAAAATTGATCAGTAATTGTACAGGTTCTTTTAATATACATTTTTAGATGGCTTGAGCTGCAGGGACATCTTCCTTGGGATTTTCATTCTGTGGCTGTTTTGTGGCATTTGTTGCTTCACCTGAGCTCTGCTCAGAGCTTGTGTACAGAGGTCTTCATCTGAGGTTGCTCTGGAGCTTATGCATGAGGTAGATTTGTAGGACAGCTTGTCAGACACAGCTTTACTGGACAAGCTGGGATTTAAGTCCAGGAAGTTTGGCTTTTTCCTTCAAAGCTCCTCAGCTGAGTTTCAGTTGGCCATCTTCTTCTGCTTTTCAGTCTCTCCAGGAATCAGCTGGGACTTGAAGGCCTGAGGTGCCTCTTGGACCACCTGCATCAAGTGCCCTTTACCTGTTCCTTCAAGTAAGAAGACATACTGTGCATCTGAGGTGCTCTAGCAAAAAAGTATTCAAGCCATCCTTCCTGAAGCTGGTTTTCACGCTTCTTGCCCATTCCTGCCTTAGGAGGTAAGGTCTGAGTGAGCCATGAGCACAACTCAAGACCTCCAGACCAGGGTGACCCAGGGTTTGATACAAAACCTACTGAAGTAAGTGAAAGTCTTTCTGTTAGTATCAGAAGGAGATAACAAGGTCCAGAGTTGGGGTAGCATGACAAAGGTTGACCCGGTTCTCTGAGTTTTCAGTTCATCACTTTGTTGTGTACATTGTCCTCTTTGAATAGTGCAAGGCCTGTAGGTGCTGTGAGCTTAGCTGTGCCCTATACTAGCCTCTCCCATTCCATCTTGGTGGGGAAGCAACTGCTCCAGCAGTCAGCTGCCTCTGTAGTGCAAGAGACAGGTTGCACTTGCTGTGTCACCCAAGTCACCAGTGCTGTGTCTTGGAGGGGTTTGGTGCATTTAGCACAGCTGGAGGGGCCCAGCACCTCACAAACTGATCTCACAAGTTCAGTTTTGCCTCTGTGGCTGAGGAGCCTGGGGACAACCCTGACTCTGAACACCTGAAAAACCTTCTTTCTCTTTTGTGTAGTCTCAGCCATAACAGGATTTCTCAGGATGGAGTTCTGCATCTCATAAATGCCTTTGCCACATCTGGAAATACCACTGAAGTTCAAGCGAGGTGTGTGTTCCTCCTCACTGATTTCTGATTCTTCCCTGCATGTTTTCCTTTTAATTACTGAATAATGATGAGGGCCGCATTTTCAACTACCTTTATATACAAGTGCATGCAGAGCTTTTGCAGTACATTTCTGCTGGCCAAATATAGCTGCCAAAGAGGAAGCTAGAGGAACTGTTATTCCACAGGGGCAAGTCATCTCCGTGTAGAAGGGAACAGGTATTCAGCTGTACTAGTTGTTGGCATGTATCCATAAATGAGCCTCCTCAGGGCAGGAGTCAGCATTTGCTCTCTGAAACTGTCGTCGCTAATTCTCCTCAGTATGTGGAGATTTCACAAGTGAGTCTGTTGAAAGCAGTGTCCAATGTTCTTTACTTGGATTTGTGTCTTTATCTCCTTTCCTCCCTGCAAAAATACCCCCTGGGTTCTGGGCTTTTTGCACTGGCATGAACTGCTCTTTCTCATGGATTCAGTTCACAAGGCTGGGCCATGCTGCAAAACTGCCCTTAGCAATGTTTATGTTCACGTAGATCAGTTGGATTGTTGTGAACCGAATTTAACGAGGGTCACCTCCATTCATCCCTGCAGGTAAATGTGGGTGCTAAATCTTCTGGCTGGGATGTTTTAAAGCAGATCACTCTCCTGGTTTAGCTCTTTCCAGCACGTGGTAGAAAGTGCAGGGACAGGAGGGGGCAGACAAAAGCGGTGCAGGTCAGGATTGCTTCTCCAACCACTAGCGCTGCCTTACGCCAATTTAGCATTAGCAAAACCTCATTTTCCAGGGCTGGTTTATTGTAGGGAGACGTGAGTTGGGCCAGGTACCCTGTCACTGCTGCACTGTGTTGCTTTAGGCAGTTTGATGTGTTGTTAAATTCTGACCATTGGGAAAACAGTCATTTTCCCTATAAATCTCACACTCACGTGTCTTCTCTGTGCAGTTTATGCCCCAAAGCAACTTTACTCATCAAGTTGACAAGCAGAGATGACCCGAGAAAGATTTTGAGGTAATGGTACAGATTTTTTTGTGTGATTTTTTTAACAAAAGTGGTGTCCTTTTTCTAGGCACAAGGCTGACAAAACCTCTTGTAGTCTCTAGCTCCTGTTGTGGTGGTATTTTACATCACAGAGAATCCCACATCCTTTTCTCTTACTGCTTCTCTACTGACTCTCACTTAGGAACGTGTAGGTGTGCCTACACACGATAGGATGCTACAAGAAGTTGCACAATTAGCATACATATATGTTGTATTAGAACATCTCGACAGATGCTTTTGAAATGATGCCACAATCTTTTTTGAAAGTCCTGCGAGGTATTTTGTTCCCTGTGGGGAAAGGTTGAAATGCCTGAGATTTCTGAGTCAGCAAGTCTGAACTGTTTTAAGGAACTCAGACTATATTCTTTCATATTGTTTCAGACTCACAGAGTGCAAATTTCAGCCAGAACACTTGGAAAAGTTGTGCTTGCTCCTGGAAAAATGCACTGGTCTGACAGAGTACATGTGAGTTAATGACTGCTTGAACCCATTTGGATGGGCTCTTTGTAAGCTGTTCATTACAATTACCTTTGTTTCTAGATCCTCATATAACAATGTGACTGTCCAGGCTGCGGAAAGACTTTTGCATTCACTGAGAAAAAATCTGTGTCCTCTGAAAATCAGGTACTATGTCACTGTGCTGTTTTAGACGCTGATATGAGGCATCTGGTCATATAAAATACTCTTTCATCCATACCAAAAGTGAAATGTGCTTCTTCCAAAGATAGGTAGCATTGGCCTGAGAAAACCTCAGGGGTGACTCTAAGTTACTGGTATTTTGGCTTTATCTCCTTCATCCCTGCTAAGCATCATGTAAAGCTGTAGCCATAAACTGTGCTGTCTGTGTAGACCCCTACCTGCCTCACGAAGAAGCTTGCTAATTCTGGTGAGCACATTCCTACTGTGTCCTCACCAGAAGTCTCACCAGGGCATCCCACAGTTCACCTGGGTAACAAACTCTTCACTTCTCCTGAAATGTGTTGTGTTAGAACACAAGAGCCAGGCTCCCTCTCATTGCTGTCAGAGGTATGCAGGCAGGAGGGAACTTGGTGTTTGTGTCCTCCTCTGCAGGGAAGCTCAGCTGCTTTTCTGTTCACAGTTTGCATCCTGTTTCCTATGTAGTCATTACTCAGATGAACAAAGCTCAGTGCTCTATTGCTCTGTGTGTAACAGAGTACTGAGCACTCAGCTGACAGAGGCAGAGATGGATCCGTGCATGTGACTAAAGCAGAGCTGCCTGTATTCTGCTTTGCAGCATAGAAGAGCCTTGGGTACATAAAGAAAGTGTCATGAACCTTGTTTACCTGGCTGTCCAGACCTGTGGAAACATTACTGAGATCACGTAAGTAACAACTAAAGTTCTGGTATCTTCCAGATACTTTTTTTTAGCCTGATACTTTTCAGGGAATGGGACTGAAGTGCTTAGAAAGTTTGTGGTTGTACACAGTAGGGGGTTTAGTGGAAAGGACACCATGTTCCTGGCAACCCTTTGGAGAAAAGGTGCCTAGGCTAGGCTGGGTCTAGTACTGGTTTAACCACTGCACACCTCTTCAGAGATGGGTGGTTAGCATTCACGCACCTGCACAGTCCTGTCCCATACAGTCCTCATGACTTTTCTTATGGAGAACAGTGTTTCCTTCCCTCAAGATTTCAAAGCTTATCATGTCCTCTAATCTCTGCCTTTCCAGGATATGTAAAGATAAAAGCCTTTTCCAATTAGGCGTAAGGTTCCCACACTATCTGGAGAAGGTGGAATCAGACGTTAGCAGGTGAGAAAGTGACTATTTATCAGTATTTTCTGCTTGTTCTGAAACTTACCATGGCATGAAAAATACCATCAGAGTGTCTGACTCTCTGGTCTCTACGGGCACAGTCTCAGAGCGCCCCTGTGCCACACATGTGGAAGAAACCTTATTCATGTGCCTGTGTGTTTGGGACCATCCTCCTTCAGGCCCTTCCTGGACCTATACAAGGGTAAACAAAACTGCCTATCTTTGCTGCAGGACCAGGAGCACTCAGGAGACATGAGCACTTTGAAGACTCCTAAGACATGCTGGCTTCTGCATGAATGTGTAGACAAGAGAAAAGCATTAGTGTCTTTTTCCCTTTGTGTAGCTGAAGAAGGCAGCAGCTACCCTCTTGCACAGTTGGGGAAAGGCTGAGTTTCTCTACACTGGACTGTCGTGTAGATGGGACATAACAGGAGAGCCCAGGGTGGGCACTTGCAAAGCTCTAATCTCTTCCTAATCCTGGCCCTAAGGGGCACCAGATAATGCAGTGAGTGTCTACTGCTCATCATTGACAGTTGTGTTGTGTGTATCCTGCAGGTTGAATCTGTGCAAGCCAGAAATCCAGCATGCTGGCTTCTACCAAAGGGTTCGTGAAAACTGTGCTCCACTTCAGGAATTGAGGTGAGCTGTGAGGCATTGGAAAGGATGTTTTGTGGAAGGGAGTAGCTTGTGCTTGTGTGTGAAGGACAGCACACAGCAGGGCAGGGGACAGGCCAGTGCAAGGTCCCAGTCCCTGTCCTCTGGTTTCCCTATGTAGAGTGTTTGGATGGGGAATAGAAAAAAAACCTAGTGGCTTCATGGGGTATCCTTTAAAGGCATGTAAGTCTTTCCCCTGTGCCCAGGTAACCTATATTCTCTTACGGCTGGGAGCACCCATGGGACTTTGTGAAGTATCGGTGTTGTGACACTTCTGCAGTGTCCCAACATCAGTGTGCTTTTTCTGTGGGGTTAGTACAGGCCTGTCATCCTCTGTGGACATAGCCCAGATCTGTTGTTCTGTTCTTGCAGATGGTCTCATGTTGAGCTCCACAGTGATGAAGCAGAAATGCTAGTCAGGATTTTGCTGCCTCTTCCAGAGCTGAAGAAGTTTGGGTATGTCCGTGCTGGGGTCTCTTCCACGTCTTTATCTTTGCTCAACCCACACTGATCCTCTGTGAAACACTTTTTGTCAGGAATATGGCCATCAGCTCTGTGAATTCTCCTGGGCCATATCTAAGTTGCAAACTCAGCAGCTCACTGCAGTTCATACCAAAGGTGGTTATAGGGGCTCCGTGTGCATGCCTTCAGGTTTTTTACTCTCCCCTTTTTTGAAGTGAAAGCAATTTGAGACTGTTTTTTGCATTGAAAATGAGTTTATATCACCCTACTGTGTGGAAGAGCTTTTTCTGATATGAGTTACAGAATGGTTTGGATTGGAAGGGACCTTAAAGCTCATCCAGTTCCAACCCCCTGCCACAGGCAGGGACACCTTCCACTAGAGCAGGTTGCTCCAGCCCCTGTCCAACCTGGTCTTGAACACTGCCAGGGATGGGGAAGCCATAGCTTCAATGGGTAGCCTGTGCCAGGGCCTCAGCACCCTCACAGGGAAGAACTTCTGCCTTATGTCTAACCTGAACTTCCCCTGTTTAAGTTTGAACCCATTGCCCTTTGTCCTGTCACTACAGTCCCTGATGAAAAGTTCCTTCCTGGTATCCTTGTAGTCCCCCTTCAAACACTGGAAGCTGCTCTGAGGTGTCCATGCAGCCACTCAGTCCATTTCACAGCCCTCTTCAATTGCCTGTAAGAAGGAGGCAGGCTCATAAAGGGCATCTCTGCCCAGTGAAATGCTGGGCTTGTTTGGCCCAGGCAGAGAGTATGCTGTTTGGTACATGTACGTCATGTGAACATGTCTTAACTACTTAGTCCTTGTACTCCTATACACAGGAGGTGTGGAAATCTCTTCAAACGTACTGCTCCCTGATGTCTGTGCTGGCTGGGGTTTGTGCTGGGGCAGCTTGCCTGTCACTGGAGTAAACTCTTTCTCAGTGTGCTGGGATCTGACTTTCATATTTGATCCTTGCTGTTTTGCAGACTGACATCTAGCAGTATTATGCCAGCTGGAATGGATTACTTGATCCTGGGCTTGCAGAACTGCCAGGCCATTGAAGAGCTCAAGTGAGTGTTGTTTCCAGGCTGTCCAGTGCCTGCCAGGTCTTTCTAGAAGCTTTAGTTGAACTGCATCCTCTCTTCTGCCTGCACCATATACAGATGTCATTTTCCTACTGGCTGGAGGACTTCCAATGGGGAAGAAGCAACAATTCCTTTTTATTTGCAAGAACGATGAGGAAGTGAGACAGAGATCAGAAGTCTGTGGCAGGGAATGTCCAGTGAAGAAATCATGTAGTGATTGGTAGTGGTTTTTGCACGATCTTGACCCAGACAAGACCGCTGTGTTTTCTGCACAGCAATCATAGGGACAGCATTTCATTCCTGGAGGATCATCTGGTGGCCTGTGTACAGAGGAGGCTTTTCCCGGCATCTGCGTGGAAAGCATCCTTGTGTTATAAAGTGTCACTGAGCCATGTGTGGTGCTGTCGCTAGAGCTTTGCCATCTTGTGGTCACAGGAGCACCTTGCTCCATGAGGGGCTGCGTTCTTGCTCCAGAGGTTTGGGATTCTCTTGGTGTTTCATCAGAATACAAACATGTCCCGTATAATTGCATTAGAGAACAAAACTGAAAACTATTCACAGGAACTAGAATACATTCCCACTTCTCCTCAACTCTTGTCCTGCTCTCCTCTGCTCCGAGTGCTTGCGCAAATGTCCATGGCTAGTTAGTTGTTCCTGTGTTACTTCATCTTTTAGCCTGGGCCACATGAAACTCGGCAGTGCTGCTGTTCCTAAGCTTGTGCTGGGGCTTCGTGAAATGCCATCTCTGAAGAGGCTCATGTAAGTATGTGACTGCAGCTTGCCTCTGGCCCGGCTTGTGATACTGAATAACAGGAGCTTAATGTCCATTTTCCTGTGGATGTTCTTTCCAGCTTGAACCATAACTGTATTGGTGATGATGGCTGCTGCATACTCACAGAAGCCTTGAGGAATATGCACTACATGGAGGAAATCAAGTAAGTTTATCTGTTCTTGCAGTCTTTCATCAGCAGAGAGGTGACCACTAGCGCCAGCATTTGGAGAGACCCAGATGTGCTTATACACAATGTTGTAACAAAAGCAGGGAGGTTGCAAAACACTCATGTATGAGGTACCTTGTGCCACAGGAAATCAGAGCTTGACATTCAGAAGAGAATTTGGTCTAACCCCACCCTGGTGCAGTCACGTAGAAAATATTTTAAGAAGACTCTGTATTTAAATCTCTGGATTTCCTGGGACGCAGGACATTGCCAAAGGCTCTCTCCTGGGAGAGCACCGGATCCAGCATTCTCCTGCTCTGAAAAGATGTGAATCTAGAGCCATCCCCAGGCTTGTTCTGCTGTTTCTCCTCCCGCTCTAGCCAGATGCTTTCCATTCTCTACTGCAGTAGTTTGGAAAATAATAACCCTCTGTTGCCTGTCTTGGTATTCTGGCTGAAGTAATTTCACACCCCTTAACAGAGCTGTGATTTTGATTGTTCTTTGCAATTTTTTAATGCCTCATTAGCAGCTATTAGTTTTTAATGAAATAGTTGAGACAAGCAGCTCTTTTGGTTCTGCTGCCAAGGTCAGAGGTGTCATCCAGCAGATGGGACATATTAAATAAGATCTCATACTCTGCCTGGTTGTTAGCATTTCCCTTTATAACACAACCTTTCTTCTCTTTAAAGTTTAAGCCACAACAAGATTGGAGATCTAGGCCTGACAACTCTAGCTGCTGTCCTGCTGGAAATGGAAAACTTGAAGAGAATCAAGTGAGTCCCTTTGTTTTATTAGCAGTGGTTTGGCCACAGATAGTGGGGAAGCCTGTGTGGGAATCCTTGTGCTGGCTTCCTTTATATGATATTCCACCTTCCTGTCTTTCAGTGTAATTGAAGACCTTATACAAAATCACAGAATCCCAGAGTGGTTTAGGTTGGAAGGGAATATAAAGCTCATCCAGCTCCAACCCCCTGCAATGAGCAGGGACACATCCCACTAGATCAGGTTGCTCCAAGCCCCATCCAACACTGCCAGTGATAGGGCAGCCACAGCTTCTCTGGGCAACCTGTGCCAGGGCCTCAGCACCCTCACAGGGAGGATCTTTTGCCTAAGATCTCATCTCAGTCTCTCCTCTGTCAGGTTAAAGCCACTCCTCATTCTTGTCCTGTCCCTACAGGCCCTTGTGTCCAAAGCCTCTCTCCAGGTTTCTTGTGGCCCCTTTAAGCACTGGAGCTGCTCCAAGGTCTCCCAAAGGCTTTTCTTCTCCAGGCTGAACAAGCTCAGCTCTCTCAATCTGTCTCCAGAGCAGAGCTGCTCCAGCCCTTGGAGCATCTTCAGTGGAAAGTGTTCCCTCTCATGCCCTCCCCATGTACAGCTAGGGTGGGCAATGACTTTGTCTGCCATTGCAGAGGCTCTGTGAGAGTGAAGGGTATGACCATGTCCTGGAGCAGTCACCCACAGAGTCATGGTGGGTATTTGCCAGCCTTCACTAGCTGTTTGCATAGAGATCTCTGGCTCTGTTGTGTCCTGGAAGGTAAATCTGCAAGCTTGTGGGGAACTGTACAAGTCTTATATTCACACAGCAGTTTCCTCAAGCTCTGTTGTGTTCCAAGTGTGGTGGTCCCCATGTTCCTACACTGCTTGCTTTTACTAGTGGAAGTAGAGGTGAAACTGGGAATTTATCAAAGTGAGAAGACAGCCTCTAAACAAGGTTCACTCTCAGAGACATGGATTAAAACTGTCACTCCTCAATGGGAGCGGAAATCAGAGCATCCAGGCTGCTTGTTAAGGCTCAGCTCTGGGGTACTTGTTATAATCTTTTGCCATTAAAAAACTGGCAATGACTTGAACAACAAAAGGAAATTTGCAGTTCTGTCTGGGAGAGGGAAAACTGTTCCTTCTCCCAGTACCTGCAGGGGCAGGACTGACTGAGCGCTAGGCAAAGACACACTGTAAATCCCCAGGCTCTTTTCCAGAGTCCTATGTCTCTGGACACACCACTGCAGCCTGTTTAGTCCATGGTTGACCCAAGTCTCCTATCATGCCCAGCAAATAGTGAAATACTTAAAGTTGGTATGTTCTGGTTCTTTTTCAGTCACTGAGTCTTTCATGTTTATTTTAGCCTTTCAGGGAACATTCCTAGTTCCGCTGGAGGGGCGAAGCTGATGGAAGCTCTTGCCTATTGCAAACGCATGGAGGAGTTACTGTAAGTGTGTCATATCCAGTATCCCCCCAGGAAGCTGGGCAAAAGTCAGGACATAGGAACCAAATCTGATATGGCTCCAGTAAAGCCCAAATCAGTTCTACCAGTGGTTCTTAGGAGAGCAGGGTAAAAACTCACAGCAACATAGGATAAGTGTGTGTGGTGCTGGGTGTGGAAGGTTTGGGATTGATTGATCACTCTGAGATTCCCAAGAACTAACTATACATGAGTGGGGAAGAGCTGAATCTGTGGCTTAATGGGCAGTGGCACAGGCATATGGGCTGAACAGTGCTTGTGTTGCCTGATAAATCAGCATTGACCCATTTAGCTGCAGAAATGGAGGGAAGGTGACAGAGGCTTTCCTCAACCAGATGTTTTATCAGTCATTCCATTCTAGACCAGTCTATAGAACACATGTGCCCTCCCATATTCAATAAGCCAAATTAAAAAGGAACAAATGAAGAAAAGTTACAGTTAAAACGGTGGAGCTCTTCATCACACCTTCCAATTACATTGTACTGGACTAAGGCACATATTAAAAAGTGCAATTTCAGTTGAATTCCAGCTCAGGACAACTGAAAGGAAGATCACTGTGCTCCTGAGGAGTGCAAGACCATCCTACTTCCCTGTTTAACTTCTGATGCAGGATTATGAAACCTAGTTGTTCTTTCCCCCCACCCTCATTGTCCTTTGAGTCATGGACATTAGCTCCTTTCAGCAGAATCCCATGCACATGTGGGTGAGGAATGGGGGTCACCGATCCCTGTGGATGACACACAGGTGAGGAATGAGGCTCTATAGTTCACCTCCAGCGACATTTAATTTCTGCTTTTTCCAGGCTATCTCAGAATGGTTTTGGAAGCAGGACAGCAGTGAAACTTGCCTGCTGTCTGTCTCACATGACCAACCTGAAGGTCCTGCAGTAAGTGTTGGCCTTTGCCCCGGGAAAGTTGGTTATGCTGGGAATATGTGAAATGGTTGAAAGGAGGCATTGGAAAATGCATAGACTGCAGTGATGCACTGGTCTCTTGTTTAGACATTATTTTCAGTGTGTGAGGTTTGTGAAACCCTCTACAGTTACTCTGAAGCCTCAAGTCACATCAACTATTCTTGTTAAACTCTTACAGCGTTAACTTTAGATATGATCTAGGCATTGTATATACAGTAAAATAACTCTTCTGATGGGTTATTATAGCTTCTGATGCCTCGGGCTGTCCTTTCGTTCTAGTGTACTGTGAACATAAATAGGAGTACCTTTTGTGGTTCTCACTGTTTTGTGCAGGCTCCTCTGGGTCATTTTAAATCCTGAATTCAGTATTATATTTTTAAAGCTTTTATGGAGTCTTTCCAAGGCACTGACATGCAAGACTTTCTCATACTGTTTTACAATAGCAAAGCAAGAAATCTGGGAGCTAGAAGAGCTCAGTGGGCTTAGTTAGCCTAGTGCTGTGTGTCTTGCAGCCTGTGTCTCGGGTATCATCAAAAGGTAACTTAGAAAAGGAATCCCGGTGGTGAGAGACTTTAGTCCTCTTGGTAGGTTCTTGTCTTCACTGGAAAGATGTTAAAAAGTCTTCAGACATGGGATTTCCCATCTGCTTTGTGTTCTTTGGGCTGTTCCCCACTCATCCCAAACTGATCCCACATTCAGGGAGCTGGGGCAGACTCCTGGTGGTACTATGCAGCTGTGGCTTTTGCAGTGACTTTCTAGCTGTGCTCCTGCCCTGTGAGCATGCCAAACCCTTGGACTTCCATGTCCTTAGGGCTAAGGGTTATGGACAACAACTGGCTGGCCACATTGCTGGCCCCCACTGCTGCCTCCCTGTTTTCTAGGCCCCTTCATTAAGATTAATCCACAGGGATTCCAGGTTATTACCAGCTGGTTCAAAAGAAGTAGAAGTTATCTTCTTGGCAAATTAAATATGAGCTTTTGTTACAGCTTTATTCTAAAATAATCCTCCAATACTTATGTTTCTTTTGTTAGCTTGCAGAACAATAACATTGGGCCAGAGGGAGGCATGGAGCTGGCCAGAGCCCTGGTGGTGTGTGGGCTGCTGGAAGAGATCAGGTAGGACGTGCCAGGTGCCTACCATCCCGTCACTTCGGATGGTGTCAAATGGATGTATCGTATCACTCTTCGAGTGAGAATTATTCCAGCTCACAGGCCTGAGGCTGTCACATGGGCTTTATCCATGCTCAGGGTGGCAGTCCCACCACCCCTCCTAAACACTTCACATAGGATGAGAGAAGACATTCTGAAGGTCACTGCAGTGCTCTACCTGGAGGGCAGCGTGGATCGCTTCAGATGATAAACCTTGTCTGCTTCTGCTGGCTTTCTGTGTCCACATGCCACATGCATTTAAACTACTGTATGAAGTGACCTAGGGAGAGATAAAACTTCTAAATATGAAACTGGAGAATGGAGGTGATGTGAATTACCTCTTCCTGCTGCATCTGTGATGCCACTGTTCTTTGTCAACGTGTTTTGGTAGATGGGAACAGAGCAGCACACCCTGGTGAAGGCTGTGAGCAGTTACTGCTGTCCTGTGGCCTTCGAGAACCATGTGTTTTTTTCATTTTCCCCTACTGTCATCTCCTCTCAAGTCACACCAGTCATAACTCCAGTATAACTTCTTATTTCCAGTTTCACATACAACTCATGATGTGCCGCAGGTCTGTCTGTCGTTATTAGGTTTAACCCCACGTTACTGTCTGCAACAATTCACAGCTGAATGGACTAATTTTGTGGACACACATGTGCTATGTGTGACAGCAAGGCTGTCATTCCCACTTTACCAAGCAGGGAACTGACCTTGCATTGCCATGTGCCAGACTGGCTTGCCCCTGCGCTGTTGAGTCTTCACTTAGACTGGGTATTAGCTACTGACTTTCTAATTTACATAGTTATATTTTGTGGTGGCTTTTCTCCTACTGCACATGCTTTTTTGTGGCCTCTCAAAGCTTTTCCATTAATCTTAACAGTTTATCAGAAAATGACCTTGGGCAAGGAAGTTTCTATGCCCTGTCCGAGGGGCTGCCGTGCTTTGAACACCTCCGGAAGATTGAGTGAGTACCAGTGCAGAGAATGGCTGGCTTTGTTTGTATTTCCCACTGGTTCTGACACCAGCACACTGTACTGTTTTTCTCTCCCCACTCCTTCAGCTTGAAACTCTGTGGAGTCACTGATGATGCTTCAAAATCACTTTCTCATGGCTTCCGACAATGCCCTTCCGTGGAGGAGATAATGTGAGTGTGGGGATGTGTGGGGGGAGACCCTGCAACACACGTCACTCTTGTTTTAATGTCTGCATCTGTTTTCAACTGCAGTACATTCTGATCCTTCTAAATACTTATTGATGCCTATCACTAAATAGTTTTTAGTGATAAATTTACTAGTAATTTACTAATTGACATAATTCATTGCTACAAATGTCCTGGTATATAAGGATGCTGGGGAGGGACTCTTCATTAGGGACTGTAGTGATAGGACAAGGAGTAATGGGTTAAAACTTAAAACAGGAGAAATTTAGATTAGATTTAAGGAAGAAATTCTTTACTGTAAGGGTGGTGAGGCACTGGAATGGGTTGCCCAGGGAAGTTGTGAATGCTCCATCCCTGGCAGTGTTCAAGCCCAGGTTGGGCATAGCCGTGGGTGACATGGTTTAGTGGGAGGTGTCCCTGCCCCTGGCAGGGGGGTTGGAACTAGATGATCTGAAGGTGCTTTGCAACCCTAACTGTTCTATGATTCTATGGAATAACTAGCAACTTATTGGAGTTGCTCTGGGGTAGAGGTCTGTGCTTAGCAGTTATTTCCATCATTTTCATCTCATTCCCTGGGCCTACAGGACTCCGGAGATAACCACAGTCCTCAGGCTCTGCAGTAACACTCCCTGATGTCTTACTATACATGGAAATACATGGTGAAACTGAGGAAATTCCTCAAAATGAAGCTTGTAGAGCCAGGGAATGTTTACCTACCATGATACAAGGGTGACAAGCTCTTGTCAACAGGCTGATCTGTGAGGAGTACACTGCTGCTGTTCCCTTGAGTTTTATGGCTGACTCACAGTTGGGATTTCTTGTGTCTTAGATTGTCGTGGAACACCCTTGGAGACGGAGGAGCCCAAGAGTTGGCCAGTGCTCTCGCGGGGATGGAAAAGCTGAAACTATTAGAGTGAGTGCAGCCCTGAGAGCAACCCCAGGAAGACTTGTTTTTTTTGTTGTTGAGTCTTCAATCACAGGACTTCCAAAAAGACAGCGTACATTAGGAAAAACAGACAGGCTTCTTGCCTGCTTCTTCTTGCTTAGCCTGCTCCGTGCACTGAGGGCCAGCCTTGCTTGGGTGATACATAGGCATTGAAGTAGCCCTTGTTTTCTTTAAGGCGCTTGCAGCATAGGTGTCTGAGCAGAAGCTAGTCTGTGAAGGCCTCCTGTTTGAGTTGGGGAAGACAAACTGGTATTTGTAGAACATGACTCATATCACCTAATGACCTCAGGTGAGCTGCCTCCTTCAAGCTTCTACTTCTCTTCAGTGTCTGGAATGGTCTAG
Source organism: Ara ararauna (assembly GCA_028858755.1). Taxonomy (NCBI): domain Eukaryota; kingdom Metazoa; phylum Chordata; class Aves; order Psittaciformes; family Psittacidae; genus Ara; species Ara ararauna. The sequence continues at coordinate 70,241,753 of CM054410.1, read as the reverse complement.
ATGGGTACTGTGCTCAGATAGCCTTCCTTTGTGAAAGCCTTCAGCAAGGCAAGCAATCCATCCCCAGGATGGAGCAGCCAAATTGTGGGTGTTGGACCATCAGAGTTCACAGGAAGCTGAGATGCAGCTCCTATGCTGGAACTGCAGTGCAGCCAGCAGCAGGGATCCCTGTTGGCAGCTCATGTACTGGCCTGGTGACATCACAGCCCAGCCCTGTTAATGGGAGAAATTGTCATCTTCTGCTCAGGAGCTGTTCATGGAGCTTTCCTCTCTCTGGAATACATGGTACATGTCTTACATCCCTCAGCTGTATGAAAACACTAGTCTGTGGGTCATAAGTTGAGGAACTGAGTTTTGTTTGTCTTGGACAAGGAAACTGCATAGTAGAGCCTGGCTGTTTTGCAGGTACAAGCAGGAAGGTTGTGGCTAAAGCAAGAGAAGTTGTTAGTAGCACTTTTTCACACGAGGGTTGCAGTAGGATCTTTTAGACTGCTCCAACGGCAAGACTTCTGCTTACAAGCCCTATTGCTAGATGAGGGTCAGAGGGACTAGTGCAGACACACTTGCATAAGTAGGGCCGTGGTGTTATAGATGAGGCTGATGTAAGCTGTATGGCATTGCTGTGCTTATGCATGAGTGTAGCTCTTCTGGGACAGGAGAAGCAGACACGGATTATTCAACTATTTTCCACTCTTGATTTGGTTTTGGATTTTAAAGCTCTCTTTTTTTTTTAAAACAGTCTGGAGAAAAATCGCATTGGTGCCTGTGGGGCCACAAAGCTGGCAGAGGAACTTGTCAAGTGCCCAGAAATTCAGTTCATAAGGTGAGGAGTTCTCATGGAACTCTGTGGCTGGGTATTGGGGGAAGTTGGGAAAGTCTTGGGACAGTTGTGACCTATGCCAGCCTGCTGCCGTGAGTTAGCTGGCATGGAGTAGGGTGTTAAAGGGAATGCAGACACAAGCCAAATAAACTAAGTGTTTTCTAGACCAGCTCCACCTCTGTGGAAAGTTGGGGAAAAGGGATTGAAAAGCTTATTGGCTTGAAATGACCAAAAGTGAAGACCCAGTTGTGTAGCCTCCCTATCAGGAAGTTTGTTGCATTTTTTCCTTTAAGTTTTCTTTCTCTCATTACATCTGGTTTCCCTTCTGAGATATATTCCTGCTCTGTCACACTCTGTCCTGGGATCTTTATCTCACGGATACTTGGATGCCTGATTTTTCTCACTCTTTGTCATTGCATCTCCAAGGCCTGTATATCAACCTCCACTAGAAACCTCCTGTAGGAGAAACCCCACTCATCCTTCACTCATTTGAAAAGTCGTTCTTCTGAGAGTGCCCCTGAGAACTTTCTGATTACACAGGTCCCACAGCCAAGTGTCTGCTCCTGCCTAAGCTGTCTCTTTGCCCCAGAACTGGCTCTGCCTTCCCCAGTAGTGAGAGCAACCCAAGAGACAGAGGAATGTTTCTGGTCCCAGCTGGAGCTTGGAGCCCCTGTGTGCTTGCTCAGCTTGATGAGCACAGCACAGCATGCAGTCCCTTTGACTCCTCAGGGCACTCTGCTTCACAGGATGGAGGCCCACTATGGGCTTCTTTGGGGTAGACTCCACCAGAAGAGGTAGATAAAGAAGGATGGCTCACATCAATCAGGTTGCTTGTGTGTGACTCGATTCTTCCTCCACTTTCTGAGATCCTAGTGGCCTGAGGACTTTTCAAAACCTTAAGTGTCTCTCCCAAGCTAGATGAGTCCATTTCAGTGGGCATGCAGCTGCTGAGTTTCTGCTTTGTCACTGGGACATGGCCATACCTCAATCCTGTCTCGCTGCATTATGACCATACCTCAATCCTGTCTCACTGTCAGGCCTGCTTTGATGAAATACCAAAGCTGCCTCTTCCACTGTCTTCAGCATGCCACCTTGCTCACCATGCTTAGTCCTGCAGTAACATGTTTGCTGTTGTTGTAGGCTGTGGGACAATCCAGTGCCCAGAGGCCTGGCTGAGAATTTGACAAGCCAAGACCCAAGACTGTGTTTCTCCTTCTACTAGCAAAGAAGAGCCCTTGCCTGACTGTGAATTGATCTTCGCCCCCCACTGCCCTCAAAAATGGCACTGAAGAACCCAGGAGATCAAAGTTCCTACGTTTACAAAATGTATCTATTAGGTCTTCCTTTGCGGCATCGAATCAAGTGTGAACACTTTGTGGTGGTTTGATTTTTGTGAGCTTTTATTGTACAGAAAAGCAAAAGACTGTAAAGACTGCTGCTGAGCAGGCAGTGTTCTTGGAAAAACATTGAAACTCTCTTCAAGGGGATGAGATGCATCTGCTCAGGCATTCAGAAAGCCAAAATTGTTTTTCGTTATCTTTAATCCCAATTAGAACACCTACAGTGTGCTCCAATGGAAGAATCCTCCAGGAGAGGATGTGAAATTATTTATGTAAAATTGTAAACTGTTGACCCCATTCAAAATGTGCTCAACAGGCTGTTTGAAAATGGTGTATAACCATGTGTGAAATACCTCTATGTTTTTTAGATGAAAAATCGTAATAAGTGATTTTGTTTGGTTCACAGCAGGCTCCATTTCATCCAGAATTGCCTCTGTTTCGCAGTAGGAACTTTAGAACTTAAATTTCAAATCATTGTCCCCAAATGATCAGTGTTTATGCTGTGATAATATGGAAAGGCTGGTGTTGCCCTAAATTTCAGTGTGAAACTTTAAGGTACTATGGTACTTTGTGAACCAGGGGGAGCCACCACAGTCAAACAGATCATTGTTCACCTCCCCTGTATTGTCTTCTGATGCCATTCCCTCCTCCACTTCGATTTGTTTAGGAGTCACAATATTTTATTTTCATAGACTCATAGACTGGTTTGGGTTGCAAGAGTCCTCAGAGCTCATCCAGCTCCAATCCCCTGCCACAGGATTGCTCCAAGCCCCGTCAAGCCTGACCTTGAACATTGCCAGGGATGGGGCATTTTTTCCTCTTTTAGCGGTGTGAAATATGCTTTTTTGATTATTTTTCCTCTTTTTTTCATGGGGAAAATGTACTTCAACCGAATATATGAGAATGCTGCTTTGATGAGCATGTTTTTCCACTTTTTTCCCTCTTTTGTTTCTGGGTGATGGGTGCTGACCCTACATGGCTTCCTTGGGTAGAGCAGCCACTGTAGAAAGATTTCTTGGGTTTGAATCATGTCGCTGTTTCCCCTTGCAATGAAATGTGCTCCTTAAAAATAGGTGAGACCTGAGATTCCCTGGCTCCTGAACGCAGGAAGTGTACATGTGCACCATGAGGTTTGCAGGAACATGAGGCATGCTACAAGTGCTGCTGTAGAGCTTCTCTTGACTTGGGATGGTCAAGAGTGCCTCCGAAACCTAAATGCACACCTCCATTTCTCAGGCTCTTCCCCAGATTCAGCTCCCAGGCGCGCATCTCCCTGGCCTGAGAGAGCCGCCCGCCACTCAGTGCATGCCAGAGCAGGGACTCGCGGGGCATTGCAGCATCTTTTCCAGAACACCGGGTGTCAGCCTAACTCTGAAAACGGGAAGAAGCCGTTGTCCAGCGCTTTCGGCGGAGCCCGTCTCTCTGCTGCGTTTTCAGTGCGTAGCTCGCGTTTGTAAAAAAGAGAGGTTTAGACTGAGTCATACATGAGACACAACACTCCAGCCCTCGCTTTGTTTCTTACATCGAATGGCAAGGACTTTTGGGCCACCCTCCCCCAGCCCGCTTCCCATTCTCAGTGCACTGCTGATGTCAGTGTTCCAGCTTGTGCCTGAAACTTTCCGAGGGGAACCTGGAAGCTTTATACAATTTTGAGTGATGCAAGGAATCTGGTTTGCAGGAAGATGTGAGGCCGTTGGGTGTCGTGTGTGATGTTTGAATACCAGACCAGTTCCCAAACAGCTGATCAACATGGGACTTTTTTAGAGCTGTTATTATTTGGTTTCAGATTTATCACAGTCCAAAAATGGAGATACATCAGGATGCTCCAGACACCCCTGTTGTTTCAGGCTCCTGCAGTCTCCAGAAGACAGTGTCTGAGCTGATCAGCCCTGGTGCCAGACACAGAAGGGATTTTGCCCCCTGAGACCGGATCTTTAGCAAGAAATACCCTGCTGTAAATAACCATGCTGCTGGAGGGTGGTGAGGAGCCCGGATTCCGTGCTGGGGAACAGCCAGAGCCACGCCAGGCTGGGCTTTGAACACCATGGCTGCTGTTCTGAAGAGCTGGAAATGCAGCCGCTGGTTTTCCTTGCTAAAACCAGGTCCAGGTAGTGCTGAATCCACTGCAACTTGCAGGTAGGTATCACTCTGGGCAGTAGAGTAAACACAGGGAAAACTGATAGTGGAGAAAATGGGCACATTGGCATTCACAAAATACTGTCTGCCTCTCCCTTTTCTCCCTCACCCCCCAAGTGACAGTTTAAGCCACAGGCATGGAGGAAGGAGGGCAGGGCTGGTGCAGACCCCACTTTTCCCACTGAATTCCTCTTCTAGGCACAACCTTGTCCCTTCCTGTGATGTTTTCTGGCTGGGTTAACACAAGAAGAAAGGGTTTGTGCCTAAAAACTAGGCTCAGCTTTCAGCTGGAGGCTGCCTGTTGTGGTGCTGAGCTGAGCAGGAGCATTTGTGACTTGTAAGTCCATCCTGGTCCCCTGCCCACTCCTGGGGTGTGAAGAAGGGAGTGGGGATGGCAAAGGGGTGTGCCTCGTTCATGCCAAAATCCAACTTGATGCCTTGAAACTCTTCTATCTTTAACAGCTGAAGCTGCATGAGAGGAGAAGGCTGGCCAGGAGGAATATGGGACTTGCTGCTTTTGCCTGTGATCTTTAAAAGTGTGAGCAGAGCCCATAGTAAAGGGCTCTGCACAAATAAAAATGGTTTATTTGATCTGAAGCCTCAGAGGGAGGCTTCCAGTCTCACTGTTATAGAATCCCAGACTGGTTTGGGTTGGAAGGAACCTTAAAGCTCATCCAGTTCCAACCCTCTGCCACAGGCAGGGACACCTTCCACTAGACCAGGTCATTCCAAACCCCATCCAGCCTGGCCTTGAACACTGCCAGGGATGGGGCAGCCACAGCTTCTCTGGGCAACCTGTGCCAGGGCCTCAGCACTCTCACAGGGAAGATCTTCCTAAATCTTCCTAAAATGCCGGATCTGGTCCTGGTGTAAACTTGACGCCAGCAGAATTAGGTGGAGGTAAACCTGATGAGCCTGTGACTCGACAAGTCATTATGTTGATAGTAAGCCTAGTATTAGGGTATGGGGGTGAAAATCAAGGGACAAAAGGGACAGAACCCTCTGTCCGTACAGGCCCTTGTCCAAAGCCCCCCTTTTGTAGCCCATTTAGGCACTGGAGCTGCTCTAAGGTCTCCCCTTAAGGAGCCTTCTCCAGGCTGAACCAGCCCAGCTCTATCAGCCTGTTTCCGGAGCAGAGCTGCTCCAGCCCTGGCAGCATCTCCATGGCCTCCTCTGGACCCGCTCCAACAGCTCCACGTCCCTCTTGTGTTGTTGCCCCAGAGCTGGACACAGGACTGCAGGGGGGGGTCTCTCCAGAGAGGAACAGAGGGACAGAATCCCCTCCCTAACCTGCTGCTCATGGTCTGGGGATGCAGCCCAGGACACCCATTATTACCCTATCTCCACATCAAAACTATCTATAAATATCCCTGACGCCTGATGATGTGTCCTCCAAGCGTCAGCTGAGGTTGCTCATGGTACGTTGGGTGCAAACCGCGGCGGTTCCAGGCTGGAAGGAACGACTGGTTGGGTGGAGCCGGGGAGCGGCCGGTGCGATGCTGCCAGCCCCATGGCCTGAGCTCTTCTCGCCTCTGCCGGGGCAGCACCCGCACCCGGGACTGGGTTCGACCCCGGGAGCACCCGCAGCAGCCGGGCAGGATGAGTCCCGCCGGCCTCCAGGCAGCGCAGAAACCGGTGGGTTTGGTTCAAAACGATCCAGCAAAGTTCCATTTTCGCTGCTCCTGGGTGAATAACGCGGAAACGCATTTCCCAGCCGCATTGCACTGGGTTTTTTTAAAAGCTGCTTTGTGTTGCGAAGAACGCAAGAGCCAGATGGGAAGTTTTGGGGTGGATCCTTGTGGTTTTCTTTAATCCGAAAGGCAGGATGCTGCTCCGGGGGTGGCCCAGGCATGGCCGCGCCCCCCCCCCCCCAGACATCACCGCCCTCCTTCCTCCCCCCGTTACCGCGGCCGGGGCGGCGGCGGCGGGAGGCTCTGAGCCGCGGCCCCGCGGGAGCTGCTCGGCCCTGGCGGCGAGTACCGGGGGTGAGTGAGAACTAGGGGTAAGTGAGTACCAGGGTGAGGGGTGAGAGCCGGGGTGAGTGAGAGCCGGGGTGAGTACTGGGGACGCCAAGGAGGTACCGAAGCGGGGAAGGGGTCAGGATCGGGACCCGCCGGTGTCTGAGCCGGGCCCCCGGCGGGATCGTCCCCCTTGGGTCTGGTGGGTAGTGACAGCAGCGGGGGATGCACCGGCGGAGAGCGGAGACCTCGGGCACCCCGCGGGGAGCATGGCGCTGGCCGGCAGGGATCCCCTGGGGACCTGCAGCGCAGTGTGTGTGTGTGTGTGTGTGTGTATGTGTGTGTGTGTGTGTGTGTCCCCGGCTTGTTCTGGGAGTGTATGGTGTCCCATCTACCCTCCATACCCTGGGACAGACCTTCATCCCATAGGACTGACCTTCCAACCCCTGGATCACACCCCCCATATGCTGGGACACCCTCCCTTACCCTCTCCTCCCAATCGCTTCACACCCCTTTCCCCAGCCCAGGCCACTCCGTTTCTTCACGGTGTAGAACTTGTCCCTCCCATCCCCACTTCGCTCTGCATCCGCTCCTAAAGCTGCCAAGCGGGCGCACAACCCCTAGGCAAGCGCTGGGGCCATGTGGCTTTGCTCCCCGGGGCTGGGACGTTTGGTAGGGGTTTCTCCTGGCAGCTGCTGCTTCTCCTCCGGCATTGAGTTCCAGAGGGATCCAGTGAGCTGATGGCTGGGAAGTGCAGAAGCTCTTACTGGGGAACTGTTTGCAGCCCCATGCTGCTCCGGCTGGTGATGATACCCTTCATGCAGTGCAGTTCTGGGGGGACTGAGGGGGTTCATGCTCACAGGTGGGCTGCCCCTCACTCCTCTGTACCCATGTCCCTCATGATCATGGTGAGCAGAGCACTGTGCTCAGCAGCTTGGTGTGCCTGGAGCATGGCGGGCAGGGAGGTGTTTTCCCATCAGCTCCATCACCCTGAGGACCTGATGCAATCAGTCTTTGGGTGAGTAACCCTTATTTAGGCAAGTGGCTGGATTGAAGCCAGCCAGGCTGGCAGACTTGGTGGGCAAACACACCCTTTGGAGCAGGTCACTGCAGGGAGGGTGGAACAGGAGTTGGAGGTGAGATGAGAGCTCAGCTTTGGTAGCAGATATGTCTCTGAAGGGCTGGGTCCTTGCTGCTGACTCCCCAAGAGTCTCAGCTGCTTCTTGGGAAGGAATTAGAAGGATCCCTATAAACCTTGAGCCCCAGGTTTGAAGCCTCCTGGAGATGCACTTGAACCTTGTTGGAGAAGCTGAAGTCAGGATCTGGCCAGTGAAATCACAGCCCAGGGGTGCTCAGCTCTGATACCGTTCCCCTATCACCAGCACCAGCCTCCTCCTGCAAGCCCAGGTGCCAGGCTTTTATGCTGGCATGTGATGCCACTGGGCTTCTCTAGGGTCAGAAAATGTTTTATCATGGGCCAGAAATCCCACGGAAGCCTGTTGGGGAGCAGGGAACAGAGCAATGGGAGGAGAAAGGCTGGAAACAAAAGCTCTGGGCGTGTGGAAAGGATCTGTTGTGAAGAACTGATTCTGTGGAGGATGTTTTGCTGGAGTAGCCTCAGGGAAATGCTGCATTTGCTTTGCTTACAGCTGGGTGATAGCCTGGGACATGCATTTTCTGATGATGTGCATGTCTTTCTCTGCTGTTGCTTTTGGAGCATCCCTGCTGGGATAATGTGGAGGGAAGGCACTTGGTGAGGCTTCCCAGTGTCCCCAAAATTGCTCCTACTTTCAGTGTGGGCAGCCCCAGCACTTGTCCTGGGTACATGAGCAATCCTGGAACTGCTTTCCTGCTTCCTGGAACCCCTCACCACCTGGAGATGGGGTTTGTTGGCACCGTCAGCATGTCCTGCACCATTCCCAGGACCTGCTTGGTCGGGGCAACAGTTCACATCTCTTGAATGTTGCAGGCATCGGGCTGTAGCCACGTGAGGGTGGCAGCAAAGTACAACTGCTAGTAGTTGAGATGTGGCTGTGATGCTTCTCCCTCCCTCCTGCCTTTCTGAGCTCGATCTCTAGAGAAATGACTTCATCCAGAGTTGCACCAGCCTGTCTTGCCACAGGGACATCTTTGCTCCCGGGATCTGCACTGGTGGACAGTGAGGGACCCTCTGCAGGGTGCTGGTAAGGCAGTGCAGTCTGTAAAGCCTTTGGCTGTGGGTTGGGTTAGGGTCTGTGCTGGAGAAGGGAGGCACGGCTCCTGGAACCGGGGGTTTCCAGTGTGGAAAAATCTAATTAGGTCTCAGCCACAAGAGCTGAGCTGTGGGTGAAGCTGCTCCTTGCGCTGGGGCGATACATCAGCCATGCAGCCCCCAGCATGGTCTCTGCTCATCTGCCCATGATCTTTCTTCTTCACCACAGAACAGTGGGGTTACGCAATGCTGGTGGCACCCCATGACTTACCAGCCTGCTCTGGTTGTGTACTGGAATTGCACTGGCTGTATTCGCCTTTTAGCAGTCTCAGTATGGTGTGTGAAAAGTCTGGGAGGAACAACAACTTCTCTTGCTCCTGTTACACCCGGTGGAAAGAGTTTCCCACTGACTTCTGTGGAAACCTCTCCCTGGGGAGCACTGACAGGAGCCGCTCATGCCACTGTAAATCAGGGCTTGTTCTCTGGGAGCCGCCAGAGAATGTAATACCGGGTAATTGAGGAACAAGTCATGCTTGCAGTCTCCTGTCCTGGTTCAGGGTTGCCAGCTCTCATAAGGAGCTCTTTATGCGAGAGGCTTGGATGGTGTCCAGAGCCAGGGTGAGGGGAGAGAAGAAAAGGTAAATTTTCTGGTGCGGTGGAGGAGCCGGGCATCTGGAATGGTGCACAGGGCATAACCACAAAACAGCGGGAAGAAAGAAGGACTGGACACCTTCCCCCCCTGAAATCTTACAACTTGTATTTTAAACCCATGTAAAATATTTGTCAAGGGACCTAAGTCATCACTTTTTGCTGCTTTGGCTCAATTTCCTGGCTGCTGCCTTTGCAAGGTTACTTGTTTGGATCACAGGAGCAGGGGATAAAGTAATTCCTGGGAACTCAGGTGGGTTTGATTGTAGGAATATCATTAAACTGTCAGGAAAACAAACAAGTGTAGTACTCAGCAAGAAGGACTTCACTTTTTATTTGGCTGCTGCTTTTTGCTAAGGCTTTGGGTTTGGGCTGTCAGATTTTCTGCCTGTAGCCAGCAGGAAAAAGCTCTATCTAGAACAGTCTCCTTGCCCCCAGCCCTGGGTTGTCCATCATCACATGACACCAGAAGCTGAGGATTTAGGAAGAAACATCAGCTGTCATAAGCCTGACTTTAAAAATAAGACAAGCTGGGAACATAAGTTCTGCAAGAACAGCAAGTCCAGGGATGTGCAGCCATTTAAACCCAGGTTTATAATCCCCTGAGAAGAGACTAAAGCTGTTGGGAAGGAGTTGAGAATTTATCAGGCATAGTTCTCAATATAGCCCACCACATTTTGGAGAGGGACTTTGGAAAAGGACCTGTAGGGACAGGACAAGGGAGAATGGCTTTAACCTGACAGAGGGGAGATAGAGATGAGCTCTTAGGCAGAAGTTCTTCCCTGTAAGGGTGCTGAGGCCCTGGCACAGGTTGCCCAGAGAAGCTGTGGCTGCCCCATCCCTGGCAGTGTTCGAGGCCAGGTTGAATGGGGCTTGGAGCAACGTGTTCTAGTGGAAGGTGTCCCTACCCGTGGCAGGGGTTGGAGCTGGATGAGCCTTAAGGTCCCTTCCAATCCAAACCATTCTATGGTTCTGTGATTCTATGAGATTTTGTTTTGCTGGCAATACAAATCCATCTAAGGGTGAAGCTTCACACATCAATGGGCAGCATCTGCCTGCTGCAAAAGCAGGCCCATAGAATTCTTTAGGAAAAGGTTGGATCATCACGTCCATGCAGGTTGAAGGTGGCCTCCAGCCTGTGGGGACATCAGTGGTGTTCTGCATGGCTTGGTGTCAATGTGCCAGGTCAAATGAGCATTACACATAAGTACCCATTAATTAATTAGTTATGTTGTCAGGGGATGGGCTATGGGAATGGAATGGTGCCTGGGATGGAGGGACCTGCATGGTGTTCATTGCTGAGGTTGCTGGCAGGGAGTTTCTGGCTGGCATGCATGTGATTTTGGCATGTGTTTATGTTAGAAAGCAGTTAAAGGTGTTTCTCATCCTGTAAGTGATGATTTTTTAATCTATCTCTCACGTGCTCTATGTGGTGCTGGCTGGAAATAGGAATTCAATTGAAATTCAGAAAGCCAGCATTTCTGTTTTCAGTAACTCAGAAAAGCCTGTAACAGCCAGAACACATCAAGTACACTGTGGGGGCAGGAGGTTCCCCTGCACCTGCGCATGAGCCGCACTGCCTGTGTGTCCCTGGGCTGCTATGCTCCCTTCCACTTCACAGGGTCTTCCTTTAATGGAATCAACTCTTTTCCAAATCTGGCGGTTATAACAGATACACCCCCCTCGTTACAAGGCCATGCCCAGCTCTTCTTGCACAGCTGCCCATGCCCAGTGGGTACTGTGGTTTTCAGCTCCAGTGCGGAGAAGGGAATTGGCTGTTGCAAAATGTGGACCTTTTCTGTGGGCGGTTGTGCATGGGGTTTGATGTGATCACCAGGATCCACAGCGACAACATGATCTTTTCTGCCCTAATTCACAAATTTCTCTAAATTGGGCCCTAGAGGAAGTTTGTAGTCAAGGGGAAATATACAGTCGGCCAAATCTGCACTTGCCAGCAGAGATTAGGATCCGGTTTCCCTGGGTGGCTTGTCCATCGCTCCTGCCCTGCCCTGCCCCTCTCTTGCCTTTTCTCTATGTCTGAGCAGCAAGACCAGAGCTGCTGCTGCTAAGGAAACCACAGGTGAGCAGGGCATGCCATGGGTGCAGGATGCGCAGCGAGCACAGGGAAGCCCTGACCTCTGTGCAGCAGTCGGCTCTCCTGCTCTTTGGGGTCACAATTTCTCCCTTGTAAGTGGTTTTGGATATCTGGGGACAGTGTAATGACATTTTCAGACTTCATCTGTTTGGAGAACAGAATCCTGTTGCCCTTTGCCCCTTGCTGCCAGGGCAGCTCTGCTGGAGGACACTGGGTCCTGGATCAGCGACCAGGCAGCAACTGTGTCCCTGCAGTTGCAAGGGGACTGTCCCCCACACTGGAGGGACCGCTGAGGGGCTGTCACTTTTCCCAGTGCAGCACAGAGCAGTGAGGAGTGAGGAGTTTTGTAGAAAGCAGAAAACAGGATGTCTCCACCCTCTCTGGCTGCGGTTGGATGGCTGCGTGCCACAGCCAAGGCTGGGGCCACAGTGCCAGCAGAGCAGCTGGAGCCTGTGAGGTCTTCACAAGGGCTAAATGCCACTGTGGGTGATGCATGAGCAGCAAAGGAGCTCTGCCAGTGTGGTGGACTGTAAATAACGATGTCTTCTAATCCCTTTCCCTTGAGAGTCTCATGTGCTGGACCTGCTGATGTGATTACAGTGGTATTACAGTGTGATAGATGATGTTGTTATGATACCTGTCTGTCCTGATTCTATGGAGCACCAGTGAAGCCGATGCTCCAGCACCTTCATTATGGATGGAGAGGTCCCTGCACATCCCACAGCATGCACGAGGAAATTGCAGTCAGGCCGGGGATGCTTGGTCCTGTGGTCTCACCTGTGCCTGTGCCCCCCAGCGGGTCCTGCCCAGGCTCCCCTGGCCAAGCAGGCTTTCATGGTGGACACCCCGTCAGGGTTGGGCTGCTAAAGTGCACCCTGGGCCATCCTGCAGTGCACCCATGGGTGGGACAGGCTACTCCATGGTTTCTCTCCACACACCGCACAGCTCCTTGCCACCAGCCCACTGCTGGATGTGTGTCTGGAGGCAGGGCTGCAGCATCCCCTCTGCCCTTGGGCAGGGACAGGGGTACTGCCGGAAAGTGCCCAGAAGGTTTCATGGCTGCTGTGGGTTCCTTTTCACCAATCACTCATCCCAAGCAGAGAAGCAGTGATATTTTCCCCTTCATCCGTCTGGAAAATCTGGATGGGGCTCCTGAATCCCGGGGTTGGAGGTGCATGTTGCAAGGCTGCAGAGGGAGCAAGAGCGTCTCCATGGGCAAGTCCTTCTGCATGGGAAGTGCTCCTTTCTTTAAGTTATGACCCCAGATATACTGATGTGTAGATGTGGCTCATATGCCATTATCCATCTGGTTGCTCTGTGGAGAGGGATTTCCCCCTGGGTGAAACTTTCTCTGAATGGTTTGGGTGGGATCCCAGTGTTTCTGCCCACCCCGTGCTGGGGCTGGGTTGCTGGGATCAAACTGTCCTAACTCCAGCCACTCGATAGCCACAAAGCTGATTGCCACGGGTGTCCTGGGAGCTGGAGGAGAGGATGCTGCAGCCTGTTTGAGACGTGGAGAAGCCCTGAGGAGGCTGGTCTCTCCTGGGACTGCTGAGGGAGCTGTGGCTTTTTCTGCCTCATTTTCCAGGTGGGATATGCATTGCTCATCCCACTTTCTGCCCAGTGGTGCTGCAAATCCTGTCTCTCTCCCTTCCCCTCTCCTTCACCACCCCAGCCTGTCTGTCCTAGGTGCTGGGTGGTATTTAATATCTTCTTTGATGATCTGGATGAGAGGATTGAGGCCACACTCAGTGAATTTGTAAATGACACGAGGCTGGGTGGGAGTGTTGATCTGCTACAGGGTAGGAAGCCTCTGCAGAGGGATCTGGACAGGCTGGGTCAATGGGCCAAGGCCCATGGGATGAGGTTTAACAAGGCAAAGTGCCAGGTCCTACACTTGGGTCTGCACAGCCCCACACAACACTTCAGGCTTGGGGAACAGCGGCTGGAAAGCTGCTCATGGAAAAGGACCTGAGGGTGCTGAGTGATGGAGCTGAACATGAGCCAGCTTGAGCCCAGGCAGCCAAGAAGGCCATAGCATCCTGGCCTCTATCAGCACCAGTGTGGCAGCAGGGCCAGGGCAGCGATTGTCCCCCTGTACTGGCACTGGTGAGGCTGCGCCTTGAATCCCGTGTTCAGTTCTGAGCCCCTCACTACAGGACAGACACTGAGGTGCTGGAGCGCATCCAGAGAAGGGCAGCGGAGCTGGTGAAGGGCCTGGAGCACAAGGGTGATGGGGAACGGCTGAGGGAACTGGGGGTTTAGTCTGGAGAAAAGAAGGCTCAGGGGGGACCTTATCGCTATCTGCAACTGCCTGACAGGAGGATGGAGCCAGGAGGTGGCTGGTCTCTGCTGCCAAGCAACAAGGGATAGGACAAGAGGAAAGAGCCTCAAGCTGTGCCAGGGAAAGTTTAGACTGGAGATTAGAGACAATTCCTTCCCCAAAGAGTGGTCAGGCATTGGAACAGGCTGCCCAGGGCAGTGGTGCAGTCACCGTCCCTGGAAGTGTTCACAGACCGTGTAGATGGGGCCTTCAGTGACATGGTTTAGTGGTGGATTCGACAGTGCTGGGGTAATGGTTGGATTCAATGATCTTAAAGATCTTTTCCAACCTACCTGATTCTATGAATGTATAGGTGGTTCCTGGCCCACTTGTCTTCATCCCTCCCAGGGGTGAGTAATGGTTTGAGGTGGGAGCTTCGTGCAAACATAGCTTTGGGCTGATTTAGAGCAGTCCTTGGAAACTGGTGTGGGGTCTCAGGGAACACCTGGGCTTAAACAAAAGGTTTTACATGCCAATAGAAACTCAATGTTTTTACAGCCACCGGAGCTTCTTGATTTTGGTTTTGAAGGAGCTCTTCACAGTCACATTGTCAGGCTGGACCTACATCCCTCAAATGGTGTCATTATGAAGGTGCTACTAGTGGCATCTTGGTCAGTGGTGGGGAGATGCCACTGCATGTGGCAGGATGGGCTCGTCCTCACTGCTGGCAGCCTGGGTGACAGCATCAGCTGGAGCCACATTGTCATGGTAGCAGATGGGCAGCCCCGTGACCAGCTCTGGCACCCACCTGCCCTGTTCTCAGGCTCTGGAGGAGCCTTGTCCCCAGTGCCTGGAGGAGCCCAGATGGATGTGTTTGCACTGAGGATCAAAGGAAGGGAGGGGCTGTTTTTTCGCAGGTGGTGGCTGCTCTACTGTGTCAGAAATAGAGGAAATTTCCCCATCTCCCAGCCCTGACGTACCCCATGAGTCCAAACATGGTTTGGGAACATCTTCCTGGAGTGGGAACTAAGCATCACGGGCATGGGACATTGCTAAGCGATGCCCTCCAGGGTAGGAAGATGGGGCTGCCTGGGTCAGGGAGGGCACAGGATCAGTCCCACTTTCTTGGCCAACCCTGATCTTGCTGAGAAGTGCAATTCACCCCCTGGGGACCCCAGAGTTAAGGGTTAGGGTGGTGCTGCAGCTGGATGGGTGTGTGGAGCTGGGGACATGGGGGGAAGCAGCCCTACACTTCTTGGTTTCACCAACTGCCTTTAGAAAGGGTTTTGGGGATGCTGGGTCAAGCATTGTGTTACTTCTGCTCTAGACTGCCCAGCTCCTTACAGATGCCCTGCTTGCCAAAGCTGAAAACTGAAATTCAAATCCAAATTCAAATTGACATAGAGCTATCCAACCACAAAAAAGGTGGTGTAACAGTGTTGTAACAGTGTTCCAGACCATTAAACCTGCCTTTTACTCGCTCCCCCATGATAAATTCATGTAGCTATTGCCAAATGGCACTGTATGGTATTAAAGCAAAGCAGAGATCACAGTGAGGTGGCAGGTAATGGGACATTTCAACTCACTGAAGACCTCTTTCCATCCAAGACCTTTTTCTCTTGAAAATGCCTGAATGCAAGAAGTGCCACTGGGATGGAATTGTGTTTGGTGCCTTGGTCTGGCGCTCTGGCTTATCCTCCTTTTCTGCTTCAGTTTATCCCTGTTCTCTGCAGAAGCTACAGGAGAGAGGCTTTGGACAAGGGCTTGTAGAGACAGGACAAGGGAGAATGGCTTTAACCTGACAGAGGGGCTTTGTGGTGGATGAGCCATGAGGACATCTGCTTCTGCACATTTGTCCTCAAAGCTGAGGTAGATTGGCGGCTGCCTCCACATGTCTCCATTTTGGTGTCACACTGTCACTGTTCTGGTGTGGATGGGAAGTGATGGCATGAGGTGGGCTTGGTCTAGGCAAGGGGAAACGATGCTCAGAGAAAAGTCATGGGACCTGTTTCAGTGACATACACGTGTGTGTGCAGCCAAGGATGAGGACAGGACAAGGGGGAATGGCTTTAACCTGAGAGAGGGGAGATTGAGATGAGATCTTAGGCAGAAGTTCTTCCCTGTGAGGGTGCTGAGGCCCTGGCACAGGTTGCCCAGAGAAGCTGTGGCTGCCCCATCCCTGGGAGTGTTCAAGGCCAGGTTGGACGGGACTTGGAGTAACCTGATCTAGTGGAAGGTGTCCCTGCCTGTGGCAGGGGGTTGGAACTGGGTGAGCTGTAAGGTCCCTTCCAAACCAAACCAGTCTGGGATTCTGTGACTACACGTGGTGGATGAGGACTTTCCTGGGCACAGCTGCCAGGAGGAGGAGCTGGGCATTGTGGGTGACTATTCCCTGAGCACAAAATGAAGCAGCAGCCACTGTGGTACTGAGGTGGCCACCAGCCATTGTTGTGCCTCACTTGGGACAAGATTTCACCGCATCGGTGTGACAAACCGGGCTGCCATGAGCAGCGTTGCCCCATGAAACACTATTAGGCACAGTTTCCATCAGGAAGGGTTCATTGGGGAAATAATTTAATTAGGTTGTTCTGAAACTCTCTTTCTCTCTTTGTTAGGCCCCTAAAATAACTCAGTACAATCCCTGTGGCCTCTTGCAATAGGCAGGACAGTTTGACTCCATCACAGTATGCCAGTGTGGTAGCAGAACTCAGCCAGGCCCTCCCCCCTCTGCCAGGTCTACACCAAATCTCCAGGAATTTGGGAGAATTTGAGCTCACTCCCACCTATCCTACCCATGCTGGGATGCTCAGAGGCAGTTTTCAGCCTTTCCCTGCCTGTAGAAGAGTTGAAGATCCTCTGATGGTAGCAGGTACCCAAGGTACATCCTTGCAGGGAATTTTCAAGTGCAAGCAGCCCCTTCCTGCCTCCCCCATCCTGCTCAGCCCTGGCAGAGGCATTTGCTGGGAAGGGGCCGTGAACATGACTAATTCGATGTGCATCCAGAAGGAAACAAGGCTGTTATTAAGACCAGATGCAGGCTGATGAATCCACGTGTTGCCTGGGCGAGACTGAAAGGCAAACAGTTCTGCTCTGCAAGATGATTCTGAAGATGACTGTATTTGTTGACAGGAGGGAGCAGAGCGTAGGGAGCTGTGCCATCATCCGTCCCAGTGCTTCCCGGCTTTTCCTGGTGCCGCCAGCTCCGCATATGCTGCATTTCACCTTCGCTGCTGCTCTGGGCAAATGATTTCTGCGTCCTGCTCCTCCTTTCCTCTGCTTCTGTCTTCTGACAGCTCACTTTCACCTGCTCTTCGTCATTCTGTGTGTACCACTGCTCTCCCACTGTGTCTCCACTGCTGTAAGCTCAGATATGTACCTTATAGGAACCCAAATTACCTGTTTGACGCTCATCTCACTTTCCCCTCCCAGAAAGGGCGTTTGCTTCTACAATGCAGTAGCTGTAGTAGGATAGCCTGAGTGGTAACTGAGCCATGTGACTCCTGTGTGGTGTTATAGGAATCACAGACCATCCCAAAGAAGGGAACAGACATTCCCAGGAAGGACCCAGGGGAATTTGCATGGTAACACTGGTGGATATCAGTACTTCCATGGCTGTTTCAAATATGTCTGGTATTCCCTGTGCAAATAAATCCAATCTTTTTAAGAGGAGGAGATCACAGAAGTTTGGCAGCAATATTAAGACACCAAAATGTTTCACTTAAATGATATCTTCATTTTTTTTTCTTTTCTGTTTATTCCTTTTAATGCTTAAAACCAGGCCTTAGCAGGGCCCAAGTGACTGCTTCTTGTGCGGCTTCTCTTCTGTGGAGGGAAGGGAACCTCCCAGGGCAGAAGTTAGTTTGTGAAACAGACAACTCCTTCAATTCCTTCTATTTCAGATAAGAGAGGAAGGAAAGATCCCAGGGCTTCCAGCCGGCCCTTCCGCACATGGTTTGGGGATCTGCTGTACAGACTGGGGGGGCATGGGGTAAGGAGGAGGAGGAGAACATCTGTGCGCATTGCGCTGGGGCTCCCAAATGTTCATCTCAGATATTCTTGGTGGCCCCAAGTCTTCTGTGTGCCCCCAGCCAGCAAAATGCCTCACTGCAGGACACTGTGGACAGAGAGCACCTTGAAGGTAATCACGTATTTGCAGAAATGGCTTTAACCTGACAGAGAGGAGATTGAGATGAGATCTTAGGCAGAAGTTCTTCCCTGTGAGGGTGCTGAGGCCCTGGCACAGGTTGCCCAGAGAAGCTGTGGCTGCCCCATCCCTGGGAGTGTTCAAGGCCAGGTTGGACGGGCCTGGAGCAACGTGGTCTACTGTAAGGTTGTCCCTGCCTGTGGCAGGGGTTTGGAACTGGATGAGCTTCAAGATCCCCTCCAACACAAACCAGCCTGGGATTCTGTGATATTAAGTCATAGAGAAAAAAACACTTGAAGTTTATGAAGTGCAAAGATGAGTCTGGCTCAGGAGGTCCTGGAAGCTGGACCTTAGAAAGGTTTTGGGGACCATGTTGCTCCACCCTGGTCTTACTCTTGTGACACCTCTTCAGGCATCTGCTGTGGCCAATGGTAGGTGAGACCATGGGGATATCAGACTTTCATGCTGGTCCCTGAGACCTCTCATCCGTAGCCTGGCTGTGTTTAGGCATGAGACCATGTGTCCATGTGATGGGCACAAATCCGGCAGTTGGGACTGTACATAGGGAGAATATTTGGCTGCAGATGCTGAGCGAGTCGCAAGACTTTGTTCAGGGGCAGTGAATGCAGGGAGAGAACAAAGAAAGGAGGAGAGACTGGAATACAGATGATGGCAAATTGGCTTGCATGGTGCCAGCTGAAATGCATCCCTGAATTTAATGCGTTTGCTGGGTTGTTAAAGTGCTGCTGGCTCACTGAAGCCTGGTGGTTGCCTCACATGGGTCATGGCTAGTGAACCCTCTGGCTAGGGTGACCTGCTGGGGATGATTATGCTCCTCAGGGTTTTATACCGGAACGGGAGCTAGGGAGAAGGAGTAGCCTGAGCCATGATGGAAGAGCTGCCCATCAATTTAGCATCTCCATCCCTGGTGGGCTGGCTGGACCAGAAGCTCCTCAGTGGGAAAATCATCTTCACTGTGATGGTGGGGAAAGGGGTGACAGCATCTTCCTGCTGCCTTTTGCCTTCTTGGGAATGTGGCAACTGCAGGATTTTGGCCTTGGAACTCATGAGATGGAATCAAGCTCTCCAAGCTGTTACCTGGGGGAGAGGCCAGTGTCCCTGACTTTGGGTGCGAGGGAGCGGAATGTGACATGAATCCCCACAGGTCTCTGCCCTCAGCTGTCCCCAGCTGGTGCTAAGCACTTCTCCTCTTCCTCATGCCCATCTTGGCTTTGTGTTCTCTGGGGAGCTCGGCAGGCTGAGTGCAGGGGCTGGAGCATGGGTGGGGTGTGGTGGCCTAGAGGATGTTCTGGTGCCTGTTGGCCTTGGGAAAAAGCTTTTCCCCCTGAGTCATCTGCTGTCTTTGCTTTTTGTGAGCTGGTGCTGAGATCTGGGGAAGGGGAGCTGGAAGAACCCACAGTCTCCCTGCTCCGGCAGGACAAGGTCCATGCCAGCGCAGCTGCACTGTGTTTGCTTCTCAGAGGGAATGGCAGACAGACAGCAGCATAAATAGAACAGGCCCGGCTATTCTGAGACATCAATTGAATGATCCGAGCATTAAAGAAAAAAGTAAAGTAACTCTTTTATTTTAGCTACAACTGGCAGCATGGGCTCAAGAGGAGCTGGGCAGCTCTGGCAGGGGCCCTGGTGGCCCCAAGGCTTTTGTGGTGGATGAGCCATGAGGACATCTGCTTCTGCACGTTTGTCCTCAAAGCTGAGGTAGATTGGCGGCTGCCTGCACATGTCTCCATTTTGGTGTCACACTGTCACTGTTCTGGTGTGGATGGGAAGTGATGGCATGAGGTGGGCTTGGTCTAGGCAAGGGGAAACAATGCTCAGAGAAAAGTCATGGGACCTGTTTCAGTGACATACACATGTGTGTGCAGCCAAGGATGAGGACAGGACAAGGGGGAATGGCTTTAACCTGAGAGAGGGGAGATTGAGAGGAGATCTTAGGCAGAAGTTCTTCCCTGTGAGGGTGCTGAGGCCCTGGCACAGGTTGCCCAGAGAAACTGTGGCTGCCCCATCCCTGGGAGTGTTCAAGGCCAGGTTGGACGGGACTTGGAGTAACCTGATCTAGTGGAAGGTGTCCCTGCCTGTGGCAGGGGGTTAGAACTGGATGAGCTTTAAGGTCCCTGAGATTACCCCATCCCTGTCCCCTATCCCCATCCTGGCTTGGAGGCTTTGCTGCAAGAGAAGAGAAGATGGTAGCCACCAGCTTCCAGCAGTGCAAGTGCTTGTAAATACTCATGCCCGGGCAAAACAAATACTATTAATTGGGGTTTCAACACCAAGCAGCCGCAGACAGGTTATTGAAGTGGAGGAAGGAGAAGTTTAGGGTTTTTAGTTGAATTGGGCGAGCAGGAGAGAGCCCTTCTTGAAAAAGAGGGTGAGAGTTCTTGAAGGAGCTGGTGAAAAGAGCTCTATCTCCACCAGCAACCCCAGCCATGAAGGTTTATTAGTACAGCTGTCGTGGTTTAAGCCATAAATCACACAGTTTGCTCACTCGCTCCTCCGTCTTTCTTTCCCTAGTCCCAGGGGGATGGAGAGGAGAGTCGAAAGAATATAACTCCCACAGGTTGAGATAAGAACAGTTTAGTAACTAAGGTATAACACAAACCACTACTGCTACCACCAATAATAATAATGACAAGAGAAATACAAGGGAAAAGAATACAAGCGGTCACCAACTATACCCAGCCCGACCGAGCAGTGCACCCCCACCCTTCAGGGTCTCTGCCCTCCGTTTTTGCATCCTGGGCATGACGTGCTGTGGTATGGAATACCTCTTCGGTCAGTTTGGGTCAGGTATCCTGTCTCTGCTTCTTCCCAGCTTCCCCTCCTCCCTGGCAGAGCATGAGACTCAGGAAGTCTTTGGTCAGACAAAACATTCTAAACCGTAACTATAAACATCGGTGTTATCAGCGCTGTTCCCAGGCCGAAAGTCGAAAACACAGCACTGCACCAGCTACTACGAAGGAGAAAAATGACTGCTACTGCTGAACCCAGGACAACAGCTTAATCTGAAAATGCTTTTCCTATTCTTTTTTTCCCCCCCTTTCCTCTTGTTTCTTGAAGACCACTGGTGGTTTTTACCAGGTAAACTGCACATCAGAAGGCAAAACTGTCATGTGGGATGAAGTTTTGCATTAACAGTGATATAGAGATATTTATCTCTGCAAAATGGCTTTAGTGGCAGAGTTTTGGCAAGTTCTTCTTGTGTAAAAGGGTTTTTTATCAGGGCCCTGTAAGTTATCCCATCCACTACCCAGTCATACAGTGATAGTCACAGTTGCCTTGCAGTTCTATGAACCAAGTGTTGCTACCTTTTAATTGCTGCCAGAGCCTCTGCTTTCTGATGGCCTGATGAGCAGAGCTGCAGCTGTCCCACCCCACTCATCCTCCCGGACTCACCCCTTTCCCTTTGATGATTTCAGGGACAGAGCTAAAGTTTAGCCCTGGTAGCTTAGGTCCATGAGCCATGGCTTAGGACCAGCTTGGTGACGACCAGTTTTGATGCTGAAAGATGGTGTGGAAGTGTAGATCCTCCCCACGAAAGCCCAACAGCATGCTGGAAGAAGAGGTTGGGGATGCTTCAACCCTTTGGAGAGGGGCAAGCAGAAAAAGTTACCTTTCTTTGAAAATCTCTTATTTATGAATAAAACCCAGGTAGGTTGTAGGTGCTCTGTTGGTCATCTCAGGACATCTGCCTGGTGTGATGGCCACATGAGGATGGTGGCTGGGCAGAGTTAATGCTTTGGAGCCAGCAAAGCCTCGTAACTTATGGAGTGTAACTTAGAGCATGATGTGGCTCTCTGCCTGTGGCATCAGAGTGGTTTTGGACTTTCTGCTTGCACTGAGGTTCCTCTCCATTCCCTGTCCCACAGACTGCCTGGAACTGCTGCCACTGGAGTCCATGGCATACACCATGACTCCCACACCGGTGGGGCCTGTCGGCTCCCAGTACTGCGTCTGCAAGGTTGAGTTGTCTGTCTGCGGCCAAAACCTTCTGGACAGGGATGTCACTTCCAAATCCGACCCCTTCTGTGTCCTCTTCATGGAAGTCAACGGGAAGTGGGTGGAGGTAAGTCCTGAGGTTGTGTGTATTCCCTCTTCCAGTGGTTTGCCCATGATGGTGTCTTCTCTGTGCTCCACTACAAGGCTGGTCCTTGTTCCTTCAGATGTGGAATCTCTTCTGGTCCTCCCAAGGATGTGTGCATGTCACCAGTGTGTTAACTATTCTGTGTTTTGCAACCAGTCCTTTCCCCATTGGTGCTTTTTGCTTCATGGTGGGAGTCAGATTTAACTGCACATCTCAAAATGCCAGCCTCTGGCAAAGCACATGGCAGGCGTGAAAGGATCTTGCCACTTTCAAAGTGGTCCCAGCCCCTTCTCAGTCTGCTGTAAGTTTTGAGTGCTTTGGATTCGAGTGCCTGAAATGTTGGTCCCACATGATAGTTGGATGTTGTAAGGCTCTGCTCACAATAGGGTGTTTCTAGGTGAGGCAAGATAAGCTGGTTCTTGGATCAAGGGTTGTATAGACAGCTGGTCTTCAGGTTTCACTTGAAGGGTGGCTATTTCTAGGGGCCAGGAGTGTGCTGGATGAGGGTCTGGCAGGTCAGTCCAGTGGGGAAATGCTCACGCTCTTAACACCTGTGGCCTCCTTCAAGAAGTATTTCAAGGTCAACAGTCTTTAAGATGGGCATTTCATGGACTGGGCGTTTTCCATGGAGAGGGATGGATCATGGGATGGGACGGAGACTGTTGGGAGCCAGGTGTGTGGGGAGGTTGGATTAGTTCAGCTGCAGACAGACAGCATCCAGATGGTAAATCCCAGATAAATTCTTTGCAGATATTGGTCTTTACTTCTTGGGAGATATCTCATAAATATGTGCTTCAACTGCTGTATTTAATACCAGGAGACCTTGATAAGAAACTGCAGATGATCTTGTTATTTGCTTGGTTTCAGAAGCCAGCTCCTTACAAATGGGAAATGTAATTCCTAGAAGAAGAGAGGAGGGGAGTGATCACAATGTAAACAGTGGGATTGAGTGCACCCTCGGCAAGTCTGCAGGTGACACCAAGCTGAGTGTTGTAGTTGATTTGCTGGAGGGAAGGGATGGGATCCAGAGGGACCTTTTCAGGCTGGAGGAGTAGGCCCTTGATAACCTCATTAAATTCAACAGGGTCAAGTGCAAGGTTCTGCCCCTGGGTCAGGGCAATCCCTAGTACCTGTAGACTGGAGGATGGACAGACAGAGATCAACCCTGTGGAGAATGACTTGAGGATGCTGGTAGGTGACAAAATGAACATGACCCAGCAGTGTGTGTGCTTGCAGCCCAGAAATCCCCTGTGTGCTGGGCTGCATTCCCAGAGTGTGAGCAGCAAGTCAAGGGAGGAGAATCTCCCCGTCTACTGCACTCTGAGGAGAATCCCCCTGCAGTCCTGTGTCCAGCTCTGGAGTCCTCAGTACAGGAAAGACATGGACCTGTTAGAGCAGGTCCAGAATTGGGACATGAAGATGATCACATGGCTGCAGCATCTCCCCTATGGAGACAGGCTGAGAGAACTGCGGTTGTTTAGCCTGGAGAAAAGAGAAGGCTCTAGGGAGACATCATTGTGGCCTACCTAAGTATAAGGGCACATGTAATAAAGATCAAGAAAGACTTTTTACCAAGGCCTGTAGTGATAGAACAAGGGGCAACAGTTTTAAACTGGGATAGGTTTAGCTTGGATATAAGGAAGAAATGTTTTACTGAATGGGTGGTGAAGCACAGGTTGCCCAGGGAAGCTGGGGATGCCCCATTCCTGGCAGTGTTCAAGGCCAGGTTGGACGGGGCTTGGAGCAACCTGCTGTAGTGAAAGGTGTCCCTGCCCATGGCAGGGGGCTGGAACTGGATGAGCTTTAAGGTCTCTTCCAGCCCAAACCAGTCTGTCATCCCATGACTCTCCTTTCTGCCAGCTCAGTGTGTCCCTGCTGCACTAGGATACCAGGCTCAGCAGATGTGGATGCTGCTTGCAGCCTGTGGGCTGTGGGCACTGGGGCTCTGGGCACAGAGGAACACGATGGCACACTCCTACAGCTCGGGGCACGGGGACTTGTGCATATATTTATTTTTCTTGTATGTGCCAAAGAGCTGAGGGCCACATTCATCTCCTCTGCCTACGCGCTCCAACACAGGCTTACTCCAGGGCAATACCCTGCTGATAAAAGGCTCTTTAAGGTCAGGAGGACTTTCCATGGCTGTGCCGCCCCTGACAGTGACGGGATGCAGACAGTGCACAAGGAGACATTGTGTGTTGTTCCCAGCTCTCTGCTTTAGCAGGATGAGGCTATCTCTATCTAGTCTAATGGAGCACGAGGGAATTGACCCTCAGCAGTTGTCTGAATTATTTTGAAGCATAAGTAAAATGTTGGCTTGATCCCAAAAGTCTGCTTCCCGGCATACCCACCAACTGGATGTGTATTCCTCCTTCAGGGAAGGGGCACATGCCTCATCAGGGAATGGGAGTGTCCTTCCCGCTGCCACCATAGTTCATCCAGAGGTGCCCAAATTGGCTTTCAGCAGCACAACCTTGGTCATCATGGTCATGAGGATGATCATGGGGCTGGGGCATATCCCATTTGAAGACAGGCTGAGAAAATTTGGGCTGTTCAGCATGGAGAAGAGAAGGCTGCTTGGAGACCTCATAGCAGCCTTCCAGTATCTGAAGGGGGCCTATGAGGGTGCTGGGGAGGGACTCTTCATTAGGGACTGTAGTGATAGGACAAGGGGCAATGGGTTCAGACTTAAACAGGGGAGATTTATATTGGATATAAGGATAAACTCTTTATTGTGAGAGCGGTGAGGCACTGGCACAGGCTGCCGAGAGAACCTGTGGGTGTCCCATCCCTGGCAGTGTTCAAAGCCAGGTTGGATGGGGCTTGGAGCAGCCTGGTCTAGTGGACAGCGTGTCTGCCTGTGGCAGGGAGTTGGAACTGGATGAGCTTTGAACTCCCTTCCAACCCAAACCACTCTGATTCTATGAAAAGGAGCAACACAGAAGCTATCCGTGTCCCTTCACTTATTCAGAGGATTTGGTGGAGGAGCTGTGCCTCTGGGATGACTCCATGGTGCCTCAAGCATGCAGCGCTGCTTCTTGAGGAGGGTCTGCTCTGTAGCTGGCTGTAGTTGTCACACGAATTGAAGGTTGCTCAGCATTCATCCCCCACTGAACATCACGAAAATCGCTAACCAGGATCTCACCAGACTAACAGACTAACCAGTCTGTGATTCTGTGGTTCAATGATCACCAGCAGTGCTGCTGCATCAGCAGAAGGTTTCTCTGGGGTGGGTCTCCGAGGCACATGCATGTCTCAAGATGATTTTGCAGTCAGGGTGTGTACAAACTGAACCAAAACTCCTGAGGATGGTTTTCATGATGCTGTATTGTCTGTTTATCATCCCACATAGAGAAGCTATAGTTGCAGTCTCCTTTTGCAGCAGTTCGAGTCGGGCAAGGTGCTGTCTGTGTAGTGAATCCAAACTCCAGAATCTGTGCAAAAGCACTTAGTTCCATGCCTAAAATAGACCTTTTGGCTACAGGGTGAAAGACTCTGGGCTAAAATGGCTGGAGAAAAAAAAAAAAGGAATTTTATCTTATAACTGCAATTGTAGATAGTGTAACACCTCTTTCAGTTGGTCTGAGGGAGAGCAGGTAAGCAAAGCATGGGCATGTGATGGATAGATACAAGCACTGGTGTTAGATGCAGCACAAAATGAGCAGCTGAAAGGCATTATATCCTGTAAGCCTAACAAAATTTGTCCCAATTCCTGGGAAATGAGGTGGTCTTATTTTTCAGATACTTGGACTAGTTGGGCAGCCTTTGAGTCCTTGGCCAAGGAGCTGGTGAATCAGTGGGTATCACCTAAGCTGTCCTGTGACTGATCTTGCTGTAAGTGGGGAGGATGTAGGGGCAAACCTTCTCTTACCATGGTCTGCAATTAACTTTGCTCAGTTAACTTAGCCTGGATGAGATTAATAAGTTTTCTGGCATTGATAGGTATCATTTCTTTGACTTGATTGTACTTTTCAGGAATTTCCCTTTCTGTCAGTAATGTTTCAGTCCAGAAGTTTTGATCCCAAAGCTTTCACAACACAAATGTGTGGTGGGTTTGTTTAGTTTATTATTTTTATTTTTCTCTGCTGTTTTTAGCTTCTTTTTAATTGGCACAACAGGCACTGGACTTCAGCTTTGAGCGGCAGATTGCCCGGCACTCTGTGGCTGTGGTTCCACCATGTGGCAGCAGTGGTGTGTGGGGCTGGGTGTGGATGGGTGCTGGGGAGATCCAGGGGAGGTGGGCTTGCCTGCAAGAGCCTCACTGGATGGGACGCTTAGTGGACCCTTAGCAGCTCATGCCACCATGGTTCAGAGCTAATGGGGGATGTCTGCATTGTCTTGCATGCTTTTTGGCCACAGAGGCGTGCCCCTTGCCGTAAGACAAGCCTTTACGACTGGTCTCTTCTCACAAGGAACAAGGAATAGGACAAGAGGAAGCAGCCTCAAGCTGTGTCCGGGGAGGTTTAGACTGGATATTAGGAACAATTTCTCCCCGAGAGGATGGTCAGGCATTGGAACAGGCTGTCCAGGGCAGTGGTAGGGTCATCATCCCTGGAAGCATTCACAAACGTAGATGAGGCCCTCAGTAACATGGTTCAGCAGTGACCTTGGCAGTGCTGGGGTAATGGTTGGACTTGATGATCTTAAGGGTCTTTTCCAACCTGGTTGATTCTATGATTCTTCCCCATCTGAAAGCAGTGGCCTTAATAAACACAGCTGAAGTGTAGGGGACGGATGGGGACAGCAGCATCTCAGTGACATGAACCGATCCCACTATATTGCTCCTGTGTCCTCCATGTGGGGTTAGGACAAATTCCAACTGTCAGACCTGGTTTAATAGGTGGGCCCCCTCCTTAGGACCAGCATGGCTGTGGTGGTGCCAGTGTCTGAGCTGGGTGATGAGGCTGCAGCAAAAGTTGATGCCAAGAGGAAGATTTCTGCTTGCTGTTCTTTCTAGCTGTCACATTTGTTCCCAAATACAATTATTTTGTCTCGCTGAGCTTAACAGGAATTAGAAAAATCTTTGTGAATCAGCCTTGGAAGGGTTGGGGGAGGGAGGAACAATAAACCACAGCCCGAGAAGTGACACAAAGATGGGTAATGTTTAAACGTAATCCCGCAGGAGCCATGAGAGACCTGGCCTGTGATGCTGGGAGCAGGGACAAACTACTCAGCTGCGCTCCTGTCACCTGGCTGGTACAGTGCCTTCAGCTCAAGCTTCCCTTGGCACTTGGGAGAGCACCTCCCAGAGCTGGAGCATCAAGCATCTCCCTGCGCTTGGGGATGCTTGGAGGTCTCTAGCCAAACTCCCCTTGGATGCTGAAGGATTCTCTGCCTGTATTCACTGAATGCAAGGGCTATCACTAGGGATGATTTCCTGTTTTCATTGTTGATTTATAGAACCAAGACTCTTATCCAAACAGGTATCTTTAATTAGCCTGGTTGCATCTTGAAAACCCTTGTGCTCTTCTGCTGTTGGGTGGCAAAGCCATCTCTGCTTCTTACAGAGAATGCAGACCTGTAAGGATTGCGGACAGGGAAGGCAGGAGTTGTTGGCATCCTTGTCTCTGAGTGGAGGTGGTGTGAAGAGGTCTTGTACATGATGGTCCTTGGCAAGGTGACTGGTGCGCATCAAACCAAAGACCAAACCCTGTGAAGCAATCAGCTGTGGCTGGTGATTTTGGTGTGGGTCACACTGATAACAGACAGGAGATTAAAAACTCGATTTAATCTGGTTGTTGAAGGAAACCCTATCACTCCAAAGAGTTAGCTCAAAACATGTTGGCTGGGTTTTTCTTCCCCTTCCCTGGCCCACACCTTCCAGGGCAAAACTGGAGGTGGGACTTTATGTTATGTCCTTCAGACTGGTGTCTGGGAGCAAGAGGACTGGCTTCCCTTGGTCCCCAGCTTCCCAGTAGTTCAAAGAACATGGAAGGAGCTAAAATCCATCTCTGTTACCTGCACAGTCTCATCTCCTACGCTTGAAAGAGGATTTGTGTGTGTGTTGTGCTTACTGAAATAAGGTAGACCTCATGGATGCCCACAGCTCCTCATTCAACACATCTCTGAGCAAACATTTGGTGTCCTTTGGTATGTGATGGCCACAGAGAAAGAAAGATCTGTGTGAAGATGTGTGGCCCTGGTCAGGGTACAGCCCACTGGTGTTGACATGTCTGATTCCCCAGAGTGCAGCAGGTGGCTGCTCTGGGAACACAGCATTAACTTTAGTCATTTCCTGGCAATTAAGGCAGACTAAGCGATCAACTTAGAAACCAGTGCACTGGTTGAGGTATATATAGCAACCTCACCACATTTCCACTCGGTCCCTCCAGAACCTGCCTCCCGTGCTGGATTACGTTCTTTAGGGCTAAGGTGTGTGTTTACTTTGTTATTTTTTACTTTTTGGAGGTTTTTTTTTCTTCTCTGCTGTGCTTATTCTTGGCTCCACAGCTCTGGCAGATGTCCAACAATGTAGTGCTGACATGGGGGATGCTTTCTGCAGAAGTCTTACCCTGGGAGATGGGAAGTGCAGGCGGCTCAGCCTCGCCCAGGACTGGGTGTCCTGACTGCAGGAGCAGGCAGGATGCTGGTGGGGCCATGGCATGGCTGAAGGCTCCGTGCTATCTTGCAGGCTGATGGGATGGGTCTTCCAGGCACTGAAGGCAGTAGGTTTTATAAAACCATGGTGGTGAGTGCCTCCTGCCTTTCTCCTTTAATAGCCCCTGTTACCATACCCTTGGATATGCTGGCAAAAGGCCAGTGCTGCCAGCTCCTCTGCCAGTTCTGGTGGGCACATGGCTGTTCCAGCTCAGATGTTTGGAGCTGCTGGTGCTTCCTGTGGGGCTGGCTAGGCAGGATGTCCACCAGACTGGCTGCTGCCTTTTACAATATCGATATGATATCAACAGCTGCTCTGCTGACAACACTTCTGCTTGGTTTGCTGCTTGGAGGGTTTTTCTCCGGGCTGCGGGTGTTTGATACTTGCTGAGCACTCAGGCTGTGCCACCAGCATCCTTTCTGCCCACTTTAGCTTCACAAGGATGTGCTGCATGTTGGGCTCCAAAATTTTCCTGCCCTGGTGCCTCTCAGGATGGATGATGGCCTAGTGGAGAGGATGGTAGATCCTGACTTACAAATGCAGACCCTCCTTGGCTTTCAGAAGTAAATGCACAATCTCAGTTTTCCAGTTTTCAGAGTTTCTGACACTTCGGCTAGAACTGTGGGTTATTGTCGCTGTGAAGCACCTGCTGGGTGCCTGGCTGGTGCTGCCATCCTTCCAGCCCTCCTTGGCCTGAGTTACAAGATCTGGGACAAAGCTCCATTACAGGAGGGTAGGATCCCAGGGTCTCCAGCATGGCTGTTCCCAGAATTTTTTTGCTGCCTGTCAAATTTCCTCTGCTCTTATCACTGCTCTTGGCTGCAGGATGCTGCAGACTGCAGCAGCACTTCCCCTCCAACAGGAGGTTCCCCATGTGCCTTCCAGTTTCTATCATCATCTGTGTGCTTGCCCTTCCAACCTATTGGAGACATCATTTTTTCCAGCCTGCTCACAATAGCTTGGGATGACAAAGTCCATTGAAGTCTTGTCTTCTGGGTCCTTCCAGTCACTTGTTTCTCCTAAAGTTTGGTGAAAGCTATGAAAAATGGCCTGTAGTGATTTTTTTCCTTTTTTTTTTTTTTTTTTTTTTTTGGTAGGAAAAGAAGAAACCATATGCATGTTTTGGTTTGAGATCTAGAGGGAAATGCTAGAGGGTTGCAGTTCTGGCTCATGACACTTTTGCTTGTCCTTGCTATTATCTGCACAGCCTGGAAGGAACAAGTTTAGCATTGCATCTGTGAGGGTCTGGATGAGGATCAGAGATTCCTGAGATCTTCTACTCCTGAGAAAACAGGACTTATGAAATGAAGCAAATGAAACAGCTCTGGATTCAATGAGCCTTGAGTCCATACTGAGCCTTGAGTCCATACTAAGCCTTGGCTGAGTGGGCACTCCTGTCCTGGCTGTGACTGGGGGGTCTTGTACAGCCCCGTGCACTCCATCCTTGGGAATGTAGGTCTCTGCATGAGGTGCCGAATGCTCTTAGATGGATCCCACCTTGTGTTTGCTGGGCATTACAGGCTGCATTGAGGCGTAGCTCTGCTGAATGCCTGGTGTGCTCACTTTGATGGTTACTGTGGGGTTTCTGGGTGACTCTGGCTGAAGTCAAGATGCACATTCCTGAATGCCTCTTTCTTTTTCTTCTTTGCAGCTCGACAGGACAGAGACAGCTGTGAACAACCTCAACCCAGCTTTCGCCAAGAAGTTCATCATTGACTACCACTTTGAAGAAGTTCAGAAGCTCAAGTTTGCCCTGTTTGACCAGGACAAGTCAAGCATGCAGCTGTATGAGCATGATTTCCTTGGTGAATTCTCATGCACACTGGGCGTGGTAAGTCTCTGAGGTCCTATAGCTTGCTGTCCTCCAGCAAAGGGACCCCAGATCACATCAGCCACAGGAACATGGGGGGATTAGAGCTGATGCTCTTGGAAAAGCTAATTTAATTTGCTTGTCACACTTCAATTGTTGAGGTTGCATTGTTCCCCATTAGGGCTGTTGACTGCTTGCTTGAGCCTAAGTTAGTCATAGTGTATGCTTCTGCTGGTGCCTGCAGAGAGATATCAACTGGAAGTGTTTGAGGTACCTGTATCTTATCAGGGGTTATAGTAAGCAACCTGATGACCATGTTGGATTTGGACTTAGAGATGTTTAAAGTTAGGATGTATTGTGGTCTACCTTTCTATCTCAGTTTTGAGGTTTGGTTTTTTGGTTTGGTTTTTTTTTTGGGAGAGGGTTGGTTTTTAGGAGATTATTAGAAAGCTGTGTCTATTGCATCTATATCAAATCATCTCTCCTACTTTTGGTGTGTTGGTGCAGGAATGTATTTTTTGCTCTTGTGGAAAAGCTTTCAGGACACAATGGGATTCATAAGCCTTTGGAAGGTCTTTGCATTCATGAGCCCAGACCCTGTCAGGAGTTGGCAGCTATATTCTTCAAACGTTTCTGCCCTCTGAGCTTGCTCTGACTCAGAGGCAGGGAATGAGGGGAAATTCCTCCGTTCGGCTCAGGGCTGATGTGGTACCCAGCACAAGTGTAGAGGCTGGGGAAAGCTGTCTCTGTTGTGCTTGGTGCTGGGAACAGGGAGATAGGAAACACTGTAATAAGTGGATTGGTTTGGAGAGCCAGTCCAGGGTGTTCAGGGGGGCTTGTGAATATGATTGTTTTGTTATACAAACTGCAATATGGCCCTGTACATGGCAAGGCAGGGTAAGTGACCTTACCATTGCCAACTCAAGAGCCTGATGGGTTAGAAGAGCATTGGCATTTACAGAGCTGAGATTTAACCCTGGGTTTTTGGAAGTGCTCTGTGATGACCTTATTCTGCTCCTGCAGAAATTAAGAGGCAGTGCAGGCAACAGCTCAGGCTAGTGTTCAGTGATTTAGGCCAAACCCATCCTTTACTGTTAGCTCTCTTGCTGAAACACAGCCAGCTCTGGTGTGGGGCAGTTCAGCAACACTCACTGTGATGGTCCTGATCTTGATAGAAGCTGCAAGTGGAGAATTCACTGACATAAGGAAACAGAGCTTAAACCTTGCTGTTCCTAAATGTGGCTCTGTGAAAGTTCAGGGCTCTGCAGGCTCGTGCCAGTGAGGAGCG
Organism: Ara ararauna; assembly: GCA_028858755.1. NCBI lineage: Eukaryota > Metazoa > Chordata > Aves > Psittaciformes > Psittacidae > Ara > Ara ararauna. Next base: position 70,210,360 of record CM054410.1, on the reverse strand, counting down.
TTATCTATATGCACTGGAGAAGAAGGTGGAAGTGTCTTGCTGGGTCTCCCAGAAGAGCCCAACCCTGTCTACTGCTTTGCTAGGTGATTAGCTCAAAGCATGAAGCTGGACAGACCATGCTGGGGCTGTGATAATGGTGGGAATGGGCAGCTGTTGGCAGGTCTCACTCACATCCCAGATTGGTGATTTAGCCATAGTGGCTGACAGATATGGAATAAGTGTCTCCTGTGTCTTTCGGCACAGCTAGTGGGCTTAGTGTATCAGAAAAAAGAGAGCTCTGAACTTCTGTAATCTCATGTAAGTATTTACACCCTGCAAAGAGAACTCAGCTTATGCCTAGTGTGTGTCCAGTTTTTGCAGGAGTTCCTATGTGATCTTCTTGATGACCTGTAGCACAGTGAGATAGCAGCTTAGCATGGAGGGACCTTCTCATTTTCCCTTTTTTTCCTTAAGGTTCTGTTAAGCTCCTCCCTGTGGCCAGCATGGGCTTGCAGCACAGTCAGGCTGTGGGCCAGAGGTGGACTGGAGGGGTAGAGTGTGCGTGAGGGTGCCTGGTGAGGAGAGAGGTGAAACAGGTGGATGAGGCTTGTGGGTCCAGCCACCCTGCTGTGGGTGGCTGGATTTTGTCTGGTAAGATGTTTCCATGAGTCCTTCCCCAGTTCTGAGGCACAGATAGCTCTTGGAAGGGAAGGAGAGCAGCTGTGGGCAGCAACAACCGCACAGCGAGTATCTGACTCTTCAATTTTGAGTTAGCATTGCAGCTCTGTCGGATTAGCCACATTGTTTTATTGCAGCTAGTTAGGTCTGTGGTGAGAGTTAAAAGGATAGTTGGATCATTCGTGGGCTTGTCATGACCTCTGCGGCCAAATGAAATGTAGCAGGCATCACACTGCAGGCTGGAGGGTGTCCGTGGTTTCTGCTAGGGAGGGTGGCAAGGAGATTCTGCCTCCCTGGACAGTGTGCCACAAATGTCTAGTTGCACTGGGTAGTGATACCTATGCGTTTATGGATCAAAAGCACCATAGGAAAAGCAACTGAAACTCTCTTGCAGTTTAAAACCATCACCTGTTGTCCTATCGCAGCTAATGCCTTACTAAAAAGCCTCTCCTTATCTTAAGGACTGTAGTGATTGGACAAGGGGTAATGGGTTTAAACTTAAACAGGGGAAGTTCGAGTTAGATATAAGGAAAACGTTCTTTACTGTAAGCATGATGAGGCACTGGAACAGGTTACCCAAAAAAGTGGTAAATGCTCCATCCCTGGCAGTGTTCAAGGCCAGGTTGGACAGAGCCTTAGGTGACATGATCTAGTGTGGGGCCTGCCCACGGCAAGGGGGTTTGACCTACATGATCTTAAGGTCCTTTCCAGCCCTAACAGTTCTGTTATGCTATGATCTTTCTTATAAGCCTCCTTTTAGTACTGAAAGGCCACAATAAGGTCACCCTGGAGGGAGAAGAACATTTCTGGGGAGTAATGGGAGGAATCTAAGCATGGCTGGGTCACCTGGATGTCAGGAGAAACAAGACATTTCATTGCATGTTTTTTTATTGTCACTATTATTTTCTGACTGTGTGACATAAGACCAAAGGTGGAGGCAGAAGAGTGGGTGGGACTGCACATTTTAAACTGCAAACCCTACATCTCAAAGGTGTCCTCCCTAGGTATGGGAGCAGAGCACAGGCAGTTCCAGTAGGTTGCTCCATCCCCATGTGAGGGTCCAAGCCTCTTGGAAGAAACTTACAGGATCCGCGGATCTGGAGGGGACTGAAACTGAGTGAGCTGAGAAAAATCTCAAGTGATTCCATTCAGCTCCTGTGTCATCCTGTCTGGCCTCTTACAAGCCAGAAGTGAAGGGAGAGCATGCCTTTGGGGGATGCTGACCTCTGTGCCTGGCTTGTGTCCAGAGCAGTGCTGGGGGGGAGCATCTGGCTGGTAATTGGGATTCACCAATGGAAGTATGTCCCAAAAGAAAGTTGGTGGCAGGGTGATGTTAGAGGTATTTAAAATGCGGTCTGAAAAGTTGAGTTATGATTTTTATAGGAGCAAACCACAGTAGCTCTGTTTGTGTGAGGTCCCACCGATCTCTTCCACGCAGGAGCTGGTCCCTGGGTTCAGCGGGAAGTAATGCTTCAGCCTCTTGTGCTGCTCTGCACTGCTCAGCAGCTGTCCTGCGCCTTGTGGGCTCAGGTAATAGTGGTGACATTCACAGTATCATGGTCATGCCTGAGTGTGATGCCTTTCTTCTACTCTTAATCAGAATTAACTGAGTCACTTATGAGACTGCTTTTGATCACTTGTACAATCATGACTTTATTTTCTTTGGCTTCTCTAGATTGTCTCCAGCAAGAAAATAACAAGGACTCTCCTTCTGGGGAATGGCAAGCCAGCTGGGAAAGGGATGATAACGGTACAGTTATTCCTTTACATTACCTACTGTGTGCAAAGGTGGATAATAACCTGGGGGCAATGCAGGGCACTCACCTGGGGTCCAGGAGACTTGGTTTTATCTCATGAACATTTTTCCCCTCCTGTTTTTCTGCCCACTTTGGTCTCTTTGGAGCACTGTATATTCTGGGCAGGGACCATGTTGCCTAGATTCTGCCTGGTGCCCAGGGCTGTGAGACTTCAACGTCTGCTTCGGTCTCTGAAACAAGAGAGTTTCTTGTTCCAGATTCTCTCAATCTGGAGAAGTATAAAGTAAAACCCTGCTGATGCTCTTTGTTATCTGGTACAACATGGCTGCTCAGCCTTCCCTGGCACTGCGGGAGGTGAGAGGGCTGATGCCTTTGCTGGCAATGTGTGGTTTTTTTTGTAGGAAGACGATGGGAGCTGTGCCGTAGCAACAATTCTCATAGCAACAGCTGCTGCTTCTGATGCAGACCCCTTTGGGCAGTGGCCTACCCACTATAGATGTCTTTAGCAATGGGGTTTTTTAAAAGAAACGACTAAATTTAGGTGCATTTCGCTCCCACGACATTGTCCATCCTTTTTGATCTCTTCTGTGTTTTGGGTTTTGTGAGACACTCAGCTGGGTAGCAAAAGTGTGGAGGAAAAAGCCAGCAAGGAGTTAAACTTCCACCAGGTTTGAAAGTCCCAGGACCTGGCTGCTGCATGTGCATCTCCACTGCTGTTTGCTCTAGAGGCTAGGAAGATGCTGCCAGCTTTTCTCTCTTAATCACTGCAGTTAGTCTTTAAACAAAATAGTAAAAGCCACACAAGCACATGCCCTGGCCCCAAGGTGTGTGTTAGCTCTTGACACCTACTTCAGTGCTCAAGAGGGAAGAACTCGACCAGATTAAAAGCTTCCAGTCAAGTTCAAAGGTTACACGTTATAAAAAAGGAGGGTCAGGAATGTGTCACTAAAAATCAAAGGGTCTGAGACATCTGCTTAATTTTGTACCATTGATGTGATTTTCTGATCTGCTGATTTGGTTTTTTTTCCCTGGCTTGGGCTGGGTGATGACAACAGGGTTGTGTGTGGTGGGCACTTTTCCCCACTGCTTGGCACAGCACACTGCTGGAGCATGGACTATGGACACTATCGGAGAAGCAGGCTCCAGCTTTAGACTGACACAGATAAAACATGGAGTTTGGAACCAAAGCCTGCCTTCCTTACCCCTGCGCTCTTTGATTTTGTCCAAGTATCCAGTTCCTTAACAGAGATGCCACAGGGGTGAACGCAGCAGAAGAACCTTGGTTGGGTGGATGTGATTGCTGGAAGAGATGGGGGAAAATCCCAAAGCAACCTGCTGTATTTGTAAAATCAACTCTGAGACCTTGCTGCATGCCTTTGCTGGGCACAGAGGTGGGGATGTTGTTACTGTCCATGCTGGTTAAGAGAAGATGCCACCAGCAGCCTGCAGCAGTGTGGCACAAGGATGTCCCTGGCTTGTCTGCACAGTCCAGCTTTTCTGTAGCCTGCAATGAGCCCTAAAATGCTGGACGCTGACTGAGTGTGGTTTTGTGGGGATCAGCAAAAGGCAAATTTCATCCACTTCACTACAGCTCCTCTTCCTCATGCTGGTTGTGGTGACTGTGAGTGCCCAATGAGGACTAGGTGGGACAGAAATTCAATGCTGTGCCTTTGCAGTAGGGAACTTTTGACTTCACATCTATACAGAGCAGATGAGAAAACTGGGTTTTGCATGTGGTGAATGGGTCCTTTGTGGACCAAAGAGTTGTGTTTGCCATGGAAAGGCTGGGAGGTTGTTCAGGATGTTAAAGAGCTGCCCAGGCAGATTCAAAAGCTGCATCTCTGCAGACTCCCTGGCTCTCCTGAGTGCCAGTAACCCCCTGACTGCTCATTCTGCAGAAAGTTATCCCCTTTATTTCTGCAAGTTTTTCTACAAACCTTGCTGTGATTACTCCACGTACCTCCATGAGGAAATACCTCCCTCCAGGACAACCTCCTTGAGCAAACAGCTGCACTTGGAAGCACCGTGTGTGAGGGAATTGTCCACCCCATGCTGCCACACGTGAGGATGCTACAGCCAAGGATGATAGGGAATGGCTCAGCCCACCACAGGGAGCGGAGGAGGAAGAGGTGCGGAGCAGATGCTTGGGCAGGACACAGCCTTGAGGAGATAAAATACAAATGATTCAGAAAATGGCTGGTAACAGAAGTGAATAAATGTGGAGTGGTGTTTTTTTTGTTCGAAACATTCATTTTCTTAAAATACCAAGAGACTCATTAGACCACGTTCCAGACAAAACTGGCCCACTGGTGGCTGGCAGCTGAAGCCCTTTGGGAGCGTCTGTGAATAGTCTCTTAAACTGAAGTAATCTGGGTTGTGCTTCTGCCTGCTGCAGTGCCTCAGGAGCAATGGTGGAGTTTTCACTCTTGTGGTTGCCTCTTCAAGTGATTGTAGGGATATGTGGCTCAAGTCCTTGCTCCCACTGGCATCTCCACCAAAGGATGGGGCAGCTGGTTTTTGCTGTGCCCAGCCTGGGGCAGGGAGGATGAGGTGGCACATCTTGCACGCAAGGTTTTCTATGGCTGCTGCTTTCTCATGGCTCGGTCCTTGGACCTGAGCTCATCAGGTCCTAGGTCCTGATGAGCCCTGATGCAGAAAAGCCATGTGAGACCAGCTCAGGTATGACACACAAGAAAGGAGCTTCATTTTAGAGCCAATGGTATGGGGGAAGGGGCTGTTTGGGGAGTCCTGGCACCTCATTCTCCCTTCAGGTTGTCCATTCAAAAGGCTTAATTGTACCTGAAATTCAATGCAATGTTGCCTTGCCTTTCAGATAGCTGCCCAAGAGCTCTCTGACAACAGGGTGATTACTCTGAGCATGGCTGGCAGAAAACTGGATAAAAAGGTGAGTGGGGTTCTGACTGGGGGATGCAGTGTTAAACTTCTGACCCTTGTAGGCTAAAGAAGTCTCTGCTTTTTGACATAGCAGTGACATAAAATAGTCCTGCTGGAGCAAGCATCAGGATAAGGCTGAGGGGTTCAAGTCCTGATGGTGCCACTGGGTACACCCTTGCCTCAGTTTTCCTATTGGCACATATTGCTTTCTTCATCATGCACACTGAGATGGAAAGATAATGTGTGGCACAGGATCTGCATGCTTGCGTGTCCTAAAGACACTACTAGATACACTACTTTAGTGGCTGTCATTTGGAAATGTCTCCTGACGGAGCCGGCAGTGTTGATGCCCCTTGAACCTCAGAAGTGCTGACAGCTCCTGGCTCGTTGCCTTCAGTCCCTCTGGAAACAGAGTGAACATCATCTTGTGTCTCAAACAGTAAGCCCCATCTTTTCTGAGGAAGAAGTGTTGACTTCATGATGTCAGGTAGTGCCTGAGTTTTGCTTTGGAAATGATATGCAGAAAATCCAGAACTTCTCTGAATAAAGCCATCTGACCTTATTTACCAGGCAACCAGCGATATTCCTTTTAAGCCAGTGCTGTTGCTAAGCGATCAATGGGAATATTATCTTTCCCTTCTTCCTAGTCAGAGCTTGTGTTACTGGCAGGATAGCCCTCAGTTTTTAAACTGGGGTAAAGCAAGCATCCATGCAGAAGGGTATTTGCTGGGGCAGAAGACGTTGTTTGTCCAGTCCTGTTGTCCAAACCAGATGGATGTTTGGTTTACCCAAGTGTTTTTCCCACTTGCACTTGCGGGCCGCAGCTTTTTTCTTGCCCTCCTGCTTGCCCTGCCTAGTGCAGAGAACCAAATGCCCCTGCTAGGAAATCCCCACATGACTTCATAAATGGTCTTGAAAATGTCTGGCATGTGGCTGAGGATCAATCCCCATGCATTGTCAATAATGGAACAGTTTTCTTCCAGCACCCCAAGAATAAGCCTCTGCTCCCTTGCAAAGCAAGGGATGGGATTTCACAGCAGGCTTGGTGCCCTTCCTTCAATATTCAGGGTCCCTTTGCAGCTGTGGCCATTGAGAAGATCAGGGCCAAGAACCTGGGTCCTCCCTGCATGCCTGAGGCACACCTCCACTTGTTGTATCAGCCACTTCGTTGATGGCACCATATGCCCGATGTGCAGGAGTTGCCTTTTTAATCAGGTTTGCAACCAAGCTTCTCTACCAGACATAACCTATTACATCTTCTGATATTCTTCAACTAGGACACAATACCTGTGGATCTGCTGTCCTTCAGACCCACAGTCAAGGTACAGAAATTCAGCATCTACCAGGTTACACAGGGATAAGGACTGTGATATACTTTCTTGGTCTCCATCCAGTTTATCAGCAGGTGTCAGCAGAAAGCTCCTCCCTCAGTGAATGCCTGCTGAGGGGGTTTCTGTGCGGACTCTTCAAACAGCACAGCACTGCTCGGAGTCCTGCTTATACGCAAAGGATGTTCATGTCACTTCACAGAAATTCAAATAGTCTCTGAACAAGGAAATTGGATGAAACACAATTCTTTGTGGTCATTATTGGCAGCTCCCACCATGAGCACCCTAAACCTGAGACCTTTCTCAGGCTGCAGGCAGGTCCTCCTCCTCATTACATGTCCATGTTTTCTCCACCTACAGCTCACTACCTTGCTTTACATGCCAAAGCTGCACAGCAGGAGCACATCAGCAGCAGAACCAGCCTGAGGCTCTTGTTCCTTATCAGGAATATGATCAGAGCATGGCCAGCTCTTGGGAGAGTTGTTTTAAGGAAAAATCTCTTGCAGAAAGGGGGTACTTTCACCTGGTACCAGCCCTGGTGAACTCAGAGCTGTGCGTGCCACCGCAGCCATGGGGACAGCCAGAGGGCAGCGATGCTTCAGCATGGCTTGGGAAGAGCAAGCACTTCGAGTTGGGACTGCTGTTGGAAGCTGTGGTTTGAAGAGGCACCTGGTGGAAGTGCCACCTCCATCATCACCCTCCTCATCCGTGGTGTGCAGGGACCCGTTTGGATGATTTAGATTCTTGGATCAGTTTGCAGACTGGTCTGGTCTGCTGAGCTCCTGTGGTTGCTGAGCTTCCATCTCCTGCCAGGTTTGCAGGAGTGAGGTGTTTGTTGTTTTGATGTTTTAAAATAGCAGCATGTAATCCTGTGGCTTGGAGGCATCTCCCACCCCATTTTGAATGGAGTAATATTGAATGGGCTTGCAGACCAGGCTGCTCCACATGGATGGCAGCTGCCGTCCTTCAAAGCTCTCTGCTGCCATCTGAGCTGGTGCCTCCACTAACCCTCGCTGGGCTGGCTGTTGAAACTGCACTGGGTTGCAAGCTAAGCTAGCAAAAGCAGGGTCAGGTACCCATTGCTGCTTCTTTAATCCATCAGTGAAGCTTGAAAGTGCCAAGGCCAGGCACTGTGAGTGAGCAGGATCAGAACTGTGCCATAACCCTAACCCAGCAGAAAAAATGGCTTGGGTTTCTCTTCTGCAAATGTTTGAAAAAGGGTAGGAGAAAATAGCCCCATGTTGTCAGAGCACATCCCTGTGAGCCTTTTTGGTCTGCTGTTCTGGGCAGAAGAATTCTGACTGAAGCAGTTTTTTGTTTCTCCAAGCCCAAACACTTGGCAGTGATTTGCCTTTCTGGCTGGCTTTGGAAACAGGATTTGGATACAAATGTTAATGGGTTTTCTGCTGGAGCCTCACTAGAGCCTGTGTCTGTCCCAGCCACCACTTCCCATGCTGGCTGTGGACAGGAGCTCCTTGGGCGACCATGCTTCCTCCTCCTCCACGAGCAGTCCCCTGCATCCCTGCTGTGTCACTTGGAAGCCCCAAAAGCTCCTGTTCAAACTCTTAAGAAGTCCCTCCAGCTCTTTGCAGGACTCAGGCATCCACATCCCTCTGGGATGAAAAACCCAGCTGCAATGGCTTGAGTTCTCAGTAAATAATTTGGGATATTTTGGGCTTGTTTTTTCGTTCTCCACTTCCTAGTCTTGCTGAATGGGAATGGAGTTCTGTGTCGGAATGCTGTAGTTTCCCTGCGTGGGTGCCACCAGCGCCGCCCTACTCCGCTGCAGGTGCCCCCATGCATGGCAGGGATGCTTTTTTCTCATGGGACACGTATTTCTTGTAACCAGCAGCCCTTTAGTGTCTTTGAACATCTGAGGAGACAGGCAGGAAAGGCAGAACACACTGACTCAGGGCTGCCTATCTCGGCGGGTGTTACATGGTCTCTGTCAACACCAGGGCAGCTTGCTTCTGAAAGATTTCTTCTGCTTATACTTCAGTGCTGTGTGGAGGAGGGTGGGTTTTTTTTCATTTTTCCCCAAGACAGTCGTGCACTTCATAATTCTGTTTTTCCTTTGAGGCTTTGGATGTTTTTCCAAGCCCAAACGCAGCTGCCTCCCATCTGGGGCTGTTTTCCATGGCATCTGTGTCCAGAGAGCTCAGTGGTGCCAGGGCACATGCTGGGGTGCTGACTCTCCTGCAGCATCAGTGCCAAAATGTGGCACAAAAGTCCATGGGGTCGTGTGGCCAGGGCATGGAGGTGTGGCTGCTGGTTTGCTGGCGTGCTTGTGAGCCGCTCTCATGAGGACTGTGGGGTTGGCACTGCTTGGAGAAGGAGGTGCCTTGGACTGGCTGCTTGCAGTGCACTGTGTGACTTGTCTTGCTTTTCTCCCACAGGACCTGTTTGGAAAGTCAGACCCTTTCTTGGAGTTCTATAAACCAGGTGACGATGGGAAATGGATGCTGGTCCACAGAACGGAGGTGAGTGCAACTCTAACCCAAGCTGCAGAGACGCAACAATTCCTTACATCAGCTCCTCTTGCCCTTCATGGCACTATCTCACCAATAACCCATAAAATGTGGTGGGATCCAGGGATTTCTAAGACTTACGGCTGCCTTCCAGGTAACCAGTTGAGGCTGCTGGCCTCCAGTGGATAAAGATTTACTGAGGCTAGCAAGGACCTGAGATCTGTTCTGTATTATTCCCTCCTGTATCTATCAAGCAGAGAGGGAGATGGTTTTCTAACCCATGTTAACTGCTACACTCAGCCTGGACATGGGCTGAGCCCTGGGCCACTCTCCCTCCACTTGCATGACAGCAAGATGATCTGTGACCCGGGCAAATGGTGGAGGGAGGTGGCCTAGTGAATAGCAATGGGGAAAGGTTAAAATGAGCTTTTGCCAGATCCTCAGCTAGGAGGATGCTCAGGTGTCTCCAGGTGTCTCCAGCTTCAGAGCACAAGCACTTGGCTCATGTCTAGTGGAGCTGCAGCTCCAGCCAAGAAGGTTATACCTATACCAGGGTGTTTATTTACTAAGTCTTGCAGTAAGCTGTTTTCTACCACTGCTGTGCAGTCCATGAGGATTTCACCCACTCACACCAGGACGTGTGTAACATCCCATGATCTGTAGTACTGATATGGGCTTACCCTAGTCCTGCTCTTTTTTTTTTTTTTTGTGCTTTCCCACACTCATTTCCATGCATATTGAATTCCTACCGAACTTAATATCTCTCTTTGTATTTCTGCGGGAGCAGGCTAGGATCTTGTTTGGTTGTTTCCTCCTGGTTTAGTGTGGGTAGCAGGGCTTTGACTCACCAAGCTATGTTTCTCAGACACATGGGGATTCAGAGTGACCTTCAGCACTTCCTCCTGGAAGAGGCGTGGGAATTGGGAACATGGCTTTGCACCAGCCATCGCTGATAAGCAGGTCAGGTTTATGGGGAGCAGAGGTATATACTGTTTTTTCCCCTGGGTTGCTGCCCAGTTTCTCCGCTCTCCTGATTCACTGGAAAAGGGTCTAGCCAGGTTTTGTTTCAAGTAATGGGTGCTCTAACAGTTTGCTGCTTTCCAGCCCCAAATGCATCCCATTCACCTCAGAGGAATTCCACACCATGTGACCATCTATGTGTTTTGAGGCTGGATATGAAGAAATAAGGTTCCCCATTCTTACAGCTTTTGGTGTGGAAATATAACCAGCTCTTGATCTGATGCTGGTATTCCCTGTGCCCTGATGGAGGTATCTGGCAAGGAAGGATGAGGGTGCTTATTACAGCTGGTATTGAAGCATCAGTGTGGATGCCCAGCTGGCTGCCATGCGATGGAGATGCCAGATCCTTCTCCAAGCGCTGCAGGGGCTGGCTGACAGCACAGGCACCATCTTGGGGTGCATGGGCTCCCACTGCTCTTCCCAGCCTCCTGCAGGAGGAGTTTACAAATTCTTGATTAAACTGTGTTTGCAGCATCAGAGTTTCTTTTGCCTGGTCTCACATCATAGCCTGTCTGTAAAACAAGATGCCTGTTTCAGGTCTTGTGTGGCTGTTTGCCTGCAGCACCAGCCATGGACCTCTTCCAGCTGTGCTGTTGCTGCTGCAGCTGCAAGGGTCCACAGTCCTCCAATCCCTGTGTTTGCTTTGCACACAGAAGGGTTAATCTGCCACCCATATCCAGCTTTCTAATACTCACATGAATCTCTCTTTTAAAGCACGACACCTTCGTGAAACAGGGTATTCACCTGCCCACAGGCATCTCTGAGGTACATGGCATGTGCCTGGAGCCTGCCAGTGTTTGCTTTGTTTCCACCTAAGCAAACAATTGTATTCTCTTAGGAAATGTCAAAAAGCATCAATTAATATTTCTCCAGCTGAGGCAACCAATGTTACTGAAATGAGGCAGGAGAGCTGGATGTGCCCAGGGCTGTTTGGCTTTCCTGGCTGGTTGCAGCACCCCACTGCTCCATCTTCTTGGTGGTCAGACCCCAGATGGATATAGTCTGCCCTGGGATGCTGGGAGGGAATAAGCAATGAGTAAGGTGCAAGCAGTGGGATACAGAGGGTGTAAATAGTAGGTCCTGGCCTTGGTCTGGTTGGGTAAGTGTTGTGCCCATGCTCTGGGCTTGGTTGTGCCCATGCTACCCAGTCTGCTACAGCCGTTTTCTCAAGCAAGTTTGTTTAATTGCCTCAGAGATGTAATGCAAACGAATCTGTTGTAATTCACAAGTGCTACAGCCTGAGAAGGAGGAGGGATGCTGTGTCTAAGTTAGGAAGGCAGAAGAGGGCTAAGATGGAGCTTCTGCAGCTTGCTAGGCCTGCCCCACTGAGAACCTGGTAAAGGGCTGGAGATGTGTCCCTGCTTTGTGCCAGTCTCTCCCAGAAGATGTGTCTGTTGTAACAGCATCCCTCTGTTCCCACCTTGCAGGTGATCAAGTACACGCTGGACCCCATCTGGAAGCCCTTCACTGTGCCTTTGGTGTCACTGTGCGATGGAGATGTGGAAAAGCTGATAAAGGTAATGAGGGCCCCTTCAGCTTTCATCATGGTGGTCAGCCTCTGGGACTGATCATTAAACATCTAAAACCCCATGCCTGGTTTATTAAAAATACCCCAAACCAACCAAAGCAGAACAACCCACAAACCTCCCCAAAACCCCACCCTTGTTTGGGATCTCCAACAGGAAAGGTTGGGAGCTTCAGCAGGTCTCCTTGCAGGAGGTAGTGTCTGTATCTGATGCTGGTTTGTGCTCCTTCCACCATAGGTGGTGTGTTACGACTATGACAGTGATGGAGGACATGACTTCATTGGGGAGTTTCAGACCTCAGTGGCCAGGATGTGCGAAGCTCAAGATGCCTTTCCGGTAAGTGCTGACACACTTTCAGGGAAGAACAAGAAATGGGCTCCTTGGAGCTGACAGTGGATTTTGGTACTAGCTCTGAGACCCTCAACCTGTTCTGAGAGGCCAAGTCCAGCCACCTTACTCCTTCCACCTACACCATAAATGACCAAGGCCACAGTTGTAGCTGAAGCATCTGAGCTAAAGAGAGAGCTAAGGCAGTCCTGGGCTCCGCTGAGATGTCTAAAGCAGCACCCATGGTTTGGGGGATGCCCTGTGGTTTGGGGACCAGAAGGCAACATGTGACATGCTGCGCTGGTTTTGTGGCCAAAGGTGTCCCCATCTTCCACTTGAAGTTTTGGACAAAAGCCTTGGCAGAAGCCACCTGATTTGAAGGCATGTTGTGAAGACTCATGGAGAAGCAGGGATGCTGTCATTGCTAGTAGTACTGTCTGCCCTAATTATTCATGTGTTTGACCCACCATATCCCCAGCAGGTTCTGTGCCTGCAATTCCATCATTAAATACCTGTAACTCACTCTGATTCTTTTCTGTCTCATCAGCACTTTGAGAGGCATGGAGGGAGGGTGCCCGTGGGATGTGGCTGCTGGTGGCATCTGCAGTCCACAGCACAGACCAGCAGCACTTTCACACCGGTGTCTGCCTCATGTGTTACAGCTTGAGATGGAGTGCATTAACCCCAAAAAGCAAAAGAAGAAAAAGAATTACAAGAACTCGGGGATCATAATTGTCAATTCCTGCGAAGTGAGTATAATGGTGGGATGTTTCTTTCTGCTCCTGTCTAGGCTCGGCTCTTTCTGAGCTCCCCCATCCCTTCTGCCTCCAGTGCCCATGCATTTACAAGTGCAGGTCCAGCAGAGCGTGAATCAAAGTGTGATTTCCTTTCTGCCTGGGTATCTTGCCACTTGGAGCACCTGATGTACCAACTTGCTGGTTCCACCCTATGCCCAGGTAGCCACAGACCCAGGAGGAGGTGTTCAATACGGGCAGCATCTGCACAAAGCCCAAGCTTTAGGTGCTTACCAACTCCTTGGTGTCAGGTCAGGTGAGAGGGGTCTTTGTTCTGAGCTAAGGTCTTGAAGTCCTCCCTTTGTATGGCACCAATACAGCTTTTCCCACACCAGATCTGCAGGTGGCATGAGACTGTTTTGGCCATGGGGAGAGGACCTTCCATTCATTTCACCATAACGGACACTTCCAGCTTTCAATGACCTCTGTCTGGGCCTCCCAGCCCAGATCTGGCCCAATATATAGCCCTGCTTGTCCTCATATGACTTGTGAACTGCCAAAATGCTGCCATGGGAGTCCCAGGTGGTTTTTCCCATTACTCTGACAAGTGGCTGAATGCTCCCAAAGGCCCAACCCCGCAGTGACACAGGCTTGGGCACTTTCTGTGGTTTTTCTGGTATTTTTTTGTTCTGCAGTGGTGAAGATTGCTGAAACACTCCTTGTTTTGGTTTGGTTTTCTTTCAGATAACCAGAGATTTCTCCTTCCTGGACTACATCCTGGGAGGCTGCCAGCTGATGTTTACTGTAAGGACTTTTGCTCCTCTTTGCCCAGTAATAGTAACACATATCTAACAGTCAAAACCAGGGAGGGAGGTTCTGCATAAGATTTGGCACCAGCTTGGATGGCTTTTCATGGCAAAGAGGAGCTGCCTTGTTTTGCTGTTAAACTGCGTGGGTTTGGGGTGTTCAAGGATTGTTCCTGTGATGCTCAGGTGCATTCAGTAGCCTGGAGGGAGCTGGCTAGACTTTGGCTGAAGGTCAGACTTACACAAAGACCCCCTGCCCCTTCTCAGAATGTTACTGGCTTTTCTCCCCATCGCAGGGGTTTTTGTGGAAGCTCTCCTTATTTTGAAGCCAGCTGAGAGGCTTTGGGCTGTTAAGGAGACAGTTTTCTGCATTTTTACTGCCATTTCCACCTTCTTTCAAGCTGGATCGCGCCTTGGCACGAGTAACTAACTGAGGACATTACAACCCTGAGTGAAACCACCACGACGCAGAAGTGGGGTTTTCAATTTCTCCAAACTTTTCTGGTGCAGTATGCAGAGAGCTATGAGCACTCACAGGATTTCAGTTTGTATTTTGTTGTTTCATCTAAAAACATGGTGGAGTGGGAGAGTAGGAGGAGAAGGAAGAGTTGTCATAGGAACAGGAGCGATTGGGAGAGCTTTTGTATGCTGTTCTGCCTCTGTGTGCTCAGGCTGTGGTGCTGGAGAGTGAAGAGAAAATCATTAACTTTACTGTTTGCATCGAGCTCTTGTGTGAATTAGGCTTGAATAATGAAATCTCCCCACACCCCATCTAAAGATCTGCCAGTTACTGGAGGGCTCCTCCGCTGCCCAAGGCATCTTTGGTCCAAAACCCCAGGTGGGTTTGCGATGGGTGCAACACTGCAGGAGCACCGGAGCTGGGAGGAGGCCACTGCTGCACATGCCCCTGCAGTTTGGAAATGCAGCTGGTGTCCTCTTAAGGAGGAAGGTGGTGGGGAGAAGGGCTAAAGCCACAGAGGAGAGGAGCCTTGTGTCCAGCTGCTTGCTTCATGCTGCAGGCAGCTGCATCCCTCTGGAACCTGTAGCCCCAGTGCTGCTCTTCGTGGCGTTGCTTGTCTGACTCCACTGGGCCCCCCTACTGTGCCTCCCTTTCCTTCTTGCTCTTCAGCTGTGCTTGTGGTGGCTCAGCAGGAACTTGGCACACAGGCATGGGTGTTACAACATTTTTGGTAAAGCTGTAAGGTTGTTTGATGAAGAAGTTGGGTTTTCATAGAACCATAGTTTGGGTTGGGAGGGAACTTTGAAGATCATCAGTCCAACTTGCCCTACCATGGGCAGAGACACCTTCCACTAGACCAGGTCGCTCCAAGCCCCTTCCAACCCGACCTTAAACACTGCCAGAGATGGGGCAGCCACAGCTTCTCTGGGCAGCCTGTGCCAGCGCCTCGCCGCATTCACTGAACAACAGTTTTATCTCCAATCTAAACTTACCCTCTTCCAGTTTAAAACCATGTCCCTTTGCCCTGTCGAGCCTGTTTTACCAGCCAGCCTGGCGCAGAGTGGTGGCATATCCTGGGCTGTGACTATTTTCTTGCCCCAGCCAGGCTGAAGTCCTTTCTCATCCAGATCACAGTTCATCCTCTCCCATTACAGATATGGAACAAAATTCCTTGTGAATCCCCTGAGCTCAATTTAGCCCTGGAGTTATTCTGGGTTTTGCATATTTGCTGAGCAAACAAGGCGAGCACAGTTGTGCCACCTGCTCGCCTCTTTCCGGCTCTTCCTTCCCAGTCATTTCAAAACAGGTGGTTCAGCATCTCCTCTGCTGACCAGATTTAACTCAGTCTGTGATGAGCATTTCTACACGTCTTTAAATAGCAAGCCTAATTGAGGAGGAAGAAGAAGGAGTGCCTTGCCGACAAAGTCCCCTGAGAGCTCAGCATACACTGGTCCTCAGGAAAGCCCAGTGAATCCTGCAGGGAAAGATCTGCTCAGGGCTGTGACTCATTGATCAAAGACCTTGAGGTCCAGGTGCCCTGGTGGCCCTGGCTGCTTTAGTGTCCATGGATCTACTCAGTTCCTGAACTTAACACTTTGGAGATGGTCAGCGAGGATCCTGAGCTGGAGATGGTATGGCCTGCTGCAGCAGCAGGGGCTGCTTCAGGACATGATTTGTGATGCTGGCTGATGAAATATGTAGGTGTAATAGCAAATGGCTTTGCCTAACTTAGTATTGAATCAGCTTTTTTTAGCGAAGGTGAAGAGCTGTTAAACTTTTTCAAGTTTGAGGTTTGGGTCTGGATGGGGCTGTATGTGGACCTCAAAGGCAATGAAGGCTTGGTTGCCAGGTCTGTGGTGATGTCTGCTAATGGAGAATGGGTCTGTGCTTCTCCCTTGTCCCCCAGGTTGGGATTGACTTCACAGCCTCCAACGGGAACCCTCGAGACCCCTCCTCTTTGCACTACATCAACCCCATGGGGACAAACGAGTACTTGTCAGCTATCTGGGCTGTTGGCCAGATCATCCAGGACTATGACTCGTAAGCACCATGCCCCTCTGCCTCCTCCCCATTTTGTGGATGTTTTCCTGACTTCCTGGGGGGCTGATGGGATGCATGTATCTCGATTTCCCAGCTGCAAGGCCAGGATTAAATAACACGTTGATTTTGAAAAGCTTCTTGGAGAAAATTTCCATATACATTGGGATGCAGGAGGAAGACAGGGTAAGGACAAGGCTTCTCCTCTCCCCCCATCACTGCTGTTGAGAGAAAGGGTGCCTTAGCAAAGGTGGAGCATCCACTTGGTGCTTTCTTGCTGCAAAGGCAGATGCCCTCAGCTTGCTGGTATTTGCCTTGTTCCCCAGTCACCCTGAGGGTACAACACAGAAAAACATCATCTTAGACGTCAAAAAAGAAGACAAAACAGGAATCTTGGTCTCACCATAGTGGCTTTTGTGGCCAAAATGGATAGTTAATTTTTGTTTTAAATCTCTAGGGTTACATTTCTGCAGGAGATGCAGGTGTTCGGGCAAGAGGATGCTCCTGATCCCTGTGGGTAATGAAGCAAAGCTGAGATCTTAGTTTTCTCTAAGGATCAAAAGCCAAAGGCAGACATATATTCTGTCTCTGTTCAGCTCCTGATTTTTAAAGGCACTGTGTTCTGGGGGAAGGGAAAGCTGGCTCCTTTTCTAGCTGTCACTCACTGTAGCTGGGTGTTGGGGAGCTGGTATCATGGGGAGGCCATGGCAAGAGCTGTGCCAGCCTGCTTCCTGTGTGTGAATACACCCACTGTTTTGCTTCTTCTCTCTTAGAGACAAGATGTTTCCTGCTCTGGGATTCGGCGCCCAGCTCCCACCAGACTGGAAGGTGAAGTGTTGTGGCTAGCTGCATGTCTGAAAGGGGTTTGTCCTGATATTGCCTGGGCAGGAGCGGAGCTGCTGGGGCTTCACCAGCTGGCTCAGCTGGGGAAAAACTGCCGGGCAGAGCAGGAACGCGAAGATGAAGGATTTCAACGGTGGAGAGTGAGGTGTGACAGTGTGGGTGGACCGTGAGGTGGGGATGGGGCATGGGCAGCTCATTCCTCTCTTCTAAGTTGGTATGAAAGCATCAGCTCCCTGGCATTAATGGGCAGAGCCAGCATTGATTCATTTTCTGGCAAGAGGCAGGAACAATTCTGGGCGGGGGAAAAGGCCACTGGATGAATGTGTCAGATGGTGGCAAAGCCTGCAAGGGGGCTGGGAGCTGGTTAGCCTTGACATGATGCAGCCCACAGAGCCAGCAAGACATGGAGGAGAGGGATTTTCCTCAAAAACACGTTGACCTTTTGTTGGGATTAGGCACCAAAGGAGTTAAAGACACCCTTGTTCTGCAAGGGTCTGAGTTGGAGCATGCTGCTTCTTTGGTGGGGGGGGCGTACTGCTCTGCCTGATGGAGAGCATATTCTCATGGCTGAGAAGATGTGTTGGGACACCCCTGTCATTTGTTACCGGCTTGGTCTTTTGTCTGCTCTTTGCTCATGCCCTTAATGTGCATTTTCTTTCTGCTTGCTGTTTTTGAGAAGTTCCCACCTTCGTTCTGGGATTCAGTCTCAGTGAGCCTGT
Organism: Ara ararauna; assembly: GCA_028858755.1. Lineage (NCBI taxonomy): Eukaryota > Metazoa > Chordata > Aves > Psittaciformes > Psittacidae > Ara > Ara ararauna. Next base: position 70,192,783 of record CM054410.1, on the reverse strand, counting down.
TGTGTTCTTTGGGAGGGGAGCTCTGCTCTGGGCTGAACACAGTGGGCATGTTCAGTCACCAGGCTGGGGATGTCCTGCCTGCTCTGGCTTTGCGCTTTTCTCTGCTTTCCCAGCAGCCAAAATTCATGTGACTCAAGTGGGAGCTCTTGCTGTTTGCCAGCCACAGGAGGAGATCCCTGTATGTGCACTTTGGAGCTGATTCATCCTCCTTGGCCGGCAAATGTCTCTGGTCTGTCATTTCACAGCTTTCGGTGGGAAAATCTTGGTAAGCAGCTTCCAAGGACTTACAGCCAGCTGCCATCAGGGATTTATTAGTTGAGGAGAGGAATAGCAATGGAAATCAGAGTGGGGATGGAAAGGGTACAGTGGCTCAGGCTGCTGAGGGAATGGCTGAATAATCACAGTGAGCATCCTGTTCTGCTGCCTCTGTGTGTGGGTCAGTGCCCATGGGAAAGGCATTGCTGTGTTGGAAGCATCCCTTACCGCAAGGCTGGAGGTGGTACGGGGTTGAGGATGCTGGCTAGGGGCTGTGGGGCAGAGAGGTGCTTCTCCTCTTCTCCTGCTGTGTCTGCCTCTTGCAGCCTGCCACAGAAATGTTTTGAGCTGCTCCCATGGGCCTGGGGATACTCTATAAGCACTACCAGGAAAAACACCTCCTTTTCCCACAGAATGATGTCTAAACCCATGTAAACCCCAGCAGAGAGCAGCTCTCCCTCCCCATGTGCTTGGCCTATGCCTAAAGGTCACCCACCCAAATGCCCAGAGTGACCCATCAGTTGCCTCAGGTTAGCAGTGGAGGTATCCCCAGTGCATCATCCTACACCACTCGAGGCTGGGGCTTCATCCCTGCCCAGCTCACCTCGCATCACTGCCCAGTTCCCTTGTTCAAGACTTTTTGATCACAAAGGTCATTGGGTAATTTCAAAGGCACAGCAATCACCGAAACCCATGCCCTGGGTTGCAGCGAGCAGACAGTGGGGAGCAGCCTGGCCAATGCTGCTCACCAGGGGCATGATGGGGAGTGGCTGTTGTACCCACAAACCCGAGTAGAACAGAAAAGATGGTTGAGATAAGAGCAGTATAAATCACACGTTGCCATGGCTCCCCCAACGCTTCCCAGGCATCCGTCGCAGCAAGATGTTTTGCACACAAAAGTCTCATTGGAAATGTCAAAGAACATCTTGCCGTGTGTCGGCTCTGTAGAGAGCCTCGAGCAATTTCCCAGCAAGGAACAGGAGAGGGAAGCAGATGGGTTTTGGTTTCTGGGGGATGAGCAAAGGCAAGGCAGCAGTGGAGAGGGTGATGGTTAACATTGGAGCCCCTCCAGTCACCCCAGGTTTGGGAGATGGGGTTGGCCAAAGTGAGCTGGTGGCTTTGCCATGTGCCATCCCCGAGGCTTTGCATCCCTTTGCCTTTTATACATATATATCTAAGGAAACTGAGTCACAGGAGGGGTGGGTTCACTAGGGGAAGTGGCAGAGAACCCTCTGCAGTGTCAGTTCTCTGGCATAGGCTCTGGTTGTTTGTCTGCAAGACACATCACTAATTCCTGATGGTAAACGATGGAGCTACAGCTGTCTCCATCCTTCAGAGGAAGAACACACAGGGCAGCTGCAAATGCACGTCTTACCCTTTGGGGTGGTTTGAAAAAGTTTCTCCCTGTGAGTTGTTGGTGAATGCAATACCTGTAGGTGTTCCAAATTCATTTGCCTGCACAGAAACTGTTTTTCGAAGTATGAGCTGGATAGGGAACAAGATCACTTTTTTTTTCATTATTTTGAAGCCCTCCTGTTGAGTTTTCCAACAGATACATATATATAATCTGTAAAAACTCCAGAAGAGGTTTTGCAACACTTCAGCAGGGGGTCTGCTGTGTAGACAGGAGCACAGCTCCAAACCATTTTGTTGCAGCTTAAAAGAAAGAGAAACCTCTCTTTTGCAGTGCAAAACATGAAAATATTTTTGCTTGCCTCATCTATAAATACTTGTATGGCAGAATTTTGAATACAAAATTGAGCCCTTTACAACTGGAAACCAAGAAATTGGAATTTGGATATTTTGCCAAAATTGAAGCTGCTGCAAGAAAGGGCGTACGTAAGACACAGTCACACATTTCAGACTTCGTCTCTTCTTTAACCCAGCGGTAACTGGTGGCTGGGAGCATTACTGGTTGTGCTCAACAAGCATGGGGAGACCCAAGCAGGCTGTTGACATCCACCGGGCCGACAGCTGAGCAGCAACGCAGCATGGGAAGGAATTCTGGTTGACCTACTTTTGTTTTGATGCTGTTTCCCACCCTAAAGCCTCTTGCAAAAATAGTTTCTGCTGCTTTCAACACAATGCCTGGTATAATTGGAAAGTCTGAATCAGATGCATGTTGCTTTTGAAGTCTCAGGAGGACTTGTGCTTCCATGGCGCCTTAAAGGACAGTCACTTTGCCAGTGTCAGGAATATGCATGTCCTCAAGTGCTCCCCTGGCTGAGAAGCTCAGCAAACCTCCATCCTTCTGAGAGGGAGAAAATAGCCTTGTTTTGTAACTTTGACACAGACAGTATGGGAGCTTTTTGTTTCAGAGCCCTTGAGCTGGTGGAACTGAAAGCCCAGATTGTCCCCTTCAACCTTCAGATGTGCTGGGAGAGGCAGTTGCACATCCTTGGTGCTCCTTAGAGTCTGTTTGCTTCTTATGGTGCCTAAATTGAAGGTAGCAGAGTGAGGAATGCCCAAACCCCCAGGTCTGATGGTTGTTCCCCAAGCAGGCTGTTGACCCATGCCAACACTGGCGAGATTCATACTGAAGGGCAGGAGCCCTGACCCTTTCTTGCACCTGGGCCACTGAGCTGCCCTGCTTTCGCTGGCAGAGAGGGGTTCAAACCAACTGTTGCCCAGCGTTCCGTGGTTTCTGTCTGCAGGTTCTTCCCATGTGAGCAGCTGAGGGAGGTGGTGCGATTATAGCCAGCACTGCTGTTTGGTTTTGCTGGATGGACTAGTGCAATGGCCTGCAGATCAGCGTGTGCAAGACTCCTTGCTGTTGCCGGTGTCCCACAGGGCATCCCCATGAGACTGTCTCCTTCAGCTTGAAAGGAGGTGGTAGAAGGATCTTGCACCTACCTTGGAGGTCAATGAAAACCAGCCCAGATTGTGCTGGCACTTGCTGTCCATCACAGCCAAGCATTTACATCACCCCTGCTGTGCTGCCTTTCGCACTCATGCAGACTCAGATGATGAAGCTAATCATCTGCTGGCCTTGCCATGATGATTATGCCATGGATTTGCCATGATGATTTACCATGATAGCTGGCATGCCAGATCAGGTCTTCAACCCAGTTTGCTCTGTGCCTGCATCTCTTCTGCTGCATCAGGCCACTTGCAGAGAATTGGGGAACTGGGATGCTGCCAGAACTGGGCCTCCCTGTGATGTTAACGGAGTTTTATCCCTTTATAACCTGCAATAGGATGAAGTAATTCCTCCTAGTGATTGGTGAGAAGGCCCGGGTGGCTGAGAACATCCCTTGTGCATGCTTTCCCTCTAGGCAGCCAGTAGGAAGCCACATGGGCAAGCCTGCTTTGGTAGCCGTAGAAGAATGCATGATGTTGTAATTTCAGCTGGCTCCTGATGGGGGGGATTGAGGAACCAGTGCATCGTCAAACACTGATCAACCCTGACCATGTTTATATTTGCTGCTACTTCCTGTTTGGGTGGCAAAGGGCTCGAAGTGTTACTGAACCAGCAAGATGGACTGTAACATCTGTGACCAGGGCGTCCTGCCCCAGGGAAGCACCAGGCCCAAACTAGCTTTGCAGCACCGCCTAAACTGATAGTGAGCAACCTGCTCTGCACTCCATGTTAATTTAGGCCTTTTCTTCTCCACAGGTATCCCATGAGTTTGCCATTAACTTCAATCCCACGAACCCATTCTGTTCAGGTAAGCGTCTTTAAAAATCCTTACATGCCTTCAGTGTCTTCTGTCTTTCCTTCTGTATTTGCATTTCTTCGATAACACCTTGAGCATTTTTCAAGGTGTATTCAGACAGGAATTGACAGTGAAGCAGAGCACGTGCTAAGGGTGAGCTCAGAGGAAAGCAGAGAAAATTTGGGGGGGTGTGGGAATGCCCAGGGTAAAACGCAACTGGGTTCAGACAGCATAAAATCCTCCTTCACTATGATGTCTGTTGTGTCCTACCAGCCATCTACTCCTCCAGCAAGCCTGCAAGAAACTAGGCCTGTTTAGCAGATGTGTTCAGGCTTAATGCTTCATTTAGCAACTGGGGGCTGGTCACAGTCATGGGTGAAGAACTGCTCAGATCCTAAGTGGTTAAGGGCTGTCACAGACTCCTGAAGTCATCTGGTTTGACCTACCCCAACAAAACGGGGGCTCAGGCAGCCCCCAGACCTTGCTGGCTCGCCAGTTCATGGAAGCTGGCTGTGAACATCTGTTCTTCTGCTGCCTTGGCTTCGTTCAGCTCCTCTCCAGTAGCTGTAAAGAGTTCACTGGATGTGATTTGTTGCAGGAATTATGGGGTGCAGAAGCCACCTGCAACTCTTAACCAGTGTCAGGTCCTTCCCAAAGGACTGGCTCTCAGCTGGTTAATTGTGAAATTGGTTGTTTCTGAACTACACACTATGCATCCTTCCAGGAGAGCAGCCATTTACCTTGCTCTGGTGTGGCAGAAACAGAAGGGTCTCTGAAGACCTGCAGGTCCCAAACATAGTTTGGGAGCTCAGAGGGTGCTTGTGGGATTGTTTTGCCTCTCTCCACAGCCTCTGCCCCACGTCTGTCTGGGTTTTGGCTATGCTCAGAGACCAGGAGTTGCTTTTCTGTTTGCTCCTCCTCTTTGATGCTAAGATTTCTGCAGAACCCCAAGGAAAGCTTTCTTTGACTGTGAGCACTATGAGAACACTCTTACCCCAGCAGGTCTGAGGACCTACTACAAAGTAACTAAGGAGCAAAACCCTGGTATTAGGAAATTTGAGTTGAAGTGGATAAAACCTGTGGAGCTGGATGGGCAGGAGGGGAATAGATCTGATTTCAGCTCCCATGACAGTGTTAGCTAATGAAGCCTAATTGGATTTGTGGTGGGCCTGAACTGTGCTGCACTGTAATGCTTGGCTTCCCTGCTTTCCCTGAAGGTGTGGAGGGCATTGTCCAAGCATACTCAGCCTGTCTGCCCCACATCCGCTTCTATGGACCCACCAACTTCTCCCCTATCATCAACCACGTGGCTCGCTTCGCATCTCAGGCTACCCAACAAGAAGCTGCATCTGTAAGTCTGTCAGATCCTGTAAGGCAATGGCAATCCCCATGGCTTTGGGCAGGGCAATGCAAAGCCTTTCATGGCTTTCAGGAATGGTGAAAAAGTGATTGATTTCTCCCTAATTCTGACAGGGAAGGGCTTCAAGACCCCCCTGGAATGGCTGGGTGATGGGTATTGAACAGGCCAGTATGGAGTAGAGTCAGGGACATGAGACTGCCCTGGGAAGGGCACCTCAGAGGAGCTGAGGACTGTGAAGGTCCAGAGGGGGAAAGGCTGTGTTTGTGGCAGACCAGCAAAGGCCATTCACCACTGCACCAGCATGAGCTCGGGCTCAGGAGTCCCTGGCATGTGCTGGGCAGTAGGTGGCAGGAAACAGGGAAGGACAGCTTTGTTCTTTCCTAATTTTTTGTTAAAACATCTGCTGCTGAGCTCCAAGGGGCTTTGATCTAAGGAGGCATCCTCTGTACTTATGGAGGGACTCATAGTCCTCAGGAGCATGGTTCTTCCTTTCAAAACAGCTCCTTCATGCTGCAGGACTGTCCTGGTGCAGGATGTACCAGATAGTCGTGGGAGGGGGCACAAGGATGGTGATGCTGCCACCCTGGCACATACAGGAAACACGAGCCACAGGGAAGAGGCTGAGCATGACTTCAAACCTTTGGCTTATTTTCCTTGGAAGACAAATAGACGGAGGAAGATCTCTCTGCAGGGCTGGATGTGCACCCCCAAACAGCAGGAGTGAGCAAGCCTGAGCCATGGTGTAAAGCATGATGCTTCTGATGTGGCTGATGGCCAGATCTGAACCAGAAAACCTTTCTGCTACTCCCCTTTGAAGAGTTTTTTATATTTAAGGGGGAACTGCTGAAAACCACAGGGAGGCTCAATCTGATCCTTGCTTTTAACGCCACTTGGACAAGTGGTAGTGGGCTCAGGGCCAGGCTTGGGGTTCTTGTCCAGGCACTCCAGCCTCTCAGCAGTCCTGGAACTCCCTGTTAATTGGTCCATCTGAGCATTCACATCCATATGTCAAAAATCTTCTCGTCAGCACGGGGGCCCTGTGCAGCCATGCTCAGTCATGCTGGGTCACAAGGGAGCCAGAACCAGCCTAGCATTGGAGGAGGAAGCTGGTGGGTGAAGGGATGCCGGGATGCCCATGCGTGCTGGGAGCTGCAGCTGGTGGTCTAGCCTTGCCGGAGGTAGCTGGGGTGTCCTCTTAGGGGTACAAAGATGCTGTGAGAGCTGGAGCAGCTCTGCTCTGGAGGCAGGCTGAGAGAGCTGGGCTGGTTCAGACTGGAGAAGAGAAAGCTTCAAGAAGACCTTAGAGCAGCTCCCAGTGCCTGAAGGAGCTGACAAGAAACCTGGAGAGGGGCTTTGGACAAGGACCTGTAGAAAGAGGACAAGGGGGAATGGCTTTAACCTGACAGAGGGAGATTGAGATGAGATCTTAGGCAGAAGTTCTTCCCTGTGAGGGTGTTGAGGCCCTGGCACAGATTGCCCAGAGAAGCTGTGGCTGCCCCATCCCTGGCAGTGTTCAAGGCCAGGTTGGACAGGGCTTGGAACAACCTGGTCTAGTGGAAGGTGTCCCTGTCCGTGGCAGGGGACAGAACTGGATGAGCTTTAAGGTGTCTTCCAATCCAAAACATTCTATGAGTCTATGATTCTATGAAGACAGTAAGATGGAGCTTACTTGGGTCTCTGTGGCAGCAGGCTGCCCATGAAGGACAGCATGTCTGGCCCCTGGGTTTAGCTGGCTGAAAGCAGCTCAGCTTGAGCATCAGCATGTGTGTGCCGGGAGCTGCCTCAGGGTAGAAGCTTCTCTGATTCCTGCCTGGAGCAGAGCTGGATCTCACCTGAAACCTCCTCCTCTTGGAAAATATCCAAGAGGATATTTTCTAGCCTTGTCTTGAACACTGTTACTCTTCCCAGCTGCGGGCACAAAGAAATACTGAATTTAGTTTAATTCAGCACAAATCCAGGTCGCTTTGTGGTTTTTTGTTGCCTGTCTTGGCATCAGTGGGGGAGGGAGAAGCCCACTGGCTCCATGCTGAGCAAAGGCATTAATCGTATGCAAATTGCACCCCTCTGCTGGCACTAATAGTTTAATCAAGGGAGATCTTAAATAATGGGCACTGGTAATGCCAGCAGAGGCAAGCCTCTGCTGACTCCTTAGAGTTTTATGGAAGCACAAAGTGTTACTGATGAGTGATCTCACTCCCCTGGGGTCATCTTCTCTTCCGTCCCATCTTCTACGCGTGCAGCAAAGACCCCCTGATGCTGCTGGCTTCGGTGGCTGCTGAGACCTGCTGTCCTCTTCCTTCCACTCTCGCTTGCTCCCAGCGCTTCAAATAGAATCAAAGAACCTTGTCATTTTACCATGGCAACACACATCACAAACATGGGAGCTGTTGGCTCTTAAGGGATGGGAGGACTAAAACGTGTCAGTGTTGGGAGGGAGAGGCAGAGGGATTACACACAATTTCACTCTCAGGGAAGGATTAATAAACTCCCAGGAATTAAAACACACCTTTCCGGCAGGGTCCCTGCATTCAAACCTCCTCTTTTCTTACCGCATGCTGTTTAATGCTGATTAATCCCTTCAACTCCTGCTCAGGTGTGAACCTAATCATGTTGTTAGCAGTCTCTTCCCTGCCCCAAAAGCTCAAGGTGGTACCTGGCTGTGAACGGTGGCTGACCCTCACCATCAGCTTTTATCCTACTTGGCCTCTGAAATATGTTGTGATACACATTGAATAAGCTCCGCTGCCCCCTCTTTTATGGCAGACTTCCCAGCATTTTTCTCTCATCCCATTATGGATTTTGCACTAAAAAGGGAACAAAGGGAAATACTCCTTTCTAGGTTTCCACTTTTTGATCACACACAGAGGCCAGGGGAATCAGCTTAAAGGTGTTCCCATTATCAGCTGCTCTCCACAGAGTTCTATTCTTCTTCTGGTACTGGTTCCCAGACACAGTCAGCAGTCACTTGTCCTGGCCCCATGGAAGAGAATGCAGGTCATCTTCTGGTCTTACCCTCCAGACTTGGATGACAGGGTCCTGCTCTTCAGACCTATGTCTTCCCTTAATTTGCTCTGAAAAATTTGGATTTAGGGAAAAAGCAAACCCTGAGGGTGCTTTGTAGGCAGAGCTAATACATCAAAGGGGTTGGGAATGGGCTGTCTGTCTGCTTGGGAAAATCTTCTTACCCACAACCTTGGGTTGTGTTTAAGCTCGACCCAGCCTTCTTTGTACTTGGAGTGTAGCACTGAAGAGTGTTGAGACAAGATGATGCTTAAGGGAAGGTTTCAGATGTGGGCTGGAGGAAGACCAGGAAAATGGGCTTTTCCAGGATGGCTGCACTAGTGGTTTTTAGAGGAAATGGAAAGAATGAGGAGAGGAACAAAGGGCTTTAATGTGCTTAAAGTGCTTGGTTTTGTCATTTCTCCAGCACAAGCAAGATGTGTAATGTGCTAAAATTGAACCATTAGTTTCCCTGAAGGCAGAGGAGATGGACTTTTTGGAAGTCCACATTCCCCAGAATTGCTTTGCTAAGTCCAGCAGGATGCTCCATTTGTCCATCTGCCCATCCTCTCCCTGCTCTGCAGGACTGGCCTCAACCACTCTCCTTTCATCTTGGGAAGTGGTGTAAATGCTGCTGCTGTGGCATCCCCCCACACCCTGTTCCACCCTCTGCATCCCCCCTCGTACCTCTGAGATCCACAGCTTTGTATGAGGTACTGATGAGTCATGAGCTGGGATGCAGGGGATGCTCCCCATCTGTGCAATGTGTCAATGAGGACCCCACAACCTGAGCTTTTTGCCCCAGCCTCAAACTTCTCCTGGCTGTGACACAGAAGCTCTCCACAGATTAGGTTTTTTCTTCCGTCATTAAGTACATTCAATTCGTAAATCAGCAAAACAACATTTTGGGGTGGGAGTTGGTTTGTTGTTGGTTTGATCTTTCAAAAATGGGGCGAATATGTGAAATGTCTGGGAGCTGCTACGGGGGGTGATGGTGGCTGCCCTGAGGAGCAGTAAGCCTTGTGCTCCCAAACCAAACCTCATAAAGTTTGAAGACAAGTAAAAGATCCAGCTTCTGGGTCGGGTCAGTTCCCCATGCAAACACAGGCTGGGCAGAGACTGGATGGAGCAGCACTGAGGAGAAGGACTTGAAGGTGTTGGTGAATGAGAAGCTCCCCATGATCCAGCTTCAGTGTGCGCTTGAGCCCAGAACTTCCTTATGTGCTGAGCTGCATCCCCAGAGCGTGAGCAGCAGGTCAAGGGAGGGGATTCTGCCCCTCTACTGCACTCTGGGGAGACCCCCCCTGCAGTCCTATGTCCAGCTCTGGGGCAACACCACAAGAGGGGCGTGGAGCTGTTAGAGCGAGTCCAGAGGAGGACACAGAGATGCTGTGAGGGCTGGAGCAGCTCTGCTCTGGAGACAGGCTGAGAGAGCTGGGCTGGTTCAGACTGGAGAGGAGAAGGCACCTTAAAGGGAGACCTTAGAGCAGCTCCCAGTGCATGAAAATGCTACAAAAAACCTGGGGAGAAGCTTTAGACAAGGGTCTGTAGGGACAGGACAAGGGGGAATGGCTTTAACCTGACAGAGGGGAGATTGAGATGAGATCTTGGGAAGAAGTTCTTCCCTGTGAAGGTGGTGAGATGCTGGCACAGGTTGCCCAGAGAACCTTCTATGATTCTGTGATTCTAAATCCCCAGGGAACCTGCCTCCCTCCATGTATGGAGCATCCTGTGTACTCACACTCCACGGGCTCTGGCTGCAGTGTGAAGGTGCACCTGCATCCCACTGAGTCTGACCCTCTGCCCTCCCCTTTGCAGCAGTACTTCATCCTCCTCATCATCACGGACGGTGTGATCAGTGACATGGATGAGACGAGACACGCCGTGGTACAGGCATCCAAGCTGCCCATGTCCATCATCATCGTAGGGGTTGGCAACGCTGACTTTGCTGCCATGGAGTTCCTGGATGGGGACAGCCGGGTGCTGCGCTCCCACACGGGAGAGGAGGCTGTGCGCGACATTGTCCAGTTTGTGCCCTTCCGGGATTTCCGCAATGTGAGTGTGGGCAGCGGTGGGTGACTGCAGGCAGGAATGGGGTCTCAAGCCTGGAAATGACCCTGGAAGTGGAGCAAGCCCTGGAGAGGCAGACAGAGGGAAGAGCCCACCTTACCTTGGCCCTGGATTCCATATCCCTCAGTGCTGCTCTGGTGTGGACCATGTAAATGAGTGCTGCAGGCAAGCGCAGGCAGGGGCAACAGTGATCTGCATATCCATAGCATGCTCCATCTGAGCATCCCCCCATCACTGCCACCCCTGTCATTGCCAGGCAGGTCAGACCAAAAACCAGTTCACTGCGGCGGGTTTCCCACAGCAAGCCAGGGCAGTGCTGGGCTCATGTCCCTCACCATGGTCCTATGTTGGTGCCTCCCACCCAGGCCTCTTCTGCACCTGTGGTGTGCCATGTGCTGGGGGCTTAGTGCTGGGGTGAGCTCCTACTCCCCCCATCCTCTCCCAGCGCCTGTGGAAAGGGGTGATGCTGGCACTGGCCCTGCATGGGTACCCTCTGTAGGATGGTGGCCCAGCCCAGCCTTGTGTTTTGGAAAAAAGATGATCAAGGAAGAAAAATAGAGGAAAAAAAAAGTCAAAATGAGATGCTATTGCCTGCCAATCATGAACAGCCAGGAGTCAGCCCTAGGTCAGATGCTGTTGCTGGCACAGGATTGCCAGAAGGTACATAACATCAGCCCATACTTATCTTCACTCTTTTTGCACCTCATCAGTGTTTTTCCATTTCACCTGCTGATACTCAATACCAGGTTATTTCTAACCTAGCCAGGATGGTTTATTCCTCCCTACCACTGAATTACCTCCTGGATGGAAGGTGTAGCATAGAATGTAATCTTCAGAGGTGTATAAAATGTTGGCTGCCAGTAGACTTGAGGGGTCATTAAATGAAATGCCACAGTCTGGAGTCAGGGACAGCTCAGCCACATCTGCTCAGTCAGTCGCTATGGCTGTTCTTACACTGGTGTTTGCTCCCTTTTGCCTGCAGGCCCCCAAGGAGACCCTGGCCAAAGCTGTGCTGGCAGAGCTGCCCCAGCAAGTCGTGCAGTACTTCAAGCACCAAAACTTGCCGCCCATCAACCCGGAGCAGGCATAGAGCTGTGCCAGGCTGCGCCCTCTGCATGTTGCCGAAGCCCGTTGGTCCTACTGGAAATGCATGTTCCACATGCTTTTAAGAGAAGAATACCCCCCCCCCCCCCCAAACACTTTGTACTTCTTAATATAATTGCTAAGTTCTTAAAACTCATCTCAGAGAAGTGTCTGGATTCATTTTGTACAGTCCCAGCCTGAGGTGACACTGAGCAGCCTGGCCATGCCCTAGTCCCACTCTGTTGTGTCACTTTTCAGTATTGAATGTACTTTGTATCATTTCAGTGGAACCGGATACAATTTTTACAATCAAAATTTGCTTTTTCCAAGTAATGAAATGCTTAATATATTATTACCATTCAATGAACTGGTCATTGTATAGTTCATGTATCTGTGTTGTACCTGTACATCTGTCACACTCTACATTCATTTTTATACTGTGTACATGTTATATTTGTTATACTCAGGTTAATAAAGAAACTCGGACATTTAAAACAAGGGTCTCCTAGATGGGAAGGTCTGGGAGCACCTTACGAGCTCAGCAGTGCAGGGTGTTTGAGTCACCCTGACAAAGCAGTCCTGGTCCTCAGCCGCTCACCCTGCACTGAGCAGTTCTGCTCACTGTGCCCCGGGAACAGCCCAAAGCCACCAACAGCAACATGCTGGAAGATGCTTTACTGAAGGTGGAGGTGAATATGGATGTCCAAGGGAGAGAAGCATCCCCATACCTCCCCCATCAGCCCTCATATTGAGAACAGGCCTGAGGAGGACTTGGTGGTTTTGGGTGAGGGGAAGCTCCCCATGACCCAGCTTCACTGTGTGCTTGAGCCCAGAACCCACTCCCACCCCCTCTCTGTGATGGGCTGCATCCCCAGAGCGTGAGCAGCAGGTCAAGGGAGGGGATTCTGCTCCTCTACTGCACTCTTGGGAGACCCCCCTGCAGTCCTGTTTCCAGCTCTGCGGCAACAACACAAGAGGGATGTGGAGCTGCTGGAGCGAGTACAGAGGACACGAAGATGCTCTGAGGGTGAAGCAGCTCTGCTCTGGAGGCAGGCTGAGAGAGCTGGGCTTGTTCAGCCTGGAGAGGAGAAGGCTCTGGGAGACCTTAGAGCAGCTGCAGTGCTTAAACAGGCTGACAAGAAATCTGGTGAGGGGCTTAGGACAAGGGTCTGTAGGGACAGGACAATGGGGAATGGCTTTAACCTGACAGAGGGGAGACCAAGATGAGATCTTACACAGTTCTTCCCTGTGAGGGTGGTGAGGCCCTGGCAGAGGTTGCCCAGGGAAGCTGTGGCTGCCTCGTTCGTGGCAGTGTTCAAGGTCAGGCTGGATGTGGCTTAGAGTAACTTGGTCTAGCGGAAGGCGTCCCAGCCTCTGGCAGGAGATTGGAACTAGATGAGCTTTATGGTCCCTTCCAACCCAAACCACTCTGTGATTCTAAGATTTGGTGCCTGCCTGAGCTGACGGCAGGGAGTTGGTATGCACACACCATGTGTGTGGGGCAAATGCCACGGAACCTACAACCAAGTGGCAAAGGGAGCTTCCTCGTTCACTGCTGCTTTATCCCTAGACATTTTTCCATGTCTGAGTAACAAAAGCTCCCTGCTGCCTGGGAGAAGATGGGCTGGATAATGAAATCCTGCTCTCCAGCAGCTCCTTTGGGCTGCTCATCAGCAACATGCTATCTCCAGTGCTAATTGCTGCTTTCTTCTGTTGTTAACTAGATTAAGGGCTTTTGAAGCTGGCAGGTAGAAAGTTGAATACAGTGCAGGGATCACCAGCCTCACTCCAAACTCAGACTTCATCTCCCTATTAGCAAAAGCACTAGGGTGGGAGGTTGGCATTTGTGTGAAACCTACAGCTCATTTGCACACTCATGAGCTACTGGCTGTGCTCATTGTCACTGACCACTGCTAGGAAATTTGTTTCCACCACTGCCACCGAGTTACCAGCAAGCAGGCTGCCGTATGAGCCTCACACCTCGGCCAAAGCACAGAGTCAAAGCTGGTGGTGCAGCTGTCCTGAGCATGGCACTGGCTGAGACACCATCCCTTGGGAGAGGTGGGACTGCTCCTTGAAGTATTTGCCTTGCAAAGCCCTCTTGAATGGAAAGAGCCCAACAAGCATCACCCTTTTTCAAATGGAGAAGCAGCCTTCAAAGGGTGGCTCACTTAAAAATGATGCTGTACATAGAGTTCAGCTTCCATATTGGAGTCTGTGGCTCTGGAAGAAAATGTGGGGTTTTTTGTTTTCCATAGGAGAACCTCCCATGCAGCTGCATCAGCTAGCAAGCTCTTCTGCTAGTATAGTATAGTTTTTTTTTAACACCTCTGTGAAGCTTTAACAACTAGCACAGACAACATGCCATTTACAAAGCTGTCCCTGAGGAAGGGGTGAAGCACATACTATGCAGTCATAGTTTTTCCTAAATAATAAAGAAATCCACCACTGACTGCCGGCATTGCTGGAGCCAGCCCTTCTCCAGCACATCAGCCCTGGGGCAAGGTTACTGCCACAGCTGCTGATATATCCTCTACCCCTTGCACTCCTCATACCCCAGTGTGTCTCTCAGTGCCCTTAAGTATTTTAACATTAGATGGCTTCTGACTGCAAGAAGGAAAATGGGACCAACTGACAGAACAAGGAGCTGTGCCAGCTCTGCAGTTTGTTGACACAGGCCAGGCCATGAGAACAGCAGAGGTGGCTCGCTCAAAGGTCTGTGTAAGTTCCTCAAGTATCTTATTCCTGTTTCTTGGGGAACAAGAGAAAGCAGAGGGCTCCCATACCTGCTTTTACTGAATTACATCTCCTCTTGGCTTTGCACAGTCCAACATCCCCTCCTGATCTCACCTGCAGTCCCTGTGGACCACCACCATGACATCTGCTGCAACTGACTGGCAATTCCCCTTAAGAAGACGTCCAAATCAGCCCTTTTCACAGAAGCTGTGCAAAATATCACTCAGGAAAAAGATCTCAGCATGTTCACAGCCAGGCCAGGCTGTTCCAACTCTCTCAATAGAGATTATTGATACAGCTCAATAATGCCAGGGAGACACCTTCATCTCTCACAGAGACTCTTCAAGGCTCCTGCAAATTCAATTTTCAAGAAAACCAGGCATTTTTTGCTGCATCCTTTCCATTCCACTCCATAACTAAGTATGATGAAAATCATCAAAACCAAAGCATTAGGGAGACAGCAAGAGCTCTAGCTGTTTTCCACCTGAAGGTGCCATAATTATAGTAGCCAGAGAAGAGGCAGGAGCAACTGGAGCAAACACAAGAGGCGCTAGGCAACCCAGAACAGGGGAGGAATTAGTGTTTTAAGAATCTGATTGTGGAACAGTGCTGTCAAATAAAAAGAGTGTTTGGCTAAGGATAGCTTCGCTGTGAGCATAACTCCCCTTGTTTCCTTTGGGGAAGTTCAACACTCAAGCTAATGCGTGAATCCAGCTAAAAGCCTTCAGCTTTCCCTTCTTTTATCCTAGCGGCTCTTACCAGTTGCTCAGTGTCACACTCAGATAACTGCTCACTGGTATGCACCTACTGGCTTTCTTCTCAGCATCACATACATCAAGTGTGGTACCAAGAGCAGGGCAGCTGTGGGGGAGACTGTCACAAAGGCATTTTCACCTCCAAGTGGCTCAGCTGAGCTGTTCCAACCCACAGCCCTCCCATCCATACTGTTTGCATACAGAGATGAAAAGGATGTGCCCTCAGCTTCCACAGCCAGTACTTCTCACTCCTGCCTGGCTCCTTGGTCCACAGCACCCAGAAACATGCCTAAGTAAGGTTTCTTAAATCCAAAACAACTTCAAAACCCACCAACCGCAAAGGAATGTGGAGTTCCCTAGCTTCTGCACAAAGAGATTTGGCTGTACTGGGGAATTGCACCCACTCTGGATTCATGCTGTTCAGGACACTGCTATAGAAAAGCTGCCCAACTTGTCAAGTGCAGGTGCGGGAGCAATGGCCATGGAGCAGAACAGCCAACTGCAGCTCCCACCAGTTCACTCAGAACAAGAGCTTCCCTCACCCTCTGCACTCATATGAGGCTGGCTTGTACCTCTCCTGGATGGTGGGTTGAGGAAGGGGCTGGCTGGGTAGTGCAGAAACTGATTAATGGAATGGGAACAATTATGAATGGCACAAGCTGAGATAAAAAAAAATGCATTTAGAATGTCTTTAATCATGTAACACAAACTTCTTTACAGTGTCATAGCAATCTACACTTCACCATCTGCTTGAATTTTGTTCTTCCCCCATTTCTCAAATACAGAATAAAAACAGCATTTTAAAGCAAACCACATGGCTCTTTCTACAAGACTTCATTGCTTCAAGTGAGTATTTTTTGCCTGTTAGTCTTGTGTAAACTTCTTAGATCACCAGAACTCATTCTTTTTGTGAAAATTTAAAGATAAGGCTTTCTCCTCCCTACCCGCAGACCTTCACTATGTTACTAGGTTTAGGATTGCAGCCCTTCTTACAGGCTCAGTATGCACCCAGAAATGGAAAGGTGGTGGTGATGGGGAAATATAATGAGTTACTTTAGGAGTAGCTGAGTGTATTAAAGTTGAGAGGTTAGCTACAAAGATTATATTTGGGGCAGAAGGACGCATCAAGCATCCATCAGGGCTTTGGAAGGTACACTGCACTACATTACACACGGAAGGGTTTCATTATGGACCATCAAAGAAATTGTTGCTACGGAAGACAGAAGAGACGATCTTCCCAGTGGAATTAATGGTGCCTTCGCTATCTGAGCTGGACTCGGAATCACTGCTGCCCGAGTAGGCGCCCAGGCCAGGTAGGATCCCAATGCACACAGCTGCTGAGGGACAGTGGACTGTGGAGCCTCCCACTGAGCTGCTCCCCAAGGGAACACAGGATGGTTTTTCTGAAAGAGAAGTACCTAAGTAAAAAATGAGAGTGCAGGAAAAGGGCTTTTAATCAGCCTCATGTCAGTCAGCTGCTACTGCCACAGCAGTGGATGATTGCAGGATTTAATTAAAGCATAAGGCAGCTTTATGTTGCAATGAAGCTCGTCTGACAGGAAGGACTTGCTGCCTCAGGGGATTCCCCCCCCCCCCCCCCCCCCCCATCACTCATTTAAGTCCAGCTCTATGCTGGCATTACAGATTTTCATTCTACTGTTGTCAGTTTAATGCTCATCAAGTACCAAACCCACTAAATGAGATTAAATAGCTCTGCTTTGTGTAATTGAGGATTTTTCTGTGATGTAACAGCACAGTTGAAGAAAAAGCTTTATTCCATCATTCTGTAGTCAACATCTCTCATCTTCCACTGCTAACTAATTATTTCCAGTGTTCTGAAAGTATACTGAACAGAGGGAGATTCAGGAAGCACCTTGCGTTGCTCTTACACAATTGCAGTTCACCCTATTTGTGTCAGAGTATCTTGACAGCAGGTCAACTGCAGCCCTGACAGCCAAGACTGAAATGCAACTCAATTTTCTCCTAATTAATACCTAATAGTGGACATATACAAATACATCAAATGCTGCTGTGAACAGGAAGAGAATGATCCGTTTTCCATGTCTCCTCTTGACAGAACAAGCATTAGGCTCAAAATGCAGCCAAGGAGACTCCTATTAGCTATCAGGTAGAACTCCTTAAGGGTAATATCAGATAAGCATTAGAAAAAACTGCCTAAGGAGGGTGAATAATCTCTTATCTGTGGAGATATAAGAGCAGTTTAGACAAAAACCTATCAGGAATGGTTAGGCAGGGGACAGAACAATGATCTGTAGAGGTTCCCTCCAGGCCAATTTTCTATCAAGGCTGCTGTCAGCACCTATAGTTACTGGTTTTGCTGCTTCAAGAGAGAACATGCCAACTGCAGCCTGTGCTGTCTTGCATAATAAAGGACCAGACAAGCAATTCCTCTATCAGATTTAACACCAAGTCAGTTGCTGTTCAGGTGAGAGACAGACAGCTTCCCACATGCAGAAATCAGGACATACCTTGATTCTTTTCATCATGATCAGTATCTAGTTTCAACCTCTTCACACTGTTACCACCATCTGAACTGTGGACAAAATAAAGTGTCTTGTTCCTCATAAGGTAACCATTTAATTACTGTGAAGTTAAAGTTGCATCTTTGCCTCAAATGCTATAACAAATGCCAGTGGTATTCCCTGATGACCATCACCACCTCTAACTGCTGTTAACTGGGGCTTCTCAGGGAACATGCAGGATCCTAGACAGAGCCAACATCTACACTGCAAGTAGGTTAACCTGGGAAACAGACACACTTGGACTGGGAGTCTAAGTCAGACCTCTTGCACAGCAACCCAGAGCTGCCTATTCAGCTGGAAGTACCTCAAAGGAGGTCAAGAATGACAACCTGAGCTTCAGCCACCCCACATGCCCACAGGCTACCTCATGTGGATGATTACCACAGCTGCTGGTGCAACACCCGTGTCTCTTCCCTTCCAGGGTTTCCTTCCCCTCCTTCAAGCACCTAGAGAACCTGTTCTAAAACATCTAGAAGTCTTGCACCCAGTAAGAAGCCCAGAAGGGTTTGCAGCAATTCACAGTGGCAGTGTCTGACCTAAAAAAGAAAGGGGTCCTGTTGGGAAAAGGAGCGTGACTTTGACTTGGACTCTGCAGAGCTTCTATAGCTCTTCCTTGTCACTGCTCAGCTTCTTTTCCCCGCTCTTGCATGTTCCCAGTCCTAAGCCATCCATATATGCAAACGCTTCCCACCTTCAGCTGAGATGAACTAAAATGATGAAGCATGAGCATCCTTACACACTAACTCTCTCCGATTCCTGTCAGAGCATGCAGTAGAGATGAAAGGTTTTAATAATAATACGTCTTTTACAGGAAACTACAAAGCTCAGAGAGCAGATGTTGATCTCATGCTACACTTGATTTCGGGTAGCTTGCAATAAAAGATAAGAAAACAAAAACAGAAGACTCAAAAGCAAGTCTGTGATGGCATTGACATGTCAGTTAAGCTGCTTTCTTCAAACAGATGCCATCTGCAGACTTCAGATGTGCCATGAAGCACATACCAGCTCCTTCTCTACATTCTACAGTGTTAAGTACTAGTAGTCACAAGAAAGGAAAAAAAAATTAGGGAAAAAAAATCCAACAAAAATCCAACAAAAAAAAAATCCAACCCCAAAACATTGTTGGCTGCTTGTTACCAGTTCAGGGCTTTTCTTCTCTGCCTTCTGAAAACCCAAACAACTATCCAACCCCACACATATTAGGTGGTGGAAGTGCTTACTTCAGTTTTCAGACATGCAATTACTGCTGTACAGGCAGCTAAACATCACCCTACAAGATAAGCTTCTAAAATAATCTCTCTGGGACTAAAACACTGACCAAATTTTGAGATGTCAGTAATCACCTGAAGTATTAGATGACTCATCTGTGGAAAATAAGCCTAGTCCCACATGCCTAGTTTCTCCATAACCTGTAGCACACCAGCAGCTGCTTCTGCAGACCACAATCAAACCAGCAAAGAGGTCATAAACCCAGCTGCCATCTCCCTGGGACAGAAAGAGTGTTGATTTATCAGTGCAAATCAGTGACGAACAAGGGAAGTTTGCCTGATGTCCTCAAGATCAAACTGGTACACCAACCTCCTCTCTTATAACCTCCATCTCCCTCGTGCTGCCCCCAGCAGCAATTAAAACACAGATAAAATCAGGTGATACATTATGCAAACCTGAATGAAATCACATGAGTGAGGTGACACTGATATCTATAAATAGAGATGTAAAATAGATTCCCTCTAGATCCCCAACCAGGATTGCCCAAGCCTGGCAGTTTAGAATGAAGAGTCTACCCACTTGCTTTTACACATGCTTATCTATTTAAATTGCTTCATGTTTTTCCTACAGTTTGGGAGAGCCTATGGAAACAAGGCTGGTCTTTTCTTCTACCTCCCCCCTTTTTTCTTTAGGGCTAAGGTTCACAGCTCACTCTCTGAAGGCAGTTTTGGCCTGCCTCCCTTTACACTGCTAACTGGGTTCTGTTCCTCATGAATTTATAGAGGTGTGAAACTAACCTTCTGTGTTTCACAGCTCCTGCCAACAGCTTTGCCTGAGAGAATTTGTTCTTGTTTTCCACTGACTTCACGGGCAATTTCTTCTCAGTTTCCTTCTTTGGGTCCATACTGACTCCCACTTTGGTGAGAGTGCTGTGAACTAAGGGTTAAGGATCATCCAGGAAGGAATGGAGAGAACAGATACTTCCCCTCTTGATATATTTAGCCAGCTCTGCTGACAGCAGGAACTAAAGTTCATCCACATATTCTATCAAAATAACCTTATTTGTAATGACATTTAGCTGACACCTTCAGCCAAGACAGCAGAGTCTTCACCCTCTGGGTCTGGAGCTCTCTCAGTATCAATACCAGCTCTCCTTGTAAAGATGTCCAGGCAGCAGATCAGGAAATGTTTTTCTAAAGGCAGAAAGGTGCAACACATAACACATGCAACACCCATAAACATACCCAGCATCCTGCCTTTTCCTAAAGGTCTTAGAAAAGCAAAACGGTCAGACTGGACCAATGGGGGAAAGAAGGGGGGGGAAAAAAAGCAACACAGTACTTCCTGTTTCTATGGGGATCAACACATTTGTAATTCAAATTTGTTGCTTCAACCTCTAAACCCTTAAAAAAAAAAAAAAAAAAAAAGCAGCAATATGTGGCTCACTTTCACTCCTCCAACCTGCCACAGCAAAACGGTTCAACTTTCTCATTGAACGTTGAACGTTAACTTTCTTCTTTAACTTTTCAGCTCATCTAAGGGCCACAAGGCTACTACTGCCAGTTTGAACACCAAACCCAAAAGGAAGGAGGCACATCTGACTAAAGGTGCATGTGGCTCAAGATTCACCCAAAAAGACTGTGACAGCACAGAAAATCTTAAGCTGCGTAAAACAGTGTTAGAATGGTGCGATGTAGCTGAAACCTATAATGAGGTGGAAAAGCTTAAGCAGGTTCTCAGACGGGATAAGGAGGAGCTTGATCAGTTATTAAGGCACACTCACGCTACACACATACTAAACAGGTCTCCTTCTTTGCAGGACTTAGTCCCGTCCCTGACAACTGTTCATGTTCAGCTATCCCTGACGAAGCAATATCCTGTTTGTTAATGAGGTGCCAGAAGAGTTACAAAAGCTTCTGTAAAACTTTTAAACTGCAAACATAGCAAAGGCAAATCAACCCAGTTTAAAAGGGCATTTGTTTATAATCCTAAATCTAACCTGACTGCAGTTCCACTGATCACATGACATCACCACAAGCTGGAGTTTCACAGGTGCCCGTTACTGCAGACAAATTGGACAGTGAATTTCACATCAATGGACCATGTATCTGAAGTCAATTTTCTTCCCCACTGAACATCTGCAAATCAAAAACCCCTAACACCTTCCTTTGAAGTGATACACTCAAAGTCTCCAATCACTTTACAATTAAGAGCATTCAAATGCCATTCCTTATTGAATCTTCCTAAGGATACAGCAGTAACCTAGACTGCTCCCCATCTCAGCTGAAAGCTGCCTCAGCCAAAACCCCTGCCCAGATTTATTTTAGCTGGCACAGGAGTGCCATCCTGTGGCTATCAGAAGCAACCTGAAAGCTCATTGTGTCAAACACGGTTTGATGTTGCAATACACAATTCCACACACCAGCGATCGACTTTCACGTGTCTGCTCATTACCTTGTTGTATTCTAACACTGCACTACAAAAGCCAGGCTGAGGAACCCAAAGACTATGCATTTTTAACAGAGATCTTCTACGTACTGCTGCCATTAGCAAATGTAACACTAGACAAGAAGCATTCCTTCTCAGGATGTCTATATTAGAAATAAACCTCTTGATTTTAAATACAAGTGCATTTGAAAAGCTGTCCTACAGTAGAGCCTGCTTCTTGTGAGTGGGACTTTTCCTACATTTATGCAGGATCTAAGACAAGAGAATGTTGTTCTCAAACACTTCTTGGAAATGGCTTAAAAAAAAATAAATAAATCTGTAAATCTTTAAACACTGTCAGACTGGGATCTGGATAGGACAAGAAGTAAAAAACCTCTAGTTATTCCTGTAGGAGGAAGTAAAATTCCTATGCATCCATGCATATGAATTTCTAATGCTTGAGAATGCATTAAAATATTCCAAGGCATGTCTATCCTTTAAGACACTAGATTTCATTTACGTAATTTTTGCCTGGAAATTAATGCCTCTGCATAGCTTAAATTGGGTGTTATACCAAGCAAAAGACCAAATAATCAACCCCACGGCGCTGACATTCCTCTTATTGGTTTGGAAGAACCAATTGGTTTGAACAGTGCCTATAGATCCAGCACATTTACCTAGCATCCACCGGTTTTCATCATTGATGAACCATTTTGCACTAATAAACCATTACTAACAATCTGAAGATACAAAAACACCTTTTCTATTTCAAAAGCATACTACCAAAGCTTTCAAAACACAGGCGAGTCACTTTGCAAGTTTCCTTGAGGTTGCTTGAAATAGTATGCTTGAATAAAAAAAACAAAAAAAACCCCAACAAATGGAAAGGAATGAGCAAAACTCCTCAGTTCCTCATGACATGAGGAGACTATAAAACATTCTCCCTATGCCCACTCCATCAGCAATAAGTTCTGCAGTTTAATTTACAGCAAGACTGCAGATACAAAGCCAAACAGTATTTCTAAGACTGCAAAGACAGAGGTTAGGTGGCGTGTACATCTTGAACAGGCCCTGCTCAGGAAATTCAGGGATTCATGTGTTATGTGGCTAATTCAAGACAACATAAGATTCCCTCTGGGCTGGTATGGTTCGCCTCTGATATATGTGATCTAACTAGAGCTGTCAGCTGCTTCCACAGCACAATCTTATACAGCATATCTCTGCACCAGCCAGAGCCGCAAGCAGCAATCACCAAAACTAAATTTATCCCACATGAACATCCCATCCAGCAAATCAAGAAAATATTCCAAATCATTCAATCAACTACAGCCTATTTCTGAAGTGAAAAAAAATGCAAAGTTGAAAAGTGAAAAAAATTGCCAAGTTGGACAGGGCTTGGAGCAACCTGGCCTAGTGAAAGGTATCCCTGCCCATGGCAGGAGTTTGGAACTGTATGAGCTTTAAGGTCCCTTAGAACTCAAACCATTTTAGGATTCTAGGATCATTGCTTTTTCATAATCACAGTGCCAAGGTACCTTAGATGCTCTTCTCAGAACACATGCTCTAAGTTGTACATCATTAACAAATACAACATAATGCAGATCTTTGTAGCTTTGGTACTCTTCAGCTTCACTTGCTGACTGCTTTTAGTTACCTCCTTGTGCCCAAAAACTCTTTCATTTATACTCAAGCATCCTGGAGAGCTTGTGCTTTGCTCACTGAATGACTTAAAAGCAATAGATTTCATCAGGAGACAAGACACCATCAGGTTCTGCACAGACTCAGTAAAACTCAAAAACCAAACACACAGCTTAGCACAGAAATCCTCAAATCATTCCAACCTCCCCTGACTGGCATGATCAGAATGGAAAAGCATACAGTATTATTTTCTAGCACATTTTTGTGAAAATTTGGCATTTAACAGCAAAGCCAAACCACCCTGCTCTCAGTACTACCTGAACGTCTGTATTACCCAAAGGAGCTGACCCTCCATGGGCACTGACTTCCTAGAAGAAAGTCGGCACATCTGCACAGATGTATGTAATTTCTCATCCTGCAGTTATCGGCAAGGGAGAAAGTAGCTAAGACTTCAGAAAAACATAACAGAAACATTCCAACATCAATTTAAACAGGTATGTTAAAACCAGCCAATATACAGTTAAAAAAAAACCCAAACAAACAAGAGCATTTACTTTTCAATAAGAAGGCAAAAGAAAAAGATTAGAAGTAATAGGCTGATTTTCCTCTATGCTCTTTTTCTCTTTTTAGCTATGGTATTTCATGCCCTCAATAACCAGGAAAACAAAACCGAAATCCCAAACAACATGGAGGGAGAGAAGAAAAGAACCAACGACATGTGGGGGTTGAGGGGGAGGGAGGAAGATCAAACCTTACAGTGGGAGATCCAAGTTACAACGAAAACATTAAATGTTAAAAAGTCTATCATAGTACACATTCTGTAACAGAGTTCTATAGAAACAATGTCTATCACAGAATACAGCCCCATCTCTTCTCCTCCTCTATACAACCACCAGCCATTTTAATGTAAAGGATATTCTGTATTCGTTTAGTTCTTTCAGTTCTTCTTCTCTTCGTTGCTTTTCTAGTAGCTCTTGCTGCCGAGACACCTCATCAAGGAAGTGCGTCTCATCTTCATCTAAGCCTCTTACCATATTTTCTGAATAAGGGAAAAACATGCATGTTGATAAGCTAAAACCACTTAGGAGGCAGCTGAATTCCACTGGATTCTGTAATTAAGAAGTAAAAATGCTTCCCTGTGAATGATACTGGATGTTAACAAACTGAAACTCTTACACCTTCAAGCACACAAACTACAACAAACTAACACAGTTAGAACACAACACTATTACTACAGAGGAAAGCAAAACAACTCATAGGAAACCATTAAACGCTATTAGACTTGCTGATACAATTCAGGAAAATCAATCATTGCAGGTCTGGAACGCCACCTGGAACAGCTTACACAAAACAAAGAATAACCACAGTTAGCAATATCTTTATTGCTTTGGTTTTGGGCACCAAGTTTAAGCCTGCCTCTTCAGAATCTGTTCTTAAGCCAATCAATAACTGAAAAAAACCCCATATAAATCTCTCCATAAATCTTCCCTCAAAATAGGAAGTACATTTTCTTAGAGCAAACAATTAGTATCTTCTCTGAGAATAACATCTGTGGCTTTGGCTTTTTTAAGTAGAACCACGACAATTCCTAACTTCCAAACAAAAATAAATTCCTTCTATACACGCTGCCCTCAGTACAGTGCACGCTAGTGCAGTAGCAAGGTCTTTAATTTTCTGTCCTGTAAATGCTCTATGTCTTTCAGTCAAATGATTTAGTTGAAAGCTCATAAAAAAATCTTTTTTAGAAAGACCAAGGCTTGCTGTCTGTAGTCATTCTTCCCTACTAAATACTCCACAGTAGGGTTTGTCCTCCAGGTTACCAGATATGTTATTCTGCAGGGGTTGCCTTAAACGGAGCAGCTGGTTTACCTCTCAGTTACTCCCTCTCAGGGATACTTTTCATTCCAGTACTGGGTTTATAGGTTTCCTGAATTGAAGGGAAGATGGTACAAATCTAATATAACTGGGCAAGGGTAACAATTAATTTAGACAGTTATCAGAAGTCTTTCCCATCCAGGTTGCCAGCAGTCAGTTTCCTGGTGGCTACCTGGACAAGAATTGCTTAGTCACATCACCAACGATGACCCAGATCAAGAGTTTACTTCAGTAAACTGTAAACTCTCCAGCTGGAAAGAATCCTGTAGGTATAGTTGGAGACTTTGATGCATTCATGCTCCTATCTGTAGTTTCCACTTTTCACCACCAAAAATACATTTAAGAGACAGGAAACAACTTCAATTTCTTCTTATTTTGGTTACATGATCATTCAGAAAGAAAATTTTTAAAGTTGCATTATAGAGAATGAAAAAAAAAATTTTCCCTGTGAGCGTGGTGAGGCCCTGGCACAGGTTGTCCAGAGAAGCTGTGGCTGCCCCATCCCTGGCCGTGCTCAAGGCCAGACTGGATGGGGCTTGGAGTAACCTGGTCCAGTGGAAGGTGCCCCTGCCCATGGCAGGGGGTTTGCTGGATGAGATTTAAGGTTCCTCCCAATCCAAACCAGTCTACAATTTTATGATTATTCTTCATTTAAAATGCTGTTAACAGTCTACTAAAATAACCTTACTTTGAAAAGGAAGACATCCTTGCAATGCTGCATAACCCAGCAGAAAGAACTGCTAGTCTGTGTACCGGTTTTTATCTGCACAAAAAGTTTAGAGCGTAGCTAAGTTTGTCTGTTTATGCAAACACAATTCTTCAGCATTAATGTGTTTCTCCTCCCACATCCCATCATCAATTCTGACAGATCAGAACAACAGCACACCAAAATAATTTTCTACTCTTCCAAAATTCCCACGGAAAGAAAAAAATATTTTATGAACATTTTAAGGCAAATTCAAGCATATTAGGGAGCAAATTTTGTCACAAGTGGCCAAATTGGGCTGAAATCTGATAACATAAACTAGTGGTCCACAGTCCATCCAAGACTGATCTTTAGTTAGTCAGTTCCTCCCACTCATCTTCTCCCAAAGAAATTTGGCTACAGAACTGATTCTAAAAGCATCTACTACAAACCAGAAAAGGCAGTCATGGTCATCAGTGCATATTTGATAGCATCTCCAGGGGCAGAGAGTGTCACCTAACAGAACTCAGATTGTCCCACAGCTAAAGATAAAACATGATTTTGTCACATCAGAAGTACAAAAAAAATTCTAGACAGAATCCAGCTAGGCAAACTGGAGCTTAAAGAACACAATCATTTAAGAGTAAGGCTTTCAGCTAAAGAACCAAAATGGATCAGAACTCACCTTAAAATGGACTCTCACAGTATCATCCTCACTTCTCTTTAGATAACAGCCAATAGCTCCCTTTTTCCCAAAACGGTTGACTAATAATTTTCTAGTTCTCATTATCATCTTTGCACTCAGCAGCACATATACAGGTGACAAAATGTAAAGGATTTTTCTATAAACCCGGAAATTCAAACATCAGCAGAAATTAGGTTTATATTTCCTTAGAAGAGCTAAACATCTGCTTTCAGAATAATCAACTCCTGCATGTTTGCTTCTTCCAAATAGCCATATTGACCCTCAATTCATTTTTGTGTCAATCAATTATAGCTTGGAAATAAAACAGCTGCTAGAACGGGACTTATATTTATTGATTCAAATAGAATGGTCTTGTGTTAAAGAATGAGGTCAAGAGTCTCAAAACCATGTTACATTTCCACACTTCCAGCGATTGGTATCACGGGATTTTTTTTTTATTTAATTGTGCAAAATAAGCCAAACATTCCACACTTTACAGGAATGCAGCTTCGAAACTGCGAGCAACTTTTGAGTGTCACACCTACCCAGTGCTGTCACAGGGCCCAGGACGATGTTTTGTCTGCAAACATCTGCCACCTTGAACAATACAAGACATCAATAATAATTTTCTGAAGCCTCCATTTCTCTCTCAGAGATTAACAAGACACACATATATGTCCCTCAGTCAGATGTTATACACAGCTATTGCACACAATATACACAGCTGCCTGGGCTTTGGCTCAAAATAGGAACTACTGGTGCTTACTGAATTTAAACTGCTCCTCAAACTCCTGCTGCTTCTTTTCTCTCTGTTCCTGCAGTCTTTCATACAAGGAACGTGGGTCGTATGCCTCCTCTGGGCATTCTGAAAGGAAGAATAAATCAGGAAATGAGCCTGTATCTTAGGAATACTAAATCACCAACAGATCTTAGTTCCTTCATGCAGAAACCTTTTGAAATTGTAGAATACAAACTATTACCTTTTATTTCTGCTTTCCATAAAAGTAAAATATTCTCAGATCACCTTCCTATAATTAAAATCTATCCCATACCTTCTGGATCCCCAGGTTTTCGGACCTTTTCCCATTCCTCTTGCCTCCTCTTCCGTCGCTCTTCTAGCTCCGATTCAGACACAAACCTCTTGTTAATCACAAGGTCAGCAGTACCATCTGCCCCATCCATTATGGAACAGCCTGTCCTAAAGAAACAGTATGAAAGACATCAGAGGCCTGTTTTCCCTTGTCAGTGAACAAGACAGTACTACACATCCTGAAAAACAGACCTGCAGCACTTGCAACAATTTCAGTTCTCGAAAGACCTCCACACAGTAAGCACTGACTGAGATACCTACTCACTGCATAACTGCAATAGCACCACCTGTTACTCCTTCTTCACTCTTTTTCCTAAATATGTCTCAGGTTGCTTTCCTAAAAGTCATATTTTAATGGAATTTTCCCCAATCCACTTCTGTTTTACCTCACTTATATATATATAGAGATATATATACACACACATATAAATCCCTCTAAAACATTAAAACCCACCCCTACACTCAGAACCTTTTATTTCTTGCATCTCCTTGTTCTGGAGAAAGGATTTGACACTTTGCCCTCACTTTTCCTAAGTTGTTTTCCCCCTCTGAGAAAGCTGGCCTGTTTCCAGTGTCTTGGATACATGTATTTACAAGTGGTTAACAGTGAGATTTCAGAAGTTAGCAACCAATCTCTCTAACCTCCAAAAGCATGCTGCATCTCTTTGCAGCTCTGTGGTGAGCTAGGCTTGGATAGATGATGCTGGGGGCTGTCTGTCAGGGTTACACAGAGCTCAAGAGGTAAGTGAAAGATGGAACTCCCTTGGGCTAAAACGGTTCTGGAAATAGAAAACAGTAGCAGCCCTTGTGACCAAGTGAACACAGCTCCTTCTCGCTGCTTCAAGAGATCCTAGTACTGAGTACCGGCCAGGTCCCTATTTCAATACTTGGCACAGGGTGCAGGTATGCCAAGGAGTTATCCTAAGAAGGAAACTCACGGTCTTGACACCTGTAAGCCCAGGATGAAATAAACTGCTTCTGCCAGTCTTATGTGGCTCCTTTCAATATTTACCCTGAAAGTTCCATGCTACAGAACTGTCCTGAGTTTTGGCTGGGATAGAGTTACTTCCCTTTCTAGTGGCTGGTACAGGGCTGTGTTCCGGCTTTAGCCTCGAAACAATGCTGATAACACACCAATGGTTTAGTTGTTGCTCAGTAGCACTTACCCTGATCAAGGGCTTTTCAGTCTCACATTCTGACAGTGAGGAGGGGCACAAGACACCAGGAAGGAGCACAGACAGGACACCTGATCCAAAGTAGCCAAAGCGGTATTCCATACCACAGCACATCATGTCCAGTATATAAACTTGGGGGAGTCACCTGGAGGAGACTGATCACTGCTTGGGTCCAGCTGGGTATCAGTCAGCGGGTGCTAAGCAATTGTATTGGGCATCGCTTGGGCTTCTTAGGTTTTACTCTTCTCATTCCCACCTCTGCCCTTACTATATTTCACTTTATATTAATTATTAAAATGTTTTTATCTCAACACCCAGTTTTTACTTTTTTCTAGTTCTCCTCCCCAGCCCACTGGGGGGGTTGGCAGGGAGTCAGTGTCAGTGAGCAGCCTTGTGGTACTTGACAAGAATAGAGCATTAATGTCTATTTTTGCTTCTTACACCAAGGCTGTATAGGCAAGTACAAGGTAAACACAACCTAAAGCTGTTCATTTAAAGTCATGCTAATGTCATTTTCTTCTAGTTTCTTATTTCCTCGTTATAACTTCAGCAGATACCTCCAGGACTACAGACACTGCCAAGCATTATTCACTTAGGATCTCAGCTGCCTGCATTTCAGCACTGGAAGAGAACCCAGGAACACTTACTCTTCCAGAGAGGGAAGGATGCAGTAATCCAGCTAATGGAAAGACTCAGTTTATCCCTTCTTTGTACCATCAGGAACCACTCCTGCAGGAAGCAAGAGTCCCAGAGGTCTTACAAAAACTGGCACTTTTGTGACGGATTGTTTACAATGCAAATGAAAAATAGATGTCACAGAAGAAATCCAGCTTAAGGCACTGGACAAATATTTTCTACAGGAGGGTGCATTCTTAAGGTGGGAATTATCAAGAAAAGTCAAAAGGATTCTATGAAATGTTAGGGAAAGGAAGGTCAGGCTAAGGGCTGTATTTTTTTTTTTTAACTTTCTTTTGTTTCTTTTTTAATAATTAACAAAAATCCATCCTAAGCCAAGTCCCTTTCCCAGAAAGCACAGAACTCCTGCCCTTTGAGTGTCATTTCTGAAGGTGGCTCAAGCTAGAAACATATAGAGAAAATGAGAACCAAATCTCCCTAGAAATCCTAATCACACACGGCCAACTCTCCTGCCCATGTGCTGTGAAACCAAGATAACCTGGTTCTCCACTTGCGTCACCTCAGCCAGTCCATTCAGACAGAAAATGAAAGGCTCCAATGCAACACTGACAGAAAGTCATTGGAAAAAAAAAAACTGGAAAGAAGGATTCAGCAAGAGCACAGTATCATCTGGGACTAAAGCCTTCAACAGCAAACCACCTGCCTCCTGGATCATCTGGTCCACTTAGACATTGTATTTTAAGATACCTACCTAAAATGGATTAAGGTTTTGACATACTGTTAGGATGTTTTCACTGCAGTCCCAGAAACTGGTGCCTGAACAAACACATTTCAGTAAATAACAACTTAACTGACAATCACGTGCTGGAGCACAAAGGCATGGGGAAAAAAAATAGAACTCTAAGTCTACTTGCACTTAGGACTGTGCTCGAGCAAGTGACACTCTGTCATGGTGAATGACAAATGTACACCAAATGTACCAGTGAACTGCACCTTTTAATACTACCGGATAGCAACATTTCCGGGATCGAAACAAAACTAAACCTGCACAACCCTTGCCACTGCCCAGACTGGAAGGGATCTGGAGCCGTTCCTGGGTACCCCTGTGCAGCTCCCGACACCCTCAGAGCTCACTCACCAGCAGGCCCCGCTCCCCACCACTGCAATGCACCCGGCAGCGCTTCCTGCACCTTGCCGCACATCAAACCCGGTGCAATGTGCCGAGCTCGGAGCCACCGCAGAGCCAGGACGAGGCGTCGCTCCCACCACGGTGTACCCAGCCCGGAACCCGCCACCGGGACCCGGTCTCGCCGCTGCCGGTACCGTTCGGAGCGGGTCAGCCTCCCTTGCGCAGGCCTTTCGTGAGGCGCCGGGGCCTGCTTCAGCCCCACCGCAGAGCCCGCACCGCGGCCTCCTCTCCCCGCCTTCTCCACACCGCCACTGGCTGAGGAAGTAGCTACCCCCACGGCGCGCCCCTGCCCACCGCGCTCGCAGGGCCTGGGCCCGGCGCTCTCCACTCCTGCACCCGAAGGCCCCGCAGCCCGGGCACGGCCGGCTTACTCGCCGTGCCCACACAGCCGCAGCCCTGCCGCAGTTCCTGCCCCCCCGCAGATCTCACGGCCGCCCGGGCCGCCGCCCGCACGTACCGCAGCCACCGACCCGTCACAGCGAAAAGCGCAGCCCAGCCCAGCGAGCCGCCATTGATCCCCGCTCGCAGCCCGCCCCGGCTCGCTCTCCGCGGCCGGCCGCACCGCCCCTTCCGCCGGTAAGAGCCAACCGAGTGAGCCCTGCTTTAAGCGTCTCCTCCCCTCCGACAGCCAGCTCCGGGAGCTCTTACGGAAGGAAGAGGAACGCGCAGGCGACGACTGACATCAGAGAGGCTCCGCGCCCCGATTGGCTGAAGAGCCCGTGCCCGGGGTGTGGCTGGTCGCCGGGGAGACGGCGGGGGGTGGGGCCGGGCGGGGCGGGGCGGGGCCGGGCCGTGCGTCGCCTCCATCTTTCCGCCGTGCGCCGCCGCGGCACAAAGGAGCGGCGGAGCTGAGCTGGGGTGGGGTGGAGGGTGTGGGTTTTATTGCGCTTCGCTGCCGCTGAGGTGAGCTGCGTGAGGGGCGGCGGTGGGGTGGGCAGCGCCGAGCGCTCGAGTGGCGCCGGAGGGGCCGACGGGTTTGCCTGCCAGCTGCGGGGCTGAGGTGGAGAGGGGCGGCCACTGGGCTGGTGCTGAGGGGAAGGGGCAGCGCTGGGTTGGGCTGTGGTGGTGGCGGGCCTGGTGTGCTGAAGCCTGCCTCGGGTTAATGAGGGGAGGGCTCGGTGCTTGCTCGCACTCCGCCCTCCGGCTTCCCGCGTGTGCTGCCGCAGCTATCGAGTCAGGGTCGTAGGGGGTGGGAATGTTGAGGACTGGAACCTGGTGCGGGGCAGCGGCCGGGCCTGAGGAAGCGGCCGCGCTGCGCTTCCCTCGCTCCTGGGGCAGCGTGCTGCCTCGCCGCGATCTCCCTTAACCCCCGGGAACGGCAGCCGTTGGGAAGAGGCTGCTTCACGCTGGGTTCTTCTCGTGCTGGTTGAGGAGGCCCTGGAGCCGGTGAGAGCGGGGCTGAGGTGCACGCAAAAGAAAGCAGCGAAACTAGAATGAAACGGGAGTTTGGTGGAATCGGGCGCCCCGGACACGGGGCCGTTTGGTATTACGGCATGTACTGAGAGCAAGTCGTGGAGGCTCAATGACTTGCAAATCACGAGCTTTGCTCCAGCGGTCCCGGGCCGGCTGGGGGCGAGGTGAACCGCTGCTCTGGGATCTCCTGGGAGCTCGGGAGCACTCGGAAGAATGATGTTGAGCCCTGGGATGTTTTTATATTGAGGTAAAAAGTCAGAATCCGACAACTTTCTGCCACTATCACTATAAAAATATTGCTGCAGAGCAAGTTTGCGCTTTTACAGAGAAAATACGAAAATGTAAAGTGAGCTACCACGTGCAGCTCCTTACCTTACAGGTTCTGGTTTGGGCACTGGGTTGGGCAGCGGTAATGCCAGGGTGCTGCTTTGCTCTTAGTTCACAGCTTACAAAGCAGGTCTTTGCACTGCCTGCATTGTGCCGATATCAAGCATGTATTTCTCTTTTAAGCCCTCTTGATTCTGTCCTACTGATCGCTGTTTCTGTCTCGCATATCTTCACTGCTGTTTCTTTAGTATTGCAGTTTCTTACCTTTTGTTGTGCAGCAGTAAGTGTAGAGTCTTAATGTAGATGAGACATTGCTGAGGATGACTGTAGTCATCCTGGGTTTCATTTTCTGTTATGTTATTGCAAAATCTTGCTCTGAAGCTCTTGGTATCCACCCGAGCGCAGAGTTGGTTCTGTTCGTAGCCTGCGCTTGTCAGTGTTTCTCACGCAGGGGAGCTTTGCTCCATGGGAAGCACGGACAGAAGAGCTGCCTTTTCTCTTCTAAACTTATTCAGCCTTGTAGATATTGCACTGTTTTCTGAATGCTGGTGTGCTTGGTGGCTTGTTTTTTCTTTTTAGGTCTGTGTCAGTGTTTATTTTCTTCAACACATGAGGTTTTTTTTTTCCACATATTTTTTTTGCCTCATATTTTAATTTTTCTGTCATTTGTCTCACAGTGAATGCATTTGTGTTGGTGTGTTTTTCTCTCTCATGCTGGTCCTTAATTCAGTTTTTCCGCCTTAAAACGTTCTGTACATGGATCAGCCGTATAAGGTTATTGTCATGCGGAGATCTACATCCATTTGTCTCTTCCCCCGTTTAGTTCTCAGGCTTAAAATTTTTGCTGTTTCCCTGCTAAACTGTAGAAATCTGTTCACGGTGGATGTTCTCAGCAGCTATGAGCCATTGGAAATACTCCCTCACATCTTGTCTCCTCTTCAACTCCAGTATTTGACTGTGGATTTCTGCAGGACTGTGCAAAAAAACTACTTAAGTCTCATACTTTTTTAAGAATCCAGGATGCTGTTAAATGTATTTCCCTTTTGCATTTATCCAAATGCAAAGAATTGATCTTTTTGATCTAAATCTGGCCCTTTCTTCTGCAAGTGCTTTTGCATGTGTCTTTTTTCTCTGATGAAGCCCACTCAGCAAAAGAGGCCCTCTCTCCTGCTGGCACCTGTTCCTGTGTCTCTTCCTGTAGGTTGTTACTGTTATTCCTTCATGCCCTAATCTTTGCTATTTGTTCTCCTAGGTCTGGTTGAATATATTGTGTATTTCTCCTGGTGTGGGGTTGGGTTATTGTTTTTTTAAATTTTTTTCAGATGCATGAAGCTCTTGTATTTACATAATTTCTTGCTGTCTCCTTTTCATCCAAGCACTCTCTTGAGGTTTCTGCTGACAGAAAGTTTTCAGCATGTGCTGTCACCTGCCTGGGAAGCTCCTTCAGGATCTTTTAATGCAGAGTCTTGCATTCTGCACACCTCTTGCCATTACTCCTGCTATTGATTGTTTGTTAGATTAGTTTCTGTTCTCTACTTCCTCTTACATTGCTGATACTCAGCTAGTCCCCATGCCTCCCTCAGCTGTGGTACCGGTGTGTGCTTCTGTGTAGGTGGGGTGATTGGTTTCGTTGAAGCCTGTAACTTCCCTTTTTGTTGGCCTTTACCTCCTATTTGTGGACTTTGGCTGCAGTGCTTCATGTTGGTCACTCTGGTATACTCCATGGCCTTGGAATTCAGTGATCTGTCAGTGGCTCCCTTCATCTCGCTGTTAACTTAGTTCTGTGATTTTAATATTGCTTTTTTTTTTTTTTTTTTTCCTCTTAGGAGGGGTGTGATGGTTTTCTGCACAACTTCAGTGCTCTTGGTTTTTTCAGTAATTTCACACTAGAGGTCTGGCTCTCTGCATGCTTCATTTGCTGTAAGCCTAACTAATAGCCTGAAATAGATAACTTAAAACATTTTAGTTCCATCTTATAAAGTAAGACATCTCTCGTACTCTGTCCATAAGGTTATATCAATGTCCATTCCCTCAAGCTTTTTGCTAGTTTGTGAAAATTAAGGAATAAAAGGTGGATATTTAGTGATGTAAGCAATAAGTTAGTATTATCAGTGATTACTGATAAAGATTGTAGTTTGTCATGATATGCTACCTCACATTCTGTTCCTTAGGCTTTGCTCAGATTTCCTTTCACATCCATATCTCCTCTAGCTGCCAACATACTGTGTTTTAAAATGTCTCCTCTTGGTCTCTAAGTCACTTCAATATGTGTTGCTACCTTCATAGTGGAGCACAGCTCATCATATGCACTGCTTGGTTTCCCTTTTGGCACAGGAGCATCAAGCTAAAATGCTGTCACCTTATAGTAAATTAAAGGCAAGCTACTGTGATAAAGCTTGTCCTGTTCTGCTGCATTGTTGACATGTTGTGTTCAGCATTTTAAACTTTTTGGGTTTGTGGTGGTGGTGTTTTTTGGTTTTCCCACTCCTGAGCTTATGTTTGCTCAGCAGACTTTGAATTTATTCCTTGCTTTAATGTAGTGCAGGCAGAGGTGCTGCACTGGGATTTTGTCTTTATAATTCTAATTAGAATTGTGTCATGTTGCTGTGCATTGTGCTTCCTTGTGTCCTGCCAATTCCCAGTTTGTATGTGGTGGCTGTGAAGCTGGCGTGTCACAGCAGCATCTGTGTCAGCATAATCTTTATTGTATTTTCTATTAGTCATTATGGTGTTGAAGTCTAATAGAAGTCAAATATTCACGTGTGAGTGACCAATACATCATAGTCTCTCTTCAGCCCTGCTTGTAATTACTTAAAACCTTGACCTACTGTTACTGTGGCCAGACTTGTGCTTTAGAAGCACAACTCTGCCAAGGGAACTCTGTGTATTTGATAGGTTTTATCCATTCTGGAGAAGAGAAGGCTCTGGGGAGACTGTAGAGCAGCTTCCAGTGCCTAAAAGGGCTACAAGAAACACGGAGAGGAGCTTTGGACAAGGGTCTGTAGGGGCAGGACAAGGGGGGACTTTAACCTGACAAAGGGGAAATTGAGATTAGACATTATGCAAAAGTTCTTCCCTGGGAGGGTGGTGAGGCAATGGCACAGGTTGCCCAGAGAAGCAGTGTCTGCCCCATCCCTGGCAGTGTTCAAGGCCAGGTTGGACGGGGCTTGGAGCAGTGTGGTCTAGTGGAAGGTGTGTCCTTGCCCATGGCAGGGGATTAGAACTGGATGAGCTTTAAGGTCATTTCCAGCACACACCATTCTAGGAGTCTATGGAGATACCTGACAGTTCAAAATCTGGGGTGCCTCATTGTTAATGTATGCTTATTAATGGGGGTTCAGCTTGTCGCCATGATCAGTGACAAGTAATCCATCCTTTACCTGATACATCTTTCTCTTGGGAAAAGATGCATGCAAAAGACTTGCAACTGTAGTTGTTTTTCTCCCTTTTGAAGGCTTATTTTGCCACAGGGAACACTCTAGTCTTACTGTTAAGTTCTGAATATCTTGATGTTTTGCTAGGCATGAGGAGGACAAAAACTGAGGATGCTTTGGTTTCAAGTATTGGTTAGCTTTTGGAATTGCTTGCTTCAGTGCTCATGTCAAACTGATATTAATATAGCTTTAAGCACAGGTTCGAGGACAGCC
The DNA here is from genome assembly GCA_028858755.1 of Ara ararauna. Classification (NCBI taxonomy): domain Eukaryota; kingdom Metazoa; phylum Chordata; class Aves; order Psittaciformes; family Psittacidae; genus Ara; species Ara ararauna. The sequence continues at coordinate 70,157,329 of CM054410.1, read as the reverse complement.
AATGAACCACATGCTGGAAGGCTAGGCCATTAGTTTGTGTTTTATGTGCTTTTATAGACAGTGGGATGTGCTAAAAGGTGATACTGGAAAATGAAAACCGGGCAGGTATGCTGATGCTCATTTTTATTTAAAAGCAAAGCTGTCTGGTGGTATGCAGAAAGCTTAGAGTTCTTCAATACTTCTAACAACATTCACCTAATGACGGGTAAAGAATCATGTGTGTGTGTTTGCGCCCAGACTCTGGTCAATGTATCAGTCCTGGAATGAAAGGTTAAAAAATATTGTAAGGCCAATGGGTGAATTGTTCTCTTTAAATTTTTACCCCCCTGGAACACTTAGTGAAGTAGCATCTAAGTGTAAGTGTCAAAACAATTTAATCTTAATTCTTCCAAAAGTCCCAGATGATGGTGACTTTCTGTTCCTTATGTAATTACGGCTTTTTGAAATCTGCTTAAATTGCTTTGTGCTTTCTGTCTTTTTTGATGTGCAGCAATAAACAGCTACACACTGTTGTTTAAGCCATTTTTTAAACTGTCTTATGAAACACATACATGTTTGTCTTCATCTCACTTCCTAACCCATCTGCTCTTGTCCAAGTCATCTCTTGGGCAGTCAATCCCCTTCCTTTTCTTGGCCACAGGAGTTCTGAAACCCATTGACCGACTTCCTCTGAGTTTCTTCATACCAATGGAGGCCTTAGAACTCTATAAAAAAATAAATACCCCAGCTCTGTGGTAGGAACAGGATACCTGTGAGACCTGGAGTCAGTGGCTGTGGTGCTGATGGAAGCACATGGTTGCCTATTCCACATCAGGATCCTCCTGCATTTTGCTTGCCTGCTAGACTTGTACCACAGCAGAGAAAAAAGGTCCTCAAGACAGAACCTGAAGAAAAAAATGAGTAGAAACAAAACTGAGCTCTTGTGTGCATTTTTGTTGTACTTTTTTGTTTTCTTTAGAATAGGTGAGATAAGGGGTTTCCGTGACCTGTCCAGAGCTGTGCATCAAGTTCTGTAGCTTTCAAAGCCGCAGACAAATTGGTAGGGTCAACAACAGATTAAGCCATCCCCCAGTGCTGCTTCAGTTAATCAGGAAGGGGAGTTTTCTTCAGCCTGTTTCCTGCTGCACTGTTAGGTTTTTCAGGTTTGATGTCACCAGTGTCACAAAGTGACAAATTTGGTGAGGCTGAGAATGGGAGGGTCTAGACATTGTGTGCTCTGTGCTCAGCTCTCCAAGGCAGTTGTCAGCCGAAAATGCGAGCTTCCAACTGAGGCATCACTGAATTCTTCAGCAACGTTATCAAGATCTTTCACACATTCAAAACAGTTTTCAGTGGTTTTACGCACTCGTAATAGCTTAGTCATGCTGTCTAGTTGGGGTCCTCTCTGCAGTCTACAGCAGGAAGCTGTTCTGCCTTCTGCAGAGTAGTTCTGTACCTGGCTTCCTTTGAAAACAAGCCCAGTTCTGACTTAGAAGAAACAAAAGCACTGAGATTAGTTTACAGACAAGAAACGGTGCAACTCTGGGCTGTCACTGCGCCAGCTCAGTTACATGAAGCTGGTGGTTTGCTGACAAGGATCTGCCCCTGCTTCTAGCACACCTTGCTTGTAGCATCTTTCTGTAGCCCATGGGATGATTACTTGGGTGTCAGCCCAAGATCCAGTTTCAACAGCAGGGCTACCCTTTGTGACTGCTTGAGCTGCTCAGTCTCTTGATTTGTCCCTCCAAAATGTTTTTATGGTTTATATTTTATTAATGTATGAGGTGCTTTAAATGTGTATTACTGCAGTTTACTAAAAGGAGTTGATCTCCCCATAATTTAAGAGAACTTTCACTGGTTTCTGGGTAGTAATATAGTTAAAGCCTTATCCTTTCTGAAACAGACTATTACTTAAATTTGCTAGAAAAAACTTAAAAGCCAGTGGATTGTGTTTGTGGTGTTTCTTTATGATTCTACACCTCTCTTTGGTACCCAAAGACTCCACACTTTCCTCCTGGCACTGTCTGTTCTGAAATGTCTTGAATTTTTTTTTTTTTTGCCTTAAATTTTGAATGCTGACATGGGGAATCTTTTTGTCAAAGTTTAGCTAATTAATTTATTGTTAAGGTCTGTAACTTTCAGGGCAGCAAGGAAGATTAACTTGAATTAATAGAAGGATTTATATTTAAGCCTCCAAATGAATGTGCCAAAACTTCATATGGTATAGCTTTCAATTTTATTCCATGTGCTTGTATCCCTTAAGGCTGTCGGATTACGTCTGCAGGGCATTATCCTTATCCTCCTGCCACTTCTGAAGCAGCACATTATACTTTTTCTTGGGGCAACTGCTGGGACTCTACAGCTCTTCCACACCATGTCAGCCTGCTGGAGTCAACTCTCGTTCAGTTGTACCAGAGCTGTCAAATACCACTGTCTGGTTAAAAGATCCTTATCTCAGAAGTGTAGTAATCTGCCTCAAAGCATAACTTTGAGCTTTGTGTCTGAAAAGAAATATAATGACCTGTTGACAGCTTGAGGAGATAAGAACCAGGAAGCGTGATTGATACCAGCACTGAATGGGTGACTTAGACATAAAGTGAAGCTCAGGTTTTCTGGAGGCTGGAGTACAAAGGACAATTGCACGTAAGTAATTGAGAGGAAACAAATTAGGACTCTTAAATGAGGAAGCTCAGAAAGTGGTAACTGCTTCCATTTCTTCTTCAGAAAGAGCTGTAGCAGAGAAGTCTGGTGCCTGAGGAGCCCTGAGCTGAGCATGGGTGTCTGTGTACCCAGAAGTAAGGGAAAACCCAGCCAGGACAGGTGTCTCCTTATTAGGCCTACTTTGGAGATACCAGTTTAAGAGAGAAAGTGAAGTTGACTTTAAATCCATGTTGCAATTTTAGCATTCCTGTACCAGCTTAATAAACAGATTTAAGGCAAGTAAAAAGACAAAATAGTACAATGTACCGGTGATGCTAAACTGACTTTCACGGTGAGTCTACATAGAAAGAATCACGGAATCCCAGACTGGTTTGGGTTGGAAGGGACCTTAAAGCTCATCTGGTTCCAGCTTCCTGCCAAAGGCAGGGATACCTTCCACTAGATCAGATTGCTCCAAGCCCCATCCAAGCTGGCTTTGAACACTGTCAGGGATTAGGCTGCCACAGCTTCTCTGGGCAACCTGTGCCAGGGCCTCACCTCCCTCCCAGGGAAGAAACTACTGTGGTGGTACTTGGTGTCTACTGCATCTTCCTCCTTTGACTGTTAAGTCAAATGAGAGATCAGATCCTTCAGCTACTCAGTGTTTCTGACCATGCTAGAATCACCTAGAGGAGACTGCAGAGGTAAAGCCCAGTTTAAGAGTAAGCCCTGCACACCTCTTTGGGGTTTCACTGATGTGTACCTTGACAGAAACTGGGACGTTTCCAGATGTGATTGGTCTCTTCACCTTTTTTTGTGAAACAGGCATGGTCAGTCTGTTTTCAGCTTAGGGTGCTCTGATTACATCAGGCGAACAAATGACTGTGGTAATGGCTTTGTCTGTTGGATGGTGACATGCTGCATGCCAGAAAATACTGTCTCCCATTGAGTTTTTATACTAGCTCTAACCCTCCAGGATATTTTAAAAGAAATAGAGTTGAATTAGGGATTTGCTTCCAATTACACAATTTAGTGCTTGGTTACTGCATGCACAAGGACTGTCACAGCATTTACTTGCTCTTCCTGAAGGCTGTGGTCCACTTACATGTGTGCTGTGTTATAGCCACGTTGGATGTCAGGTAGTTATTACTCTTTAGTTGCTCAAGTCTTACAATTGAAAGGTTGACCTCTGATCTCAATGTGATCTTCTGAGAGAGTCTCAATTTCACACTGTAATTACAAGGTCCTGTGCCTGGGTTGGGGCAATCCCAAGCACAAACAGGCTGGGGAGAGACTGGATGTAGAAGTCCTGAGGAGGACTGTGGGGTGTTGGGTGGGGAGAAGCTCCTCATAGAAGCTCCTCATAACCTGGCTCCAGTGTGAGCTTGAGCCGGAATCTCCCCCATGTGCTGGGCTGCATCCCCAGAATGGAAGAAGGAGGTTGAGGGAGGGGATTCTGCCCATCTCCTCCTTTCTGGGAAGACCCCTGGCCTTGTAGCTGTGTGTCAAACTCCGGGGCAACACCACCAAAAGGATGTGCAGCTGTTGGAGCGAGTTCAGGGGAGGCCATGGAGATGCTGCGAGTGCTGGAGCCTCTCTGCTCTGGAGACAGGCTGAGGGAGCTGGGCATGTTCAGCCTGGAGAAGAGAAGGCTCCGGGAGACCTTAGAGCAGCTTCAGTGCCTAAAGGGGCTACAAGAATCAAAGAATCATAGAATCGTTAAGGCTGGAAAGGACCTTAATATCATCTAGTTCCAAACCCCCTGCCAGGGGCAGGGGCACCTCACACTAAACCATGCCACCCAAGGCTATGTCCAACCTGGCCTTGAGCACTGCCAGCGATGGAGCACTCACAGCTTCCCTGGGCAACCCATTCCAGTGCCTCACCACCCTCACAGTAAAGAATTTCTTCCTCATATCCAATCTAAACTTCCCCTGTTTAAGTTTGAACCCATTACAAGCCTGTAGGGACAGGACATGGGAGAATGGCTTTAACCTGACAGAGGAGAGACTGAGATGAGATCTTAGGAAGAAGTTCTTCCCTGTGAGGGTGCTGAGGCCCTGGCACAGGTTGCCCAGAGAAGCTGTGGCTGCCCCATCCCTGGGAGTGTTCAAGGCCAGGTTGGACGGGGCTTGGAGCAACCTGGTCTAGTGGAAGGTGTCCCTGCCTGTGGCAAAATGAGCTTTAATGTCCCTTCCAACCCAAACCAGTCTGGGATTCTATGGTACTGTGATAATTGTATTTATTTTACTGGGAATTCTTGGTTTTCATCACCTACCCAGTCATTTCCACCCTGATGTCCTTTCCATGTTATAAAAACTTCTACTTGCAAACAAGGCTTCTTCCACCTCTCATTCCTGTATTGAAGACTATTATCTTGCAGCAATTCATCAGCTGTGTTTCCTTCTTGGTGTTTGAACTTTTCATCCAGTATCACAAGTATTTCTATCTCTTTGCTTGTAGGAGCATTGTGTCTTTGGGAAAGAAATACTCAGGAAATATTTCCAATTATTTTATCTCTTTAATTGGAAGCTGCTGCCCAAAACTCTGGTTTGCATTTGTAAAGCTGTCAACTTCACTATGTGGTTTGCTGACTGAGCTCCTGTGTTACTTTTGCTCTTGAGAAATTGTTCGTCTTATTCCTGTAACAGTGGCAGAAGCTGGAAAAGCGGTTCTGGTGGCTGAAACCTTCTCTACTTATTTATATGTGTGAAGTTCTTTTTGTTTGCTTGGCAATGCACTCCCATTTCATGGGAAGGAAAAGCATTTTCCATCATGAGGCAGTATTATGGTTGGCTGTAAGCAAATATTTGAGGGGATAAATCATTGGCTCTTGGACTGTGCATTGCAGAGAGGAGCTTAATGCCACTTGGAGCTGACTTCTCCATGGGCGTGCTCCTTGGCCCGGTGCAGAGGAGGCCTCCTTTGGGTTGGCTGGGTATCCTCACTGCCCAGCAGGTGCAAATCTACTCAGCACTCGTTCCACTGGAGAATGAGCTCATCTTGCCCACTTGGGCTTTTTGCAAGCTCATCAGTCTGTGCAGATTGCAGCTCCTTCGTGCATCCATGTATGTGCTTGAGCCTTCCAGGAGAAGCAGCTGCTTTGTTGTGGCAGGGATGCTCACAACGGCTGGTAGCACAAGTAGCATCTGGTGGTCACAATTCAGGGTGAATGGATGGCCCTTCCTGTTGAAAGCAGGCACTGGCTGCTGCTTCCTTTACTGTTTTTGCACTTCAAAACATGGGGTCCAACTTTTACTAAAATACCACTGCAAAGTGAAGTAAATGTTACCACTTTTATCAACCTGGCTGCTGCTGTGAACAGCTCTCATAGCTGTATTATCACTTTCTAAATTTGCTGAAAGAACATTCCTTGGGCTAGTGCAAAACTGATGGATGGGGCTTTCTAGCATTGAAGTGTCTGAGTGACACAAAATCTAACTGCAGGGAAGGGGCTCACAGCTTTTAGCATGGAGAACCTGTTTTCCTTCTGTCCTGTATGTAGCTTAGCTCTTGCTGGTATTTGCATGCACAGTGGCTTCATCTGAAGACTTTCAGTTCTACTTCCGCTTGCACTAATTGTTTAAGAAAATGGTGCTGTTGCTTAGTCAAATCATAGTTGTTAGCTCACAATGTTTGGTTTAAAGAGTGTTTGGAGGGGATGTTCAAACACAAAAGGTAAAAGTTGCAAGCCACACAAAATTCTCCAATAGCATGATTCATAAGCAGACTGGTACTTTTTGGTTAACAGTAGGTCATGGTCTTATCATGGAAGACTGCTGAATTTTTGGAGCAGTTGCAGAGACTCAGCTGTGTAACTGCTGAACACTAGGAAAGTGCCTGATTGTCTGTTAGCATGTGCTTGCTGTTAAGCCTGCCTGTAAGTGTCTGCTGCTGGGTAGGATAGGAGGCTTTTCGTGGCCTCTCTTGATGCTGCTTTTGTAACGTCCTTCGTTTGCTCCTTGAAATTTTTTTCTTCTTTTAGACAATGTCTTTAAAAAGCCCTCATATTTTATTCCCACAGTATTTGCAAGTGGACTGTGAAGTATTTTTAGAATTAAAAAACAAAACAACATTTTTGTGTCAAAGTTTTACTGAGAGGAGGGATTTTCAAAAATCAGGCTAGAAGTTAAATTTTAAAGTTTCTTTCCATCTCTGTATGCTGATTGTTACATCATATTGAAATAATAATATATTTCATCTTTCATGATGTACAAATGCTTTTGGTTTTGTGTGTTGGCAGTGTCTCTGAGCTTGACCAGGAGCAGAATTGTTCACTCATCATTTCCATCTCCCTCTCTACTGTATTTCCCCCTGTGTTCTGTCCTGCAGCTGACCTGAAGTTTGATGCATTCATCATCTTTTTATCAGCAGCTGGGGTGAGGGAGTCAGGGTGGCCACTGGCAGCCAAATGCTGAAGTTCATTATGCTGAAGAGGCTGCCCTAGAAAAATACCTCGCCTCTAATGCAGTCCAGTACATCACTCTTTTAAAAGCCTTCTCTTAGAAAGCTTTTCCTCTGCACTTCAGAACCTCTCCTCACACATTGGTACTGTGTTGCTCGCTTACAAGGCAGATCTGTAGCAGCCTTTCTTCATAGAATCACACATTGGAAGGGATACCTCCCACTTGGCCAGGTTCCTTCAAGCCCTGTCCAACATGGCCTTGAGCACTGCCAGGGATGGTACAGCTACAGCTTCTCTGGGCAACCTGTGCCAGGGACTCAGCACCCTCACAGGAAAGAACTTCTGCCTAAGATCTCATCTCAGTGTCCCCTCTGTCAGGTTAAAGCCGTTCCCCCTTGTCCTGTCCCTACAGGCCCTTGTCCAAAGCCCCTCTCCAACTTTCTTGTAGCCCCTTTAGGCACTGGCAGCTGCTGAAAGGTCTCCCCAGAGCCTTCTGTTCTTCAGGCTAAACCAGCCCAGCTCTCTCAGCCTTCTACCTTATGCTCCTGATTACAGAGCCTTCTGGTTTGTCAGAGACTTGACAATTAATTATTTGTGCATATGATAAGCAACAGCCAAGGGAGTGCTGTCAAGCTCAGTTTCTAAGAAATGAGGGGAGTTTATCCTATCATTTCTTTCTTCCCCTTCATCTAATAAACTTTTGTAGTCTACTTGCTTTTATGTTCTGCTGTTGCTGTTTTGAGGGTGACCTGGAGTAGATACTATTTTGCTCCTCTTCTTGTAAGCAGTAATTTGAGGTGAGGAGTTGGTCACTGCTGTGCACTTGGTGCTATGGTGTCTGGAGTACGAGGGCTGTAAAAACAGATTGTGTTTTTCTGCAGCTGTGCCTGGTCCTAAAGCTAGTAGGTGGCAAACTGGTTTTTGAAGCCTCAGGAGTATTTCTCCTGTAAGGCTGAATGTAGCTGAAAATAACAGCATGACTTGATGTCATGGGGGGTGTAGGGAGGAGGTTGAAAACATCTACCTTAGAGGCAGTTTCCAAGTGAATTGTTTGTTCTTTTCCATCTGTCTTCAGGGACTCTTCAGCATAGTTCCCAAAAGTGAAAGTAGTCAGCCTTAATGACTCACTGCTCACCATAAAGGCTTACAGAGTGCTGCTGTTCCGGATACAACTGCATCTGCACCCTGAAGTACAGTCCACTTCTGTTACAGCTTTGTGTGAGCAAGCACATCTGTTCCTGAGCCAAACATACCTAAGGGTGAGTTAACCAGAACCACTTGTTCTTGATCATGCTTCAAGCTGTTGACCAGAAAAAAGTAGGTTTCACTTACTGGTTTTGATCTTATTTTATGTCTGGTTTTGTTCCCTAGGTAGGTTCTTACTGCTAATCCATGAAATACAGCTTTTCCATGCTCATTTTGATGGGAAGAGATTCACTATGTTAACATTTTTGTAAGCTACAGAACAGCTTAATTTCGATTCTAAATCTGTAACCATTTTACGTTTTAGTATTATGTTACTAAAATGCCCTTAAATGATCTAGATTCCTAGATCCATGCATATTTTTTTGCTTGGGAAGACATATTTTGTGTTTAATATAACTAGTCCTTTTTAAAAACATAACTCCCCCAGCTACCCCCCAACCTTTCAAAGTCACCTGAACCTGTTGAGGTCTTGCCCAATTCTGTTTAAGATCCGTGCAATCTGTATTGGCTCCCTCACATGTATTTTTGACTGACTGACTACAAAGCCAGCAGCTGTGTTGGCTCAGATGGAAGGGCTCCTGAGCCTTGTGTCCCACCACTTGTTGTGGTCCAGCTGCTTAGAGAGTAAGGCAAATACACTGTGGTGCCAGAACCCTTCTAATGATCCGTGGTTTAGGAATTTCTTGAATAACTTGTCCAGATCTTGTAATTTTTTTGCAATTAATATCCCTTGAGGGATTTTTTTCTTCCCTAGTTAGCCTTCAGTTAATTTCTTAATATGGAACCTTTCACTGTGCTAAAAGAAGACAATGTACCTCAAACTAGAGAAGAGTCTGAGAGCTTGCTTGCAGTGCTCTCCAGTGACATCTGGACATCCAGAGACTTGCTTATATGACCAGTGTCTGGCTTCCCATGTAATGTTGTTATGATCTTATCCCAATGACAGCCTTTTGTGTTTGAAAGGTCTTTGCCTTTTTTTTTTTTTTTTTTAACTTTATGGTGCCACATGCGTAATGTTAAATTATTTAATGGTCATAGAATAACAATAACCTGTTACAGGATATTCACCGTAACTTCTACCTTAAATCAGGTTAAATTTGATTCTTAAAAGAATAACATGTGCTTAAAGTTACTTATTTATTCTGGTATGCATGAATTGCTTAAGTAGTGAAATGATGTCTTTTGTAAAGCTTTATTTTAGGTGAAACTTTGATCATCTACAGAAATACACCCTGTGGCTTGAAAAGTCACTTCTGATGAAATGGGGGTCTGAATCTTCTTGCTCTTGCTAGCATTCTCAGTGTATGGTTTGGAGAGACTACCCTGCAAAGTTGGTTGCTAGTGGGCCTGTATTTGATCCAAACCAGTTGAATAAAGAACAAAAGAATGATTGAATTAGTTTTTATTCCCCAAAAGGGAAGATTGGTTTGACACTAAATCTGAACAAGCACAAACCTGCATGGAAAACACCCCTTTCAAAATCCAAGTTAGATCTGTAGGCATTAAAATGGTGTCTGTAATTCCTGTTTATTTCAGGGTCGGTACTTGGTGCTTCTTTGAGGATCCAGTTGATGTAGACACATTCCAAAAGATATGTTTATGCACAGATGGACTAAACAATTCACTGTTAAATCTACAGTTTGCTGAGATATGCCATTACTGTAAGTTCAGCTCTTCACAATTTTGGCTATTTTGTAGACTCTTTCTGGAAATTATACTGAATAATCCTGATGAGAAATGAGACCCTTAAAAGTTCAGCCTTTATTTGGGTGGCCTAAGCAGTATGTCTTTATAAAGAACAAATTAAATTGGTTTGGTAATACTTATTACTTAAAGGGTAGCAGTGTGCTAGACACTGTGCTAGACAAGGTTGTTCCTCTGTGTCCAAAAACCATGGAAGAAATGGGAAATAATAGGTAGTATAGAAAGGAATGGTGTGTGGGGGAGAGCTACTTCACCAGGGCACTTCCTTCCTTTCCCCCTCCCTGCAATAGATTTCAGGTACAAACTTTGTTTCTGAGGTGCTTTATCCACCCAGACTGATTCTGTTGACTAAAATAGAAATTTTTCTTCTATCAATTAGAAGGAGAAACACTGACTCTTGTTTTGGATTTGCTTTTTCAGACCTCCTTCTGGATGACCAATGTATATTTTTACTGATTGTAACAGAAACTAAGTCTCCGACTTCCCATTCATTCCAGCTGGTAACAACGCTTATAATGCAAAAAAAATCACGATTCAGGATCCCACAAACATTACTCTTAAAACTTTCTAGATGATTGTAGTTGCTTTGGTAGTGTTCTATGCTAGCAGAAGCCTTTTTCAAGGTTTACTGTTGACTCTAGAGCACCACATTCCCTGTTTACTGGGAGCCCTGAGGGCTGGCAGTATGGGAAATTCATGTGTTTGCCGTGATGACAGTGGAGCAGAAGACAACGTGGAATCTCGGCGTTGGCAAACAGAGAACAGTAGAGTACCTGTACCTGAAGCAAGAAGCCACCCAAGGGACCCTGTCCGTCCACCCAGGAGGGGTCGAGGGCCTCATGAACCAAGAAGGAAAAAACAGAATGTGGATGGGCTAGTACTTGACACACTGGCTGTAATTCGGACGTTAGTAGATAAGTAAGTACCTGCTCAAGGAATAATCCAACATGAATGAAAATGTTCTTGTCTCCTCTCAAACTGTGGCTCCATCCTCTCACCGATCTACACCTGACCCTCCTTGAAGCAGCCGCATGTTTCCATCTGGAGACATAGGAGAGGAGCACCTTTCCTAGGTAATAGAAGTAGCTCCTAAGCGTACAGGCACAGACTCTTCCAAGAGCTGAGAGCTTTCTCACAGTTCCTGTCTGGCCCTACACCCAGGTGGGATGAGGAGTGTGCTCAGTGTTTCCTTCGTGGCATACATACACAGTTTAGGAAGCAACAAACACTCCAGAGTTTGGGAACTTCTGCCCTAAAAATTGGTGGTTGTGCAAGTTTTCTCTTTTCAGGCTGTATTTACTTCTTTGGAAACGGTTAAGCAAAACTAAGAGCTTTTGATCTTAGTTAGCTTGTATAAACAGACTGAGGTTTCCTCTTCAGTTTTAAGTGACTGTATGTTGTAACTGTTCAACTCCAGATCCCACTACTGTGTTCTTTGCATGCTCAAAGCATCTACTAAGGGTGTGGGGGATATTTATGGTTTCGTCTTATTTTGGTTTTTTTGCATTGCTTTCTACAGAGCTTTAAAAGGACCTTTCAAATGATGGGATAAGTCAGCTCATCATCTTTTGGGTTAGGTGTAGGCTAGGAATTGGAAAGGCCAAAACAGAAGGGAAAGAACTGTTCTAGCTTCACAGCTGGGATTTGAGCTTAAGGTGATGGATCAAGATGAGAATGTGAGCCTTGATTCATATACCTGCTTTGTTACTTTGGAATGTGCCTTTAGAGAAGGAATTTGCTTTCCTGCTGTACAATGCCTTAAATGGAAATACCAGGATTTTATTTTTTTCCTGAAGATTTAAATCTGAGGGGTTTGGGTTTTTTAACCAGGTTTTACTTTGTGCTCCGTCTTAAAATCATAAAGTTAAAACTGTTTTGAAAGCCTTTCCCTAATCTTACATGCTTTTCCCTCAGTTCAGCTTCTAAAGTTGTTTCACAACACTTCATGCATAGCTGATTCTGTTCCGGTGGGTCTTGCAATCAGTTTTGTAATCTTGTAAGTGCTTTCCTGTGCTACTGAGGGACAATAAGCAGTTAACTTTGCTGATCCTGGAGTCCTGTTTCTGACAAATTTCTGAAGCTGTGTTTCTTAGTTAATACAGGCTCCAGTGAAATACTTGAGGGGTTGGAAGGGACCTCATGAAGCTACTCCATAACTCCAGCCTCCCACTTAAAACCCAGGTCTAGCAGGAGCAGGTGGCTCATGATTTTATCCAGTCAAATGTTGGAACATCTTCCGGATACAGAGAATCCTCCACCTCTTTGGGTCCTGGTTCTAGTGTTTGACCATGCCCATGGCTCAAATAGTAAATAGTTTTAAAAGCTGGAATTTCCCATATTCTAACACATGCCTGCTGTATGCACTCTGAAAAGCCTGATTTCCTCTCTGCTCTTTCCCATTGCATAGTTGTGGACAGCAGTATGATATCTCCTCCTTTCTGCTATTATCCCTTAAGGATGAACAAACCTATTTCTCATAGCTTATGTTCGTGTCATGTTCTTTAGCCACCAACCATCTTGGAAGTCCTCTGTTAGACCCATTTCCTTATAGTGATACCTGGATGTGGGGAGCTCAAAAATGAGTTTCACTTGTTTTGTATTAAGGCACCTGGTAAGCCCCAGCTGGTTTTGTAATGCAGCTGAATATTACAAGCTCTTGCAGATAAGACAGAGAGCTATGGCTATGAATAATGCAGGGATCTGTTCATAAGGCAAACTCTCTAAGTGTGTCTGAAAAAAATTTAAGGAGCTGTTCTGCTGGACTTGAAGCTGATAATAAGCCCTCATTAGATTAATAGGAGTGCTTGCTTGGGGAAGAAAAGTGACATCTGGAAGTCTTGGTTTTCAGTGTAGGTGCAACACTGTAGGAATAAGTATGTTCTGTTGTCACGTGTTCCTCCTAGAACCTGATTTTTCAGTTTTGAAAGCACTACAATGGAAGGAAATGGTAGGGAAGCTGACAAATCTCTTTGTGTGTCAAAAAATGTGCAAGAATGAAGTCACGCTAATGTGAAATTATGTAAATAACAGCAGGTTGGAAATATGGGCTTCAGTGTGATAGTAGAGCCTTGAAAAGCAGAAGGCAGCAGTCCGAAGAGCAGAAATCAAACCCATTCTTCTGACGTTCTTTTCCAAAATCAATACTCGAAGTTAATGCATGGGAACACTCTGAAATGAAGTGTAAATAAATTGTTACCCTGTGATCTACAATGAATTCTGGTTTGCTTCAGTTTTATTGTTAGCTTTCAATGTCAAAGTTTGGACTAAAATATCTCTGACAAGTGCTATTTTTCCCCTTGTGTCTAGAGGTACCTCTTTTCTACAAGGAAAAAAGTTTTATTTCCTATCCTCAGGAGGATAAGTGCTAATTTTTGGAGTTTATATGAAGTGCTGCTTTGCAAAATAAGAAATTACAAGAATGACTGCTTTGTTTCTAAATGGGGATGCTCATCTGGAAAAAACTCTTCCCCGTAAGGGTGGTGGGACACTGGCGCAGGTTGCCCATCGAAGCTGTGGCTGCCCCATTCCTGGCAGTGTTCAAGGCCAGGCTGGACGGGGCTTGGAGCAGCCTGATCTAATGGAAGGTGTTCCTGCCTGTGGCAGGGTTTGGAACTGGATGACCTTTAAGGTCCTTTCCAACCCAAACCAGTCTGGGATTCTATGGAACTTCATTTTAGCCTTGTCTTGTGGAAATATTCAAGATTGTGTTAATTTGCTTGGTACGGAAAACATGCTTACAGTGGATCTCTTTAGTCACAACAGCTTTTTCTCTTCTTTTCTAATTAATCTCTCCAAAGTAGGTAGTTTTATTATAATTTTATTATCTGCATGATTAATCTGTGTTGAAAGTTTCTAAAATTCTGTATTTCACATTTCCAATTTAATTTCAGGCCTGTATGATAGAAACTGAGTGTGGCATGTATCATTCTAAGCCTGCAGTGAATCTGCAGTGCCCAAATAAGGCATTTAGGACATGCTGCAGTGTCTGATTTCTGTGCTGCTTACTAAATAGGATTTTGAGATCTTGCTTTAGGTACTCCCAGCAGCAGTGCATGCTCAGATGGACAGACCTGGCCATAGCTTCTTGTCGTTGCTCCAGCGCTGAGCCTCAGGAACTGATCTAATTTGAACTCTTCATGGTTTTCATGTTGGAAAGGTGACTGGGTTAAATAGCTTCTATTCAACTGCCTTATTTCTTACAGCTCTTGTTACAGAGTTTGAAATCTTTGATGCTCGCAAGTGGCTCACCTTTCAGTTTTGTGGGTGGGTTTTGTTTTGTTTTCTTTAAGTATTTATATATTTAGCAGAGAATTTCTGGGGGAAAGTATGTTTAAGCTGTGTCCCTTGTGCGCTGCTCTTGGCTCACTTCACAACCTCTGACACAGTCTCTTGCTTCATACTTTGAGGAACCTTGCTGAGTAGCACTTAGCCTAACGATTATGTTCAGCTTTTCAAGGTGCAAATATGGATCACCATTTTATTCATCAGCTGTTGTAGATATGCAGATGTTGACCTTGAGCCAGAGAAAGGCTCCATTCCCATCTGTGTTTCAGATTTGAAAGTGGTATTAGCAGTCTGCAGCCTGTGTAACTTCCTTTTGTTAAATACTGGAGTAATTTTCTGTCTGTGTATTATCATTTAGTGTATTATGTCGATAACTGTGCATAAATTTTGACCTGTGTTATATCTCTTTCAGTGACCAGGAGCCTCCTTATTCAATGATCACGTTGCATGAAATGGCAGAAACAGGTATCAAGGCATTGTGTTGGGCATTTAAGTTGTGATTCCCAAACAAACAAAAGAAAAAAGAAAAACAAACCAAAAAAACCCAAACCAAAAAACCCACAAAAAAAATCCAAAAAACGCCAAACAAACAACCCCACAAAAGAACAAAGCCACAACCCTCCTTTTCTTTGCAAAGATGAATGCATGTGAGCAGCATGAGTTACAACTTGGTGTAGCTCTAGGGAGATGGGATCCAAAGTACAGTTCTACCAGTTCTACCCTCAGAAGCTTCACTGGGCTCATTGCATTTGCCTCAGCTTTGAACTCTGCTAAACTTTCCCTGTGAACTCTCCAGAAGTAGCCAGTGGATGTCCCCAAACTGTAAGCCACAAAGCATTTTCATCTGCAGCAAGGCGGTGCCAACCTAGATGCATATGGTAGACATGGTTTAAACCCATGTGCTCCCATGCAGGCAAATAGTATGTACTTTTTGTTTGGGGTTTTGCTGTCCTTACCTCTGCTTTATTGATGGAGCTGTTCAACCCTGGCCCTAAGTTCTCCTGCAATATGAGCTGTGTCAATATGGGCTGTTTCAACTTTGTCACAGTAGGAAAACTTCTCCAATCTCAAGATCTCCACTAAATTTCTGGTTTAGGTGAATTTTTGTCTCTTGGTAGGGGTGTTACTGGTCTCAGGAAATATATTTCTAGATCATAATAAATTAAGCAACCTGATTAGATATGACAACACTTCAGAAAAATGTTTTTCAGGGGAATGTGCAAACAAAAACTTCAGTGTATTACCTATTTACTTGTTACTGTTAAATGGAGCACTAGGTCTTTTTAACCTCACTTTTGTATGCAGACGCTTTGAAGGGAACTGCTTTCTTGTAAATCCAAATGTTTACTTTGTTAGTAGTTTAACATCTTACATGTGGATTATTGCATACTTGCAAATAGAAGCTGTTGTCTGCTCATTAAGCAATGAGAGTTGTTCCTTAGGAAAACAATTTCTTTAGACCACCAGGCATGGGACAAGCTAATGCATTTCCTCAGAAGCCCATGTCTTCCGACTTGAGGGAACTTGGGAAGAGTCCTCCAATTCCGGTTGGACGAAATACTTCCTCAGTGCCATCAGGAATGCAGCATATAACACTTAAGAGTTGATATTGGACACTGAACTCTTGAGTATTACAGTGAAAGTGCTTGTTCATATTGTTTCCTTCCTAATTCCAGTGGGAGCTCACAGGTGCTCTGGCCTGGGCTAGATTTTTCTCCAAATAAGAGAGGGGTTCACTAGTACCCATGCTGCTGTAAACATTTTTCCTTGAATTTAAACTTCCGTTTAAACAACAGAAAAAGAAATAATCCAAACTGTTGGGTTATTCTTTAATTATTTATAAATTAAATTTAGAGATGTATTTTGAACACTTCAGGATCACAGTGGTAAGTCTGAGTGTTACTTCTGTTTTGTGTTTAACAGATGAAGGCTGGTTGGAAGTGGTCCAGTCTTTAATTAGAGTTATTCCATTAGAAGATCCCTTGGGACCAGCTGTTATAACACTGCTACTTGATGAATGTCCACTGCCAACAAAAGTGAGTCTAAAGCAGATGTATTTATCTGTGGCTGAATTTCAGTTATTTGTGGTTATCACACCCATGATAGCTCCTGGGAGGGTTTCACCAGTGATGCAAGACTGAGTTGTTCAGAAAGTGGCTGTGACTTGCAGTTTGGAGTATTTTGTGGTGACTTGATATATAATTGCTACTTAATGCTAGAAGCTTGGGAAGGAGAGTGGGCAGGTGGAGGGGGGGGGGGGAAGTGGTGGGGAAGTGTGGCCCGTGGGGAAGTGTGGCCCATGGAGAAGAACAAGAGGTCTTTGGTCTTTAGCTGTTTTTCTTGCTGTTCTCTCCTGCCTCATGGTACACACATGCTGTGCAGATGCCATGAAAGTAGTCCAAGTTCTGCCTTTTTGTACTCCAGTTCTGGAAGGTGTACATTTACAAGTCACTACTGAATTTGTTCTTGCCCTGTGCATAAGAAATGCAACACCAGTGTGTGTGTTAAGTTAAACTCATGAGGTGTTTTTAACTATGAAATATCTAGATAGAGTTTTGGCAAATTTCAATACTTTCCAGTGACCACCAATCTGTTTTTTGGATGAGAGTAGTGTGACCCTAGGCATTCTTACTGCACTGTTATGGGTGTTTTAGTGGGGGCCTCAAGATGCTAACTGCTGTTGAATCATAGAGTCACAGAGTGGTTTGACTTGGAAGGTACCTTAAAGCTCATCCAGTTCCAACCCTCTGCCACAGGCAGGGACACCTTCCACTAGACCAGGTTGCTCAAGGCCTGAAATACCTTTAAATGTGATTGTACAGAAAACCTGTATGCTTGTCATGATGTAGTTTCATTAGAAGCTGATGATGCCCTCACTGCAGTTTTCATGTAAGGATCTACTTATGCTGCCAATTGTAGTTGTTTGTTGGCATTGTTAGGGATATAAGAAGCTGGTAGCTCTGTCTTGCATAAACGTGCGAGTGGCTGGAGAGCTAGTCAAGCTCTTTACTACCTCAAGAGGATTTGTTTCCTCTAGCAAATAGCCTATAGCCATATGAGACTTCTGATCAAGTGTTGTATGATGGCTGTCACATGGACTGCAAGATGATTTTGAAAACGAAGCTATGACTAGAAATTTTGCCTTCCTTGGAAAAGTCAGGCAATGGAGACACTGAGCGTGCCACATGAAGAGTGGCTTTGTATTTTTTGTTCAGCTGTACAATGTAGTTAGGGATCAAGTGATTTGGTTTTTGAAAGCCACATGACTTCTATTTACTTTAAGGAGTTAGCTATTAAATAGTTGACCTTATCAAGACAATTGAAATAAGCTGCCTGTTTCTAGGGCACACAGAGCTTTTTATTCCTGTAGAATCTCTTTATGGCACAATTTGTGGGATCTGCTGGTCACAGGCAGCCTGGTAAAGTGTTTGCTGCTCTTTGTTTTCTTTCTGTTCAGGATAAGTTAAAGATTTTGTTCTTAAGGGTTTTAAGTCAGTGCCCCATTTCTGTGACAGCTGGAGAACAGCAGCAATTTGTATTTAATTTTCTGTTATTGTAGGCTATAAAGTCCATGAAGTTAAAATGGCAGTGTAGTAAACTGTTTATTCTATAAAGTCTTTATTTAACTCAAAATAGTTGCTCTCTGTGACAGTTCTAGTAGTGGCTAAAAGCAGTATCAGTATGTCAAGAATCTAATTTTAGTAAGGCTTTTCCATCCCAGGCTTGTGGCTCAGTTGTCTTTTCTCCATTCTTTCCACTTAGTGTCAGTCCTGTTCATCAGTTCTGGATTTGTGGCTTTTCCTTTGGGAACAGAACTACTTTTCAGTGTGATCTCTTTACAGACCTCAGGCTCTAACACAGCAAACTGATCTGAGTGTGGACAGCACACAATTCAAAAAACCCATACATATTCAACTTGAGCAGTACTCATTTCTTCTCCAAATGGCCTGCTGATGATTTCAATATGAGCAGATCTTCTATTTTAATTAGATCCTAGCCTCAGATGTCTGGAAAGTTGAGGGGCATTTGGAACTTGGGGTGGGGGAGGAGGCGTTCTCCCTATGGAGAGCTTGTTCTGGCTCTAGATTAACCCCTAACTACTTTGAAAACAAGGTGTTTTATAGATCTGTATCTTGAATCTTATCCATATCATACTGCTTGAATGAAGCAAGTCAAAGCATGGCATTTTAGATTTATTACCCTCAATGGTGACTTCCTAAATCAGTGTGACTGCAGAAAGCCATTTATGCTCTCAAGAATACCATTTATGACATCCTGCAAAGCTGACAGCTTCCTAAGTTTATGATGGGAATTGTGGGCTCTTTTGTGGGGTGCTTATATCTTCAGTCCTGAATTCTAAAGTCTAAAACTGCCATTTTAGCTTGGAAAGGGTGTGAGTTTTAGGGCACTGGAAACAGAATAGATGGTGTGCCACATGTGCTGGCTGGTAGTCTGCCTTTGCCTACTAGTCTATTTCTTGCTATAGGTAGATCTGTGTGTATAGGGTTGTCTGTGCCCAGAGTGTCCTGAATTGTTGATCACACCAATGACCAACCTGGTAGTAATTGTAAAGTTATGTTGAACTTTTCTTCCCATTTGGTCTTTATTATATTCTTATCTTTAAAGATAACCATCCTGTGCTGTCTGTGATGTGATGCTGACTTCAGTAATATAGTATAAAAATAATTGGTTGTACTATATTGAGTTGGGAGGAAAGCTCTATTTGTCAGTGATGATGAGAGTTCTGATTTTTCTTTTTCAGGATGCATTACAGAGGTTAACTGAAATATTAAACTTAAGTGGAGCTGCTGCTTGCCAGGATGCTTGTCACCCTGCCAGACACCGGAATACAACAGCCGTGCTGGGCTGCTTAGCAGAGAAGTTAGCAGGTAAAGCAGTAGGATTCTTCAGGAAACTTGCAGTTGGCTCACTGAGGCACCATCTGCTGTTGCACCCACACTGCAAACAAGTTCAAAAACGTTGTCTTAGAACTGAATAATGTTTTGCATTGAGGGGAGACCTCATGTGACCATCTACTGTGTGATTAAAACATTGGGTGCTCCCTAGCTTGGGTCTGAATGAGCTATTCACAATCCCACATACTTCAAAAGCTCAAATCGTTCTGATGTGTAGTTAGTGATGGTGGATCGGTGTTTGTTTATGATATATTGCTTCAGCACTGGTCACCAGTCTCTTCTGTGTACCTACTCTGGCTGTGCATGAATTACTGAGGACATGTAGTTCTCTTACCACAAGACAGAAGTATCAAATTAGTAGACTTGTAAGCTGTGGAGAAACAAAAAATACTTTTTTTTTTTTTTTTTTTTTTTCTGCTAAACATGTACTGGTCTATTGTAGGTCACAGAAAAGATTTTCTCTTCTATGTTACTTGGAAGAAAATTGCTGGTATTCTATTTTAAGGTGTCTTCTTGTACAGAAAAATAATTGTATTCCCTGCCATTTCTAGTACCCTCCTGGAAACTAATGATTAAGTTTCCTTCCCACTGATGGCTGGGTTTGTATCTAGTTTTTTGCTCCTTTTCTGAAAGTGGACAGGAAAAGGAGCAGAAGTAGTTGTCTGATATCACCTACTGGTTATTAGAAAAATACAGTATTTCTATCCAAAAAAGTAAAGAAGTAGGGCGGGAAGCTTTTTCGTACAATAATACTTCTACTCTGTTATACTAAGTCAAAATGAGATACTGTCTCTACTTCCATCTTGGTGGACAGAGATCTTTCTGTATCAGCTCAGGCAGCAACTCTGTTAATGCTGTATTGGAACCCACTGCAATTCGTTTGAGTTCATAGATGTCAGAGTTGGATTCCCTTGTAATTCTTTTGATAAAGCAGACAGTATTTCAGGGTTGGGGTTTTTTTTGATTGTGTTTTTTTGTTTTGGTTTGGTTTTTTTTGTAATTGGTTGCTTACTGTGGTGCTGCTGCAAGTTAACTATCAGGTAGGCTACATTAGATGCTCAGTTTTACTTACTTTGGGCTACTGATCAATAGAGCTGGTCTTTATATGTTGATTCTGGAAGTAAAAGGGAGCCAGTCTCTTTTGAAAAGTAATGAGCATGAAAATACTAAGCAGAGGTTGGTGGAGTCTTTCTTTAAAATCTCAGAAGTATGGCTAGAACTCTGCCCATTTACAGCAGGTAAACTGAATATGTTTGTAATTTGCCAGTAGCTGTGTAATTAAATGTATACCAAATATTTGACTGGAAACAATGATGTTTGTTCTACACTGGGACTTGGACCTGCTCAAGCGAGTCCAGAGGAGGCCACAGGAATGCTCTGAGGGCTGAAGCGCCTCTGCTCTGGAGACAGGCTGTGAGAGCTGGGCTTGTTCAGCCTGGAGAAGAGAAGGCTCCAAGAAGACCTTAGAGCAGCTCCAGTGCCTAAAGGGGCTACAAGAAACCTGGAGAGGGACTTTGGACTTTTAGGGACAGGATGAGGGAGAATGGCTTTAACCTGAGAGAGGGGAGATTGAGATTAGACAGCAGGAGGTGAGGATGGTGAGGTGCTGGCCCAGGTTGCCCAGAGAAGCTGTGACTGCCCCATCCCTGGCAGTGTTCAAGGCCAGGTTGGACAGGGCTTGAAGCAGCCTGCTCTAGTGGAAGGTGTCCCTGCCTTGGACGCCTTTGGGGTTGAAATTGAATGAGGTTTTAAGGTCTCTTCTAACACAAACCATTCAATGATTCTACATTATAGTTTGGTGAGAAGTTCTTTAATTTTTGTCTTATGTTTAAAAGATCTGTGCCATGAAGAGTATATGGTAGTTCCCATTGATGTGTTTAACTTTCAATGTTCTTCTAGGTCCTGCGAGCATAGGCTTACTCAGCCCAGGCATATTGGAATATTTACTTCAGAGCCTGGTAAGTGTCTTCCATCTTTTTGTATGTATCCATACATAGCAATTACAATGCATTTTGTTGTTGTTATTGTGAAAAGTTAGGGTCATATGTAATAAATACTGGTTATGTATGTTACAGAAAGTTGAGATTCCAGAGAGACCCTAGGATCTCCAGCCTTGGAGATAATTAGAAGTTAATAGGACAAGGCACTGAGCAGCCTGATCTCAAACCAGCTCTCCACAGGAGGCTGAACTATAGGAGCTGTGGAGCTCCCCTTCAACCTAAAGCATTCTGTGACAGACTAACAGCTTCTCCTACCCATCTGTGCTGGGTATTTATTAAATAACTTTTCTTCCTGCTCATGTTTAGAACTTCCAGTCCCATCCGACAGTGATGCTTTTTGCACTAATAGCACTGGAGAAGTTTGCACAAACAAGTAAGTATTAGCCTGATACTGCTCATAACAGCCATGCTACGGCTTCTACTGTGTAATTGTCACTTGGGAGCATGAGAGGCTGGGTTGGTGTAAACACAAATATGGAAGAGAAACGTTTGTCCACTTACAGACAAGAAATAGTTATTGCTTTAGTGACATCCCTCTACCCCTGCAGACTCTTGATATATTTGCTGAAACTCAGTGCAGTACTTTCTAGTTGGAAATTGCTATAGAAGGACTTAGGCCATGAAGCCTTTGTCAGTGAAATAAATCTATTACAGGTGGCGAACAGCTATGATTAGGTATTTGTAGGCATGAAAAAATACTTATTGCTTTAATGACATCCCATCCACAAACCCGTAAGAGATTTGTGGAAACTCAGTCCTTCTCAGCTTAGAAATTGCTGCATAAAGACTTAGGACATGAGACCTTTGTTGTTTGAAAGGAAATAAATGTCTATTAGAGAGATGGAGAACAGCTGTGATATAATAGACTCTTGATGCAGCTCTGTGCTGAAGAGTGGTATATCTGAGTGCAAAGTTAATGTGTATCTGCTTGGTGAAAGAATTTCATGCTGTTTGTAATACTGACATTTAAAGGGGGGGTTCTACTGCGTTTGCAGAAGGTTGCTATTTTTAACTGAACTTGTCACCAGTTTATAGCATTTATTCTTTTTACTGTCATTGCAGGTGAAAATAAAATGACAGTTTCTCAATCATGTATTAGCGACCAACTGATCCTGCTTGAGAAATGGGCAGATAATCCAGACTATTTAAAACGCCAGGTTGGGTTCTGTGCCCAGTGGAGTTTAGACAATCTGTGTAAGTATAAGAAAGGCATGGATTCATTTAATATTAATCACTTCTCCAAAGAGATGGAGGACTACCTTTGTGTTTGTTTTGTATAAGCACTTACTGTAAAAGTACCTGACTGCATTTGTAACCACTCCCCTTCAAAAGGGGGGGGGGAAGAGGAGAGGGGTTAGGGAGGTGGGCACATAGATCCAGTGTAATTGCATAGAAAGGAAATTTTGGCAAGGAGAATTTTCGTGAAAGGAAGTGGTTTGAACTCTGCAGGTTGAAGCTGCAATGAAAATTCTTCTTAGCACTGTACTTCCTGTACTCCATGTTTCAGCAGATGCGCTGAATAGCTTAATAGCGCAGCTCTTGTCTCTGGAATGGCCAGATTACTGATGTCCTGGTGACTGTCACTAGTGTGATCACACCCCAGCAATGCAGTCTCAAAGAATTAGTAAAGACTTCTTAAAGTAAAGATACAGTCTTGTGATCAAAAGTGAAAAGTGTTTGACGAAGCACTTGATGAGATCTGTCCTTTAGGATGATGAATAATCATCAGATTTGCTTGTTTCGTTGTAATTTGTGGAATGCGACTCTAAAGACCTTGTAGTTTCTAATGCCTTTTGGGTAAATTTGAGTAAAAGGTCTTGTTGGGCTTCAGCTGGCTTATGGAAGGCCAATGTCAGTTGTGTTTAGTAAATATCGGTGTAAGTGTGTAGCAAGCTTGGGACATCTGAAGTGTCTTAGTTTACAAATCTGATCTTACTGTGCACATGTCAGCAACTTGACACCTGGCAAGATAAATGCTTCTGATCCTTGCATGTGAAAAGGGGATACAAGGAGAAAGCTGCTTCGGCTCAGTTCAAATTTCTTGTTTTCCCTTTCCTGTCCTTCCCCATGGCCAAAATCTTGCCCGCTGTGGTGAATCAGAAGAACTCTGCCCAGCTGAATATACAAATACAATTATAAATCCTGAAGCAGTGGCTCCTTGGTATGAACTTGGATGCCTTATACGGTTGCCTTTGTGTTTCCTGAAAGTAGAAACTACACGGTAGGAACTCAAGTCAGAGGTCTGGGTTGTACACTCATGTTTAGAGGATATTTAGCATGCAGTTTTTTGGAAGAGATGCTGTTTTCGTGTTGGCAAAATGTCAGTATCTCATTCAGGTATGCTAAAAATTAACTGGATCCTAGAGAGATTGATTGACTAGGTGTGAAATAATTAAAATAAAGGATTGCTGCAGCTGTGATTAAAACAAGCCTCTTTTGCAGTTTTAAAAGAAGGCAGGCAGTTTACATATGAGAAGGTGGACTTGACCAGCATTAGGGCGATGCTGAACAGTAATGATGTCAGTGAATACCTGAAGATCTCTCCGCATGGATTAGAGGTAGGGTATATTTTCATGATTCCAAGCTAAAAAGGAGCCTGAAATAAAAGCAATCAAAAAGAGTTTAAAACTGACTGTTTGCTCCTGTTATTTTCTAGAATGAATCAAAATTCTCTGCTAGCTTTGTTTAGAACCTTTGCTTTGTCAAAGGGTCCTAACATCGCTACACTGATCTCAGCTGGAGAAATGTTTGCACTAAAGTAACATCTGTATCTGTGCCCCAAAACTTTGGAAGAGTGAGTTGAATCCTAGAATCTCAGACTGGTTTGGGATGGAAGGCATCTTAAAGCTCACCCAGTTCCAAACCTCTGCCATTGGCAGGGACACCTTCCACTCGATCAGGTTGCTCCAAGCCTTGTGCAACCTGGCCTTTAATGCCAGGGATGGGGCAGCCATGGCTTCTCTGGGCAGCCTGTGCCAGGGCCTCAGCACCCTCACAGGGAAGAACTTCTGCCTAACATCTCATCTCAGTATCAGCTCTATCAGGTTAAAGTTATTCCCCCTTGTCCTGTCAGTAGAGGCCCTTGTACAAAGTCCCTCTCCAAGGATGCTTAAGAGGCAGCTGGCTTTTCATGCATTTTGACTGAAATTGTTCATAAAACACAATTCTTATTGTTTGTCCTGTTTAGTCCTGAAAAGCCCATAGCAGCAGGATTTTTGTCTCAGCCACAAGTTGGTTTTTTCATTCCACCTGCCCCCACCTTTTTCTAAGAACTTCTTTGACTACTGACACATGGAATTTCATGCTTTAACATTTAATACCTCTTTGTCTTTCATACCAGGAGTTAGCTAACAACCAGTGACCTAGGTCTTCCTGTCCTGGCTGTCTTAGTCTTTAAATCGACTCTGTCAACTTTCTATTTTTTTTTTTCCTTTTCTTTGTGGCTTCCCAGTGAACAATTCTCAGTCTTGTCTATTTATGAGTTTGTGACAATGGTTGCTATAAAGAGAGGTCACTTTCTGTCTGAAATGCCTCTAAAATTATGTTGGTGTATTCTTATATGCAAGAAACCTGTTCCAGAGAAGAAAGGAGCTTGTTTGAATGCTAATTTTGTGGAAACTTAATTTTTGGTTTGGTTTTGGTAGGCTCGATGTGATGCCTCATCCTTTGAAAGCGTTAGATGTACATTCTGCGTTGATTCTGGAGTTTGGTACTATGAAGTTACAGTTATTACTTCAGGAGTGATGCAAATAGGATGGGCTACCAGAGACAGCAAATTTCTCAATCATGTGAGTACATGTAATGTTGTCTAGCTCATGATGTATTTTCCGACTTACACTTGGGAACACAGCTCTGGTTATTCTGTGGCAGTACTAAGCATTTGTGCATTTCCTTTGATTCTTTTGTACTTTTGTGAAGCTTTCTTTTGCTGAACACAGTGATACAAGAGAAGGCTACATTTTCACTGACAGACTGAAGCTGTTCACACAAGTCGCACGTAGCTGCTAGCAGTGGCAGCATGTTACTGACTTGCTGTTGTCTGGAAGCTTCAGGAAAATTATTTATTTACTGTGGCTTAGTCTCTTGGAAATTCTTTAGATAAGTGGTTGTTGCTGTCTGTTGGTTTTGGAAGTAAACCATTACTCACACGGAACCAGCAGATTACCACATGCTTGCTCTTACCCAGGTCACCCAGCAGCCATTTGATTACCCCCTTTAACACAAGGGAAATAATTATTTCAATGCATGGTATCATTGGATCTGTTGGTAACAGCAATATGGTACGGTTTGGCTGTGACAGCTTTTTTTTTTTCTTTTTTTAAGAAAATAAGGATTAAGAAAAGATAAAAACCTTCTTGCTTTTATTCTGATAATACAGCATAAGTACACTTAATTTGTAGTTTGCTTTCCTGTCTCTCTCATCCAGATAACTTAGTATCTTCTTCTTAATTCTAAGTATTCTTCCTACTATTGTACTTGCTTTTATTTTACTTTTATTTATTTACTTTTATTTTACTATTTATTTTACTATTACTTACTATTTTACTTACTTTTAAAATCAAGTACTTATTAGCATTAAAGCAAAATGTGCCATGTGCACATGGAAGTCCAAACCTGTAGTCAAAGAATAACCTTGACTGCTAGTAGAGATGTAACTAGGACTTCTTTCTTCTTAAGTCTTTGTGGTAACTCTGTATGCCTGTTGTAAACTCAGTATGGTGTGGCATAATTTACTTCAGTATTTCTGTAATACTAAGAAAGTGTAATGACTATTACCCAAAAAACTTGTCTGCTTCAGCTTAGGGAGGACTTCCCCTATGATCAGCCTTCCGAACTTTTATGGAAGTTCATTCAAGTGCAAGGTAGAATTGTAGTACAGAAAGGGAGTATGGCCAGTCTGCAACCACTGAGCACAGTGAAAATACAGTGCTGGGACTTTAAGTTGACATTACTACTGGCTGAGCTTGAGAAAGGAATGTACCTGTAGCCCTTTACTGTTGTAATTGCATGGCTTTCTATTCCTACTTGGAATTTAATTTAGGAGAAGAACTATATTAATATATTTGACATAGAGATAAGCAGTTAAAACTGCTCATTTCTGATTATTATAGAAAAAGTCATTCTATATAGCTGGGTCAAATACAGAAGCTAATACGAGGATAGGCTAAACATATACATGTAAGTAAATACTGATGGTGGGGGTATATAAGAGAAATGCACCATGGACATGAAACAAACACTGGTGGGAAGAAACCCAAGGAATGAGAGAGTAGCTTTTCTCACTGTTTAACTTCAGTCTTCCTGTGAGTTCAGTTGTCTTGCTCCATCTCTCCTAGTTATTCACGTAAATAGCATTGTTCTCTACTGGTGTATAACATGTACATCACATCCACAGTCCAGTCCTGCATTTCTAGCAGGTTCATACGGACCTGCCCTGAGCACAGGTGTTGTAAATGTTGAGTGTAATGGAGACTGAAATAAAAGTCCATGTGTCTGCTTTAGACTGCTAAGAGGCTTAAAAGATTTTTCCCACTTACCGGTAAGGAGCTTGGTGTAGATGCATTTTTATGTCTGTGCTTCCTGTATAAGGTATGAAAACAGGAAGTGTCACATCTGCAGGAGGATTTTTCTGTTGTTACAGCTCGTTGGCTAAATGCTGTTGTTTAAACTCATTGGGTGTCTACCTGAAATACAGAATATTATCTTCTGGGTATGTTGCACATACAGTCATCAGACTAGCCATATGCTCTTTATTTACAGCATGTGTAACAAAAAGACTAGTCCTAAATATGACAGTAAACACCCATTAGCTAGGCTTAGCTTTAATTTGGGATATTGGAGGCTTTTGTAATCAGACACTTTCTAATATTTGCACTCCAGACAAACCACGCTGAGCACGAGGAAGTTATCTTCCATAGTGCTTTTGGGTTGCATATTTGGGTTTTCCTACGTGACGGATTCTTCTTCCACTCTGGAACTTTTAGTTTTGCATTTGTCTAGGACCTTGGCACTGTCACTTGATAGCCTCTTCACAAAATGAGGAAGGCTGGCACTGAAAGGGCTACATACAATATGCAACAGATCCAGTGAAGGGATAGTGGGTTTGTTCTCTGTGTGCTGTACATTCTGGTGGCACTGGGATATCTTGGGGGGTAAGGTACTACAGGTCTGGTAGTGGGACTTCAAGGTTAAGAGGGTGGTTACAGTTCTTTTTTAACTTTTTAAGATGCAAAAAGTTAACCCAGCTATTTGGGTACTAGTCTTCTGATTTCTGAATATTTTAATAAACATGACTGATTTGAGCTCAGAGAATGAAAAACACTTAGGAGACAATCTCCCCTTCCTCCCTGCTCCTCACCCCAACAAGTTCCTTTTGATGTGAAAAAGAAAGTTAAGACTAGGTGGAAAGGATTGTCTTTATGTAGGTGGGAGAACCCTTCCTGCTCTGGATGAGTAGTGTAGCTAAATAAAAATACACTTGAGCTCTTCTCTGTGAGGACTGCCTGCAGATTGAAATGCTTTACTTTTTTTCTGAAGGAAGGTTATGGCATTGGGGACGATGAATACTCCTGTGCCTACGATGGCTGCCGGCAGCTGATTTGGTATAATGCCAGAAGTAAACCACATTCCCATCCCTGTTGGAAAGAAGGTATTCAGTCCATCTTCTGCTGTAGATCCTAGCTGGATTTCTGCACAGGATGTGCAGGTGTCTAAAAAGCAGTTTGTTAATAGGTGCAAACAGAGCAGTTACTACCTAATCCTGATGATACTGAAAGTTTAATAATTATTGTGCTCTACTAATATTTGCAGTGGTTTAAATGTACAAAGTAGGCACCACGCTCTTGCTCCACAGTCTGTTTAAAGAGAAACTGTTGGTTAAATGTTTTTGGGTTTTTTAATGGGCAGAGTACAAATCATAGCACCAACTGACATTGCTGGACAGACATTTAATCATAAGGCTTCTGTCCAGATGTTTGTAGTCCTACAAAATAGGGTTGAGATCTTCCTTTCTGGGTTGAAAGAGTTATTTTAAGGTAGGGAAAAAAAACAATCCCTTATCTCTGAATTAGACTTTTGTTTGTTTGTTTTAAGGAGGCATTGCACTGTCTTGCTTACTTTAAATTCTTGGATATATACTTGGACAGCAAAGTTCTGCTCTTGATCTCAGCTTTGAAATCTTGGTAGGAGTCTGCATGCCATGCTTGTGTGAACTGTGCTGCCTTCTCTTCTATTAAAAACTTCTCTCAAGGATAGCTAAATTAAAACACATCTTAAATAGCACAAGCATGTTAGAAACTTAGATTTTGACAAGTATGTGTTCTGAGGATATTTTCAACAGGTGTAAACAGCCAGGGAGAGACAGAGTGCAGTTTTTTTCTGGCTTTGGCAAATACTCTGCAACACTTCAACAACTGTGTAGTATTAATGCTCTGGCAGACTAAAATATTTTAATTTTTTATTATTTTCTCCTTTATCTATCTATCTTTTTCTGTCAGTGTTTCTTCCCATATACTTTTGCAAACAATTCCTTTTAAGTGAGACAACTCATAGTGAGATATGTGATATTTAAAACAACTGTTTCAGCTGTTGGTATTTAACATCTGAAATCTTTCTTTGCTTTGCATGTAAGGAGACACAATAGGATTTCTACTAGACTTGCACGAAAAGCAAATGATCTTCTATTTAAATGGAAACCAGCTTCCTGCTGAGAAGCAAGTATTTTCATCTGCTATGTAAGTATGTGCTCACTTGGAAGGACAGTGACCTACATAATAATTGTTTTAATTACATGAAATGTTTCCCATTTCAGATATACATTCATATTTGCTTACTTGAAGCCATCATTAAGCAAGTTTCCCAATTGAAAGTTGCTTAGAAATCAGTGAGAAGGATATAATTTTACAGGTGGGTTTCAGGATCCAAAGTAAATACTTTGAACTTTCCAAAGGTAGGCTCAACTTGATGTTTTCTACCATCAAGCTAGCACAGCACTGGAACAGAATGAGGTTGTAGCAAAGATGAACATATTTCTAGTAGTCCTTGAGGAATTTTTTATCTTTAAAAAAAAATAAAAATATATAAAGCCTCACTCCTGCAAGTGCTGAAGAATATCTATTTACTTACTGCTGTTCACTTAGACCAGTTCCTGCAGTAGCATATTGAATATTTTGGGAGGATGTCTCTTGGTATCATTACAGAAAAGTATTAGGCTTCTTTTGACAGCTGTGTTAAAATTAACACATGGTCAATTCCTGATGCTCATGGAGAAGTTCAGCCTTTTAGTTCTGAGAAGATAAGCTGGTATGATACTTGATAAAGAAGCTTCTTGAGTAGCTTAAATAAGCATTACAGTCCTACGTAAAGTAATACCACTGAGGTAATAATTTCATTCATGTTTTCTCCTTAAAATTAAGTACAAAATGCAAGCAAAGAATAGTTCAGTTTAAAGAGTTGTAGAGTATCTTAGCTATTCAGCTTGCAGTTCTTCATGTGGATTATGTCATTTATATACTCAACAGATTCTGTTAGTTGGTTAGAACTTAAGATATTACTCAACTTGGGCCCTTTCAGTAAATAAAACTGAAAGAGGCGATAGTTGTGGTGTTTTTACAAGGTGGCTGTGAAGAAAAGAAGGCTGTCCTGAGGTAATCCTTCAAGGGCAAGGAGGACCAGATGGGCATTCTGCTAAGAGTGCTCAGACCTGGATTCATCCTGTGCAAGTCCCACACAAGTGTACGAGTGTTGCAAGCTCTCTGGGTTCCTGCCTGCTCAAATAAAGCAGAGGGAGTGGTGGATACGGAGGTGTCCCTTGCAGCTGGTACTGTTCCTCACAGCTCTGCTAAACAGCAGTTGTTTGGAAGAAAAATACTTCTGTCCAGTGCTGAAGGAGATATCCGAGCCGATCAGTGTAAAGAGGATCGGGCTGTAGGCTGTTCAAATGGATGTGTCTGCTCTTAGTGTGAGTGTGACTAATGCTAACTGTAGAGTAAGCAGCCTCTATTGGCTGACTCAGAGTAAATTCAGCTAAACTCTGATAGTAAATTCAGAAGCTGAGAACTAAATAAAGTGAACATGTGCAGCTATAACTGGATATGTTAGAGGCTTTTCTGGCAATTAGCTGTAGAACTACCTATTGAAGGAATTTGCGTCTTTGTTGTGGTTTAAGCCCAGCCAGTAATTCAGAACTATGCAGCCACTCGCTCACTCCCCACCCCTCTTCCTTCCCCTGCTCCTGGAGGGATGGAGGGGAGAATGGAAAGAATGTAACTCCCACAGGTCAAGATAAGAACAGTCCAGTAACTAAGGTATAACACAAACCACTACTGCTACCACCAATAATAATAAAGATAAGGGAAATAACAAGGGGAGAGAATACAACCACTCACCACCTGCCGACTGGTACCTAGCCCGACCTGAGCAGTGATCTAGCCCTTCCAGGTAACTGCCCCCAGTTTATATACTGGGCATGACATGCTGTGGTATGGAATACCCCTTTGGCTAGTTTGGGTCAGGTGTCCTGTCTCTGCTTTCTCCTGGCTTCCCCTCCTCCCTGGCAGAGCATGAGGCTCAAAAAGTCCTTGGTCAGAGTAAACATTACTGAGCCGCAACTGAAAACATCGATGTTGTCAGTGCTGGTCCCAGGCTGAAAGTCAAAACACAGCACTGCACCAGCTACTAAGAAGGAGAAAAATGACTGCTACTGCTGAACCCTCGACAGTATCCACCCCTTATTCCATACCATTCACATCATGCTCAGATCCCACATTTTTCAATATACCATCATTTTTCTCTCATGTACACACACATATATATATTTATATATATATACACACAAAAATATACACCCACACCCAAAGAGAGAGATCTCATTCCTTAGTGCATGGACCAACCCCTATAAAGCTGCTGAGGTCACACTCCATCTCTTGTAACAGTCTCAGAGCAGGAGAGATGGTGTGCAGTGTTGGATTGTTGCCTGCTGATGGCACCACAGAACTCGTCACCACTGAGCTTGTCTGGTTTTGCCGAAGTTCATTCTTTGTTGGGATGATGGTTGGAGGGAAGTCAGGGCCAGTCGCTGGTGACCTGAAGACATCTAGTTGGTGGGCTATCAAAGTGCTACATAGCAGGCGATAGTGTACAATTGAGTTCATTGGCTGTTTTCCCCTAAAATCAAATCCCCTTGAGGTATGCATCGGACTTCCCCATCTTCCCACGTTACCCACCAAGTATGTCTGGGTCCCTGAGCAAAAGCAATCCCACGAGTGGGTTTGCCTTTACCTGAAGCAGGAATAACCCAGACTGTCTTCCCCAGCAAATTCTTTATGTGCACCATAAGAACTTTATCTGCTTCTACAGTATGTAAAAGTTCTGACTGGGCTGGGTCAGCCCTGTTGGCAGATCCTCTGGTGTTGACCAACTAGGTGGCCTTTGGTAAATGTGCATCAAGTGTTTGAAAGTCCCACCACCCATTGCTCTCAGTGTAGTTTTTAACAGCCCATTGTATGGTTTGATTTTAGCAGAGGCTGGTGCATGACAGGGGATGTGATACACCCACTCAACGCTGTGCTCTTTGGCCCAAATGTCTGTAAGGCTGTTCTGGAAATGAGTCCCATTGTCTGACTCAATTCTCTCTGGGGTGCTGTGTCACCACAAGATTTGTTTCTTAAGGCCCAGGATAGTGTTCCAGGCAGTGGTGTGGGGCACAGCTCATGTTTCCAGCCATCTGGTGGTTGCTTCCACCGTGGTAAGCACATAGCACTTGCCTTGGCGGGTTGGTGGGAGGGTGATATAATCAATCTGCCCGGCCTCCTCATATCTGTACTTCAGCCACCGTCCTCCATACCAAAGAGGCTATAACCGCTTGACTTCCATAATTGCAGCACGTTTCACAGTCATGAATAATCTGGGCAATAGTGTCCATTGTTAAGTCCACCCCTCGATCATGAGCCCATCTGTATGTTGCAACTCTGCCCTGATGGCCTGAAGTGTCATGGGCCCACCGTGCCAAAAATAATTCACCCTTATGTTGCCAATCTTAAGTCCATCTGAGCCACTTCAGTCTTAGCAGCTTTATCCAGTTGTTGGGTGTTCTGGTGGTCCTCAGTGTCCCAACTCTTGGGTACATAGAATCATAGAATAGTTAGGGTTTGCAAGGACCTTCAGATCATCTAATTCCAGCCTCCCTACCACGGGCAGGGACACCGCACTCTAAACCATGTCACCCAAGGGTCTGTCCAACCTAGCCTTGAACACTGCCAGGGATGGAGCATTTACAACTTCTTTGGGCAACCCATTCCACTGCCTCACCACCCTTACAGTAAAGAATTTCTTCCTTATATCCAATCTAAACTTCCCCTTACATGAGCATCTGCATGGCGTACCTTCACCACCCAGTTCTGCACCTGGGCAGTGATATCTTACCACAGTGCAGTAGCCCAGAGGGGTTTACCTCTGTGTTGCCAGTTGCTCTGTTTCCATTGCTGCAACCACCCCCACAGGGCATTTGCCACCACCCATGAGTCAGTATAGAGATGAAGTACTGGCCACTTCTCTCGTTCAGCAATGTCCAAGGCCAGCTGGATGGCTTTCACCTCGGCACACTGACTCTATTCACCCTCTCCTTCAGCAGTTTCTGCAACTTGTCATTCAGGACTCCATTCAGCTGCCTTCCGTCTCCGATGCTTTCCCACAATATGGCAGGACCCAGCAGTAAACAAGGCATATTGCTTTTCACTTTCTGACAGTTTAATATATGGTGGGGCCTCTTCAGCACGCATCACCTCCTCCTCTGGTGACATTCCAAAATCTTTGCCCTCTGGCCAGTCTATGATGACTTCTACAATTCCTGGATGACTGGGATTTCCTATTCAGGCTTGTTGTGTAATTAGTGCAGCCCACTTACTCCATGTAGCATCGGTTGCATGTAGAGGAGACCCTGCCTTAGACCATCCAGCCCAGCACAAGCAACTGGGGTGCTAGGAGGAGCTGTGTTTCAGTGCCAGTCACTTCTGAAGCAGCTTGAACCCCCTTATAGGCTGCCAGTATCTCTTTTTCAGTTGGGGTATACCTGGCCTCAGAGGCTCCAGGTAGGACCATTCTGCCCGGCTGCGGTGTAGAGCACATTTTTCACATCTGGCCCAGTCTGGACTGGTTCGAGGGCTCCTGCGTGAACTGTCTCTCGTTTAATTTGCTCAAAAGCTTGTTGTTGTTCAGGGCCCCATTTAAAATCATTCTTCTTCAGGGTCACATGATAGAGAGGGCTCACAATCAAACTGTAATTCGGGATGTGCATCCTCCCAAACCCCACAACACCCAAGAAAGCTTGTGTTTCTTTCTTATTAGTTGGTGGAGGCAATGCTGTTACCTTGTTAATCACATCCGTGGGGATCTGGCGACATCCGTCTTGCAATTTTATTCCCAAAAATGCATCTCCTGTGCAGGTCCCTTGACCTCACTCTATTTTATGGCAAAACTGGCTTCCAGCAGGGTTTGAATTATTTTCCTCCCTTTCTCAAAGACTTCTTCCTCTGTATCACCCCACACAATAATGTCATCAATGTATTGCAGGTGTTCTGGAGCTTGCCCCTGTTCCAGTGCAGTCTGGATCAGTCCATGGCAGACGGTAGGGCTGTGTTTCCACCCCTGGGGCAGTTGATTCCAAGTGTACTGGATGCCCCTTCAAGTAAAAGCAAACTGTGGCCGGCACTCTGCTGCCAAAGGAATTGAGAAAAATGCATTGGCAATATCAATCGTGGCATACCACTTGGCTGCCTTTGTCTCCAGCTCGTACTGAAGTTCTAGCATGTCAGTACAGCAGCACTCAATGCTGGTGTGACTTCATTCAGGCCATAATAGTCTACTGTTAGTCTCCACTCTCCGTTAGTCTTTCATACTGACCATATGGGGCTATTAGAGGGTGAACGGGTCCTACAGATCACTCCTTTGCTCTCCAGTCTATGGATCAGCCTATGGATGGGAACCACCTTGGTTGGTGCGATATTGCTGCTGGTGCACTGTTGTAGTCGCGATTGGCACTTGTTGTTCTTCAACCTTCAGCAACCCCACAGAAGAAGGATCCTCTGAGAGACCAGGCAAGGTGGACAGCTGCTCAATTTCCTCTGTCTCCAAATCAGCAATACCAAAAGCCCATCGGTACCCTTTTGGGTCTTTGAAGTACCCTCTCCTGAGGTAGTCTAAGCCAAGGATGCAGGGAGCCTTTGGACCAGTTGCAGTGGGGTGCTTTTACAATTTCCTCCCAGTCAGACTGATTTCAGCCTCCAGTAGAGCCAACTCTTGGGATCCTCCTGTCACTCCAGAAATAGAAATGGGTTCCACCCCTTGACAGCTTGATGGTATCAGGGTACACTGGGCACCGGTATCTACTAGAGCCTTATACTTCTGTGGGACTGATGTGCCAGGCCATCTGATCCACATAGTCCAGTAAATCCGATTGTCCCTTACCTCTGCCTGGCTGGAGGCAGGGCCCCTCTAATCGTGATCACAATATTGGTCACTTACGTTTTGTAGAAAGGGATTAGTCTTCTTTATCACAGGAGCTGGAGTAAAATCAGCTCTTTCACTCCATCTGGGAACCTGCTCATCAGAGCCTGAAGCTGCAGCTTTCATGGGGTGATTATGCTTGACCTTTGTTCTCCTCTTCAATTCATGCGCCCGTTCCTCCAGAGCTGAGGTAGATTTTCCATCCCACTTTCTTATGTCTTCTCTGTGATCCCACAGGTAAAACCATAGGGTGGCCTGTGGCATGTACCTCCTATATCTTCTCTCTCAAGCAATAGGACACCTTTTGTTAATAGCTGAGACGTGGGTTGGTACACATGCAGAGCTGGGTAGATTGGATAGATCACTTCTGAATTGTTTGAACTCCTGGCACAGTTTTTCCACAGCTGAACTGATGGAAGGGGTGAGATTGTCTTCGAACTCTCGGAGTTGATGAATCATTTCATCCACTGTTGGTGGTCCTACATCATGCCAGGTTATTGATGCCAGTGAGTGGGCATATGATGATGGTTCACTCTGTGTAAATTTCCACCACATGCATCGTGTACATTCGACTTCATCTGGTTCTATGGATGCATTCCCAACATCCGGCCTGCAATAGATCATCTCTACAATGGCTGCTGCCCTCAGAGACTGGATGCCTTTCTTTATCACAGTCCAGTTGGCTGAACAACTCATAACATTGTCCTTGTATGGAAACCTTTCTTTCACAGCTGCCAGGAGCCGCCTCCAAATGCTGAGGGACCATTTCTCTTTTGCAGTTGCTTTGTCAATTCCCCCTTTCCTAGCAAATGCTCCCAGCTGCTTGGCTTCACTACCTTCTAGTTCATGACCATTGGCCACATTGACCCAGCACTGGAGCAACCAGGTGATGATGTGCTCCCCTGGATGATGGGTGAAATCTTTTCACATATTCCATAGCTCAGTTGAGGTCCAGGGTCAAGAAGTCACCTCTTCTTCCTCTTCCTCTGATCTACGTAATAAGAACTCTTGTTCAGATGCTGTCCTGTGTAGTAGGTGCATTGGTTCTTCATCCTTCTTCACTGTATGGGTTGCTTTTTGTGCCTCTTGTTTGCTTTTCCCCTTGCTGACAGGGGCAATCAGTATTGGCACGAACTGGTCCTTTGGTTTAGCTGCAGCAATTATCACTGTGGTTGGAGTGGCTGCAGTATCTGTTGTCGGGGTTGGTGCAGCTGCTGTGCTTGGGGGTTGAGTAGCACCAGCAGCTGCGCTGCCTGTTGCTGTCGGGATTTGAGTAGCTGCTGTACTTGTCACTGGGGTTGGTGTAGTTGCTGTGCTTGGAGCTGGAGTAGCTGCACTGTCTGTTGTAGTCAGAGTTTGAGTAGCTGCTGTACTTGTTGCTGGGGTTGGTGTAGTTGCTGTGCTTGGAGTTGGAGCAGCTGCACTGTCTGTTGTAGTCAGAGTTTGAGTAGCTGCTGTACTTGTCACTGGGGTTGGTGTAGCTGCTGTGCTTGGAGCAGCTGCATTGTCTGTTGTAGTCAGAGTTTGAGTAGCTGCTGTACTTGTCACTGGGGTTGGTGTAGTTGCTGTATTTGGAGTTATAGTAGCTGCATTGTCTGCTGCTTTGCCATCAGATCCAGAGGCATCTTCTTCCCTTTGAAGGTGCTGGATAGTGTTGAACATAGCTCTGCAAGTGTAGGCCAAGCCCCAGCACATTGACATGATTTGTCCCTGTCTGGTATGACCAGGATGACAACACACCTCATTTAAGTGTTTTACTAGTTTTTCCGTATTTTGCACTTGTTCAGTGGTGAAGTTCCAAAGCACTGGAGGGGACCATTATACTGGAGGAGCCCTAGATACTTGCCTGTACTATCCCACACACCCTGCCACTCATGACCCCCCAGCCTTGGGGAAAATCTCTTGATCCTCCTATATCATCGTCTAACCCTAGACAAGACCCAAACCCAACTCTGCTTAACTTTCAAGATCAGATGAAATGGTTGTGGGTAAAACACACTCTGTATGCGTGCCAACATGATGATCCCCATCACAGTCAGCGGAGAGGTCTCAAGGGTACCTAAAGGCCATTCAAAACTTTCACAACTCTCAAATGATGCTGTAAATAGGCTGGTGTAAATATGATGGTATAAATAGGTTGACCACCCGAGGAGGGAAAAAAAGATGTGTAATTGCTAAACACTTCCATTATATACCTCCCAAAGTATAGAGGTGGTGACCAAACTGGGAATGCAAGCCAGATCGGTTTTGTGATCAATGAGACTATTGTATTACAAGTCATTACCATTAAGTATAGCAAAACAAGAACCTTAGCCCAAGCCCCCAGCCGATAAAACACTAAAACAGCAAATACCGTGTGTAAGTAAGGTACGAGATGCTGAAACTCTGAGATCAAGAGCAACAACTTTGACAGCCAGTAAATCAGCATTGTGACAAGTGACTATTAATCTGAAACAATGAATGCTTATCACAGATATGATTAGACACACTCTGGTCAGGTCTGTCATTATCTCAACCCTTCGTGCCCCACACTGGGTGCCACAAAGAACTGTCATGGTTTAAGCCCAGCCGATAATTCAGAACCATGCAGCTGCTTGCTCATTCCCCAACCTTCTTCCTTCCCCTGCTCCTGGAGGGGTGGAGGGGAGAATGGAAAGAATGTAACTCCCACAGGTTGAGATAAAAACAGTCCAGTAACTAAGGTGTAACACAAACCACTGCTGCTACCACCAATAATAATAAAGATAAGGGAAATAACAAGGGGAGAGAATACAACCACACTCACCGCTCGCTGACCGATACCCAGCCCAACTCAAGCAGTGATCTATCCCTTCCAGGTAACTGCCCCCAGTTTATATACTGGGTGTAATGTGCTGTGGTATGGAATACCCCTTTGGTTAGTTTGGGTCAGGTGTCCTGTCTCTGCTTCCTACCGGCTTCCCCTCCTCCCTGGCAGAGCATGAGACTCAGAAAGTCCTTGGTCAGAGTAAACATTACTGAGCAGCAACTGAAAACATCGGTGGTGTCAGCGCTGGTCCCAGGCTGAAAGTCAAAACACAGCACTGTACCAGCTACTAAGAAGGAGAAAAATGACTACTACTGCCGAACGCAGGACACTTTGTTTCAGGGTATATTTTTATCTGGTAATAGTCGTAACATGACTGGAAAGCTCTCCTATTGTTTGTTGTTCTAAAATGTCTGTTCCTTATATTGCAGATCTGGCTTTTTTGCCGCAGCTAGTTTCATGTCCTATCAACAATGTGAGTTCAACTTCGGGGCAAAACCTTTCAAGTACCCACCATCAATGAAGTTTAGTACCTTTAATGATTATGCCTTTCTGACAGCAGAAGAGAAGATCATTTTGCCCAGGTAATCCTGTCTAGTTTGAGTGTGTTTGCGTATGGAGAAATAAAATGCATAGTCTTTATAGTAACAAGTTGCATAGTCTTTATGTTGTACTTGTCAGCGTTAATCTTACAGCGTCACACCTCCATAGGTCTCCTTTAGAAAAGGCTCCATTGCAACTTAATGAGAAGGGTAGGAGATACACAGCCAAAATCCATTAAATTACACCAAAAAAAACCCAAACCTAAATTCAAGTGTTCTAGTACTGTATAGTGAACTTCTTAGTGAAAGTGCCTCTTGCTGTCTAAGAATTACTAGGTTAGTCAAGGAGGTATAGTCCTAATTAAGAAAAGATGTCTTATTTAAAATTGACCTAATTCATGATGTTGGCAGCATAGAGGTACTGAATGACTGGAAGTCTCTGAGTTGTACTTTTCCGATCCAGATGAAAATGTCTCCATTTGTGAATGACAGTGCTGACAAAGGTTATTCAGATTTAGAAGTACTTTCCCTAACCATAAATCAAGCCAGATAAAAACAGGTTTGGATATATTCTTCCTTAACGTACCAAATTTTTGGCAGGAATGAAAAATAATAGCTTTTCTGGTTTAGGTCGTTAGTAATGAAATAACTTACTGGAACACAAGCAGTGTACCACAGTACATATTGTAATCTGGCATACAGTGTACCCTAGATTTGCCGCTTGGATTAAAGCACCGCCACTAGAGTGGTGCTGAGGTTTGCGGTTCAAACAAAAAAAATCTGTTGTTAGATTTAAGGAAGTGTAACAACATTTTATCTAGTTCTAACCCCCTGGAGAGAAACCGGGGGAAACTGGTTTCCTGTTGATGCCTGATGAAAAAATGTGGCCTCCTGTGACAGAGCCTGTTTACTATGAGATAGCACTGAAAGCCTCCATTCAAGTTGGAGCTTGTTTTTTGTTTACACAAAGATCATCTCTGCCCTACAGCCTGAACTGCTTGGAAACTCTAAACCAATCCTAAATTCAAATACAGCATTGATCTTAAAAGTGATAGGAAAAAAAAAAATCAAGGGCCTGAGTGGACCCTAGTTATCCATCACAGGACTTCAACTCATGTACAGTTGTGCAGAATTTAATGTGTCCAGTGTTGGGGTATAGTCTGGGCTAGACACTCACCTTGCCATTGAACAGTTTTGATTGTGCAGTGTGTGTGTTTCACATCTAAAATGTCTTATTTCATCAAATGGGGATTTTTTTTTTCCATTTAATCAACCCTGGGCTGTTGGTTTTATTTTCAGTTTCTATTCTTTTAAGCTGTTATATCATTGTAGGGTTTCTGAATATTGTTGAGACAAGGGTTTGTGTGGTTAATTTGTGGGTTTTTTCCTTAACTCTTAAAAGTACACAGATGCCAAAGGACAATTTATTTCAAGTGTTGAGCTCTCTTTGTCCCCTTCTGACACACCAGGATAGGGAGCTGAAGACTGTTTCAAACATCTCTCGGTGTGTTAAGCTTTTTTGGGGGAAAGCTATGATTGATGTTTATCAGCAGTAGTGTTGAGTAGCACAGTCAGAATAAGTGCGAATCTATTGTTTTGAGTCAAACTAACAGGGGGTGTCTCCTTCAGACACAGGCGCCTGGCTTTGTTAAAGCAAGTGAGTATCCGAGAGAACTGCTGCACGCTTTGCTGTGATGAGGTAGCAGACACAGAACTCAGGCCATGTGGACACAGGTAAAACCTTAAAGGCAAACCAAAACCAAAGAAAAAGGGAAAATATGTATGTTTGACATTCAGCTTAGGTGAAATCAGATACAGTCCCTGCTGATCTTGATTGACTCCCAGACGTAAAGGAAATAACCCCTTTTCTTCCAGATGTGACAGATGGAGGTTAAGCGTAGCATCCCCACTATTTCCTTCACTATGCACCTGAGATATAATCCCTAATTACATGTGTCTGGGGTTGGGGAAGTACTGCAGCTATGTGTGTATGCTGCCCCTGGGCTACTGAGCCTTTATTCCCTGATATCAAAGGTTTATTTAGAAACCTAGAATGGCTTGGGTTGGAAGGGACCTTAAAGGTCATCTACTTCCAGCCCCCCTGCCATGGACAGGGACACCTTCCACTAGACCAGTGGTTGATTAGTACTTGTGTAGTACTGGTGCTGTGAAATCCAGATCACGTGAGGAGAGCAGAAAATTCATTATACGCCCAAATACTCGTTAAATGTTCAACAAATGGATTGTTTCAAGTAACAATTTCCTCTAAGAGGTAAAAATGTGAGTAATACAATAATAGCACTTTCCTGCCTTTACGGAGCCTACTAGGAAATTAATTTAGCTAAGTCCAGTTCCTTAGTGTTTTTAGAGCACTTGTGGAAGCAGTCTTACTATGGGTCTGGATGCTGGAAAGTTAAAATGAGGCGTGCCCTGTGTCTGTCCACAAGAAGTGGCAACAGGCCCCCACAGGGTGCTGGCACCACTGTTCTCCAGATCCAGTGTCCAGATGAACAAAGTGTAATCCCAACCAACGGCACTGGGTCTTTAAGATGCTGAGCAACAGGAGCTCCTCTCAAAGCCTGTAGATCCACAACACCTGACTTGCAATTCCTAATCTCCACTCTGAAAGACTTATCTCAAGTGTGTTTCTAAGAGGCTAACTAAACTGCTTAGTGCTTGGGTTTTTTTCTTGTTTTGTTGAGTTTTTCACACTGTAAATGCAGGCTTTAACTGATTTTTCTTCTCCTGCAGTGACCTGTGTATGGAGTGTGCCTTGCAGCTGGAGACCTGCCCTTTGTGTCGACAGGAGATACAAACTCGAGTCAGACAGATCTCTCACATATCATGACACATGTGGAGAAACACCACAGACTTGTTTTCAATTAACTCAAACCAATGCTGAAAGGGGAAAGAATCTCTGACCAATCTTTACACGCATAAAACCATAGCCACGGCCAGATTTCATGCTAACCTGTGATCTGTTAATCTTAAAAATGAAATCTTTAATAAGCTATTTGAAGTTGCCAGCAATGGGAACTGATTTCAAGAATAAGGAGAGCTGGTAGGTCAGCATGCTATGGCTATTGGTTCCTCCAAGCAAGACCATGGGAGAGTGTCTCTCTTCTTCCCCCTTTTCTTCTCGCCTGTTGCAAGTGCTGGAAAAATTTGCACTGGAAATACACATACAATGCATTTTAGAAAAGAAGAGCAAATAACTATCTCCTAAACCAGGGCTGTTCTGTCTTGTGCTCAAAAGTCTCTTTTTGGCAGAAGTCAGTACTAAAAACAGAATGCCAATGTTTCCCTGTTCAATGTAGCCTCCTGCTGGTCAGAGACTGTATTTTCCAACAGTGGATATTAAACTGCTCAAAGACTTAATCCGTACACAGAGTGATTTGAAAAGACGGTGTGGAGACCAGAGAGAAACTCACATTTTAATAACCTGGTGATTCCAAAGAATGTTCTGATTTGTCTTTAAATGTTAAAAGATTGTTGGTGTTTTCAGGTTTCTGATGCTTTTAACTTCAGTACCCACATTTTTTTGTAAGGATATAATTTTCAGGAGGTATTCTTAACTAATTGTAACATTGGACTGGAATTAATTTGATATTCTGGGTATTTTTTAAGGTATCATCAAACATCTTTTTTAATCAGTGTTGGTTTATAAAGTTATGTTCACTTTGGAAATACTGAGCTATCTTAAAAGTTTGGAGGAGAATTTGGGGCCAGTTTATTTTAAAAAATATTATTTGGACAGGAAGTTGGGTCTTACTCTGTAACTCTTTAAAAATGCACCTTGCTTGCCACGTGTCAGCCCTGCTCTGAGCATGTTTGGGGCCACACTTCATGTTTTTGATAGGGATCACCCGGTGGGAATCTCTGCTCCAGTTCAGTTACAAACGTGTGACGTTTATATGTTAAGATTGCATTTCAGCAGGCAGCTCTTAATGTTCTACTAGGTTCCTAGAAGGAATTGGGGTTCACAGCTGGTGTCAGTGAAGTAGCACAAAACCCGGTGGAGTTACGCTTCTTGGCAGCAATTCAATAGCAGAGTATGTGGCAGTGAATTTTCATGCTGCAATGTATCTTTTCTTTAAAATCACTTATCTTTATTGTACTGTCAAGTAGTTACACACACAGAGCTGAGGCTGCTTCTTCCTCTTGAGCACTTTTGCTTCCTACTAACTTAAATAGGAGCAAAGAGGTCTGCACCCAGGTACCAGTCAAGCTCTCTGTTTCACCTGATGCCTTTGCTAATGCAAGGGTGCTGAATTTCATCCAGAGATATACATTAGGAAGGGGAAAAAAAAAAAAAAAGGAAAAAAGTGTTTCTCTTGAACCTCTGGAGTACAATGTGTGAATTAGGACAGTTCTGTCCATCATTTTTTCCTGTTGACTTTTTTCCAAATATAGACTGAATCCAAAACTGGAGTGCTGGTTAGTCTTTTTGCTAAAATGAGAATTCTCTTCTGCCTAGAAATGCCTGTTTTGATTAGTCAGACCAGCAAATCTGTGCTGCAGGGACTTTATTTCCTTGCTGACTGTACTTTACAAGGTTTTGCTGTAATCCACATTGCCGGTCAGTGCAGAGCCCCTCCCTGCTCGCTGCTGAATGGGCAAATATAACACCATCACTGCCATGAGGATGTTAGGATTTCAGAACCACTTGAAGTTTTTCAGTGCTTCCAAATGCAATGGTAGGCTTTTATACCTAAGGTACGAAGATACAAACCATGCTTTAGGGAAGAAGTGGGACAGACCCATTTTGAACTCTGCCTTAATTGATTTTAGGAACTTCAGGGCTTTGGTTTCCCTGGCCAGGATTAACTGAGGTAAAATTTTCAGAAGCACAGAAGTGCCTAGGACTCCACATTCCGATCAACTGCTGTATGAGATTAAGCATTTAAGGCCCAGGTCCACAATGGCTTCTAGATGTCTGGTGCCCTCTTGACATGGAGGTGACTGAAGAGCCTTGCTGCCTCTGTGGACATGGGACTAAGTGCCTGCGTTCTTTGTTGGGAAGATGTGAATGCTTTGAAAATTTTGCCCCAGATTGTCTTCCGTGTAGCTGGTTCTGGGCAGAGAAAGCCAGTGGAGATGGAGGAGGGAGCTGTGTCCCAGAGAACTGTCCTGTTCATTTCACAAACGGAAAGATTGCACCACTTGGCTGGCTTTCTGCTGGAATTCACTATGGGAGTGTCTTTGTAAAGCTCGATTCTCCACCACTGCTGCACTGTCCCCCTCCGTCCCTGAACGCTTCAAAGGCTCTGGGACTGGGAGGGAAGGTGGTGGCTCTGTAGGCCCTCAGGAGGGGAAAGGAATTGTAGTGAAGTCGTCCATTCAACAATAAAGTCGTGAAAGCCATTTGCTGTTCTTTAATTCTTTACTGCTGGTAAGTGCCGGGCTTCCAACCACTGTGGTGGTGGAGGGTGATGCAGGCAGCCCTCGCACAAGAAGCTGGCTCTGAGGCAGAAGGGCGACGCCTGTGCAGGGTAGGGGTCCCCGCTGGGGTGAAGTGGAGCCGGCGTGAGGTGGTGGGGCACAGCCTTCTGCCAGGTGACCCAACATACACTGAAGCCCCGGCTTGAAGTGCTGCCCTCCGGCCCATGGTTTGCGAGGGGAGAACGGCTTTAACCCCGGCGGGGGCGCTGCGCGCACCAGAAGGAAGCACGCTGCGTGCAGGGCAGTCCCTCGCCACCGGGGCACCTCTTGACGCCACAGGGCCGCCATTGCGGCGGCCACCGCTTTCCCCCAGTGCGGGCGGGCCATCCGCGGCCGCCTCCGCATTCCGATTGGCTGAGGGCAGGGCGGAAGGAAGCGTTTCCCTGGAGACGGCCGGGCTGGGCGACAGCGGTGCCGCGGCGGCGGGAGGTGCGGGAGCGGCTTGGGCCGCGGGCCCCGCTCGGGGCGGGCGGGAGGTAACGGGGAGCCGGGGAAGGGGGAGCTGATCCGAGCGGCTCATATGGGAGTCGTTTCAAGAGGGAAGGGGACGGCCCGGCCCCCGAGGCCTCGTTGTGGAGCGGGGAGGTGGGTAGGGTGCCCTAAGGAGGACAAGGCTGGGGCTGCGCTGGAGCCAGGACTGAGAAGGGGAGGTGATTGCCGCGCTCTTCCCTCCTCCTGTGCCATGGGGTGATGCTGCCGAGCTGGCTCCCGTCCTCCCTGGGTCACCCAGCGGCGGGGCGGGGGAGAACGGGGTGTCCCCCCGCCAGCCCGCCGGTCCGCAGTGGTGGTGGGGCGCCGTGTGCCCTGTCCTGCCTGTGTGAGGGGTCAGCGGCTGCTCCCAGCCACGGGCCGAGGGTCTGGCCAGGGCGCTGGCCAGGTACATAGGATATCACTGTCCAGCGTCTGGTCTGCGAGCTCCGCAGGACCCTCCGGATCAGAGCAACATCTTACCTGGCTTCATTTCCTTGTGTCTTTGTAACAGTAGCAGGTGCTTCAGGAGAAAATGTGTAAAGGTCACCTGAAACCTCTTTATGGAGACTAACTGCAGGTGTGTGCAGTTCTGAGCCTGTTCTCTGGGGAGGCAGAGGCAGTTCCTAGAGAACTTGGGTTATTACAGAAAAAAAGTAGCAGTAACTTTGGGAGAACGTGCCCTACCTCTGAAATTTCTGGCTCTGAAATTCCACTTTTTAGAGAAGCATTTGGTAACTTACCAATTGAATTTGTATTAATGAGAAATCATATGTTGTTTCTCAGCACTTTATCTGAAAAGAAGAAATAACTGCTAACAGCAGTAAGATTGTCTCTCCGCCACCCTGGCTATGCAGGAACAATGGAGGATTCTGATGAAGAAATCTTTGATGTAGCAATGTGAGTATGCTATGATCCGGGTCAGACTTTCAATGAGCTTATTACTAGTTAAAAACTCTCCATAGGAATATAATTACACAA
Organism: Ara ararauna; assembly: GCA_028858755.1. Lineage (NCBI taxonomy): Eukaryota > Metazoa > Chordata > Aves > Psittaciformes > Psittacidae > Ara > Ara ararauna. Next base: position 70,112,477 of record CM054410.1, on the reverse strand, counting down.
ATGAATTTACATCCCACTGCTTTGCAGATTCTTCCTCTAGGAGAACAAGGGTGCAGAATGTAAAGCTGCAGGAGGGAATATCATCAGTTCAGAGTTTAGTTGAAGTCAAACTAAATGTAACTGCAATGAACATAGCACTAAGTCTTTCTGGCTGAGTGATCAAAATAAGCACTGTAAGGCTGAACTACTTTTTTTTGTGTTCACTTTAAAATTTCTCCGTCCTTTTCAAGAGCATATGTTGTCTTATATCATAAATTCTAAGAAGAAACTATTCGTCTATGTTTAAATATGCTCCTTCTGGACATTTGAGACCATTTACAGCTGACCTTTGCTCTGGAGACAGGCTGAGGGAGCTGGGTTTATTCGGCCTGTAGAAGAGAAGGCTCCAGGGAGACCTTAGAGTAGCTTCCAGTGCCTAAAGGGGCTACAGGAAAGCTGGAGAGGGGCTTTGGACAAGGGCCTGTAAGGACAGGACCAGGGGGAATGGCTTTAATCTGACAGAAGGGAGGCTGAGATGAGATCTTGGGAAGAAGCTCTTCTCTGTGAGGGTGTGAGGTTGCCCAGAGAAGCTGTGGCTGCCCCATCCCTGGCAGTGTTCAAGGCCAGGTTGGATGGGGCTTGGAGCAACCTGCTCTAGTGGAAGCTGTCCCTGCCCATGGCAGGGGATGGGAACTGGATGAGCTTTAAGGTGTCTTCCAACCCAAACTAGTCTGGGATTCTATGACCTCAACCAAATTTTACACTGATAAAATTTTACACTGCTTTGCCCCTCATTTGGCTGACATACCCTTTTCCTGAAGCTTGTGGCAGAAGGGGATGTGTGCCTGTGCCTTGGTCTCCCTAGATTTTTTGTTCTTTCAGTGTACAGACTGTCACAAATGGCCACATGCTGGGGCTGCTGCAGCAGCCCAGGTTGTGGTGGCCTAGTTGCGCACAATAAGGCAATAGAGACTTAAACCACAAGATTGGTGTGCCTGTGTTTCTTCAGGTATGCCAGACGCACATGTGTTGTATAGAGAGATGGTAATTCTGCTGTTTTGAAACAGATAAAACTCCATTATTTGTCTTACAAGATTTAAATTAATACTTTAAATTTTCTGTTGCTGTTAAATTAAGCTCTTTAACTAGTAGTAGCTTTTATTTGGAGGTGGGAAAAGAGTGGAAATTACCTGTAGCAAAGTCCTTTCCTTGAATGTAAGCTAGAGGGGATGAGCCCTTTTGCCTGAAGCCTTAACTGGATGCTCTGGGCGCGTTATGTTTCACCTGTTCTGTGCCAGCACCTCTCCTGATGGTGTTGTGCCCCCTGGTGGAAAAAGAGCCTTTTCCAGTCCCTTGCCTTGGCTTTGCTCATCTCCCAAGGCTTAACAGATCAGAAATGGTGCTTCACTTGGTAATCAGGTGCCTTTTTAAGTCACATAGCTTTTCGTTTTTCCTGGTCAGAATGAGTCCTGTGGCTCATTATAGTTGGTTAAAATGTTATTGAATTAATTTCACTAGAAAAGTAACTATAATGAGTTTTTTAAAACTTAGCCTGAAAGAGTGTTCTGCTCTATTTACTAAAGAGATATTTGAAAGAGAGGGGATTTTAATTTAATTTAAATGGTGCTTTCGCTGATCAAAGCTATTTTTTTTCTTAAAGACTTTTTTTCTATGACTCTTGTTTCCCTCATGTATAAAAAAAAAAAAAAAAAAAAAAGCCCTGACTTTTATCTGCTGGGGAATATAGGAAGAGTTCATCCCCTACTAAAGATGAGCTGTGAATGCCAAGGAGATTCTGTGGATTATTTACTGTGGCTGAACAAGCTGCGCAGTAATTTAGCAGAGGGATCCAGAGTCCTGCAATGCTGGTACCAAAGGTTTCTTCCCTGGATTACTTCAGATCCATAATGGGGTTTAATTTTTAAATGTACTCACTATAGAATGAGCATAGGAGATTATGCCATTTACTTGTAGGGTGTAGGGATGTTTCTTGCATAAGAAAAATATTTAAATTGCTTCTGTTGTGTGATATTTGTGTATCTATTGAATTTAAGTCGTTCCACAAGATCAAGTATTTTGAAATATTCTCTAGAATGTCTAGAGTTCTGTGATCACCTTGTAGAGTTTACACATCAAAGAGAGCAGAAGGAAAGCTTGTGGTAGCAGCTGAGAATTGTGGGCTGGAAAACACTAAATTTCTACTCTTCTAATTACACTCTTTATATCCTTCTGCACCAGAACTGGAATTACCTTGGCAGTAATGCCAGTAAAACAACGTGGGATTTTTTTCAATTAGGCACCTTGCTGGGTGAAATAGAGTAGAGGCCTGATGGGAATCCTGTGAAGCAGTCTTATCATCAGTGCCGTGGATTATTTTGTAGGTTGAAACCAGGGGATTATTCAGTAATTTTGTAATTACTAGGCTGATTTGTGCTTAGCTTTTGTTAACACTTTTTAATTATAGCTTTTAAACTTTTATTTCTGCTGTGCTAGAAATATAGCTTTATGCAGTATGGTCTTACTTTACTTTCAGCTCCTCCTTCTCTGATGCAGAGTTTGATGCAGTTGTTGGGAATCTGGAGGATATCATAATGGGTAAGCTCTGCAAGTAGTTGTAGACAGCAAGGTGGGTGCTTCACATATTGCAAGCTGCTATTCTGTTAGCAGACGTACAGAGCTAAAATAGCCCCTGCCTGCTTCATGGGAGCTTTTCTTCCTTTGCTCGTATGACCCCCAACTTGGTAGAATAGGAAAAATATATGCAAAAGTCTTTTGTGTGTTGTTTGCAGAACAGCACGCTTATGAATCTTGAAAATTACTCTCTGCACAACTACAATATGCTGCTTCTTAAATAAGCAGTAAAGGTACTTGTAAATCTCACATAGAAAACAAAGCTTCCTGGGATTTTTATACCCTCTTGTAAAGGGGATGGCGGAGGCTGAGATGCAATGTTCCCTTCCTCAGCTCTTCCTAAACCTCTCCTACCTGGTTTGTTGGGATAGTCTTGGAAGCTGACACGGTTTGTCCAGACAGTTTGCTGTCATGCCTAGCTGTTGCTGCTGTAGTCTGGAATATAAAGTGCCTGTCCTGCAGTTTAAACATGTTCCGTGTTCTGTCTCTGCTGAATGTTGGGGACAGTTTATTTTCTCTGTTTCTGCAGCACCCCTGTGTAGCTGAAGATGGGTGTCATCACATATTGTCACTTTCCTCTTTTTGAGACTGTTCTTCCAAGTTGATTGTGTTGCCTGTAATAACTTGTATGCGTGCATACAGTCATAAGGTGGCAGGACCTGTTCACAGCAGGAGCATAGAATGGTGCCAATCTCATCATGTGAGCTTGGGCAATTTTAGGTGCTAAATTCTCAGAACCGTCATGTTACCTGAGAATTCAGTCTGCATGGAGGTACCAGATACCAAGACACAATTTGTGCCAGTCAGCCACCAGATGCTTCATGAGAACAGTATGTTAGCTTTCTGACCACATCCTTCCCAGAGAGAGATAGATTCTGCAGCCTCAGTTGTCTAGTGATGTAGTTGAATCTGGAGAAATGCTAACAAACTGATTTTGAACGTGCTAAGGTTTAGAAAGCTGAGACTGCTGTGTTTTAACTCTGTGTTAAAGCAGTAAGCTCACTGCCCTGGACTTCAAGAGAGCAGACTTTGGCCTCTTCAGGAACCTGGTTAGTAAGGTTCCATGGAATAGAGCCTTAGAGGGCAGAGGGGCCCAAGACTGCTGGTTGATACTCAAGGATCACCTGCTACAAGCTCAGGAGCGTTGTGTCCTGACTAGAAGGAAATGTGGCAGCAGGGCCAGGAGACCTCCATGGATGGATAAGGAGCTGCTGAAGAAACATAGAGGGGAAAAAAGAAGCTTATAAAAGGTGGAAGCAAGGACAGGCAGCCTGGAAAGAATACAGGGACATTGTCCAGGAAGCTAGAGACCAGGTTAGGAAACCTAAGGCCCAGTTAAAATTAAATCTGGCAAGATATGTGAAAGATAACAGGAAGGGCTTCTGTAGGTATTTAGCAAACAAAAGACAGATTAGGGACAACATGGGCCCTCTCTGGAAGCTCTCAGGGGAACTGGCTACCCAGGATTTGGAGGAGGCTGAGGTTCTTAATGACTTCTTTGCCTCAGTCTTCACTGGCAGCTGCTCTGACCATACCACCCAGGTCTTGGAAGGCAGACGCAGGGACAGTGAGAATGAAGAGCTTAGGCCCACTGTAGGAGACAATCTGGTTCAAGGGGAAAATGGAAGACACAGGGAACTACAGAGCAGTCAGTCTCACCTCTGTACCTGGCAAAATCTTGGAGCAGATTCTTCTGGAAAGCATGCTAAGGCACATGAAAAACAATGAGGTGGCTGGTGACAGCCAGCATGGCTTCACTAAGGGCAGATCCTGCCTGATGAGTTTGGTGGCCTTCTATGGGGCTACAGAAGTGATGGGCAGGAGTAGAGCAGTTGACATCATCTACCTGGACTTCTGCAAAGTGTTCGACACTGTCCCGCATGACATCCTTGTCTCTGAACTGGAGAGACATGAATTTGATAGATAGACCACCTGGTGGATAAAGAACTGGCTAGATGGCTGCATGAATTGTGGTCAACAGCTCAATATCCAATTGGAGACCAGTAACAAATGGTGTCCCTCAGGGATCCGTGTTGGGACTGATCTTGTTCAACATCGTTGTTGGTAACATGGACAGTGGGATTGAGTGCGCCCTCAGCAAGTTTGCCGATGACGCCAAACTGTGTGGTTCGGTTGATACGCTGGAGGGAAGGAATGCCATCCAGAGGGACCTTGACACGCTTGTGAGGTGGGCCAATGCCAACCTGATGAAGTTTAACCATGACAAGCGCAAGGTCCTACACCTGGGTCGGTGCAATCCCAGGCACAGCTACAGGTTGGGCAGAGAAGAGATACAGAGCAGCCCTGTGGAGAAGGACTTGGGGGTTTTGGTGGATGAGAAAATGAACATGAGCCGGCTTCAGTGTGCGCTTGCAGCCCAGAAAGCCAGCTGTATCCTGGGCTGCATCAAAAGGAGCATGACCAGCAGGTCAAGGGAGGTGATCCTGCCCCTCTACTCTGCACTTGTGAGACCTCACTTGGAGTATTGTGTGCAGTTCTGGTGTCCTCAACATAAAAAGGACATGGAACTGTTGGAGCAAGTTCAGAGGAGGGCCATGAGGATGATCAGGGGACTGGAGCACCTCCCGTATGAAGACAAGGCTGAGAAAGTTGGGGCTGTTCAGCCTGGAGAAGAGAAGGCTGCGTGGAGACCTCATAGCAGCCTTCCAGTATCTGAAGGGGGCCTATAGGGATGCTGGGGAGGGACTCTTCATGAGGAACTGTACTGACAGGACAAGGGGTAACGGGTTTAAACTTAAACAGGGAATGTTCAGGTTAGATATAAGGAAGAAATTCTGTACTGTGAGGGTGGTGAGGCAGTGGAATGGGTTACCCAAGGAAGTTGTGAATGCTCCATCAGCAGTATTCGGGGACAGGTTGGACAGAGCCTTGGGTGTCATGGTGTAGTGTGAGGTGTCCCTGCCCATGGCAGGGGGGTTGGAACTAGGTGATCTTAAGGTCCTTTCTAACCCTAACCATTCTATGATTCTGTAAGTAAACTTTACACTTGTATCTGTTCTATTGAATTTGGTGGTCACCTACAACATTAATTTTTATTCTTGCTTCCTTCTACAACTGGAAAAGAATTCCCTAGCAATTAAAAATGAATCTGGGAATTTCACTGGTATTTTTTAATTCAAGAAAAAAAATATTTTGAATCCTTGTAGCAAAGAATTTTAGTAACTTTATTAAAAAATACATATGTTTTGCTTACTTGAGCACCTGAACAAGAAGGTGTTCAGAATAAATAACATTAATGAAACACAGAGCAGGAGCATTTCTTTGCTAATACTAAGTGTAAGTGAAACTTCTGAGAAATAATTATAGACCTTGTTAGGTGGATGTGTTGGTCCCATTCCATTCTGAATGCTGTCAGAACACAGACAGATATGCTGCTGTCCTGTTGACGCTGCTCTCTAGATGGAGCAGTGCTGCTGTCCACCAGCAGTCTGGTGTCTTCTCACAGGTGGGTCAGCAGTGGTGGCTCAGTAGCAGCTGTGGGACTGGTGTGACGGACTCTGCACGTGCACTGGGCTCTGTGGGTACAATGAGGGAGCAGAGGACTAGTGAATATGGGGTTTGTGTTCAGAAAGAATGACTTAACTCCTAACTGTGTGATGCATTTTTGTTGTGGCCCAGATGATGATTTCCAGCTAATGCAGAGGACTTTTATGGAGAAGCACTACCAGGCATTTGATGACTCAGAAGAAAACAAGCTCATCTATACTTGTATTTTTAATGAATATGTAAGATACTATTTTCCTATTTTTTGCATGTATTATTTTTTACTTTTCTTGAGGCCAGTGTCAGGCCCTGTATTCCCCCTTTTATGAACTACTGGCTTTATATGGAGCAGAGCCAGCATGCTGCCTGCTGTCTCCTCCTGACATAGTCATGGTCTGTGAGCAAGTTGTTTTCTGGAGGCCTGGTTCCTTGCCCTTTTTTTCACCTGAAAATTTCTATAGATGTTTTAGAAGTTGTATAACCCTCCTGAATAGAAATCTAGCCTGTTGCTGTAGTATATAATGTGTTTAATGTGTGCATAACAAAGTTTGTTCTTTTCCAATAATATTATTTCATGTACTGGACACTTCAATTGCATTCTTCATGCCAAGCATAATTATGAAATTATACCAGCCTACTAGGCAGTACTATCCAATGAGTTAAAAATAATTTGCTAGGTACAAATAGCATTTGTTCTCAGCAGTATTCCCGGAAAAAATGTTCAGCTCTGACTCAGTGGTGGTCTAGCAATTCCCAGCCAAGGAATCTCCAGTTGTTTGCCCAGTGAGGATAATACAAAATGCCAATAAGATGTCATTGTAAGGAAAATGTGTTATTTTGGAATCTGCTCCTGAAATTTGTTGTGTGATTTTATAAGGCTGGTTTGTTTGTTTGTTTTTTCAGATCTGTTTAGTAGAGAAATACATTGAAGAAAAGTTGCTTGAACGGATTCCTGGTTTCAATATGACTGCTTTCATAATGTCACTGCAGTAAGTGTCTGCTTTGCTTTTGGTTGAGGGATGATTTATGAGCCTCTGAATTAATTCTTGTTATCTAGATTAAAGATGAGGTTTCAGAGTTCTCCCTTTTAGAAAGAGGTTCCTCATGAATTAAAAAAACAAGTATTCATGCAGGCAATGACTGACCACTTTTCTTGGCCTTCAGCATGTCCTGCTACTCTGAATTTCTGAACTGTCATGCTGAAATATATCACATTTTAAGGGGTGGGAAGAGAGATCAGAACGAGAACACTGGAGGCTTTTCATAATCACTGTCACTTTGAAGCCAGACCCTTGAAAGGTTCTCTCTTGTTTATCACAGGTACGGTGTGGGACACTTACATAGCCTGGTAGTCTTTCAAGAGGCATGTGCTGAAATGCTTTTACTGAAATATTTCTTGTACAAAATATTCAGAGAAGACTTTGGTTTGTCTTAATCATTGCATTTGGTCACTTCAGTTTAACCAACTTCATGAAGAGATCACTTCTGTAAGACCACTGGTTTTCCCCTTGAATAAGAGAATCAAATGTAGGTGGGAACTGAATATCTTAAAATATTAATTCTTTTTTCTTGTAATACGACATTAGGAAGTACTATTAAGAATAACTATTAAGAAAGTCTTGTTGAAATATTTACAAGGGCCTGTAGGGACCGGACAAGGGGCAATGGCTCTAACCTGGCAGACGGGAGATTAAAATGAGATCTGAGGCAGAAGTTCTTCCCTGTGAGGGTGGTGCAGCACTGGCACAGGTTGCCCAGAGAAGCTGTGACTGCTCCATCCCTGGCAGTGTTCAAGACCAGGCTGGACAGGGCTTGGAGTAACTGGACGAGCTTTAAGGTCCCTTCCAACAGAAACCAGTCTGGGATTCTGTGATAAACTGAGAAGGGAGCACAAGGACTTTCTTCCAAATGTTTTCATCAGAAGTCCTCTACCAAGTAGCATCAGCACAGTCCCTCACTCTTAGGGGATGTGTATGATTCTGTGCCTCTCCCCAACCTTTCCCACAACTAAGGTACTGTCTGGCTCTTTCAGTGCTAGGTAAAGGCTAGTGGAGTGTTAATTCCATTAACTTACAGGTCAGTTTCTTTGTCGGGGTTTCAGGGACTGATGTGAAACAGTTATGTCTTGGATTTAGATAAATGCAATGTATTCATGTACTTGGATGTGAAATACTGCAAGGTAATATTTGGCTAAAGTTTTGCTTTATTTTAGACGTTCTTGTTTAAATTTTGATACTGTTCTAGTCGTCCCAGTATCCCCTTTTACCCTCAAGCCATTTTAAAATAACTGTTTCTCACACAATTTTCTAATTCCCAGAGTTCTTCTCTCTATAGGCAGCACAAAGATGAAATTGCAGGTGACATATTTGATATGCTTCTCACATTTACTGACTTTCTGGCTTTCAAAGAAATGTTCCTGGATTACAGAGCTGTAAGTATGTCACGTTGTTTATTTTCATTGGTATAATGGCTGTTGGTTTTGTGTAGCTCTGTCTGAGAGTACCAAAGGTCATGTTACTACAGTAGGCAGCAGCATTTATTCAAAGGCTGTACCAGCATCAAAAGGAAAAGAACTTGAAAAGAACTTCACTGAGTGGCTGTTTAAATACAAACCACACATTTAATGATTTCTAGAAAACATGAATGAAGCTGGTATGTGGAGCAGTTCTTCAGAAGCACACGCTTCGTGCATCTTTGAACGCTGATTTCCAACTGAATTTCAGGAGACACTTTCTCACTGTGAAAGTGACCAAGCACTGACACAGGTTGCCCAGGGAGACTGTGGAGTCTCCGTCCTTGGAGATACTCAAAAGCAGTCTGGACACGGTCCCAAGTGGCCCTGCTTGAGCAGAGGGTTTGGACCAGGTGACCTCAAGAGCTCCCGTCCCACCTTGACCATCCTGTGATTCTATGATACTTTTTTCTCTCCTCCCCACTCATCCAAACTTAGCTTTTTAAGCTTATTCCTTTTGTATTTCTCTTTTCTGTCCAGGCTGGAGAAACAAACAAAACAAAAGTATTACGGTTTTTGGATAAGCTTTTTCATAGGGAGATGCAATACATGTAAAGGCTCTCCAGTATCTGTCAAGCCACATTTGACAAAGGAGCAAAAGAGTCAAAGTTGCTGTCAGAGTTAAGCCTTCTGACACCTCCCCCACCCCTTAAAGTGTCGTGAAAATGGGGGCAGGTTGAGGAGGAAGAGGTAGTCCATGTCTCAGCAGCAGGTGTAGCTTCAGCTGGGGTTTGCACCTTTGATGTCTCCTGAGAGGCAGACTGCAGAAGCAAGATCTCTCTTGTTCCCTGAGTGCTGCCTGGGCGTTGACTGATGTGAGCAAGAATCTGCTCTGCCCTGGCCAGCAGAGCAATGGTGACCTTGCTCTAGGGCTTCCTGCAGAACCTCTTCTTGAAGTTTGGATTCACATTCAATCTCAGATGCTCAAGTAACATGTAATTTTGTACTGATTTGGTGCAGCCAACAGAGTGTGTATTGCCTGTTTTAGTTTTTGAACTGCTTATTCCAAAACAGCATTGAATCACAGATTTCTTTTTCTCCCATGTTTCTAGGAAAAGGAAGGCCGAAGTGTGGATTTAAGCAGTGGGCTAGTGGTGACTTCACTAAACAAATCATCAATGTCCTCCTCCTAGAACAGTTCATGCAAGACTTTGCTTCTGCAGATGAAGAATCCTGGAACTTTAAAGGAGTCCTGTTGACATATTTTGTTAATTATAGAGCTAAAGTAATGGTTTGCAGCTAAAATTGAAAATATCCTGTCATTGTTTTTATTCAAGTACATTTTCATTCTTTTCCTGTTCCAATTGTTTCAATTAATTACTTCAGTCAGTGGCAGTGTGAGTAAATACCTCAGCACTTACATTCTGTTAGGAGTTCTGCTATATTTTAAACAAGGTGTCTTGTTAATCTTGTTAAAAGAGGCATGGCTGGGGGTGAATTCTTCTTTTGATGGGGAATTGTATCTTGGTGATCCCTGCAAGACCTGTCTCCCTCTGTGCTGCTTTCTCCTGTCTGTGTGTCTATGGGCATCTGTTCCCAGGATAACTCATCCCTCTGTGACACTCCTATCACTCATCCCCGTTTCAATTTGTTTTCAATCAGGCAGAGGGGCTTTTTTTTAAGAGATTAAATGTCTCTATATAATGAACTACCTGTGTGCAAGCCTGGCTTCATGTTTAAGAGTTTTAATGTTGTCATAACAATGCATGCAAAGGCTAATTTTCTTACTGTTACCAATTTTTATATATATATATATATATATATATATATATATCTCTACTTGTGGAAATGTGACGCTTCATTTCACTCACTGAACACCAGAGACTGGTGTGTCAGGGACTGGTGCAGTTTGTCCAGTCCCTTTTCAGTTCACACCTTCCATTAATGCAGTTACATTTTCTGAGCCTGCCTCTGTTCAGGAGCTGTTAGACTTTCTCCTGTGTGGCGCGCGCAGTGCATTTTGCAGTGTGGCTCACTGTGCTCCAGCTTTTCTGTGTAGCAAGATCTGGAAATAAATTGAACTTCTTTCATCTATTTTTATTACCCTGCATGTCCCCAGAAAGTGGAAGGTGAATTTGTGATCTGCAGTGCAGGAGAACTGTGGCTCCGTATTCTCCCAAGCGCTGATCAGGGATTTATTCCCAGGGCAGCTTCAGATGTGGTTTTTATATTTGAAGACCACTTGTACCAAGGGACAAAACTGACTTGCTGGTTCATAGGTGGTCCTGTAAGCTCCAGGGGTGTGAGTGGTGCTGAGCATAGAGGAAGGAGTGCATCCAAGCCTTGGCACCTCTTCCATGTTCTTGTGGTCTTGTATGCCCACTACATGTATGTGTGCATGGATATGAAGCAGAGCAAGGTGAGCCCCATGGGCCTTCCTCCTCCTCCCCTGGCTGGCTGGAGGAAGCAGCAGTCCCCTCTTGCACTGACATTCCTGCTGCCTGCTCCATGCCATGCTGTACCTCCCACCTGCTTAAAAGAAAATGTCCTGAGATACTCCAGTGCTGGATTTAGAGCTGTTTTTATTTAAAGATATTTTTTATTTGAGTAGATTTTAAAGGTGTTTTTTTTTATTTAGCAGATTTCTTTGTTAAAGATTTATATATAATTTGTGCTTCAAATTGTTAGAAATCAATACAAGAACAGTTCGCACTGCTTCCTTTGCTTAGGCTTCATCTTTCAGCTCTGCCCCTGTTTATGTACCACATTAATTGTAATCACTTAAACTGTAGCTGGGAATGACCAGAGCTTGATTTAGTGAATTTTAGTATGGCAGTGACCCCTCCATGAAGCTGCTGCAGTGAGGATGAACACCAAGGACAAACAGCAGCTTCAGCCTCCAGCAAGTCCATGTCCTCCCAGCAAGGCTGTCGGTAACAGCACCGGTGGGTTTCTGCTATGGGTACATCAGCAAGAAGCATCATCAGAGACCACAGAGCAGCATCCACATGACCCGGTACTGACCAACGCTGCCCCAAGAGCAAGACCTGGTGGCATGCAAAGCTCCAAGCCACAGAGCCTGGCACAAGATGAGTCAGGGTGGCCCATGGCTGGGCTTTGCTGTCCTCCTTATGCATGGTCAGTCACTTGGCTGGTGGCTGCATTGCTACCGAGCCCTTTCCAGGCACGGAAGCTGAGGAAGGTACTCACCCCATAGGCAACCATGGTAAGGCAGGCAAAGAACTGGAAGAGGAGCAGAGGCCACGGGTGAGCGCAGTGGCTGCCTGGCCCTGTGGCCTTCCCCTGCCCACTGCTACTTACGGATGCCGCGGCTCTTCGGTTATAATCCCACTGCCGCCAGGATGTTGGCTGAACAGCAGCCGCACACGTTATGAAGGCAGTGATGTACAGGACAGTTGCCACAGCGTTGAAGATCATCAGCTGGAGAAGGCAAAGAGGAGGTCATGAGGTCCGTGCTCAGACTTAATGTGAGCTGGGATGAGGGAAGAGGCTCAGTACCAAGTTCCTCCCTCATCCACAGGAGAAGCTGAAGAAAAGGGTTCAGCCCCTCACACTGGGAACAAACCAAGATAATATCTCACTTCAGGCTGTGCTGAGAGATTTCTGGTTGACATCACGCCTGCAGCAGTAACATGGTGGCTGTAACTTTCTGGATTGATTCAGGCCTCCCTGTTTTGAGCATTTTCTAAGCAACCGAGGGGCAGAATGAAACAATGTCATTGTGCAAAGTGCAGGGGACTTTGTTCCATGAACCCAGAAGAGCATGAAGCCCTCACTCTCTCTCAGCATCTCCCCAGTATGTTTCCCATTTAGGAACCCCACTTGCTTCATCTTGGCTACGCACCACAAGGGACCAGGGGACCACGTAGAACTTGAGCTGAAGCTGTAGAAGGTAAGTCATGAAGAAAAGGACTGTTACTATCCAGAAGAAGATGGACACAAACATCACCCAGCTGTAGGCAGCGTGGAGGTAATAAGTTGTGTCGGCGATGAGAGTCCACACCAGTAAGCCCAGCACCTGTGGGGTGAAACAGAAGAGTTCAGGTTATGGTTCCTGCAGAGCATTGCCCAGGAGCCCTGGCTCACCTGCACCTCTGGCAGCTGGGTCCCCATGGTCAGCACAGCAGGGCTGGACTGAGGGACAGCTTAGGGCAGGGAGCTCACCTGGGACCCTCCTTGCTCACAGGTGAGCTCATGGTTGGTACTGCTGCCCCAGGAGCTGCACAGGGATGTCCTGCAAGGCAGGAGGGGTGAAACATGAGCAACCTCAACATCAAAGCCTGCTGCTCCACCAAGAAGCCCCCATGCACAGGGCCAGTCTCTGCAGGGGCTGGCTCAGTGTTAAGAGATAGCTCATGAGCTGAATGTGTGAGGGCTCAGCCTTGAGCTCTCCCAGGTGCAGCAAACTTCTGGGTTTATTTCCACTGCTTGGTCTAGGCTGGCCTGGTTTGCACCTCCCATGTACACTGCTCCTGGGGCTCAGCTTTCACTGTTCATCAGGTTTGACTGCGTAACAATTGCAGCATCGTATGCCTGCAGAGTGATCCACAAAAAAAAACAGGCAGGTGAGTCTATTACTGCCTTGCAGAGCCTTGTCCTCCCCTCCTGGCACAGCTGGTGGGACGCGAAGCAGGTCTGCCCTTGGCTGGCAGGGATGGAAGAGCCCAGCCCTCTGCTGCACCCTGATCTTTGGGCTCTGGAGGAGATGCTGCCCTGCTTTACCCCCAGCTACCTTCTCCACCATCCCCTCTGTAGGAAGCCCCCTGAATCTGCAAGTTTGTGTGTATTTTTTTATTTAGAAAGCCCCTAACCCATCATGGAGCAAGCAAAGGATGAGAGACACCAGCACATAGCAATGGGCCCTAGAAAGGAAAGGTTGTTGCAAAGCAAATGGCACTTTCTGTGAGTTCTGCAGTCTCCACCACAGCCTGGGCACTGGGATACAGAACTAGGACTCTGGCACCCCGAGGGGTGCTGGTGGGCTCTGCTTCACCCTCCTTCATCACCTCCTGGCTGCACCAGAGCAAAGCGGGATCCCCTCACACACACCTCCTGGGGAGATGCGAGGTTCCCTGCCCTGCACCCTTCATGTTTCCCAGCATGACTGAACAACTCAGGGAGATGCCCATGGCAAGGTTGGGGTGAGAATGTGCCATAGACACAGCCACAGCGTTTTCCGGTTCCCAGCTGGGGTTGGGATCACAGACTCAAAGTATGGTTTGGGTTGGAAGGGACCTTAAAGCACATCCAGTTCCAACCCCCTGCCACAGGCAGGGACGCCTTCCACTAGACCAGGATGTTCCAAGCCCCATCCAACCTGGCCTCGAACACTGCCAGGGATGTGGCAACCACAGCTTCTCTGGGCAACCTGTGCCAGGGCCTCAGCACCCTCACAGGGAAGAACTTCTGCCTAAGATCTCATCTCAATCTTCCCTCTGTCAGGTTAAAGCCATTCCTCCTTGTCCTGTCCCTACAGGCCCTTGTGCAAAGCTCCTCTCCAGGTTTCTTGTAGCCCCTTCAGGCGCTACAGCTGCTCTAAGGTGTCTCCAGAGCCTTCTCTTCTCCAGGCTGAACAAGCCCAGCTCTCTCAGCCTGGGCTCTTGCTGGACAGAGCCAGGTGAAGCTGCCAGAACTGCCTGCACAAGCCCACATGGCTTATTGTCAGGGGAGAAACACAAGAGGCTTTGTCCTGCCCCAGCGCACCACCCTGGTGCTCGCTGACGTGACAATGCTGCCTTGTCTGGCACATCTATTTCTAATGCTTGTGATCACAAAATATGTGCTGGGGAGAAACATGTAGGAAAAAGCCCAGCTCTAGGAGCAGGAGGTGGCATGTGCAAGCTGCCCTGCCCTGGCTGTAGGGGGGGGGTGGGAAATCAGGAGCCCTTAGGAACAGATTCTAAGGAGCAGTGAGGTTCAGCAGATGGGAGCTAGGCAAGCATGTTTAATGGTACGGCCCTAGTAATCGGACCAGGTGTGGGGCTGGAGGGTCCCTTCTGCCAATATTGATTCCGTCTCTCTTTCCTGATGCTCCTGCAAGACACCCCCTGTCAGTGTCCTTCCCATGCCCCTCCTTGAGCATTTGTTCCTGTGCCACAGTCATGCCCATGCCCAGGGTGGTACTCTGGAGCCCAGGGAGCTAGCTGTATGCCAGCTGCTGCCTCAGTACCCCAGGGAGAAGGGATGGGTAAATGGGACCTCAACCACAGCAAGGCAGCTCACACTGGGACCCCGTGCAGCTGAGCACTCACTCGTGTGCACATGGGGCACCCAAAAGTCCCAGGAGGGAGCAGCAGCAGGAGTTTATTCTGCAGCTGCCTCCAACGCTGAAGCCATGGGAAGGTGACGCTGCTGCTGCTGGATTTGGCGGTACAACGACCATTCTGCTCTTTTAGAGAAGCCACCAAAGCCTGACACAGGGGAGGGCAACTGGAGGGCTGGGAGGGCCTAGGGAGGGTGAGAAGCCTGGGGCACCCCGGGAGCACCCACAGCACCCCACCTCAGTAGGGGCGCCGTGCTCCCTAAGGCCTCCAGCCCCTCTGGCTCGTGCACCGCAGGGATGCCCACGCAGATCAGCCGTGCTGAGTGCTGGGACCTGCCCGGCGTTGAACGGAGTTCCAACTCGCATGAGGGCAAGGAGCTGAATTTTCATCTGGCTTTGGAGAGGGAAGGAGAAGAGAGGGGGCAGCGGCGCCTCAGGGTCAGGGATTAATAGGGGTTAGAGAGCGAGCACAGGGTAGAGACGGCAGCCGAAGGAAAACAGAGCAATATCCACCCCAGGGCAACGACGGGAAGCGTCAGCCGCCAAGCGCGTGTCGCCGCGCGCGCACCCGCCCCGGTGCCCCGCGGTACTCACGGCCTGGGCGCACATCAGCCCCCCGAGCGGCGAGAGCACGAAGGCGCCGTCCAGGGCGGGCAGGGCGGCGGCGCGCGGGGACCCGCTGCGGGACAGCCCCGCCATTCCGCGGGCACTGCCTGCGCGCGGCCCCGGGGCTCCTCCGCTCCTCCCCGGGCGGGGCAGGGACCGGCACCCCGTCACGCTCCCCGCCGCGCGGCCGCCCGTGTGAGGTCGGCTGCTGGCCCGGGACACCGCCGGTCTTCTCTGCACCCCCTTTTGTGGCCTTTCTGTGGCCCCGCGTGTCCCGGTGCCGGGGGCTGTTGCTCCTGGCGCGTCTCCTTGTTGAATCCCAGGCTGGTTTGTGTTGGAAGGGACTGCAAAGCCCGCCCGGTTCCAAACCCCTGCCACGGGCAGGGACACCTTCTGCTACAGCAAGTTGCTCCGAGCCCCGTCCAGCCCGTCCTTGAACACTGCCAGGGATGGGGCATCTACTGCTGGTTGTCCCGAAATCACAGCTCTTCAGCCAGTGTGCAGAGGGGTGAATACCACGGAGTTGAGATATTGGAGCCCCCGTGCTCTGGAGACAGGCTGAGAGAGCTGGGCTTGTTCAGCCTAGAGAAGAGAAGGCTCCAGGAGACCTTAGAGCAGCTCCCGGTGCCTGAAGGGGCTACAAGAAACCTGGAGAGGAGCTTTGGACAAGGGCCTGTAGGGACAGGACAAGGGGGAACGGCTTTAACCTGACAGAGGGGACACTGAGATGAGATCTTAGGCAGAAGTTCTTCCCTGTGAGGGTGCTGAGGCCCTGGCACAGATTGCCCAGAGAAGCTGTGGCTGCCCCATCCCTGGCAGTGTTCAAGGCCGGGTTGGATGGGGCTTGGAGCAACCTGCTCTAGTGGGAGGTGTCCCTGCCTGTGGCAGGGGGTTGGAACTGAATGAGCTTTAAGGTCTCTTCCAACCCAATCTGTTCTGTGATTCTATGATACGAATAGACATATGTGCAGTGTGAAGGGTCCGGTGTTTTCTCACACTCCTCTCATGCAGCTGATGATGGCCCAGCACATTATGCTGCCTCACCCTTCGTGCTGTCACGTGGCTGGGCCGTGGCCTGCTCCCGATCACCCCATCCCCTGCTCCTGCAGCCCTTTCCCCGAGTGGTTCTGCCTGGAGGTGGGATCCCCTCCCGCTCTGACCGGTGCTCCCCGGGTCGCGAGCAGCGGCGGCTGCAGTGCCTGGCCAAGGCTGTGGCCGCGCGTTCTATAGTGCGGGGGGCGGGGGGAAGTGCTACGCAGTGCTGTCAGGATGGCCGAGCGGTCTAAGGCGCTGCGTTCAGGTCGCAGTCTCCCCTGGAGGCGTGGGTTCGAATCCCACTTCTGACAATAGGCAACTCTTTTGCGATATGATCTCACCTGTAGCTTTAATTAACGTTAATTAGCTAATTCCGTTTAATTGGGGTGGGCCATCTTCGCGTCTTCCCCTTCAAGCAAAACGCTGTCAGGAGACGGCGCAAAACGCGGCTGTCAGAAGTGGGATTCGAACCCACGCCTCCAGGGGAGACTGCGACCTGAACGCAGCGCCTTAGACCGCTCGGCCATCCTGACGTGCTGTGACCGCTTTTGACGTGCTGTCAGCCGTCCTGAAGTGCTGTCGGTCTTCCTGTAGTAATCTTCCTCTGTCACTCACCCGCACTCACCTATCGGTAGGTGGCGATTGCCTCGGAGTGATTATGGTGTGAGCAGGGAGAGGTGCCCGACAGACAGCGGGTGTCACCCCCCCTGCCAACGGGCTGCCGAGGAGCTATGAGCCGGCCAGCCTCTCACCCACCTCCGGGAGTCATAGAATCGGAGAATCGTGTGGATGGAAGGGACTGTAAAGCTCATCCAGTTCCAGCCCACTGTCACAGGCAGGGACACCTTCCACTAGACCAGGTTGCTCCAAGCCCCGTCCAGCCTGGCCTTGAACGCTGCCAGGGATGGGGCAGCCACAGCTCCTCTGGGCCCACAGCCAGCAGTATCCCCCAGAGGCTTCGACAGAGGACAGCTCTTCACTACGTGGGCCAGTTGCATGGATGTCAGCGCTGGTCCTCACTACAGAAAAACACAAACCCTCTTAGCACCTTTTGGCAGTTCCTGCTACTTCTCCAAAGTGTTTTTAATATTGATCAGAGCAGTTGTGCCTCCACCATGTCCTATGATTCCAAAGCCCCATTCTGCCAACAAGTACATCTGTTAGTCCTCTCCCCATCTATTTATCCCCACCTCACTCTGTGTGTGAGTTCATGATCTCACTTGAAGGCTGCTGGTCTTTAAATGGGAAAAAAAAACCCACCCACCCTTCAAATAAATTCCAGCATTTGCTCTGTTCCAGACTGCTCCTTGCTCCAAAGCAAGCACATGGGATGATAGGGTGATGCTAAATCATGGGTTTTGGCGGTGGGGCAGTGCTTACATGACAGCTTGTTTGGTGCAGCGGGGCTTGATCCTAGCAATTTGGAGGCAGCTCTGTACTGACCAGACTGCAGCCTCCTACCCCTTCCAGCCCGCGGATACAGCTCAGAGGAGTTGTTTGCATGTGCTGTCGCTATGAAAGAAAGGTGGGAGAGCAGCCAGGCAGGGGAGGAGTGAAGGGGGGGGGGGGGGGGGGGCAGAAGGGGAAAAGCCGCATAAACAGCCAGCAGAGAAAGCTATTTTTCGAACAGCCCATTGTCCTGCGGTGGAAGTCCCGGCAGCCGCAGAGTGGAGATGTTTATCTGCATCCATCCACGTGCCGCATCTCAACAAGGAGGAAATGATACAGCAGCGCTGAAATCATCTCCTCCGCACGGCCCCTCGAGGTACAGGATCTGCAGGAGCCTGGTACCTCCAGGGGCTGGACTTGTCCCAGGAAATCCTTTTCCTACGCCACGGGAGAAGCCCGTCCAGCACTCACGGGAAGGTGTTTGGGAGCCCTGGTCCACCCATACCGGTTTTGAGTTACCAGCACCCACCTAGGGGATCTCCTGTGGTATGGAATCATGTCAGCAGGGTAGAGGAGGTTGCTAATTAACTCCAGGGCAGAAGCCGCGATTCTTAGCGTGGATGCTTCAACCAAGTAGGTAATAACCACCGCACGATGGCGTTGTCTGCTGCAGCAAGAGGCAGAGGCCAGTTCGGCTCAGGAAACCCTGCGGGAGCCTTCCCGTCCGCGCCTCATGGTCCTGTCACCTTGGGGCTGGCGGGGCCGGGAGCTGGGGGCACACTGGGTGGGTTTGTCCTTTATCAGCCATCCGGTGGGTGCCCAGAGGAAGGCGGCACATCCCGTGCTGACGGGGTCTTTCCTCTCGGCGGATGCCTGTCGGTGGTGGCCGGGGTCTCACGAGGGCAAGCTGCACCGCGACCCTGAACCCCTCCCACAGCCAGCCTTCGCGCCAGCACTTGCCGGTGTTCCCCTATCCCTTCCGTCACAGCTCTGGGCGCCCTTGGGGGGTCCTGCAGTCGGGTTGTTACCTGAACTTCACCCTGCTGGCCTGAAGAGGGTGAACCGACGGTGTTCTGAGGCTGGGGCTGGATGGGAGCCAGCTCAAGCAGAAGGGCTCTTGCAGCAGACGGCTCGTTTTGTTTTGGCACGCAGGAATGAGCCAGGCTGTCTTCAGTCACAAGCCCTGTTTTGAGACTGGCTATGTCCTGGATGGGGATTTTGTTCCCCAGATAGCGTTTTGAATCCTAGACACGCCTCATCTCTGCTGTTTTAGTTCTCCTTTGCTGCCTCCTAAGTTGATAGGAAGAATCATAGCCCAGGGGGAAAATATCCCATATCCTCCCCCCAGCAACCCCTTTTTTAACTATCCCCTGGCAACACCAAAGTGCTAATGACAAGCATCTATAGCCTGTTTCTTTTAGGAAACAAGACAGCTACACTGACACTAAAAACACACCTCACAGCCACCAGAACTGGTCAGGAGAGCCTGAGGAGCTTTTGCATCAGATGGTGGGGCAGGTGTGACGCTATCATGGTCCCAGAAAGAAAATCAGAGGAAGGTAAAAACATTGGGACCAAGCCAACTGGTCATCTAAATACTGGTGAGGGAGCAGGTCACTGGTTAGGTGACAGCTGAAATCCATACTGAGCGTGCAGGCTCGGGGCAGAAGCAGAGAAGGAGATGCCCTGTTCTTACAATGTGAGGTGCAGCAAAGCTGGGGTGGGAGAGGGAAGGGGTCTGGTGACTCCCTGTTCTCTTGGTTGAGCCAGCAAGGCTTGAAAAGGATTAAGAGCTCAGGCAGAGCAATGCATGTTCAGGATTGTTTCCCTGCCCAGCCAAAGCATGTTTATTGTGCTAGTGCTAGTGCTGTACAGGCATGTTGGTGTTGGAAGCCCTGTGAGCTCCTGGGGCTGTTCGCTGCTGCTTGTGTGTGTCCCTGGGCACTGGCAGGGAGCTCCTGTGTCCCGGGGCACTGGTGGGGAGCTTGGCACATACCCATGTCTGAGGCTTGGCAGAGAGCTTCACCTAAATTAGCTGTGTGACGGCTCTGGTTTGGAGACCTGTGGTGTCCCATTTCTGTAGGAGACTGGGATTTGAAAGCTTGTCGGATGGGAAGGCTTAGCTCAGATTTCGGGGGGCAAATGGCCACAGCGCAGACACATCTAGTGCGTCATAGCGCTGCATGTGGCAGCTCTTTCAGCACCTTGGTGCTGGCCCGCAGGTTGCCACTGGCTCTCCTGGAGACACAATTGGGGCTAAGCCCCAGCAGCAACATTAGAAAAAGGTTTTCCGCATCTCTCCTCCCACCATCGTGACTTATCTCATGTCAAACTGCTTCCACAGCCACTGACGGAAGTCCTGTGGAGACAGGAATAGGTGAGCCTTTCCAAAAAGGCAATAAACAGAGCCACTTCTGGTGAGCTTCTTTCTTGGAGACTGGCAGCATTCATGTGCAAACATGTTGGATGGAGAAGTGAGAAGTGGGGATGTGGAGAAGTGATGAAGGTGGTGGCCCATGCATACTGTTGGATGGGACCAAAGGGCTGTGTCTGTGGTACGCAGGAGCTCCCTCTGTCCCTGAGCAAAGGACTGGGGTCAGGACCTGGCAATTCCTACCAGGAGAAGAACCCCTCCAGGATACGGGGTTGCTGGCACAGATGCTGCTGCTCCTGCTGTTACGGGAAGGAAGGAGGCAGTAACTGTGGCACTTGCCTTGTCTTCTCCCACAGCCATGGCAGCAGGCCATGCCTGGCCCTTGGCTCTGGCAGAAGTGAAAGAGCACAGCCGTGGCACTTAGCTGCTCCCAACCTTCTGCCTGTTCCACAGTGGACCTGGTAGGACCTTTTCCCTTGATGTGAAGGAGGGGAGACCCTGGGTACCACCATGGGATGAGGCACAGCACAGCCACATCAAGGGAAAGCTTGACTGCAGCTCCCACCACAGCCATGGCCTCCAGTGGTGCATGGAGTTTTCTGTCATGCTCATCCTGACCTCTCCCCTCTCTTCCCCGTAGTGCAGTGATGAGAGATGACCCTTTCAGGGATCATCTGGCTCTCCTTCATCACACCAGCTCCATGGGAATGGTGCCTTCAGGACCTGAAGTTATGCAAAAGATTTGCAAGATCAAGATGTCCGTCTGGCTCTGCAGGGACTTGGCAGGACCCAGGGGCCCGATGTGCTCAGGCAAGCCTGCTCTAGAGAGCAGAACTCCTTCACCTCATCTGGAAAGCTGCCCTGATTTCTTCTATGTCACCCAGGCACATCTCCCCACAAGAGCCTTGCTTGTTTCCTGTGCCAGTGAAGAGCTTGCACCCGATGGCTGCATTGCTCTGTGGGGAACAAGCGACTCTTGTCTGTTTAGGAAAAGCTTAAGCGTGTTGCAGACTAACCAGCCCTGTGTTTGTTTCTTTGCATTTAGTATTTTCATCAAACTTAAATCTTGTTTATTGCAGCAGCTGTTGGCAGTCTCCGTGGGACAGTTGCAGAATGAGTTGTCCTCAGTTCTGTCAGCTCTGGCTGCAGATGCAAGGCACCAGTCACCACTGCAGGTATGCACCTTTCTATGTATGTCCCACTAGGATCAGCCACCAGCCTGCAGCTCAGCTGTGGTGCTGCCAGAGTGGAACAGCCATGTCCCACAGCCTGGCTGGCTCAGGATGCTGTCTGGGCTATGGGCTGCCTCGCTGTGGGAAAACAGAGTATCAGCATTTTGCACTGTGTGCTAGTGACCAGATTTGTTCTTATTTACAAGGGAAAATGTGTTCAGAGAACTGAGAGCCTGTGTGATGTCGTGTGCTGTTTTTGGAAATGTTTTCTAAGTGAGGCAGTTTCCTAAAAACACAAGGGCCACACTGGTCGATACTTCCCAAGTAAGAGTTGTTCCATCTCCTGCGGAGGCACTGGCTGCGGACAGTCCCAGACTGCTTCTCATTTCCTGCCCTTTTCTTGAATGTGGGAAACTCAAAAGTTGTGCAGTGCCAAACAGATTTACTGGTTGCCTTGGCAAGGACAGGGGAGGTTGTTGGTCCGGTTCTGGACTGCTCTGTGCCATACCAACTACTGCCATGTAATTGGAAAAGCCATTGGAGTTTCTCCAGATTGAAGCCTGGAAATCTGATCCCACACATCAAGGTAGTCTGTGCACCACCAGTCTCCCATGTCCTGGCTCACAGACTTTGCTGCCTATATACTCCTTGAGAGAACCTGGAGGAGCCCTGTCCTGGCAAGCGTGGAAGCTCTACTGCAGGGGTGGTGCTTCCGCTCCCTTGAGTCTACTGCTCTTGGGCTGCAGTAAAAGGGGGACTGTATAAGAGCAGTGGCCGAGCTGCCACTGAGGAGGGGTGGGGTAGTGCAAGGATGAGCTGCCACAAGGCAGGCTTAGTTGGGAAAAGAAAATCTCATCATACACCCAGAGCTGGAGTCCTGTGTCAGCCTCTCTTCTCAGTAGCATGAAGCCCAGCTGGGTCTTCCCAAAAGCTAAATGTTCTTGCTGCCTCTTTCCAGCAAGCCTCTGGGACAGAGGGCAGCAAAGGGTCCTGTTAATACCTACTGCTGGGGGTGCTGGGCTTCCCTGCTCCACAAAAAACAACTCCTGAGGTCTTGGGAGCTCCTGAACACACCATACAGTGGAAATCTTTATCATTTATTTGTATCAGCTCTGGCATCAATCTTCCAGGTCATACAGCCTCCTAAGATCTCACTGACCTTTCTTTTTTCTCCAGTCAGTATGTGATTTCCAGGAAAACAAACCTACTGTAACAAACATTTCCAGCATGGAAACACCCTGGAGGATGTCATGTTCTGGGGCTGTTTCCTTTTCGTTTGGGACACAGGCCTTGTTCTCTTTGTATATCATTTTGCATGTTGTCTTTTCAGGGCTAGGTTGCTTGTTGCCTTCAAGTGCAATTCCCCAGCACTAGTCATATGTTCCTTCCACCTGTGAGGCCCTTGACTCTGAGCAGAGCTGAAGAGCTTGCCTGCAAACAGCCCTGGCAAAGCTGCAGTGGGTGGAAAATGCTGTAACTACTTATATTTTTCTTATGGGGAAGAGGGGATCTGGCCCTTTGACCTGTGCTATCTGTCATTCGGAGCAATAAGCTGTCTGGCTGATGATTGCCAGTGAACAACCAAAGGTTAGGGCTTCTGTGTGTGCCTTGTGCTGTCAACAACATTCAGGCCACATCAGACCTTATTCTAACTTTCTCCACAGCAGACCAAGACCTAAGTAGCAGGACATCCATCTTGATGTGAAACTGCTCTTAGAGCAGGGCAGGAACTGGAGGCAGGGAGCCCAGACTCCAGCCTTGACATCAAACTGCCCGGCTTGAGCCACCAAGTGCTTCTGTGGGTGCTGAGGATCAGTCATGGAGCTATGTTAGGTGGCCCAGGGTCTCCAGTGCCAGCAGTGTCCACTGCCGTGTGCATGGTCCCTCTGCCCACACTTAGTAGCATGTGCACAGATCGTAGAATCAACCTTAAAACCTGGAAAAGACCTTGAAGATCATCAAGTCCAACTGTTCCCCAGCACTGCCAAGGCCACCACTGAACCATGTCACTAAAGGGCTCCTCTACATGGTGTGTGAATGCTTCCAGTGATGGTGACTCTACCACTGCCCTGGGCAGCCTGTTCCAATGCTTGAACACCTTTTGGGGAAGAAGCTGTCCCTAGTTTCCAGTCTAAACCTCCCCTGGTGCAGCTTGAGGCCATTTTTCCTTGTCCTATCCCTTGTTCCTTGGGAGCAGAGACCAGCCACCTCCTGGTTTCATCCTCCTTTCAGGTAGTTGTAGAGAGTGATAAGGTCCCCCTGAACTTTCTCTTCTCCAGTCTCAATACCCCCAGTTCCCTCAGATGTACATTTGCTTATGTTTTTTGCTTTCAGTGTTTCAGATCAGCCTAATGTCCTTCCTCACTCATACTGCAGTTAGAAGTTATATGGGGAAAATCCCAAACCTCTTCCCAGTAT
This sequence comes from Ara ararauna, assembly GCA_028858755.1. Classification (NCBI taxonomy): domain Eukaryota; kingdom Metazoa; phylum Chordata; class Aves; order Psittaciformes; family Psittacidae; genus Ara; species Ara ararauna. The sequence continues at coordinate 70,088,634 of CM054410.1, read as the reverse complement.
CTACTGCTTTTTGTCAGCACTGTACCACCCCTTCAGAGAGCTTTTGGGTGCTAAGAGTAACCTCAAGAAGCCTTCTTCTCATCCTTCTATGGAAGAATGGGGTACAGTTGTGAGGAGCTGCCCCAGCCCACAGTGGTCACTGGAAGGATATGACATCCATGGTAGGCTTTCTTCCTCCACAGCCGCGGTCTGCTTGGTTTCATTTCCTACATTTGCTTAGCACAGCCTGTGTTCCCTGGTTCTCAGTAATTACTTTTTTCTGCAGTTTGTTTCCTGAAAGCTGGTTGTCCCTGACTTGCAGGGTTGCAGACTCCATTGCTCAGGTGCTGTGATTCATGTTTACAGACTGGGATTGCTGGTGTCTTCCCCTGCCTGCTCTCATCCACACTACAATCTAATATATAATATATATGTAATATATACAGTCCCAGATGCATGCTGAATAACTAACTACTTGCTATTCCTACAGACTAAAGCAAAGCAAAATCAAATTGACAGCAGCAATTGCCTGGACAATTTCTAATGTAATGAAAGAAGCTAAAATCAGCTGAAGCCAAGACAAGCCCAGAGAATCACAGAATCCCAGCCTGGTTTGTGTTGGATGGGACCTTAAAGCTCATCCAGTTTCAGTCCCATGCCATTGGCCAGGACACCTTCCGCTAGAGCAGGTTGCTCCAAACCCCATCCAACCTGGCCTTGTCCTGAGACTGTTCACTGTCAGATCAATACACCTATGGTTTATTGATAGGTACAACAGAAGTATCCCCTGGGCTACAGCAGGTCCTCTGACTTCGGGGTTTTCAGTGCTGCAAAACCTTAAAGAACAGCAGCGAGCAGATGTGCAGGGGGACAGGGAGGGTGGCCTAGGTGTGGATTGGGAGCAATGGTTCCACTTTTCTGTCAGCTGCAGGCCACGTCTTTTGCCTGTTTCCACTGGAGTCAGTTGATGTGCCTCTGTGTCCTGCTCTCTGGAGGGAGCTGCAAGGGTTGCCTTAGACCCACGCTGCTGCCAGCACTTGGCTTGCCATGACCCACGGAGCTGTGCTGAGGTGCTGCTGCCATCCACCCTCATGTATACGCCGCTTCCAAATCCAGCTGCCGAGCTCACTGGGAGCAACTGGATGTCTCCAAGAGTGTCCTGCAGGAGTTCCCTACCAGGACTGCCATGAGTCCTGGCTGCACAGGAAAAGCAGCTGCATTGAGCTGTTCCTGCCTTAAAACAATGCCTGTGGCAAGCTGTGCCTTTAGCAAACAGAGCACTTGCCCTCCCATACTGTATGCACACTTGGAGCCCTTCCATCACTTTTACCCATTGCTATCAGTAGGCTCTTTGCAGGAGGAGCAGAACCCATTTCTTCAGGGGAGATGTGAGCATGTATAGGCTATGCTACCACTTCCAGCAGCCAAAGCACCAACAGCCTCAGGCAATGCCAGTTCCTGGGTACAGATTTCCTGTAAGGCTCTCCCAAGCCTGAGAAAACAATCTGTGGAAGAGGCCTGAAAAAGTCCCAACAGATGCAGGGCATTCTGCTGTTCTGGCTGGATCAAACAGACTGTTTTGAGGTCTTAATTTTTATTTTCGTTTCCTTGAAACAGGTTTTATCTTCTATTACAATATAAGCAAAGGCTGAAGTTACAGGCTGGAAGTTTCACCAAATGTTCTAAAAATATATCATATGGAAATCTAGGGGGTTTCAGTCTTTAGGAATAAAATCCCAACTGGAACTGTTGGAATTTCCCCCAGCACAGAGAAGCCAGGTTTCCATCAGCCCTAAGAAAACTCTGGGAAAAAAAATATTTCAGAGGCAGCCACACTGTCTCAGTCTTGATCTTATCTTCATCTTTCAGCTGTGGGAGTTGGCAGGGAAAATTGCCATGTATTCTGCTGGGATCTGAGATGAAAGAGAAAGTTAAGGTGCAGGATGTGACTGACGTGTCCATATGCCTGCTGCAGACCCAGCTTCATGCTGGTGCGGGAAGCAACCTGGCCAGCCCAGTTGCTTGGAAATCTGGGTATCCTTTACTCCTGCTCTCAGCATCAGCAACACCCCAAGGGCTGAGACCATAATGTATGTCCAAAGGCAGGGCTGTGGTGACAAGCATGCTTCACAGACAGCGTTCTCAGCGAATACATGGCTGCCTGGGGAGGCTGCTGGGTCCCTGCTCACCCCGGGCTTTGGTGATGCTCCCACAAGGCAGCCTGACTTGGGCTCACCAGTCCAGCTGATGAACTTGTAGTCCCAATTAGCCTCTTTTGGCCTAACGACCTATGCTGATGTTATAAGATGGCCACCAAAAAGGAAGGGAATAGCTGCTTTTGCATTTGAGGTAAAGAATGAGTTTAGAACACTGGGGAGCTGTGGGTTGGAGGCAGGGAGAGCTTTACAAGCCTGAGGACAGGTGCCTCTCTCCAGTGGGAGAGGAGGATGGAGGAGGTGACTCCTGGAAGTCCGTCCCTGCCTGAATGAGTCACCAAGGAACTGCAGCTGATCTACATGCGCTAAGGAAAGCTGATGTAAGTGCAGGCGGGGAATTCCAGGAGCCGTCTATCTCTGGAGCAGGCGACATTCCCTCCCCTCTCCCACTCCCCCTTCCAGGTCCTGTGTCGTCACCCTGGGATGTGTCTGTGGGAGCTAAATAACAGTTAAAACCCCTACCTCAGGGCTCCATAATCCTGGAATGAGCTGCAGCAACTGTTGCTCCGGAGGACGCAATAAGCAGTCGGGAGCAGGAAATACTGCCAGTAAATCCTTTCTTGCGTGCCCTTCCTGCTGCCGACCGCGGGAACATGAAGGTTGTTTCTCTCCAGGTCCTGTTTGTGCTGAGGGTCCTGTGCCTGGTGGCCCAGGCTGGAGGTGAGCAGCGGGTCTGCGTCCCTGCAGGCTCCCCAGGGAGCAGCCAGGTTCACGAGGGGGAGGTGAAGTGCCCGGGAGGGGGAGAAGCAGCACTGGATCAGGCAATGGGCATCAAGAGACCTTCATGGGCTGTGGGAGATCTCATGACAGGATCGGGCTGGGGCTGGAAAGGGGCAGAGGAGCCTACAGCAGTGATCCTGGCAGCAGTGACCTCCAAGCAGCCTGTGACGGCTTCTGTCACTCCTGAGGGAAGGTGGGAAGAGTATCAGGGGGACTTTCTGATCATCCTCGTTAGAAAAGAAGTATAATGCACTTCTTTTCTCCTTCTTCCATGTCCCCAGGGGATATGACACGGGGGTAGACCACAGCCTGTCCACGGCTGGATGTCTGTCTGCACAGAATACTGTGCTCCCATCACTGCAAGGCACAGGGGTGCTATGCTCTAGGGTGGGCTGGAGGATGAGGAAGAGGTAGGCACACTCCTCCCTAGGCTGGTCTTGGTTTAAGATCTGTAGCACAGATCAGTAATTGCTGCCCCAGGTAGCAATTAAGCAGGGTGCATTGCTGCCAGGTTGTCAGAAAGCTTCTCAGCAGCACAGGCAAAGTTGGACTTTGCACAGGGCATAGGGATGATCTGTTCTCACCAAAGGAAGGGAAAGTGGCAAAGAGCCCTTAGGATCTGTGCCCTGCTGCCACCAGACCAGAGGAAGGTGGACAGCAAAGGCAGCTGGGGATGGAGCTTCTTCCTCTCCTCATACCTCTGTTCAGGTTCTCCAGGTCTGGCCTGAGTAAACTGGGCACAGGGACATCAGGCAGCTTACCCTGCCCTTGGAATCTGCTGCCTGCTTTGGCACTGACTAGCTCTGCTGCTGTGTGGCCAAGCATCTATCTCCTCTAAAGTGATGGAATCAGATGGGCGCTGAAGAAAGAAAGGCTGGTGGTGCTCCCTGGCTGGGATCTCTTGAGAAACCATGCTGAAAAGCAAGTACCAGTGGCTCCCATGAGTGATGCCTCCGAGCAGCAGTGGTTCTGGATGGAGAGTCTCTCAGGTGTCCCTGAGGTCCCTTTGGCAAAGACTCAGATGTAGCCCAGAGAAGCAGGGTTGTGTGCCCCAGCAGGAGGGGGACAACAAGGGTTGGCTTCATGCTCCCTCTGACACTGCTTTGTCCTTGGAAGGGGCTTTCCAAGCTCCTTCCCTTAGGGAAAAACACACCAGGAATTCAGCTAATTGCAAACCATTTGCATTGGTGCCCATAACTGGAAAATCAGTTAATGGTTATCAGAGGAGAAGGGCCTTTGGAAGCAGTCCCCAGCCACTCCCTGCCATGCACCTCCATCCACAAGGATGGTTCTGGCTCTCTTGTTGCTATGCCTGTTTTGTTGAACAGTGCTTCTGAAAGTGGAGGACACCAGCAGTATGTCCTCTGGCTATACAGAGTTAATTGGGAAGCTGGTCTCCCCTGTATAGTATTCTTGACCCTATGGTGCTGGAGGACACATTCTTGTGTGAACAAATGGCTTTGCTTTAGCATTACAGAGATTTAAATGTGCTTCTGTCAAAGGGCCATGAGGAATTTGCTTGTGATTTCTTTGCAATGGGTTTCCTCAGTAAATGGATCAAAAGAGCTGAGGGTGTTCCTGTTATGATGTTCGTTCTTGCTTCTGGTGGCTGGATCATTCCCAAATTAACTGCATCAAATTCACCAAATTCATTTGGGAAACTGAGACAACATTTTATACTGACTGGCTGATCTAAACCAGCCTCCAGCTCCTTTCTTCTAAGATGGGCTAAGATAAATCAGGGCTTTTTTTTTTTCTAAGTCTTGACCCCTGGGATGTCAGAAACAAATTGCCAAGATGCGTTGTGCAACCTCCCCTCTCTTGCCAAACGTGTTGTTAGAGGCTGGGGTAGGAGCAGGAACAAAGGATCCCTTGTGCTGTGACTGGCTTTGCCCCTTGAAGGGGTCAAGTGAGGTTTATTTTTATGCTTCGCAAAATTAAAACCAAGAATTCTGGAGGAGATGGAAGAAATGTTTGGTGAGAAACTGCTGTGAATCTGGGCTGCTGAAGTACCTAATGGAGCAATGCATCATTCACCAAAACGTTCTTCCTCCGCACCCTTTCTCTGAGCTCAGGAGGCATTCAGAGATCACATATAAGCAGAGAGGCAGGATGTTTGCCTCAGGGGAGCTCCCACAGAGGAATTGATATGTCTGATCCAGAAAAGGAGAGGACAAGCCCTCTGGTCTGCATTGCCTGCACCAAGAGCCTGTTGGTGACAGTTGCAGCAGGTCTTTTGGGGATGAAGAAATGTGTTTTCTGGGCACTGTGCAAGAGTAGTCCTCCTGTGACCCAAAGAGGAGGGGACCTGCAGGACTAGATCCTTGCACAAAGGACCTCCAGGCAGTGCTTGCAGGTCCTGTAAGGCAAGCTGCAGTGGTGGCCCAAGATCCCCACAATTTTCACGGTGCTATTTTTGTAGTTCTGTGGGCATTTTATCACCTGTTTGGGTGACACAGAAACTCGTGGCCCTGATGGGATTTTTCTTCATCTCATCTTAGCAGGGATTGGAAACTTTCATGGCAAGCTCTGGACTTCTGCCCAGAGAAGAGAAAAAAGAGACAGTGCCAGTTTTTATAGGACCAGATAAAAAGGCAGTGTTTAATATGTTGAATACTTTATTTCAGGGCAACCTAAAGCACCTCTGAAGTGCTCAACTGAGTGTGGTGGTTTTGCATCTGGCTTAGCAGCAAAGAAGATAAGAAGCTACCGCAGGACTGAGCCCCGCTGCACCAAACAAGCTGTCATGTAAGCACTGCCCCATCACCCAAACCCTGATTCAGCATCACCCTGTTGTCCCATGCCCTTGCTTTGGAGCAAGGAGCCATCTGGAAAAAGAGCAAATGCTGGTATTTATTTGAAGGGTGGGTGGGTTTTTTCCCCCATTTAAAGACCAGCAGCCTCCAAGTGAGATCATGGGCTCACACACAGAGTGAGGTGGGGATAAGTAGATGGGAAAAGGACTGACAGATGTACTAGTTGGCGGAATGGGGCATTGGAATCATAGAATCATAGGCTCACAGATGGGTTTTGGTTGGAAGGGAGCTTAAAGCTCATCCAGTTCCAACACTTTCAGGGATGCACCCAGGGTGAGAGCTCATATGTTTCTATGAAAGCAATTGTTTACTCTGGAGACAGATAAAGACTTAGAGCTTGTCTAGGGATGAGTAAAGCTTCATTCCTCCTTAGGGTAATTGTTTTCAGCCTATCCTGAAACTGAGCCACTATTAAGACCATTTTGTTGAAGCACAAAAGGTTGCTTCAAAGTGAACCCGCTGGGCTGACCTTGCAAAGTCTCATCTCACTCAGTAAACCAGAGGATTTTGTCTTCACACACGCTTGCCCCTGGGCAACTGGTGCTTGAGGAGCTTCCTGCTCTGAACACTGGAGGCAAACACTGCATCCAAACATCAGGACAACAATGCTTTCAAAAGAGGAAAACTTTTTGGGAGGAAATCCTTCACTCATGTTCAGCTGCTCTCCATTCAGTCAGATCTCAGAGGCACCTGCCCTTCCTGAAATAATCCATCCGACCCCTGTGGTGTTTTCTATGTGCTTGAGAGTCAGTGTTGCTGTCTGCACACCTTCCCTATCACTCTGATCATCTAAACCACTGTTTGCTTTATCCACTAAGTGATCCCTTTTTATTTTCAGATTTATTACCCTGAAGTCTGTAGAGATTTGTGCAGATCCAGAGGCAGAGTGGGTAAAGAAGATTGTAGAGAAACTGGACCAGAAAAAGGCTGAAGCCTCCCTGCTTTCACATGGTGCCACCTCAGCAGCAGCTCCAGAAAAGCCTGGTGTTTTTCAGAAACATGTTGGCCTTACAGTAACGGCTCCATCTCAGGCCACTGCCCACTCTGAAGTCAGTCCAGAATCAAACAGAGATTCCTTAAAATCTCCTACACCTTCAACAGCTTCTGCAATAGGCATTGTCTCCAGCCAGCCCACCCCATTCCACAAGGCTCTTGTGCATGGTTTTGACAATGCTGTGGGATCTACAGAAGAACCTGTAGGACATACTGCAAATGCTATGTCTGATGTTCGAGACATGACTTCTAGCTCAAATTCAGACCCCGTGGCCATTTCTAAAGGATCAAACCACCCTGTACTTCCTACAGATGAATCCCTGGATCCTGCAAGTGCAAAATCGAATACACCAGACACCAATTATAGGGGTTCAGATGCCCCCTCCATCCTGGACAGCATGGAAACTGCTTCAGTTCCTACTCTAAACTCCACAACTGCCACAGACGAAGGTCATTCTGTCCATACCAACAAGGTTTTCAGTTCCTCTGTAGGAGCTTTTGGTACCACAACATTTGATTATTCATCGCCTGTAGGAAAGCAAGAGCCTTCAGATATGTTAATTTTCACTAGTCAAGCATTCTTAGGCCAAGCCAGAGTGCAGATGGCTACAGAAAGGCCGAATGCTCGGCCTCTTCCCAGCTTCTTGTCAACATCTCAAATGCATTTTGTCATTCCAGTTTCTGTGGTGTGCAGCCTGATGGTTTGCAGTGTTGCTGCTGTATGGCTATATCTGAAATTTGGAGTCATAAAAGAAGAAATGTCAAGAGAAATGGTGCAGGGCTTGCTCTACCAGCAGGAGAGACATCAAAATAATATCTATCCAATGGAAGTAATCTGAGTGCTTTATGGCATGGACATTTTTAGCCCAAACTGTGTGTTGCTGCAGAAAAGTTAAGTTTATATTGAGCTGGTGACCAGCAGGACGGAAAGCAGGAAATTAAAATACCAGAGAAAATTATTTTTTTTTTTCAGAGCAGAATGTCCAAAAAAATTAATCTTGACCAATTTTGGAAGTAAATTAGACCCTTTTTCCTTCTGGCACTGTTACATACAAAGGCTGTTGCTGTTCTGGAGCTGCTTGGTGGCTCTTTGCCAGGTGGTGGGCAGATGTGACTTTCCAAATCACTGTTGGGGATTTTCCTGCATTTCATCATGGCCCAGCTGAGAAGATGTTGACTCACCCACGCTGCTGGGCTCAGCTACCCTGAGTAATTTTAACACCAAACCTACACAACTTGCACTTAACAAACCCTTTGCAGCTGCTTTCTTTGCACTTCATTGGCTTCTTGGTCAGACCAAGACTGATGCCTGTGGTCAGCTGGGTGCTGGCTCTCCTTCGGTTGATCAAATACTCCATTCACTCTTGCTGGAGACACGAAGGGTGGCCTAGCTTTTCAGACTGAGGTGATGAAAACGGTGTATGATTAGGGGATTGAAGGTCTGTGCTACAGATTTCATATTCAGAGGAGCTGGCAACCCACAATGTACCTCCTTGAAATCAGGCCACCTTTCTCGTTAACAGCTATGGGCATTTCTTCTTGTGAATTTAGTCTGAGACCTAGTTCTTGGCAAGTCAACTGCAATAAAACCCTTCTGCCAGCTGATGGGCATGCCCAGCTTTGTCCAGCACCAGGGCAGGATAATGTGGATGTGCCTTTACAAATGGGGAAAAAACAAGAAGTCACCCAATAGTTTTGCTGTTCTTGCGATAACATTGAGGGGATTTGTTCTTCTCTGCAAGCACAAAAGCCAGGAAGTACACTCTCAGAGCAGCTAAATGCAGTTCTGGATTTAGTCACCTTGGAATTGTGCAGCAGATGTATCATCCTTCTGGTCCCATATTCTCTTTAGAAATAAGCATGTTTGCTGTCCACAAGAAAGGACAAAATGTCTTTTCCAGTATGAATTTTGCTGGAGTGTGCAAAGATCTTCACAATATGATGCTTTGTAGATAAATTATCAAAGGTCAGATCCTCCTTTAACCAACCCCAGTGAATCAGAAGTGTAAATATGCATGCGGAAAAAAAGAAAGCAAAACCACATAATAAGGAAGAACATAAACAAAGCAAAAAGAATGGGCCAGCTGTAAAGCAGAGGTGGAGGAAGGTGGCCTATTAGATCCATCAGATTGCACCATCAGGGCATCCATCCAGCCCTGGAGGTGGAGAGGATAGACTGCAAAGGTGTTTGTTTTCTGCCAGCATTCAATCCCTTATTTCTGTGTTTTGTTGACTTGAGAAAGGGGAGGCAGGGGTTGATCTCAGGCTTTGCAAGTGCAGAACACAATCAAATTAACTGTAAACAGGAATTTGGGGTGACAGCCCAGCTGTGTGGCATTGGCTGGGATTGACTTATCTGGAGGGTCAGTCAGCGGCGGTCAGTGGTGCCTGCCCACCTGCCCTGCTGCTGCACAGCTGAGCTGTCAGGCTTGCACCTTGTGAGGTTGTGACCTGTGGCATTATTTTTATATGGAGCACATATCGAAGAAATGTTATTTTTGTAGTGAAGTTTTCTAGTGACTTGAGTGTATGTAATGTCCTGTCCTTGCTACTGGAGCATTGTGGAGTCGAGGCCTTTCTGGGAACACTAGAAAACATTGTGCCTTGTCTATTTTCTTGCTTAGCTTGGAGGGCTTGTGCATGCCCAAGGGAGCTGGGTCGCTGTACAGGCACTACAGCAAATGGAACGGGCACTTGTCTGGCTATGGATGATGTCCTCAGCTGGAGGCAATGCTGGGAAGATGAGTGAGCACAGGGTGATGTGGTTGCTTCAATCAGTGTTTGTCAGGACATTGGTTTGGTTTCAGCCCCAAGGCTTAAGGTGTCATTCACTGTACGGTGTGGTGACTGTCAAGCTCTGATTCATTGCTGTATCATGTGTATCTGAGTGTGTGCACGAGATATCTGTTCTATACCTTTTTATAAAAGTAAAAATAAAGTCTTTATGTTAAAACCTCTTGTCCTCAGGGTATTGAGCCCAGGGCTGAATTCCCAAGCCTGGTCCCTGCAGAGCTTTAGAGGTGCACATGTGTGATTAAGCACCGTGGGAGGAATCCCAGCATTGCGGAGAGACAGCAAAGCAGGCACAGCTGATGTGGCTGGACTATTGCTCCAGCCTTTTGTTGGACTGTTGTTCCAGACTATTGCTTAAGGGCTTCAGTTCTTGCCGAACATTTGCAGAGAGTATGTTTTCTCACAGGGAATTGCATTTCCATCCTGCTAAAGCAGTACTGAACAAACAGCCGGGGTTTTGCTTTGTTTAAGCAAAGCTACGGCCAAGCAACAACCCATAGATATCAAACGTTACTCTCTAAGTGTGTTCTCTAAGGGAGTAAAAGCCCACGGGCTGAGCTAGGACCTATCCCACCCCCAGCCAGGGCTTGGGCTGCCCTTCTGTATCTCTCTCTACTGCTGGGAAGAGAGGTGGGAAAGGCAACACAATACAACACAGTGAGTGCCCAGGGACTTGCCTGGAGTGGGGAGCTGGAAGGAGCAAGAGGGTCAGGGGTGAGCATCTCCCCTGGAGCATGGTCCCAGCCATCTCCAGCACCCCCAACAAGCATGGAAGATGGCAAGTTCTGTGAAAAATTTCCACTCCATGAATCAGAAAGGTCATTTTGGGGATAAGAAGCTCTTTGCTCCTCTCTGTTACAGAGGAGGGGTACCGTGTAAACAAGGTAGCCCCGGCAGCAGTGAATCACTTCTGACACATGGAGCAAGAACCAGCGTAGGGCCACTGGGGGCTGCGGCTCCTGGGGAGCATTGGAATGTGTGGACGGTCCTTTGTCCAGCTGGATGCACATGCTCACCAGCTTTGCTACTGCTCTCCGGCTTCTCTGGCAGTGCAGAGAAAAGACCCTGTGCACGGGATGTCCAACCATGCACCTTCCCGTGCTGCTCATGGAGGTGCATGGACTGCTGCAGATGTAGAATTTGGTCCAGGAGATAACTAACGCCAAGTCTGTCATGCTCAGGTGGGACAAGGCTTGTCTTCTGCAGCGACTGTGCCAGACATGCTTCTGTCTCGAGGTTTCCCCACAACCCATGGCAGACAGGGGAGCCATGGTCATGACATGCCCCTTCTGATCCCTTCTTGACGTTCATTGTTTTGATGCTCCACACCAGTGCAAACTCTCTCCACCACTTCGTTATCTTGCTGTTTCGGTTGACCTTATGAGAACATAAGCTGGGACTCCACATAAGCTCACCTCCATGCCTTCACATCCACACAGGATCCATCAGATGGCACAGTGGCATGCCTTGAGGGCACTAATTGGCCTTAATCACCCTGACCACCTTCACCTGGGGATGAATACCTCCTCCCTCTGCCCAAAGTCCAGAAGCTGCACTTAAGCTCAGGCTTGAGTGTCTAATGTCTGCTTTGGATGTGTTGTAAAGTGCTTATCTGATGTCCTGGCCTGCTGTTGGATAGACCTTGGACCTATGCTGTAGGTATCTTGTCTCCTGGCTGGCTAGACCCTTCAGTGCTGTAGTCATGTCTCTCTCCCCTTCTGTGGCTGGTGAGTGGATGCTCCTAAGCCTCCCAAGTAGATGGTGGACTTAGTTTCTCACTTTGGTGTGTCTGGGACCATAGATAGACCCTGTTACCAGCACCTGCTCTGCCACTGTGCTCAGACCCTGTGGGATCTCACTGGTGAGGACACTGCCTGTGCTGGGGTTATAGAACCACAGAATCCCAGACTGGTTTTGGTTGGAAGGCGCCTTAAAGCTCATCCAGTTCTAACCCCTGCCACAGGCAGGGACACCTCCCACTAGATCAGGTTGTTCCAAGCCCCATCCAACCTGGCCTTGAACGCTGCCAGGGATGGGGCAGCCACAGCTTCTCTGGGCAACCTGTGCCAGGGCCACACCACCCTCACGGGGAAGAACTTCCTAAGATCTCATCTCAGTCTCCCCTCTGTCAGGTTAAAGCCATTCCCCCTTGTTCTGTCCCTACAGACCCTTGTCCAAAGCCCCTCTCCAGGTTTCTTGTAGCCCCTTTAGGCACTGAAGCTGCTCTAAGGTCTCCTGGAGCCTTCCCTTCTCCAGGATGAACCAGCCCAGCTCTCTCAGCCTGCCTCCAGAGCAGAGCTGCTCCAGCCCTCAGAGCATCTCTGTGGCCTCCTCTGGACTCACTTGAGTAGGTCCACATCCCTTTTGTGTTGATCACTTTTGGCTCCTGGCTTGTCCTCTGTCACTGCTCACTGCAGTCTGGACCTCTGCCATTGCCTTCTTGAAACCCTGCCTTGTCTCCAGGGTGATGCATGAGGGGCACAGTTATTCCTGTGAAGCAGAGATCCAGCAGCCTTCCTCCTCTCTGGTTTGAGACTTGCACTGTGACGTATGAAATATCTGTTCCCCCTTGGCGTGGTGGTTTTCCTGTGAAGTGTTGCATCAGCATGCTGGTGCTTAGGGCATCCTCCAGTCAAGCTAACTGCCACTGCTTTCATGATGCTGGCTTGGCAGAATGCATGATGTCCTCTTAGCTGCTTTGGCTGTCCAGTTGCACAGCTGCAGTTCTGCTGTGTAGCTTCTTGTGGCATGTGGTTCTTCCATGATTTGGGTTTTCTTAATCTCTGCTTTTATGAGGATTGTGTCCCTGTTCACCTCATTGCAGGGGCTGCTCTTGTAGCTGAGGTCCCCCTTGGGTAACCGCAGAGGCTGTCAGGACTCTCCAGGGCCACACCCCTTCAGTAACCATCTCAGGCAATGGAAGTGAGAAACAAGGCTTCGCATCATTGCCTTTGCCTCTAGGAGCTGAAAAAAGGTCAGGCTTGAAAAAAGGAGGCTGAAGTCCTCACCAAACATCCTTGTCCTTGAGTGCTACCTGACACAGAAGCCTCTCCAGCACAGCCTCCCTCAGGAGCGGCAGCTCCTCCTGACGCCCCAGATCCAACCTTTACTTAACCTCCAGTCAGTTGATCAATCTCATTGGAGAAAAAACTGAAAAAGTCTCCTTTTTCAGTCCATTTGAAAAATGCTCAAAAACCAGCACCACAAACTGTTTTTGTTTCCTTAGTGAAGGGGCTGCTTCCCATTTAGATGCATCCTGCCCCCTGCCTCTCTGCTTGGCTGTTGTGGTCAGGGTTCCCTGCCTGGCCATGGTAGGTCTCTGTTCTGTCCCCTGCACTGGTGGGTGAGCGTGCCCAGTGATTTAGTGCAGACATTCCCCTGGGAAACGGCTACTGGACAAGTCCTTCCTGCAACATCTGTGTCTCATGGCACCGGTGAGGACTTACCGCACAGGATGTGGTTTGGATCATCAGCTTCCAGTACTTGCTTGTCCCCAGTGTCCAGCTGTAGGAAGCAGGCTTTGGAAGAGACTCATTTTCCTCTTTTCAAATTGCCTTTCCAGGATGTAGGACCTGGCACAGTCCTACCTAGAGTCACAGGGTGAGCACTGACTCCAGGAAGGAATGAGAGCCTTGCTTTTGGTTTGTGATTGCATCCTGATCAATGAGAGCTTCGAAGTGGAGCTGGGGAGACCCTTGAGTGAGCACCATAGAGACTTATGAAGTGGCTTTACACTCAGAAAGCTGAGGTTTAAACAGCAGAAAACCTAGAATGTTTCATATTCTAAATGGAGAAGACTCAAAGTAACTGGGTAGAACCGAATATAATAGGAAAAATCTTATTGCTAACCCTCCCACTGCCTCCCTGGTGACCCATCTCAGGCACTTGGCGATGCTCAGCCAATACCTCTCCTGCCTTGGCAGCCCAACTTCCTCGGCAGTCCGTTCCCGAGCAGCACAGTGCCAGTGTGGCTGTTGTCCAGCACAGCTGGGTGTGCCCAGTTACTTGCTGAGACCCTATTTCCAAGCATGGAGCATGTTCTGCCCAGCTCTTTCCTCCCTCCACTGGCACCATTGCTGGTAAAGGCTGCACGTGAGGTGTCCCCAAGCTTCCCTCCTCTTCCTCGTCTTGCAGGATCAAGAGGACACTGTTTTCTGTTTGGTTTCTTTTTGTTGGATTCTTTTTTTGTTTGTTTTGTTTTTTTAAAATGTAAACAAGCAAATTCTCCAGAGCCCAGCCAAATGAAAACAGAACTTGGGCCAGCAGTGGGGCTTTCCAGCACTCATCAGTTAATGACAGCACATCAGCCTTTCCCTTCCCAAAAAGTGAAAGAATAAACATCAAAGGGTCTCCAGGGAATTGTGAACTGTCTGGCTGCAATAGTGATGGCTTGAAGACCTGAGAAATGGGAAACAGAACATCCCAGGCCAGACCTTCTGCCAGACAAGGAGGCACAACCCTGTAGAATAAGGCCCCCACTAGTAGTTTTAACTCTCAAGGTCTTCTCCATCCAGAGTAGTCCCTTCCCTGACTCTAGCTGCAAGGAGCCCCTGTACTTGTTCAGCCACCAGCACTATGTGCTGCCCAGGCCATCCACCTAAAGCATCCTCTGTGAATAGAGCGGTTGGGTGAAGCCCCAGGCCATGGGGAGACAGGAGACATGCCATGGGCTTGCAGCAAGTCCATCCCCAAAATCATTCTGTGTTGATGAGGGTCCAGCCCTCAGGTAGTGGCTTTGTCCCAGGCATGGTTAAGACAGGCTGTGAGCTCCCTTTGCCTGTGACTGCAGGGAGCATGCGTTCTCCTAGCTTGAGGACATCTGCCATGGGTATGACAGCATCACGCCACCTGCACTTCGTGGCCCTGCTCCTGTGCACACCATGGGCAAGACAAAAATGCATCATGAGCAGCAATACAGCCCATGTCCTCAGCTCAGTGTTGCCAGTTTGGCTGCAGCTGAGAGCACTGTGGTCTCCAAAAGGTTGTGTACTGGGATGGTCTTGTGGGATGGTCTTGTGGGATGGGAGGCTGCTGTCCCAGCAGCCATGGCCCAGGTCTGGGGAGAGGCTCTTGTAGAGGTACACAAGTCTGCAGGAAGGGAGCCAGAGGCAAAGCAGAGGTGGGGAGGTAGCTGAGAAGGGAAGGGAGCACCTGCAAAGTTGTCGGACAAAGGAAAGGTGCTTTCGGGGATCAGCAGGAGGGCATGAGTTTATTACAGCCCAGGGAGACACTGAGTTACAGGGCTGAATGCACACAGGAAGGAGCAGAACTGTCCTTAGAGGTTGTGGGACCTGTCCAGAAATGCTTTATTTTTAGTCTTCTGGCTGCTACACAGCATAGGTGGCCTCATGCCAGCTCCTCCTGTGCTAAACTATGCTTCTGAGATGAAGAGACTCCATCTCTCCACAGGAGTTGAGCCAAAGCACAGCAGCTACAGGCGTCTGAGTGTGTATTTTAATCATGTCTACTAGGTTGGGAAGAACTTTGGCATATCCTGCCTAAGCTCCTTGAGCCATAGCCAGCAGATGTGTCTCCCACTGCAGCTGGAGTTGAAGAGACCTGCGAATGACCAGAGCATTTCTCAGCACTGGATGGGTTTCCCCAAGCTTTTAAAAAGGCGTTCAGGGATGATGCAGTCCGAGGCATGATGTCCTGCTTCAAAGGGACAGAGGGGTGACAACGTGAAGAAGGGCTTGAGGTGCTTGCTTGAGTAGCTCACAGTGGATGAGGGGGGACTATGGTGCCCAGGGATCTGCATGGGATGCTGCTGCTCCATGCATCCGCTTACAGCCTGGAAAAAACTACGGAATGGGACAACAAGCTTCAGAGAAGGGGCTGTGCATGCCTGGGTACTTGGCAAGGAGCTGCAGAAGGGTCTGGTGCTCTGAGTAAGGAAGGGAAGTTGAGCACAGTGAGGAGAAGCTGTCCCCAGATTAACACAGAGAATCTGACACCCTTTCTGCAGGTCCCTGCAGGCTTCAAGGCTGTGAAGGGAGGAAGGTGTTGGAAAAACACCTTAGAACTGTGGACACTGGCTTTTCCTTCCACTTCCCTCAGCCTGATTCAGCCTCCTGCCCTGAAGCCAATGGGCTAAGCCAGCCTCATCTGCAAGAGGGGGCTTGACAGCACCCTCTTCTCCCTTCACCCCATGCTTCCCATCTATAAACAGAGATGTTTGGTGGAAAGCTTGTGTTCCTCTCCATAGGAACAGCATGGAATGTGATGCAATTTCTGGCGTCATTTGACATCTTGCAGCTTTTGAGCCACAGGGGGCTGAGGGCTGCGGTGGTCACTGTGTTTCTGCTTACACTTCCTGTCGAGTTCAGAAGCCATCCAGCCATCTCCAGCACGTGTTTGCTCTGGGGCTAACAAGTGACTTTGCAGGAGAAGTTGGGCTTTGCCTTTCCTGCCATCACAAACCCCCTCTGTGTGGGTTTGAGAGCCCACATGTGTTTAGGTTTCCGCCTCTGCGGTGGAGGATTTCACTTCCCTTGCAAACCCTGTGGCTTTCCCTCGATGTACAAAATTCTTTCTAGATATCACCACAGTCGGTAACCCTGAAGATTCCACGTGATGTGGAAATCTTCCAGGTCAAAGGAGACCCACAGGGCTTTCACTTGAAGTTGGTCAAAATTCTTTGGAAAAGGCTTATTACAGCACCGCCTTGGCTGACCTCACAGCTAAGCTCCCAGGAGGAGGCAGAGCAGCACCCTTCAGGAAGAGCACTCACGCTGCCACTATGCTCAGTGCAAGGATGGTCCTGGTGCTTGCCATGCTACTCGTCCTCTCCCCACGCTTTGATGCTGGTAAAGCTCTTCATGGACCCCTGCTGTGGGTCAGGGCTGAGGGTAATCCTGTTGGGGAGGTCAGGGCAAGAAACTGCAGTGTGAAGCAGGGACAGTGTTGAGGGCAAGAGGAGCAACTCCCTGGTGGGGCCAGCAGTACCCCAGGAGCTGGTGCCTGGCCAGTCATTGCAGTGCAGGGCTCTGGGGAGAGTGCCCATGGGGATGGACTGCAGAAGTCCTCACTGCTGAGGGTGGGCACTGACTCCCCAGAGCCCTGCACCACCAGTGACCAGCCGGCCACCAGCTCCTGGGCATCCGCACACTGAGCACAGCCACCAAATAAAGGTTTAGTTCATGTGGTGGTAGCATTTCTCCTCCTGGCCCCAGCAGCTGTGCTGATGCCTGTCGTGTCGAGGCATGGAGCCAGCCAAGGGGCTGGGGTGGAATGGGAGCTCTTCCTGCTGCCTCCCAGGTGCACCAAGAGGTAATTCAGTTTGAGGAGACCTTTGAAACCATTGCCTCTACTCTCCGCGGCCGTAGAGGGACCCTGTTTTCTTGGTCTTGGTGCCCTCTCCTGGCAGCTATGGCGTGGACGCAGCACCGGCTCTGCAGCGATGTCCAGCCCGGCACTGTGCAGGCGGTGAGTGCAGCGTGCCCGAGATCCCAGGGCCTCACCTCCAGCCTGTTTTTTAGTCCGCCTTCCCCAGCACTGGCTCCTGACAGAGATGTGCCAGCACAGAACCAGCATCACCATAACTTCAGCCCAAGCTTAGCCCATTGAGAGGTCTCTTGCCCCATCCCATGGTGCATGTGGGTCCCTGACAGCTCCATGGTATCCAGTACAGTGGGGCTTGGGCCATCCTTTAGAGCTAACTTCTCCAACCAGCACAGACCTTTGCAGCTGCTGTCACCTGTGGACAGGGACAGGAATGGGGGGCTGTGAGGCCATGACGTGCATGAGAAGCCTCCAACAGAGGATCCAGACCCGGGAGTGGAGAAGGGCACCTGTCTGGGACAGTGGTTGTGGGTTCTATGGGAAGATCTGGGTAACCAGGACCTGCTGTCCTAGAAGACCCCAGCACAGCTGCCAGGGAAGGGCTACAAGACAGACAAGGGCTACAAGGCTCCGGGAGACCTTAGAGCAACTCCAGTGCCTGAAGAGGCTACAGGAAACCTGGAGAGGGGCTTTGGACAAGGGGGAATGGATTTAACCTGACAGAGAGGAGACTGAGATGAGATCTTGGGAAGAAGTTCTTCCCTGTGAGGGTGGTGAGGCCCTGGCACAGGTTGCCCAGAGAAGCTGTGGCTGCCCCATCCCTGGCAGTGTTCAAGGCCAGGTTGGACAGGGCTTGGAGCAACCTGGTCTAGTGAAAGGTGTCCCTGCCCGTGGCAGGGGTTGGAACTGGATGAGCTTTAAGGTCCCTTTAAACCCAAACCAGTCTGGGATTCTGTACTGAAGATTTGGTTTTCTTTGGCTTTAATTTCTTTTTTTCTCCAATCCATTTCCATTGCCATCAGCTTTCTCTTTGTTGTGAAATTGCCCACTGCTTAGACTTACAATCTCAGCACAACCAGTAATGAGTTGAACAGACATGAGGGTTAATATTACAGCCATTAGCTCTATACATACAGGTTTGAACAACATTTTAAGTACATTTGCAAACCATGTCTGGTGTCAACCCCACCCAGAAAAAGGGGTGGGTTCTAATTTTATGAAGAACTTTCAAGTGGCTTTGGATTGTCATTACATCTGTTTCTATTCTTCCGTCTTGTTCTATGCAGTGTTAATGAGAGCACAAACTCCTCCACTGGCCTCTAATAGATAATCTAATTGGCTTTGTATCACCATTTGAGATATAGATTTGACCTCTGTTTGTATGGTCTTTCTGCTATATGGCCTCTACCATACAGTTTGTTATACTATTTCCCTTGACACATTGCCTTTTCCAATTCTCTTGTTCCTAGCCATGGCACTGGAAGAAGGCTCTGGTGAATTTCTGAAAGTTGGTTATTGTTACAGTTTTGCCTTTGCCTTTTTGGCCATGGTGGATGATGATGAAGGTGTCTTCTAGAGAGCGCTGCATTCAACAATAGTGAGGTTGCAGTTGTTGTAGACATCAATAAAATCATGCACACAGCCTGTCCCTCCTCTTCTCTCTACAGAGATGGCTCCCACCTTTGCATTTGCCTAACAAAGCAAACCTAGGAGAGGCCCTAGAGCTCCACACATGGGGAGGAGAATCTGACATTGGTGGGGATGGCCTGGGATGTTGCTGGGAGCATTCGAGTGTGGCAGTTTGGAAGGGGCTGGAGAAGACCGAAGCCAAGCCCAATGGTCCACAGCTGGGGCACTGACACCAGGGGAAAGCCCAGTCCTCCAGAGAGCCTCTTGGGGTCTCTCCAGGCCTTCAAAGACCACACATGCACTCATTTGCTTTATGAGGTACAGATAGTGGAGGCATCTACTAATGCTTCTGATGGGACAGGGTTAATTAGCTAGGGGAAAGGAGCAGTGGCTGTGTGCCTCAGATGAGCTTGAAAAGTGAGCTCGGAGCTTGGCATATGAAGTTTCCTATGTGAGGAGATGTTGGCTGGAGAAAGCCATCAGATCAGTTCCCCCTTAATTACAGCCCTTTGCTTTTAACTGACGTCTGGGAGGTGGTGTGACCCTGGTGGTTTGTTGGTCTCGAGGGTCTGTACATTGGGGAGAAGCTGCAAAAGGGCAGGCTGGGGGATGCAGAAGTTGTGGAAGGGGGCTCAGGGACTGTGTACCAGGTGTCTTCTCCCTGCAGAGCCCTTGTCTGGAGGAAGTGTCATGAGAAACCAGCAGTGCTGTGCCCAGTTCTCTGCATGCCCACCTGCTACTGTGCCAGGTCACCAGACGCAATGGCCTGCAGACCATCCTTCCAAAACAGAGTCATCAGCACATTTGATTTGTTTCCTTCTCCTTTCTTCTTCTAGTGAAGTCATGCAAACATGAAATAATCTTCAAAGAAGTCCATTTCCACCTTTCTGTCCTCCAAGAAGCCCTGCCTTGCCTCATTCCCAAGCCACAGCTAGGTCCTCTCCCATGCTCCCATTCAGCATCATCCCTGGTGGGTTACCACCAGCTCTTCACCCCTTCTTTGCAGCTACGTCTCGCCTTCCCAGGAAGCAGACCTTTTGCATGGAAGCTGGGTTAATGTCCACCACTGCTGCATGGTGCTGCCCTTGGGGTCCTCTCTGGGGTCTGGGATGATTCTCTGACCCTCCCATGTCAATCCCATCGCTGATGTGGGAGGTAGAGGCAATGCTTGGGCTCATTCTTGGGCTCAGACACAGACACTCCACTTCCGTTGCCTCATTTCTTCTTCTTCTATAAAGTCTCCTGAACCCACCAAAAGCATCTCTGTCACCACTTGCTCTGGGATCTCTCCTAGTTTGGTCCAGTGTGGCTTTTTTATCCCATCCCATCCCATGCTCAGTGCTTCAATGTCTAACCTAATGCCCTTGGTATGGGCAGGGTGGCTGGGGAGGCTTGTCTGGAGGGGACTCATCTGTCACTCACCTTTGATGTCTCAGGCAAACCAGCTAACCCTGTTACTGACCTGTAGCTGCTTAGAGATTTTGTGTCGTCTCTCCTGTTAGAAGTGAAGAAGAAAGCATTAGACTTGACATTTTGTCATCGCAGAAAGCTGTTTATAATCTGCTTTCCTGAGTAAATTTCGCTTCCCCTGAAGCCTCCTGGAAGCCCCTCTCAGCCCTGTGGCTCTTTTGCAGAAAGCAGAAGTGGCCACCCCGCTCCTCAGCCTCTTTGACCCACCAATGGATATGCCCCCAGAATAAATGACAAAAATCCCCTTGTCTAAGAGGCTTCTTAGAACATGTCTGAAATTTGTGGAAAAGTGGTTAAAGTGGGTGGCATGCAGAGGATAAATTACAGCGCGGTGAGGGGCAAAGGCACAGACACCAGGCAAGGCAGCACGAAGCAGGACGGAGGAAGAGCCCCCGCGCTGCCACCATGTTCACTGCAAGGACAGTCCTGCTGCTTACCCTGCTCCTCACTTTCTCCCTGCACCACATCGCAGGTAAGGCACCCCATGAGCCACTGCTGCAGGTTGGGTTCAGCCTGTCCCCACTGGGGAGGTCAGGGCAAGAACCCTGGTGAGAAGCATGGATGGTGCTGCTGGCAGGAGGTGCACACCCCTGGCCAGGGCAGGGTGGCATATTCCGGGACGCAGGGAAAGATGGAGAGGCTGCTGGGTGGCCTCAGCAAAGCCGACCCTGCAGAGATGCTGCAGGAGCTTGGAGGAGCCTCTGACAGCCATTTCCCACGTCTCAGCTGGATGAGCAAGTGGTTGTAGGTGGGGGAGCCTCCCAAAATACCTTGCAAGTTGTGCCCCCAGCTTGGAAACCCTCAAAACTCTTTTGCAGGCTGGGCACCCCGACCTCACCATACACCACAGCAGTGTGGGCTGTGGTCTCACATGTTCCCCTTCCCACTACTGTCCACGCTTCCCATTCCTGTGCTTGCTGCCACAAAGGGAAAATAATCCCTGCTGCGGGGTACTGTGGAAGTCGCCAAGAAGCTCCATAGCCCCCATCACATATTCAATATCCTGCAGTGTAGTTGTCTCGCGATGCAATTAGGGCGTTAACATCTCTCCTTTCCCTTGACAGCCCACATATTGCCCAATGAATGCTGCGACAGGTATGCACGGAGAACTCTCCCACATGTGAAGAGCTTCTACAAGACCCCCCAAGGATGCCGCCTGCCTGCAGTTGTGTGAGTACCCCGGGGTTTGCACTGCGGCACAGCTGAGTGCTACAGCAGCTTCTCCCATCCCTACCAACAGCTTGGTCTCAGCTCGTAGCACAGACCTGGGCAGGGCTGTGGTAGGAAAACAGCTCTGTGGGGTGGGCAGAAGGGTAAAAAAACTTGGTTTTGGTGCTTTCTGCTAATGCCAGTGGTCTGGGAAGACTCAGACACAGACCATCAGCCTGCGGAGGGCACAGGCTGCTGGAGATGGCTTCAAGCCTCCATCCAGGATGGGGCTGCATACAGAGGGAGAAGAATTAGTGCCTGGGAAAGGAATAGTTCACAGTTCACGTATTTACTCTCTTTCCTCACTTTCTCAATGCAGGCTTGTGGGGGCCGCTGGTGATGAGGTCTGCGCCAACCCCAAGAAGTCCTGGGTAAAGAGAGCCATAGAAGAGCTTCAAAGGAAAAAATGAAATCCCCCTTCTGCTGTCTACTATCCGACTTGCTCATCCAGTCCTGTCTCTGGAGGAAGCTGACGGTGTTCGTGGTGCTTCTCCGAAGGGTCTCATGGCAGTGGGCACCATCATTGCAGGTGGAGCCAGCCCAGACCACCTCAGAACCAGCGTAATAACAGTGGCCACCAAGTTGCTCCACTGTCACTGCTCTGCCAAGATGTATGCAGTGGAGCAAATATTTATAATAAATATATAATAATAAAGACTCATTGCCACAAGTTGCTCTTTGAATTTTTCCTGATTCTTCAGCCCAAGGACACATCTTGCAAGCCCAGGGCATGGTGTGACTGAAAGCCCCTTCTGCCACGGGCTGGCGTTTCTCCAGGCTTGGCGCAAACTGTGCCTGATCACTGCATGCTGCTTTGGGAACGTCACAGTGTGGCCAGGTCTTGACCCATGGGTGAGGTTACCCTTACCCATATGTAAGTCTGTTTGTCCTTACAGCAAGCTCTCTGCCCCCCAGGCATTACAGGCACTCCAAAATTAGGTGGTTGGAGTGCAGGGTTTAAGGAGGAGATCTAGATCCTTTATCAACTTCCAAATATGCTGGTGGCTGCTGCAAGGTGAGGCAGATGCAAACCGATGTCTGCAGCGCCCACAGGGTAAGGATGCAACCCCCTCAGTGGCAAGTGTCATGGACTGATTCTTAGCCTAAAGCCTCATCAGTGTTTCACGCTCATGACTAGAAAACAGGCAGGGCTGTTATTTTCTAGAATATTGAATGTAAGCAGGGGACAAGAAAAACCAATCCCATGAATCTTAAGCACCATGGGATGATGCAGTGGTGGAAAGGGAAGCTGAAGCAGAATCAGATTTTTAGGGACAAACATCTCGTGGGTGGTGCTTGGCTGTTTATAGACACAAAGCTCCCAAGTTACACCTTGGGAGCATGTAACACCGAGGGCTGGGATGGACAAGTTGTCTTCTGAAAGGAAAAATGGACCTGTACCATGTGTAATGCAGAGGTAGTAAGCTCACGGATAGAAAGCCCCAGCCTGTATTTCAGAGACTCTTTCACCATTTCCCTTACTAAGCAGCCTTTCCCAATCGTTCACATTGGAGGGTTAGCGAAGATGATTTCCTCCATTTGTTTCGAACACTGCTGCAAATTAAAAACCACATAGGCCCCCAACCAGAATATTACAAGTGGAGCACACAATGCTCAAGGAGAAAAAGCAATTCTTGCCATGGCACACTGCTAATCTGGAAGTTTTTTGACCTGCAGAAAGAACTGTGTTGACAAAACGCGGAAGGTGTTACAAGATGCTATTGCCAATGAGAGGTGAAAATGTTGAGAAACCCCGCGCATGAGGCTGACAAAGCACACAGCTCCACGCTGGCTCTTGCACAGGGATGTGTATTTTAATAAAAATAATTCTGTCAATATACAGCAGACTGTCAGTTTCTTTACCATAATTCCAGTATATTTTCATAGGCTTTTTCCCAGTTAAATCCCCCCTCCCCTTTTTGAAGTTTTCATGCGAAGCGTCAGATAACTTAATTCACAAATACTACGCTTAAACTGAACTAATGTGCACAATTTGTGTAATGTCCATTTAGGTTGTACCAAAGAGGAGACTCCCCCTCTTGCCTCTGTAGGCGATGAGGGGATCTGCTCCATCACAGCCCAGTGGTGGCCGCTCATCCAGGGCTGGTTGGAAACCTGCACAGACCTCACGCCCCATGGCCCAGCTCAGCATTTCATACCTGAGTTTTGAGCAACCAGCGGAAGAGAGTTTAACTGCATTGTGGCAGGTCTTGGGGCTTGAACATGATGGTGCTGGCAGCCTCCTCTCACTTGCCCCAGCTGGAGAGCTGTGAGGAATGTGCACAGGTAGGACTGAGAGAGTCAATCCCCATCAAAGGCATGTGCAGAGTCCTTGGTCCGGAAGTCACCACACATATATTTTTTAAAGTTTTCTTTACAATTCTGATTATCCCCAGAGTGGCTGCTTCTCCTTTCTCCACATTTGAGCCTGTGAGGAGCCCAGCCTGTAAAACCACCCTGTGCTCTCACCTGGAGGAAGAATGCAGCTAAAGCCCACCCAGGCAAAGCGGTCAGAGCACATGCCTGGACCTGAGTGGAGTGTCTGCCTGGCCAGAGGAAGATCAACAAGGAGCAGAGGTTTGCATGGTCTCCAGGAATGTTTTTGCAGCGATGTGAGTGTAAATCCCACACAGGATTTGTCTTCCTGTGAGCACAAGATAGATAAGCCTCCCTCTTGGAAGAAAAACAGCTGGCAGGACATGCTCATCAAGCCTGGATGAACCCTTGGCTTGCCAGGCTCTGAGCACTGGTGTGGGATGCAGGGAGAGGGACAGACACACCACATTCACTCATCCATCCCCTGCCACCTCTTGTTGCAGGGCAGGATGGTTGAGAGCAACTAGTGCTTTCTCTGAAGGAGGCCGCCGGGCTCTCAACCACTCCCCTTTCCTCCCCAAATCTGCTCTAACATACACACACACACAAGCCACCAACACTACCTCCAGCTCTCTGACCGACACAGCAGATGGGACATGACTCACAGACAGATTTTGTTTCTGTCTGGGAGCTGCTGGACTGGAGGTCCCTCCATCACTCAGTTTTTCCAGGGCAGAAAGATCCCAGCAGCACACAGCACATCTTCCCTGTCATGGCCCCTTAACCCTTGTGCAATAACATCTAGAGATGGACAGGTACAGCTGGAGCCTCACACCAGCTCTCGACAAGAGACCTACTCCACTCTGGATCCACAACTCGGGCTGCTCTAATACCAGCAGGGTTTGAAGGAAGCTACTCCTTCTGGGTGGACCAGGACCACCTTTTCAATGAACATGTTCCTTCTCTCATGCTGACCAGCTCCATGGGACTGAAGCGTGATGGACCTCTCTGCCTGTTGCCCCACGGGGCAGTTGAACTCTGAACACTGCTTCTTCATGGAAAGCACTTCCCAGTACTGTACTGGGAAGTGTTCCCAACACTTCCCAATACCAAAGCATAGCATCACAGCAATCCAACAAGGTTTGTTTCGCTGGAGAAGGAGACAGTTCATCATCCCTGATTCCTAAGGAGGAAAATGATAAATTCAATACCCAGAGCTAGTTACACCAGCTCTGGTTGTTCCAGTTGTTCAAGGAAGCCTCAAGAACAAAGCTATTTAAAGAACGGCAAAGACACCTTGATAAGAGTGAAAAATAAGGACACACAGCTCAAGGACAGGTTGAGATGTCACTGAAAAAACAGAAGGGACAAGGAAGCAAATGGCAAAATGCCTGGTATACGCAGCCAAAAGGAACGATGCTCCAAAGGGGCCCATTTTCCACACCAGTCACAGCTGCATCTCCCAGTGTCCACATTGGTTGGACAGCAGCACAGTCAGCACCACAAGGATGTTGGAAATACAGAGGACTTTGGGGTGTTACTTTATGAGAAACTTAACATGAGCCTGCTTCAGTGTGTGCTCGCAGCCCAGAAAGCCAACTGTATCCCGGGCTGCATCAAAAGGAGCGTGACCAACAGGTTGAGGGAGGTGATCCTGACCCTCTACTCTGCTCTTGTGAGACCTCACTTGAAGTACTGTGTGCAGTTCTGGTGTCCTCAACATAAAAAGGACATGGAGCTGTTGGAACAAGTCCAGAGGAGGGCCACGAGGATGATGAGGGGACTGGAGCACCTCCCGTATGAACACAGGCTGAGAAAGTTGGGGCTGTTCAGCCTGGAGAAGAGAAGGCTGCGTGGAGACCTCCTAGCAGCCTTCCAATATCTAAAGGGGGCCTACAGGGATGCTGGGGAGGGACTCTTCATTAGGGACGGCAGTGATAGGACAAGCGGTAATGGGTTCAAACCTGAACAGGGGAAGTTTAGGTTACATATAAGGAAGAAGTTCTTTACTGTGAGGGTGGTGAGACACTGGAATGGGTTGCCCAAGGAAGTTGTGAATGCGCCATCCCTGGTAGTGTTCCAGGCCAGGTTCGATGAAGTCTTGGGTGACACGGTTTAGTGTGAGGTGTCCCTGCCCATGGCAGGGGGGTTGGAATTAGATGACCTTAAAGTTCTTTCTAACCCTAACTATTCTATGATTCTATAGGACTGGTAACCACACACCTTTCACTATGTCCCACGGCAATGAGATGCAGTTCTGGTACATGTTGGTGGCTGCAACGGAGGGAGAGCAGCCACTGGACAACCTCTCCCAAACAGCTGAACATCACATACTTGGTGCTTACTTTGGAGGTCCCTTTCCATGCTGCTGGCCACACAGAAAAGCTCAATTCCTAACCAACTCCAAAAGAACAGCAGAAGTGCTACAGCCAGCCGAGCTGCAGGCCAATGGGTCCCTCCCTGTACTGTGACAAAAAGGGACAGTCACACACAGATGTGCCATTCAGGCCAGTGCAGCAGAAAGAAGCCCAGGAAGAGTTGTTGGAGTTGCTATGTCCATGCTCAACGAAGATGCTGTAGGCACGAGCTGCAGTGTTGACCCTGGTCTCACAGTAGATTCTGCAGCACCAAACACTACAGATACCACCTCTGGTAGTCACATAGATGAGAGAACACTGAGATTGTGCAAGGCAAAGGAGCAAGAAATGAGACCTAAGAGCAGTAAGAAGCTTTCCCCAACAAGCTGGCTCTGAGAGTACACCTAAGATTGGATGGAAAACAGACTGCTGCCCTTCCTGCTCACAAGGAGAGCCTGACTGAGAGTTCACTCAACCCTGCAAGTCTTGAATCAGCTTTTGTTAAATACCTGCTAGGATAGGATCATGGAGCCACAAGAGGAGTCACTCAGAACAAGATGGTTCTAAGAGAAACAAGAGGAACAAGATTTGGCTCCCTTGGTACCGGAGAAATTGCCCTGGAATGCATCCAGCAGAGGCCACTAAGATGGTTAGAACTGGAATACAAGGTATATGAGGTGGATACAACTCCCAGAAGCACTTTTCCCAGGTACTCCAATGCATCCACCTCCTGAATCAATCTCTCTGAAGTTCTCCCATGTTACTGTTGATATGACTGCACTCACTGCTTATGGGGACAGCATGAATCCTTGTCTGAGCAGAAGAGCCTGGTGATGTACTTCAGCTCCATGAAGTTCTCTACACAGAACCCCCAAAGAACACTAGCCAAGGCTCCAAGTCTGGAGTTCCCAAAATGTTGTTTTCAAAGGGCCACTTAACAAGGCAGGGCATTAAGCTCAAAACCAAAGCCCATGATGTGCAGGGCTGCAGCTCAACACCCTTAAAAGCAGGTTTTCACTAAGTCCTTCTGAAACATTATCCCTCCAAGAGGCCCTTGCTGCAATGCAGCGTTGGAGGAAGATAGGTAGAGCGGCGGGTGTCCAGAGAATGTAGAATCATAGAACCAACTAGGTTAGAAAAGACCTTTAAGATCAAGTCAAACTCTTACCCCAGGACTGACAAGTCCACTACACATAGCTGGAGTGTGCTTGCCACTGTGTAGCCTATAGCTATTTGGTGTTGACTCTGGATTGATTAGTGGAGAGCAGAGACCCCTTGAATGTGCAGACACAGAATAGCTAGAATAGGTTTATTTGTTTATAGCTTCAGCATTTCACATTCTGGGAAGCATGCCATAGCTATAAAGCCTTACCTGGGACTGCATGATGAGAAATATGAGCAGGGTCTGCCTGTGGTTTGGAAAAACCTTTTTCTAGACTCTGAAGTCCAGCCCAGTAGAGAGCAACGGGTGTCAACATTATAATGTATCCCTGCCTTGGCAGGGTGGTTGGAACCAGATGATGCTTAGGGTCCCTTCCAACCCAAACCAGTCTGTGATTCATTACATGATAAAACAGATCCATAGCTGAGACCTTGTCCTCCTCACCTAGAAATGGGAAGCCAGCAGTTTCTGTGAGGGGCTACTCAATCATTTGCATGGCTTTACTGAAGGGCTCTTCGGAGAAGTCACACTGTGAGGCATTGCCCAGATGAAGCAGAGTGTCAGCTGGGGTGTTCTTAGGCCAGGTTGGAAGGGCCTTGAGCAACCTGGTCTAGTGCAAGGTGTTCCTGGCTCATGGCAGAAGGGTTGGAATTGGATGATATTCCACTAGACCAGCTTGCTCAAGGCCCCATTCAACCTGATCTTATTATTCTATGATTCTAAGACCTGTTACTGAGCAAAGAATGAAGCATCTGGAATAACAAATTCCAGATCACTTTAAAAAAAGTAATTTTTTAAACTGCACATAGCTTTTGGTTAGATGCACAACCACAACTGAAGTTAAAAACCTCAATTCAGTTCAGTTCTGTTTGTTTTTTTAAAATGACTGCAAGAATTCAAACCAAGTCTCACCTGACACGAACCATCAAGGAGCAGCCAGGGACATTTAAAGACCAAAAGGCTTTGAAAAATAGTCTACAAAAGCCAAGTCAGACATACGGTCTAAAGATCCATAGTAGGCTGAAGCCTACACCTACACCCCACACACCACAAACACACTTACACATCCCCACATGGAGTCATGGCTGTGTTAGTCAGAATCTGAGCACAACAATGAGAAACCACTAGTGAAACCACAAGAACACTTGAAAAAAAAAGACCTGAACAAGTAACAGGTGACAGATATGTCACAGCAGAAAAGCCTCTGCACTCCTCAAAAAACAGAATCAGGACAGCAGGTACAAGAGCAGGCAAGAGAAGATGGCAGCAGCCATGGGTGTTAGTTACAGCAGTGAACTGGGTCAAGCAAAAAAGGAAGAGCAACTCAAGCTGCCATTACTGCTTTGACTGCAAGAAGTGGAAAGCATCACTGCTTTTCCTGTAGACCTTTCTCTGTAGCTCTTTCCCTGTAGATCATCTACAAGGATCTACTGCCATTATCAGTGCTGCACATCATTTGTGGCAGTGAGGGACACTGACAATTAGTCACCAGTAAGAGTGTGACCCCCCCAACACTAACCCTGACACAAGAGCAAGATGGTTTCTACCACAGGGATCCTCTCCATGAGAACCCAGACATACCATCTCATCATAACAGAATTTCTTGGCACCAGAATAACACTGACCATCTCTTGGGGGTTTTGTAGTGAAAACAAAAGCAATGCACAATAAAATGCTCTAGGATAGTCAGTACAGCTCTGCTGAGAGACTGAGGCATTAATATGACACACGACAGAGACTTGGCTTAAAGAAACCACCAAAAGAAGGAAAAAAAAAAAGCTCAGAAAGAGATAAAGATTGTGTTGTTACAAAGATGAGAGAGAGGCCTGACTACAGCCAGACAGCAGCAAGCTGAATGGTGACCAACAACAGAGGAAGTTGCCAAATGTGAAAGGCAAAGCCAGGTTCATATGCTGCCTCAGGTTCAGCATAAGCACACAAGGGCTTCAAAAAGGAGTTAAGTGTCTCTGCAACTGCAGCCAGGAAAGGGCTGCGGGCTGAGTAACAGCCCTCACTGGGACAACCAGCAGAGTTGAGAATCAGTAGCGGAGCTTCCAGCCACATGAGCTGTTCCCAGAAGCCCCAAATTAAGTTAAATTCTGCATGGTGCAGTTTTCTGCTCCTGCGTGTCTAGAAGAAAAGCTGTAGTACACAGAACTCCTCTGTTTTTTTTCAGCTGAGTTGCTCTAATAAAAATCTCACCTCCATCTCTAAACCTCATGTTGCCTGTTTTCTTAGGCCACCATTGCTCAAGCACTGCCTTCACACATCATATACCTTCACTAAAAGGTATTCCTTATGCACTAAATACACATTTCCAATCACGTCCAACACCATCTGAACATTCACTGCCACAGTTGCCTTCTGCAGTGTAGGGGACACCTGGTCCCTGCTCTACCTTGGTTTCAGACCTCATGTTCCAGCTGCAAACCAAGCCTGCAAACGCAGAAAATCATTAACGCTCTGCATAGAGGTCACACAGCACCATCCCTTCTTCAGCAGCACACAAGCTCTCTGGCTGTGAAGCCCTGGCACTGGCTAACCTTCATTTTCAGGGCAAACTTCAACATAACCTCTTCATCTTTCATTGACCTTTAAAAAAAAAATATTCATAAACAGCAGTAAAATACATATCGGGTCTCGGCACCCCTGGGCTCTCCTCAGAGCTCCTGACCTAAAACTCATGTGGTGCAAAATTACACTTCCTCCTGCGCAGCCAGACCGAACCTGAAGTCTCCCAAGGCTATACCAGTGGATGCAAAGCACATGGTCCTGCTACACAGCCTCACCACTTAAAAGTACATGCTCAGAAACACTTACAGGCAGATGATTTGAATGCCAGAAGCTCAGTAGCACTCAGGTCCCTGGGCTTGATACATACTACAGAGGGACACATTAATCCACCTTACTTGGAGGTTACTCATGCACAGATCCTTGCCTTGGTTTGAAACTAGAATAATTTCTTAGTACTCCATAAAAAAATGTTGCTGCTTCCTTCTGAATGGCTCAGACCTTACAAAGTTGGTACTGATCTAAACCACAGCCTGATCTCAGCATGTGCCACCTGCAAGCGTGAGCACAGGTCAGCTTACTGTTCCCAAGACACTTCCAAATTTGAAAGTACTCATCTAGATCAGTGTTACCTGGGGAGAAGCAGTAAGTACTATTATTACTGAATTTTAGTGACAGAGCTCCCCGATATGGAGAAAAATGGGGGTTGTGATTTAACATGGAAACTGACAGCCCAACTGGCAGCATCCATGGATGTTTCCTGGAGGCCAAAGACCCGCTTCTACCAACTACCTGCTTCTACCAACACAACAGTAGATAACTTAATATTCATCAATCTTGTCCTTCTTATTGCTGTGAGAGCTTGATTTACCCATTTCTCAGGGCTACAAGATGCTGCTACAGTTCAGCCACTAACAGAGGCAATGTCAAGTCTTCTAATCTTTCCACTCACAAAGACAAGTATTTGAGAGCCTTGTGCTCTTAAGAGAGGCATGCACTACAAAGGACCAAGCTCCTCCACTTTTCATCATTAGCGCATGACAGGATGTACCTCACTAGATCCCCTGAAGGGTTGTATGATGTGTACGGCTGGGACTGAGTCTGTGGGCAATAAATACATCAATGACTTTGTGGAGGTGTAAGAGACCTTTTAATAAACAGGATTCAAGCAAAATAAAAAATTCCCTCTGAGCTGCCACTGTGAGAAGAGTGCAGATAACTAGCACACAAGATAATGCTGTATGTGCCCAATGGAGAAAGAAGGGAAGAAAAGAACAAGCTGTCAGCAACTTGATGAGCTTCCTCAGTAAATCAGCAGACACCAGCTCAGCAAAACTTTCCAGATACAATATTGGTGGATCCATGAGAAACAACTTAAATAAAAAGAGAAATCCCTACACTGGAAGGTGCTACATTAGAAAAACCAGCAAAATATTGAGTGCCACTAGAGCCACAGCAATGGCACAGAGACAGGTAAGATCTCCCAGTCGTTCCTAGGGCTGGGAATAGCCACACAGTGAGAGACTCACTCAACCAGTTCACAGGCAGTGTGTGTGTGTGCTAGAGAGGTGTTGGTGGCAGGGAGGTCAGGCTATTGAACGAGGTGGTGGTGTAGAGTGGCAGCAGCGGAAGGTGAAGGGCAGCACTCAACGATGTCAATTCCATCTTGCTCTGGTGGCTAGTGCAAATAGTCGTCTACTCTGGCAAAGGAGCAGGAGCCCAAGCCCACGCGAGCCATAAGCCGCAAACATTCCGAGGCCTGGCCCAGGGCAAGCATCAGTGGGGGCTGCTTTGGCACGTTCTGAGATTCTGTGGGGCAAAAAAAACAGAAATCTGTTTAGAAGAGGTGTCCGGCTGCGTGCAGGCTGCCTGTGCTCGGTCCCATTCAGTCCCACCCGGGCATCAAGCCCAGCACCCCTGGCAGAAAGTACTGGCTCTGGAAGGAGGCTACTCCTGAGCACCAGTGGCGCTACACCACTACTCCTCTGCACACCCCACCACCCATGACATGTCCCACATGGAGCCACAGCTCACCATAGCCTTTGAGAAAGCGCTACTGTGGTGGCCAGGGCAAGAAAAAGGCAATGGAGCTCCTGCTGCAAAACCCCCAAAGCATGAGAAATCAAAGTGTGGAAGAATAAGGAAAAACAGGAGAAACTGGGATCAAATGAGAGGCAACCTCTCCATCTCTCCCACTTATGCAAGTCTACACAGCAGTCCAAGCACTAGACAAACTCACTCACTGGTCACTGCTTCTTTCCAACATCATGTTTGTTATGTATGCAAGAAGGAATCCTCAGCTGACCTAGACAAGGTGCCTTCCGAGGGCTAGATCATTACCACAGCCTCAATTCTGACACTGGACTGCAGGCAGCCAGGCCCTTTGGGCTATAAGAAGCATATAACATGATGGAAACACACAGAGGCAATGCCTGAAGGGAATACAAACTCTGCCCACATTTAACTCTGCATGTTCAGCATGAGCTCAAACGTAAGTGGAGTTCCATCTCCCCTCTGCTTTACATCTAGCGCTATGGAAACCTGCTTCACTTATGAGATACTGCAACACAGCAACTGCATTCCTTGCCAGAAAGTAAGATGATGGTAGGACAAGCCTCTGCCAACCCAAACAGCACAGGCAAGAGCTTTGGTAATGCCAGCAAAATGAATCAGGTGAGTTCAGAGCAAGAAGGAGGAGAGGCAAGAAATGTATCAAAAAGATCCTGGCTTCTTTAATAAGCAGGAGAGGAAAATCCTAAGGAACATCCTTGGAAGCGACATTAAGGAAGACCCAAGGAAAGGAGTGAAAAGAAGATTACAGCAGAAGGATTCATTCTCTGTAGGCTTTCCTTTCTGCCTCACTGCCCTGTCAGTCCTGAGCAATAGGAAGAGAGGCAAAAGATAAGTACAAGTATTTCTGAGCTTTTCCTGACACTCACAGGCTTGCCTGACACAGGACAGCCCTTGAGAGGTAAGTCCAGTGGGTGGCACTCACATAGGAACCAGGCCTTACCCAATATAGCACTATTAAGAGCAGCACACACGGGTTCCCTCTGGATCGGGTCCAGTTGTTGACCAACAGGGCAGTTCCAAGGATCTGAGTAAGCTAACAAGCTGAACGCATCCTGTGTGAGAGAATAGAAAGGCACAGTAAGGTTATGCACAGCTGCAAAGACACAGGAAAACCAGGTCCATCAGCTGGGGCACCTCCTGCCATCACCTAGGTGATAGGTGCCTACCTCCTGAAAAGAAAGGGCCCTTTTCTTCTTGGCAGCAAGGGACCACACTGGACTATCGAGATAGTGGATTAAAATGGGGGCCCCCTCCACCTGGCAGGGGAGCCAGCATAGGAAGGCAGGTAGTCACCTGGAGAGAAGAGCATGCATATAGTTGCTCCAGGAACGTAGGAGGGAACTGTTTCTTCTGTCCTGTGCTGAGAATTTGGTCTAGATGATCAGCACTTACCAAGCTTTCACCTCTGATCCCCATGCAGGCCCCCTCTTCCTCACCAAGAGCGGAAGTAGGGGATACCCACAGCTCTGCAAAGGAGCCCACAACCCCAGTGCTGGTCCACAGAACTGCTGTGAGGCAGCACGAGGCCCAGGCTTACCTGAAGCATCTTTTTGTGCACTGTGTTCTTTCCATATTCCCTGCAAAGCTGCTCGCTCAGAATCTGCAGCTCACGTCCAAACTGGATCATTCGTTCTGTGGCAGCATGGTTCCCTCCACACAGCTGCCTCTGGGGGCAGCTGTCTTCTAGAGAAAAGGCAGAGGAGAAGTAACAATTGTCCTTCATTCCCCACCATTGCCCGCTCTGTGACATGACACCCAGAAACTCCTTCCCCTTCTGGAGCAGGTAGCTGCTCTCCACTCTGAGTTTATCCCACTCGAAGCTTTCTGTGATCCCTGAACTGCAAGAGCCAGCAGTATTTTTTCATAGCACTTTTTAGCTACAGGGAAAACTTAACCTCAGTTTGTTTAATGCCTGAGGATTAGCTACGTATCAAGACTTCTGATAAAATCACGGGAGCTTGCAGCTCCAGCCATACTACCTCTTCGTGTGTGTAGTATAGCGCACACAAACAGAAACTCCTGGTCTAACCAATCCCAGACTCCAAAAACTTTCAGTTAGAGATGCTAACACCACCAACTTCCCAGAACGGGCTGCCTGCAAGACCCATTCTAACTGGAGGAATTCCTAGTTTCATCCTCTCCCTCCCACCCCAAAGTTCAAAGTTGAACTTCGTGACTGGGCATCAGCCACCTTTGCACAGCTCAGTTCAGTTATTCAGCTGGCAGAAGTGCCAGGACTGCTCTAAGCTGTTTTAACGACCAGTGCTGAACAACCCTTTGACTCCTACTGCTTCCCCTGCTCCGCATCACCAGCACTGGTGAGAGACTATGAAAAACCAGACCTAGTTTAGTTCCAGGACAGATTAATCATCCCTGTGAAACAGGTATCTTGAGAACTTCATTCACTGGGGCGGGTATGTGGTTTTCTTCCCACAATCCAATTACAATTCAACTCTCAATACCAACTCTTTCTATTTCCATTCACCCTTTCTACCTCTGAGGCCCTACCCATGCTGGATTCATCTGTTTGCAGGATCTCTTCATGTTTGTAGGTGCCATTCATTATCCTGGTAGATGAATTTTCCAGGACTCCGTTAGGGTAATGCTCAGCCTCCATTTCCATCTCACTGTCACTGAGGTGAAAGAAACAAAGAAACATCAGAGGTGGGTCCATGCACACCTCACAAAGTTCAACAAGGGCAAGCGCAAGTTCCTGCATTTGATTCAGAGCAATCCCAAACACAAATACAGGATGGATGGAGACTGGATGGAGCAGCTCTGAGGAGAAGGACTTGGAGGTGTTGGGTGACGAGAAGCTCCCCATGATCCAGCTTCAGTGTGCACATGAGCCCAGATCCCCCCATATGTGCTGGGCTGCATCCCCAGAGCATGAGCAGCAGGTCAAGGGAGGGGATTCTCTCCCTCTACTGTGCTCTGCAGAGACTCCTCCTGCAGTCCTATGTCCAGCTTTGGGGCAACAACACAAGAGGAAAGTGGAGTTGTTGGAGCGCAACCAGAGGAGGCCATGGAAATGCTGCGAGGGCTGGAGCAGCTCTGCTCTGGAGACAGGCTGAGAGAGCTGGGCTTGTTCAGCCTGGAGAAGAGAAGGCTCCAGGAGACCTTAGAGCAGCTGCCAGTGCCTGAAGGGGCTGACAAGAAACCTGGAGAGGGGCTTTTGACAAGGATCTGTAGGGACAGGACAAAGGGGAATAGCTTTAAACTGACAGAGGGAGATTGAGATGAGATCTTAGGAGGAAGTTCTTCCCTGTGAGGGTGTTGAGGCCCTGGCACAGGTTGTCCAGAGGAGCTGTGGCTGCCCCATCCCTGGCAGTGCTCAAGGCCAGGTTGGACAGGGCTTGGAGCAAGCAATCTGGTCTGATGGAAGGTGCCCCTGCCTGTGGAAGGGATGGGAACTGGACGAGCTTCAAGGTCTCTTTCCACATAAACCAGTCTGATTCTTTGAGCCTCCAAGCCTAAGCCAGAGCACGGGAAACGGAACAGGCTTGTTTCTGCTGGGAATAGTAGTGATCTTGTAGATAATTCTGCTGCTCAAAAGAGCAGGACAGATGCCTTTCTGGCTCCTCCTGAAGCCTACACCTACACCCCACACACCACAAACACACTTACACATCCCCACAATGCAGACTCAGAAAGAGCCCTCTCCCACCATCTCACCCTTCTCAGGCATGTACAAAGGAAAAAAAATACCTGGTTTCTTGATTACTTGTGCTACTGTGCTGCTGAGATTTGGTAGAATCTGTAGAATTGGACTCAGAGTAGTTCACAGATGAGGGGGAAGAGGAAGAGGAAGATGAAGATGATGAACTCAGTGTTGGGTATTTACTGTGACTCTGTTTGCTTTTCATGGACACAACTCCATTGCTACAGGTTGGACTATCTGCTCCTGTAAGTGAAGAGGAAGGAAAAATGAGACCGGAATGACAATATCACTATCCTGTGAAGCCAGCAATTTATCAAGTGAGCAGACCCCAAAGGAAGAAAGCAAAATAAGACTGCAGAGCTTCAATTATTGTTCATTGTTGTTAAATTCAGTGGGGCTTAGAGAAAATACAGATGTATACAGAAGGAATCCTATTGCTCACCAGCAATATCTGAGCTGAAGCAAGTTCTAAAAACAGGCTGTAAATAAAAGATGAGCAGTAACAGCTCACACAGGTATAGAAATTATTTTTGAAATATGAAGCATGGATGGTTTGTAAAGAAGTTTACAAACTCTCTTCTCACAAAACCAAATATTTCTCATAAACCCTCTATCCAGAAAAACTAAGAAAACACAGGTGAAAACTGAGCAACAATGAGAACTCTTGGCAGTAACAACTTGCCAGCCTTTCCACAACTTATTTTACATTAGGGGTATATCTGATTCACTCAACACGCAGCACTTAAGAACAATCTTCTTAAAAATCACAGGCTTCAGGAGAACAGACATCACTGAAAGTAGAGCCAGGCCTGAAATCTCAACTGCTCCCACCCATAACAGGTGTCTAACAAGCTGTGAACTCACTGACACAAGACAAAAGCCCTTAGTCATTACAGCAAGTTCTATATGGATTCAGATAGGACTGGCTAACCTTACAGGGGCTATTTAATACCAAGACAACTGTGAATCACTAGGGTCTCAAATAATAATTTGGAAAAACCTCATTATGTTTTTTCTGCCTTCATATATTCTTCCCTAGGCAACCACTACTGACCACAGGATCTTGGCTAGATGATGGAACCTGGCATGGCTGTTGTTCCAGAAATGGTGATACATCCAAATTCATCAGCTGATCACACAAATTATAGCTAGGGGATTTATTTCTGTTTTTATCATGACAACATAGAGGTTCAAACAAGGAGCAATTTTGTGCATTTTAATGATAAAGACACAGCAGACTGTGCACAACAGTTCTGCTTAACCTTTGAAATACGCACCAATTAAATGATCACTATTTTCAAAGCACAAGGTCTGACAGAGAGAACTGTGAAGGTAATGTCCCATGGATGGAGACACATACATACGAGTGCTGCCTTGTGCTGCAGATGTAAGCATTTTCTGGCTGAAAACAGGTATTACCAAGAGCTTTTATGGACTGATGGGATGATTCTGACTACCTAGTCAGAGAAACATAATGCACAGTTCCTCACAATGCAATACAGGAAAACAAAGATACTGGCTTAGGAAGGTGAGTGACAGCTTGGAGGCATTCGAGTACTTGTCTTCCTTTCCCTTCAGTGTTTGCCCGTGCACAGCAGTGGGAATACTGAAACAAATACACTTATACAGCTGTGAGCAGCTCAAGGCTCAGTGAAGCAGCCCTGAGTGTTTTCAGGGGCTCTGCAAGTCATACTCCCTGGCCCACTCTATCTTCAAAGACTTAGTCAATAATTACCTAGGGAACATATCTTGGGTGTCCTGGTTTATCTTGTTCTTTCCACTTCAAATCCTGAAGTTAATTTCCCTAACTGCAAAGAGTTGCTGCTCCAGAGATGGGCTTTGAAGGAACAGAACTGTTCCCTTCTCAGACGCTTAGAGCTTGCAAAGTCCATGGGGCAGGGAGATCCTCTCATGCAAAGCAACCCCCCTAACCTTTCGCTCAGTTGGCCAGAACTGAGCAGCATTGTCTGCTCAGTTCTTACTGAAAAGAAATTCTTCTGCAAACTCCAAGGTCCAGGAGCAGGCCCTGTTTTCAGACCTCCTTGTACAGCTCTGTCAGTGGAACACTGAGTTACCAGTGGCTGCATGAGAAGGCCACCGTCAAAAGCTTCTTTACTGTGAAAAAAACCCTGCTGTGCAGACAGTTGTCAGTGGAAAATAACTAATGCAAAACTAATTCTGCAACTGTGTAGAGACACCTATGATCACATATGTCCTCTCAGCTGGTTATCAGAAAGGAAAGGAGCATTCATTGAATAATACATAGAAAATAGCAAGTAAGGTGGACACATAACAATGTCCACCTTTGACATTTGCTTTTCTCACTACGAGACACAGAGAACACACTTACCGGTACTATGAACGTGTGAGTTGTTTGATCCATGTCTAGGACTTAAGCTGGGGGACCCAGGGTAACTGTCCTGGGATCTGGGGCTGCGGGCACTGAAACAACGGACTTCACTGTCTGTCCCATTCACCATCTCCACAAACTGCCGACACCTGGTTTCACAGGAGGGAAGCAGGAGAAGAAGCTGTGTGACAGCCAGGATGCTCTGCATGGATGCTTCATTAGTTACCAAGTGGAGAGCTTCTGGAAACTGCATACAAGTTAAACTTCTTGGCTTTCAAAAAGACATTTCAGACTCCTGGCACCCATGTATTGCAAGTGCTCTGATAATGCTATACGAGGAAGGAGTTCAGAAACTTCAACTTTGAAGTTAACGAATGCTGAGACATTCCCAAAAAGCAAGCTTATTTCCACTGTAGTAAGAATAAACTGCTCCTTTACAGCATGTTTTCATCTCCACCACCTCTGCAGGTACTCCAAAATTCTATTGTGGGTTGTATTTTTTTCAGATAAAAGATACTAAATCTGCCAAACATTATAGTTCCCCCACTACCCCATCAGCCTGGAAATACTGGTGGCCAATGGAACACAGAGAAGTAAGGGTAAAAAAATGCAATCCTCCCAGGGATAGTGAGAACAACTCCTCATTTAGCTTTACTGGGAACTGTCCTTATATGTCTCAGAAGGCTGGGGAGAGCCACTCTCTACACCTGGAAGAACTGGGACACATAAGCTCTTTTTTCCCTTTAAACTCTTCCCCAGATAGCCTTTCCTACACCTCTGCCTTTCTAGGAACCTTCACAGTGATTGCCACATGCTCCAATGTTGCAAGATCTCCACAAGACAAGTAAAAACCATCTGTGAAGGAGAAGAAACTCCTTCACAGAGCTAAAATTTCACCTACCTCTGCCTCATGAGGCAAAGCCATACCAGGTCTGAGCAGCAACAACAGGGCTAGGTCTACATTGCTACAAGCACCGTGCAAAGGGCTGAACCTCTGTCCTCTGCCACCTTCTCCCGAAGGGATCGCAATTTAAATTCATACCAAGATGTGCAGCCAGACTGGATGGCGCAACAGCCCCTTTGTTCTCTCCTTCATCTACGCATTTCAGCATTAGGGAGTATAAAGCTATTGATACTTACTTTAACATGAAGAGCAGGTTGGGGTTATGGTCTAGGAGGCCAGGATAGAGCTGCTGCGTGGCTTCTATAGCCTCTCCCACTCTGCCTGCTAACACTAGCTTCTGTATTCCTGAAAGCAAAACGAGACCCATTGACACACAGGACTGGCCGACAAGAACGGCCAGAGGAATTGTCTCACATATGCCACATGGCTCCCCACTACCACCTTGCAAAAGGTCTAGGGAAAACTGGGGACCACATCTTGTTTATTATGGATCAGGGTGAGAAGAAGCCTGTGAAAATGAGGGAGGCTCTGTTAGCAGCTCAGAAACACCAGGAATAGAAGGATCTGAAGGAGAAGTAGGCATGTTCTGGGGTGGGGTGCTCTGGGACTTTTGTCCTTTAGCCCCAGAGCTACGTAGCCATGGAAAA
Organism: Ara ararauna; assembly: GCA_028858755.1. NCBI lineage: Eukaryota > Metazoa > Chordata > Aves > Psittaciformes > Psittacidae > Ara > Ara ararauna. Next base: position 70,049,547 of record CM054410.1, on the reverse strand, counting down.
GAAAGCAGGGCATGACAATTTTGGAGATCATCACCAAGCACATAGAAAAGAAGGTCATCAGAAGTAGTCAGCATGGATTCACCAAGGGTAAGTCTTGCTTGACCAATCTGATAGCCTTCTATGATGACGTGGCAGGATGGGTTGATGAAGGGAGAGCAGTGGATGTCATCTACCTTGACTTCAGCAAGGCTTTTAACGCTGTCTCACATAACATTCTGGTAGGTAAGCTTAGGAAATATGGGTTAGATGAATGGACAGTGAGGTGTATCAAAAACTGGCTGAACGGCAGAGCTCAGAGGGTTGTGATCAGCAGAGTAGAATCCAGTTGGAGGCCTGTAGTCAGTGGTGTTCCCAAGGGATCAATACTGGGTCCAGTCTTATTCAACTTATCAATGACCTGGATCAAGGGCTGGAGTGTTGCCTCAGAAAGTTTGCTGATGATACGAAGCTGGGGGCAGTGGCTGACAAACCTGAAGTCTGCACTGCCATTCAGTGGGATCTCAATAGGTTGGAGAGAAACCTAATGAGGTCCAACAAGGGCAAGCGCAGTGTCCTGCACCTGGGTAGGAAGAACTCCCAGTACCAGCATAGGCCGGGGCCTGACCTACTAGAGAGCAGTTCACCTGAGAAGGACCTGGTAGTGTTGGTAGATGGTAAGTTGACTATGAGCTGGCAGTGTGCCCTTGAGCCAGGAGGGACAGGAGTATGCTGGGGTGCACTGGGAGGAGTGTGGCTAGCAGTCAAGGGAGGTGATCTCCCCCTTCGACTCTGCTCTGGAGAGGCCACATCTGGAGAACTGTGCCCAGTTCTGGGCTCCTCAGTATATGAAGGACAAGGAGCTACTGGAGAGGGTCCAGAGGAGGGTCACAAGGATGATCAGGGTTCTGGAGCATCTCTCTGATGAAGAGAGATTGCAGGAGCTGGGCCTGTTTACTCTAGAGAAGAGGAGACTGAGAGGGGATCATTAATTATATCATCATCATCCATTCAAATCAATACCTCAAAGGTGGGTGCCAGGAGTATGGTGCCAGACTCTTTTCAGTGGTGCCCACTGAGAGGACAAGGAGCATAAACTGATACAGAAGTTTCACCTCAACATGAGGAAGAACAACTTCCTTTGAGGGTGGCAGAGCCCTGCAACAGGCTGCCCAGGGGGGTTGTGGTGTCTCCCTCCCTGGAGACTTCAAAACCCTCCTGGTTTCTGTGTGACCTGCTCTAGGTGGCACTGCCTTGGCAGAGGGTTGGACTGGATGATCTCCAGAGGTCCCTTTCAACCCTAATGATTCCATGATTCTGTGAAGACCCCAGGTTACACCGATATTACATCCTCTGGCTGGTTCACACTTGGAAGTGTTTGCATGGCTGAGCATCAGACCAGCAGAGTATTCTTAGAGGGCCTGTGGGCTTAAGCCACAGCCCAGTGCAGTTTCCCCCATATCCCTACCTCTAAGTAGAAGTAGTTATAGCAACAAAACTGGGTTCCTGCAAGTCCCACTTCAATGCACTGAAGTAACACCTGAGCTTGGCCTGCAATAACGATGTGGCATCCGTAAGCCAGCTCCAAGAATCAGCTACTGACTAAGTTAGAAACAGCTCAACAAGTTGTATGCTTCTAGGAGGTGCAAAGATACAAGGTAGAAGCCATCTATGATCCTGGGTGTTCATGGCTCACATATATTCCTTCAGTGGGTCAGAAGACACAAGTGCAAGACTTAAACTTGAGATCCCACCCCTGAACACTCAGCAAAGCTGCTGATCTACAGAGGTTCACATTTTGGTTTTTTGTAAGGGTCCTTAAAACTACAAATTCATTGCACTTCCTTTTCTGTTTTTCCAGGACTCCTTACAAACAACAGAGAGAAGGTTTTGTATCACCTGTGAGGGGCTCTAATGACAAGCAAGTCTTTTGCAAGTCATGAGCAGTTGAAAGTCCAGCCTGGAAATCCGTATTAGCAATCCTTAAGTAATAATCATAGAATAGTTAAGGTTGGAAAGGACCTTAAGATCATCAAGTTCCAACTCCCCTGCCAGAGGCAGGGACGCCTCCCACTAAACCATGTCACCCAAGGCTATGTCCAACCTGGCCTTGGATGTTGCCAGCGATGGAGCCTTCACAACTTCCCTGGGCAACCCATTCCAGTGCCTCACCACCCTTACAGTAAAGAATTTCTTCCTCATATCCAGTCTAAACATCCCCTGTTTAAGTTTGAACCTGTTCCCCCTTGTCCTCTCTCTACAGTCCCTAATGAAGAGTCCCTCCCCAGCATCCCTACAGGCCCCCTTCAGATATTGGAAGGCTGCTATGAGGTCTCCACGCAGCCTTCTCTTCTCCAGGCTGAACAGCCCCAACTTTCTCAGCCTGTGTTCATACGGGAGGTGCTCCAGTCCCCTCATCATCCTCGTGGCCCTCCTCTGGACTTGCTCCAACAGTTCCATGTCCTTTTTATGTTGAGGACACCAGAACTGCACACAATACTCCAAGTGAGGTCTCAGGAGAGCAGAGTAGAGGGTCAGGATCACCTCCCTCGACCTGCTGGTCACGTTCCTTTTGATGCAGCCCAGGATATGGTTGGCTTTCTGGGCTGCAAGCGCACACTGCTGGCTCATGCTCATTTTTTCATCAACCAACACCCCAAAGTCCTTCTCTGCAGGGCTGCTCTGAATCTCTTCTCTGCCCAACCTGTGTGCAATGACTGGTCCTGGCTCCCATGTCTCAATGTTTATTTGCTTGTCATTGTACCTGAAAGCTAAAACCAGAGGTGCTTCTCATGCCAACATGCGTTGCACTCCTTCACTTCACTCTCTCTGGTACGTCTCACTGCTTTTAACAGCTCTCTTCTTTGCCTTGTTTGGCAACTCTCACATATGTCATTGCTTTTTTATTTCACCCTCTCTTTGTTTTCCCATCTTTGTATTCCTTGCACCTTTTATTTGAGCCCCAGCTTCAGAGCTTCTCCATCTGCCTCATCACCTGTCTTCAGACAAACAAGACTACACAGCCTCGCATGCCTCTGGAAGGCTTCACCACCAACCTATACCAGCAGAACACTGAACTCAGAGTTGCACAGTGCATGACCTGGAAAGCATAAAGCCCATCAGCACTACTGGCCAGCAACTACAAGTTATTGCAGGTACTAAGCAGAGTTCCCAGATGAACCTAAATGCTGGCTAAGCACATGTGATGTATGAAGAGTGAGCTGCAAAGGGACATGATGCTCCCCATGCGTAACAGTCACATGAGGAATGGTTCACAAAGGGAAGGCAAACTACAGAGTGGGATGTAGCTGTAATCAACAGCCAGGAGAATGCAGAAAACACACCAATGTTCTGTGACTCTGCAAGCTGAGCCTGAGAATAGAAAAGCCAAAAAAAAAAAAAAAAAAAAAAAGAAAAGAAAAGGCAAATCAGACAGAGAGCAGGAGAAAGCCAAAAGCCTTACTCTGCTGGAATCAAAAGCCCTTACAGCCTCCCCTGCTGAGACATAAGCCACTCTGGATGAAAAAGCAGTAACCAAACCAGACAGTGAATGCAAATCCTTCACCTAGTGCAAGCTAAACACACTGGCTACAAGTTTGCAAAATCTTAAATATGCAAAGAATTTACATGAAAACAAAATGTGTGAAGGGACTGGAAAGCTCATTACCTTTGGAAGCTGCAGTCAAAATAGATCGATGTGTCTGGATGTCTATGAGCAGGCTAATGAAACTAATAACCCAAAAAGCTAATAATCCAAACCCTAACGGATCTTTGCTGCACAGTCATCTCAGTTCAGGTAAAGTCCAAGGTAACCACTCTATTCTCCACTGATTTGACACTACCTCCAAGAAAGCATCTTAGATACTACCTTTAGCCTGATGTGTGAAACTGCTGGACTCAAAGCTGAGAGTCACCTCATAACTTCCAGGATTCAGCTATTCATTTTTAACAACACTGAGGAAAATTAACCAAGTTGATCAGAAATTGTGCACATTCAACACTGCCAGGCATGCAAGCCAGTGCTCACAGCAAACAGGCAAAGGAAAGAATAGGGCAGTTCTTCAGGCAAAGAGGGCAGAGGGTGGAACGGACACAGTGATGATGGGAAAAGTGCTCCCAGCAATGGTCCCCAAGCTGTGCGGACCCACAGGCAGCAATGCTGAGTCAGCAGTGTGCTCTGGACAGCTCTGTACTGTCATCAAGTAAATTTTCTGCTTCCACAGCACTCCACTCCTCTGCAGGGTCCTCAAGGTAACACATGGCCAGCGTGCCACACTTTGGGAACAACTACCCAAGAGACTTACTTTGTCTATTCTTTATTGAGGTTTGTTCTTCCTGGATTGTGGTGTCTGTGATTCTGGCAAAGGCAGTTGCTGTTGAACAGTACCCATGATGAACCAAGTATGATGAAACCATACTAGAAAATAGAAAAATACAAACAGATGAAGAGACATTGGCAAAACAGGGTAATCCACTGGAGAAAAAAAAAAATCAACACAACAGAAATTGCAACTGCAGTGACCAAACTCAGCTTGCTTAGGACATAACCAGGGCTCAGACAACTGTAAATTTACAAGACAGGCACCTGTTCCTCAGCAAACAGGAGGTAGGCTCTAAATTCATCTTATAGGGGGTGGGGGAGAATAATAAAAAATTAGACTTCCAGTTCATACATGCTATTTATTTGTTTCATGCCTCCTGTCCAGGGTCACTTAATTAGGGCTTAGTACTGCATCCAGTGACATACTATAGAGACATCACATCTCAACCTCACAGAGATTCATGGCTTTCAAGTAGATCTCAAAAATGAAAGACTCTGGTCCTGAATTTCTTCCACCACTTATTTTGCCAGCAATCACATCTCTGGTAGTTAGATCTCCTTATGAATTCTACACATTCACAGATACTTTATCTGCTAACTTACAACAAGTAGACCATCAGCACTGATTTTACAAACATTTTCACATTTTCAAGTTGTATTTTAAAAAATTTTTTGGGGGGGATGAGGGGAAGGAGGAGGCAGCATCACTGTAGAAAACAAACACAACAAACCGTCTTTCTGACCAGACCATTTCTAAGGCACTTCTGCTTCCCAAGATATGGTGGTGAAATGTTAATGCTCACAAGATTTTAACAAAACCTAAAAAGCCAGTACAGCCTTTCAAAGCTTCCAGTGATAAATATCAAAATAGGTTTCTCATGATGAAGATGTTACTGATCTAAGTCACAGCTCAAAACTCATGTCCAACTTGGCTACTCTCAGTACAAGAAAGAAGTATTTTATGAGTCAGCAACCATGACAGGCATAACATTGTAAGCATGTGCCTATTTTTAAAATTGACTAAAAGCAAGTGCTTCTGACCAGGGTTGGTCCAAGACATGCCCTTTGCCCTTGGCCCAGCACAGACAGGCAGACCTAAGTGCATCCCTCTTGCTGTCAAGCACAGCAGTCAGGTCATCCTGGCTCAGCCAGGCTGAAACACTGAATACCATGGTCCAGGCTGGCAGGAGCAGAGGGGGAAAGGCAACTCTTGCTCCAGTGTAATTCAGAAGCCAGAGTCAAAGGCTGCAAAGATTTAAATGCTCTACAAAGCTGCAAAAAAGCAGTCATTTTTACCAAGGGAAAGGAAAAACACTGAAGTGCCGCAGGAACCTGTGCTACCAAACATTCTAAAACATCTAAAACTAAGCTTGACAGACCATTGCTCTCACCCACTGCAGATCCTTTTGTGTTCAGAGATGCAGGACACACTTTTTCCCGAACAAGTCATCTTTTGAGCACTAGGAACTATGAATTATTTTCATTTAAATATTAAACTCTTCTTTCTCTTTGGCTGCTTTCCAAAAGCAGATCTTGTCTTTCCAAAGCCTGACAAGATGTGTTGCAAAGAATAAAATGACCCTACTGTGTCAACAGTTCAGTACATCAGAATGAAAATGAATGTTAAAGTCAATGTCAGTTGTCACATCTCATCCATACTGGGTCAGACCAAACACCCTGTGGCCCAATACTTGGACTTCCTAACTGGAAAAAGCAAATGCCTAGGAAAAAATAAAGGCATACATGAAATATACTTTTCCCTTCCAGCTTTCAATGATCAGACAGATAGCTCCTATCCTAGTGGTGGAATCTCACTCCATCGTAGCTCTGATTGAGTTTTCTTCATTTTTCTTCCAGAAAAGTGACTTCTTCAGTCACTTTTTGGATCCACACTGTTTTCAATGTATCTTATGGCAGAGAGTTTGAAAAAAACCTTCCTTTATTCTTTCTCAATGTGCCATCTGGTTATCTTCACTTAAAAACATAGAATCAACCAGGTTGGAAAAGACCTTTAAGATCGAGTCCAACCTTTACCCCAGCACTGACAAGAGCACCACTGAACCATATCGGCTAAGGACCTCCTCTGCATGGTTTGTGAACACTTCCAGGGATGGTGACTCCACCACTGCCCTGGGCAGCCTGTTCCAATGCCTCACTACCCTTTGGAGAAGAAACTGCTCCTATTATCCAGTCTAAACCTCCCTTGGTGCCGCTTGGGGCCGTTTCTTCTTGTTCCTTGGGAGAAGAGACCAGCCACATGCTGGCTACATCATCCTGCCAGGTAGTTGTAGAGAATGACAAGGTCCCCCCTAAGCCTTCTCTTCTCCAGACTAAACCCCCCAGTTCCCTCAGCAGTTCCCCATTACACTTGTGCTCCAGGCCCTTCACCAAATCCGTTGCCCGTCTCTGGACCTGCTTCAGCACCTCAGTGTCTGTCTTGTAGTGAGGGGCCCAGAACTAAACACAGGATTCAAGGTGCGGCCTCACCAGTGCCCAGTACAGGGAGATCATCACTGCCCTGGCCCTGCTGCCACACTGGTGCTGATAGAGGCCAGGATGCTGTTGGCATTCTTGGCTGCCTGGGCTCAAGTTGGCTCATGTTCAGCTCCATCACTCAGCACCCTCAGCCCTTTTCCACCAGGCAGTTTTCAGCCACTCTTCCCCAAACCTGGAGTGTTGCACAGGGTTGTTGCGGGTCAAGTAAAGGAACTGGCACTTTGCCTTGTTGCACCTCATACCACTGGCCACAGTCCATTGACCCAGCCTGTTCAGATCTCTCTGCAGAGCTTTCCTACCCTGCAGCAGATCAATACTCCCACCCAACCTGGTGTCATTTGCAAACTTACTGAGGAGGCATTTGATCCCTTTGTGCTTCCTCAGTAAGTCTGCAAATGACATCAGGTTAAAAAGATAAAGACATTAAACAGAACTGGCCCCAGTACTGAGCCCTTGGGAACACCACTTGTGACTTGTCATCAACAATCTTTGGGCTCAGCCATCCAGCCAGTTTCTGATCCCGTGAAGAGTACACCATCCAAGCCATGAGCAGCCAGTTTCTCCAGTAGAATGCTGCTAGAAACAGTATCAAAAGTTTTACTAAAGTCAACATCTACAGCCTTTCCCTCATCCACTAAGGAGGTCACCTTGCTATAGAAGGTCACCTGATGTCCTTTAATTCTTGCAGTACAATTGTTCCTTCATCACCTTCTAATGGCTATTCAAACACATTTATTTCACACTTCTGCCTTCCCCCTCACAATCATATCCTTTGACACTGTATATTTGTTCCCTGCCTTACACTCACCTCATACCCACCCACTTCATGTGCAAAGGCACATCCTACTTTGGGTATTTTTTCATGCTTTTCTCACTTCTATTACATACTTACGGAGAGAAAGAACCAAAACATCACATTAATGGCACACCACATATTCACACAGTGACAGAATTATCTTTTGGCCTCTGTATTTCCCCTGACAAATCCTTGCACTACTTACTTTTCCCTGCTTTTTACAAAAAAAAAAAAAAAAAAAAAAAAAGATTCATCGTAACCAGAAGATCTCATTCCTTCCTGGAAAGTCCCTCCTTCCCATCCATTTCTTAACATCCTCAACACCACAGACACTGCCAGCATGCATCCAAGTCTCTCTACAGTCTCATCATCCTAAAATAACAATTCCTTGCCCAATCATTCCCTCTTCTGTCTCTTAAACAACTCATAATCAACACTGGACATTACCCTCTGGCTGCATAGTCCCCCCTTAGTTTGCAGCAAGGGAACTTCTCAAAAGCCTTTTGGACTTCCGAGATGCAGACAGCAGCACAACAACCATATCACCATGTCTGCAGACTCCTCTTTGCAAAACCCACATCCTATTTCTCCATGTGCCCAACACATCTACACTTCAGTAGTGCTTTTACACGTTTGTCCAAGTCAGACATCAAGGTTCTCTCAGCTCATCGGTGCCTGACTCTCTTCTGAAACCCTTCATGAAACATGGCATCATACACACCAACCTCCCCTTCTCTTGATCCTAGGCAGCTTGGAGAGAAACTCTGATCCACAGCCACAAGTACACCTGTTTTCTCCTTGAGTCTCATTAGGACTCTAAGCAAATATCTGATCTCACAGACTTTCTTCACTCACCTATTTCTTCCAGTGCTTCCTTGACAGACACTTCAATCCCAGACACAGGCTCTGCCAAGTCCCTCACAAAGAGGCATTCCAGTATGACAACCTACCTGATCTCCGGAGACACAGGCAAAGAATTCAACTGCATACAGTCTTATCCTCCACAAGGTCTCTTTTTATACTGCAGTCTTCCTACAGGCCCTACAAACTCTCTGGCAGGCCTCCTGTTCCTTATTTTCATCAAGAAAGATATTATTTTCAATAGCTTCTGCTAGTTGTTTTTCAAAGGTTTTGCTGGCTGCTCTGAATTATCTGCAAATAACTAAATCCAACACTAACAGAAAACAAGAACAATCACATGGATGCGATCACCACTGCATCTAAGTCTCCTGGATGACAGTGCCCAGTATCAGCTGTTTTGGGAAAGAATATAATAAAAAGGTGAAACATACAGCTCTCTGTAATCAGAGACAGAACCAACAGCCACAGACCTGGGGATTTACAATACCCTATTACAATTCCCCATGGAACTGATCTCTGTGAATTACTGTGAATACTTTAATGTGTATCTTTAAAAATCTACTTATACTTAAAATCCCACTACTTCTTCCAGCAGCAAGTCCCCCAGTTTCAGTGAATAAAACAAAATGTTTTTAAGTGACAAGATGGTTTTTCTCTAATTCCTGTGGTTTGAGAAACTGTGAATAATCACTTTCTAGTCATGCCCTTCATGGTGTGAACAACTGACAACAGACAACTACAGTCCACCTTCCTCAATTACCTGTTTCCAAGCTGTGGAGCTTTAGTCAGTTGAGTCTTTCTTCAGACAGAAGATATTCTTGACCTCTGACAACTCTTGATAATTGTTCTCACCAAGTTCCACTCACTCCTTTTTGCCATTGGAAATGCATTCAATATTCATACATTTACAAAGTGCTGTAACTGTGTCTTCAGTTAAGTTGGGTTTGGAGGCTATTTCTTGCTCTTTCATTTCTCAATTCAGCTGACTTACATACTGGCTTTTCTCCTATGTTAAGAGTTTTTATGGCGTCCTTTCCACCCCTTTTCCCCACTGCATCACCTCAAAGTGTATCTTCTCCCATTCCTACAAGCTTTCATGCAGACTTTGGCTGAAAACTTCTCCCATATCTTTTACATTTGAAACAGCAGCAATCTACATAGGAAAGACTATCAAACAACAAAACAGAGGGTAAAACAACTTGAGCAAAATGCACTGCCTGGCAATTTTTGCCATAAGAATGCATAAATTAGCATTATAAAGTATTTACAGCCTAACAGAACGGAGGAAGCTGAACACCAAACCAGTGACTTACTTCTGCAGCATGGCTTGCCACTCGCCTAGTCTGCCTCCTATGGGAAACCGCTTAATGGTGCTCTGAATCTTCACTTGCCACTCCCTCATGTAGTCCTCAATGTCGAACACAAATGGCTGCTGCCCAAAGTTGGCATCGACTATCTCTCCTGGAGTCTGGAGACCCACTGTAGGGTAGAGATTTGACTGGGAAGGAAGAAAAAAAAACCCTCTATCAAACCCAGCCTTCTGTTCCAGTTACACAGTTTGGTAAGACAGAAATGCTGCTCTTTACATTGAACAATGTACTGGAGTAGGGAGGGGCAACGGCCCTTTAGGGACATCTCAAGGAACCCCACAACCTATTGTGCAGTTATTGAAAACTACTCCGTAAAACTATAGAGCCATGGGTTTAATCTCCCAGCCATCAGTGATTGACGCCATGGCTGCTGCCCATGGCCTGTCCACTTCCTGGCTTAGTTTTCTACGCAAAATTCAAAAGCCAGCAGCTAATAATAACAGTAAGAAGAAGAAGATTAACAACAAGAAGAATAAAAATGGAAGGTGTATTACATCAATCAACAGATCTATGTGCTTTTCATTTTTTTTGACAGATTTCTCTTATTCCTTGGCAGCTGTTCTCTGAATATTTTACATCTCTGATGACAAGGGAACAGCCAGTAATGGAGCTCTGAGGTTAAGTCTTTGATGGTCCCAAGACAACAAGTCATTCACACAAGAAATTCCATTGCTGACAGATGAATTTCATTTTAAGAACAAGCCTATGGATCCAAATGGAAGCCTTCACTCACCACCACAATATGGGGAAAAGAAAAAATTACCGCTGTGAATATACCTCTAAAATTCAGCCAATAATTCTGCTTCCAAAGATGATCTAAATGAGAATAGGCAGTAAAAGTCTATCCAGAAGTTCTCTGAATTCAAGCTCTTTTAAGAGTAAGTTTCTGGATACTAATTGAATCTCCGAGCCACTTAAATGTGGGGAAAAGAGAAATGGCATCAGAAAAGGTGGAGGCATGCCTGGTTCTCACACTCTGGACCACATTTTTTAAGAGCATGTTCCATTCACTGTCATGTCACTTTTTCTGCAGCACAAATTACTTTTTTGTTTACAATACAAACTTCACCAATCCTCTGCTTCAGAGCATCTGCTACAGCATGCAGGGTTCAGGGAAAAATTTCTCCCATGCCGCTCATTCACTGGTGTTGGGTTTTCTCACTTTGCTCTGACACGCTGGACATCGACCCAGCCAGAAAACAGACACTGGGCAAGGCACATGAATGTCTGCAGTGGAATTAGAGTCTGAAAGGTGCCTGGTTCTTGCTCATGGTGAAACCCATGTCAGACATTAGATCAGCAGACGGGCAGACCTCTCCCTCTAGGTCAAATCAGCGAGATCTACTACTGTGGGATAGGCGGTCATCCTAAAGAAAGCCTAAGTTCTCTCCTCCCCTATAGTAAGGGGCATGGGTTTCCCTGCAGTTATCTGGAACATTTATTTAACTTGTTTTCACTATTGCAGAGACCTGGGACAATGGCGACGTCACTGATTGCCCCTTGAGACCTTGCTGAGGATTTTACTTTATACTAATGTATTAATGAAGCAGAACTCAGCAGAATCCTAATCCCACTGGCAAAAATGGAGCCAGCATGTTTTGGGAAGCAATTACTTCTCTCTGCTTTCACTGGCATGGCTACTCTGTAGTACCATACTTGGCTCTCCACCTCCATATCCACCTCCCCAGGACAAGAAAAATGCACAAATGGGGCCCAGTACGGTTCTGCTATGAGGGTAAGAGGATTGGAGTGCACAGCACATAAGAAGAGGCTGAGGGAATGAACCTGGAGAAGATAAAAGGGAAAATCTAACTGCAAGTCTTCCACTCCAAAAGGGATGTGATAAAAAAGATGGAGACAGATTCTTCTCAAGGATGTTCAGTGAAACTGTCCCTGCCCATGGCAGGGTGGTTGGAACTAGATGATCTTCAGGTCCTTTCCAACCCTAACTATTCTATGATTCTTTGCTTCTATGAAAGGACAATGGGCACAAGCTGCAGCCAGGGAAATTTTGATGGGACATAAGGAAGAAATTCTTCCTTCTAAAGATGATTAAGGACTGGAACAGGTTTCCAAAGAGACTGAAGAACTTCTGCCCTCTGAGATTTTCAAAACTCAACTGGATAAGGTCCTGACCAACCTCCTGTACCTTTGAAATGATTGAATCTCAAAAAAAAAAAAAAAAAACAAAGGAAAAAACATGAATCTATAAATAGAGGCTAGAAATGAAGACAACCACATCATTGCTGACTCAGCACACCTCCTCCTTTCCTATTCTTACACCAAGGAAGTCGCTGGGTTAGAGGTGTGTAAAGAAAATAACAGCATGGCACAGGAAGAGCTACCAGAGGAAAACACCGTGTTTAAAGTCAGTCTCTCCTCTTTCAAACCTTGCTGACAAGGAAATATCTATAACGAGGGATCAGATCTTTTCCACAGTCCATAATGTCAACTTCTTTATTAACTTAGGTTTTAGTATTATGAAACCAAGGACATCCAAAGCCAGGAATCAAATACCCAAAATACCTGGAAGTTAGAAGTAAAAACCTCAAGTTACAACATAACACATATTTTCAGCCACTTTGGGGTGTGTTCATCTTTGAGGGGAAGCTGCCCACCCTGAACTGCTCTCAAATCACCTCCATGTTAAAATTCCATTTTTCACGTGAGACATGTCCTCTCTGGTTAGCAGATGTTGGAAACAACACATATCTCCACCACCCTGCCAGATGCAGGGAGACATCACCCCAGAGCCCGCTGACCAGGCAGATGCTTCTCCTGCCAAGCTCTTTAGACCTTCCCTGTCACATCTGGACCACCTCTTGCCTCTGATGTTGGTTAGCTGCTCACGGCTTCCTAGTTCATTTTGACTTGGTTTTTAACCCCCTTGTCCCTTTGCACCCCTGCAATCCCACCCTGGGCTCTTCCACATCCTGCTTTTCCACATTTCAGCAAACCGCCAGGCAAGATGAACCTTATATGGGCTTGTGCAAATAAGACAGTTTGGCCCCAGGATTGACTTAAACTGGTATAAAAGGGTAAAAATCCCTCTGTAGCATATTCCCTTCTATTTGCAAGCAGTTATTTTTCCATTAATTTTAACCTATGCTACTCCCTCACACTATTTTCATAGAAATGCAAAGACTCTTTAGAGGGAATTGAAAAAAGCTGAAGCAAATACATTTCGCCATGTGTGACTTATCACAACAAAACATGGCTTTCAGCTGAAAGTATCCATTCCAACCTCCTAATAATGCGAATACTGCAAAATCTTGTCTCCATCATTTGCCTCGAAAAGAGGAATTTTGCAATAAGCACTTCAAGGAAACAATTTCTACACTGGCATAATGTTTTGAAGGGTCAACTTAATTCTTTGTGTAATCTCATGGACACGTCAACCCTAAAAGTTATTTCAGCTTAAAAGGTGTAAAACTGATGTGGTCTACTAGCAAAGCCTCTCACTGATGTCTGCTACCAGTCAGCTTCATCACACTGGCTGGAATATAAGAAAAAACCTTCCTCCTGCAGCTCCTTCCTAGGGGATTTCAGGAGTTAGCCATGGAACAAGAGCCAGAGTCATAGAATCATAGAATAGTTAGGGTTGGAAAGGACCTTAAGATCATCTAGTTCCAACCACCCTGCCAGGGGCAGGGACACCTCCCACTAAACCATGTCACCCAAGGCTATGTCCAATCCAGCCTTGAACACCACCAGCAATGGAGCATTCACAGCTTCCCTGGGCAACCCATTCCAGTGTCTCACCATCCTTACAGTAAAGAATTTCTTCCTCATATCCAGTCTAAACTTCCCCTGTTTAAGTTTGAACCCATTACCCCTTGTCCTCTCACTACAGTTCCTCATGAGTCAAAACTGTATGTCAAGCTGCTCAAAGCAGAGAACCTCAAGGTCACTCAGGTGGGGCTGCTGCTTCCATTCCTGCTTCCAGGTCAATTTTTAGACTGTGGCTTTAGTAGGTGAAGAACACAGATTACATTGTGCAACTTTCATAAAATGGATGTTTTATCTTCTTTATCTTACACATGTACATTGTGTTCGAGCCTGGATGAAAAATACCACTTGCAAGTTACACCAGCTTCCAATTCCCTACTACCCCAAGACTTCTACAGTCCCTGACAATAGTCATTATATTTAAACCAAAAGCCTGTCTCGGGTTTGGTATTCCCTTCATCAGGAAAGGGCAGCATCCTGAACTGGTTGGAAGAACAACAAAGAAGCCATGCAGCACCAAGGGAGCAAAAAGGGCCAGAAAAGGATATGGAATAGAGAGGTGCCTGCAAGGGTGAGGGAAGAAGGGAGGAATTCAAGGGAATGATACTGGAAAAGGGTAATGGGACTGATAGAAGTCATGTGCAGCCAACACAGCAGCTGGGCCATTTAGCACATGAAGAGGAATGTCCAAAACCCACACTGGGGCAGAAGTCTGCTGTTCTTGCTTGCATCCATAGTCAGGAGGTGAAATGACCCACTCAAGTGTCTCTAACCTTCTTTTTAAAGAGAAATTATCTCATAAAGGATAATCCTCAATAGCAGGAGGCCTATAGGGCCACTGTTCTCCTTCCTGGTCAAGAGTAACAGTTATGGATGAGCTGCTGCTGTAAAAGCCAGAAGGAGATTTCCACGGAAGACAGCTCAGCAAATGGACTGGTAAAAGGTGGAGAGATATTCTTCAACCATTACAGACCCTGTCACAGGACATTTGAATAGCTGACCACCAAAACGATCTGATCAGATCTTCTTCCAGTTTACCACTAAACCAGCATCTCCTCTGCACAGGGCACAGAAGCATGAAACCCTGAGGATTATCTGGTGAGATCAAGAAACAGCAGTATGGGGATGCCCTGGGCACAGTGAGCCTGGGCACCAAGGAAAAAGCTGTATTGACAGCTGATGTGAAAAGGCAAATTAAATAACTGGAACACCTTTCAGCACAGACACTGGCTGGGATATGGGAGAGATCGGCAAAGTGGGAAATGCCATTGCAAAGGCAAAGAGGAAATGCTAGGCATTATTTCTCACAACACAAAACTTAGAGGAACAAAATACGGCTTTTGGCAGGAGGTGCCAAGCAGAGAAGAGCAAGCTTTCTTCTACACAGTGCAGAAGTCAGCCAAGCAAATAAGCACTTTCGAGGCCTAAGTTATGGAAACTAAGGAATTCCTCAGAGGAAATTCACTTAGGGTTATGAATTACAAAGACAGGAGTGCAACCTCAGGACAGAAAGTTCTTTGTGTGAGGGAAGTGGGTGCAGTGGATGTATTGGTGTATGCCTGACTTTGTTTTATCTTCTCTTCTTAAACATCTACTCCTTGTTTAGGAACACTTGAGCCCGAAAAAGAGCAACCATGGTTTTGCTCACGACCCACTGCGAAAATCATGCTTTCCTGCATTCTGACTAGATCCCATTGCCTGGTGTAACTCAGCTGGTGTCACTGCACTCAAGTAGCTTGACACTAGTTAGTGAATCAGAGGAGTAACTATCAGCCCCACATGGATGCCAAATACATTCCTTTATTGGAATAGTGATTCCATGAGCTGGTTACTCATTGTGGAAGATGGCTTGTCAAAAACCTGTGTGATGAGCATGCATGATACAGCCAGCCTGATGACGGGACATATGAGATACTACTCAATGGCTTTGCACATACACTCCGCACAGTTGAATCTGCATTGGGAAGATGTTGACCTGTAATGAAGTTTGAATCCTAGCTTTAATTCCAGAAGGATCCCTCACCGCCTCTAGAGGATGCCTTACCCTGTAAATGTGATGAGGGCTAGAGAAGGCATGTGAGTAGCCCACAAATCCAGGCACAGGATTACAAAGTTAGAGAAAAAGGAGCACCCACATCATTCAGTAACGCTTTATAATTTCTTTAATGAGGCATCAAACACAATCACACACACATACTCTTCCCCCTCCCTTCTGTTTGCACCTGTAGTTAAAACACTGAAAAGAGGTGTACTTACAGGGAGGTCTGTAAAGGCTATACCTGTAGGGGGAAAAATATTAAAATTAAAAAGACAAAGGATTTTCTCCTTGCTTGGCTACATCCTTAACATGCTACAAAACATTGCTGTGCTTCAGTAACTCCCAGCTCTGACCCTGCTCTTCGTGAGCTGTTGTATCTAGACGTAACTTCCGTCCCCATACTCCTCCTCTGCAAGGTTTTGCATTGGAGAAAGATTCAGGGAAAACCCTAAATGTTTCCGACATCTGCCCCAAAAATTTGATTTTCTAAAAGGCAGCTCCTCTTTTCTTTGCTTGTCCTTCTTTACTCCCTTGTAACTATGAAGGAACTGTTTTCAAGACTCACTTTGGCTTTACAAAATTTTACTGTAACACTTCTTTGGTTTAGGCTATAACTAGTTCTTACTAGCCAGAGAGACAGAAATGAACATTCAAAATTTTGAATTACTGCTGGGGAACAGCTTTGCAACAGGACCCAAGAGCACCTGAGAAACAGTGTGTCAAGAATAGCTCCATTCTAAACTACACTCCTACAGTTCCAAATAGAAGAAATGGAAAAGAAGTGTATAGTTTCCCTTTTCATTTACATTTAGCATGCCAGAAAAGAGACGCTGAGACAAAGGCAGGCACTGCCTAGGATGGCTGACAGAGTTGTGGCAAAAGACAATGCTCAGCTAGCATCAGGCTATCCCCAGACAGAACTCCACAATGCTCTGCATCTGCAAGTCCAGGAGGCCAAGGGAGGAGATTCTGCCCCCCTACTGTGCCCTGGGGTGACCCCCCTTGCAGTCCTGTGTCCAGCTCTGGGACACCACCACAAAAGGGATGTGGAGCTGTTGGAGCGCATACAGAGGAGGCCACAGAGATGCTGCAAGGGCTGGAGCAGCTCTGCTCTGGAGACAGACTGAGAGAGCTGGGCTTGTTCAGACTGGAGAAGAGAAGGCTCTGGGAGACCTTTCAGCAGCTGCCAGTGCCTGAAGGGGCTGCAAGGAACTTGGGGAGGGGCTTTGAGCAAAGGCCTGCAGGGGCAGGACAAGGGGAAAGGCTTTAACCTGACAGAGGGGAGATTGAGATTAGATATCAGGAAGAAGTTCTTCCCCGTGAGGGTGCTGAGGCCCTGGCACAGGTTGCCCAGAGAAGCTGTGGCTGTCCCATCCCTGGCAGTGTTCAAGGCTAGGTTGGATGGGGCTTGGAACAACCTGGTCTGATGGAAGATGCCCCTGCCCATGGCAGGGGGCTGGAACTGTATGAGCTTTAAGGTTCCTTCCAACCCAAACCACGGGGTGATTTCATGAAATATTTAGTATTTGATACAGCACAGACTGAAAATGAAATTATCAGAAAAAAAACCCCATGAATATTTTACTAAATAAATAGCCAACATGGTTTCATCAACATGATGGCAGCTTGGACCTTGCCCCAGTACAACCTACTCTGTGATTCTGTAAAGTTATTACATTGCCTTTAAATTAAGGCATTTGTATGTTTTGCTTCTGTTACATAACTAAGTCAAATAAAAGTTTAAAGCCATTCCCACTTCTCCTGTGTCACTACCTGTCCTTGTAAAAGGTGCCTCTCCAGACTTCCTGTCAGCCCCTTTTAGGTACTGGTCTCCCTCCTCTCATCTATTTCTCTCTCATTCCCTCCTAATCCACCTTCACCCCACTTCTAGCCACATCACATCATGTTTTTTACTGCCAGGACTGTGTTCAGAACTTGTCAAAAGTGTTTTATCAGCAGCCAGAAAACATTCAGGGCATATTCTAGAACAGGGAATTAAGGCTACGTATAATGTCAAACAGTTTTTGTGGGATGTCTCCAGAGTTCAATTCTTAACTTCAACGAGAACATCCAGAATTTGGTAGCCAAGAAAACAGTTCTTATACCATGCTCCTGATGGATCTGATTAAATAGAAAAATATGGAGACAATGGAAGACCATAGTTAAGCAATGGAAGAAACTGTAAGGAAAACAAAAGGGGGAATATCTAAGTAATATATGAAAAAGAGAGAGTTGAAAAGGTAAAGAGAGAAATGGTGAAGTCAGAATAACATCTTCAGGTAAAGACAGAGCTACGCAATTCTGCTAAAAGTGACAAATTCAAATGCTGAGAGGCAGGGCACTGTAACCCTGCTGTCAAGCTAACTGGCACCACAAAGGGGCTGACTGTCTTATGAATATTTCTGATATCTGCAGCAGTATTACACAATGACCTCACTCCTTAAGAGGAGACTTATACAGCTTCAGGGGCTTTATGTCAGGAAACATCAAGAAAAAAGCACATTCATCCCTTTCCAGGTAAACCTTGGGTTTACACAACCCAGAAATGAGATTCTCAGGTTAGCATTAAGTATCATGAAATGTTCAAGATCTTCAAGAATACACTTCCACCAGCGCAGAAAGCCTTCAGACTTTCAAATAAATTATTGTTCCTGCCTCCATCTGCTCTTGGTTCCTCTGCTGACACCTGCCTCACCTCCTCTCTTAAGTCTATCTGTTCTGTGACCGTAAGAAGCTGCGTAACAGACTGATTTGCGGCCCATGGGACTCCTCTCCTCAGCATTCACTGGGAAGCACTCATCTTGAATGCAGTGTTTCTTTATCAGTGGCACCACTGGCAATTAACAACAGTCTTCCTGGCTGAGGTTTTCTTTTTTTGTAAAAAGACAGTAAAATGTTGCAGCAGCTTTTGTTGGGTCTGTCCAGCAATGAGTCTGCTACTCCCTGGTACTTCCATCACTCTGTCTCCTCTGACCACATCATCTCTCCTCTCTGAGTACAACCATTATGCTACTACAGCTCAAAGAGAAGTTGGTACACGAATGAGCCAGTTGTGAACTCTCAGGAGAGTCTCCTACCTATAATCTTCTCATACATCTCAAGACTTGTACCATACATCTGAAAGCTAAAGAGGAGGAAGACTCCTTATGCTGTTCTCTAAGCATAGTGTAACTTCAGTTCTCTAAGCATAGCGTAACTTAATTCCCTTCCTTTCCGGTTTCTTCCCACTGACATTGCTCACTGCTGGGGTAAGCTGCACACCAAGGGATCATTCAATGGCACATTAGAAAACACAGCTTTTCACCCCAAAAGCCCACCTTTGAAGAAAAAGTAGCACTAAAAATCAAGAAAGAAAGACCAGGTAACTTCACTTCCATAAGGATCTCCAAATGTTTATAGATCATTGTTTTGTTTGGGACAAAAAAAAAATAATCCAGAAAATAATCCAGGTCTAGGACATCAGGCAAAGAACTCGAGTATGGTCATAACACTGAACCATGCTCTGTGCTTGGCTTCATCTGCCCAGAGACCCAGGAATAAGACAGCCTTGGGAACAGAGCATAGGATGGAGCAAGGGAAAATTTCTAGAACACCCCTTCTATGACTCTGCATATGACTCTGCACACTCCTGGTCACTAAAAAGAAATTAAATTTACAACAAACAAATCTGTATTCATTAAACAGAAGACCTGGCCTCTTCCTGACTGTCACGCTTTCACTGCAGTCAAAAGCAACAGCACTGCCAGGTTGAAAAACGGTGAAGCTGGAAAACCATCCCCTCCAACAAGTGAAAACAGCAAGCATGAGCCACTGCACTACTTCTGTGTAAACACACACTAAACATGAAGGACAGCAACTAAAAGGACAGATTTTGTGAAATCTTTTAACTATATCAGCGTCTTAGTGACTGTTGTATGGGGGAACTTTTCTCATTCCTAGGCAACAGCTTCTGCTCAACACCATCAGCAGCTGCTTTCACACCTCTGCTTCTCCTCATAGTTCTTGACTGGCAAGGGCAACATCCACAGATTATAAATTAACTTTAGAACAATCCAGGTAATAGAAATCTGGGCAATTAACTAATACTTACAGACTAGAAATGACTCCTAGTGTCTTCACCAGTGACTGATCACACCAGGTAGCAAACCACAAGTCTTCACCAGGACGCCCCCAGCATCACACATGGTCTTACTGATAAACAGTTATAATTTCAAAAAAGAAGCCAGATCAAACACTCAACTCTCAGAAACTCCCCAATGGGATCCTGATCAAGGCTCCATTTATAGAATTAAAATGTTAAAAACAAATCTCAAAGGATGCTTAAAGAACGGAAACCTAACCTGTTAAAAAGCATCAGGACTAGTTGCTGAATGCAGGGTCACAGACTTGAGAACACTTCTCAGAAGGCACATGCCTCATTTGCAGTCAACCACCAAACAAAGGGGGGGCACAAAATTAGAGGAAAACTAAAAACAACTCTCCCCAAAAAGTTCTTTCTGCAGGAGCACCGGAACTCCCTGCATCTGCCTCAAAGGAAGAATTCATCTTGAGATTTGAGGGTGCAAAGCCCACATCTCAGATCTGTATCTCTGATACACCTCTAGCATAGCGTGCTGTCTTCAAAGAATCACACGCTGGCTGAAGATGGAAGCATCATCATCTGGTCCAACTCCTCTGACCAAGCAAGGCCACCCACAGCTGGTTGCGCAGGACCATGTCAGATGACTTCCGAAAACCTTCAAGAGACTTCATGACTCCTGTGGGCAACATATGCCAATGCTCAGTCACCCTCACAGTTAAAGTGTCTCCTGATACTCGGAGGAAGCCTCCCGTGTTTCAGTTTTTGCCTATGGCCTCTCATCCTGGCACTGGCCACCACTGAGTAGAGCCTGGCCCTGTCTGCTTTGCACCCTTCCTTCAGGTATCTACACATATTGATGAGATTCCCCTGAGCATTCTCAGCTGAACAGCCACAGCTCTCTCAGCCTTTCCCCTCCTTGGACAGATCACAGAATCACAGAGTGATCTGAGTTGGAAGCGACCTTAGGCTCATCCAATTCCAACCCACTTCTATAGGCAGGGACACCTTTCACTAGACCACGTTGCTCCAAGCCCTGTCCAACCTGGCCTTGAGCACTGCAGGGATGAGACAGCCACAGCTTCTCTGGACAACCTGTGCGAGGGCATCACCACCCTCACAGGGAAGTACTTCTTTCCAAGATCTCATCTCAGTCTTCCTTCTCTCAGGTTATAGCCTTTCGCCGTTGTCCTGTCCCTACTGGCCTTTGTTCAAAGCCCCTCTCCAGGTTTCTTGTAGCCCCTTTAGGCACTGGCGCTGCTGAAAGGTCTCCCAGAGCCTTCTCCTCTCCAGGCTGAATAAGCCCAGCTCTCAGCCTGTCTCCAGAGCAGAGCTGGTCCAGCCCTCAGAGCATCTCTGTGTCCTCATATGGACTCGCTCCAAAAGTTCCACTATCCTCTTGTGGTGTTGTCCCAGAGCTGGATGCAGGACTGCATGGGAGAGCCTCTCCAGAGTGCAGTAGAGGGCCAGAATCCCCTCCCAGTCCCAGATGCTCCAGTCGTTTCATCATCTTGGCAGGCCTGTGCTGGACTCTCTCCAGCATGCCCATCTCTCTCCAACACCAGGGTGCCCAGTACTTCTTCCAAGAGCTCACCAGAAATTAAACACTCTCCACCAAACTCCAATCCCACTCCTTCCTTCAGCCCAGCCAGTAACTCAAAACAACTTTTGTTCTGTTGAATGCTTTAAGTGGGGTATTTTTCTACCAGTTACTTCATCTTGAATTCAACAAAGTAGAACTGACACAACAAGGAGAAGCAAAGGAAAGGAGAGCTTGTCCCTGCCCAACCAAATGAATTCCAGCACAAAAAATGAGATGAACTTACCAAAATACACTGCATGTCTTAAGTGACCAAAAAAAAAAGACAAGAATTTGTCTGGGGTGGAGAAAATGTCATCCAAGTGAAAGATATTTTAAGTGAAAATGGCCAGTCTTTTATTTCAGGCAAATCAGATATGACAGATGCCTGGAAAACATCTGTAAGAGATTCCTTTGGGCAAAGTTTTGAAGTCCTTAACTTTAGGGGAAATACTGAAACAACTGTGGAATGAACCAAATCGCAGGTCAGTGCTTAAAGTAAGACTTCTTAAGCTGAATTAATGTCTAGCTTTGGGAATGCTGGGACCGATGTGTTAAGGCTCACAGATGGACAAGTCACTTTTAAAAATGAAAAGACAGTGTGACAGTGGCTTTGTAGGTATTTGAATAATACACTAACTAAACTTACCACTTCTTTATTTCCCTGTTGCCCAGCCATTTGCCATCTGATCCAGCCTCCCTCAGCTGTGCAGTAGCAGAGGAAAGGAGCAGATGCAATTCTAACCTACTTCAACAGATGGAGCAGCACAAAAACCCTTTCACATGCTGGAAGTATTTGTGCCTTGCAGCCAATTTACAACTCCTGACTGCTTCCCAGAGCTGTTTTTCTCTCCTATTCCACAAATATGGGACAAGTGTTACAACACATGCCAAGTATTAGAATAACCAGCAGCAAGAGCAGGGCAGAAGCATCCCTCTCCTGAGAACACCTTTCTTTACTTACCTAAGCTGTGGCCATTTTTTGTGTAGAAGCAGGTGTTGTTGATGAGGTTGACACAGCAGCCAATCACATCTCCAGTGGTGAACGTAGGGCCATAGGGCTGTCCTGTCCCTGAAGAGCAGAAGGAGTGCCCATCGTCCCCATGGTACCCATAGGAATGTTTATCCCATCCTGCACAAGACAAGACAAAAGAGCCAGTCAGCAGTGAGGCCCTCTCAGGCGAGCAACACAGCAATGATAGCCTCAGGACGCAATTTTCTGGGAGGAAATTCAAAATTTTTAATCCTACTCCTGATTCATCCCAGTATTAACTTTGACATACCAGTATGTGAAAAGTCATAAATCATAATATATCAATTAGGTTTCAACCTCATTTGCTCCTTATGACAAATAATTAAAGGAACACTGCTTTAAAATCCTATTTGTGTTTTATCTTGCCTGCAGTGAAACAAGCTTCTCATTGTAAAACACTTGTGTTTCCCACTAATACCATCTTCCAGCAGAAGCATTTAACAAAATAATTCTCAGCCAAGTGCAGCACTGTCTGCTCAAAAGAGTAACCCAATGGCCAGAGGCACCTTTTGCATTCTCACATTTACATTTCCCTTCCAACAGCTGATAAGGATTTCTGTGTTCCCCTTGCACAGTGACATTTCCCATTCTGTGGACATCGTACATCACAACCCTCAGCTGGCAATTTTAAAAGTGGTCAATTCTAACATAAATATATTTTATTTCTTCTGCCAGTAACACTGTGCCATGGTTACAGCTGGGGTCAGGGACAGCATCCTGCCCACATGCTCTTTTCCACACCTCACAGTAATTCCACCATGCCAAGCTCCTGGTTTTGTTCTGATCTACCCCAGTTCTCTTGTAGATTCTTTTGTGAA
This sequence comes from Ara ararauna, assembly GCA_028858755.1. Taxonomy (NCBI): domain Eukaryota; kingdom Metazoa; phylum Chordata; class Aves; order Psittaciformes; family Psittacidae; genus Ara; species Ara ararauna. The sequence continues at coordinate 70,026,452 of CM054410.1, read as the reverse complement.
TTTCCTACATGTAGAAATGCCAGATATAACTGGTAACTACTTCAAAGAAGAGAGATTAATCCACCTTTTAAAAGTGGAAGTGTTCTTCAGACAACACACTGGTCTTCTCTTTTCAGGACTCTAATCTCCCTCTTGCAGAGGAGAATGCTCCCACAGCTGTGGCCAGAGAGTGATTCAGTGAATGCCAACTGAATCTACTAACTATGCCTGTGCCAATTTCAGGTGCCACTACTGCTCGAGATGGCTTATCCCTGGCTCTCTTAGGAGACCATATAGGTAGAGACTCCTATGTAGCAGGAGACTATGGCAGGTGAGGAGTCATAAAAGCATAGAACAGTTTGGGTTGGAAGGGATCTTAAAGCTCATCTAGTTCCACCCCCCCTTGCCATAAGCAGGGACACCACAGAGTTCTGAGGAATTGTCTTAACAGAGAGTTTAAAGAAAGCACAATACACTGTCACTAAAAAACTTCCAAAAAGAATCAGGATCTTTCCAGGTCTTTGTAGCGTTCCTATGAACTACACAATCAAAACCACATGGCACAGAGAGATGGGATTGTATCAAAAAGCCTAAGATAGACACAACATTAATAACAACCACCTGTGTTTTAAACAGATAGGTCTGGGTCCTTAGGCAGGCCGTGCCAACTGAAGTGGAAGCAAAAGAAGGTGTTTTGAGAGGGCACTGACCATGTACAACCCAAGGGTAGTGCAGAATTTGTTACATGTGGAGCAATGGTCTTGGCAAAAGGACTAGATAAAAAATGCAAACACCAGGCGAAGAGAGGGGTTAAAAAGTAGAAAGCAAAGTAGAAGGCAAAATAGGACTGAGCACTGCAAAGCCCAGAGAGCAGCCCTGTGAAGATGGGCTGGAACATTCCTGCAAGCCATGACTTTCCTACAAAGACGACAACAACCACCTGAGGGCACTAGAAATTTAATCCTGCAAAATGGTGCTCAGTTACATGCACTCAGGTGTCTTCATCAGCTGACCTACAGACTCAGGGTTTCTCAGAAAAGCATGAAACACTGGGTGCATGGCCAAGGCCCTCCATTTATTGCACCACACCACAGGAATGCCAATGGGAAACTCACGGAATGGAGCAAGACTGAAACATGCCATGGCCCAAGATTTTGGGCCTCTGGTCAGAGTTTGGAAGTGAAAAGTGTGAAGGACTCCTAACAAATTCTGGACTAGAAATGGTGAATAATTCCCTCTGTTAAGTCCCACAGATCCACAGGAAGAGACTGAGATGTCCAAGAGCCACTTCATCTTCCCTTGGACTAGCTCCAAACAAGCTGTCAACAGTAGCACCAGTCCTGCCTAACACCTCTAGGAAGGACAGAGACAGCAAAACGGACAGCACCCTCGGCAAGCTCAAAACTGATGCCAAATTGGGTTGCCAAAAACAAAGGAGGGGGTGATAGGGGCTCTAGAGTCTATTGTCAAACTTCCACTGTCAAGACTCCACCCAGTAGAAGTATCATTGAAATACCAAGGTTTTAACACTGTGGCCCTTTCCCATCATCCGTTTTATTTTCCCTGCTGCTGGCCTGTGGAAGGCTGCCATTGCTGATCTGTTAGTTTAGTTTCCCCAGAACCAAACCTGTGACATGTGCATCAGTTCAGAACTTCTCTCATGAAGCTGTTGGTAACTTCAGATGATACCTCTAATCAATTTATCTACTAAGCTACTTAATATAATGCAATCTAAATACAGACTTTAAGCTATTCTGCAAAAAAAAAAAGCATTCCTGGCCTCAAAAAGCAATTGAAGAGAGCCTGTCATCGGATAGATCTACGTAGTCAGATGCTTACACATCATCTTACATACCATGTAAGGCTACCAGAAGAAATGCAACAGTGTGCCCAATTGTGAGGACAATTTAAAAAAAAACTTCCGCAAACACTGACATAATAGGTTCCGCAGTATAACTAAAAAAAAAAGTTTTCATCACCTACAGATCTCAACAGATCCCACTGAAAAAAAACCAACTCCTCCTGCTCCTGTAAGATTTGTGCTTCACAGTACTAGTACTTGCTGTACTCCCAAAGGTAGTGATGAACACACTGATGAGACAGAATTCACAGAGTCATAGAATAGTTAGGGTTGGAAAGGACCTTAAGATCATCAAGTTCCAACGCCCCTGCCATGGGCAGGGACACCTCCCACTAAACCATGCCACCCAAGGAATGAACTCCGGTCAGAAGCAACTGAAGTAAGGCTTCATAGAATCAGAGAGTGATTTGTGTTTGAAAGGATCCTAAAGCTCATTCAGTTCCAACCCACTGCCACAGGCAAGGACACCTTCCAGTAGACCAGGTTGCTCCAAGCCCCGTTCAACCTGGCCTTGAACACTGCCAGGGATGGGACAGCCACAGCTTCTCTGGGCAACCTGTGTCAGCACCCCACCACCCTCACAGGGAAGAACTTCTTCCTAAGATCTCATCTGAATCTCCCCTCTGTTAGGTTAAAGCCATTCCCCTTTGCCTACACGCCCCTGTTGAAATCGGCACCGGGAGCTGCTCTAAGGTATCTCAGAGCCTCCCTTCTCTAGGCTGAAAAAGCCGAGCTCTCTCAGCCTGTCTCCAGAGCAGAGGGTGCCTCAGAGCATATCCATGGCCTCCTCTGGACTCACTCAAGCAGGCACTTTAAGGATAGTGTCAGATTTGGCATGTACTGCAACAGTGCCTGGACAAAGTCTTATTTGAATTTTACTGTCCACAGACAAAGAATCACTAATACCACCAGTTCAGGAGATTTCGTTCACCCAGCACTTTGCTAATGACATACAGAGTTAACTTTTTCAACTCAGAAGTTGTATAATGCTGAATCTGGACCTGACATAATACAAGGTGTTTCAAATCTAGACTGTCAGCCTTAGCAAATCACCATGGTCACCTTAAAACACCAAGCCATATTTGTTGGTGAGAAGTTACCATACTCACCATAAACATAAGTTGAGTGGTGTTAATTATATGCCTAACCTTTAGTTATTTATTAATCAACTAATGCATCAGTATTTCTAAAATTCTGCTCAGAATAAACATGAGGGCAATGGCATCCAGGGCATTCCAGCACTGGCCAACTTCAGCCAGTCTGCTGGAATTTCCTAATAATCTGAATTAAAAATAACAATCAGCACTTCTAATACTTCTAGGTCAAAGTTATGTGGGCCTATTGATTTAAATAGTGTACCCTATCAAAAGTGTTTGACATTATCTTGAATTACCAGCAGAGTGTGGAGTAACTCATCACGCATATTTTGCAAATACGTCCTCCAACTTCTCTCCAAATACAAAAACACAGGCTGAAAACTTGGGACTTTTCTGCGTTATTAATAATTTACTGTCGCCACCTAGTAATAGGTTTATGATATTACAACCTTTGACTCATGACACTGCTCATGCCTCCAGTTACTCAATAGCGTCCTTCCTTACAAAACCTAACACTGCTTTAATGAGGGCTGCCTCAGACTTCTGTATGCTTTCCCCACACTTACACTGACAAATTGCCTGGACATTTTAACTTCTGCACCACTTGTACTCAAGTACTTCCAGAAGCCACTGTTGAGACCTGGAAGACAAGTTCTTATAAAGGTCAGTCATACGGAAGATGGGGTCAACCCAGATAAGGGTGCTCTTCAAGAGTGAGACAGAATAAGCATAGGCCACATGTGTAACTTGCACTCACTATACACTGTGACCACTTTCAGTAGAGACACACCGAACCAGGTGGAGGTTCTGCTCCCTTGGTACTCAGACAATTTTCTTTCCATTAAATTGTACAATCCTCATTTAAGCAGATGGAAATATTCGTACCATCCACTGTATCCTGCAATAAGGAGTTTTACAGTGTAACTGCAAGCAGCATGAAAACATGCCTCCTACTACTTGTATCTGATACCCGGTAGTTCTTGCATGTGAGAAAATGGCAAACTACATGTTCAGTCTCTCCAGAACATACATCATTATATAGACCTCTGTAAAATCCCCCATAATCATCCTTTTTCCAGACTGATGACTTCTAGCCTATTTAGCTACTTCCTATATTTCTGACCATCATCAGCTGAACCTTTTCTGGATCTACAGTGTTCTTTTGAGAATGGAGATGAAGGTGCACCATGGAGATGGACAGCAGGCTGTAGCTGCTCTCTATACTGTTCCCTAGCTCTAAGTTAATCCCAGCATTTTCCTTTTATTGTCTTTTTTACCACTGATGTTTCCATGAAGCTATTGTCATCACTCCAAAACACATTGTCAGTCTTGTGACAACGCTTTCTCCATGCAGATTCCCACCTCCCATCTCAGCCCTTGGCCTTGACTCACTCCCGCAGCTCCTTTCCAGGTCCTCTCACCTTCCCACCCCCAGTGGGCTGGTGCAGTCTATCCTGGGCAGCTGTTTCTAGGAACACCTGGAACCACCCATGAATGAACCGTTTCTGACCAGTAACTCAGTTCAACAAGGCTATGTGGTGTAAGTAACACCCCATTTCAGTCTCTGGGTGATAGCTGATGTCTAGAGCCATGGATACTTGACACCTACGTGCAGCTGACCAAGTCTAAAACTTCTCAAATGCAAGTGCAGATTCCTTGCAAAATGTCAGATATCTGGACCAGATGGGAGAATGCGTTTTTCTTTTTCATATAAAAAGTAGATCACAGATCCCCAGAGAACCATACTTGATAGATTGTAGTGAGCTAGAGTGGCTGGAGGGTCCAGTTAGCACAGATCACTCATTCCTTCCTTTTCCTTTCCCATCCCTCTTTGAAAGCACAAAATCATATAAAGAGGGGAGACAGGCAGAGAACAGAATGGACTTGGCCACCTGGCCCACAGCAGTAATCAAAGCAGAACCTAAACTTCCCAACTTTTAAGGCTTCTGTTTTCACTACAGCTCATTTTGAAGATAAGTGCACATGCAAATACACAGGCAGAACCACTCTGCAGGTAGGACCTCAGAAGCTAGTGAACAAAAAGAGGTTCAAATGATGTCCTTTGAATTGAACCCTTCAACCCCCAAACCCAAGATATGTGTATTTGCAACCAGCCAGACAGATTCAGAATAGCTCAGACTGTGCAATCAATCAGAGAATGTGAAGAAAGAAAAGCAGAAACCATGAGGGGGGGCTTGGGAGGATATTTTTATATGTTCAGCACCAAACTGAAGTTCTGTTTGGCCTGCTAACAAGAAAAAGCAGAAACACCAATCTTCTTGGCAGGCTATCTTGGTCCTAACACACAGTGAAAAAAAATGAACAGCAAGTTCCATTGGTGCTGCTTGCTGAACAGGGCAGAATTACACAATGCCAGAGCACATGGCATGAAAGACTTGAGTTACTTCAGGACGTGGCTGCAGGATCAACTCATGCATGCTCACTCTTAAGCACTGGAGATTGATGAAGTGTGCACTAGTACCCCCAACTATCATCCATCCACTCCTGTTCAACCCTGCCTTGCCCATTCAGTACCAACCCTCCTTTACTCTTGACATTTTGGGCAGATCCTGTGATGGACATAACTTTTGTAACTAAGACCAGGCTCTGCCTTGCAAAGCTGCAACAGGGAAGTGGCACTATTCATGCTAGGACACCATTTACTGCTGTGCACTGCAGAAATAACATGGCATTTTAGCTTTCAATTTCAAGAGTGCCAGCAATGAACACAGAACTTCCGTCAGGCAGTGAATAAAACTGGCATCATGGCTACATCACACATCTAGGAACACCAGCACATAAATAAGATGCACAGCCTTGGAAGCGTGTAGCATCAGCCCATGTACAGCACAGAGACAATGCAAGGTGTCCTGATGAAAATTATGAAGAACAGTATTTTCATTATGTCTTTTCTAGCCTGCTGCTGCTTTTACAGAGTGCAGAGACGACAGTGAACTGACAACTTGCTGGAGCAAGTTCAGAGGAGGCCATGGAGGTGCTCTGAGGCATCCATAGCACCTCTGCTCTGGAGACAGGCTGACAGCTGGGCTTGTTCAGCCTGGAGAATAGAAGGCTCTGGAGAGACCTTAGAGCAGCTGCCAGTGCCTAAAGGGCTACAAGAAACCTGGATAGGGGCTTTGGACAAGAGCCTGTAGGGACAGGACAAGGGGGAATGGCTTTAATCTGACAGAGGGGAGATTGAGATGAGATCTTAGGCAGAAGTTCTTCCCTGTGAGGGTGGTGAGGCCCTGGCACAGGTTGCCCAGAGAAGCTGTGGCTGTCCCATCCCTGCAGTGTTCAAGGCCAGGTTGGACAGGGCTTGGAGCAACATGGCCTAGTGGAAGGTGCCCCTGCCCACGACAGGCGGTTGGAATTGGATGAGCTTTAAGGTCCCTTCCCACACAAACCGGTCTGATTCTGTGCTTTTGTGGTTCTGACATCTCCCTGTGCATCAAGGTTCAAACATGCCAGACTTGCCAGTGGGCACAATAGAATGGGGAAGGCAATATATACTAGGATCTGTGCTGAGCTCTTGTTTGACTGCATGCCAAGGACAGATGTGTAAGGCCCAGTGATCACAGAAAAGTTGGTTGTTCAAGTAAGCTACAGCTTGACACCTCAGACTCTTCCTGCTCTGGCACCTGCCAGGCTTGAAATGATGGCAGACAGATGGACATTACCATTGACACATGGACCATTCCCTATCCATATGCATTCTAGGGGAGAAACATATCCCACTGCATCTCAGTCTGTTTGTTCAAGGTCACTGGTACCTAGTGCAGAAGCTGCTGCCAAGGGCAGAGCTTTGTTCCCAACAAGCACCATGGTGACCTGACCTGGAAAACCTGAAACAGCTGAAGCAGTAAGCAAGGGTGCAGAAGTATGCATCTGGCCATAGGAAAAGCAGACGGAAGTTCCTCAGAAAGAATCAGATTTGTACATACGGTCTGTGGCTGTTCTATCATGAGTAATGAGAGAGTTTGGAGGCTTATTCTTCAGGACAGACCCCAGTGTGGGCTCTATACTCTATGCAGGGTCTGCATCTTTCCAGATCTTAACTGCGCCTACTTTCTCTCTTCCGTCTTTTGAAACACTTTTCATCTCCCTCCCTCCCTGTTCTTGTCCAGTATTTTGCCCATGGCATTCCTCTTCCCACTCCTCTGGCCAGCAATCCTAGCTTTCCAAGGCTGCCCATGCCTGGGCAAGCAGCATGCAAACACTAGGTGCAGAGGGACAGGAACTTGTGTCAACACACTGAAATAAACCAAACAAAGTAATTTTAATGACATTTATTGAATCCAAAGTCCAGCAGAAACAGACGTACAAACTTTGCTTGTGCAGTGCTTGGGGAATGGGATATGGAGGGTGGAGCCAGGCACAGGGCCCAGGGCCGCTGCTGAAGCATGCTCCAGCTGGAGGCAGGGCCATGTCCATGCACCATGCTGTGCAGGCTGCTGCTCCCAGCCAGCCACAGCCTCTGGCAACAGCAAAGCATGGTGGCAGTGGAGGGTAAGGTACATTAAACAGAGGCTGAAAAGATGAAAACGGTGCAGAGAGAAGTAGGATGTTGCTGTTGACAGTTGATCCTACAGTGTCCTGGGCACAGCAGTCCCAGCAGGGACGGGACGGAAATAAACATGGGGAAGAAGCCGTTACCACATTAGAAGCAGAACCACCCTCTGTCTGTTCTACCATCTTCCAGTACTCTTGGCTCTGTCAGTGGATATTTCTTTGGTGGACATCAGCTCAGGCCAGTCAAAGCACGCCTTTACCCCTCGCAAAGGGAAGGCCGAACAAGCGTTTGTGCTCCTACAGCTTTAGAAGCTAATTGTCGGGTCAGGAAAAGCCTGTTGCCCCAAGAAGCATCTTGGGTGCTGCAGCCTCTCAACTATACTGTGCTGCTTTATAGCATTTATGCCAAACCATATGAAGTTGCATAAATATCAGGTGCTTGAGTGAGGGCAAGGAGGTAGCTTTGTTTTTTTCATGTTTCAATCATGCTTCAGAATCAGATCAACTCAATGTTGCAACACATCTTCCTGTTTAAATAACCAGCCTACAGAAATAGCTGCTCAGTGGCTACAGTAACCTATGCTATAGATTTGCAGTAGTGGGAATAGGGGAGGAATGGTCCTGACATGGAACAATTTTCCAGGCACAGTCACACCATCAGCTGCAGGACAGGAATAGGATGAGGGAACAGCATGCTCAGCATATTACAGCATCTTTATGGCAGAACTCCAAGGGTCTGTATATCTGCCCAGAACATGTCAAAGAAAAAGAAGTGTCCCTAAAACCCACTTACCTAGGGACAGCAAGAAATGAAGAAGGCCTGGCTGGGAATACCCCAACATTTTCTTTCTCGTAACAGCTTCTACTTCCTTCTGCAAGGTGGCAAAATGACTTTGAATGCAACAGAAGCCTAAACACTGCACTACGGGACCAATGCATATGCAGAAAATAAAACTTCACCCCACAGAGGACAAACTTCCTAAAGTAGGGCTGGACATGCTCAGGTCCCATGGCCTTTGTATCATCACAGTGAACATGTTCAATGTAAGGGTGCAGTGCACCACACCATAGCACACATACCAGCCACGGACTTCCGTCTCACCTTGGCTTCCAGCAGATCAAGCTGGCTCATCCAAGACCAAAAATGTGGCAACCATTCAAAAGAGAGAGTGGAGGAAGAAAAAAAGAAAAAGGGAACCCCAGCATCACTTTCAGATTAAGAGCAAGACCAAAAGGACGCAGCAACCCAAAGATCAAAAAGACTCCCAAGGACAGCTAAAAAGACCTGCAAGCATCTGGGAGACCCAGGAGAATGTGAGTGCTAAGCAGCATTTCTTGATCCACCACAGACTCCAAGAAAAAGTAACACAATAAATTTCCTGTTTAACAATATTAATCTGGCATGATGGTCTTCAGACCAGGTCAACAGCTACTGCACCCTAACTAGCCTTCAAAACAACACCAAACAATAGTCTACACCTAATTATATAAAATGACACTACCCATTGACTCATAAAGAGAAAATAACAAAAACAGAAGGCTCTGGATGGCTGCAACATGGGCTATTGTCGACTCCTGTCAACAGGAATGGTCTGTTCTACCCATCCTGAGATTTGTCAATTAATTAATTCCACTATAAATTAGCATGCACCTCACCACAGAATACAGTCATCAAGATAAAAATCCTACTTCCTTGAATGAATAAAGATGACAAACCCTCCTAAATTACAAACCTGATGGGTTATCTTCTGCTGGCATCAGAACATGATCTGGTCTTCCCTATACCAGAAAGATCAAGATGCACAACAAACCATTTATAGCCCATAAAGAGCACAATACGGTTAAAGCACAACTACAGAATAGGTTGGCTCTATCTACAAGGCAAGGCTCAAAAAGCTGTCTAGCATGATCAGGTCACCACTGCACTATTATATCTATTATATTCCCTGACACCCCAACTGGAGGGGGTTGGGAGAAGAGCAGGGGTGCAAAACAGTGTAGGACTGGGATAAAAAGAAGTCGGATGAGGAGTTTTGCCATTTATCTATTCTGGGCTACACTTGCCGCCCAGAAATCCCTCGTGCGCTGCGCTGGATCCCCAGAGCATAAGCAGCAGGTTGAGGGAGTGGATTCTGTCTCTCTACTGCACTCTGGGGAGACCCCCCCTGCAGTCCTGTGTCCAGCTCTGGGGTGACAACACAAGAGGGATGTGGAGCTGTTGGAGCGAGTCCAGAGGAAGCCATGGAGATGCTGCGAGGGCTGGAGCAGCTCTGGTCTGGAGATAGGCTGAGAGAGTTGGGCTGGTTCAGCCTGGAGAAGAGAAGGCTCCAGGGAGACCTTAGAGCAGCTGCCAGTGCCGAAAGGGGCTACAAGAAACCTGGGGAGGGGCTTTGGACAAGGGTCTGTAGGGACAGGACAACAGGGAATAGCTTTAAGCTGACAGAGTGGAGATTGAGATGAGATCATAGGCAGAAGTTCTTCCCTGTGAGGGTGGTGATGCCCTGGCACAGGTTGCCCCTGAGAGGTTGCCCACAGCCTTACTCCCTGAGCACTTAACAGTGGAATCACTTTCTTTGATTAACCTTCCAAGGCCATGGTTACTGCCTTGAAATACCAACTGACAGCTTTGTTCAGCTTAAATGACGTGGCTAAGCACATGAAAGCTCAGCATTTTGTCTGCCTCCTCCATTCAACCCTGCATTCTGCGTGCTCAAACACAGGCCTAACTGAAAAGCCCAACAGAAACACGGAAAAAAATAGAAAACAACACTTCCCTAAAAACCTGCCCAAATGGCTGGCAGCAGTTTTGCTGGCTGCAGACAAGGCAGTCAATATGAACAATACGAGCAAACACATAAACTGAAGTGGATCTGAAGGTGAACAAGGTGGTCACTTTTACTTTATAAAGTCCTAATTTTCACATAAATAGCCATAAATAAACCATGAGATTAAATTTACACTTAACTCAGAAGGTTATTCATCCCTATTCTGTGGTTCAGGAGCTGGTTTTGATTCCACCTCTGAACATATCTGAGGGAGAGAGTCAGGCCTGACCTCATTTGAGAACTTGATCATCACTGCTCTGGTGTCACTATTCAGCAAGTATCGAGCAGCGAACTAAGGTATATGTTCAACTCCTCCTGCCATGTCAACTCACCCGGTATCAGCTCTCAGCAGAAGGCTTATGTTTTAAAACATGCCCCACCTATACAACTTGTATCCAGCTAGTGCAAGATAACCTGATGAGGAGGCACACCTAACGAGCAGAGAGCATAGGAATGCTGGGGGCTGTGGCAGCCACGAGGGTCAAGAAGGAAACTGCACAAAAATAACTGCCAGTTCAGCAGTTCTTGTTTTGGTCTTCTCAACTGCTTATAGAAACTGTGTGAGTCCATGCACTGTAAACCGCAACTCCAACAACAGTACACTTCAGCACTATGACTCCAAAACCCAAGACCTATTGCGAAGAAAGAGGGAACGATATAATAAACTAACACACAAATTTGTGCATTTCTTGCAATTCCTGCACAGCATGTTCATAGCCAAAGTTGGTTTCTTTGCAAGAAGCCACCGTCCTTTGATTTGCACAGTCCCAGAGTGCAGCACAGGCTGGGATCTCCCCATCTGAGAGCAGCACTGGGTAAAGGGACCTGGGAGTCTGGGGGGCACAAGCTCCGTAAGAGTGAACAGTGGGCAGCTGTGGCAGACAAAGGCAACAGGGTGCTGGGGATCCTCAACAAGGGCATCACCAGCAGAGATAAAGATGTCATTGTCCCACTCTGATCAGCATTTGTCAGGCCACACTTGGAGTGCTGTGCTCAGTTATGGTCCCCACCATACAAAAAAAGGTGTGGACAGGATAAAGTGCTTCCACAGAAGAGCCACAAAGATGATCCAAGGACTGGGCAGAAATGTTGTACCAGATAATCCTTGAGGTGCTTTCCAACCATGGGATTCCATGATCTATGACTTCAGGTAACTTCTTCCACTACCACCAAGACAATTTCTGTAGATGCTGTCATCCCATCATACTCTACAGCATTAATAACCATGCACATCATAGCCTCTTTATCACCAGCAAGAAACCAGACACAACTAGAAGGCGTTTAGCTCAGAAATTTCCCAAAATAAGATTCTTCTCCATCACCCACATTTGAGTTTTCCTCGTAAAACCCTTCCATAGCGCATGCATCGCCACTACTAGCACTCAGCCCTTCTAAAAACAGCTAATACCCCTTCTCAGCTCCATAGCTTCACAAACCTTCAGTCCTTGATCATATGGCCTATAATGTATCGGATAGGTAACAGCAGAACAAGCATATGCTGCCATTGACATCTGTTTTCAATGCTTTATTATGTGAATGAATGAAACAAAGCTCAGAGCAAAAAAAAAATAATCCAATCAAGTTCATCTGACTAATCACCAAAATAAAAGGTATCCAGCCAGAGAGACGCAGCCAGCCCAGTATGCCCTAGCAAGACGCTCCTTTATAAGAAGTCTCCATGATCAGCTGGATAACTATTACTTGGAGGGAACACTCAGTCTTTAATTAAGGTTTTCAGCACATATCATAGGTGAGAGTAAAACCTGTTTGTATCAAAAATAATCTCAGACCACTGTTACCCGTGCTTTTCTGGAGAATAAAGTTTCACACAGGAGTTGCTTCAACCTGCCCTACCTGTGTAATGAACTCGGCAACAAACAGATCCAAGTTAATAACAACCCTAAAACCAACCAGTGTCCCCCACCCACCATTACTAACCCAATTACATGACCCACTTCACATGCAGCCCCACAAACTAGTTTGTTGGGATAAATCAGAGGGTACCAGAAGCAAAAGCAAGTTTGTAGATAGGAACTGGCACAGCCAGCTGAAGGACTGCATGTGCATGTACATCCTGGGGGCGATTCCAAAGCAGCTTTGGGGGAGTGCTCTTTAATTTATTATTTATTTAAAAAATCAGTATCAGCCCTACTTTAACTGACATACAGAAACTAATCACCATACTCTACAATTTACACAGGTACTAAGTAAGTGATGTGTGTCTTTATGAAATTCCTTATGAGTACTACAGTTATCTATATGAAAATCAGACATCAAACCAAAGATTTGAGAACTATTCAATTTGGGTCATATTTACTGCACAAATTAAATAATTCCTGACAAGTTGTATCTCCTCCTGGCTAGTAAGGGGAAAGATTTAAATGTGGGGTCTGGTTATGACTACCTCTTCATTGAATAACTCCAGCAGGACACTGCAGAGACAGTCTTGCCATTACTGGTCTAGCAGAAGTAATTAACAGATCCAAATTGCCATAAAAAGTATTAAATGTTGAACCAAGTATACAGCGTGGTATATCACCTTAAGTAACTCAAGAACCACTTCTGTCCCAAAACTCTATCAAACAGCACTCAAAGGTCTCTGTGGTGCTTAGTCCTGCAGAGGACACAACAAAGTCAAGCAGAAAATACACAGAAAACAAGCAAGCAAAGAGCACTAAGCAATGATCATGTAAAAGTAAGTACTCAAACCCCTCATAAGAAATCACAAGGCTTCCTTCAGCCATTCTTGAATAATTTAAATGGTTTAACTAGAAACCTCAATGGCCTCAAGTTCTCCAAGAAGAGCTACAGCAACACTAAGAACAAAGCAGGGGGTTGAGGGATAGGGTAAGTTGAATGCCTGCATGCTTCATTATAGCATTAAGCCCTCCTTACGGATAATACGGAGGGGAGGAACAGAACTTGGGTTTCTCTGTGGTGCTCCAACGTTCTCTACATACTCCACAGGTACCACATATGAGTAGCTTTACTTCAGCCTGACGTGCGCAGAGCACAACAGGCAGCATGCCCAAAGCCTGAGGCTTACTCACCCAGCTTTCAAACATGGAGCCTACACTGTCAGCAGCTTGGGCTGCCACTGCTTCCTGATACTTTTTTTTATAAAATCATAGGATAGTTTGGGTTAGAAGGAACCCCCAAAGGTCATTTTTGTAGTTTAACCCCCCTACAATGAGCAGGCACATCTTCACCCAGACCAGGCTACTCAGAACCTCATCCAGCCTGGCCCTGAATGTCTCCAGGTATGGGGCATCCATCATCTCTCTGGGCATCCTGGGCCAGAATTTTACCACCCTCATTGTAAAGAATTTCTTCCTCACATCCAGCCTGAAGCCCCCCTCTTTTAATTTAAAACCTTATCCCCTCTTCCTGTTGCAACAGGATCTGCAAAAAAAAGTATCTCCCCATCTTTCTTATAGGCCTCTTTTAAGAACTGAAAGGACACAATAAGGTCTCCCCAGAGTTTTCTCTTCTTGTTGTGGTTTAAGCCCAGCCAGTAACTCAGAATCAAGCAGCCACTCACTCACACCCCTCCTTTTCCCTCCTGCTCCCAGCAGGATGGGAAGGAGAATTGGAAGAATGTAAATCCCACAGGCTGAGATAAGAACAGTCCAACAACTAAAGTATAACATAACAGTGTTACTGCTACTACTAATAATAATGATAAGGGAAGTAACAAGGGGAGAGAATATAAAACTAAAAAAGGAAGGCAGAAAAAAACCCCAAAACAATAAACACAAGTGATGCTCAATACAATTGCTCAGCACCTGCTGACTGACACCCAGCCCGATGCAAACAGCAATCTGGGCCTTCCAGGTTACTCCCCCTAGTTTATCTTCCAAGCATGATGTTCTGTGGTATGGATTATCACTTTGGGGGCAGTTGTCTTGTGTCTGCTCCCTCCAGGCTTCCTGTGCCCCTCCCCACTGGCAAAGCATGAGAGACTGAAAAGTCCTTGATCAGGGTAAGCACTGCTGAGCAACAACTAAAACATTGGTTTGTTATCAGCATTCTTCCCAGAATAAAGCCAAAACACAGCACTGCACCAGCTACTAGAAAGGAGAAAAATAACTGTTACAGCTGAACCCAGGACTTCTCCAGGCTGAACAACTCCAACTCTCTCAGCCTTTCCTCCTAGCAGAGGTGCTCCATCCCTGTGATCATTTTTGTGTCTGTCCTCTGGACCCTCTCCAACAGGTCCATGTCTTTCCTGTACTGAGGACTCCAGAGCTGGATGCAGTACTCGAGGGGGGGGGGGGGGGAGGGATGGGGAAAATGTATCAGCAGAGTAGAGGAGCAGAATCACCCATCTGCTTTCCTAATTTGTTAACAAGTTGCAAGAAGGACAGACTACATCATTAAAATTACATCTAAGCTAAAAGCAAAACTTTTATTTGTTCTGTTTCCTGGACTTGACTGAACCATAATGTTTTCTTTTACCACAGGGAGTAAGATACTGGTGCTTGTGATGGTTAGATTCCACAAGAGGTCAATAAACATTGCCACAAATCAAGAAAACATGGCAAATAGGGATAGGGTGCATGAAGAGCCAGGGAAGTTTCATCAGAGAGAAGAGCAAGAAGAAGTGATAGAGGTCTCCATGTATACAAAGATGAAAGAAATTAATTATTCTTCACCTCCACATGATCCAAGAGTAATAGACTTAAGACTACATAAGAGATTCAGCTTAGTCATCAGGAAAAGTTTCCAGCACATGGATAGTGTTGAAAGAAGTTGCCAGAAAGATAATGGGAGCCTGGTTTAGATGCACACCTCTCAGGCAGGACTGATGCACAACTGAATTAGCTTCAGATCAGAATATCTGATGAGGTCTCATCTTCTATAATTATTATGTTTACCATTGGGACTATGTCCTTTAGCACAAGTCCTTCATTTATCATTGGAGTAACAGAAAGTGACAACAGAAAGCATAAGCTGATATACAGAAATTAACTTCTTTAGATACATTTGAAGTAGAACCATCTCCCGGGTTCTGTGAAAGATTACATGGAAAAAAAAAAAACCACCCCAACAAAACCCAGACAAAACTAGAAGGAAGGCTAGAAGGAACATCTGGAGGTCTCTTGTCAAATTTCCCACTCATAATAGTGTTAACTTAAGAATCAGATGAGGTTGCCTAGAGCCTCGTCCAATCGAGGTTTTAAAATCTCTACAAGAGATTGGTCAGATCCTATCTATGCTGTTTCTTAAACTGAAGCAGGGTATGCCTAAGGGTATGGTTTCACAACATTATAGGCTGAACTAAGACCTTGATGCTAGAGGAGCATCCTTCCCCTCCTCCTTGCCTGGCTGTATGTTCCCCTGGGTTACCCTCAAAGACCCGTAACAAAAGAAATGTTCCCTCCCAACAGCAGGAAGAACTTGAACCGATTCAGGGGAGACATTAGTGTGTGCTTCTCATCCATAGTAAAGACAGGAACACATCTGTTCCATTTTATGAAAGTTTAGTGAAACCTGTGGCAAACCACCATTTTCAGCTGAGCTCAGAAAAACTTAGTGGATTGAAGGCTAAATAATCATCATCATCACCATCATCATCATCACCATCATCATCATCATAAAAGGATGCTTCTGATGTTATATTCAGGATGCAAAGGTAACAATGTTGCTCTGTAAGTTCTGAAGAAACCAGCCTGCCAAAACCCCAACACAGCAGAACAGCAGAAAACCAGCAAAGGCCAGACAAAGGAGGTGATAAGTGCCAGAGCCAGGAGCTTGCATAAGGGAAGAAGAGGGACCACGTAGCTGTAGGTGGTAGGGAGGAATGGTCAGGTTTTGATGACACTAAGTGATATATCAGTTCAGCTGTAACATGTCATTTCATTCTCCGATACAAAAAAAAAACCAACGCTGGGCACACATGAAAAATAAATTGTATCTGGGGCAAGAAGCAAGCAGACATTTTAGTAAAAGCCACTAGCTTAAAGCAGACTGTTTATTGGCTAAGTGTTGTAAATGTCTTTTAAAAATGTGAACATATGTCAAGACATGTCAGGGTCGCAAAAGTTGGCACTTCAATAAAACCTCACAATAATTTCAGACCAGGCAATTGACTTCCAAAGCACAGCCCACCAAAACCTCGAATGGAAGAGGGACAGGGCATTCTTGTTTCAAAAGCAGTCCTGCTCACGGCACAGCTGCTCCAGCCACACTTCCACTCTTCAGAGAAAACTCAGCCCTATCCCCATCGGCACTGAGCTGGGCCGAAGCCAAAATAAACTTGGCATAAAGTACAAATGCCCTGACTTGGAATTGGATATGGGCAAAGCGTTTGTTCTCAGAGGCAGGGGGAGAGGAGCTAGAGACAGAACCCAGCAGCAAGATCACTCTTTGAATTAGGGCTGATAGGGTGCAAAGGATTCCCGCTGAAAGTGGGAACAAGAAAGGGACCAGCTTTGGCTCCCATACCAGGCTTTGGGCTCCAAAACCACTGCTTGGGATGGGTTACATACTGCCCTGTTAGCACACTGAGCCAAAGTTGGTTTGTTAGAGCAGGAGTGACTTAGAAAGGATCTAAGGAGGCAACCCTGGCAGGGTTTCAGGTCACAAAAAGTTAAAATTACACTTTGACGTGAAGCCAAGTCAAGAATCCAAAGTCTGTCATTTCTTTATGACCCCTCGCACTGTACTGTGAAGGACCTGATAACAGTTAAGCCTGACTCTCACTTTAGTTACTTGAGCAATATAACAAAATAAATCAGACTCATTCTCCAAAAGCCAAGAATATAATTACTGAGCTGTAATACAGAGTTACACAGTTCAGTTTACACAGATGATGGGAGATTGCCCTAACTATGCCCACTGAATCACTCTTGGCAGCATAATCCACATGCAACCAAACAAACAGCAGGTTCATAGGATCAAATTTGTACAGTTCATTGCTAAACAAGCACTATCTAAGTCTCAAGTTCACTTTATATTTTACTTAACACAGAGAAAAGAGTTCCACATTTGCCACCTACACTCTAGAAATAACATTATATATGCACTTTGATTCAAACTGGCCACAAAATAATGCTCATGTAGCTCTTGAGTTTTAAAGCCATTTATCAGAAGTGGTTTGGCTCATTTTTAGTCTATAGGTAGGGGAAAAAAAAAAGAAATTATGTTGGCTGTTCAATTTCAGGACAGCACACTGATGACATTCAGTACATACACCATCTGAGGTTAGTATTCAGTGGTGTTTTATATATGTACATATGCGTATGTTATAATCCCAGGAGAATCCTAGGTTAGCCATAATCCAATTAGCAGTCTACTGGCCAAGTTTACAAGACAAACCCACCCATCTTTCCACTGCACAAGCCAGAAAGACATTTCTTGAACAGATCATGCTACATTAATGGCCAAGCACTCCTCTCCCATGCAGCCAAGAACTACAACCCTGGGAAGAGATTCGTGCTTTATCTCTTACATGCACAACCTGTTTGGGTCAGGATTTCTGGCAGGAGAGGAGTGCAGAGAAAGAAGTCTGAAAACTGAGACTTCTATGCCTTCTGTACACCAGATCATCCTGATCTAAACATTCCCTTCTGTTCTGCAACCAAGTATTACTTGAGGAAACTGGCAGTGTCCTGCCTTCCTCCTTTCTTCTTTCTAGTTCCAAGTGGATACAGACCCATGACCTGAATCCTTCCTCCAATGTGCATATGCTGTAGTTTTCATAACAATTATAAACAAATACAGTCCACAGTAAGATGGATATTCTTTAAAACATGGGTGTCACTGAAAGTATTCTCCCCAAAACCTGAGCTATCATATAAGTGTAGAATAATTAAGGAGAAAAGGGACATCCATAAGTCACTTAGTCCAACCCCTGCTAAAAGGAGGTCTAATTGGATCAGGTTAGTCAAGGCCACGTGCATCTGAGTCCTAAATACCTCCAAAGACAGAAGTTCCACAAGCTCCAAAACTGCCAGAGAAAAACAGATGCAAGGAAGATGCAACAGGACTGAGGACTTGCCTCTGACAGTGGCCAAAAGACAACTTTCGAGGTCAATCAAATGTAACCAAAGTGGTACCTAGGAAAGAAAAGTCTGCCTGCGACTGGTAACTGTGGCTGCAGTTTATCGATGGCCCCACACTGCACTGACACTTAATGCTTCTGGTTTCACTGGTGAAATCTTAGTTGAACTAATTAACTAATGCAATTGGGCTACAATTCCAAATTTCTTCTCTATCAATGCAAAAGGTCCCAAATGCTCCCCTATGCATTCCAAGATCCCCATGCTTCTCTTCAGTGATGAGACAAGGCAGCTGCTCCAACACAAATCTGTTCAGCAGCAGATTTACAATTAAAAGAATGGGCACCAGAAACTTTGCTATTTTCTGAAATCACCCAAGGAGCCTGGCTGGTTTAGTCTTCTTTTCATCTTCTAGCTGATACTCCATCTGCAGTCTTAGCAGAACTTCAGGGACATAGCCATAGAAATACACATTCAGAAATTTATCACAGAGCTACAGAATCATGTATTTTGCCAAGAGAATAGTCAGTGATTTTGCTCCAATGTTGCAACACTTTCAATTGTAAGGAAAAAAAAAAAACATGTTCCACTCTCTGAATATGCAAGTTACCAGCAAAGATGAAAGCAAAATCCTCACTGAGAAGTAAATTCACAAGGGTCTTAGTGTAAACCCTATGGAAGATCTTCCTTCTGCTAGGACATTCACAAAACATTCTCCTTGGAGATACCAAAATGCGTAACAAGGCTTTTCAGCTGTAAAACGACTCCATCAGCAGTAAATCACACCCAAAATAATAAAAAAAAATGACCACTGGGACCAGCTGTCATTCATCCTGGTACTTGAAGAACATTTACCTTCTACCAAACACAGACCACTTCTAGTTTCCAACCCAGCTGAAAGAATTCTTGTTGCAGAAGTAACTATCTTGATCCCAATCTAAAAATTATAAGTTTACTTCATAAATTGGACAATGTTAGAGAAAGATTACCAATTCTTTCTTTTCAAAAAGAAGCTACTTAACCAACTTAGTGGATAACCCACAAACATTTCAAACAAGGGAAGCAACAGTATTAACTGGAAATATACCTCTGCCACATTCTTCTGTTTTTTTCAGTGGGAAGAGGGAAAGAGAAGAGGAAAGGCAATGACAGGCCAATTTTCCTGTCATTTTCAGGTTCCTTCATATTAATTTGTCAAGTGGAATGCACACATGAAACGTCAAATTATTTTGATAGGACACAAAGAAGAGCTTGCTTGTCTGCAAGCTCATTACCTTACCCATTACACATTAGTTTAATATTAATTTCTATTATCTGCTAAAATCATCATAGCTACATTAACAATAGCTGTAACTCAGTTTAGGGTAGCGCTGAATAATTCGAAACTTCCAGACCCAAGATACTCATAGTGATGACATTTTTATTAATAGAAACACATTCGCTAATACATATACATCTAAATTAAAATCTTTATTTTCAAATGAACACTGAGCACAGACTGTAAACCAAAACAAACCTTAACAGTGACTTACCAGGAAGCCTGTTCAAGTTGACCCCTTGAGCAGACAGGCCGATTCCCATGTACCTTCAAAAAAACAAAGGATCAGTCAAGCATAGAATTGCCAAGCCACCTGATTTCCTGCAGCAGAAACAGAGCAGTAAAAAAATCCCAGCACACAATCATTTAAGGTAAGAATCACTTTTCCATTACTTTTTCAGTCTTTTATTGAATCCAAGATAAAATGTCAGTCTGCTTTAGTGACTGACAGCTTTCCAGGATACAACTACAGCTATTCTTTAGCTCTTCATTTGCAGGAAGAAGACTGGAAAGCAATCAGCAACTAAATTTCTGGGGTTTTGTTGTTGAGGTGTTTTTTTCATATATCATTAAGAAAAAAAAAAACATTTATATAGGTGGTTAACAAGAGAGTAAAAAATACATAAGGGCAGCAAAAGTATAGGGGACAAATGTCTATCAAGCCTAAGGTATTGCCTAAGGAACAGCTGGCAGTGGATGCACAGGACAGCAGAAAGTTGTACTTTCCAAGAACATTCTTTCATTGTCCACCACATATTTTACACATTTCTAAAGTGTCCTTTCTGTATTTCACACCCCAACAGGTTTCCTCCATTAATCTGATTGCTTTCTGAACCTTTGCAAGCTCTTTGAGAAGGCAACATCCTGCAGCTCCACCACTTAATTACTGTCCAAGCTAGTTTTGCTTCACACTTGTATTTTAAGAATTAGAAGAGAGTGGAAGTGATTTCTCTTTCTTAACTTTACTCAATGATTTGACAGTTGTCATTCATAAGCCACTCCCCAGTGGTCTCTTCTCGAGTTTGACTACTCACAGTCTACTCAGTTGTTCCTCTTACGGAAGCTCCTGTATACATCTTAATACTCTTGCTATACTTCCAGTTCTGTATTTTCTTTGAGAAGACAGCAAAAACCAGAACAGCAAGGCACAAAGGCTCATCTTCCTCACTGCAATATTTATGCACATACCCATTTTGTTTGTTCTATTCCTGTTAATTTGTATGGTCTATAAATCTTTTAACCCCTGGAACCACAGACACAGCTTCCCTGCTCACTTGGCTTTTAACAAGCTTCCATATTTTTAGGTTGCTGTTGGGCTCTTGTTCATGTAAATGTATGAATTCAACAGGCTACAGCCAGCATCCCTCTGTTTTTTCACAGTAGCAGTTTTCTTCTTGTGACTTCCTTGACCACCTGCTTCACAAAACACTATTCATGACTAAAAACTTACTTCAAAATTTGACCCAAGGTTAATTTTCTTCAAGCTATGTTGGTTAAGTCTCCTGCAGCAACTGTTCCCAGCCCTTCAATTCTCCAACTCAAACATTGTCAACACCCCAATCAAATAGCATGGAAATGGTAATAAGTGATTTTGTTTGTTTACACAGAAAAGTTAACCCTTAGAGATTTAAAAGCTCATCAGATCTTTATCTACAATCTCTTTAATAAATGGAACCACATCGCCACAAACATGGGCAATTTTTGTGCACTTCACATCCTGGTAGCATGAATTTCCAGATTTTAATCATGCAAACCCCAGCTTTTCAGGGCTTTAAATTAAGTCAGTCCCTTCTTTAGAAAACACGCCCTGTTTCAGAAGAGCCCCAGTTTCCAGACGATCCTCCCCACACCAACTCCTCAGCAAAAATACCCAAAGTGTTCCTCCTCACCTCTCCGGTACCGGGCTAGTAACAGCACTGTGTAAAGGTGGAGAAAAGCATTTTGGAAACAGCTACAGCAGACATTCTGGTTTTTGACTTCCTATGTAATAGTCAAAGTTTCACATACAGAACCACAGAAAGTGTGGCTGCCCCATTCCTGGCAGTGTTCAATGCCAGGTTGGACGGGGCTTGAAGCAACCTGGTCTAGTGGAAGGTGTCCCTGCCCCTGTCAGGGGGCAGGAACTGGATGAACTTTCAGGTCCCTTCCAACACAAGCCATTCTAGGATTCTTTGATAAACTTTGCTGCTCTTCCCCATGCCTTCAGCTTCAAAGGCATCAGAACTGTTACTTCACACTCAGCAGCTGGCACAATACTTGGATATCTCAGGAGAGCCGCGTGCTTATGTTCACTAGCCCACTTAGGATGTCATTTGTTGTCCCTGGATTCAGCAACCCAGTTATCCATAAACATGATAACTGAACTGCCAACCATTGTATGGTCCACCTTTTCCTTTTAGCTGGCCCTTGGCATCTCAGGGTTGTCTTCAGAGGGAAATGGTACATGATCATGATATGAAGAATCTCTTCCTGGACCCGTAACCTCACACAGCTCAGTGCTTTCCTGCCACAAGATGAGGGCTCTGAGAGTTCAAAGTTTCTTGGGATGAACACTGATAAATAGGGCTACGCCAATGTAATGGCCAGCTACATGCAAGAAAGGTCAGCCGAGGTCCTCCAGCTCTCACCATATATAAAATAGGTAACTACACAAGCAGTATAAAAATTTTCAGCAACACTTAACTCAACTTTCAGCCATTCACGTCAGTAATTCTTTCTGCTGTTCCCAGGCTGAATACACCATTTGCCACTGACACGGTTTATGTGACCTTTGTTGAATATCAGCTGACCTAGAGAACAAAGTCAGCTGTTACGAGTGAAAGATCTGAAGTTGGAAAACTAAACTGGTGGAACACCTCAGTTCCAGGTACAGTTGGTTTCAACCACAGTATTTTGCACGGTTTGGGGTCATGTCAGATGTAATAGTGCTTGGGGTAGCAGGTGGAGAAGTTGATTATTCTTCTAGATCCCAGTGGTAATTTTAGCCTGGTGAGGCTTGTATTACGCCTTTTTTTTCTTAAATGGTACTCAAGCCAAGTCTTCATCTCTGATCTGTATTTTGTGTCTTTCAGTATTCCTACATATATTGCTAATCTACACCATCAGTGTTTTTCCCTTCCTGCAGGTAACTCAGAAAAGGGATGATCTGACCCTTCCTACAGCTGACAGAAACCAGTTGAACATGATCCTAAAAGTGGAAGGGAGCTTGGAATCTAATACCTTGGTCCAGAAAAAACATTTTTTTATTCTTTCTCTGTAGTTTTCTCAGTCTGTTTATGAGTACATACTGGCAAGAGTTATGTTACCACCTTGCTGTCTCTTTTTGCTCTGCTCACCTTCTCTTCCATGTTCTTCGGCTTTTAGAGCTTCTCTGCCTTTCTAAGGGCAGCTGGGCAGCATCTTCTCCATCCCTTAGGATACTTGTAGTTGTTTTAAATGAGTTTTTAAGAATTTTATTTTCTTGCCTTTATTTCCTTCTTTTCAGCCTTGCATTATTTCTTCACTGACCTCTGCTTGAGGAACTTGGATTCTTTCTGTCAGTGCTATTTCTGAAGCACCATTACAGAACAGCCCAGCATCCACGAGTAAAACCACAACTGCATCAGCTTCAGACATCCATTATATTCCATTATGTAGTAGCTCCAAAGCATTTATTGTTAGGAGTCAGAGATAGCTGGAATCCAGTATTTTATGTACCACAGGTACATATATTTTTTTTAAACAGATGCAACTTGTTTTTCACTCCCTTAAAAGAACATGCCCCTTCCCCCACCATAACTGCAACAATGTGGTTTCAGGTGGTAAATTGATATGGGTTATCTTTTCTCACCACTCTTTAAACCTGGCATGAACTCAGGGCCCACCTCAGATAAGAATAATAGTTCAGAGCTTTGCACAAGAGACTGTGGAAGTGTCTGAAATGACACCAGTGTTATGGGGTGTATTATTAGTCTCCAACTCCATAATTCAGTATGATTATTTTAGACTTAGCTGGGGGTGTTGAAGGAGTGGGGTGCACAACAGCTGGGAGGACAGGATTCCTACCAAATTGGTGTGATTAGTAGAAAAAAATGCAGGATGCAGTAAGCCTCTGAATCACAGGCCCAATTCTGGAAGAGAGGAATGCTCCCTGGTTAACTCGTGGCTCAGCAGGGCTGCTTGGTCTTGGCTGAGCTGCATAATAAAATTCTAACCCCAGGAATTTCTACCACTTGTTAGTGATGTTGCTAGTTCACTGACGGAGTAGGGCACGACTGCTTTGTTGGAAGTCATGACTTATTAACTTATCTAACACCTATGTTTTTAAGCTGGGGCCTTGGGGTATGTCAGCATACACAGTTGTCTTTCTTTACAGCATGCTTTACCCCGGCAGGGTGTTACTGGACAAGCAAAGAAGAGTTTTAGGATTGTGACCATTAGACAGGCAACCAAAGTGTATTTTTCACTTTCATCTGTCTACCTTTCAGATGGCGTGAATTTTGTCTGCCTTCCAGGTAAAGGCACTTGGAAGAGGAGCAGCATAGACTATTTCACCATCCTGACTTGGTACCTTTCAGCAGGTTATGAAATAAGGGGGAACCGTAATATCTTTGTTTTCATGGAAGAGCCTTTTTAAATCTGCTCTGCTACTTGTCAGAACTAGCATTTGAGATAAGTACTCTTTTTATGTTTCATTTGAGAAAGTCTTGTAGGTTTTGGGGTAAAGAAATACTGCCTTTGTTTAAAGGATAGTGCCTTGGTCCAGCTAGGACCATAGACTGATTGCTTTCTCCCTCCTTCTGCATCACATTTACTTTGCATATAGCAATGCTTCCCAAGGGCTGAGTTTTCCAGGTGTTTCACGGGAAATGTTTGTTGCTTCTGGGATTCTTAATACTGGAGAATAAAAAGTACCTGGATCTCTGCTGCCGAGTTCTCTATTCTACCCAACAGGTTCTTCACTCCTGCACTTGAAAAAGGCAAATAGATGAAGTGCTGGAATTCCAACATTAGCTACTTGCTATCTAAGGGCAGGTTTGTTCTAAAGATTTTCTGATGGGTTCATGAGGATTTTTGTGGGTTGCTCACAAAAGTAGCTTTAGACTAGCCAAACAACTTTTCTTACACTGACTTTTTGGCAGGCTCTCTGGGTATCAAGATTGTTCTGAAGAAACAACTTTTGACTTGAAAAACTGCTTCTCCCATGACTGGATTTTCCTTTGGGGATAAACTAAACACAGAGGTCGGTATTCTTCTCCTTGTATGACTGCTTATAACAGCCTCTTTCAGACATCCCTGTGTTTCAATTTAGGTTAGTCAAATATTGCCGCTCCTGTGAAATAACTTTCCTTCTAGCTTTTTGGATAATTTCTGCCCAGTGACAATATATAATGCTTCCTGGCTGAGTCAGTGTATCTGAGACCTTTTGTACCTGTAAGAGTTAATTAAATTAAGAGTTGATTAAAATTTCAAAGTACAGTCACCACACTGGCTCTTTCCATCTCTTTTCCAAGGAAAGCCTTATATTGGCAGAATCAAAAAACCAAAAACCAATGTATTTTTGCCAAAGAAGCAACTTAAATTTGTGTATTTTATGTCTCTGCACTGCAGAATCCACCTCACAAGTTGTTTTAGGATTCAGAAGTGATGCCGTCCTGTTTAAAGGCCACTGGACTGGAGTATCACGCATGCTGATATTTACTGCTGAAGAACTTGGAACTGGGGGAGAGAACCAAAAAGCTCTATCTCTTTGAACTAAATCATCATAGAATCCTAGAATGGCTTGGGTGGAAGTGACCTCAAAGCTCATCCAGTTCCAAACCCCTGCCATGGGCACAGACACCTTCCACTAGGCCATGTTGCTCCAAGTCCCGTCCAACACTGTCAGGGATGAGGCAGCCACAGCTTCTCTGGGCAACCTCTGCCAGGGCATCACCATCCTCACAGGGAAGAACTTCTTCCCAAGCTCTCATCTCAATCTCGCCTCTGTAAGGTTAAAGCCTTTCCCCCTTGTCCTGTCCCTGTCCAAAGCCCTCTCCAGCTTTCTTGTAGCCCCTTTAGGCACTGGCAGCTGCTGAAAGGTCTCCCAGAGCCTTCTCTTCTCCAGGCTGAACCAGCCCAGCTCTCTCAGCCTGTCTCCAGAGCAGAGCTGCTCCAGTCCTTGCAGCATCTCTGTGGCCTCCTCTGGACTCGCTCCAACAGCTCCACATCCCTCTCGTGTTGGGGGCCCCACTTACAATGCAGACAGTGCAAAGCTGACACAATTCAGCTTTACAGCGCCAGTGGCAGAGCTGAAGGGAATCAAGCTTTGCAACAGATCACAATCATTTAGGTTGGAAAAAACCTTTAAGATTATAAATTCTTTCACAATTCATCATCCCAGACTTCCATAATTGAAGGAAAAAAGTTTACCTTCTAAAAAAGTTATGCCACTTGTACAATTTCATTGTTAAACAGAATTTCTTAGATCTATAAGGCTAGAATATTTAAATAATTAGTTATCATTATTTTATGATTTATTAATTGTAACCATATTCTGAAGAATTGAATCATAATGTTTTTACGCATATTCTAAAGATGTTCAGTTGATCTTGATACAGCTGACTTCTGCCATTTTCCTACCTTTTCTATAACAGATATTCAGAAATACCAAGAGGAGAAGACAGAAAAAAAAAAAATCAATACCAAAATCACATATTTCTGAAATTTTTCTTCTTTACTCTGCAAATCTCACAACTCTAACTGGACAAAAAAAAAAAAAAACCAAAACAAAAAAAAAAAAAACCACCACAGAAACCAAAACACTAAAGAACAAACAAACAAAAAACCTGCACGAAAAAAATGGAAAAATTAACAGAAAGAAATAGGCTATTATCACAGCCTGACCTCAGACTTCAGACATACCTAAATGCACACATCACAAGTGAAGAAGTCACACATCACTACCACTACTTCCATTTTGTTTCTTAATTTCATAAATTCTTTTAATGAGAAATTGATGTTCAACCATTAGAATGCATGGGCCCATGATACTGCTACAAAGCCCCAAGTTTCACTTCCCAGTACATTGATTAAAAAAAAAGGCGATAAAAAAAAGTTGTCAACTTCAAATCAGATATACCAATCTCACAAACTGTTTTACATTGAAAAAGCTGCTCTCAGTGTTACTCCCTTTCGCAGGAGTTTAGCAGAACAGCGACAGAAAATAACTCCTCACATGAGATGCTATCAACTGACATGAAAACTATAGAGAAAATGCGTGTCTCTCCACCTCAGAGCACCACAGCTCATCAATCAGTACCTGAGCAAGCCGGACTTGGTCAGGGCAAGACTGTCTGCAAATCAGAACAAGGTGAAAACTGTTTACTGAATCTACTTGGGGGATTTATTTACGTGTTTGTCTAAATGAATGCCTGTGTAACAACATAAATTCAAGTAAGCAGGCATATCTCCAAACAGAGCAACCCCCTCTCTGCACTGGTTCTGGACCCTTGGAAACCAGGACGGAAAAAAAATAAAAAGGGGATGGAAATCAATTATTTACAGGCTTATCAGATACCAATTAGGTATTACACAGCATGTGCAAGCACTGGAAACCCTCAGCTCCCACAGAATATCCCTTAACCTTCCTTTCAGCCACATCCAGACACACCTGACATTACTGGATGGTCACAGCACAGATGAGGGCACACAGACAACCATGCCATTAAAGCAGAGCGCTTCACAGACAGGCCTTCTATCAGTATCTGGAAACTATCAAAGCACACGAGTGAAAGGCTTTTCAAAGAGCAATCACACTCACCATATGCTGAAGAGAAGTGGAAAGTTAGCAAGGAGAAACAAGCAAGGGAGAGAGGGGCAGATTACTTGTTACTGATGTAAAGACTGCTAAACAACCAATACCTCTGACCTTTATTTTTCTTTTTCAGAGCGAAACAAAGCTATTTTTAAGTTTGGGATACAGTGCACTTCTGTACGAAAGCTAAATGAAGATTTAAAATAACCTATGGTATGGACAAAGCCAGATTAGCTCCCTGGCCACTCATCTCAAAGTACTCTTTCCTCCCTCTCCTAGAAAAATACTCATCACCTAAGGGAGCATCGACCAGTATCTGTGGGCAACAGGCTGCACATCCCAGAACAACTGTGAAACACTGCTGAAGAAGGATACCAACTCAACTTGGTTGCCCATTTCTTCGCAACCTACCTCTTCTGCCCTTCTGGGTCTCCTCTTCCCCACAGAAAGCACTGCTAGAATCAGGAACCTGCACACACTCAGGGTTGGCCAGCGGGATGATCCCCCAGTCACACCCTATCACAAACCACCACATGGCTGGGGGAGGTAAAACAGATCAAGAAACCAAAACTGTGGCCAGGAACAAGCACTGCCACCCATGAAACAATTCACATTGTCTCAGCATGAAGAGGACAATAAAGACGAATTGTACTCCTGAGTCACAACAGTAAGTTGCAGGTTGACTGCCCTACCCTGATGAGTCTTACACTGCTCCTGTTTACCAAGCAGAGATCATCTCATGGGAAAACAGAAGCTGACAGATGTGCTGACAAAGTAAGTGACCAGAAACACGTATTTGAGAGAAGATGAGTCCAGTGCCTAAAATATAGCTAAGGTTGAACTTGTCAACACCACTGTTTACACAAGCAGCAGTTATTTTTGGCAGCTCATGAACAAAAGAGTCATGTACATTTCTGCAAGTGCTCACCCAAGGAATGCTGGAAGCAAGCAACCTACAGAACCAGGGAGATCTGGACCATATCTCCAGGTCCAGAGAGGTCTGGACCTGGAGACTTTCCAACCTTCAACCTCATGAAGTTAAAGGGGCCAAGTGCAGGGTCCTGCAGGTGGGTAAGGGCAACCCCTGGTATCAATACAGGCTGAAGGATGGAGGGATTGACAGTAGCCCTGAGGAGAAGGACTTGGGGTACTGGGGGATGAAAGACTGGACATGAGTGGGCAACATGTGATTGCAGCCCAGAAGGCCAATCGTGTCTTGGGCTGCATCCAGAGGAGCGTGGCCAGCAGGTCAAGGGAAGCGATTCTTCCCCTCTACTTTGCTCTGGTGAGACCCTACCTGGAGTCCTGTGTCCAGCTCTGGAGTCCTCAGTACAAGAAAGACATGGACCTGTTGGTCAGGTTCCAGAGAAGGGCCACAAAATGATCACATGGATGGAGCACCTCTGCTATGAGGAACGGCTGAGTTGGGGTTGCTCAGTCTGCTGAAGAGAAGACTCTAGGGAAACCTTATTGTGGCCTTTCAGTTCTTAAAAGGGGCCTATAAAAAAGATGGAGAGATTTTTTAACATGGCCTGTTGTGATAAGATATGGGGTGATGATTTTAAACTAAAAGAAGGGGGATTCAGGCTTGACGCGAGGAAGAAATTCTTTACAATAAGGGTGGCAAAATCCTGGCCCAGGATGCCCAGAGAGATGGTGGATGCCCCATCCCTGCAGATATTTAAGCCTAGGTTGGCCGGAGCTCTAAGCAACCTAGTCTAGTTGCAGATGTCCCTTCTCATTGCAGGGGGCTGCAATAGATAAGCTTTGAAGGTCCCTTCCAACCCAAACTGTTCTATGATTCTATGCTTCCTTCTTCACCCTTCTGCCCAAAGCATAAGTAACTATGAAAGTTATGTCAGGCAGTCTGGGGCTTTGCTCAGGCACATTTGAAGATGGAGATGCCACAGCTTCTCTAGGTATCCTGTTTTGGTGCTTAACCATTTTCACAAGGAAAATTCCCCATTCAGTGTTAGGACCACTGTTGTTTAATATCTTCACTGATGATCTGGAAAAGGGGATTGAGTGCACCCTCAGTAAATTAGTGGACAACACCAAGTTGGGTGGGAGTATTGATCTGCTGGAGGATAGGAAAGCTCTGCAGAGGGATTTGGACAAGCTGGATCAACCAGCTGTGGCCAAAGGTATGAGTTTCAACAAGGCAAAGTGCCAGGTCCTGCACTTGAGCCATAACCACCCCATGCAATGCTCCAAGCTTGGGGAAGAGTGGCTGGAAAGCTGCTCGTGGAAAAGGACCTGGGGGTGCTGAGTGACAGGGCTGAATATGAGCCAACTTGTGCCCAGGCAGCCAAGAAGGCCAAAAGCATCCTGGCCTGTATCAGCACCAGTGTGACCAGCAGGACGAGGGCAGTGATCATCTCCCTGTACTGGGCACTGGTGAGGCCGCAACTCAAATCCTGTGTTCAGTTCTGGGACCCTCACTACATGAGAGATATTGAGGTGCTGGAGCGGGTCCAGAGATGGGCAGCGGAGCTGGGGAAGAGCCTGGCACACAAGCCTGAAGGGGAACAGCTGAGGGACCTGAAGGGGTTTAGTCAAGAATAGAAGGCTCAGGCGGGACCTTATTGCTCTCTACAACTACCTGACAGGAGGATGGAGCCAGCATGTGGCTGGTCTCTCCTCCCAAGGACCAAGAGACAGGAAAGAGGGAACAGCCCAAAGCTGCACCAAGGGACATTTAGACTGGATAATAGCAACAGTTTCTACTCCAAAGGGTGTTCAGGCATTGGAACAGGCTGCCCAGGGCAGTGGTTCAGTCACCATCCAAAGTGTTCACAAACCATGCAGAGGAGCCCTTAGTGACATGGTTTAGCAGTGGCCTTGGCAGCTCTGGAGTAAAGGTTTGACTCGATGATCTTAAAGGTCCTTTCCAACCTAAGTGATTCTAGGTTCTGTGATTCTAGGTTCTATAATTCTAACATCTCTTGTCAGGTTGTAAAAACTCATTATGCCAGCTTCAAGATTCCCGCATCTCCAGTAAAAGCCACTGGGAGCTTCTATCCCATCTCTAACCTGCAGCCTTAGTTTCAGTTGTTTTTTAACAGAATAAACTGTCAGCATCCAAACAGAGCACAGAGTGCTACACTAACAATTATTAGCACAGAAAGAGGACAGCTTTGAGCAAATTCAACCAGAACTCCTCAAAGCACACTTCCTGAAATCCACTGCACCTATGAATTTTTTGAGATCCTTGTTTCAAACCCCAATCGCTCACATTTTAAACTTAAATATGAAAAGCTGTCACAAACTCCAGCAAGAGGAATGCAGTAAATAACACCTCACTACGCTGTACAGCAGAAACAGAATAACAAGCTGTAGAACAGAGATTTCACATCTGAAGTACCCCTTTTGTAAAATTGCTCATAAAGACTCTTCTTCTCTCCCCTTACTAACAGGCTTCCAGTTGAGTTCTCAGGGGTATGCTTTGCCACCTGGGCCACTTAAAACTTCATTTCCTCCAATCCCAACTTTAGATTTCTGGACTTTCATTCCTTTAAACTGAAGCCACCATGGCGTAATAAACACTGGAGAGCTTTTTAAGAAGAGATGTCTCTGCTGCAGTTCACTATTACAACACAGAAAGCCTCCAACAAGCACACTTCAAACTATTAAAGATGAGACACTTAAGAGCAGCTTCTTGAGTGGCAGACAGGCAGCAGCTACAGTATCAATCCACAATTCCAAATTCCAGTGCCACAGTGGGACTGGAAATTGGAGCGCGCTCCACCAGCAAAAGAGAAACAAAGCACAGGAAGGGCTGAGACATAAGCTGAGCTCTCAAAGGCTCCCCACTGCCCGCCTTCAGATCACTGTTCACATTCATATTGCTGTAGTGTTAGTACACACAGTTCCCCATCTTTGAAAGTATTCTCGGAAGGTAATTGTAACTACAGAATACAGCAAAAAACCCAATGGACTAATAATATAGTCAACTCAGATCTTGGGAAACAGGCAGAAAATTCCATTATCACTCTGTAAGACTGATCTAGAATAATTCTAGGTCAGTGACCTGTCATAATGCGGTTTCTTTGGAAAACTGTCCCTGTAAATTATTTCAATCTCAGCAATCACATAAACTAATCAAGTGTAGGGTTTCGAAAAAGACAAGCAGTTAATCACTAAGTCAGTGAAGTGAAAGAATACAGATGGTCTTTTCCCTGCATCTGTAATGCATTCAGCCCAGCATCCACCTCTGCACAGATAACCTAATAATCATTACAGACCTAAATGCAGCATGATACAAGATCCTTTGCAAGTCCCTTTACAAATAGACCACTTCTCAATTCAACAGCAAAACATTTCAACAGTAAGAACTTATGACCTTAATTCAGTTTTTAGTAAGGATGTTTGCTGTCCTTCCCTACAACCCTGTCATAGCTTAAGCTTAGCCAGTAACTCAGAACCACACAGCTGTTACTCACTCCCTGCTTTTCCCCCTCCACTGGGATGGGGAGGAGAACCAAAAGAATGTAAACCCCATGGGCTGAGGTAAGAACAGCCCAATAACTAAATTACAATACAAAACTACTACTACCACTACTAATAATGATAAGGGAAATAACCAGGGGAGAGAACATAAAAGTTAAAAGGGAAGAGAAATAAAATACCTCCAATAAGCAGCAGTGATGCACAATACAATTGCTCACCACCCACCAACAGATAGCCAGGCCAACCCAAGCAGCGATCAGTCCCTTCTGGGTGACTCCCCCAACCCCTCCTCACTGGCAGAGTGTAAGAGACTGAAAAGTCCTTGATCACAGTAAACATTTCTGAGCAACAACTGAAATACTGGTTTGTTATCAGCACTGTTCCCAGACTGAAGCTGAAACAGAGCACTGCACCAGCTACTAAGAAGGAGAAAAATAACTGTTACAGATGAACCCAGGACAGACCCCTAAACCAGCTGGAGTTCAAATGCTATTCTTGAGGGACTGGATTAATTAATTGCACTTCATACCTTCCCCTCTTGGGCTTTCCCTTTCCAGGACAGTTAAGTCTGCGATGTTCATCCTTTAGCAACAAAAAATGCCAAACACATGAAAAGCAGGCTGATACCTTTATAATGATTAAAAATTTGATCTGCAGCAACAGTACTAACTCTGCCCTTGTCAGAAATGCCCCTTTATTGCTTTCCCAACTTCCTTAATATTGCTTTAAAGGAATTCTACATACATCCTCAGTTACATATTGGATCAAAATACTGCCCCACAGAGTGACCACAAGACTGGATGTGATCCAAACCCCACTGCCAGCTCAGCTCCCTGAGGTGCCACCTCGCAGTGGATGGCTGCTTCTAATGTTACCGAGAGGATCTGCTGCTCCGGCAGTTCTTCCACTTGCTCCTGGTCAAGTAGTAGAGACTGACAGGGCAAACGCAGCCTCAACAACAGCCTACAATATTAAATAATACCACAAAAAGCAGGACTGAGGCAGGAAAAATATTCTCAGTTTTAGCACTGGTTACAGCACAGTCCCCCAAGCTTCCACAGTGTCATCTGTCATGCTGCTCTGTGGTGCAATCTATTCTGAGCTAAGGCCCTTTGACTTGAGGTCAAATTCAGGGCCTAGGTTGGAGATTACAGAATTAGCACAGATTCCAACTTACACTTACAATCACTCTATTTCCCTTCTTTGAATATCCTCCTTGATCACGCATACAGGGTTTATAAAAAACAGTCTTAGAAGTTCTCCTTCCAGAGCTCAAGTACTGCGATGAGTACTCTTCACTCCACCATCTCTCTAACAGACCAAAATTAAGGTCAAGGTTCCTCCCTATTTCACTCAACTTCTGAAGCATAATTCCAGAAATACAAGTGACCAGATCTAGCTAGCAAGAGGAAAAACAATATCAATTCAACCCGCACCAGAGACTCAAGGTTTCCTAAATTTTTAAAACTGCCCATATGAAACAGCACAGAAAAGCAGCTGTGTAAGTGCCTCTGCCTCCAGCACATTCTACCACCTTTACATCTATTAGCCAAAAGAATCCAACCGCCACGTGATATACCTGCCTGTTCCACCCTGCAACCACAGGACCTCCAGCCCTTCCAGAAAGGAGGTCAGAGTGCAGCAGAACTGTTAAACTCACATCACCAACCACTGAACTGGAATGAAGCACTTACCCATCTCTACCTTTACTGACGATCTTCACTTCAAAATAATAAATGCCACAGGCTGCAGGTATAGGGTGTGTAGCCCTGACTGAGGCAGCATCTTTGTGATTCTTACCATGACCTAGGAAAGAACAGAAATGTAAATCCCGATGGGAGCTGAACTCTGCCACATTTTGGTCTGAAACACCACTACCAGAACACAGCAGGGACCTATTTCTACATGCATCCAATAATTTAAAGCCCTCTTTTCAGAGAGCTAAAATATACAACCCTGTACTGACACCGCAAACCATCCCCTCAGTATGAGCACTGTATTTTTTCCCTTGTTTACACTGTGAAGTAACTAAGAAAGACTCACAGTAGCACCTAATTTGTAATACTTTAATTTGAAGACTAACGTACACCAACAGAAGTCAAAAATGATCACAAAATAGGGGAATGACATTAGTGTTTACTAACCAGGCAGGAAAAAGAATAATCAGCTCTCTGCTGGGTGGGTAGAGAAAACCGCCTCCACTGGCAAGCAAGGAAAACACCAGTGTGATTCCCCTAGTCCTACAAGTCCGCAGGCATCCCTTTTGTGTAAACTCACGGAGCCAAAGCCCCAGCTCTGCTGCACATCGACGCCATCCGGCTCCTTGGCCAGGCTTTAGGCAGGATGACAGAGTAAACACACGACTTGGCTATACTGAGGTGCTCGGGCCCGGGTGGGCGAAACCGAGAAGCGTTCTAGAAGGCAGCACACTCCGCCAGGGTAAGAGCTTTCGGCTCCCGACCGCTTCCACTGCTCGAGCCCACAGAAACACACGGCACCCCGTGCCAGCAGCCCGCCCAGCGGCCGGAGCTCTGCAGACCCCGCTCCCCACACTACCCCCAGCCGAGTCGCCCCTTCCCCCGGGGGCTACCAGACCCGCTGCCTCCCCAGCGTAGACCTGGGTGCCGGCCGGGCAAAGGCCGCTGCACTCCAGGCACAGTCCGAAGCCGAAACCGGCGCCGCCGCCCCAGCCCAGCACCTTTGTAGTGGACGCGCAGGTTGCCCTGCGAGAGGCCGATGTAGTTGTACTTGTCCTTGGGACTCCAGGAGCGCGGCAGCGGCGTCTCCTCCTGGTTGACGGCGGGGTAAAGCCTGCGGAGGCGCCGGGTGAGCTCCTGCTCTTCGGGCGGGCTGGGCAGAGCCGCATCCCCTCCGTGCGGGACGCCCGCGCCCGCCTCAGCCATCTTGGGTCTGCTTTGTGTCAGCGGGCGGGGAGCGCAGCCCTACTCCGGCCGCCGGCCAATGAGCTATGAGCGCAGCCACAATGGCGCCGCGCTGCCCCATGGGAAGCGGAGTCCGCTCCGGCCCCGCCTGCGCACTTCCCCTGCTCTCCGGGACTACAGCTCCCGGCAGGCTAGGCGCGCGAAACCCCGCCCTTCTCGGCGCGCTGCACGCTGGGAAGCGTCTCGGAGAGCGCCGCGGGCCGCCGGACTTCTGCTCCCATCGTGCTCCGAGGCAGCGCGGTGCTCAGGGGCCTCCTCACGCCTGCCTCTGTCCCCCCGCCGCCTGCGCACAAGAGCCGGCGCCGACCGCACGGGCAGCGGAGCCGGCAGCGCCGTGCCGGCTGCCTCGCCCCGGGGCCGACCGTTCCGCAGAGCCCGCCTCCTGCTAGGGTGGTGCCCGGCAGCGTCCGTGTTGCTGCCGCTGGCGCTCGGCACCAGCGCGTCAGGCGTCGCCTGGGCAGCTATGACGGTGAGACGGGGTCCTGGCAGAGGAATCGTCTCCATGGGGACGCGTGTAAACAGCGGGTGCGCGGCCATGACGGCGGGCAGGTTCGGGCCGGGCCTGAGGGAGGGAGGGAGAGAGGGAAGGAAGGAGGAGAGGGAAAGGAAAGGGAAAGGAAAGGAAAGGAAGAAGGACAGAAGGAAGGGGGGAACGAAGGAAGCGAGGGACGGGGCCTGAGCGCCACAGGGAGAGCCGAGCGGAACCCTTCTGTTCCTTCCTACGGTGCTGTGGTGCCGCCCCGCCCTGCGCCCCGGTAGCTGTTGTCAGGCATGGCTTCTAGTCGCTGCTTTTCCGTGCTCCGTGTAGCCAGGCGCACAGCACAGGTTTCCGCGGCTCCTCGTGCGGGTGTAACTGTGCCGTGAAAGTTGTGCCGGGTACGAGCTTCTCTGTGCCGTTGTGCTGATCACCAAGCAAGTTCCAGCTATTACCCTGGGTTAGTGTTCCACTGAGGTGATGACTGAAAGCAGCTTATAAAGAGGTCTGATAAGCCATGGCAGCAGTACAAGGTAAACAGCGGGAGGATATGGCTGGGAGGAGGAGGTGCTCTGGCTTTTCAAGAGCACTGAGCTGCTAGATCAGCTCACAGTGTCTGAGGGAATCTCACCCAAAGGTGGGGTTCCTTGGGCAAGCTGACCCAGTGTTTGGGGTTTCTGCCTCCATCCTCACTGCCAGCTGCAGAATCATACAAGGGATCTTGTGTCTTAGATTTTTAGGCAGCCTAAACCTGCAGTCCGTTAGCAAACTGAAACAGCTCAGAGAGTTGTCCAACATACAGTAGAGCTATGTAGGCACCAGGAGCCCATTGCAGTGGAGGTAAAACAGGACCTCCCCACCCAGCTGCACTGGGTAGCACAGTGGCTGCCCTGTTACCACATTTCAGAGAGCTGCAGCTTGAGGCTGCAATTTTGTACATAAAGGTGGGAGATCCAGCAGCCCACCAGATGCAGTCTCCCAGGGCAATGCTGTGCCAGCCCTTGGTGGGAAGTGAGGGCAGTTTGTCCTGTGCCCTCCTACCAGGGTGAGAACTGCTAAAGGTACAACAGCTGCTTCCCCCTGAGGGTGAAGCCAGGCTGGCAGCTAAGCCAGTGCTCAGAGATCAAGCTGAGTGTGGTCATCTTGTTCAGTGCAGCACCTGCAAATTCACTGGAATCTCAAGGCTGCTTTTCTGTACCACAGCCACACTCATTTTCCCTATAATACACATGCAATTGTATGTTTAGTTCTCAAAGCCTTCCACCTATACATGCCATTTCTTAGAGTTTCTACTCTAAGAAAGAGAGTTCTTGGCTGTATTTGCCCCATAGTTCCTACTGGCTGTCAGGCTATCTGTGCCATGGCATGACTGCCACCCCAGGGAACTGGCTTTGCAAGCACTTCTGGGACCCCAAATCCTGGTTCTTGACTCATGGGTGACAGGTTCTCTAGTGCTGTTTTGCATCTCTCATCTTCAGAAGGGATGCAATTCATGGATGTTCTCATTGGGGCAGTGAGGACAGTACCAATTGGTGTGCTGGTCACTAGATGGCAAACCCCGAAGTTCAGTTGCACTACAGATCTTTCCAGCAGTCCCACCTGGTACGTTATGCTGTTGGATATTTTCATCCATTAGGCGCTAGATAATTGGCTGCTTACCTTAGGTATACGTGAGCCAGGCACTCCATCTCCACTGTATATTCAGTTAATTCTGTATATTTTAAAAAGTTTTTCTTGCAGGACTTCTTTCACATATTCTTTCTCTATTTTGAAAAGTTTCTTTCACAGGACTGCTCCTGAATCTTCCTCAAAGACTCCAGATTGCCAGACGTGCACCAACAGTCTGATATACGTCCTGTCTGAGGAACAGAAGAATCCAGTGAGTTGAAGAATTCCAGTGAAACATCCAAACTTTAGTTAACTTGGGCACCTTTAAATCTTGCTGGAAGCTCATGAACCATCCCAAACTATTAGGAAGTTGAGCAGATTCTAATCACTTAAATCTTTCTTCAAATATATATATATATAAAATCTTTACATGCCAGCTAACTCTTCGATTTCAGTCAGATGTCATCTTTGTGAATTAACTACTGCACATTTAAGGGTGGAGGAAAGAGGAGAGGAATATAAATGTTCTTGGCTGTGACTTTATGAGGGGACATACATGTAAAACACTGAAGCCAGAATTCAACCCCTGTAGTTTAAAAAAATTAAAAATAAAGAGAAACCCCATGCTGTTTAATCATAGGCTAACAGCATCCTGCAGGAACATCTGCTCTCTGGTATTTATCAGTCTTACTAAATAAAATAAACTAGCATGAGAAAAATATATATCCAAATTATGAGAAAATGAATTCTGGGAATATATAGACCAACAAACAAATGGGATGTTAAGGTCTATAAAAGTCACATATTATTGATATTGGGTTTGGGTAGGGTTTTTTCATTAGTGTTTTGGTTGTATTTCAAGGATGTGCCACTTCTGTGGCAAGTTGTTTGTGCTACATTAGCACAAGAACTTTGAGTATTATTTTGTTCCTGGAGCTGAGATGTTCCGTAAGCACAGTCCTCATTGTACAGAAGATTTTCAACTTACTGTAAATTGGAATCTTACTGTTTCTCCAGTGTAATCTTCCTGCTTCTTGCACTGGAATTAGGAAATTTAAAATTCTGAGGCTTTACATTCAACCATTTGAAGGCTTGGTCAGCCTGAAGTTTAGGTTTTGAAAGTCAAACCCTCCTGTCTGCCCATGGTTAATTTTTTGTAAATTTTACAGACAGAATAGGGAGGGATTTGTATTGGTTAATTACCTACTAATTATTTGGTTTTAATAATGGGAGAGCAACTTTTTAATAAAAGCAAAAAGGGACAGGACAAGGGGGAATGGCTTTAAACTGACAGAGGGGAGACTGAGATGAGATTTTAAGCAGAAGTTCTCCCCTGTGAGGGTACTGAGGCCCTGGCACAGGTTGC
The DNA here is from genome assembly GCA_028858755.1 of Ara ararauna. Lineage (NCBI taxonomy): Eukaryota > Metazoa > Chordata > Aves > Psittaciformes > Psittacidae > Ara > Ara ararauna. The sequence goes on along the minus strand of CM054410.1, from coordinate 69,988,243 downwards.
CCAGAGAAGCTATGGCTGCCCCATCCCTGGCAGTGTTCAAGACCAGGCTGGATGGGGCTTGGAGCAACCTGGTCTAGTGGAAGGTGTCTCTGCCTGTGGCAGTGGGTTGGAACTGGATGAGCTTTAAGGTCCCTTCCAACTCAAACCAGACTGGGATTCTACGAATGAACAAAGTAGACAATAGAGTAATCCTCCATACCTGGCTTTCCCCCATCCCCACACACACCCCACACATCCCCCCACCCGCAAAGAAACACTGACAAAGTTCCACAATAGAAATGAACAGACTCTTAACAACAAAATTTTGCTTTCAGAAGAGATTGCAGCTTCTGAAGTAAAATTGATTCATCGAGGTCTTTTTATGGTTCCTCAGACCTTACCTTCACTACGTTCTACACTGATGCAAATCAGCTGTTTTATGTAGGATCACCAACCTGCCTTTAAAACTCATAGTCCGCATGAGTTAACCTAGCTCAGTGTGCCCTTCCTGTGGGGGGGACACTTTAGTGCAAAACTCCCCACTGCAAACAAGAGCAGAGTGAAACCTGCTAGCTTGGGTTTCATCAGGATTATTGCAAAATTCTGGTTGGTTGTGTGATGCTTTATTTTCCACTTGTCCCAGTGTAGACCAAGAATCATTTTGCACCCAAAGATGTGAACACTTTCCCATAATCACATAATCCAGGCAGCATGAACAGCAGCTACCAGGGATTGTTCAGAGGTGTGTAACGAATGGTTTCTAGTCTGGGGAGATGATTTCTTCAAAGAACAAAAACATTTACTTGGTTTTTAGGTGTGGTCAGTCCTGTCTCAGAAGAGTTTCAGGGTTCAGCCCTTGTCTTTCATAGGCAGTTGTACTGATTCTGGATTTTGGCTCTTTGTGGTGAGTTTGTAGTGCCAGCTGCAGCAAAAAGATTCTCTCAATCATTCAGCTTTCGACTAAAGGCCCTTGGGCCATATGGCCTGCATTTGCAGCTGGACAGACAGTGCTAAGGAATCACAAACCCTGCTGCACCCCAAAGGAGAGACAGTCTAGGTAAGCTCAGCCTGTACTACTGGTTGAGTTACCAGAATTGCTGAAAGGTTTCTGAAAACTAAGACCTTACAAAGCAGAACCTCCTCCAGTGTTAGAGGGAACAATGGTGTTGGGTTACCCCACAAGCGTTCAGCATAATAGAGAAGAGATTGTTGATTCTGACTAGTAGCTCTGTAGGAGATGTCAAGTATTAACGTAATAGTGAGTTGTGCTGTCATTTAGTGATTCATTGGCCGACATCATACAGGATTCTGTCAGGGCCCTGAGTGCACCAACAGGCTCTGTGAGCTCTTCTCCAGCCCTAGGCTCTTAGGTGTCTGGGCTCAAGACTGACTTTGATGCAGCACAGCTGGATAACCTGAGGTCAGGTGCTGTGGAAAAAGCTGTGAGAAAGAGATTTGAGAAGCCTTCATTCAGGTGCGCTCACCATTGGTTCTTGCTGGAGCTATGGTGTAGCCATGTGTCTCATATCTCACTGCCTTGCTTATTTGACATTACCCTGCTTATTTGACATTACCCTGCTTATTTGACATCCCAGGTGACATCACACCTTCCTCATCACTGCAGACTTGCCTGACCATCACTGAACTACAGGTGACCCAGGCTATCATCAAGTGACCTGCTCTGCTCTTCTTGTTCAAGTCCTGTGGCATTGTGCCCTGCTCCCTGATTTCCTTGCTGTCACCTTGTGAGGTCCCAGCTCCCCTTGAGCGGAGTCATCCAAACTCTCAGGAGTAAGGGGAAAAGTTGTAAAGCCTGTTGGTGCACTCAGGGCTTTGACAGACAGCAGGACACCTCTGTGGATGATGTAATAAGGGTAGTTGAGCTTTTCAGTTTTAATTCTAGCTGGTTGTAACATGAAATATGCAGAGAAGACTGTCTCATTCCTGAAAGTGCTCAAGGCCAGGTTGGATGGGACTTGGAGCAACCTGATCTAGTTGAAGGTATCCCTGACTGTGGCAGGGGCTTGGAACTAGATGAGTTTAACTCATAAATATTATACAATAATCATATGATAATATGATAATAAAATTGAGCAAAAGGACACTTAGACTAGAACCTTCTGAGGTTCCTGAGGAATCCAGAACCACCTGAAACTTAGTATATTTTCAGTTCTCTCTTCAAACGGCTGTTTTCCTTGACCCAATAAACACACAATTACTATTTATGCTCTTCTGATACAGAGATCCCACTCACCTGGCTTTTTATACCAAAACCCATTATGAAGTTCTTAAACCAAGAGGTGGTAATAGCAGGACATCTTGAATAGCTTCCTGCTCCATCAAGGAATTTGAAATTGTCCGTTGTATGCTATAATTCTCCCTTACTCAAGAGTAAAAAAAAAAAAAAGCCACCAAACAAAACTACAGTAAAAAAAAGGGGGGGGGGAGGGTAGTAGGAAGAAAATCAAGATCCTTGAGCTGATTTATTATGAATTCATTCTTATGTATAGGACGCACTTGAGTTCATGTGTCCATTCTTTCCCTGTGTCTCTGCAGCAATAAACAGGCCCTTCTTAGCATTCCAAAGCCGCCATACTTGGAGCAAATGGAGTCCTACTTAAAGAAGGAGCTGCAGGCTCTTGACTGGACTAAAGAGAATGCTCAGGAACTAAAGTTACAGGTCTGATACAAGGTTCTCTTCACTTGAAATGAAGCGTTGAGATGGGTACTTAAATTTGCTATCCAAAGGAAAAAGGAGAAGTAGGCACCTATGGGTAGTATTGAATAAGTGGATTTGCAGCTCCGACTAGAGAACTCGCACAGGATTCAGTTTGTCTATGTATTGGGCTGCTGCTGATTGCATGTCATTGGATTGTTCACATCTTCTCATGTATTCCACATCATCTATAACAGTTTCCATTTTCAAATCAAAGCCCAAGTCTTCAAAAGACATGATAATCTTAAGTGGATGTGAAACAGAATTTACACACTAAACTCCTGGAGATTCCTGCCTAAATCCATCAAGCAGCAAGGGTGCAGGTTCCTGAATTTTCAACACAAAACCTCTCCTTTCTGAAGTTCGGTTTCTGCGTGTGACAAAAAGATGCTTTCTCTTGCCTGAACCTAATCAGGATCCCCAACATTCTTAATTCTAATGGGCGTGATCCTGAGAGGTTTGTTGTGAGTGTTTTGAGGACACACCTCATGAAGACATTGAGACTCACCACCGTAATTTAAAACACTGATAGGAGTGGGTACTCCTGCTTTTGTTATATCCTGACCTTAGAGCATTTATGCAGACCATGGGAAGTTTGCATTAGATTTTCTCTGCATTAATTCATTCAAATTCTCATTCCAAAGGAATCCTGTAGTGATGGGAAAAGTGGTAGATGGAAGGAAGCAAAGTGTGTAATGGCAAGAGAAAGTAGAGGTTTCATAAATGTGTTTATGCTTTGGAGTATTTTTTTTTACTGTCTTACATAAGACGTTTTCATTTTGTTGTTTTTAATAATGAGAACATTACTTACTGCTAGTGAAGTCTTTGCATGGCCCAGATACAACCCGGAAGTTTGACTATCCTCTCCAAGCAAGTTTTATTCTGCTGAGGAGGTCATCTGCAGAGAGACCTTCTCCATTCTGCCATTGAGCTTCACAAAATAGGCAACAAAAGCAGCAATAGGGTCTTGTTTCTTACCTTTACAAACATATTGTTACATCCATATTGTAACCTGAATTCCAGTCAGCTCCATCTTATGCTTATCTTTTCATTTTGGAGCTGTGCCCTGACAGACTTGATCAAAGCTTCTCTTTCTTTGCTCTCCATCATACTGTGGTGCCCATCAACAGCAGAGAGAACTCCACCTTCATGCAAGGATTTGAGATGGCAGACCAGAGATGGAGAGGCAACATGCATTGTGTTAGCAGTATTTTTTGTAATTATCTTTACTGTCATTAGATGCCATTTACATCAGACAAAACAGCTATCTCTAAATTTTGACAAATGGGCTACTGAATGTTTTCTCAAGCTGTTTTCTTCTTTTAGCCCTACAGAGAGGTCTTTGAATTCTTCATAGACAGCTTCAAGACCTATAAGCCCCTGCTGTCTGCTATAAGGAATGAATATGAAGTTACTTTGGGTAAGCTTTCTCAACATAAAAAGGACATGGAACTGTTGGAAAAAGACCAGAGGAGGGCCACAAGGACAATCAGGGGCTGGAGCACCTTCCGTGTGAAGACAGGCTGAGAAAGTTGGGGCTGTTCAGCCTGGAGAAGAGAAGGCTGCGTGGAGACATCATAGCAGCCTTCCAGTATCCGAAGGGGGCCTATGAGGATGCTGGGGGGGAGGGGGGAACTCTTCATTAGGGACTGTAGCAGTAGGACAAGGGGTAACAGGTTAAAACTTAAACAGGGGAAGTTTAGATTGGATATAAGGAGGAAGTTCTTTGCTGTGAGGGCAGTGAGGCACTGGAATGGGTTGCCCAGGGAAGCTGTGAATGCTCCATCCCTGGTGGTGTTCAAGTCCAGGTTGCACAGAGCCTTGGGCGACATGGTTTAGCGTGAGGTGTCCCTGCCTCTGGCAGAGGGGTTGTAACTGAGGATCTTAAGCTCCTTTCAAACCCTAACTATTCTATGATTCTATAAGCTTTTGGACTTGGACCTGTGGGGAAAAAACACTCATGGAGATGTTCTTACAGAGCTTAGTTGTGTTAGATACATACATAGGATGAGCAGCCTAAACAGAAGTCAACTGGTAAAACCTTCTTTCTGGTCCATTAGGTCAGTTTCTTTCATAAATAAGGTGTTGTTGGAAGCCTTTTTTTCCTATAATATTTTAGATTATTAGGTTTAAGTAGTTTAGGTATTTTAAATCTTCATCACATACACAGTTCAGACAACAGCAGTGTATCAAGATTTTCTGGGACAATCACAGTTCTGGTGGGGTGTATCATACTAATATATTTGGAGGCACTTGCACTTGAAGCTTGAATTACTCCTGAAGGCAGGGCAGAGAACTGAACAGGCCATTCTTAGTGAGCTTTAAACTTTGATTGGCATTCAGATGCCACGGTCATACCAGGACTTTGTAAACCATCACAGAGGGCTAGAAATAGACTGTAACCAGCAGCTCATTTCATACAGGGCACTGAGCAGCTATCAAATGTCAGCAGTCTTCTACTGGGACAAACTCTTAAAGGATATATATTGTTTATCACAGTACTTGTTACCTGGACTATCCAAATCATGGACTCTCATTACAGACAACTGTTCTTTGCACCTTCAACCAGGTGAAGAAGTCCGTTTTAATCACTCTCTAAAATTTTTTTTTTCAAATCACTTTTATCAGTTTCCTTCCAGAATTCTTTACTAAACATTTATTTGTTTCAGCTCCCAGAGAGATTACCAGGGCCCATGCTGTAGGTGATATCGTACTGCCTTCTGAAGGTTTTTGGTTTGTTTTTTATTTGGTTATTTTTGGGGGGGTTGGGTTATCTTTTTTATGCATTTTGCTTGGATGTGATAGTTCCCTTTTTTCTTTGAAGTCTCTGTAGACCCAGCAAAACATATCTTTTATGGTTTTTGGAAATCAGCTGAATGCCAGTGAACCAGTATGCTATGGTAGCAAACATACTTGAAGGTCTAAGAAGAAAATAAGTGGATTTTTTTTTTTTAATTTCCTATCTTTCTGAATATTGAGGACTCATTTCCGTAATTACAGATACTACCCTGCTAATGAGGCCTACATGACATCTATCCACTTCTAGCTAAGGGTGCTGGATGGGGTTATGAGTAATTTCCAGCCTCCTCCTCTCTGCCCAGTACAGATAACAGCTTACCTGACTGGCCAAGGAAGCAGAGATCTAATCCAACAGCTTTTGGCCACGGAAGCAAGATGGGCTCACTTCCCAGTCCTGATGGTGCCCTCCCAATCCTTAGACTGCACCAGCTCTGGCACTCAGTGGATACTCACCAATTCATTTCACCCAGCAGGAAAAACAGAGACCAAAAGCCGCAAAGTTTCCTGTTTGTTTAGTGAGCTGACTTGCTCACAAAGGTATCCAAGCTAGGGAAGAGACAAAAGCAAGTGTCTGAAAGCAGAAAGCATACAAAAGGAAGGAAATCTACTGATTTATACAACTGAATTCCTAAATATTTATCTTTATTCTTAAATTATCTCCAACTGTGCTTAAATTATATCTGACTGTGCTTAACAAAAACATCTTTAAAATCTGTGAGAGGTGGCCATTGTGAGGGCTCCTAACATCAGAATTTCCTGTTCTGCTTACAGTCATTCACTACAGTGTTCAGAGTCTTCAGGTTCAGCTTTGGAGCTAATAAATGGGCCAGCTGGCTTAGACAGCTGTCTCATCATTCCACCTATCTGTAGCATTTCAGCTGTCTTTGATACTGAAACTAAACCTGCTTTACACCACAGCATCAAATTTCTCAGGCAACTAGCTATTACATTTGTGGTCTGATTTAGCGGCTTTGTCTTACTCTGTTTTTATTGCCCTAGGCATATGTCCCATGTACCACCTTAGCCTGGATGACGTTTAAGGTACTCACCACTACACCCACTGCTGGTGTGGGTTCTGCCCTTACATCTGCTAGCATTACAACATAAGACCACTTCAGTCAGTTTTTTTCAGGTCTGGCTTAAAAAAAAGACAAACAGAAAAAAAAAAAGAACCACCCCACCCCCCAAAAAACAACCAAAAAATGTATTATTAAATGCTGTTCTAAAAACATACTGCTTACACTGTAGGTTTAGCTGCATCCTTTTGGCAAGACGTTTGAGGTAGCCAGCTCATGCATAGCTGAGCACACAGGCAGGCAGAAGGTGGCTGCCTCTGATAGGTACAGGGATGTGCAGCCTGTACTGGCTGCTTCTAATCACCATTTCCCTTCTACTAGAACTGTACATAGAGCTGTAGCTCCTTTGAGCGTTAAGGTGGTGCTGAGCGAGCGCTAAGGCTTTATGGCATTGTTTCTGGTGTAAATTCACATTAATGTGAAGGTACTAAAGAGAACTTGGGAAATATTATCCATTTATATTTCCTAATATTTGGCAAAGATTATCATGGAAGAGAGAGCCATGAAATCCCTACAGCTGTAAGCTTGACCTGAGATAAAGGTCATGTCACTAAGAGCCCCTCTAAGACAAATCTAAGTGATAGCGTAGGTCTTCATGGTGATGTTATCCACAGCTTAATCCATTTCTGGATTGAAATAATACTCAGGTTGCTATGTCCACAGGGCCTTCACATTCACTCCTTTGTGGTGCTAAGACTTCTGGGTCCATCCAGTAATTCTGTATTTGCAGTGAGCTGCACTGCAGCCTGAATTCTAAGTGAGAGAAGGTCTGTCTATTCTTGGCATGGGGAGAGTTATGAGAGGTCAGAGAGCTGATGTTCTCAAATGGCACTGTCCAGTGCCCACACTACCAAGTAATCACTTGGGCAGCCAATGATTTGTGCTCTACTTCTACTAGGCAGCTACAATTATAAATATTGCTGCACTTAACTAAAGGGGCTTAGGTAGACTCTTTGTCGTCAGGAGTCAGTTGTGAAACACTCAAACTATCCCTTGAAACACATTTGCTGAAGCTTTAATATAGAGTTCTTAGGTCACACTAAGCAACTAAACATCACAATGTCAGAATCCCTGTGCTAATGCTCTAATTTTTGTTATTTCTTACACTGACACAAGTATTGCAATGAAAGAGTTTTGCAAAACCTTTGGTACAGTTATGGCATGGGAAGGAAATTCACACCCAAGTACAATAAGAAAAGTAGTTCCTGTTCTTAGATTCATGTATGAGTTTTAACTTTTAAAATGTAAACTCTGTTGCATAATATTTGTACATAAATATACCAGGTTTTACTGAGGAGGCAAAAACCTCCAAGTCAGATAATTCAGCATCCACCATTTCTATCCTGTTCAGGAAAGGGAATGAAGAGTTTTGATTGCTGAATAATGCAGTTATTCACAAACAAAATGAGGCTTGCTCACAGCCTCCTTTCAATGACACCATATCCCATCTTTGATCATTTTATTCTCCTGGTGGAATTCCATCTAGTCATAAAAAGAAGCCTGTGCACCAGGGAGGTAACATCAAATGAAATTCTATCACATAGCTGTAACTAGGATGTGGGACCCAAGTCAAGTACTGTTGCTGTGTTCCTCAGTAAATATCCTAAAGACAGCTTTTCAAGACAAAGGGGAAATATCTGAGAGTGAAAAGCACAAGTTACAGCAGAGAAAATCAAGAGCAGCACAGGAGCTCCTTATTAGCTGTTCTGAAGAGAAAGGCAAGATAAGAGAGGAATACCTAAAAGGAGGTGAGAGTGGGTAGACAAGAAGCTTGTATACAAAAGGTTGCAGGAGACCGTGCATTTGGAGACAAAAAAACAGGTCAAAGTTCACAAAGAATGTTCCTTCAGGGAAGGGGATATATTGCTAATTACCAGTAGTCTTTAGCCTCACATGCTGCCTGTGCTTAGATGGGGACCTACCCACCTAGTAAAACATGACAAAGTCATGAGTGCTCATTATGTCTTATCAAAACCTTAAATACTCAAGAATGCAAAATAAAATACTGCTCATTCTTTGTTTTCCAAATCAGGACAAATATAATGAGCTAACATCAGAAATCCTGACCAAGTTCATATGCACAGCTAGATAAACATAAAATTATCTTTTAGATAATCCTAAAAGAGACTACCCCCAGTCCCTAAGCACTCACCAGGCCAAAAAACAGAAGCTCCATCTTCAGCCCCACTTCTTACCAGCACTCTTTTGAAGCTGAATATCCCACAGCCCAGCTGAGTGGAATTCAGACTTTATTGCTCATTGTGAAATCCCACATCTGCTTTCTTTAGCTTATCAGAAGAAAAGGATCTGTGAACTAGAGCCCTGAAGGCAATGGTTGCAACTGCCTCGGAGGAGTGTACCCTACAGATACTAGCACTGCGGGAAAAGCAGAAAGAGGAAATAAGAATACTAGAGCAAGAGAAACAACATTTGTTAAAGATCATTGGCCGCATAAAGGAAGAAAAGAATTCTCTTCAGACTCAGGTAACTTAGACAATGATTAGTCAAATGTTTCCCAACAGCAGCTGGATGCATTTTATACATTTGATCTCTTACCTCCCAGCCTCTGATCTTTTGGTGTTAGTAGAAGTTCTGGAGCAGATACTAGCCACTTGGCACAGTTGTGCTGCTGGATCTTGGCTGGCTCTGGTGAATATCCTGTTCACTTAGGACAGGCTGTACTGCCACTGTCAGAAGCCTTTGCTTGCATTCATTGCCCCAACTCACTCTTCCAGGGTCACACCTGAAGGGGGAAGGAAATCAGTGTCTTCCTGGTACTAATGTTTTAAGTTCTTATGTAAAAATAAGTCCACTGTTTCACAACACCGAACCTTAGCATCTTTAAATCTGTATTGTTCATCTTCCTGCCAGTGCAGTTACACTGATATCTATGGGCAAGATTAGTTAAGTCCTTCCAATTTAAGTTTCCACTTTATACAGGTCTTGAAGAGTTTCAGCTACTCAGGCAGAAATGACACTACTGCTGGAGAGTAGTAAGAGCAGAGCTACTGCATGAGGAAGGAGAAGCCAGGGGCTGAGGGTAACTGCAGCGCAGTCAAAGCATGGTCTTACAGCCCCAAGCAAGTTGCTGGTAGCAGTTGTCCTCAGCAGTTCCAGGTGAGGCAGTTAAGCTCAGGGTCCTTGCATGGTTGGTGGGGGAAGTTAGCTGCATGAGACAGGGACAAGATACACCTACAGCACACCTCACCAGCCTCAACCTGTTTAACAGAGTTCCTTGGCTGTGGGCAGATGGTGGGTGGATGGAGAATCCAGCTGAGGCTGATCAGGATAATTAAGGTTCTTGGGGCTCTGACAGCTACTATAGCTAATTCAGGAAGCATCAAAGTGTTGGTTGGAAGGAACATCTAGAGTCTCCAGCCCACCAAGCAAAACTATTTCATACATTACATCAGCTCAGCCATGAGCTTGTCTGGCTGAGTTTTTGAGATCTTCCCAGGATGGTGATCTTTCACTTCCCTGGGCAATGTGTTCCATAGTTGGATCATCCTAGTGGAAAATCAGCAAGAGGAAGAAACAAATTGTCCTACAATTTGTATATAATCTACAGCAATTCCACTGTAGTCAGAGGTGTGATAAGAGCAGGCGCAACTGCCTGAACTTCCTTTCATCCCCTAGTTTAAGTACTAAGCTTAAGTGGTAAAGGTAAAAAAGAACAAGCTTCAGGACAGACTAGGTAGGTTTCTTATTCACCTAGCTAGCACTTGGTGAACGTTAAGAGGCTTTGGTTTCACTAGCAAGATCCAAATGCTCAGCAGTATCTCTTCCATTTGCAGTCCTAGACCTAGCCAGTTCCACTTGCTGGTACTCCCAGGCCTCAGTGCTTCATCGAGCCATACAGAACCTTCTCTGAAAGGAGCCACTGGAAACTTTCACAAAGTTACACTTGCCTTAGAAAGCCCAGAATCCAAATTCTAGCTTGGGCTATTTAAGTTTTGCAATTTGGGTGGAGGAGGTTGGGAAGAATAATTCTGCTAAAACCAGAATTCAGTTTCTGAAACAGCATTCAACTGTTCTAAATGACATGGTTAGATACTGAAAAATTCCTTGGAAGAAGGCCTAGGCTGCTGACTTCCCTGCTGGAGGCAGCATGGTTGTGGCTAAGTTGATGTAGAGACACAGGCAGACTGGCATTGCTGCAGAGGGCTGGTATTTATATGAGAGTAACAGAATTCAGAATCTCATCAGAATCAGAATAGTCAGAGGTCCTCAGGACAGTAGTTGTCTTCTGAGCAACAAGTAAAACACTCTCTTGATTCACTCCCTATCCAGTAGCTTAGGCAGGTGTTGGCAGTGAGTGGATGTAATTACATAATGAAATGTTTATCATGGGAATAAGGCTATAGTTTTACACATAGACCCAGTTCGTAGTCTTCCAGATTTCTGATAGTTTTACTTTGACACTAATTTTAAATGCAATTAAAATTCAAAATTATAGCAGGAAATTAAACATACCACACAAATACGATCCCGTGTTGCCATCCAAGACACATTTTTGCCACCAGTTCCAGTGGAGTAAATTGGTAAGAACAGCAGCTTGTTTTCTCCTGTATGACCAGCAACAGGGACAGAATATGTTGCTGGAAGGTTTTCTAGATACAGGCGTACATCAGAGAGATGGCATACTCAGATGATGAAATTTATGTAACTCGCTTTCTAGAAGGCTAAACGCTCAGACTAGCCTTCTGTAACACCCTTCTGCATGCTACATCTGAGTTTGAACTCTTCAGTTATACTTCTATCCCATCCATCCTTTTCTACAGTGTTATCTCTGAAACACCAGACCATTCCAGAGTTCCCACTGATGTTGTGTTCCTGATCAGTTCAAGCCCCTGTTTCCTGCAGGTGGAGCGTCTGCAGGCAAGTGTAGCTGAGGAGTATTCCCGCTATCTCAATGAGCACAGTGCCCACAAACTGCTTCTGGAGAAACTGAATGATATAAATGCACATCTGAACATGAGATCTTGCCAAGAACAAGGTAGAGAGTGGATCTCTGGAAGAACCTGTCCTGCACAGAGACCCAAATGCATACACATGGGTGCAGCAGTGCAAAAGAAATTCAGAGTATTTCTGAAATATCCTCAGATATGCTTTGATTCTTGAAAGAAGTTAGAGAAATTCATGGGCAAAAATTCGATAAAGAGGTAGGAAAGGGAATAAGCAGGGAGGTACCTACTAGTGTGATCCAATTCCATAAGTCATTGCTTATATTCTTGTACACTCTTGCTCAGCACAGGAGGTAAACAGATGTGAAAGTTCTTTATGGTTTTTTGACTCCAGTGCCAACTGGCAGCACATCTTACCCATCCACAGGTGGTAGCTTTGTGCCTGTTCACGTTTCACATGTCACAAATACCTGGCATAGAGGTTACTCACAGTGGTATGGACTTTTCAGTGTGCGTGATCTCTCTTGATCCACAGTCAGGTTACAGGCACCCATAGTGCTACTGCTTCTTACTCTCTGGTTGTAGCCATTGAGTCTGCATAAAGGGCTCACTCACCTGAGGTCCTTTCTGTCAATCAAAACTAAGCCTGAGCTTTCACATGTGTATGTGTCCATGGGCGACAAGGCAGGGCAGTGTATGGGAATGGGAACACTGCAATATACTTGTGGATTTGCAGTTTTTCAACAATAGTACAGTCTGCACCCATTCAACTCTTGCTGACACTTTGTAGGATTATGTGGTCTAAAAACTTAATAGATGGTTTTGAAAACTACAACTGCAATTTTAGTGTCATGGGCTTTCAGCAGTGGCTGCTGTCAAGGGTGAAGATGTGGTGAAGTTAACTCTGGCATTGAAGGTAGCCCGGCAGGAGCTCACAAAAGCCCATTCAACGCTGAACCAAATGAAAGCAAGCTATGGAGATGACGTGCCCAGGAGAGGTTTTGAATCACTGGAGAAAAAATACTCTGACTTACTTGAGGAGGTAAGCATAAGCTCCTAATTTTCAAGCTATACCACATATACAGAAACACAGCATAATGCTTCAGTATTCAGGTTGGCATATGGACTCAATAAACCCAGAGCTCATATAAGGGCATTTCTTTGTTCTTTGTATATAAAATACATGAAAAGTCACTGTCTTCTAATTCCCAAAGCTCCCTGTCTGTTGGAATCACAGACTGCCTGAGCAGTCAGAATTAGTGCACCATCACAGACCCTTAACAGCAGGTTTACCTGAGTTAATACAATAAAAGCAAGCATACTCCACAGAGCACCAGAAGCCTAGAGACTATTGGCTTGAGCACTATTCTCTGAAGTCATTATAGATCTAAATGAATGAACTAGGTTCACTTCACATACATTGCACAGTGTTGTCCAAAACCATGGCTGGCCTACTAATCCTTACCTGTCTAGCTCGGGTTTTGCCTTTTCCAGTAGAATTAGATGACTTCTTTAGTCTTCTGGGACTCCAAGGTCATCAATCCAGCTTTGGGGCTGATCTATGCATTTTCCAACTGTGAAAGATCTGGACTAGGTTCCTCATGTTGTATCTGCTTGCTGCCTTTTCAGAATAAATGTCTGACAGCTTAGCTTGCACTGGAGATGCATAGGAACAATGCCAAGTCACATGCAGGATAGGGTCTGCTTCTAAACTTCCAGCAGCAATGTGGTAGCGACCTGAGCTCTAGGAAGGTGGAAAAGAGACCACATCAGATCCCACCACGTAGGTAGTGCACAGCTGTCAAGAGGGTTCGATGAAAACCTCCATTAAGGAAAAAAAGAAGCATCTATTGTGCTTCAGAAAAGCACAGCCAGGCTGATCTAGATATATTTGGGCCACTGGCAGCTTCATCCAAGCCCTGACTATCAGCACAGCTTGATCCACTGCTCATGTCCCTATGTCAGGGCGTAATAAATACAGACATAGCCCTCAAAACCCAGATCAGAGGTGTGAGTACCTCTGAATCCCAACGGGCCTTTGTACTAGTACAGCAGAGATAAATCATATCAAAAATAAACACTTTCTAAATAAAATATAGTGGATTTGAAGAGGATGGGTGGAAAAATTTCTAGAACAGAAGCCTGTGTTTCTCCTGTTCTAGTGGATTAAGATATATTTTTGAACACAAAAACTGGTATAAAAGGGTCACTCTCATGTTTTGTCAGAAGTTTTTGTAAATGGTAACAATAAATTTTAATAAATAATTTATTTCCCTTCTGATCTCAAAGCAATTATCCAGACATCGCTCTCTGTAAGTCTATGGACTACACTGACTGCTCACCTGAGCTGTCCAGCTGTCATCAGAAACAGAAAATTTCTGTTAACTCTGGTTAGTTTGTTACAGTCCTCCCTTCTGTATCCTTTAGACAAAGACTCTGCAGAAGAATTTTGATCAGCTCCATAAGGAATATGAAGCACTTCTGGAAATCCAAAGAGAGACAGCAGAAGAGCGAGACAATTTCCATGCTGAACTCCAATGAGTTCAGCACAACAACACACCCCGGCCAAAATGGGAAAAGTGTTCAGGTGCCAAATGTACTTAGTAGTGGTTTGCTTAAGGCAGCTCATCTTCAAACACTTTGCTATGTGCATTTCTTACCTGCAATGACCCATTTTCTCTGAGGCTTTTAGGGGTGGCCTGAGTATTCCCTTTTGCCTTACTGATCTTAGGAGACAAACTAGGTGTCTAGAGATCTGATTCTATTGCAAGGCTCCTACTGAGATTCACACAAAACCATTCTCCTTTTCTACCAGCTCAGTGTCTTCTTGCTGTTACAGAGGTGATTCCTGGTGGGGTTGACCGGTGGCATCGTCTGGCTGAGGGGAAGACCAGCGATGAGCTCGTGGATGTGCTGCTGGAAGAAATAGGAACAAGAGTGCTAAAAGAGATAAAGGTCTTCCATGGATGGGTATGTACAAGCTTTCTTCACTGCCTGTTTCCACTGACAATAATTGGTAATAAGTATCCACTACAAAGGTGGGAGAATTGCTTTCGTGGCTGGTGTCTTCAATATTCACCTTCCCATCAGTGTAACCATGAAAAGCCTTAAAGCTGGGAAAACTCAGGTGCAGTAGGAAAGCTGAAATTGAGAGTGAGTGTACTGAAGACACAGCTGAAGTGACCACACTTTACAATGATGCCACATGAATCATCATATATGCTAGTGGGCTACAGCTCCCTACTAATGCTGCACTATATGGCTGAGCCAAATTAACAGCTTCCTGCTGCTGAAAAGCCTTGTCCTTCTCCCTTGTCCCTAACCCAATACTGGCTGCAGTGACAGGGAAGTGTCCAGCAGAGCGGTATTCATTTATTCCCAGGTTAGTTCTCTGCTGATGAGATTAATTAAGACAAGCACTAGAACAACTAAGAGTAAGTAGCAAGACTACACAGGAAATGACTTATTGAGGGAGCAGTAAGATAATTCATCTCACACTGTCTTGAGCTGGAAGGCTGCCTGGTGGAAAAGGACGTGGGGGTGCTGATTGACAGGGCTGAACATGAGCCAGCTTGTGTATCAGCACCACGTGGCCAGCCAGACCAGGGCAGTGATCATTTCCCTGTACTGGGCACTGGTGAGGCTGCACCTTGAATCCTGTGTTCAATTCTGGGCCCCTCACTACTGGACAGACGTTGAGGTGCTGGAGAGGGTCCAGAGAAGGACAACAGAGCTGGGGAAGGGCCTGGAGCACAAGTGTGATGAGAAATGGCTGAGGAACCGGAAGGGGTTTAGTCTGGAGAAGAGAAGGTTCCAGGGGCACCTTACTGCTCTCTACAACTACCTGAAAGGAGGATAGAGCCAGCATGTGGCTGGTCTCTTCTCCCAAGGAACAAGCGACAGGAAAGAGGAAATGACCTCAAGCTGCATCAGGGGAGGTTTAGACTGGAGATAAGGAACAATTTCTTCCCCAAAAGGGTGTTCAGGCATTGGAACAGGCTGCCCAGGGCAGTGGTGGAGTCACTGTCCTGTGTTCCCAAACCATGTAGAGGAGGCCCTTAGTAACATGGTTTAGTTGTGGACTTGACAGTGCTAGGGAATGGTTGGACTTCATGATCTTAAAGGTCTTTTCCAACCTGGCAGATCTTATGATTTGATGATTCTATGACTGCACTGCACCCCAGCACATGGGGGAATCAGGAAATGCTAAGGGGACAGGGAAATGTTATAAGGATTCTTAGAATCATAGAATAATAGAATTGTTAGGGTTGGAAAGGACCTTAAGATCATCTAGTTCCAACCCCCCTGCCTTGGGCAGGAACACCTCACGCTAAACCATGCCACCCAAGGCTCTGCCCATCCTGGCCTTGAACATCGCCAGGGATGGAGCATTCACAGCTTCCCTGGGCAACCCATTCCAGTGCCTCACCACCCTCACAGTAAAGAACTTCTTCCTCATAGCCAATCTAAACTTCCCTTGTTTTAACCCATTACCCCTTGTCCCATCACTACAGTCCCTAATGAAGATTCCCTCCCCAGCGTCCTTAGAGGCCCCCTTCAGATACTGGAAGGCTGCTATGAGGTCTCCACGCAGCCTTCTCTTCTCCAGGCTGAACAACCCCAACTTTCTCAGCCTGTCTTCATACAGGAGGTGCTCCAGCCCCTGATTGTCCTTGTGGCCCTCCTCTGGGCTTGCTCCAGCAGTTCCATATCTTTTTCATGTTGAGGACACCAGAACTGCACACAATGCTCCAAGTGAGGTCCCACAAGAGCAGAGTACAGGGGCAGGATCACCTCCTTCAGCCTGCTGGTCATGCTCCTTTTGATGCAGCCCAGGATACAGTTGGCTTTCTGGGCTGCAAGCGCACACTGCCAGCTCACATTCATTTTTTCATCGACCAATACCCCCAATTCCTTCTCTGCAGGGCTGCTCTGAATCTCTTTTCTGCCCAACCTGTAGCTGTGCCTGGGATTGCTTCAACCCGGGACATCATAGCAAGCATAACTGTATCCAAAAGTCTTCCTAGGGACACAGCTGTGTTTCTTGGTCCTTCAACATCTCTTCCTCAGCCTTTCCAGAACCTTGAACTGTTTGCCCAGCTATTCCTGAAAGAGGTTTCCAAGGAAGATCTTTCCTTTTCTATATTTGCTGAGTAGAACCTCTCACACAGTCCCATTCTGTCTACCTTCGAGCACTTGAGACATACTGCAGAGGTGCTGACATGTGTGTTTTATAGTACTGGGAATGAGACCCACACAAATGACTCATTTTAATGGCTTTACATGCTGAGGATGTGGCTTTGGTACTGCACCACTGTCAGCGAGGTGAATGCCTTACCTATGTTTGTTTCTTCCATTCCTTAGGGAAAAGGTGACAATGTTCCTGTGTACCTGAGGCATGAAGGTGAAGTCAGGAACAGAAAGCTGACTAAGAAGGATGTGGTGAACATCGTAAAGGATGTCTGGAAGGAGAAAATTGCACTAGAACAGCAGGTTTGTCTCAGTTTCCTCCGCAAACAGCATTTGCTATGACGGTCCATCCAGTTTGGGAAGCAGGGTCTCCCCACGTCCTGCCTAGTGTTTCATCTGAACTGAGCTGCAGAAAACATTTTAAGACCAAATGGCCTCAGGTGCCAGTAACCCTGTGCCTGGCAGGGCTTGCCAGGGATGTGACTCATGGATTAGGACAGTATCACCTGGATAACCTGGCAAAGCTCCATCCCAGGCAAGAGGCCTACTCTGCAGCTCCTGCTCCCAGGACAGCTGAGTTGCTCATGACGCAGGTGATGCCCAGCCACCACTTTAAATTCAGAGACATTCAGGAAACCAGAACTCAGTGCCACATGTCCAGGGCCATAAACTGCAGCAGTCTAGCAGTTGTTGCAAGAGCAGCAACAGGAGTCAGTGAGAGCTCCTCCACAAGACAGGGTGCCCAGGGGAGGAACTGCTGCAGTCATCCTGAGCCAAATCAGCCACACTCATGAGTACAAGACCTCAGCTAGCTCAGCTGCTGCTGCTGTGGGGTGTGATGGTAAACTATGGACCACTGTGCCATCACCACTATGCAACATCTGCTCCTAGGTGGTAGAAACCTTGGCAACATCTGCACAGGCAGAGCCTTGCCAGGGGCTTTTCCTGGGTTAATTTGAATCCATGTCAATCCATTATTAAGCTTCATAGTGTTTGTGTGAGAGAGGAACAGGTGGCACTGCAGGATAAACGAGGAGTAGGGGCAAAAAGTAATTTACGTTAATTCATTTACCAATACAAAAGTGCTTTGGTTTTGTTACACAAACCCCAAAGCATTTGCCCTTCTTTGTGGGCCAAGAAGGATGGGTTGGGATTTACAACTGGAGGCCAAAGGGGCCTGTCTGAGGTGATACAAGACTCAAAAGAGAATTAAAGTAGCTATTTAATTCTTCCCAAATTAGGGACAAGTATGAGACATATCCCCAGCGATATCAGGTCAAGCCCTGTCACTGTGTCTCAGTCATACGAGAGCAACCTTGAGAGAGGCAATCGCTTTACAGATTTCTTCTCTTGAGCTAGAAGCCTAGAAACATCACTGAGATAAGCCCTAAATGGCTTAATGTTTTCTATGGCAGCTGTCCTTTCACTTACAGCTTGATTTCCTGGGGAAATAGGGTTGCTGCAGTCACTGTCTGGCTCTACTTTTTTTCCAAGAACTGCTTCCATTTGCCAACCCATGAGCCAAGCTCAGCTAAATCTGAGGGAGCAGTAGCACCTCACAGGTAGCAAGTTTCTACATATTTCACAAACGTAGGTAGGAGAAGAGAGATTTTGTCAGTGGTTGCAGCAATGGGAGAGTTTCATTTATCTGGGAGAAACATTTTGAATGACCTAATGAGGGGGTAGGCTCCAGCCAGCACTACTGCTGTGTTAGCACTGTGTGGGATCCCCATCCCCAAAAGCCAAACTGTATGCAAACAGCTGGAGTTACACGGGCAGACTTGATCTGGTTCTGCTGTTTATGGGACTTACTTGTTACCTGCAGACAGGGAAACGATCCAGTCTTCCTGAGTTCTTTCTCAGCTGCCTCCAGAAGCGGTACGGAGATGCAGCTGCCATGGAATGGTCTTATACCCTCTTTGAGAACATGAGGCTCTGTCTATCAAACTACATCCTGAGCTCAACCTACGCTGTACTCACTGGGCAGGTAGGCAACCCACAGCCTGGTGCTGCTCTGTCCAGAGAGCCCTGGTGGCACTGGCAGCAGGCAAGGGCACTGTTCACTGCAAAGCAGTTTCACCTCCCATTCCTCCCCCCCGGGAAGCTGCACCTTCTCATGATGGCAAAAGCTGACACACACCAGAGAAGGGAATCCTGTCCATGCAAGACACGTCAGGCTCTCGCTGCTCCTAACAGAGCTTCTAGAAGACCCCATTTCTTCCACACACTTTGACTAATACCATACCTGCTCTCTCTGATGAGAGACTTCTGTTTATGAGATTTACACACGTACCGCTCTCTCAGAAGGTCTTTCCTGAAACAGCTCGTTTTGTCTCTGTGCAGTGTCTGTGAAGATCAGGACATGGTTGCTGAACTGCAGCACCATATAGCCTCTGGCAGCCTCCCTCCCCACTCCAAGCACCATGTCAGAGCTGGAGAGCTCTAGCTACATGGCCACATCCTTCCACCTCCTGTAACACAAAGATATGTAGCCTCCCCAGGTCCTCTTACATTTGCCCTACTCATGTCTTGCTTGGATATGGAAAAGTGGCTGGGACCAAGTGCCACCCCCTAGGCAGGGAGGCTACTGCTGAGGGGAAGGAAGGGAGGGAGGGGAGGGGAGGGGAGGGGAGGGGAGGGGAGGGGAGGGGAGGGGAGGGGAGGGGAGGGGAGGGGAGGGGAGGGGAGGGGAGGGGGGGGGGGGGGGGGGGGGGGCAGTCGAGGATGTGCGTCTGCACCTGAGGGTTTAACAGCTGAGGCAAGTTGCTCAACAAGAAACGACTGTGACCAATCACCCTGCAAACCAAGGTGGTGCTTGCTTAATTATTTGTAAATTGACAAAAGACGCTCAGGTACCATCTTCTTTAGAAGGGAGCACAGTCCTTTTACAGTTTTGGTTCCCTCTTGAAGACAGTCCAAGGAACAGATGAGGCAGTTACTGATGTGTGAACCTTCCCTGTTTCACAGGTGGGTGAAGAACAGTACCACAGCCAGAATCAGCTCATTTCCAAACTGCGGAAGGAGCTGGCTGCCTGTGACAGCTCAGAGAGTGGATCCTTGACAAGCAAGCAGTTCAGGCAAGAGCCCTGCTGGTGCCCATGAACTCTGCCCACATCTGACACACGTCAAAGCTCTTGACACACTGATTCTGTCTGTTCTCATTACCTGGCAGTGCAACCAGGCAGGAGGTTTTTTTCTCATCTGTAAATTCCTGTCTCTGTACAGCACAGCTCTGAGGGAAGCTTTTCCTCTGAAAAGGAAAGAGTCAATACAGGAACTGGTTGATGCAAGCAGGTGCAAGTTGGACAGCAATGAAGACCACATTGACTACATATCCGTATTCGAAGAGGTAAGCTGATGTTAAGTCTTCCTTTTGATTCAGATTAAGTTTAATTTAGGAATTAAATTAATCAGATAGACTATGTTTATTAGACTAACAAAGTTGCAGTGCCCACCAGAAGCTCTAACACCTGAAGACAACAGCAATGTAACCTTGTGTTTTTCTGTGATAGGAGTTTTTCCATATTCTTTATTTTCACTTTTCATGTGGAAATAACATTTCTGGGAGGCCTGAGCTATTTTATACACACTGGGGGACTGTTCTTATCCAGACTTGAACATATGTTGAGTGCTAACACACCTGTAACTTCTTTCAGGATGAGGAAGGGAATGCTGAACCTTTTGTTGCCAAGCTCAGGACCCAGTATATCAGGGAGAAGCAGGAATATCTGAGATTGCTGAAGAATGACCTGGGAAATGTAACATAAGTGTGAAGGGAAGGATCTGATGGGGGCAGCTGATCAGGGCAGCATACACAGAGGGAACCCCGGCTGTGAATACTGCACTAAATACCGAAACTTAGCTGAGCCCAGCTCTGCAGAACACTGCACAGCAGCAGTTTCCTGACCCAAAGGAGTTGGATATGGCAGGCAGCGAGTAGAGATGATGGGTTGTACCAGTAATCCCCTTCAGCACCTGAAACCTCACATCTCAACACCCCTTATCTCTCCAGAAATAGTAGTAAAATCCTGTAAATCCTCAGGGAGTGGTTCTGAGGAGTATGAAGAGCAAATGGGTCTGACAACTGCAGATTTGAAGGTGCTAATCTGAGAAATAATTCCACCTCAAACCAAGAGGCAGTTACTGCCTAGAGAAAAAAGCTGTTACCATGCATGGAGCACTAAGGAGAACACCAAGGGTGGGTACATGCCCATGAAGTTACGTACTATCCAATATGGGCAATGAGTTAGCAAGAGAATATATAGTTGTGCAGCAAAGCATATCACAATGCACAAGAGAGTGAAATTAAGGTCTTCCCACATTATCACAAATGTAACATTTCCTAATTTCCCTTCAGTTTGAAATTCATACTTAAGCGGTCTTTATTACATGTGTGTTTAAAAAACAAACAGATACTAGTAGAAGCAGAGATAACAATACCAAAAGTAGTCTTTGCTCTGCATTTCAAGCAACATGGGTTCTTACTGTGGCACCAGTAAGTAAATATTCCTTTCACCTAACACAGCACAGCAGTAACTGAGTTGTTTTTGAACAGGGAGGTGAGGGCAGATGATCTGAAAACTGCCTTCTGCACAATCGATCCTGGTATTGATGGTCAGACGCTGGATACCTGTATTGGCCTGGCTTATCAGGTCCAAACAGATGAGCCAGCCCAAAAAGTTGTGCCTGTGGAAACTGTCCTTGAGAGACTGACTGCTGGAGATGTGAGATGAGTAGGGCCCTCACACGAGGTGGAAAGCACGACAGGCTTTGAAGGAGAGCGAGGAGATCTCCAGTGTTAAAATAAATTGAATTTTTAATCAACAGGTTTGAATACCAAGCTGAGTAGGGTTACTGCACTAAATACTTATTCCCGTGCACACAGAGGTACAGCTGGTAACCAGCAGCTGAGAGGATAGGCTAGTTTGAACTATCAGGAGCACTTTCAGCTTAAGCAGCAAAGCCCTGCAATACAGTTTTGCAGCCTCTGCAGAGACATTCCAACTCAGCCAGACTTGCAGTGGGGAATTGTCTGATTCCTAGAGAGAGGCTTCACTCCCCACAGCACCAGGGCACTGCAGAGGCTTGGGCTTAGCCAGGTGACAGTATAACTGTTGCTCCAGCAACTGCGACTAGAACCCAAGAAGCCACCACCCAACTCTGGGCTGCAGCATGGCTGCTTTAGCCCTTGGGCTTTATGGTCCCTTGGCTAACAAAGGAAAGGTTTCAATAATTCACTTCCAAAACCAGGAGCCAGCAGTACAGTCAGGGTGCAAGTGAAAGGTGAGTTCAGCCCACACCAAATTTGCTGTCATGCTTGTCCCCAGGGAGACTTGGTGTAGCTGTTGTTCTCCAGTACAAAGGCACTTCAAAAGAAGTCCAAGTGCTGCCCCAGGAGTAGGTTTAATCGAACTGGGAGCTGCAAAAGCAATCCAAGCACTGAAATCTGCCCCTTGCTTCAAGGGGCACATGCATTTTGGTAACTACTTTTCTAAGCAATGGGATTAATTCACAGAATCAGAATCCTAGAATGGTTTTGGTTGGAATAGGTCTTGAAGCTCATCCAGTTCCAACCCCCAGCTGCTGTAACAGAGTAAGAACCATGCTTGCAGCATCTCTGTGGCCTCCTCTGGACTCGCTCCAACAGCTCCACATTCCTCTTGTGTTGTTGCCCCAGAGTTGGATGCAGGACTGCAGGGGGGGTGTCTCCCCAGAGCACAGTAGAGGGGGAGAATCCCCCCCCTGACCTGCTGCTCATGCTGTGGGGGTGTAGCCCATCATACGGGGGGGTTCTGGGCTCAAGTGATGCACAGAATCAGACTTTACAAATCAAGGAGAGTTATGAAGCAGGTACGTTTATTATGGCGCCAGGTGCAAGGGCGATCTCTCTTCCTAATTTGCACACCAAGGGGTAAAGTGAACAGACATTAATTACACACAAACATATATATTCATTGGATTTCTGGGAATAGGTGGGGAATTTTAAAAACTAGTTCCAGGAACTCATTATCATAAGTCTCCTCCTCCTGGCACTTGCACACTGCCCTCCGGTGGTCGGTGGCAGGTGTCTTGAGGATGAAGTAAGCAGTCTTCCTCACCTTTGGCACAGTTGGATGCCTCAGTAACCGCAAAACTAGTTGAAACCAGCCATAGCAGGGATTTCTCAAGACATCTGTAACTTTCTGAAGAGCAGTTTCTTGTTCTGTACATTCAGTCCCTGTTATCTTACCACAGACTTACAACACAGACATTGTTCTGTATCTTTGACATAAGTTAAGCTAAAAGTACTTTTACCCTATGTTTTCCAGGCACCAGCTTTCCTCATATGAAGCCCCCCTTTTGTTTTACCTTTGCAAATTCTTTTGCTATGTAACTCCATTTCGCTCAAGAGTTCTGGCAAAGTATTTGCCACTTTCAACTTGTCTAATCTTGTGTCTTTTCCAATCTTCATATCCATTGCCAGTGAGAGCTTTATTAATAAGAGACTGTATTAATGTTAATAAACAGGGAATACAAACTATTAAACTAATAAACACTATTAAAAAAAGGCTCCTAAACCAATTAATTTCTTTATCCACTGTCATGGGTTCAGCAGCAGCAGTCATTTTTTCTCCTTCTTGGTAGCTGGTGCAGCACTGTGTTTTTGATTTTGGGCCTGGGAGCAGCGCTGATCACACCAGTGTTTTCAGTTACTGCTTGGTAATGTTTTGGTTTGACCAAGGACTTCCTGAGTCTCATGCTCTGCCAGGGAGGAGGGGAAGCCAGGAGGAAGCAGAGACAGGACACCTGACCCAAACTGACCAAAGAGGTATTCCATACCACAGGACATCATGCCCAGGATGTAAAATCAGAGAGCAGAGACCCAGAAGGGTGGGGGTGCACTGCTTGGTAGGGCTGGGTATCGGGTGGTGAGCGATTGTATTCTTTCCTTGTATTTGCCTTGTTATTATTATTATTGGTGGTAGCAGTAGTGGTTTGTGTTATACCTTAGTTACTGAACTGTTCTTATCTCAACCTGTGGGAGTTGTATTCTTTCGATTCTCCTCCCCATCCCCTCAGAACTGGGGGAAGAAAGGGGGGGAGTGAGTGAGCGAACTGTGTGATTCATGGCTTAAACCACGACACCCACTCACTAAGCCCAGCCAATAAGCCTGAAAAAGGATTCCAAGCATCTTCAATCTAAGTTTTCCTGTGGAAGCATTCCTTTCAGTTAATGGTCATGTGAGCAATCCAGCCCTTGGCTTAGCCCCACCCGTCTAGTGAGCAGAGGGCACCAGAAGCTGCTGGAGGGGTTACTAGAGGACGCCTGTCCAGAAGTTGCCAGAAGTTGCTGGAAGGGGACGCCCACTTGCTGACATGAAGAAAAGCTCCAGGAGCTGCCACCAATCGCAAGCTGTTGCTAGGACCTGACTTGGAGGCACTAACCAATCAACTGTTGTGGAATGTTCTAGTGTTCTGCAACTTTTCTATAAAAAGGATGCTTGCACACAATAAAGGGTTCAGCGTTTGATCTCGCATTGATCGTTGTTGCGTTGTTCCATATCCCCCGCAAGTGGCACCCGAACAGGGACCCTCAGACCTGCCTCCTGAGAGCTGCTTTGGTGGTGAAGATCAGCGCAGACCTGACGGGTGGGAAGCCGACCGAAAGGAGCCGGCAGTAGCCCTGCCGATGTAGAAGAAGGACGCGCGTCCCGCAGAAGAAAAGTGTCTCTGCGAAAAAGGGTCCACTCCAATAAAGGCAAGTGGCGGTCGGGGAGGAATGGGGGCGGCTCAAACAAAGGAAGAGACAGCTGTCCTCAATCTCCTCCAGCACATCCTCTCAAGGAGAGGGATTAAATATGAAGAAGATGTACTTAAAGGGCTACTCCAGTGGAGTAAAGAAAAGGGGCTGTTTAGCGGGGTTGGAACAGCATTTGAAATATTCACATGGGAGGTGATAGGCATCCGGCTTTGGGACACTATAACTGATGGGGGGAAGGCAGCGTGTGAGGCCCCAAAATATTCCACACTATGGAAGCTTATCCAAGAGACTTTGCAGGATATGCAATCAGAGAGAGCTGCAGCTGCTTCGGCGGCTAAAGCCTTGTCTCCGGTAATGCCATCCGTGCCTCCGCCTGAGCCTCCAGCCCTACCTGCCTCCCAGTTACCCACAAAGCCCCCGACGAAGGGTTCGAAGAACCCCGATCGGAATCCCTTCGATCATTATACCGGGGGGAGAACTCACCCGAAAATTGCAAAGACAGTGAAGATGGGTTTTCAATCTATGCCCAGTGGGGAGAGACCAAAATCTGATATTGTTACTGATCCTGACAATATTGAACCTCACTGCGAGGTGAAGGCATCCACAGGTTATAGACCTGGTGCGACAGAATATTCCCTTACCTCCACCCCAAACCGTTCCCCCATTGACTCTAATATTTCTACCCCGGAAGAAGCAGAGCAACCGAAAGAACTAAATGACCCAACCAAAGAATTATTGCAGGAGGTCATAGAGAAGCTCATGGCGGTGACGCAGCGGGAAGGAATGGGATCGTTCGCGCCCAAGGGAGCCGGTGCCTCTCCCGCTCCTGCAGCTTCGGTGCTGGCTCCCCCACCAAACCTGTTTCATTCCTCTGTTCAAGATCCTAGTGGTGTGTGGAAAAGGTGGAAAGAGGTTATTAGAGATGCTATCCTGGAAGGGAGTTCTGTTCCGCAAGCCTTTCCGGTATCAGTTACACCACAGGGCACCAACCAGTGGGAGGCGATCGATTGGAAACTATTGGAAAAGGCTTGAGCAGCCGTAACCCAATACGGGGTACACTCTCAATTGTCCCGACAAATCATAACATATATCCTACAATCGGACCTCCCGGTCCCCCATGATACCAACCAGGTAGCCAGCATTTTGCTGATGCCGTCGCAAAAATTAATCTTTGAACGTAATTGGCAGAGATTGTGTGATATTGAGCAAGCGAAACCTAGACAACAAGGGGACCCCCTTTTTGGAGTCCAATCACAGATGTTAAGGGGGTCGGGGCCATGGGCGCATGTTGATCGCCAAGTGAACTTCACTAATGAAGTCTTGCAATTGTCTTGCGATTTAGCGTTGCAAGCTTTGTTTTCTGTTCCGGATGGCTCCACTCAATTTGGTTTTACCAGCATTAAGCAGGGTCCCACGGAAACATTTTCGCAGTTTGTAGACAGATTGTATTCTGTGATTGATAAACATCCTGGTCTAGACATTCCTGCAAAGGAGAGATTGTTTAAAATGCTTGCTTTTGAAAATGCTAGTGGTAAAGCAAAACAGAGTTTAGCTACCTTACCTTATGGATCGGAGGTAGCTGATATGATTGAGCTGGCTAATCGCGCGGCACAAAGAGAAACTCAGAAGGAAGGTGCCACTTTTGTAGCAGCAGCTGTAAAAGAGGCAGTTTCTCATTCCTTGCCAAATCCAAAAAGAAATGTTATAACTGTGGTAAAGAAGGGCATATTCAAA
Organism: Ara ararauna; assembly: GCA_028858755.1. NCBI lineage: Eukaryota > Metazoa > Chordata > Aves > Psittaciformes > Psittacidae > Ara > Ara ararauna. The sequence goes on along the minus strand of CM054410.1, from coordinate 69,962,104 downwards.
CTCAATGCCACCTTCCCAGGAGAAATAATATCAAATGGTGTAAGGTGTGTAAAATGAATTCCCACTACACCCAGGATTGTAGACGGGCGGGAAACCAAAAACTGAGCGCAACTGCCCCACGCGCTATGACAAAAATGAAGGGGGCGTGGGTGAATCAAAATCGGGGGGATGCCTCGATACCGTCTGCTCCTCCACTGCAGGAAGCGCCGGAGTGGACTTGGAAACGGCAATAGAAACCACTTTACAAGATTGTTCTGTCTATATTATAGACAGTAACATGAAGGGCCCTTTGGGACATGGGCTTAGTGCCTTGTTATTCGGGAGATCTTCAACATCCCGACAGGGAATTTTTGTTTTACCAGGGGTTATAGACGCAGATTATTGCGGGATAATTATGATCATGGTTTATACAATAACTCCGCCTGTTCTTATCCCTCAAGGTAGTCGAATTGCTCAACTTATTCCGTTTCAGTCCTGCGTTCCACAAAGGGGAGACTCGGATTGAGGTGAGGGTGGATTCGGTTCCACAGGAGTACCGCAAGTATTCCTTTCACTCGATATCGCTAAGGCTAAACCCGAATGTATTGTTACCATAAAAACTAAATTTGGAGAGCAGAAGTCTATAAAAATGTCGATTGATACTGGCGCTGACGTCACAATTATTTCAAAGGAGCACTGGCCTTCACAATGGCCTGTCATGCCTGCTCAAACAGGAATTTCTGGGACTGGGGGAACCCAGTCCACCTTAATCAGCCGCGATCCGATAAGTTTCCTTTTTCCGGACGGTGCCAAGATAACTACAAAACCATATGTGCTGAATGTTCCTGTTACATTAGTAGGGCGAGATATCCTTAGCCAAATGCACACTCAATTAGTAACACAGCCTTTTCTGCGGCGGCCATTGCAGAGCAGCCAATACTCAAACTAACTTGGAAAACTTCAGATCCTGTTTGGGTGGATCAATGGCCGCTCAAGGAAGATCGGCTGCGAAAAATTCAGGAATTGGTACAAGAGCAATTAAATCCAAATCACCTTGTTCCGTCTACTAGTCCATGGAATACTCCAATTTTCACTATCCCAAAAAAGAGTAGAAAATGGAGGTTACTATACGATTTGCGAGCAATCAATAATGTCATGGAGGACATGGGGTCCTTACAGCCTGGACTGCCATCACCCATAATGTTGCCCGAAAATTGGGAAATTTTGATTGTTGACTTAAAGGACTGTTTCTTTTCCATTCCATTGCACCCACAGGACGCAGAGAAATTTGCCTTTTCTGTGCCATCCATAAATAAGGCAGAACCAGCCAAGAGATATCATTGGATAATGTTACCTCAGGGTATGAAAAATTCTCCCACTATCTGCCAACACTTTGTGGCCTGGGCATTGGTTCCCTTTAGATAGAGGTTTCCCCAGCTTATTATTTACCATTATATGGATGACATATTAATTTGCGGTGAACAGCTGGACAAAGATGAAATCTTTATGTATTTAAGGCTGGATTTGGAATCTCAAGGTTTGCAAATCGCCCCAGAAAAGGTGCAAAAATCTTCGCCATGGAAATACTTGGGATGGGTTATTTCCAACAGTGCCATTCAACCCCAAAAACTGAAAATCACTACTGAGGTAAAAACATCAAACGATGTCCAAAAGTTGGTTGGAGATATTCAATGGGTTAGAAATATCTCCGGCATTACTAATGATGATCTGAAGCCATTAGTCTAGTTACTGGGTACTTCTACTAAGGCTAATGAGGCTCGCATCATTGGGTCCTGTGCAGGAGAAGGCACTAAGTGTTATTATGGAAAAAATCTATAACAACCATGCTCAGCGAATTGTATTAACGCTTCCAGTTACATTAATGATCATAAATTCAGACAACCAGCGTTTGTATCCCATTGCCATAATTACACAGTGGTACAATACTGCATCTGCCAATCTTAGAATATTGGAGTGGATTTTTTCTCCGATAATGCCACGAAAAACAATTGTCACAAAACCCGAAATATTATCACAGCTAATTATGAAGGGCAGGAATAGAATCATTGATATTACTGGCAGGGAACCCTACAAAATCATTTTACTGTTGGTTCAGGAATATTTAGAGTGGTTAATGCGGGTTTCTCTTCCATTTCAAAGCGCATTGACCCAATATGGAGAAATCAGTAACGTCTACCCTCCTTATAGGCTTTTGCCCTTGTTGTGCAATCAACATTTTGAAACATTCCCAAAACGATCTGAAATGCCAGTTACGGGCATTACAGTTTTTACAGATGCAGGAAAGCAGTCGCGCTTGGCAGCCTGTGTCTGGCATCTTGAGCAACAATGGCAAAAACATGTAATTCCTGGGACTCCGATGGATTCCTTGCAGACTTTAGAGCTCCAAGCGGTTATTTGGACCTTTGAAAACTGGGATAACTCACCTCTCAATGTTGTTTCTGATTCCCTATGTGTGGTAGGTATTATTCATAAAATCGAAAGTTCTATCTTAAAGGAAATTAAGAACAACTGGTTATATAGTCTTCTATTAAAATTGCTACGACTCCTGCAAATTCGTACTCATCCCTATTTTATCACACATATTCGCAGTCATCAATTCATGCATGGTCTCTCAATTGGAAACAACCAAGCAGACCTCTTAGTTTCTCCTGCCTGGGCTGGGCCACCTGTTAATAGCTTTGCCCAAGCCCGAGAATCTCACTCACTTCTCCACCAATCAGCGAAAATGCTCGCCAATTTGCTATTCCTGTTACGGATGCTCAAGGAATAGTAAAATCCTGTCCCTCCTGCCAAAAAATTGGTTTTGGCCTCGGACTAGGCATTAATCCTAGAGGCTTACAACCACTTCAATTATGGCAAATGGATGTCACACATTTTTCTGAATTTGGCCGGCAAAAATTTATACATGTCTGTATTGACACCTTCTCCATGGCATTATGGGAGACGGCTCAAACAGGGGAAACAGCAAAGCATGTTCGTCGTCATTTGTACATGTGCTTTGCCGTTTTGGGAGTTCCAAAATCTATCAAAACTGATAATGGTCCTGCTTATGTCTCCCGGTCCATGGCTCCTTTTTACGGCATGTGGGGAATCAAACATATTACAGGTATTGCTCATTCCCCAACCGGCCAAGCTGTTGTCAAACACGCTCACCAAATCATAAAGAGCCTCCTTTTAAAACAAAAGGGGGGAGAAGCACTCCCTCCTGCAGAACGATTGGCAAAGGCAATATATGTGGCAAATTACTTACGATTAACAGGAGACAGAGCTGACCCACCTATGGTCATTCATAGCTTGGCAATGCAATCAGGATTATCAGAAAAACCTAGCCAAAAAATTTTGGTACAATATAAAAATTTGGTCACGGGTCAATGGAAAGGACCCGCAGAAGTTAAGCTAACAGGAAGAGGCTATATGTGTTTGCTTACAGATCAAGGCATTCAGTGGATACCGGCTCGCTGGATACGGCCCTGGCGAGACTCAGCAGAAAATATCTCATCTGCACCAGAAGATGTCAGTGATGATTAAGAACCTGTTTGTGGTTAAGCTGTTAATCTTGCTGTTTGTATATAGTTCTGTATCTCTGCTACATGAAATTAATCCCAGAAAAAATCTGTGGGTGACACGGGCCAATGAGAGTGGGGTGTCAGAATTCTGTCTTGCTATGGCATCGGCTACAGATCCATTTCAAACATGTTTAATAGGAGTACCTGGGTATAATGAGAATAGCTTTAAGGCATTTTCGACCAACAACTGCAGTGAGTTAACAAATGTTGCGGATTGCTCAGCAAAATTGATATCTGTGTTGAATAGGATACTCCCTTGGTATCCACAAGAATTAAATTTAATGACGTCGCAAGCAATTGGGAACAGCTCACGGAATTGGACACAGACCTGCATAATGTTCGGATCTAAATATGCAGCCTGGCCATATCCGATAAACCCACCAGATGTTTCGCCCAAAGATAGTGCCTATTGGTATGCTGGCGAATATTGTGGGATAAACGATATGGCTGGAAAGGTAACAGCCTTTGGGGCATATGGGGTCACTCACAGGCCTGGGTCAGTGCCCCTCCTTTGGAATAACAAATCTGCTAAGGCCCTACCACCAGATGTCTTTTTAATCTGTGGGGATAGGGCATGGCACGGAGTACCAAAACACATTGTTGGAGGACCATGCTATTTGGGCTCACTGACTATTTTTGCACCAAAGTTTACAGAATTGCGTAACCTTAGTCATATTCTCCACTCTAGATCTAAGCGATCAATAGGACTCACCCCTGATTGTAATGACAATGTTCAATTACTGAGCAGAGCTGCTTGGGTAGCCCTGTCAGTATTTGACCCTGGAGCAGCTGCAGGAAATGCGCTAAGAACAGTAGCCCAGCTAGCTTGTTGGGCGGAAAAGCAGGCTAATGCAACTACGGCCATTCTCGAAGAATTATTAATGGATCAAAATAGCTTGTGACACTCCCTACTGCAAAACCGCGCAGCCATCGACTTTTTGCTGTTGGCACAGGGTCATGGCTGTGAGGACTTTGAAGGTATGTGTTGTGTGAACCTGTCTGATCACAGTAAGAGCATTCACAAACAACTGACCTATCTAAAGGAACACTCTCAAAAACTCCAACAAGATAGAAATCCATTAGATGACTGGCTCCGCAACATTTTTTCAGGATGGGGAATAGGGACTTGGATTCAAAGTTGGATGATTATTGCGTTGAAAGTTTTAGGTATCGTGTTACTAATTTTGCTTGTATGCACCATTGTGTTTACTATACTGAAGAAATTTGTAAACAGAATGCTGAGTCAAATCTGGATTGCTCAAAAACAAGAAGAGGGTATTGTGGAAGCATTCCTTTCAGTTAATGGTCATGTGAGCAATCCAGCCCTTGGCTTAGCCCCACCCATCTAGTGAGCAGAGGGCACCAGAAGCTGCTGCAGGGGTTACTAGAGGACGCCTGTCCAGAAGTTGCCAGAAGTTGCTGGAAGGGGACGCCCACTTGGTGACATGAAGAAAAACTTCAGGAGCTGCCACCAATCGCAAGCTGTTGCTAGGACCTGACTTGGAGGCACTAACCAATCAACTGTTGTGGAATGTTCTAGTGTTCTGCAACTTTTCTATAAAAAGGATGCTTGCACACAATAAAGGGTTCAGCGTTTGATCACATTGATCGTTGTTGCGTTGTTCCATATCCCCCGCATTTTCCTGCAAGATACTTAAGAGTTTCTTATGAACTGTTTCAGAGTGATCTGAAAGGTTCATGCAACATAAGCCTTCAAAGTCTTCGCATCCATGGCCATGGGCAGGAAGAAGAAAATCTATGGCAGGTTGATTTTGTAAGGTCGCATGTTTTACTGAATCTACATTGAAGAGGCTGAAAAGGGCACCAGGTGCAGCATTTGTTTGTTTGCTTTGCAAGCCAGCATCCTAAGTTATTTAGAATCACAAGAGCTTGCACAGCAGCTACTCCTGCTGCGAGAAAAGATGCTGAAACAATTTCTGCAGGATTCCAAAACGTTACCTCGTCCTTACAATTGTGAGTAAAAGCGTGAACCGATCTTTTTATCCTGTGGAAATGATGGAATCTGGTATGATAAAGTATTATGGAAATATTTGGGGTTAACATGGTTAATCTGCCTAGGCTACCAGGACCTCGTCATAGACGGGATGGTGTACCAGGCCAGGCTCAGTCTCCACAGATGAAAAAGATACCTTGAGGGAGCGATATTGGTGCATTTGAGGAATGAGGAAGGTTAACAGAAGTATAATTACACCATAAAGAAGCATTTTGATAAACAGCTAAAGGAGAGTTCACTCTTTGTACCAATGATTGGTTTCGTCCTGTATAATTAAAATACAGACACATGTTCATTTTTACAGATCCTAACAGATCAATTTCCTGTGGTTCCAGAAAAGTCATTGTTTGATATATCACCTACCCATCCCATGTATCCACGGTGTGTGGTAGTGTCACCATGGCCATTGAGGAATGACTACAGTTAATGTCCAGTTATCTAAAGGTAGTCCCACTAAACATGTGCTCAAAGGATTCATAGGAGTGGCAACCGATAGACGCAAAGTGTTTTGTCCACTTGTGTTGGCCAGTGTCACCCAGATATTTTCTTTTGGCTGAGTAGGAAGCCATGGTAAGGTCAATCCTCTTGTAACAAAGATATAAAAGATAAGTCTAAATGATTTCAATTGCTTGATCCTGACTTTCAGGGGTCCAATGGGTGTTCACTCCCACTGTGGTTTAGGAGCTTCCTTTATTCTGGTGTGGTGTACTCACAATGCTTGTTTCTTAATCTTAATTACTGTATGAGAAGTCAATAACACTTGAAAAGGACCTTCCCACTTTGGTTCCAGAGGTAAATCTGAAAGAGATCTGATGTATACATAATATCCAGGTTTAATATTATGCACAGGTCCATCAAGACCTCGAGCTCTATTCCCCAGGACTAGTCTTTCTGTATCTCGGAGTTGTTTTTGCATGCTCATTACATAGTTGTAGAGGACCTCTTCCCCTACTTGTGCCAAAGTTCCAGCTTGAACAATATTTGGTCTTCCATACAATATTTCAAAAGGACTCAGGCCAATTTTTACTCTAGGCCTAGTCCTAATTCTCAACAAAGCCAGAGGTAGAGATTGAGGCCAGGACAAATTAGCCTCTTGTCCCAGTTTTACAGTTTGCAACTTAATTAGATGGTTCATCTTTTCCACTTGACCACTTGCTTGTGGACTGTATGAGGTATGTAACGGCCAGTCTACTCCTAAAAGTTTACTAATTTGCTGAATGACTTCTACAATGAAATGTGATCCCCAGTCCGAGGGGATTACTGCTGGGACCCCAAATCTCAGTATTATTTCTTTTAATAGTATTTTGGTTACTTCTCTGGCCTTATTGGTTTGGCAAGGGAACGCTTCTGGCCACCCTGAAAAGGTATCTGTCATGACCACCAGGTATGGAAACCCCCCTTTTCTTGGGAGTTCTGAGAGATCAATTGTCCCAGACAATTCACTTTCCATATTTGAGCTGAACTTTAGGACTTGTCTTGGGATTATTCTGCAAACAAATTTCGCACTGTTGTGTTACTTGCTTAATGGTGTTTATAAATTTTGTGCAATCGTAAGTTTGCTCAAATATTTGTACAGGGCCTCTACTCCCCAGTGGGAATTCCTGTGTTCTGCCATGACTATTACCCACAATAATGCAACTGGTATTATCATCTTACCTTGTGGAGTCTTTGCCCACCCATATTCTTCTACTTTTCCTCCTAAATCCTCAATTAACTTTTGATCTTCCTTGCAGTATTTGGGCTCACAATCAATTTGCGTTTTACCATCTGGGACCAAAAATTGCACTTCTAAACTGCCTTCCTCAGCCACCCTTTTGGCCTCGTGATCTGCCGTAGCGTTACCCAATTCCTGAGCAGTGCTTCCTCTTTGATGGGATTTACAACGCATGATAGCCACCTTTTCAGGCAGTTGTACTGCCTCTAACAACTTGAGTATCTGTTCAGCAAGTTTTATATATTTTCCTTGAGCGGATAAAAGTCCTCTTTCCACACAGCTCCATGAGCGTGGACTACCTCAGTGGTGTATTTGGAGTTTGTCCAAATATTAATCTTCTTGGTTTTGGCCAATTCTAATGCTTGAGTTAGAGCTATTATTTCCACTTTTTGTGCGAGGTGTTTGCAGCAAGGGCTTTTGATTCTGTTACCTGGTCAGTAGTGGTTACTGTGTACCCTGCCTTACAGATGCCTTGTCAGACAAAACTGCTTTCGTCAGTGTACCAGGAATCTTCAGCATCTTCCAGCGGTTCCTCCTTTAGGTCTGGTCGGCTGGAGTAGATTGCTTCAATTGTTTCCAAGCAACTGTGTGACACCGACTCTCCTGTGTTTCCAGTGAGGAAAGATGCTGGATTGATAATGTTAGTAACCATTATTCCCACATCATCCTGTTCTACCAAGACAGCTTGTTATTTAAGAAATTTTTGTGGTGAAAGCCAATGTCCTCCTTTTATTTCTAGTACTGCTGACGCAGTGTGAGATACCAACACTGTTATCTTTTGCCCCAGCGTAAACTTACGAGCTTCCTGGATATTCAACATGACTGCTGCTACTGCTCTTAGGCAACTGGGACATCCTTTACTTACTTCATCTGGTTGCTTGGAGAAGTATGCTACTGCCCTTCGACAGGGTCCCAAGTTTTGCACTAGGACCCCCAGACCTATGCCCTGTTTTTAATGTGAGAACAGCCAGAAGGTTTGGTAACACCTGGTAGCCCCAAAGCGGGGTCATCCATTAATCTTTTCTTCAGCTGATGGAACACTCTATCTGCCTCCCTGTTCCACACAAGGTTCTTTGAGCTTGATTTAAATAACTCATAAAGTGGTTTTACCATAAGTCCGTAGTTATATATCTACAGGCGACACCATTGGGTCATCCCTAGGAATGTACGGAGCCCTTTGACAGTCTGTGGATGGCGAGTCTGACAGATAGCTTGCTTTCTTTCTGTCCCTAGGGTTCGCTGGCCTGCAGTGATCTCATATCCAAGCTATGTGGCTTGCTGTTGGCCACTTGGGCTTTCTGCGGAGAGAATTGATAACCATTAAGTCCAAGAAAATTTAACAGGCTGATTGTCCATAGTATATACAGTTCTTTTGTTTCAGTGGCTATCAACAGATCATCTACATACTTCAATATCACTCCAATTCCTTGCGGCCACTCCCATTGTTCCAAATCCTTGGCTAATTGATTTCCGAAAAGAGTGGACTATTTTTAAACCCCTGTGGTAACACAGTCCAGGTTAATTGTGTCTTTCTTCCAGAGTGTGGGTCTTCCCATTCAAATGCAAACAACAACTGGCTTTCTGGTCTCAAGGATAAGCAAAAGAAGGTGTCTTTTAGGTCCAGCACAGTAAACCAAGCCAATTCAGGTACTAATTTAGTTAATAATGTATATGGGTTGGCTGTGACAGGGTGTAGATCTTCAACAATTTTATTAATAGCCCTGATATCCTGCACTATTTTATAGTTCGCATACAACTTTTTGACTAGTAAACTAGGAGTGTGATATTGTGATTCACACTCCATTAACAACTCATATTTGATGAACCGGTCAATAATTGGTCGGATTTCCTCCCTGTCTTCCATTCTGAGGGGGTATTGTTTCATTCTTACAGGCCACACTCCTAGTCGAAATTTGATTATTATTGGCAAGGCATTCTTTGCCTTTCCTGGTATTTCTGAAGCCCATACTCCTGGATACACTTGGTTCTGAACTTCCTCAGGTATTCCTGAATCAGTCGGAGTATTTATGAAGGCTAGACTTAGGACTTCAATCAACTGGTCATCCCCTACATGAAGTTCTATTTTTCCATTTTCAAATTTTGTTTCAGCTTCCAATTGCTCTAATACATTTCACCCTAACAGAGGTTTCGGTGAGTCAGGCAGGTATAAGAATTTGTGTATTCCCAATTGTCTCCCCAATTTAAATTTGAGAGGTTTCAAAAAATATGCCTTTTCGCTCTGGCCAGTAGCTCCCTTTACTGTTATAAAATCATAATCTATAGGTGTTAAAGCTTGATTTAGAACCAAAAATTTTGCCTCCATATTGATTAAAAATTCCACACCCTGTTGCTGTTTCCCTAGCTTTAATAAAACCAGTGGATCCACTAGGGTATATTTCCCAGGTCCCCATCCTCCTTGACCTGAGTCTGTATTCTTCCTTTCCCTGTTCGTCTTTTTGGGCATTCGTTTTTCCAATGTCCCCTCTGTTTACACCATGCGCACTGATCCCTTCCCAAAGGTCTCCTAAGCTCTCTGGTTTTGAATCCTTTGCTTTCCTGTAGTGCCACTACCAATGCTCGCCTGTTTTTTCTTTGATCCTCCTCCTTCCTGTTACTATATACTCTCCATGCTTCATCCAATAGAGTCTCCAAATTTCTACTTTCAGTCTTTAATTTCCACAACTGTCTTCTGATATCACTTGTGGACTGTCCTATAAACAAGGACACTAACTGCTGAATTCCAACTTCTGATCCTGGATCCAAGGGGTTGTGTCTCCTCATAATGTCCCTTAATTTGTCTAAGAATTCCAAGGTGCTCTCTTTTGGCCCTTGCAGGATGGCATATAGGACCGCCCAATTAATTGTTTTCAGAATAGCCTGTTCCATTCCTGTCATAGTTCAATTTCTATATGCACTTAACAACCTCATATGGGCTCCTCTATTAGGATCCCATAATGCATCTTGTAATGGAAAGTGCTCCTTTACATCTTCCCCTGTGGTTTTAAGCTGGTCTCTGGCCAGATCTTGAGCTGTTTTTAGAACTAATTGCTTTTCTGTCTCTGTCAGGTGGTCTAATAATAACTGAACATCATTGCAGTCAGGATTATGTTGCTTTATCAAAAATTGGAAGTGTTTGGTCACCCCTACAGGGTCACTGCGGTAGTTTTTTGCTATGCCTTGCAATGTTTCAAGATCAAATGAAGAAAAAGGGAACTTTATCAAAACAGGTTCTCCCCCTGGTCCTACTGCTTGCTTTAAGGGTGCTTGCAATATTTCCCGCCCTCGCCTTCCTTGGGTATGAGAAGATATTGGACTGCCTGTAGGGGTGTCTGATTCGGAATCCCAACTTTCCTCTTGTGGTGGTCCTTGTCTTACAGGTGATTTATAATATTCTGGTAAATCCCCAGCTCTGGGGTCTCCTACCTTTCCCAATCTGGTACATGTCTGCCCTACACTACACGCTGAACAACATCTCTTTAATTTCCCTTTTTCTTCCCTCCTATTATCCTTCTCCAGACCCAACACCATAAGGTCTTGTGGAGCCCCCAGCCCACATTCTGTCTGCCATTAGGGATGATTGCAAAGGGTAAAGAACATATCAGAGTATGAAATTTCATCCCATTTTCCTTCTCTTCTTAAAAATAACATTATTTGTAATAAGGTATTATAATTCAAAGTTCCATTGAAGGGCCACTTTTGCCTATCTTCCAATTTACATAAAGGCCACCATTGATTACAATATTTGATCAGATTTTTCTTATTCGTACTTCCTCCTGATGACCACCCTATATTTTTCCAATGAGCTAAAATGCAACCTAATGGGCTCTTTTTAAGACTTCTCCCACTCTGTTGTCCTCCCATTGTAATCCTTCAAAGATATACAATACAGTTAGTCATAGAATCATAGAATAGTTAGGGCTGGCAAGGACCTTAAGATCATCTAGTTCCAACCCCCCTCCCAGGGGCAGGGACACTTCCCACTAAACCATGTCACCCAAGGCTATGTCCAACCTGGCCTTGAATGTCGCCAGCGATGGAGCCTTCACAACTTCCCTGGGCAACCCATTCCACTGCCTCACCACCCTTACAGTAAAGAATTTCTTCCTCATATCCAGTCTAAACTTCCCCTATTTAAGTTTGAACCTGTTCCCCCTTGTCCTATCACTACAGTCCCTAATGAAGAGTCCCTCCCCAGCATCCCTATAGGCCCCCTTCAGATACTGGAAGGATGCTATGAGGTCTCCACGCAGCCTTCTCTTCTCCAGGCTGAACAGCCCCAACTTTCTCAGCCTGTGTTCATACGGGAGGTGCTCCAGTCCCCTCATCATCCTCGTGGCCTCCTCTGGACTTGTTCCAACAGTTCCATGTCCTTTTTATGTTGAGGACACCAGAACTACACACAATACTCCAAGTGAGGTCTCACAAGAGCAGAGTAGAGGGGCAGGATCACCTCCCTCGACCTGCTGATCACGCTCCTTTTGATGCAGCCCACGATACGGTTGGCTTTCTGGGCTGTGAGCGCACACTGCCAGCTCATGTTCATTTTCTCATCAACCAACACCCACAAGTCCTTCTCTGCAGTGCTGCTCTGAATCTCTTCTCTGCCCAACCTGTAGCTGTGCCTGGGATTGCTCTGACTCAGGTGTAGGACCTTGTATTTGACATGGTTAAACTTCATCAGGTTGACATCAGCCCACCTCACAAGCGTGTTAAGGTCCCTCTGGATGGCATTCCTTCCCTCCAACGTATCAACCGAACCACACAGCTTGGTGTCATCGGCAAACTTGCTGAGGGCGCACTCAATCCCACTGTCCGTGTCACTGACAAAGATGTTGAACAAGACCGGTCCCAACACCGATGCCTGAGGGACACCACTCGTTACTGGTCTCCAGCTGGACATTGAGCCATTGAGCACAACTCTTTGCATGCGGCCATCCAGCCAGTTCTTTATGGACCGAGTGGTCCACCTATCAGATTGATGTCTCTCCAACTTAGAGACAAGGATGTCATGTGAGACAGTGTCAAATGCTTTGCACAAGTCCAGGTAGATGACATCAACTGCTCTACCCCTGTCCATCAGTTCTGTAGCCCCATCATAGAAGTCCTACAACAATATCTTACCCAAAGTAAAAGGTATAAAGGAGTGCTGCACCTGTAATGGATAAACCTAAATCCCAAACAATTCTGTAAATAGAACTCTTGTCTTCCACCAAAAGAGATAACATATTTCGAACAAGCACAACAGTTATCCTGGATATATAAACTATAATGATGACAAATAGGGCAAGGGCTAGATCGAGCCCCACACCAGGGAGCCTGAACACTATTTTGACAGTTACCCCCCATATTGTTCTACTGGTTCTTTAGTTCTCCAAAACTTCCACAAATTACTCTTACTAATTCACCCAAGCATTCAATCTGGGCCCAGTTGGCCCAATTTCCTAGGCAATTAACACACCAAAATTCCTGGCCAAATTCCACCCACACTTTACTCTCACAAACAAAACACTCAATGACAAAAATTGGTTTACACACAAGACTATGGTGGATAGGACACCAAAACTTGACAATAGTTTCAAGGGACGTCATACACTTCGTTCATCTCTGGCCGCTCTCCTTGCAAAGAACACGGAACCATGGATCATGACTCCATGCTCGCTTTGTAGCTGTGCCATGTCTCACGCAAAACACTCATTCACACAAGGGCCCATCTCTCAATCACTCACTTCACACAGAATGTCACCTAAGCCAATAAATCTTAAGCCATTGTTCACCTGCCAAAAGTTAGTAAAGCCCTTAGTACAGTTACCCTTGTACAGATACCCTTTAGCACAGAATGGATACCAAACCTTCCCTACTAGACAATTCTCAGGTACCGTATTACTACCATGAGATTCCAGGTGTTGCATTAAAGGAGGGAAAATAAACCCCTTGCTTTATTACAGGGGCTGGCAACAGCTCCAATATGCAACTACCAGTCCAGCTGCATTTCCTATTTCGAACCTTACTGATCCGGATTCACCGATAGTGCACCACACTGCCCAGTCCAATCATGCTCCTGAACCCTCATGGCCACAACTAGAAATGGGGTTGCATTCAGTCAGAAAATTACGATCGGCTACCGAAACAATGCCGTTTATTGATGCAACATATACAGGTTCTTATGGATTGCCGGTGATAAATACTGACTGCAAAAGCACGTGCGAATAATAGTTACATGGATACAAGCACTTGATATAGTTAACACAGCATAGCTCTAAAATATAAAGGTAACAGTAAACAGTAACGCTATAGAGATTCTAAGTTTTCCCAGGGAAGCACTGGACACAGTGCAAGTCTTACCCACAGGCATCCCTATGGGGGGGGGAAGAGAGGTCCAGCCCGTCGACCAGTCCCAGAAGTCTGTTGATGTTATCTTCCTCAACTCATCCAAGATGGTCTCTTCCCTGATATCCCCCTCTCTCTTGGGTCATTTTATACTATTTTCACCTTCAAGGTGGAGCTTGATTGACTCTAGTCGTACATACCTTTATTATTATTGGTGCAAATCTGTCTCGCTTCGCTTTTAAAGGTGTATGACACCAAAAATTCAGAGCGCATGCTCAGAGGGGAGTGGTCTCATTTTGGGGGGGGGGTCGCATTGGAGATGGGAGTGTATTTTAGCATGTAAATGCATTATAATGACATTATAATGAAGCAAAGTTCACACAGAGGACAGCATTCTGTCAAAAGATGACAGGCCGCTGGCTCAGGGTAGCAAGTATGCAGCTTATCAGTTTCTTGTACCACCTAGTTCCCATCTTTTGCTGATGTTAGAACAAAGTGTAGGGGCGAGAACTCCACCTCGCTCCACCCTCCGTCTGTGTTGCCACAGGAACGGCTGTGGAGTGCACATTCCTGGCATACCAGGTGTGGCTGCATCTCACCCTGAGAGGCCCTGAAAGTCCGTTTTTCCCTTAGGTATGGACAATGCTGCATTTTGAATATAAATTTAATTCCTAATTATCCCACATTTCCTAATTATTCCACACCAGGTACCCTACTACAAGATTCCAGGCTCAACGCTCTCACCAGGCTTACCTTACCAATACCATACCAAACCAAACCCCGGGGCAAGCCCTAGTACTCTTTACCTCGTGCAGGACGTCTCCTTACAGCTTATAGGTATCCCCTTCATCCGGTTTCGTGCATACGTGATGATTCACCAGTGATGGTCCTTGTCTGCCCCCGCAGTGATATGGGTGAGTGGGGGAGTCCTCCCGAGAAATCTCGAGGGTGCCCAGAGGAGGCCCGTCCTCAGGAAGTCCCGCAGTTGGACAGAGAAGGTCCCATCTGGGGTACCAAACTGATGCATGGAATCAGACTCTACAACTCAAGGAGATTCATGAAGCAGGTATGTTTATTACCCTATGTTTCCCAGGTGCTAGCTTTCCTCATATCAAGTGCACACTGAAGCTGGGTCATGGGGAGCGTCTCCTCACCCAACACCCCGAAGTCCTGCTTTCTACTTGATACTCTCCCAATTCCCCACTGCTTCCTGCTCACTAATGTCCTGACCCCGCTGCCCTCAGCAGCCCTTAGCAGGCCCCTCACAGAAACTGCTGCAGAAGCAGCATGCATGGAAAGGTGCTGCTCTTCAGTACCCACCTGGGACACCTACAGTCCCACCAGTGGGCATGTGGAGGTATGAAAACAGGCACGTAGCTTCTTAGTGAGAGAACAGCCCCTTGAAGGGCCCCACAGCCCAGTGTCCACACTTGCCCTTGTGCTAAAGACTTCTTTGTAGGAGAAGCAGGTGAGCTAGTGGTCTTTCGCAGAGCTTGGCACATCAATGTATTCCAACCTCTGCAGCACAGAACTGCTGTCCAGGTTCTCCGGTTTGAGCATGTCAATAACCACAAGGAACCTGTGGGTGAGAAGGATGCAGTGAATGTCAACAGGAAGGACTCCCATAGGATACCCATCATGTGGGGGTACAATACAGCCCCTCTCATCCTCAATGCCTCAGGCACAGGGAGCCAGCTCTCATCCCCCTTGGAGGAAAGCCCTCCAGGATGGCTCTGCACAGGCAGAACATGGTTATGGCCAGACATGGCCAAGGAGATGGAAAAGCTTTCAGGGAGGAGCTTCCAGGCAGTGGAAGCTTCCTTCCTTGTGCAGCTGCAGGGACTGCTGACGGGACCAGAACTCCTGGGCTTGACTCACCTCTGTGGTCTATGCAGCCAGTTGGAAACAGGGAGGATCTCAGTGTAGGAATTCCTACACGGCACCTGCTGGGAAACGGTCCCTAAACACCTGGGGGCTTCAGCAGTCCCCTGCAGGCAGTAGTACAAGCCTGTCGCATCTGGCAATGGGTAGAAGATGGAGCCCTACAGACAAGAAATAGGACAAGTGAGCATTGCTGCTCTGGACTGTCACCAAAACCCGGGAAATAACCTCTCCAATCAGAATGATGGGTTAGAAACTAATGTGACTTTATTACAGTACTGGGTGATGGGGATCTCTCTGCCTGTCATGCACACTGAGAAGAGGCAGTTTACAGCTTAAATACCATTACTATATATATCTGTCGTCATTTGCCACGGTGAGGGAAGAATGAAACACTCAATGTGAGCATTAACAGACTTCGCTTTATTTCAGATACAAGCACGTTTATATATTCGTTATAATCAGCTCATACATATTGCAAAAGCTAAGATCACTATAGGCTACCACTGCAAAGGTCAATCCCACCCAGAGTTCCTTCTTGTTATCAACTTGCGGATACATTTTGTAATTCTTCTTCTTCTATTTCGGTTCCTCGGTACTACCCCCTTCTCCCCACAATCAGGCTGCTCTTCTTGACTACAATATCTTGTTGTTGTACAACATCTGTGTGCAAGGCCACTGCGTTCTTGCTTCATCTACACGCCAAGTCAGCAGCCTTGAACGTCCAAACAATGGCCTACACAGCCTGAGTTCTAACTCTTGCTAAGTCGTCCGACTTTACCAGCTCCATCACGTCCACATGCCTCTTCTCTTCAAGCCAATCCTCCACAATTCCCCCGGTTTTATTTTGGGCTATTAAAACTCGATTAGTTATGCGCGATATACTCGACATAATACATGTATAAGCTATGCCAACTATTAAAAGAATTAGTAGTAGAATACCAACGATTCCAACCCCTTCCTTTATGAACTTTGACAGCCATTCAGATAGTCCCCCAAACAGTGATTTCAACCAGCCGTCAAAAAGTCCCGAACTTTCTCTCAAGGCATGTAAACCTTCTTTTAGTTGCATATAGTTGATCAATTTAGTTAACAGAGCCACATACATATTACCATCAAAGACAGCATAACAAACTGACAATAGACAACATAGGCCTACGCTGGTCCGAATTCCTGGGTATCCTATCCTTTTTATAGTCTATTAAGTGCTAAGCAGTAACATGAAGAATGGTATATATGCAAATCTTGTATACTGAAGTCCTTTAAATACTTAATATACTCTGTTGAACAAAAGTTAAATTAAACAGTAATCTATAAATGCACAAGTTTTCAACAGTATTTATAACTGAACATTTTTGCCTACTTTGGTATTAAAAGCTCCTTTAAACAGGTGCATTTATTTTTAGAAGACAAACATGAGCATTTATACTATGGCTATTGCTGGTTATTTAAGCAAGGTCTCTGGGGGTCTGTTTTTAATGATATAAACCTTCTTTAGAACCATTTTACTCTGTATGAATTTAAAGAACCAACATTGCCAACAGTGATAATTTAGTGCTGAACAGCAGCCAAAACAGGACTTCTTGGAATCCAGTACAACTGTAATTTGAAAACTGATTATTTTTTATATAAAATAGATTTTTTTTTTCTTTTATTTTACTATCTACTGAACTATCTGAACTTCTTCATTAGAAGCATTTCAGTGAACCTCCTTCCATATTTTTACTTCAAAAAAGGAAAATCTGCAATTCTCAGGTAACCAGAAAATTTCAACACTTCTCTCTGAAATCTTGCAATAGAACTTATTTTTTTCTCATGAACTCTACAAAGGTATTCCTAAAAGGAATACACAATACCTAATTTTGCGTAATGTGGATATTCCTATTACCATTGTTTACTCATGAGATGTAAGACTGAGCATGAATTTCTTTAGATGACCTACAGTGTAATAAATTAAAGCATTCTTAATGAAATCAAATTCATTTCAATTGTACTAGGCTTTCCAAAATAACTTTTGAAGCCCTACCCAACTAGAAGCTTAATGTTCCCAGTCCACAGGTTCTGAAAGACACATAACTGAAGTTGGTTTTGTTTGCTTTGAAGTCGTCCTCAAGTGAAGACAGCCTAAAATACTTTGTGTTAGGAGAGTCTAAAGTAAGGCATTAAAATCTTCCTCTTTATGCTACACATCTATGTTAAGCACCGCTTGCTAGGACAGCACAGGAAGAAGCCAACATTTCCTTCAAAAATGTGTTTGTAGTATAGAAAGGATTGGTGTACTTAGATTTTTCACTGTTTATCAAAGACCATAATAACAAGGTTTTCTCAGTCACTTTCTCTTTTTCTCTAGAAGACTCACTGTTATACAAGAAAGTACTAAACCAGCAGCTGTACAAGTGAACCAGGATTGTAATCAAGAACTGTTCATTGAATTCAAAGGCTGTAGGAAACTGTTTAGACACCTGCCACACACAATCAATGAACTGGAGAAAGATAGGTGATCTGTCTGCATCGGCATGATTTTTGTCTCCGTGGCCTATTCTCGACGCAAATTTGTGTCCAAAGCTTATCCACTCTTTCTGCACCAGAACTTCAAAGCCTTCAATCGTTCTGTAGTAGCTGTCAAGCATCAGCATGGCCAGTGATGTCAGCTGGGCTGTTCGGTCCCAGCCATCACTGCAGTGAACCAACACAGAGCTTTTTCCTGAGGATACCTTGTCTGCCACTTAAATAGCTCCTGTCAAGACAAGCTTCCTATGTTCCAACCAATGGGTTGATCCCAGACTTGACAACCAGTGTGATTCTTCCACATTAGGATAAACAATGTCCTTCAACTTCTTTAAAGATTCCTGCATGACATGAATATTATGAATGTCCAAGAAGAAAAGCTCTGCACTGGGATACGCATCTTCACTTTCATATCCTCCCCAGTTGCATTCAGGCTGTTACTTTTCAATTGTTCCTAAGTGATGTTTTGCAGTCATTTGTTTCTCTCTTCCTTTATCTCCTTCTGCTCAGGATATTCACGGTCAGCTCCTGTAGCTGAGGCATTGGGTTTTTCTACTCATCTATCCAGCTCATGATGAGGCTTGAGAAACTTTGCAGGCAGCTGCCATGGATCTGCGGGCAGGGGTGACACAAATACACCCCCTCCCCAGGGCCATCAGTTCTTGAGAAGTAAGACAAGTTAAAGTGTTTCCTTAAAGCAAAGGCATCCTGATGAAACAGGAATGTGAGGTAGCTGCAGAAGTAAACTGCACGGTGTTAACAGTCAAGGAGTTTGCTGCGTCATTGCCCATTTCTTTTTCTTTCTTTGCCACCCTGATGCTGCTTGGGTGGTGGCTGGTAAAGCTTGTGGTTGCACTACACCTCTCACCTTTTCAGTTAGCAGTTCTTATTTCAACTAATTGGTTCTTCCAAGTCTTGAATTTACCCCCAGGTTACTTAAAACACACTAAGCAGGACTTCTCTTCTGTGCCCAGTGTGCTGCAGGCCTCTTTAAGCCTTATCTGTGGTGTCTCTACAAACTGCTCCGAAACACTGGTGTTACCAGCGCTGTTCCCAGCACAAAATCAAAAACACAGCGCTGCACCAGCCACCAAGAAGGAGAAAAATGAGTGCTACTGCTGAACCCATGACAATATTCACTTCTTATTCCATACCATTCATGTCATGCTCAGAGCTTACATTTTCAATATATCATCACATGCACATATACACATCCACACACACACACACACACAGAGAAATCATCCCTCAGTGCCGCTTTGTGTGGCCACAAACGCCGGCCTGCTCAGCAGCAGCTACAGCTGGCAATCTGCCAAGCAGCAACTGTAAATACCTGTCAGCAACAGCACTTCTGTATTAACCCTTTCCTGTCTGAAATGTTAATCTGTTACACCCTTAAAACTTCTACATGAATCCAATAACAAAGCAAAAATACACAGAACAGTGTCTGCCCTCAACACACATACGCACACATACATACACATGGGATCCCATAAACAGACTTCACACAAATACAAAATTTAAAACACAAAATGTAGACAAAATGTGGCGCAATGACCCTGTGAAGAATCAAGAAACCAGCTCCAAACAGTGTCAGCGCGATGTAAGGTGGCAAGCTCAATCTCAGCGGGCGTCCCCGCAGAGGCTCTGCCTCCCTCACATTGTATGAGGCTTGGGCTTCTCAACTGACCAAAATGCACACTCGTTCTGATGCAGGTGGCCAGCCTACATCGGAAGAAGTGGCCAGCAATATCTATAAAGGTCTGCAAGGGTCGGTAGAAACATGAACATACTTATATTTGTTAACTTTTCGGTGCATGAATATCACAGAGAGACTATAAGCACACAATACATCTGCATCCCCCACCCATCTTACTTTTCCCTTTACAGCTGGCAATTTATCATGAGGATCTAGGGGATATAAATCAGGATTCTTTTCCGGATCAACAGGTACCAGGTCAAAAGGACTATCCAGGTCAGCATCAGAATTATCAGGAGTCATAAACTCAGGAGTAGTAACAGTACTTTGATGAACGTGCACAGGCTTCTCATAAATGTCGTCTGGAGTCTCAGTGTTATCAAGTTTTGGAGTAATATTTCTTCTCCTTCCCCCGCGGCTTCTCCGGCGGCCGTACCTCTCACAGGCATGGGTAGCTCCGTTGGCGGCGGCACCCAGCCCTCTCCCAACCTTTTGGATACTTCTCCTGCCACCTTTTTCTCGGCATGGTACTTTTGCAAACAGTTCATAACGTTTCTCCATGGGGTCGACATCCTTCTTTGCGGTCTTATTGTCCTTTATCACATCCTCCCACAGTTCATCTCCTAACCGTCTCCATTCAGCAGTATCAAAACACCTAGCCGATTCTCGAAACAAACCGGCCGATCCTCCTATGGCTCTTCCTATGGCTATCAGGGTCTCCACTTCCTTAGACCCTACAGTCTTTACTCCCCGCTTTTCTAAAAAGCATCGGAGTAAATCACACGCCGCTTGCCTGTCCATATTTAAACGTCAGCGCGCTGTTGCAGCCCTTACCAAGCGTCGGCGGCGTTGTCGGCCAGAACCCTCCTATGAGGTCGTCTGGGGCACGGAGCGGCGACCCTTCTGTCAAGCAGAACCCTCCTATGAGGTCGTCTGGGACACGGGGTAGCTCCTTGCAGCGACCAGAAGCCTTCTATAAGGTCGTCTGGGACGCCGAGCTGCGCTCTTCTGCCTCCTGTGCTGCAGCAGGACCGACCCTCAATACTGCACTGGACCGTGAGTCTCCGTTGGTCCCTGTTCGGGCGCCAATTGTCGTCATTTGCCACGGTGAGGGAAGAATGAAACACTCAATGTGAGCATTAACAGACTTCGCTTTATTTCAGATACAAGCACGTTTATATATTCGTTATAATCAGCTCATACATATTGCAAAAGCTAAGATCACTATAGGCTACCACTGCAAAGGTCAATCCCACCCAGAGTTCCTTCTTGTTATCAACTTGCGGATACATTTTGTAATTCTTCTTCTTCTATTTCGGTTCCTCGGTACTACCCCCTTCTCCCCACAATCAGGCTGCTCTTCTTGACTACAATATCTTGTTGTTGTACAACATCTGTGTGCAAGGCCACTGCGTTCTTGCTTCATCTACACGCCAAGTCAGCAGCCTTGAACGTCCAAACAATGGCCTACACAGCCTGAGTTCTAACTCTTGCTAAGTCGTCCGACTTTACCAGCTCCATCACGTCCACATGCCTCTTCTCTTCAAGCCAATCCTCCACATATATCTTCATTATAATTCTGTGAAATGCCCACCCAATTCTCATTATTCATGCATATGGTAATTTGAGGAATGGTCTCTAGGGGTCGTGGTGGTAGTCTGGGGAAAAATACTCATCCTTTTATGGGCATCCATTAGTAAAGTACACTGGAATGCGTATTTAGTCTTTCCAGTTAACTACATGTTCTTGTCTGGTCTAATTTAGGACCCCAAGAGGCTCCTAGAGTTGTTTTCTTCTGCAGCCATTTACCTGTTTCTCTGGCCTTATCAATAGGAGAAGACATCTGGTCTTCTTGTTACATACCTTCCTTAAGAATCCTTGTAGCCCCGTCCATGTCTAAATCCCTATACACAGTGAAATACTAGTCTAATTTTGTATCAATTATACAGTGAAATACTAATTTACTTCCGTATCAGGACCAGATACTGCCTCTGTAGCACCCATGGGCAGTTCCATGTCTGAGGCTGTCACTGGAGCAGCTTTCAGCACATCCGGCTGGCAGAGGTGTGACTGCAGCCCTGTCACACACAGGAGGAGACACCAGCATCGCACCCGCTCAGGACGGCATAGCTACAGGACACAGAGGCAGCATCTCTAGGCAAAGCAAGGAGACATGGGCCCTGCAGCAGAACTGCTCTGCCCATCCCAACACTCCTTTACTAGCCTCACTCACCTGGGCACGTCTCTGTCACCCCGTGCTCATGCAGGGACAGCCATGAGCAGCGGGAAGCCATCCCTGCCGAGCTCCACTGCCCCAGTCCTGCTTGACTTATTCCCAATAGCACTGCGCAGATTGCAGCCTATAAGCTGGCACAACAGGGCCCACCAGACATGGGCCACGGAAAGCTCACATTCATGCACATTCTGTGTGTCTGTGGATTCCAGACACCGTCCTCTGGCATCTCCTCTGCAACCAGAGCAGCTGAAAGTTGCAAGACTCCTCACACAGGCTGTACATTAGAGAGATACTGAGCATGTGCAACCCTACAGGGCACAGGTCTGCTGAGCACCCTGGAGACTACGACCACAAGTCTCTGACCTCATTTCTGTCCTAGTGTATGGTCAGCTGGAGCAGAACAAGGACCCAGCAGCTCCAGCACCCCAAAGCCCTTCTGAACTGACCCCTTTCATCTATGAGGTTGTCCCTGGGATGGCACAGAAAACACTGCAGAGGGGCCAGGCACACCCATGTGCCCAGCCTGAGACCTGCAGGAAGGGCTCATTCCAAAGCTCCTGGATGACTGAAGGGGTGTCAAGAGATCTCTGTGTCATTTTCCACTTGACTGCTCACAGCCAGGAGGGCACTGAGAAACTGCAGGGTATCTTTGCCCTTTTTGCTCCCTGCATGCTGCAGAAGGACACCAGCTGGGTGGTTCTGGCAGAAGCATGTGCCCAGGGCTTGGGGAGCCTGTGCAGCTGAGCATGGGGGTTTCTCTGCACTGCAAAGGCAGGGACCAGGAGCTGCACAGAAAAATCTTCATTTTCTGGGCCTTCAGAAAGCCTGGCTTTTCAGAACAGTGTGAGAAATGGAACTGAAATCAGACTCCACCATCCACTGTCTCAAAGATTGGTATGGGAGGAGTTGAGGTAAGACCCCAGTGTCCAGTGCCTCAGAGAAAGGTGTGAGGAACTGAAATGGGACTCCAGGGAGAGACGCCTGCCTGAGAGATGGGTTGAGTTGAAATAAGACTCTTCTGTCCATTATCTCGAGGACTGGCGTGAGGAATTGCTGCCCATTATCCCAAGAACTGCTGCAGACGTGCAGTTGAAGAGCTGGCTGTAAGACCAGCAAAGCTGGTCCACCAGGAACGTGTGGTACATGACATTAAGAACATAGGTACTCCCCCCAACTCATAATAAAAGGGGAAAAAGGTAGTCACCAGGAAGGACCCCTCCATAAGAACACCCTCCACAGTGACACCCACCTTCAACGATGACTACAGACCCCTGGGACACTGCTGGATCCATGGTGGTGACCATCCCTCTGAACCCCGAATTCTTGCTTCATTTCTATCTTTTTCCCCATCCGTTCTATAGCTATCGCTTTTTTATAATAATTTCCTTTTTTATAATAATTGTCTTAATTATTTAAATCTTTTCATAATAATTGTAATAAACCAACTGATCAATTACAGTACTTGACCTCGCTTAATTTCACTCTTGGAATCGTGAATTAAATAGGTCTGACACTGGGTTTTTCTCTGGTCGGACCCTGACATTAAACTGGTGTCAAGGACAGGATCTCTTGCAGTGAAAAGCACCGTAATCTCACGTAAAGCATAAGGTATGACGTGCATACCTCTCAGGAGTATAAGGGGTAAATTTTGTTGAAACAAACTTGCTGCCTCCCTGAGAGGATTGCCCCATTCAAAGTAGTGAAGCTGTGCCTCAGGGTAGAGATGTGTTGTATGGTCTTCTAGAGAAACATGAGGCTTGCCCCTCTCTGCCACGGGTAGAGTGGGCAAAGAAAAGTTGGCCTAATTTGCAAAGTGTAACAGACTGAATAAGCGCCCTGCAAAAGGATGCAAAACTCCATCCCAGAAAGGGTAAATCTATTGTCAGTGCCATACCAAGTGCCAGCTTGGCTGCTGCAATAGAGGCTAGGGAACAACAACAAACAGCTGAATCTCTGTTCATACAAACTTCACAAGATCTAGTCTGATCCCTAGATAGCAAACTTAAAGAACAGTTAGACAGAAAATTCAGGCTAACTACTTGCAATTAGCCCCAAAAGAGCTACTCCTTGCAGAGGAAAACACCTCTCCAGGGTCTGAGAAAACAAATGAATAGCCCCAAACTGACCTAGAAGAGGCAAGACTAAGGTTAGAAAAACTAAATGTTCCTGCCGCAGATAGCTGCTCCAACACATTTAAAAACTGAAATATCTCTGGGACTGTCCCCAGGCATGGAACCGCTTGTGTCCATACTGTCACACGCTGCCAGTTTCCAAGTCATGGTGGCCCCATGCAAACCGGCTTTGGGAATGCTCCGTCATTTAAGCTGACTCCCAAACTGCATGGAAAAGTGCAGGCAGGCTGGGCCAGAGCCACAGGCACTGCTGGCAGCATACTGCTATAGGTGACTGTCCTGCTGTGCTCAGGAAGGTGCTGGGGGGATGCTTTGTTTGCTGGTCCCATCAGCAGGACTAGCTTAGACTGGCCCTTCCAGGGTCATTCCCTGCAAGCGTGCCAGATGCTCTGCAACAGTGCCTTGCAGCCTGCAAACAGACCCTCACAATGGGGAAGATGATGGGAAACAGGCACATTTCCCTTCCCATGTGCCAAGAGACAGCCACAGGCTGACCTCAAGCTCTCCATGCAAGCTTCCCATGGGGTTTTCAAAGCACCTCTCAGAAGAGTGTCCTGCAAGGGAAACTGAGACATGGGGGGCATGGGGCTGTCAGAAAGCTCCACACGGAAGCAGAGACCATCTCCCACTTCCCATGCTGGGCACAATGCCCTGCCAGACCTCCTGGGGATGACACCCGCCAATATCACTTCTTCCATGGGTGAAAACTGGACTTTGACAGGGTACTGCTGTCCTCGAGCAATGGTTCCAGCTGAGGGCAGCACCTCAAAGCCACAAGGCTCAGCCTTCAAATCCTCAAGCAACTTCTGAGGCACGCTTGCTGGCAGATGTTTGCCAACCTGAGCACAGAAACCAGTCATGTGAGGTCTTCTTGGTCTGTAAGGACAGACCCTTGGTTCCTGCATGATACTGTCACACGGCTGACAGCACCCTCATCCAAACCATACACGGCAACCACCACCTAGAACTGGAGGGCAAACACGTAGGCACGGCAGGCACTATCCTGAGAGGAGCAGGAATGGCTGAAGATGGCAGAGAAGGGAAGCATCAGCCAGTGAACTGTCCCAGGTGAACCAGCCTTGCTCTGTACCCCCAAAAGCTTCCTCAAGTGAGCTGCAGCCCAAGTGCTCAGGCAGCCAGAGGGTCACAAAAAGCAGCAGAGGCAAAGAAAACCAAGAAGTTGCATTGTCTGTGCTTTACCTCCTTAACAGGCTCATTCATGTTTATGGATCATTTACGGGTATCTGGAGCTTATTGTGGAGCTGGCTGGTTTCTTCCTAGCACTGCTCACACTGGACAGTGGAGAACTCCAGCCTGTCCCTGGAGAGGCAGAGGGATGGCTCAGCCATGATGGCATGGAGGCAGACCTGGCATGTGGGGCCTCCTGTGACCTACAGAACGACAGAGGATCCAGTTCAGAGCCCGGGTGACACCTGCTGCTGTGCCCAACATGCTGACTGCCCCAGAAGCTGGAGTACCTTGATGGTCAGGAGCACACCCACCTTTCCCAGGGGCAGGTTGGCATTTTGTGGGTCGAAGTACACTTTTAATGGCTTGGTCTCACAGCAGGGCAGGCACTTCACACGGTCCAGCCTTGAACACAGGAAAATAAAGCAGCTGAGATACACAAGCAGCAGGAAATGTATCAGAAGCACAGTAAGGCCACAGGGGTGTCCTGGCTGGCAGCTCTGTGAAAGACCCCTTTGCACCTACAGAGAAGATGCTCTTCTCCCTTTGTCATGGCTCAAAGAGCCATGGTTTTCACAACAAGAATACAGGATTTGCATGATAAAACCAAAACACATCAGTTGAGAAGCTCCAGAAACTCCTTCATAAGGCATCTCAGGGAAGGATGCACAGATCTCTCCAAAGGAGAATTTCCACCTAAGATACCCCATGCTGTGATGTTCCTCTTAGAAGAGATGCCTGACCACTCCTCTTTAATCTTTTAAACCCCTCAGAGACTTGGAACTGCAGTGATAGAACTGCAGCCTTATCTCAAGGCCTGTTTTGTAAGCCTGTTTTGATACACTAGAGGATCCCACAGGCCACTTCCTCAATAAAGGCTGAGCAGAATTGCTGTGACACTATGAACTCCAAACAGAGCACTTCCAAACTATGGGGGGCCCATCTGTTTGCAACACAAGCCCTCAGAGTGCACAAAGAAACTCAGATGAGGCTCATGGTAGGCAAGAGCAGAAGATGTTGAGAGGTGACCAAGGTGATAAGCCCATCTAGCCCCTGCAATAAGATTTTAGGGCAGCCACAGGCAGGCCAGGTCTCTGGGCACTGCTCGCCAGAATTCAGGCTCTAAAGCACTGAGCAGGGGAGTACTAAGGGAGGAAAAAGCTGTAAAAGGAAGCACTCAGAATCTCCCCATGTCCAGTGGCTTCAGCTGTTGTGTCAGAAACAGCTCCTTCAAGCCCCTGTGAAGCCTCTCCACCACTGGTTACCTGTGTTATACAGGACATATCTATCAGCATTGAAGGACACAGGAAGTGCCGGATGTTGGTGACCTTTACAATCTATGTGAATGGCGTCAGGAATGACGTAAGCCAAGTCTAGGACATATTGAGGCAGCTCAGCTTTGAAAGGAGGAGTAAGGACAGTCCATAAACCCCAGCACGGCTCCATTTCCAACTGGCTGGGAGATGTAAATAAAGTAGGTATTTCTGTATTAATTGCTGTAAAAATTAAACCCAAGCCCAGGAAACCCAATGCCTAACTACCAGGTAATAAGACTTGGGTAAGTCATGGGAAGTACAGGTCCTAGGCCTTATCAGCCACCAGTGGGACCTTAAAATTAGTTTAAAATGGCTACTGCACACAGTCTCTCTGCTAAAAAAAGCCACTGTAAATAAGTCCACTGGACTTCCTCTGGTCTCAGTGAAACAACTAAGCCTGGTGTACAGCCCAAGCCTGAAACCGCTTTAGGACCTTGTAGTAACATTTGCATGCACAGGAAATCTTCATCTCTCTGCAGTCAGATCTGTCCCTACAGCAACACCAGTAAATGCAGTAATCAACACCGACAAGATTGCTGGGAAGGTCCTTTTCCAGGCAATCCCACTTGGAAAAGCACATAAGGGGTATGTGCCATTCCCTGCTCTTTCTGCTTAGTGTGGTCTGTTTGTTGGCACAAAGATGCCACATCTGAATTACCCCTTTCAGAGCTGGTCAGCAGGAATGATGTCTGTGCTGTCTGGAAGGGCCTGATGGCCTGCACTGGACCCCCTTAGCTCTAAGAACAGAACCTAGCAGCTGTGGGGAGTAGAGCACCTCCAAAGCTCAGGGTAGCACTGTGCAAGTGAGGACACTGAGCTGCACACAGTGAGCACCTCACAGCTCTCAGAACTAGACCCCTTCTGAAGTCCCCAGCAATTCCCAGCTCTGATACACAAGCAGCTCTCAGAAGCAGAGCTGCACTGTTGTCTGTTCCCCTCTGGGGCCCTGGAAACAGACCAACTTAAGAAGCTGCCAACATGCACACTGCTGAAAGGCACTGTCCCCAGTTAGACAGAAAGCAAGAGCTTTCTGCTGCTCCAGGGCATGTTCCTCAATCAGCATCTCCTCCATCTGTATCTGCAGCTGAGAATCCAACTGAGGAAAGGACAAACAGGAGCTGGTTAGCAGACCTCCTTCCCAAGACATAGGCTTGTCTCAGCTGGAGGATCCCACCCTGTTCTTGTTGAACGCGGAGATGGAGTCATCCTGTCTCACTGCTCAGTGTCTCTGACAGCTCCTGCTCTCAGTCAGGACTATCTTCAGAGAAACGAAATCCAGCATCTCTGCCTGCCCAGTTACAAAAGCTGATCTGGACAGACAAACAAGCCAGGAACCTTCCAGAGCCCGAAGTACTTCCTTGCCCCCAGTGCCAAAGCAGCCTGGACAAAAGCACTCCTGGAAAGGGAACCATGAGAGCTGGAGGCTCTTGGAGATACAGAACACAGCACAGCCCCAGGGTGCAGTCAGGCTGCTGCGTTATGTTCTGTAAACCTGGCAGGGTTAGGGCTGTGAGCAACAAACCCCCCAGCACCCACCTGTGTGTCCTTCAGAGCACCATAAACCCAACTGATTGAGCGCAGCCTTTAGCATCTCCCTGGGGGAGTCAGGAGCTGGTGCATCTGCAGGAGAGACAACTCCAAGAGGTGGACAGCCCATCGGGCATCCTGAGTTGACACAGCCTGTGGCCAGGGGTATGCAGGCAGGTCCCCAGTGCCAGCAGGGCCCCTGGCAGCTGCTGCAGGGTGCAGGGGCTCCAGTGACATGCAGGAGGGTGGCACATGCAGGACAGGGCAGCAACTCTGCTCACCACGATGCCCAAGTTACCTATGCGGGGCTCAGCTGCTACAGCCTCCCCCAGTGCAATGGTCTCATCTCTCTGGCTGCCTTTGTCCAGCTTTTCTTTGGCCCTTTCGAGGACCTTCTGATATTTTGTGCAGCCTGAAAGCAGAGACCACCACCAACAGCAGCAGGGGAGCACAAATACCATGGAAGGCAGGAAACCCCACACAGGGGACACTGGCCTCGCCCAGAAACAAACTGTTCCAGCAACTCAGGGAGAACAGGTCCAGGGGCTTCTCAGCCCCACCCACCTGCCTCCCCACACAGGAGTGTCTCCTCGAGATAAACGAGATGCCAACCACACCCTGTCAGAGTCTCTGTCAGCCTGTATTACAGCTCTCTAAAGGTTTTCTGCCTGGCCATCATCTTCCCAGTCCTGCAACAGATAACGCTGGCAAACTCTGCAGGATGGCAAAACCCACATGGGCTTGTCTGCCAGAGACTCAGGAAACAACCAGAAATCCAAGTGTTTGTCTGACAGCCCTGCAACCTCCAGGCCTGGTGGAGGTGTCTGTGAGCTGTGGGCTTATGGAATGGGGGAAAACCAGAGGACCTTCCTGGAGAGCAGACAAGCAGTGCTCACCTTTGATGTTCCTGGGCAGGTCCAAGTGGATCCTGGGAGAGGTCCCTTCTCCTTTCAGGGAGATTTTTTTATGACTCCTGGTGACCCAGTTGGATCTGGGAAGTCCTGCAGAAGAATCCAGGCAGTCCTAGCAGGTAATAGGCTTTCCACACTTGCTGCTTGCCAGGTTCAAGGTAACCCTGCAGGGCACAGAAGAAGAGGGAGGTAATGTAGCAAAGAGAGTTCAGTGGGGGAATGGCTCAGATGACAGATGCTAAGAAGACGAGACAGGTTCTCATATATAAGAAAATGTCAAGACATCACCACCTCCAGCTTTCTTGTACTCAAAAGCCTGAGCCTCCTACACCAAGATACGGTATGTCATTCAGAGGCCTCGCAAGGCTGCACTCTGCAGCATAGGCTGCCCTCTGTTCAGCATGAGCACAGCTCTTCTGCTGATAGGGTTTACTTCCTGCTAGCCAGAGCCAGGCACAACAAACAAAAGCTTTTTTACCAGCTGCTCTGGAAGAGGAGTGAAGGGCCTGTGCTCTCAGAAGGGCCAGTAGCTACCGTCACAGCGTGTTACATCAGTGGTTCACAGGCTGCGTCGAAGGGCCTGTCTCCTTATTAATGACCCCAACCAAACATGCCTGTGTGGGTGTATGCTCCAAGGGTGCAAGAGCCTATAGAGACCCATGGTGACTTGCAAACACGTATCTCTGGAAATATAGGAGAAGAGATGACGTCAAGGTCTAGGGAAGAAGGGGTTGCTGGAAAGGCCACCTCCTCTCTGCACAAAACTCTGTGAGCAGGCAGCTCAGATCTAATGAGAGGTTTTCCAGCTCTCCCTGATGTCTGCCTGTGGTCTGCTTGATGCCATGTGGTCCAATGAATTGAGTGCTGTGACACTGCAGGAGTTGTATGTCAGTACATAGAACCACAGAATCATAGAATAGTTAGGGCTGGAAAGGACCTTAAGATCATCTAGTTACAACCCCTCTACCATAGGTAGGGACACCTCACACTAAACCGTGTCGCACAAGGCTATGTCCAGCCAGGCCTTGATCTCCACCAGGGATGGAGCATTCACAACTTCCCAGGGCAACCCATTCCAGTGCCTCACCACCCTCACAGTAAAGAACTTCCTCCTTATAGCCAATCTAAACTTCCCCTGTGTAAGTTATAACCACTTACCCCTTGTCCTATCACTGCACTCTCTCCCCCAGCATCCTCATAGGCCCCCTTCAGATACTGGAAGGCTGCTATGAGGTCTCCACACAGCCTTCTCTTCTCCGGGCTGAACAGACCCAACTTTCTCAGCCTGTCTTCATACAGGAGATGCTCCAGCCCCTGATTGTCCTTGTGGCCCTCCTCTGAACTTGCTCCAACAGTTCCATGTCCTTTTTATGTTGAGGACACCAGAACTGCACACAATACTCCCAAGTGAGGTCTCAGGAGAGCCGAGTAGAGGGGCAGGATCACCTCCCTCGACCTGCTGGTCACCCTACTTTTGATGCAGCCCAGGATACAGTTGGCTTTCTGGGCTGCAAGCACACACTGAACCTGGCTCATGTTCAGTTTCTCATTGACCAAGACATTCTCTGCAGGGCTGCTCTGAATCTCTTCTCTGCCCAACCTGTAGCTGTGCCTGGGATTGCTCCGACCCAGGTGTAGGACCTTGCGCTTGTCATGGTTAAACTTCATCAGGTTGGGATCAGCCCACCTCACAAGCGTGTGAAGATCCCTCTGGATGACATTCCTTCCCTCCAACGTATCAACCGAACCACACAGCTTGGTGTCATCAGCAAACTTGCCACTGTCCATGTCACTGACAAAGATGTTGAACAAGACCGGTCCCAACACCGATCCCTGAGAGACATCACTCATTACTCATCTCCAACTGGACGTTGAACCATTGACCACAACTCTTTGTGTGCGGCCTTCCAGCCAGTTCTTTATGGACCAAGTGGTCCATTTATCAAATTGATGTCTCTCCAACTTAGACGCAAGGATGTCGTGTGGGACAGTGTCAGACACTTTGCACAAGTCCAGGTAGATGACATCAACTGCTCTACCCCTGTCCATCAGTTCCGTAGCCCCATCATAGAAGGCCACCAGATTGGTCAGGCAGGATTTCCCCTTCGTGAAGCCATGCTGGCTGTCACCAGCCGCCTTGTTGTTTTTCATGTGCCTTAGCATGCTTTCCAGAAATAGCTAACTTAATATGACTGTTGCTGACTAATGACACTGAATGGAAGATGCAAGGGTAGCTTGTTACTGGTGTTGACTGAAGCAAGGCAGCATACCTTGGTTCTAAGGATTAATGCTGGTAGGCTTCCAGGCTTGCTTGGGTTGTGGGAAGAGGAAAGGGAGACTAAAAGCAAGTAACCTGGTAAGGCAAGACAAGCAAAGGAGAAGTGGAAGGGGACAGAAAGCAAACAAGGCAAGTAATGCAAAGGCAAGTAATGCAAAGGCAAGATGCAAGCACCTACCACCACACATAGGGTGAGCCTGTGCCCAAGCAGTTGCCAGGAAAAAGCTGGCTGGCCTCCTGAAACACCTTCCTTCCTTTTCACCACTGAGCATGGTGTATATCCTGCACAGGTTGCTCAGTGGTGCATTTCCACCGTGAGAGGCTCATTTACTTTAGTGCCCAGTATCAGATCAGCCGCCTGTCTCCCAGGGCAGAGGTCCTCCTCCTGCACGCCCTCCAGAGCCAGTACCACTGTGGTCCGAAAAGCAGATTCATGCCTGGTCTGCAGTAAACCAATTCAACACACTCAGGAAAGATACTATTTATTCAGGCTGGGTGCTCAGTAGACTGTTCCACAAGTCAAACACACCAATGCAGCTCTCTTATTTAGGCACAAAAGGTACAGGTAGTACAGTCCCCATGACAGTGATCGGTTGTAATCTACATATAATTGTAATATTTGCTGTGTCATTCCTTCTAATCACTCTACATGGTCTGTGGAAGGGTCTTCACCTGGGCTGGGGTCTTTTCTGAGCTGTGGATGTGATTTTTAGTATTATAATGAAGGCAGTTCACTTCAGGACACCTTGAAAGTTAGTTCTTTTCCCAAGTTAGGTAATCAAATGGTGACTTGGCCAAGCTGTCAAATAACTCAGCCTTTGGTGCCACCAATCCTGGATATTCTCCTTGGATCTTTTGAACACAACAAATATTGGTTGTTCCTTTTTGTTTTAAGAGGGGCGCTTTGTCCCAGGCCCAGGATACAATAGCTATGAACTATGGCTACCGTCATGGGTTCAGCAGCAGCAGTCATTTTTCTCCTTCTTGGTAGCTGGTGCAGCGCTGTGTTTTTAATTTTGGGCCTGGGAACAGCGCTGATAACACCAGTGTTTCGGTTACTGCTTAGTGATGTTTTGGTCTGGCCAAGGACTTTCAGAGTTTCATGCTCTGGCAGGGAGGAGGGAAAGCTGGGAGGAAGCAGAGAAAGGACACCTGACCCAAACTGACCAAAGAGGTTATTCCATACCACAGCACGTCATGCCCAGGATGTAAAAGCAGAGAGCAGAGACCTGGAAGGGTGGGGGTGCACTGCGTGGTCGGGCTTGGTTTTAGGTGGTGAGAATTGTATTCTTTCCTTGTATTTGCCTTGTCATTATTATTATTGGTGGTAGCAGTAGTGATTTGTGTTATACTTTAGTTACTAAACTGTTCTTATCTCAACCTGTGGGAGTTGCATTCTTTTCGATTCTCCTTCCCATCCCTCCAGGAGCGGGGGGGAAGAAAGAGGGGGAAGTGAGTGAGAGAGAGAGTCTGCGTGAGTTAGTCTTAAACCACGACAGCTACCAATTGCAGGTGCACAGTATAACAAACAAGCAATATATCTTAAGTGAATAGAAAAGAGATTTCAATAGAAAATTTAATAACAATTTTCTTTCAAAAATTATGTTGACATAATAAAAAATGCCAACAGAAAACAATCTATTGCTGTTTCCCTGCACTTGGAGGAAGAATCTCATAGGAAGCTCTTTCACTGCAGTGCGCTGGATCAGACCAGCTGGTTAGGGATCCCTCTCCTCCCTGCCCTCCGGAGGCGGCGCCACAGCGCCGGAAGGAAGGAACTGGCAGGAGGCTCTTCACATGCGTCGTACAGCACCTGCTTCATTTCAAGCGCCAGGGAAGAGACCAAGGGGCTGCTGTCACTCTCCATGTTTTGAAGGGCTGGGATGGAAAGGAACAGAGCCACTGTCACAGCCCAGATCTGCTGGGGATCTGAAGAGTCCCTCCAAACAGGGCCACTCCCGCCCCACAGCAATTTCCACATCCAGGAGGGAGGAAGGGGCACCAGGATCAGATGGAAAGTGCTGCCCACCAATGTCCCACAGGCTCCTCAAATCCCTCTACCCTGCCCATGCCATCCCTCACTCACAGAGGGAGCAGAGCCTTCCTAGGCCAGGACAGGGATTATAGCTCCCTACCCAGGGCCTTTCCTCCTACCCACAGACACCCCACTGCCTTCACTCACCCTCATTAATGACCAGGATCTTCTCCTTGCACCCATCCTTCAGCTGCTCCCCAGTGAGCCCTAGGTAAACACAGCCAGTCACAGATCCCACTGACCTGCTCATCCCAGCAGCTCAGTTCACCCCTACTGGCCCGCTGGGCAAGGCTGAGCCCAGGGTAGTTCCTGGAGTGTGAAGTGGCCATAAGGGACCCAGCCCCACATCAATCACATCGGGCAGTTTGGGCTCTGCAGCTCCCCGGTGGATTTGACAGTAGCCAAGGCTGGGGCTAAGCTGCTGAGGTGCGGGGGGGGGACCCACGGACAGGTTGTGGCTCACCAATGAACCTGACGGCCGCCTCGCGCAAGGGCTCTTGAGGGCTCTGCAGGTACAGCAGGCTCTGGTGCAGGTAATCCTCCAATCTGCTTCTGCTTCTCTTCAGCTAGAGCGACCACACAGGGACAGAATTGGCACAGGCCCTCCCCCTGCACCCAGGACTGGCCTCCCCTGCCAGGACACCTGCAATGCCCAGCCAGCAGCTAGCTCGTGCCAGGGTTTGAAGGGAGCAGAGGGCAGCATGCTCCCGAGCCAGGGTGTTGCAGTGCCACCCTGCCACCAAAGGCCAGTGGGGCACCCCTGGACTCTGGGGGAGAAATGGGACCCTTGTGTGCTGCAGGCAGGCAGCACAGGGCTGCCATGGATGGCAGGGAGAAAGCTGCTAGCCCCATGTGCTGGGGACTGGGGGAGGGAGGCTTTTCCAAGCTAGCTTGCAGGGCTTTGGGGACATCCTTACCATGCACTTGCCAGCCTTCCATATCTGCTCTGTTTCCAGCAGCTTCTGGAACCGCTGCCATCTCAGGAACTTTGCAGCTTCAATGACAGCTTCCTTGGAGGCCTTCAGAGCAGCAGGGACAGGGAGATGGCACCTCTACCCAGGAAAGAGGACCTGGAGGTCCCTGGGCAGATCATGAGGGTAGCAAGGGTTGGGGTCAAAACCTGGCCTTAGGCACCTGCAAGTGCCACTGGAAAGCCCACAGGGACTCTCCAGTGCACAGGTCTTTGTGGCCAGCACTGCTGCTGGGCGATGGTGGATCTGGCAGGGCAGGTGTAGGGTATGCCCCTATCCACCTTCACAGGGGCTGCCAGCTCTGTGGCTGCAGGCAGGAAGGGAGTCTGAGCCCTCACCAGGGTTCCAGCTGAAACACATTCAAAGAGCCCAGAAATGCCCACCTGAGCCACACTTGAGTCACTGTCATGCAGGTGGAAGAACAAGGGCAGGAGGCTTCTCTTCACATCCTTCCTCATCTGCTTTTTGTGAGACCTGAATGGAACCCTCATCACATCTCTGCAGAGGAGAATGGACAGCTTTCGCACGCAGCTGCTTGCCTAGGAGGAGAGAAGTAAGAGGAGAAGACCTCAGCCCTTGCTCCTCCAAGCCACTGGAGAAGAACCACCACTCACAGGCCAGTGAGCACACATGGAGAGGGATGCACCATCCCGGAGCCACACACATGTGCCACCCAAGGGGCTCTCTCACTGCCTTACATTTTCAAAGAGTGGCAGTAGCATTTTGAGCAGCTGCAGAGCGGTAACGCCAGCCGTCTGCCTGTCTAGCACGCCGAGCACGTTGCTGAGGATAGTCAGGGCCGCCTTCAAGACGTCGCAGTCATCATCCTGCAGTTGCTGCGTAACGGCTGGCAGCAGGCCTTGCAGAAGCATAGCTTTTGCCTATGTGAAACACACTTTTTTGGTGACACAGTCGAGGAAGACAGCACCAGCAAAACCACTCCACCGTCAGAGGGGCAGACAGAGATCCCTCCATGCGCAGCACAGCCCAATGCCCGGCCTTACGCGTTCAGTGGCTCAGGGGCAGCTGAACAGGGCAGTGGCGGGAGTGGGCACCGTTCTCACCACTCCTGATTCCTGGCACAGCCCAAGCATGCGCTGCGCATACCGTCACCTGCTGCCCAGGCCCAGACAGACGCTGTCACTGAGCCTGGCTGCCCCTGCTCACCTGCTCACGTTTCTCAGACAGCGTGGCGAGGCTTGTGACCGCTACCCTGCGCACCACCGAACTCGTGCTATGCAGGTGCACATGGAGGACATGCAGGATGGGACTACTGTCAGTCTTAAACCTGGCGCAGTCCAGGAGCTGAAACACACCCAGAGCAGAGTGAGAGCTCAGCACAGGAGCAGAGCTCCTGGAGGGCTGAGGGCAAGGCACCAGGGCTGGGCACAGCTCAGACAGGAGGCAGCGGCACCCTTGCCACCTCCCCTCTGCCTCATGCATGCAGCCCAGCTTCCCCCTGCCTGCTCTCGGACAGGAAATGCTTGCTACCAGGCCCACCTCAATGAAGACAACAACGGCACTGATGTCCTCATAAGGTTGTATGACTCCAGCCGCCTCTTCAGATATGGAGGCGCAGCTGACTCGTTCTGTATGCTTCAGCACTCTAGCAGGGGAAGAAGGCATTGGAAGCACTGAGACAGGCAAAGCTCTCTGGGACCATGGTGCCAGCCCCAGCCAGGCCACACAGGTCAAGGCTCCATCTGCACCTTGTGTTGGCTGCTTGCGCCCCACCACCTGTGCCAAAGAGGATCATGCAGGGGACCCTTC
Organism: Ara ararauna; assembly: GCA_028858755.1. Taxonomy (NCBI): domain Eukaryota; kingdom Metazoa; phylum Chordata; class Aves; order Psittaciformes; family Psittacidae; genus Ara; species Ara ararauna. The sequence continues at coordinate 69,926,031 of CM054410.1, read as the reverse complement.
CTCTCCAGGGGGGAAACACCAGCAGGCTCAAAGATGACTGACAAAGCTCCTACCTACTCAGCACCCTGATGCCAGTGAGGTAGTCACTGGGGCTCATGAGCATGTTCCAGGCACCCTCTCCTTTGATGTCTTCAACCAGGGAGTCACCACCCAGAAGATGGAAGAAAGCTTGCATGGTTCTCATCACGCACCTGCACACAGAACAAAGCATGGTCACAGGTGGAAGCCTGGCCCTGGCTCTGGCCCAGGGCAGACACCAGCAAGCAGGAACAGGGCACCTGCGGCGGTTGACTACACGATCCTCAGCCTCCTTCTTCCAAATCTCAAAGCAGCAGCAGCCCTCCTGTGGGTTCTTCATGGTGAAGGAGATCTGCAAGACCACTGCCATAAAGAGCTCCTCTAAAAGTTTCCTTACGTTGCTTTGGCTGGAGGGCATGAGGAAGATCATGCGCATGACAATGGCTACCTGCAGAAAACACCCAAGGACATTCTCGCTGCAGAGATATCCCTGCAGCATGCCTGGGGCTGGGGGGTTCAGCAGCTGCGCTGAGCCAGGACAGAGTCCAGCCAGCTGAACAGCCTGGAGCACACCTGTGGCGGCATTCAGGGCTTGGTGCCCATTTGTAGCATGAGCACGTAAACTTTGATGGTCCTGAGGGAAGAGCTCAGCCAGTCCCATGAGCCATGCTGGCTATGCTGCACTCACCTTCACCAGCCCCACAGCCTGCTCTGCCCCCCAGGCTTCCTGGCTGCCCAAATGGCTGGAGGTGGGGAAGGAGAAGGACCCCCAAGGGCAGCAGGGGCAGGCTGCCTGCCAATCTGCCGCAGGGCCGAGCTGCATGTGGTGCCCTGTCTGGCTGTAGCCCTGAAGCCCCCAGCAACCTTTTGGAGGTCCAGGTTTGGGAGCAGATGAAGAGGGGAGGAGGAGCTGGAGAGGGGTGCGCAGCCCTGGGCAGGGCAGACCAGGCCTCATCTGGACACTCACAGTCAGCAGTAAGTGGCAGTTGCATTTATCGCCGAAGTTGTTGAGTAACATGCTTGTGTGCTGGATTAGCAGCAGCGACTTCAGTATTCTGCTCAAAATGCTGGCCTCGCATACCAGCGTGTTCCACATGGCCTCGGTAGTGGTGTGATGCCGGAGCTCAGAGTCAGCGGGGCTATCTTGGCCACAACAACTTTTGTCTGGGCAGTTCTCAGAGGTCCTAGGATTCCCCTGAAGCTGAAGCGCCACGTCTATGTCACCAGTGATGGAAATACACAGCAGGCTAGTGGTCACATCCTTACAGTGCAGCTGGGCTATTTGGAGAAGGGTCTGCATCAGGATGTCCCTCAGTGACCCTCTGGTGACAAGCATCAGCTGCGTATAGATGACCTGCACAAGGTCGTCCACCTGGAGGAGGCAAGAGTGTGGTGCTGGGTGGAGTGCAGCCACAGTCCTTGCTGCCAGCAAGAACTGTTCCCCTCCTGTTACTCCTTGCCAGCCTCAAAGGCCACCGGACATGTCCCCAGAGAGCACGCTCACAGGGCAGTCCAGCTGCACGCTGCTTACCATGGTCAGCTCCAACTGCGAGCCTGTCAAGGCTACCTTCAGCATGTTGGCAATCACCTGGGTGTTAGAGACCCTTTCTTGTGCCATGTTGGTCAACACTGTGAGGACTAAGCTGTACCTCTCCTGCGGGAGTAAAAAGCTCCCAATTGCCTAAGGGAGAAAGAGAGGGAAGAGTTGTCACCCTGAGGGCCCTGGTGGCAGGGCAGAGCAGAGCTAAGCAGCCAGGGTGGCTCTGGGCTGACACAGCCGGGGCACTACTGGCTCCTCCCCAGGACAAGTGCCAGCAGTGGGGGGCTGCTCTGGAGTGATTGCAGCCACGGGAGCACAAGTGAGAGGCTGAACTTGAAATCAGACTCCACCGTTCATTGCCTCAAAGACTGGTGTGAAAGACTGGTGTGAAAGACTGGTGTGAGGAACTGAGGTCCACTGTCTCAGAGATTGCTGTCCATTATCTCAAAGACTGCTGACAAACCTGTGCAGAGAGCTGGCTGCAAGACCAGCAACACCGGATGCATGTGATCAACCAGGCAGGAATGTGCAGTAGTACGTGACATTAAGAACAGAGGTACTTCACCCCAACGCATAATAAAAGGGGACACAAGTAGTCACTGGGTGGCCACCCAACGCAGAGCATGACTATGCGTCCTCGGGATGCCACTGGATCCATGGTGGTGACTATCTCTCTGCACTCTGAATGCTTGCTTAATTTCTATCCTCTTTTCCAAACTGTCCTCACTATATATTTTATAATAATCTTTTTAAAATAATTATGTTTTTATAATAAACAAACTGACCCACTGTGGCACTTGACCTTGTTTGCATCTTAATTTTACTCTGGGAATCACTAAAAAAGTATTTCTGACACTAGGTTTTAGCCAGTCGGACCTTCAGAGCGTGTAGAGGGAGATGCCCTGTGGGCTGAAGGAGAGGGGTGGGCTGAGCCACAGGCAAGAGGTACAGTGTGCTGGCTCTGCCAGGAACCAGAACTTGCCAGTGGCCAGGACGGCCAGAGCTGCTCTGCTGACACTGGGTTAAAGCCTCTGGCTACTCCCTTGTGGAGAGGGGGTGGGAACCTGCAACATGGGAGGCTGTGCCACCCACCACAATAGCTGAGGCACGGGTTCACGGGAGCGTCCTGCTAGCCCTACAGCCAAGACCCCAGCAAGGGAGGAGAAGGTCATTACCATTTCATCATCGAACTCCATAGGCCACGAGGTGTTAATGACATCCCACTCCAGAGGGATCTCTGGATCCGCACATTTTGCAGGGTAGCCTGGGCAGGAGGGGAAACACAAAGTGAACAGTGGCAGGAACAACAGAGAGCTGGAGGCAGCAGGTGAGGGTGTCAAGGAGAGCTGTGTTTGGTTCCCCGTTCCCGGGGAGCTGGAGACGTGCCAGGGCGGTAGTGGGCAGGGGAGGAGAGGAAACCCCCTTTTAGGCTGTGGAAGAGCAGGACAGTTCAGTCTGGCTTTCTGCTCAGGAGGAGGACAGAAGACCAGGCATGCTGCAACCATCAGCTCTCCAGCTCAGGGGTTCTCGGGACAGGCCCCAAGCTGCTGCTCCACAGCAGGCTGTGTGTGCCCTACGGTTTGCATAGCTGCTGCATAGCTGCCTCAGCCTCGGAGGCATTTGCTCTCCTTCCTCCAGCAGAGGAGGGTGCTAGGGCGGTGCAGCACCTTGCCTGGGCCCTTGCAGCTGGAAAGCTCCAGCCTGCCCCAGTGTCTCTTACTCTGTTGCACCAGGAGGAACCTCTTGAAGTTACACAGTGCCTGGAAAGCCCTGCAGCTGATCTCCTGGTCCTCCTCAGCATAGGACAGGGCAAGGTATCCCATTGCCTGCCCTAGGAATTCCAGAGGCTTGCTTCTGGAGAAGTGCTGTATTCCAGCTCTTTCATCCAAATGCTGTGGGAGAGAGGAAGTGGCAGTAGCAGGTCCAAGTGGTGGCAGATGGGATGAAGGCCCTAAGCTCTGAGAGCAGCCCCTGGGCCGAGTGCCGCATGGGCAACAGCTCTGGACAGCTCTGCCCTGTGCTGCTCCGCATGGAGACCCATCCCATGGCAGTCAAGCCAGGGCAAGGACTGTGTTGTCCCCCTATGAACGGAACTCTGGAAGAGTTCTGCCTTCTCGCCCTGGGAGCCCCTGGGACTGGGGTAGGCGTCTGAAGGAAGACTGAGACCCTGGATCTGCTGCTCCTCTAGACCCATTATCAGCTGACAGAGCCCTCCTTTACCACCTGCGGGACTCCCCATCTCCAGGGGAGGGAGGGCTGTCAGAGCTGCATCTGCAAAATGCTCTCATGCCCAGGGACAGCACTGGCTCCTGAGAGAAAAGGCACAGGACAGAGCGGAGCTCCCAGAGAGAGGACCAAAGATGCTGGTGCAAGGTTGAGCCTTGCTGAATCCCCTACTGCCCTGCACCCAGGCTTCCCCTGCAGAGGGCCCAGAGTGATTGGCTACTCTGTGGCACCAGGAAGGGGCCAGTGGGAGACAGAAGTCACCTTCATCACAGGCTCCTTACCTCCAGCATTGAAGTGGGAGATAAAAACCAGGTGAGGCGTACAATCCACTCTACAGCCTTCCGGCGCTTAGCCATGTCCTCGGATGCCGTGATGGGCAGCAGAGCCTGAGAAGAGAAAAGCTGCAGGTCTGCTGCAGGAAACAACAGTGACTCCCAGAGCAGCGGCTCTGCCAAGCATCTGGTACTGTTTATGCAATGTGCTGCAAAGGCTTCCCATGGTCCAGAGTAAGACCTGGAATGGGGTCCATCCACGTTGTGATCTGGGGACCACTGCCAGCTGTTGGTGACCTGCTGCAGACAGTGAAGTTGCCAGATCCCATCCCCAAGGCACTTCTGCCCCCTTCCACACGCAGCTCCAAAAAGGCTCCCTCTCCAAGAGGACCAGAATCTCTGGCAGGGGCTGCACAAGGGAGGCCGGACCCATGAGGAGACCAGAAGAGAAGACCTTCATGGCTGGGCTCCTACTGCACTATGCACCTTGCCCCATGGCCATATCCTAGGGCATCCCCACCCTGCTGGCAAACAGGGAGGAGAACATGAACGGGGCAGACAGTGAGGGCAGTGGCTCAGCAATGCCAGAAACTATTTCCACCCCTTGGCCTGGGGGCTGGGGTGTGCGTGCTTTAGAAGGTCTCATCGCTTTAGGGTTAAGGCAAGGAAGACACACCATGGGCTCTGCTCTTGGTAAATGCCTGACCTGCAATATTTTCCTTGTTATGAAGATGCAGGATCTCGGTGAAGCACCACAGATCAGCACCTCCAGCACACTGTCCAGAGTTTTCAGGATCTATGAGAGACATAGACAGACACAGATACACATAGACACAGCAGGTTACATGCTTGCCCTGGCCCTTCTTCCTTGCAGAAAGCTTGCTTGCCTGCCTTCCACCTGAGGTGGGCCTCTGGTGCCCAGGGGAGGCCCCAGGGTCTCCCTGGCCTTCCTTCTCCTGCTGGCTTCCAGCAGTCAAAGTCAATGAGGAGACCATGCAGAGGAACCGGCTGTCAGGCTCTCCGTAGCTCAGCCCGCATTTACCTGATCATAGAATGGAGTCTGCTGGCTGATCGTCTCACTTGCAACAAAACTGAAGGTGCCACCTATGTGTTCGTAGAGGCGGTTGTCCAGCAGGTTTTCCCTGTATTCGCTGTAAGGAGAGAAGGTTGGATGGAAGGGCTTCTACACTGGGGAAGGTGGCCACAAACACTATGACTAGCAGTCCCCAGGGCTGAATTGGCACAAGGTGGGCAAGGCATCTCCTCCCTCCCCCATTCACTGAGCCAGGGACAGAGGGCAGCCCCGGGCAGTGGACCCTGATGCCCTTTCCATCTCGGGCCTCTTCCTTCAGAGGAAAAGCCAAGAGGTGTCAGGGAGCCCTGGAGCACCTGCCACCATCCTGCCTGACCCACTGATGGGCTGAGAGGTGGGAGAGCAGAGGCTCAAAGACCACGCCACCAGGATAGGAAATGCCTGGCGCTACCAGACCCATGGGAGGCTCTGGCCTGGCCAGGCTCTGCGACACATACCTCAGTGCAGCGATGGCAAGCAAGGCTTGCTGCCACATCATGGTGTCCATGCTGTCAAAGGCCTCGTTTTGCATTAGTGCCTGGAGAGGGAAAGCATGGCTGGGATGGGGCACAGCAGCTGCCAGTGCCTGGCACCAGTCTGCCAATCTGCAGAGTGGGCATAGTCCCCAGGTCAGCACCAGCACCCACAGCAGCACCTTGCTCCACAGTGGCCCCAGTGGCAGGAAGGGCTGTTCCCACATGGCCCGTCCCAGTCTTCCGCTGTCCTTATCACCAGTCCGGTGCTTGGGCACCTTTGCCCCCTTCCCTTAGCCCTGCTGGGGGGTCCCTCACCTCCAGTTCATTCAGCAGCTCATGGGATGTTGGGCTTTGGTACCTTCCCTGCAGTGAAGCTCTACAGAGCATGTTGATGGAGGCCAGAAACTTCATCTTCGACTCCTGATCCTGCCAGTCCAGCGGAAGAGAGACAGAGAAGGGTGAGGGGGCAGAGGCACAGCCAGCAGGAGTGGAGGCTTGAGGGGCTGCAGCAGTGGTGCAGGAGGCCAGGGGGGGAAAAGCTCTGCACTGCCAGCAGCCTTCCAGGAGCCTGCGTGTAGGCAGCACACGTGGCAGCACCCAACTGGGAGCTCCTGGCAGAGCTTTGCTGACAAATTCTGCCATTACCCTTCTGGTGCTTTTGACAAAGTCCTTGATGTAGTCGTGGGCTTCCTTTTCCTCGTTCTGCAACTGGATGCTGGAGTCAGCAGCAGCTACACCTGATGAAGAGCAAGAATGGGGAGAGTTGTAGGCAGGGGTAGGAGGCAGAGGGAAGAGAGGGGTCCTCTCTCCAGCCCTGCACCAGCTGCTGTGAACACAGCACACCCTGTGCCAGGGTGCTGAGGCCCTGTCCCTCTCCCCCAGGATGCTGTCAGTAGCAGGGTGAGAAAGGTGCCAGCCCTGCAGCATCACTGCCTCCTGCCCACGCAGCTGCTTCTCCCTGCCCTGCTCTGTGCCTGAAGGTCGTCCCCTGGGGTCCTGTTGATACCCACTCCTGTAATGGATGGTGACACTCTGAGACTCCTCAGTGGAGGAACTGCCTGGGTCTTCCTCACTGCTGATGGTACTCATCAGCTGTCCCGGCAGGGGCTCCTGCATGAGCTGTTTGGCTCTTCTCTCCTCAGAGTCCTGGATACTGTTGGGCTAGGCACACTACTTGCCCTAAGGGCCCTACTGTTACCCACCACCCAGGCCAGGAGGGAATGTATCCTGGCCCGCATTGTGACCTCCCCCCATTGTGACCTCAGGGCCAAGCAGCATGTGTTGCCCTGCCTGGCTGTGGCCCTGAACCCAAGTAATCAAGAAATCACATTATCTTCCACCTTATCTCTTCTTTTCATTAACAGCTAGAATTTCACTGAATGGTTCAGGTTGGAAAGGAACTTAAGATCATCCAGTTCCTCAGAGGAGGCTGAGGGAAAGCCATTCATTCAGCCTGTAGAGGAGAAAGCTCCAGTGCAGACCTCACAGAAGCCTTCTACTACCAACAGGAGGACATGAAGACAGAGCTCGTTTCTTCACAGCACTGCATGGTGGGATAATGACAGACAAGAGGCATTGGGAGACTTTCAGACTGGAAATAAGGAAAAGCCTTTCTCCTCATAAGGACAGCAAAGAGATGAACAGGTTGCCCAGAGAGACGGCGCTGTCTCATGCCAGGAAGCCGTGGCTGGACAAAGCCCCAGGAAGCTTGGTCTGATGCTGCTTTGAGCACAGGGTTCAAGCACAATCCTCTAGAAGCCAGTTCCCACCCAAGATACCATATGATCCTGTGAGTAGGCCACCTCCTACTAAAAGGTACATAGGCGGCTTTGGAGGCAAAGACTTCACAACGTGTCAAGGAAAATGCTTGTGCACTAAGAATTGGCTTTTCTCAGAGATGCCGGTGTCTCTAAAAACGCAACTGTGGAACCCCTTGAAGGGGAAACGGACTCAGGCCTTCCACACCCTAGAGCAATGCTTCAACTCTGCAACAGCAGCAACGCCACAGATGGGTCCAGTAGCATGCATCACCCCTACACCTTGTGTCTGCACACCACTCGTTTCAACTATTGGTGTCCCTTTTGCCTTTGGGCGTGAAAACAGAACACTCTGCACAACAGACTGACGCCACAAAGACTCTCTGCAGCTGTAAGCTGGAATAAAGGAGAAAACAAAACAGCCGAAGCAACATTCCAAGTCAGATTTTTTGCTTCACTCCCAGCTGGAGCATGCTGTTCTGCCTCTCTTTGACAGGAAGTTCCCTCCTCAGACATAACCACATCCAGCCCAGCTGAGATAATACAGTATCGAGTAGAAAAAAATGCCCTTTCAGAAGAGATTAGATTAGATTAGATAAATAGCTGCTCTCGGCGCTACCCACAGGGCCAGCAGCAGCCCCTCCACGGAAGGAAATCCCAGCGCCGCCAGTGACCGCCGTAGCTGCCGCGCCGCCGGGCGCCGCCACGCACAAGATGGCCGCCGGGCCTGCCGCCACGTGCAAGAAAGATAACTCCGCGCCCGCATGTAGAGGCTGGTGGAACATATTGTTTCTGTAAGTTGCCTCTGCTTTGCAGTCTTCCCTGACAGACTAAGTCTGTCCCAAATAAAGAGAAAGATTTACATTTCTGGGGATAAGGTCCAATTTTCTCCCCGGTGAAAAAAAAGGAAAACGTATATTTTGGCAAGAGAGAACGGGGCCACTCCTTTTGGGCAAGACCAAATGTATTTTACTGACCTGGAGATGCCTCTTCTAGATGAGATGTCACCTTCTATTCAGCATCTGACTGTTAATAGCTCCTGATGAACAGGAATGTCCTGATGAATACAGATGCCAGTTAGGAAAACTTGATTAATTTTCCTGCGTGTATTATCAGTTGTTATTTAGTAAATCATAGAATCATAGAATCACAGAATAGTTAGGGTTGGAAAGGACCTTAAGATCATCTAGTTCCAACCCCCCTGCCATGGGCAGGGACGCCTCACACTAAACCATGCCGCCCAAGGCCTTGAACACCATCAGGAATGGAGCATTGACAACTTCCTTGGGCAGCCCATTCCAGTGCCTCACCACACTCACAGTAAAGAACTTCCTCCTTATAGCCAATCTAAACTTCTCCTGTTTAAATTTGAACCCGTTGCCCCTTGTCCTATCACGACAGTCGCAAAGGAAGAGTCCCTCCCCAGCATCCCTATAGCCTCCCTTCAGATACTGGAAGGCTGCTAGGAGGACACCAGAACTGCACACAATACTCCAAGTGAGGTCTCACAAGAGCAGAGTAGAGGGGCAGGATCACCTCCCTCGACCTGCTGGTCACCCTCCTTTTGATGCAGCCCAGGATACGGTTGGCTTTCTGGGCTGCAAGCACACACTGAAGCTGGCTCATGTTCAGTTTCTCATTGACCAAGACATTCTCTGCAGGGCTGCTCTGAATCTCTTCTCTGCCCAACCTGTAGCTGTGCCTGGGATTGCTCCGACCCAGGTGTAGGACCTTGCGCTTGTCATGGTTAAACTTCATCAGGTTGGGATCAGCCCACCTCACAAGCGTGTGAAGATCCCTCTGGATGGCATTCCTTCCCTCCAACGTATCAACCGAACCACACAGCTTGGTGTCATCAGCAAACTTGCCACTGTCCATGTCACTGACAAAGATGCTGAACAAGACCGGTCCCAACACCGATCCCTGAGAGACATCACTCATTACTCATCTCCAACTGGACGTTGAACCATTGACCACAACTCTTTGTGTGCGGCCTTCCAGCCAGTTCTTTATGGACCAAGTGGTCCATTTATCAAATTGATGTCTCTCCAACTTAGACGCAAGGATGTCGTGTGGGACAGTGTCAGACACTTTGCACAAGTCCAGGTAGATGACATCAACTGCTCTACCCCTGTCCATCAGTTCCGTAGCCCCATCATAGAAAGCCACCAGATTGGTCAGGCAGGATTTCCCCTTCGTGAAGCCATGCTGGCTGTCACCAGCCACCTTGTTGTTTTTCATGTGCCTTAGCATGCTTTCCAGAAGTAGCTAACTTAATATGACTGTTGCTGACTAATGACACTGAATGGAAGATGCAAGGGTAGCTTGTTACTGGTGTTGACTGAAGCAAGGCAGCATACCTTGGTTCTAAGGATTAATGCTAGTAGGCTTCCAGGCTTGCCTGGGTTGTGGGAAGAGGAAAGGGAGACTAAAAGCAAGTAACCCGGTAAGGCAAGACAAGCAAAGGAGAAGTGGAAGGGGACAGAAAGCAAACAAGGCAAGTAATGCAAAGGCAAGTAATGCAAAGGCAAGATGCAAGCACCTACCACCACACATAGGGTGAGCCTGCGCCCAAGCAGTTGCCAGGAAAAAGCTGGCTGGCCTCCTGAAACACCTTCCTTCCTTTTCACCACTGAGCATGGTGTATATCCTGCACAGGTTGCTCAGTGGTGCATTTCCACCGTGAGAGGCTCATTTACTTTAGTGCCCAGTATCAGATCAGCCGCCTGTCTCCCAGGGCAGAGGTCCTCCTCCTGCACGCCCTCCAGAGCCAGTACCACTGTGGTCCGAAAAGCAGATTCATGCCTGGTCTGCAGTAAACCAATTCAACACACTCAGGAAAGATACTATTTATTCAGGCTGGGTGCTCAGTAGACTGTTCCACAAGTCAAACACACCAATGCAGCTCTCTTATTTAGGCACAAAAGGTACAGGTAGTACAGTCCCCATGATAGTGATCGGTTGTAATCTACATATAATTGTAATATTTGCTGTGTCATTCCTTCTAATCACTCTACATGGTCTGTGGAAGGGTCTTCACCTGGGCTGGGGTCTTTTCTGAGCTGTGGATGTGATTTTTAGTATTATAATGAAGGCAGTTCACTTCAGGACACCTTGAAAGTTAGTTCTTTTCCCAAGTTAGGTAATCAAATGGTGACTTGGCCAAGCTGTCAAATAACTCAGCCTTTGGTGCCACCAATCCTGGATATTCTCCTTGGATCTTTTGAACACAACAAATATTGGTTGTTCCTTTTTGTTTTAAGAGGGGCGCTTTGTCCCAGGCCCAGGATACAATAGCTATGAACTATGGCTACCGTCATGGGTTCAGCAGCAGCAGTCATTTTTCTCCTTCTTGGTAGCTGGTGCAGCGCTGTGTTTTTAATTTTGGGCCTGGGAACAGCGCTGATAACACCAGTGTTTCGGTTACTGCTTAGTGATGTTTTGGTCTGGCCAAGGACTTTCAGAGTTTCATGCTCTGGCAGGGAGGAGGGAAAGCTGGGAGGAAGCAGAGAAAGGACACCTGACCCAAACTGACCAAAGAGGTTATTCCATACCACAGCACGTCATGCCCAGGATGTAAAAGCAGAGAGCAGAGACCTGGAAGGGTGGGGGTGCACTGCGTGGTCGGGCTTGGTTTTAGGTGGTGAGAATTGTATTCTTTCCTTGTATTTGCCTTGTCATTATTATTATTGGTGGTAGCAGTAGTGATTTGTGTTATACTTTAGTTACTAAACTGTTCTTATCTCAACCTGTGGGAGTTGCATTCTTTTCGATTCTCCTTCCCATCCCTCCAGGAGCGGGGGGGAAGAAAGAGGGGGAAGTGAGTGAGAGAGAGAGTCTGCGTGAGTTAGTCTTAAACCACGACAGCTACCAATTGCAGGTGCACAGTATAACAAACAAGCAATATATCTTAAGTGAATAGAAAAGAGATTTCAATAGAAAATTTAATAACAATTTTCTTTCAAAAATTATGTTGACATAATAAAAAATGCCAACAGAAAACAATCTATTGCTGTTTCCCTGCACTTGGAGGAAGAATCTCATAGGAAGCTCTTTCACTGCAGTGCGCTGGATCAGACCAGCTGGTTAGGGATCCCTCTCCTCCCTGCCCTCCGGAGGCGGCGCCACAGCGCCGGAAGGAAGGAACTGGCAGGAGGCTCTTCACATGCGTCGTACAGCACCTGCTTCATTTCAAGCGCCAGGGAAGAGACCAAGGGGCTGCTGTCACTCTCCATGTTTTGAAGGGCTGGGATGGAAAGGAACAGAGCCACTGTCACAGCCCAGATCTGCTGGGGATCTGAAGAGTCCCTCCAAACAGGGCCACTCCCGCCCCACAGCAATTTCCACATCCAGGAGGGAGGAAGGGGCACCAGGATCAGATGGAAAGTGCTGCCCACCAATGTCCCACAGGCTCCTCAAATCCCTCTACCCTGCCCATGCCATCCCTCACTCACAGAGGGAGCAGAGCCTTCCTAGGCCAGGACAGGGATTATAGCTCCCTACCCAGGGCCTTTCCTCCTACCCACAGACACCCCACTGCCTTCACTCACCCTCATTAATGACCAGGATCTTCTCCTTGCACCCATCCTTCAGCTGCTCCCCAGTGAGCCCTAGGTAAACACAGCCAGTCACAGATCCCACTGACCTGCTCATCCCAGCAGCTCAGTTCACCCCTACTGGCCCGCTGGGCAAGGCTGAGCCCAGGGTAGTTCCTGGAGTGTGAAGTGGCCATAAGGGACCCAGCCCCACATCAATCACATCGGGCAGTTTGGGCTCTGCAGCTCCCCGGTGGATTTGACAGTAGCCAAGGCTGGGGCTAAGCTGCTGAGGTGCGGGGGGGGGACCCACGGACAGGTTGTGGCTCACCAATGAACCTGACGGCCGCCTCGCGCAAGGGCTCTTGAGGGCTCTGCAGGTACAGCAGGCTCTGGTGCAGGTAATCCTCCAATCTGCTTCTGCTTCTCTTCAGCTAGAGCGACCACACAGGGACAGAATTGGCACAGGCCCTCCCCCTGCACCCAGGACTGGCCTCCCCTGCCAGGACACCTGCAATGCCCAGCCAGCAGCTAGCTCGTGCCAGGGTTTGGAGGGAGCAGAGGGCAGCATGCTCCCGAGCCAGGGTGTTGCAGTGCCACCCTGCCACCAAAGGCCAGTGGGGCACCCCTGGACTCTGGGGGAGAAATGGGACCCTTGTGTGCTGCGGGCGGGCAGCACAGGGCTGCCATGGATGGCAGGGAGAAAGCTGCTAGCCCCATGTGCTGGGGACTGGGGGAGGGAGGCTTTTCCAAGCTAGCTTGCAGGGCTTTGGGGACATCCTTACCATGCACTTGCCAGCCTTCCATATCTGCTCTGTTTCCAGCAGCTTCTGGAACCGCTGCCATCTCAGGAACTTTGCAGCTTCAATGACAGCTTCCTTGGAGGCCTTCAGAGCAGCAGGGACAGGGAGATGGCACCTCTACCCAGGAAAGAGGACCTGGAGGTCCCTGGGCAGATCATGAGGGTAGCAAGGGTTGGGGTCAAAACCTGGCCTTAGGCACCTGCAAGTGCCACTGGAAAGCCCACAGGGACTCTCCAGTGCACAGGTCTTTGTGGCCAGCACTGCTGCTGGGCGATGGTGGATCTGGCAGGGCAGGTGTAGGGTATGCCCCTATCCACCTTCACAGGGGCTGCCAGCTCTGTGGCTGCAGGCAGGAAGGGAGTCTGAGCCCTCACCAGGGTTCCAGCTGAAACACATTCAAAGAGCCCAGAAATGCCCACCTGAGCCACACTTGAGTCACTGTCATGCAGGTGGAAGAACAAGGGCAGGAGGCTTCTCTTCACATCCTTCCTCATCTGCTTTTTGTGAGACCTGAATGGAACCCTCATCACATCTCTGCAGAGGAGAATGGACAGCTTTCGCACGCAGCTGCTTGCCTAGGAGGAGAGAAGTAAGAGGAGAGGACCTCAGCCCTTGCTCCTCCAAGCCACTGGAGAAGAACCACCACTCACAGGCCAGTGAGCACACATGGAGAGGGATGCACCATCCCGGAGCCACACACATGTGCCACCCAAGGGGCTCTCTCACTGCCTTACATTTTCAAAGAGTGGCAGTAGCATTTTGAGCAGCTGCAGAGCGGTAACGCCAGCCGTCTGCCTGTCTAGCACGCCGAGCACGTTGCTGAGGATAGTCAGGGCCGCCTTCAAGACGTCGCAGTCATCATCCTGCAGTTGCTGCGTAACGGCTGGCAGCAGGCCTTGCAGAAGCATAGCTTTTGCCTATGTGAAACACACTTTTTTGGTGACACAGTCGAGGAAGACAGCACCAGCAAAACCACTCCACCGTCAGAGGGGCAGACAGAGATCCCTCCATGCGCAGCACAGCCCAATGCCCGGCCTTACGCGTTCAGTGGCTCAGGGGCAGCTGAACAGGGCAGTGGCGGGAGTGGGCACCGTTCTCACCACTCCTGATTCCTGGCACAGCCCAAGCATGCGCTGCGCATACCATCACCTGCTGCCCAGCCCCAGACAGACGCTGTCACTGAGCCTGGCTGCCCCTGCTCACCTGCTCACGTTTCTCAGACAGCGTGGCGAGGCTTGTGACCGCTACCCTGCGCACCACCGAACTCGTGCTATGCAGGTGCACATGGAGGACATGCAGGATGGGACTACTGTCAGTCTTAAACCTGGCGCAGTCCAGGAGCTGAAACACACCCAGAGCAGAGTGAGAGCTCAGCACAGGAGCAGAGCTCCTGGAGGGCTGAGGGCAAGGCACCAGGGCTGGGCACAGCTCAGACAGGAGGCAGCGGCACCCTTGCCACCTCCCCTCTGCCTCATGCATGCAGCCCAGCTTCCCCCTGCCTGCTCTCGGACAGGAAATGCTTGCTACCAGGCCCACCTCAATGAAGACAACAACGGCACTGATGTCCTCATAAGGTTGTATGACTCCAGCCGCCTCTTCAGATATGGAGGCGCAGCTGACTCGTTCTGTATGCTTCAGCACTCTAGCAGGGGAAGAAGGCATTGGAAGCACTGAGACAGGCAAAGCTCTCTGGGACCATGGTGCCAGCCCCAGCCAGGCCACACAGGTCAAGGCTCCATCTGCACCTTGTGTTGGCTGCTTGCGCCCCACCACCTGTGCCAAAGAGGATCATGCAGGGGACCCTTCCTCTCCAGGGGGGAAACACCAGCAGGCTCAAAGATGACTGACAAAGCTCCTACCTACTCAGCACCCTGATGCCAGTGAGGTAGTCACTGGGGCTCATGAGCATGTTCCAGGCACCCTCTCCTTTGATGTCTTCAACCAGGGAGTCACCACCCAGAAGATGGAAGAAAGCTTGCATGGTTCTCATCACGCACCTGCACACAGAACAAAGCATGGTCACAGGTGGAAGCCTGGCCCTGGCTCTGGCCCAGGGCAGACACCAGCAAGCAGGAACAGGGCACCTGCGGCGGTTGACTACACGATCCTCAGCCTCCTTCTTCCAAATCTCAAAGCAGCAGCAGCCCTCCTGTGGGTTCTTCATGGTGAAGGAGATCTGCAAGACCACTGCCATAAAGAGCTCCTCTAAAAGTTTCCTTACGTTGCTTTGGCTGGAGGGCATGAGGAAGATCATGCGCATGACAATGGCTACCTGCAGAAAACACCCAAGGACATTCTCGCTGCAGAGATATCCCTGCAGCATGCCTGGGGCTGGGGGGTTCAGCAGCTGCGCTGAGCCAGGACAGAGTCCAGCCAGCTGAACGGCCTGGAGCACACCTGTGGCGGCATTCAGGGCTTGGTGCCCATTTGTAGCATGAGCACGTAAACTTTGATGGTCCTGAGGGAAGAGCTCAGCCAGTCCCATGCGCCATGCTGGCTATGCTGCACTCATCTTCACCAGCCCCACAGCCTGCTCTGCCCCCCAGGCTTCCTGGCTGCCCAAATGGCTGGAGGTGGGGAAGGAGAAGGACCCCCAAGGGTAGCAGGGGCAGGCTGCCTGCCAATCTGCCGCAGGGCCAAGCTGCATGTGGTGCCCTGTCTGGCTGTAGCCCTGAAGCCCCCAGCAACCTTTTGGAGGTCCAGGTTTGGGAGCAGATGAAGAGGGGAGGAGGAGCTGGAGAGGGGTGCGCAGCCCTGGGCAGGGCAGACCAGGCCTCATCTGGACACTCACAGTCAGCAGTAAGTGGCAGTTGCATTTATCGCCGAAGTTGTTGAGTAACATGCTTGTGTGCTGGATCAGCAGCAGCGACTTCAGTATTCTGCTCAAAATGCTGGCCTCGCATACCAGCGTGTTCCACATGGCCTCGGTAGTGGTGTGATGCCGGAGCTCAGAGTCAGCGGGGCTATCTTGGCCATAACAACTTTTGTCTGGGCAGTTCTCAGAGGTCCTAGGATTCCCCTGAAGCTGAAGCGCCACGTCTATGTCACCAGTGATGGAAATACACAGCAGGCTAGTGGTCACATCCTTACAGTGCAGCTGGGCTATTTGGAGAAGGGTCTGCATCAGGATGTCCCTCAGTGACCCTCTGGTGACAAGCATCAGCTGCGTATAGATGACCTGCACAAGGTCGTCCACCTGGAGGAGGCAAGAGTGTGGTGCTGGGTGGAGTGCAGCCACAGTCCTTGCTGCCAGCAAGAACTGTTCCCCTCCTGTTACTCCTTGCCAGCCTCAAAGGCCACCGGACATGTCCCCAGAGAGCACGCTCACAGGGCAGTCCAGCTGCACGCTGCTTACCATGGTCAGCTCCAACTGCGAGCCTGTCAAGGCTACCTTCAGCATGTTGGCAATCACCTGGGTGTTAGAGACCCTTTCTTGTGCCATGTTGGTCAACACTGTGAGGACTAAGCTGTACCTCTCCTGCGGGAGTAAAAAGCTCCCAATTGCCTAAGGGAGAAAGAGAGGGAAGAGTTGTCACCCTGAGGGCCCTGGTGGCAGGGCAGAGCAGAGCTAAGCAGCCAGGGTGGCTCTGGGCTGACACAGCCGGGGCACTACTGCCTCCTCCCCAGGACAAGTGCCAGCAGTGGGGGGCTGCTCTGGAGTGATTGCAGCCACGGGAGCACAAGTGAGAGGCTGAACTTGAAATCAGACTCCACCGTTCATTGCCTCAAAGACTGGTGTGAAAGACTGGTGTGAGGAACTGAGGTCCACTGTCTCAGAGATTGCTGTCCATTATCTCAAAGACTGCTGACAAACCTGTGCAGAGAGCTGGCTGCAAGACCAGCAACACCGGATGCATGTGATCAACCAGGCAGGAATGTGCAGTAGTACATGACATTAAGAACAGAGGTACTTCACCCCAGCGCATAATAAAAGGGGACACAAGTAGTCACTGGGTGGCCACCCAACGCAGAGCATGACTATGCGTCCTCGGGATGCCACTGGATCCATGGTGGTGACTATCTCTCTGCACTCTGAATGCTTGCTTAATTTCTATCCTCTTTTCCAAACTGTCCTCACTATATATTTTATAATAATCTTTTTAAAATAATTATGTTTTTATAATAAACAAACTGACTCACTGTGGCACTTGACCTTGTTTGCATCTTAATTTTACTCTGGGAATCACTAAAAAAGTATTTCTGACACTAGGTTTTAGCCAGTCGGACCTTCAGAGCGTGTAGAGGGAGATGCCCTGTGGGCTGAAGGAGAGGGGTGGGCTGAGCCACAGGCAAGAGGTACAGTGTGCTGGCTCTGCCAGGAACCAGAACTTGCCAGTGGCCAGGACGGCCAGAGCTGCTCTGCTGACACTGGGTTAAAGCCTCTGGCTACTCCCTTGTGGAGAGGGGGTGGGAACCTGCAACATGGGAGGCTGTGCCACCCACCACAATAGCTGAGGCACGGGTTCACGGGAGCGTCCTGCTAGCCCTACAGCCAAGACCCCAGCAAGGGAGGAGAAGGTCATTACCATTTCATCATCGAACTCCATAGGCCACGAGGTGTTAATGACATCCCACTCCAGAGGGATCTCTGGATCCGCACATTTTGCAGGGTAGCCTGGGCAGGAGGGGAAACACAAAGTGAACAGTGGCAGGAACAACAGAGAGCTGGAGGCAGCAGGTGAGGGTGTCAAGGAGAGCTGTGTTTGGTTCCCCGTTCCCGGGGAGCTGGAGACGTGCCAGGGCGGTAGTGGGCAGGGGAGGAGAGGAAACCCCCTTTTAGGCTGTGGAAGAGCAGGACAGTTCAGTCTGGCTTTCTGCTCAGGAGGAGGACAGAAGACCAGGCATGCTGCAACCATCAGCTCTCCAGCTCAGGGGTTCTCGGGACAGGCCCCAAGCTGCTGCTCCACAGCAGGCTGTGTGTGCCCTACGGTTTGCATAGCTGCTGCATAGCTGCCTCAGCCTCGGAGGCATTTGCTCTCCTTCCTCCAGCAGAGGAGGGTGCTAGGGCGGTGCAGCACCTTGCCTGGGCCCTTGCAGCTGGAAAGCTCCAGCCTGCCCCAGTGTCTCTTACTCTGTTGCACCAGGAGGAACCTCTTGAAGTTACACAGTGCCTGGAAAGCCCTGCAGCTGATCTCCTGGTCCTCCTCAGCATAGGACAGGGCAAGGTATCCCATTGCCTGCCCTAGGAATTCCAGAGGCTTGCTTCTGGAGAAGTGCTGTATTCCAGCTCTTTCATCCAAATGCTGTGGGAGAGAGGAAGTGGCAGTAGCAGGTCCAAGTGGTGGCAGATGGGATGAAGGCCCTAAGCTCTGAGAGCAGCCCCTGGGCCGAGTGCCGCATGGGCAACAGCTCTGGACAGCTCTGCCCTGTGCTGCTCCGCATGGAGACCCATCCCATGGCAGTCAAGCCAGGGCAAGGACTGTGTTGTCCCCCTATGAACGGAACTCTGGAAGAGTTCTGCCTTCTCGCCCTGGGAGCCCCTGGGACTGGGGTAGGCGTCTGAAGGAAGACTGAGACCCTGGATCTGCTGCTCCTCTAGACCCATTATCAGCTGACAGAGCCCTCCTTTACCACCTGCGGGACTCCCCATCTCCAGGGGAGGGAGGGCTGTCAGAGCTGCATCTGCAAAATGCTCTCATGCCCAGGGACAGCACTGGCTCCTGAGAGAAAAGGCACAGGACAGAGCGGAGCTCCCAGAGAGAGGACCAAAGATGCTGGTGCAAGGTTGAGCCTTGCTGAATCCCCTACTGCCCTGCACCCAGGCTTCCCCTGCAGAGGGCCCAGAGTGATTGGCTACTCTGTGGCACCAGGAAGGGGCCAGTGGGAGACAGAAGTCACCTTCATCACAGGCTCCTTACCTCCAGCATTGAAGTGGGAGATAAAAACCAGGTGAGGCGTACAATCCACTCTACAGCCTTCCGGCGCTTAGCCATGTCCTCGGATGCCGTGATGGGCAGCAGAGCCTGAGAAGAGAAAAGCTGCAGGTCTGCTGCAGGAAACAACAGTGACTCCCAGAGCAGCGGCTCTGCCAAGCATCTGGTACTGTTTATGCAATGTGCTGCAAAGGCTTCCCATGGTCCAGAGTAAGACCTGGAATGGGGTCCATCCACGTTGTGATCTGGGGACCACTGCCAGCTGTTGGTGACCTGCTGCAGACAGTGAAGTTGCCAGATCCCATCCCCAAGGCACTTCTGCCCCCTTCCACACGCAGCTCCAAAAAGGCTCCCTCTCCAAGAGGACCAGAATCTCTGGCAGGGGCTGCACAAGGGAGGCCGGACCCATGAGGAGACCAGAAGAGAAGACCTTCATGGCTGGGCTCCTACTGCACTATGCACCTTGCCCCATGGCCATATCCTAGGGCATCCCCACCCTGCTGGCAAACAGGGAGGAGAACATGAACGGGGCAGACAGTGAGGGCAGTGGCTCAGCAATGCCAGAAACTATTTCCACCCCTTGGCCTGGGGGCTGGGGTGTGCGTGCTTTAGAAGGTCTCATCGCTTTAGGGTTAAGGCAAGGAAGACACACCATGGGCTCTGCTCTTGGTAAATGCCTGACCTGCAATATTTTCCTTGTTATGAAGATGCAGGATCTCGGTGAAGCACCACAGATCAGCACCTCCAGCACACTGTCCAGAGTTTTCAGGATCTATGAGAGACATAGACAGACACAGATACACATAGACACAGCAGGTTACATGCTTGCCCTGGCCCTTCTTCCTTGCAGAAAGCTTGCTTGCCTGCCTTCCACCTGAGGTGGGCCTCTGGTGCCCAGGGGAGGCCCCAGGGTCTCCCTGGCCTTCCTTCTCCTGCTGGCTTCCAGCAGTCAAAGTCAATGAGGAGACCATGCAGAGGAACCGGCTGTCAGGCTCTCCGTAGCTCAGCCCGCATTTACCTGATCATAGAATGGAGTCTGCTGGCTGATCGTCTCACTTGCAACAAAACTGAAGGTGCCACCTATGTGTTCGTAGAGGCGGTTGTCCAGCAGGTTTTCCCTGTATTCGCTGTAAGGAGAGAAGGTTGGATGGAAGGGCTTCTACACTGGGGAAGGTGGCCACAAACACTATGACTAGCAGTCCCCAGGGCTGAGTTGGCACAAGGTGGGCAAGGCATCTCCTCCCTCCCCCATTCACTGAGCCAGGGACAGAGGGCAGCCCCGGGCAGTGGACCCTGATGCCCTTTCCATCTCGGGCCTCTTCCTTCAGAGGAAAAGCCAAGAGGTGTCAGGGAGCCCTGGAGCACCTGCCACCATCCTGCCTGACCCACTGATGGGCTGAGAGGTGGGAGAGCAGAGGCTCAAAGACCACGCCACCAGGATAGGAAATGCCTGGCGCTACCAGACCCATGGGAGGCTCTGGCCTGGCCAGGCTCTGCGACACATACCTCAGTGCAGCGATGGCAAGCAAGGCTTGCTGCCACATCATGGTGTCCATGCTGTCAAAGGCCTCGTTTTGCATTAGTGCCTGGAGAGGGAAAGCATGGCTGGGATGGGGCACAGCAGCTGCCAGTGCCTGGCACCAGTCTGCCAATCTGCAGAGTGGGCATAGTCCCCAGGTCAGCACCAGCACCCACAGCAGCACCTTGCTCCACAGTGGCCCCAGTGGCAGGAAGGGCTGTTCCCACAGGGCCCGTCCCAGTCTTCCGCTGTCCTTATCACCAGTCCGGTGCTTGGGCACCTTTGCCCCCTTCCCTTAGCCCTGCTGGGGGGTCCCTCACCTCCAGTTCATTCAGCAGCTCATGGGATGTTGGGCTTTGGTACCTTCCCTGCAGTGAAGCTCTACAGAGCATGTTGATGGAGGCCAGAAACTTCATCTTCGACTCCTGATCCTGCCAGTCCAGCGGAAGAGAGACAGAGAAGGGTGAGGGGGCAGAGGCACAGCCAGCAGGAGTGGAGGCTTGAGGGGCTGCAGCAGTGGTGCAGGAGGCCAGGGGGGGAAAAGCTCTGCACTGCCAGCAGCCTTCCAGGAGCCTGCGTGTAGGCAGCACACGTGGCAGCACCCAACTGGGAGCTCCTGGCAGAGCTTTGCTGACAAATTCTGCCATTACCCTTCTGGTGCTTTTGACAAAGTCCTTGATGTAGTCGTGGGCTTCCTTTTCCTCGTTCTGCAACTGGATGCTGGAGTCAGCAGCAGCTACACCTGATGAAGAGCAAGAATGGGGAGAGTTGTAGGCAGGGGTAGGAGGCAGAGGGCAGAGAGGGGTCCTCTCTCCAGCCCTGCACCAGCTGCTGTGAACACAGCACACCCTGTGCCAGGGTGCTGAGGCCCTGTCCCTCTCCCCCAGGATGCTGTCAGTAGCAGGGTGAGAAAGGTGCCAGCCCTGCAGCATCACTGCCTCCTGCCCACGCAGCTGCTTCTCCCTGCCCTGCTCTGTGCCTGAAGGTCGTCCCCTGGGGTCCTGTTGATACCCACTCCTGTAATGGATGGTGACACTCTGAGACTCCTCAGTGGAGGAACTGCCTGGGTCTTCCTCACTGCTGATGGTACTCATCAGCTGTCCCGGCAGGGGCTCCTGCATGAGCTGTTTGGCTCTTCTCTCCTCAGAGTCCTGGATACTGTTGGGCTAGGCACACTACTTGCCCTAAGGGCCCTACTGTTACCCACCACCCAGGCCAGGAGGGAATGTATCCTGGCCCGCATTGTGACCTCCCCCCATTGTGACCTCAGGGCCAAGCAGCATGTGTTGCCCTGCCTGGCTGTGGCCCTGAACCCAAGTAATCAAGAAATCACATTATCTTCCACCTTATCTCTTCTTTTCATTAACAGCTAGAATTTCACTGAATGGTTCAGGTTGGAAAGGAACTTAAGATCATCCAGTTCCTCAGAGGAGGCTGAGGGAAAGCCATTCATTCAGCCTGTAGAGGAGAAAGCTCCAGTGCAGACCTCACAGAAGCCTTCTACTACCAACAGGAGGACATGAAGACAGAGCTCGTTTCTTCACAGCACTGCATGGTGGGATAATGACAGACAAGAGGCATTGGGAGACTTTCAGACTGGAAATAAGGAAAAGCCTTTCTCCTCATAAGGACAGCAAAGAGATGAACAGGTTGCCCAGAGAGACGGCGCTGTCTCATGCCAGGAAGCCGTGGCTGGACAAAGCCCCAGGAAGCTTGGTCTGATGCTGCTTTGAGCACAGGGTTCAAGCACAATCCTCTAGAAGCCAGTTCCCACCCAAGATACCATATGATCCTGTGAGTAGGCCACCTCCTACTAAAAGGTACATAGGCGGCTTTGGAGGCAAAGACTTCACAACGTGTCAAGGAAAATGCTTGTGCACTAAGAATTGGCTTTTCTCAGAGATGCCGGTGTCTCTAAAAACGCAACTGTGGAACCCCTTGAAGGGGAAACGGACTCAGGCCTTCCACACCCTAGAGCAATGCTTCAACTCTGCAACAGCAGCAACGCCACAGATGGGTCCAGTAGCATGCATCACCCCTACACCTTGTGTCTGCACACCACTCGTTTCAACTATTGGTGTCCCTTTTGCCTTTGGGCGTGAAAACAGAACACTCTGCACAACAGACTGACGCCACAAAGACTCTCTGCAGCTGTAAGCTGGAATAAAGGAGAAAACAAAACAGCCGAAGCAACATTCCAAGTCAGATTTTTTGCTTCACTCCCAGCTGGAGCATGCTGTTCTGCCTCTCTTTGACAGGAAGTTCCCTCCTCAGACATAACCACATCCAGCCCAGCTGAGATAATACAGTATCGAGTAGAAAAAAATGCCCTTTCAGAAGAGATTAGATTAGATTAGATAAATAGCTGCTCTCGGCGCTACCCACAGGGCCAGCAGCAGCCCCTCCACGGAAGGAAATCCCAGCGCCGCCAGTGACCGCCGTAGCTGCCGCGCCGCCGGGCGCCGCCACGCACAAGATGGCCGCCGGGCCTGCCGCCACGTGCAAGAAAGATAACTCCGCGCCCGCATGTAGAGGCTGGTGGAACATATTGTTTCTGTAAGTTGCCTCTGCTTTGCAGTCTTCCCTGACAGACTAAGTCTGTCCCAAATAAAGAGAAAGATTTACATTTCTGGGGATAAGGTCCAATTTTCTCCCCGGTGAAAAAAAAGGAAAACGTATATTTTGGCAAGAGAGAACGGGGCCACTCCTTTTGGGCAAGACCAAATGTATTTTACTGACCTGGAGATGCCTCTTCTAGATGAGATGTCACCTTCTATTCAGCATCTGACTGTTAATAGCTCCTGATGAACAGGAATGTCCTGATGAATACAGATGCCAGTTAGGAAAACTTGATTAATTTTCCTGCGTGTATTATCAGTTGTTATTTAGTAAATCATAGAATCATAGAATCACAGAATAGTTAGGGTTGGAAAGGACCTTAAGATCATCTAGTTCCAACCCCCCTGCCATGGGCAGGGACGCCTCACACTAAACCATGCCGCCCAAGGCCTTGAACACCATCAGGAATGGAGCATTGACAACTTCCTTGGGCAGCCCATTCCAGTGCCTCACCACACTCACAGTAAAGAACTTCCTCCTTATAGCCAATCTAAACTTCTCCTGTTTAAATTTGAACCCGTTGCCCCTTGTCCTATCACGACAGTCGCAAAGGAAGAGTCCCTCCCCAGCATCCCTATAGCCTCCCTTCAGATACTGGAAGGCTGCTAGGAGGACACCAGAACTGCACACAATACTCCAAGTGAGGTCTCACAAGAGCAGAGTAGAGGGGCAGGATCACCTCCCTCGACCTGCTGGTCACCCTCCTTTTGATGCAGCCCAGGATACGGTTGGCTTTCTGGGCTGCAAGCACACACTGAAGCTGGCTCATGTTCAGTTTCTCATTGACCAAGACATTCTCTGCAGGGCTGCTCTGAATCTCTTCTCTGCCCAACCTGTAGCTGTGCCTGGGATTGCTCCGACCCAGGTGTAGGACCTTGCGCTTGTCATGGTTAAACTTCATCAGGTTGGGATCAGCCCACCTCACAAGCGTGTGAAGATCCCTCTGGATGGCATTCCTTCCCTCCAACGTATCAACCGAACCACACAGCTTGGTGTCATCAGCAAACTTGCCACTGTCCATGTCACTGACAAAGATGCTGAACAAGACCGGTCCCAACACCGATCCCTGAGAGACATCACTCATTACTCATCTCCAACTGGACGTTGAACCATTGACCACAACTCTTTGTGTGCGGCCTTCCAGCCAGTTCTTTATGGACCAAGTGGTCCATTTATCAAATTGATGTCTCTCCAACTTAGACGCAAGGATGTCGTGTGGGACAGTGTCAGACACTTTGCACAAGTCCAGGTAGATGACATCAACTGCTCTACCCCTGTCCATCAGTTCCGTAGCCCCATCATAGAAAGCCACCAGATTGGTCAGGCAGGATTTCCCCTTCGTGAAGCCATGCTGGCTGTCACCAGCCACCTTGTTGTTTTTCATGTGCCTTAGCATGCTTTCCAGAAGTAGCTAACTTAATATGACTGTTGCTGACTAATGACACTGAATGGAAGATGCAAGGGTAGCTTGTTACTGGTGTTGACTGAAGCAAGGCAGCATACCTTGGTTCTAAGGATTAATGCTAGTAGGCTTCCAGGCTTGCCTGGGTTGTGGGAAGAGGAAAGGGAGACTAAAAGCAAGTAACCCGGTAAGGCAAGACAAGCAAAGGAGAAGTGGAAGGGGACAGAAAGCAAACAAGGCAAGTAATGCAAAGGCAAGTAATGCAAAGGCAAGATGCAAGCACCTACCACCACACATAGGGTGAGCCTGCGCCCAAGCAGTTGCCAGGAAAAAGCTGGCTGGCCTCCTGAAACACCTTCCTTCCTTTTCACCACTGAGCATGGTGTATATCCTGCACAGGTTGCTCAGTGGTGCATTTCCACCGTGAGAGGCTCATTTACTTTAGTGCCCAGTATCAGATCAGCCGCCTGTCTCCCAGGGCAGAGGTCCTCCTCCTGCACGCCCTCCAGAGCCAGTACCACTGTGGTCCGAAAAGCAGATTCATGCCTGGTCTGCAGTAAACCAATTCAACACACTCAGGAAAGATACTATTTATTCAGGCTGGGTGCTCAGTAGACTGTTCCACAAGTCAAACACACCAATGCAGCTCTCTTATTTAGGCACAAAAGGTACAGGTAGTACAGTCCCCATGATAGTGATCGGTTGTAATCTACATATAATTGTAATATTTGCTGTGTCATTCCTTCTAATCACTCTACATGGTCTGTGTGTGGAAGGGTCTTCACCTGGGCTGGGGTCTTTTCTGAGCTGTGGATGTGATTTTTAGTATTATAATGAAGGCAGTTCACTTCAGGACACCTTGAAAGTTAGTTCTTTTCCCAAGTTAGGTAATCAAATGGTGACTTGGCCAAGCTGTCAAATAACTCAGCCTTTGGTGCCACCAATCCTGGATATTCTCCTTGGATCTTTTGAACACAACAAATATTGGTTGTTCCTTTTTGTTTTAAGAGGGGCGCTTTGTCCCAGGCCCAGGATACAATAGCTATGAACTATGGCTACCGTCATGGGTTCAGCAGCAGCAGTCATTTTTCTCCTTCTTGGTAGCTGGTGCAGCGCTGTGTTTTTAATTTTGGGCCTGGGAACAGCGCTGATAACACCAGTGTTTCGGTTACTGCTTAGTGATGTTTTGGTCTGGCCAAGGACTTTCAGAGTTTCATGCTCTGGCAGGGAGGAGGGAAAGCTGGGAGGAAGCAGAGAAAGGACACCTGACCCAAACTGACCAAAGAGGTTATTCCATACCACAGCACGTCATGCCCAGGATGTAAAAGCAGAGAGCAGAGACCTGGAAGGGTGGGGGTGCACTGCGTGGTCGGGCTTGGTTTTAGGTGGTGAGAATTGTATTCTTTCCTTGTATTTGCCTTGTCATTATTATTATTGGTGGTAGCAGTAGTGATTTGTGTTATACTTTAGTTACTAAACTGTTCTTATCTCAACCTGTGGGAGTTGCATTCTTTTCGATTCTCCTTCCCATCCCTCCAGGAGCGGGGGGGAAGAAAGAGGGGGAAGTGAGTGAGAGAGAGAGTCTGCGTGAGTTAGTCTTAAACCACGACAGCTACCAATTGCAGGTGCACAGTATAACAAACAAGCAATATATCTTAAGTGAATAGAAAAGAGATTTCAATAGAAAATTTAATAACAATTTTCTTTCAAAAATTATGTTGACATAATAAAAAATGCCAACAGAAAACAATCTATTGCTGTTTCCCTGCACTTGGAGGAAGAATCTCATAGGAAGCTCTTTCACTGCAGTGCGCTGGATCAGACCAGCTGGTTAGGGATCCCTCTCCTCCCTGCCCTCCGGAGGCGGCGCCACAGCGCCGGAAGGAAGGAACTGGCAGGAGGCTCTTCACATGCGTCGTACAGCACCTGCTTCATTTCAAGCGCCAGGGAAGAGACCAAGGGGCTGCTGTCACTCTCCATGTTTTGAAGGGCTGGGATGGAAAGGAACAGAGCCACTGTCACAGCCCAGATCTGCTGGGGATCTGAAGAGTCCCTCCAAACAGGGCCACTCCCGCCCCACAGCAATTTCCACATCCAGGAGGGAGGAAGGGGCACCAGGATCAGATGGAAAGTGCTGCCCACCAATGTCCCACAGGCTCCTCAAATCCCTCTACCCTGCCCATGCCATCCCTCACTCACAGAGGGAGCAGAGCCTTCCTAGGCCAGGACAGGGATTATAGCTCCCTACCCAGGGCCTTTCCTCCTACCCACAGACACCCCACTGCCTTCACTCACCCTCATTAATGACCAGGATCTTCTCCTTGCACCCATCCTTCAGCTGCTCCCCAGTGAGCCCTAGGTAAACACAGCCAGTCACAGATCCCACTGACCTGCTCATCCCAGCAGCTCAGTTCACCCCTACTGGCCCGCTGGGCAAGGCTGAGCCCAGGGTAGTTCCTGGAGTGTGAAGTGGCCATAAGGGACCCAGCCCCACATCAATCACATCGGGCAGTTTGGGCTCTGCAGCTCCCCGGTGGATTTGACAGTAGCCAAGGCTGGGGCTAAGCTGCTGAGGTGCGGGGGGGGGACCCACGGACAGGTTGTGGCTCACCAATGAACCTGACGGCCGCCTCGCGCAAGGGCTCTTGAGGGCTCTGCAGGTACAGCAGGCTCTGGTGCAGGTAATCCTCCAATCTGCTTCTGCTTCTCTTCAGCTAGAGCGACCACACAGGGACAGAATTGGCACAGGCCCTCCCCCTGCACCCAGGACTGGCCTCCCCTGCCAGGACACCTGCAATGCCCAGCCAGCAGCTAGCTCGTGCCAGGGTTTGAAGGGAGCAGAGGGCAGCATGCTCCCGAGCCAGGGTGTTGCAGTGCCACCCTGCCACCAAAGGCCAGTGGGGCACCCCTGGACTCTGGGGGAGAAATGGGACCCTTGTGTGCTGCAGGCAGGCAGCACAGGGCTGCCATGGATGGCAGGGAGAAAGCTGCTAGCCCCATGTGCTGGGGACTGGGGGAGGGAGGCTTTTCCAAGCTAGCTTGCAGGGCTTTGGGGACATCCTTACCATGCACTTGCCAGCCTTCCATATCTGCTCTGTTTCCAGCAGCTTCTGGAACCGCTGCCATCTCAGGAACTTTGCAGCTTCAATGACAGCTTCCTTGGAGGCCTTCAGAGCAGCAGGGACAGGGAGATGGCACCTCTACCCAGGAAAGAGGACCTGGAGGTCCCTGGGCAGATCATGAGGGTAGCAAGGGTTGGGGTCAAAACCTGGCCTTAGGCACCTGCAAGTGCCACTGGAAAGCCCACAGGGACTCTCCAGTGCACAGGTCTTTGTGGCCAGCACTGCTGCTGGGCGATGGTGGATCTGGCAGGGCAGGTGTAGGGTATGCCCCTATCCACCTTCACAGGGGCTGCCAGCTCTGTGGCTGCAGGCAGGAAGGGAGTCTGAGCCCTCACCAGGGTTCCAGCTGAAACACATTCAAAGAGCCCAGAAATGCCCACCTGAGCCACACTTGAGTCACTGTCATGCAGGTGGAAGAACAAGGGCAGGAGGCTTCTCTTCACATCCTTCCTCATCTGCTTTTTGTGAGACCTGAATGGAACCCTCATCACATCTCTGCAGAGGAGAATGGACAGCTTTCGCACGCAGCTGCTTGCCTAGGAGGAGAGAAGTAAGAGGAGAGGACCTCAGCCCTTGCTCCTCCAAGCCACTGGAGAAGAACCACCACTCACAGGCCAGTGAGCACACATGGAGAGGGATGCACCATCCCGGAGCCACACACATGTGCCACCCAAGGGGCTCTCTCACTGCCTTACATTTTCAAAGAGTGGCAGTAGCATTTTGAGCAGCTGCAGAGCGGTAACGCCAGCCGTCTGCCTGTCTAGCACGCCGAGCACGTTGCTGAGGATAGTCAGGGCCGCCTTCAAGACGTCGCAGTCATCATCCTGCAGTTGCTGCGTAACGGCTGGCAGCAGGCCTTGCAGAAGCATAGCTTTTGCCTATGTGAAACACACTTTTTTGGTGACACAGTCGAGGAAGACAGCACCAGCAAAACCACTCCACTGTCAGAGG
This sequence comes from Ara ararauna, assembly GCA_028858755.1. NCBI lineage: Eukaryota > Metazoa > Chordata > Aves > Psittaciformes > Psittacidae > Ara > Ara ararauna. Next base: position 69,897,846 of record CM054410.1, on the reverse strand, counting down.
GGCAGACAGAGATCCCTCCATGCGCAGCACAGCCCAATGCCCGGCCTTACGCGTTCAGTGGCTCAGGGGCAGCTGAACAGGGCAGTGGCGGGAGTGGGCACCGTTCTCACCACTCCTGATTCCTGGCACAGCCCAAGCATGCGCTGCGCATACCATCACCTGCTGCCCAGGCCCAGACAGACGCTGTCACTGAGCCTGGCTGCCCCTGCTCACCTGCTCACGTTTCTCAGACAGCGTGGCGAGGCTTGTGACCGCTACCCTGCGCACCACCGAACTCGTGCTATGCAGGTGCACATGGAGGACATGCAGGATGGGACTACTGTCAGTCTTAAACCTGGCGCAGTCCAGGAGCTGAAACACACCCAGAGCAGAGTGAGAGCTCAGCACAGGAGCAGAGCTCCTGGAGGGCTGAGGGCAAGGCACCAGGGCTGGGCACAGCTCAGACAGGAGGCAGCGGCACCCTTGCCACCTCCCCTCTGCCTCATGCATGCAGCCCAGCTTCCCCCTGCCTGCTCTCGGACAGGAAATGCTTGCTACCAGGCCCACCTCAATGAAGACAACAACGGCACTGATGTCCTCATAAGGTTGTATGACTCCAGCCGCCTCTTCAGATATGGAGGCGCAGCTGACTCGTTCTGTATGCTTCAGCACTCTAGCAGGGGAAGAAGGCATTGGAAGCACTGAGACAGGCAAAGCTCTCTGGGACCATGGTGCCAGCCCCAGCCAGGCCACACAGGTCAAGGCTCCATCTGCACCTTGTGTTGGCTGCTTGCGCCCCACCACCTGTGCCAAAGAGGATCATGCAGGGGACCCTTCCTCTCCAGGGGGGAAACACCAGCAGGCTCAAAGATGACTGACAAAGCTCCTACCTACTCAGCACCCTGATGCCAGTGAGGTAGTCACTGGGGCTCATGAGCATGTTCCAGGCACCCTCTCCTTTGATGTCTTCAACCAGGGAGTCACCACCCAGAAGATGGAAGAAAGCTTGCATGGTTCTCATCACGCACCTGCACACAGAACAAAGCATGGTCACAGGTGGAAGCCTGGCCCTGGCTCTGGCCCAGGGCAGACACCAGCAAGCAGGAACAGGGCACCTGCGGCGGTTGACTACACGATCCTCAGCCTCCTTCTTCCAAATCTCAAAGCAGCAGCAGCCCTCCTGTGGGTTCTTCATGGTGAAGGAGATCTGCAAGACCACTGCCATAAAGAGCTCCTCTAAAAGTTTCCTTACGTTGCTTTGGCTGGAGGGCATGAGGAAGATCATGCGCATGACAATGGCTACCTGCAGAAAACACCCAAGGACATTCTCGCTGCAGAGATATCCCTGCAGCATGCCTGGGACTGGGGGATTCAGCAGCTGCGCTGAGCCAGGACAGAGTCCAGCCAGCTGAACGGCCTGGAGCACACCTGTGGCGGCATTCAGGGCTTGGTGCCCATTTGTAGCATGAGCACGTAAACTTTGATGGTCCTGAGGGAAGAGCTCAGCCAGTCCCATGAGCCATGCTGGCTATGCTGCACTCACCTTCACCAGCCCCACAGCCTGCTCTGCCCCCCAGGCTTCCTGGCTGCCCAAATGGCTGGAGGTGGGGAAGGAGAAGGACCCCCAAGGGCAGCAGGGGCAGGCTGCCTGCCAATCTGCCGCAGGGCCGAGCTGCATGTGGTGCCCTGTCTGGCTGTAGCCCTGAAGCCCCCAGCAATCTTTTGGAGGTCCAGGTTTGGGAGCAGATGAAGAGGGGAGGAGGAGCTGGAGAGGGGTGCGCAGCCCTGGGCAGGGCAGACCAGGCCTCATCTGGACACTCACAGTCAGCAGTAAGTGGCAGTTGCATTTATCGCCGAAGTTGTTGAGTAACATGCTTGTGTGCTGGATCAGCAGCAGCGACTTCAGTATTCTGCTCAAAATGCTGGCCTCGCATACCAGCGTGTTCCACATGGCCTCGGTAGTGGTGTGATGCCGGAGCTCAGAGTCAGCGGGGCTATCTTGGCCACAACAACTTTTGTCTGGGCAGTTCTCAGAGGTCCTAGGATTCCCCTGAAGCTGAAGCGCCACGTCTATGTCACCAGTGATGGAAATACACAGCAGGCTAGTGGTCACATCCTTACAGTGCAGCTGGGCTATTTGGAGAAGGGTCTGCATCAGGATGTCCCTCAGTGACCCTCTGGTGACAAGCATCAGCTGCGTATAGATGACCTGCACAAGGTCGTCCACCTGGAGGAGGCAAGAGTGTGGTGCTGGGTGGAGTGCAGCCACAGTCCTTGCTGCCAGCAAGAACTGTTCCCCTCCTGTTACTCCTTGCCAGCCTCAAAGGCCACCGGACATGTCCCCAGAGAGCACGCTCACAGGGCAGTCCAGCTGCACGCTGCTTACCATGGTCAGCTCCAACTGCGAGCCTGTCAAGGCTACCTTCAGCATGTTGGCAATCACCTGGGTGTTAGAGACCCTTTCTTGTGCCATGTTGGTCAACACTGTGAGGACTAAGCTGTACCTCTCCTGCGGGAGTAAAAAGCTCCCAATTGCCTAAGGGAGAAAGAGAGGGAAGAGTTGTCACCCTGAGGGCCCTGGTGGCAGGGCAGAGCAGAGCTAAGCAGCCAGGGTGGCTCTGGGCTGACACAGCCGGGGCACTACTGGCTCCTCCCCAGGACAAGTGCCAGCAGTGGAGGGCTGCTCTGGAGTGATTGCAGCCACGGGAGCACAAGTGAGAGGCTGAACTTGAAATCAGACTCCACCGTTCATTGCCTCAAAGACTGGTGTGAAAGACTGGTGTGAGGAACTGAGGTCCACTGTCTCAGAGATTGCTGTCCATTATCTCAAAGACTGCTGACAAACCTGTGCAGAGAGCTGGCTGCAAGACCAGCAACACCGGATGCATGTGATCAACCAGGCAGGAATGTGCAGTAGTACGTGACATTAAGAACAGAGGTACTTCACCCCAACGCATAATAAAAGGGGACACAAGTAGTCACTGGGTGGCCACCCAACGCAGAGCATGACTATGCGTCCTCGGGATGCCACTGGATCCATGGTGGTGACTATCTCTCTGCACTCTGAATGCTTGCTTAATTTCTATCCTCTTTTCCAAACTGTCCTCACTATATATTTTATAATAATCTTTTTAAAATAATTATGTTTTTATAATAAACAAACTGACCCACTGTGGCACTTGACCTTGTTTGCATCTTAATTTTACTCTGGGAATCACTAAAAAAGTATTTCTGACACTAGGTTTTAGCCAGTCGGACCTTCAGAGCGTGTAGAGGGAGATGCCCTGTGGGCTGAAGGAGAGGGGTGGGCTGAGCCACAGGCAAGAGGTACAGTGTGCTGGCTCTGCCAGGAACCAGAACTTGCCAGTGGCCAGGACGGCCAGAGCTGCTCTGCTGACACTGGGTTAAAGCCTCTGGCTACTCCCTTGTGGAGAGGGGGTGGGAACCTGCAACATGGGAGGCTGTGCCACCCACCACAATAGCTGAGGCACGGGTTCACGGGAGCGTCCTGCTAGCCCTACAGCCAAGACCCCAGCAAGGGAGGAGAAGGTCATTACCATTTCATCATCGAACTCCATAGGCCACGAGGTGTTAATGACATCCCACTCCAGAGGGATCTCTGGATCCGCACATTTTGCAGGGTAGCCTGGGCAGGAGGGGAAACACAAAGTGAACAGTGGCAGGAACAACAGAGAGCTGGAGGCAGCAGGTGAGGGTGTCAAGGAGAGCTGTGTTTGGTTCCCCGTTCCCGGGGAGCTGGAGACGTGCCAGGGCGGTAGTGGGCAGGGGAGGAGAGGAAACCCCCTTTTAGGCTGTGGAAGAGCAGGACAGTTCAGTCTGGCTTTCTGCTCAGGAGGAGGACAGAAGACCAGGCATGCTGCAACCATCAGCTCTCCAGCTCAGGGGTTCTCGGGACAGGCCCCAAGCTGCTGCTCCACAGCAGGCTGTGTGTGCCCTACGGTTTGCATAGCTGCTGCATAGCTGCCTCAGCCTCGGAGGCATTTGCTCTCCTTCCTCCAGCAGAGGAGGGTGCTAGGGCGGTGCAGCACCTTGCCTGGGCCCTTGCAGCTGGAAAGCTCCAGCCTGCCCCAGTGTCTCTTACTCTGTTGCACCAGGAGGAACCTCTTGAAGTTACACAGTGCCTGGAAAGCCCTGCAGCTGATCTCCTGGTCCTCCTCAGCATAGGACAGGGCAAGGTATCCCATTGCCTGCCCTAGGAATTCCAGAGGCTTGCTTCTGGAGAAGTGCTGTATTCCAGCTCTTTCATCCAAATGCTGTGGGAGAGAGGAAGTGGCAGTAGCAGGTCCAAGTGGTGGCAGATGGGATGAAGGCCCTAAGCTCTGAGAGCAGCCCCTGGGCCGAGTGCCGCATGGGCAACAGCTCTGGACAGCTCTGCCCTGTGCTGCTCCGCATGGAGACCCATCCCATGGCAGTCAAGCCAGGGCAAGGACTGTGTTGTCCCCCTATGAACGGAACTCTGGAAGAGTTCTGCCTTCTCGCCCTGGGAGCCCCTGGGACTGGGGTAGGCGTCTGAAGGAAGACTGAGACCCTGGATCTGCTGCTCCTCTAGACCCATTATCAGCTGACAGAGCCCTCCTTTACCACCTGCGGGACTCCCCATCTCCAGGGGAGGGAGGGCTGTCAGAGCTGCATCTGCAAAATGCTCTCATGCCCAGGGACAGCACTGGCTCCTGAGAGAAAAGGCACAGGACAGAGCGGAGCTCCCAGAGAGAGGACCAAAGATGCTGGTGCAAGGTTGAGCCTTGCTGAATCCCCTACTGCCCTGCACCCAGGCTTCCCCTGCAGAGGGCCCAGAGTGATTGGCTACTCTGTGGCACCAGGAAGGGGCCAGTGGGAGACAGAAGTCACCTTCATCACAGGCTCCTTACCTCCAGCATTGAAGTGGGAGATAAAAACCAGGTGAGGCGTACAATCCACTCTACAGCCTTCCGGCGCTTAGCCATGTCCTCGGATGCCGTGATGGGCAGCAGAGCCTGAGAAGAGAAAAGCTGCAGGTCTGCTGCAGGAAACAACAGTGACTCCCAGAGCAGCGGCTCTGCCAAGCATCTGGTACTGTTTATGCAATGTGCTGCAAAGGCTTCCCATGGTCCAGAGTAAGACCTGGAATGGGGTCCATCCACGTTGTGATCTGGGGACCACTGCCAGCTGTTGGTGACCTGCTGCAGACAGTGAAGTTGCCAGATCCCATCCCCAAGGCACTTCTGCCCCCTTCCACACGCAGCTCCAAAAAGGCTCCCTCTCCAAGAGGACCAGAATCTCTGGCAGGGGCTGCACAAGGGAGGCCGGACCCATGAGGAGACCAGAAGAGAAGACCTTCATGGCTGGGCTCCTACTGCACTATGCACCTTGCCCCATGGCCATATCCTAGGGCATCCCCACCCTGCTGGCAAACAGGGAGGAGAACATGAACGGGGCAGACAGTGAGGGCAGTGGCTCAGCAATGCCAGAAACTATTTCCACCCCTTGGCCTGGGGGCTGGGGTGTGCGTGCTTTAGAAGGTCTCATCGCTTTAGGGTTAAGGCAAGGAAGACACACCATGGGCTCTGCTCTTGGTAAATGCCTGACCTGCAATATTTTCCTTGTTATGAAGATGCAGGATCTCGGTGAAGCACCACAGATCAGCACCTCCAGCACACTGTCCAGAGTTTTCAGGATCTATGAGAGACATAGACAGACACAGATACACATAGACACAGCAGGTTACATGCTTGCCCTGGCCCTTCTTCCTTGCAGAAAGCTTGCTTGCCTGCCTTCCACCTGAGGTGGGCCTCTGGTGCCCAGGGGAGGCCCCAGGGTCTCCCTGGCCTTCCTTCTCCTGCTGGCTTCCAGCAGTCAAAGTCAATGAGGAGACCATGCAGAGGAACCGGCTGTCAGGCTCTCCATAGCTCAGCCCGCATTTACCTGATCATAGAATGGAGTCTGCTGGCTGATCGTCTCACTTGCAACAAAACTGAAGGTGCCACCTATGTGTTCGTAGAGGCGGTTGTCCAGCAGGTTTTCCCTGTATTCGCTGTAAGGAGAGAAGGTTGGATGGAAGGGCTTCTACACTGGGGAAGGTGGCCACAAACACTATGACTAGCAGTCCCCAGGGCTGAATTGGCACAAGGTGGGCAAGGCATCTCCTCCCTCCCCCATTCACTGAGCCAGGGACAGAGGGCAGCCCCGGGCAGTGGACCCTGAAGCCCTTTCCATCTCGGGCCTCTTCCTTCAGAGGAAAAGCCAAGAGGTGTCAGGGAGCCCTGGAGCACCTGCCACCATCCTGCCTGACCCACTGATGGGCTGAGAGGTGGGAGAGCAGAGGCTCAAAGACCACGCCACCAGGATAGGAAATGCCTGGCGCTACCAGACCCATGGGAGGCTCTGGCCTGGCCAGGCTCTGCGACACATACCTCAGTGCAGCGATGGCAAGCAAGGCTTGCTGCCACATCATGGTGTCCATGCTGTCAAAGGCCTCGTTTTGCATTAGGGCCTGGAGAGGGAAAGCATGGCTGGGATGGGGCACAGCAGCTGCCAGTGCCTGGCACCAGTCTGCCAATCTGCAGAGTGGGCATAGTCCCCAGGTCAGCACCAGCACCCACAGCAGCACCTTGCTCCACAGTGGCCCCAGTGGCAGGAAGGGCTGTTCCCACATGGCCCGTCCCAGTCTTCCGCTGTCCTTATCACCAGTCCGGTGCTTGGGCACCTTTGCCCCCTTCCCTTAGCCCTGCTGGGGGGTCCCTCACCTCCAGTTCATTCAGCAGCTCATGGGATGTTGGGCTTTGGTACCTTCCCTGCAGTGAAGCTCTACAGAGCATGTTGATGGAGGCCAGAAACTTCATCTTCGACTCCTGATCCTGCCAGTCCAGCGGAAGAGAGACAGAGAAGGGTGAGGGGGCAGAGGCACAGCCAGCAGGAGTGGAGGCTTGAGGGGCTGCAGCAGTGGTGCAGGAGGCCAGGGGGGGAAAAGCTCTGCACTGCCAGCAGCCTTCCAGGAGCCTGCGTGTAGGCAGCACACGTGGCAGCACCCAACTGGGAGCTCCTGGCAGAGCTTTGCTGACAAATTCTGCCATTACCCTTCTGGTGCTTTTGACAAAGTCCTTGATGTAGTCGTGGGCTTCCTTTTCCTCGTTCTGCAACTGGATGCTGGAGTCAGCAGCAGCTACACCTGATGAAGAGCAAGAATGGGGAGAGTTGTAGGCAGGGGTAGGAGGCAGAGGGAAGAGAGGGGTCCTCTCTCCAGCCCTGCACCAGCTGCTGTGAACACAGCACACCCTGTGCCAGGGTGCTGAGGCCCTGTCCCTCTCCCCCAGGATGCTGTCAGTAGCAGGGTGAGAAAGGTGCCAGCCCTGCAGCATCACTGCCTCCTGCCCACGCAGCTGCTTCTCCCTGCCCTGCTCTGTGCCTGAAGGTCGTCCCCTGGGGTCCTGTTGATACCCACTCCTGTAATGGATGGTGACACTCTGAGACTCCTCAGTGGAGGAATTGCCTGGGTCTTCCTCACTGCTGATGGTACTCATCAGCTGTCCCGGCAGGGGCTCCTGCATGAGCTGTTTGGCTCTTCTCTCCTCAGAGTCCTGGATACTGTTGGGCTGGGCACACTACTTGCCCTAAGGGCCCTACTGTTACCCACCACCCAGGCCAGGAGGGAATGTATCCTGGCCCGCATTGTGACCTCCCCCCATTGTGACCTCAGGGCCAAGCAGCATGTGTTGCCCTGCCTGGCTGTGGCCCTGAACCCAAGTAATCAAGAAATCACATTATCTTCCACCTTATCTCTTCTTTTCATTAACAGCTAGAATTTCACTGAATGGTTCAGGTTGGAAAGGAACTTAAGATCATCCAGTTCCTCAGAGGAGGCTGAGGGAAAGCCATTCATTCAGCCTGTAGAGGAGAAAGCTCCAGTGCAGACCTCACAGAAGCCTTCTACTACCAACAGGAGGACATGAAGACAGAGCTCGTTTCTTCACAGCACTGCATGGTGGGATAATGACAGACAAGAGGCATTGGGAGACTTTCAGACTGGAAATAAGGAAAAGCCTTTCTCCTCATAAGGACAGCAAAGAGATGAACAGGTTGCCCAGAGAGACGGCGCTGTCTCATGCCAGGAAGCCGTGGCTGGACAAAGCCCCAGGAAGCTTGGTCTGATGCTGCTTTGAGCACAGGGTTCAAGCACAATCCTCTAGAAGCCAGTTCCCACCCAAGATACCATATGATCCTGTGAGTAGGCCACCTCCTACTAAAAGGTACATAGGCGGCTTTGGAGGCAAAGACTTCACAACGTGTCAAGGAAAATGCTTGTGCACTAAGAATTGGCTTTTCTCAGAGATGCCGGTGTCTCTAAAAACGCAACTGTGGAACCCCTTGAAGGGGAAACGGACTCAGGCCTTCCACACCCTAGAGCAATGCTTCAACTCTGCAACAGCAGCAACGCCACAGATGGGTCCAGTAGCATGCATCACCCCTACACCTTGTGTCTGCACACCACTCGTTTCAACTATTGGTGTCCCTTTTGCCTTTGGGCGTGAAAACAGAACACTCTGCACAACAGACTGACGCCACAAAGACTCTCTGCAGCTGTAAGCTGGAATAAAGGAGAAAACAAAACAGCCGAAGCAACATTCCAAGTCAGATTTTTTGCTTCACTCCCAGCTGGAGCATGCTGTTCTGCCTCTCTTTGACAGGAAGTTCCCTCCTCAGACATAACCACATCCAGCCCAGCTGAGATAATACAGTATCGAGTAGAAAAAAATGCCCTTTCAGAAGAGATTAGATTAGATTAGATAAATAGCTGCTCTCGGCGCTACCCACAGGGCCAGCAGCAGCCCCTCCACGGAAGGAAATCCCAGCGCCGCCAGTGACCGCCGTAGCTGCCGCGCCGCCGGGCGCCGCCACGCACAAGATGGCCGCCGGGCCTGCCGCCACGTGCAAGAAAGATAACTCCGCGCCCGCATGTAGAGGCTGGTGGAACATATTGTTTCTGTAAGTTGCCTCTGCTTTGCAGTCTTCCCTGACAGACTAAGTCTGTCCCAAATAAAGAGAAAGATTTACATTTCTGGGGATAAGGTCCAATTTTCTCCCCGGTGAAAAAAAAGGAAAACGTATATTTTGGCAAGAGAGAACGGGGCCACTCCTTTTGGGCAAGACCAAATGTATTTTACTGACCTGGAGATGCCTCTTCTAGATGAGATGTCACCTTCTATTCAGCATCTGACTGTTAATAGCTCCTGATGAACAGGAATGTCCTGATGAATACAGATGCCAGTTAGGAAAACTTGATTAATTTTCCTGCGTGTATTATCAGTTGTTATTTAGTAAATCATAGAATCATAGAATCACAGAATAGTTAGGGTTGGAAAGGACCTTAAGATCATCTAGTTCCAACCCCCCTGCCATGGGCAGGGACGCCTCACACTAAACCATGCCGCCCAAGGCCTTGAACACCATCAGGAATGGAGCATTGACAACTTCCTTGGGCAGCCCATTCCAGTGCCTCACCACACTCACAGTAAAGAACTTCCTCCTTATAGCCAATCTAAACTTCTCCTGTTTAAATTTGAACCCGTTGCCCCTTGTCCTATCACGACAGTCGCAAAGGAAGAGTCCCTCCCCAGCATCCCTATAGCCTCCCTTCAGATACTGGAAGGCTGCTAGGAGGACACCAGAACTGCACACAATACTCCAAGTGAGGTCTCACAAGAGCAGAGTAGAGGGGCAGGATCACCTCCCTCGACCTGCTGGTCACCCTCCTTTTGATGCAGCCCAGGATACGGTTGGCTTTCTGGGCTGCAAGCACACACTGAAGCTGGCTCATGTTCAGTTTCTCATTGACCAAGGCCTTCTCTGCAGGGCTGCTCTGAATCTCTTCCCTGCCCAACCTGTAGCTGTGCCTTGGATTGCTCCGACCCAGGTGTAGGACCTTGCGCTTGTCATGGTTAAACTTCATCAGGTTGGGATCAGCCCACCTCACAAGCGTGTGAAGATCCCTCTGGATGGCATTCCTTCCCTCCAACGTATCAACCGAACCACACAGCTTGGTGTCATCAGCAAACTTGCCACTGTCCATGTCACTGACAAAGATGCTGAACAAGACCGGTCCCAACACCGATCCCTGAGAGACATCACTCATTACTCATCTCCAACTGGACGTTGAACCATTGACCACAACTCTTTGTGTGCGGCCTTCCAGCCAGTTCTTTATGGACCAAGTGGTCCATTTATCAAATTGATGTCTCTCCAACTTAGACGCAAGGATGTCGTGTGGGACAGTGTCAGACACTTTGCACAAGTCCAGGTAGATGACATCAACTGCTCTACCCCTGTCCATCAGTTCCGTAGCCCCATCATAGAAGGCCACCAGATTGGTCAGGCAGGATTTCCCCTTCGTGAAGCCATGCTGGCTGTCACCAGCCACCTTGTTGTTTTTCATGTGCCTTAGCATGCTTTCCAGAAGTAGCTAACTTAATATGACTGTTGCTGACTAATGACACTGAATGGAAGATGCAAGGGTAGCTTGTTACTGGTGTTGACTGAAGCAAGGCAGCATACCTTGGTTCTAAGGATTAATGCTAGTAGGCTTCCAGGCTTGCCTGGGTTGTGGGAAGAAGAAAGGGAGACTAAAAGCAAGTAACCTGGTAAGGCAAGACAAACAAAGGAGAAGTGGAAGGGGACAGAAAGCAAACAAGGCAAGTAATGCAAAGGCAAGTAATGCAAAGGCAAGATGCAAGCACCTACCACCGCACATAGGGTGAGCCTGCGCCCAAGCAGTTGCCAGGAAAAAGCTGGCTGGCCTCCTGAAACACCTTCCTTCCTTTTCACCACTGAGCATGGTGTATATCCTGCACAGGTTGCTCAGTGGTGCATTTCCACCGTGAGAGGCTCATTTACTTTAGTGCCCAGTATCAGATCAGCCGCCTGTCTCCCAGGGCAGAGGTCCTCCTCCTGCACGCCCTCCAGAGCCAGTACCACTGTGGTCCGAAAAGCAGATTCATGCCTGGTCTGCAGTAAACCAATTCAACACACTCAGGAAAGATACTATTTATTCAGGCTGGGTGCTCAGTAGACTGTTCCACAAGTCAAACACACCAATGCAGCTCTCTTATTTAGGCACAAAAGGTACAGGTAGTACAGTCCCCATGATAGTGATCGGTTGTAATCTACATATAATTGTAATATTTGCTGTGTCATTCCTTCTAATCACTCTACATGGTCTGTGGAAGGGTCTTCACCTGGGCTGGGGTCTTTTCTGAGCTGTGGATGTGATTTTTAGTATTATAATGAAGGCAGTTCACTTCAGGACACCTTGAAAGTTAGTTCTTTTCCCAAGTTAGGTAATCAAATGGTGACTTGGCCAAGCTGTCAAATAACTCAGCCTTTGGTGCCACCAATCCTGGATATTCTCCTTGGATCTTTTGAACACAACAAATATTGGTTGTTCCTTTTTGTTTTAAGAGGGGCGCTTTGTCCCAGGCCCAGGATACAATAGCTATGAACTATGGCTACCGTCATGGGTTCAGCAGCAGCAGTCATTTTTCTCCTTCTTGGTAGCTGGTGCAGCGCTGTGTTTTTAATTTTGGGCCTGGGAACAGCGCTGATAACACCAGTGTTTCGGTTACTGCTTAGTGATGTTTTGGTCTGGCCAAGGACTTTCAGAGTTTCATGCTCTGGCAGGGAGGAGGGAAAGCTGGGAGGAAGCAGAGAAAGGACACCTGACCCAAACTGACCAAAGAGGTTATTCCATACCACAGCACGTCATGCCCAGGATGTAAAAGCAGAGAGCAGAGACCTGGAAGGGTGGGGGTGCACTGCGTGGTCGGGCTTGGTTTTAGGTGGTGAGAATTGTATTCTTTCCTTGTATTTGCCTTGTCATTATTATTATTGGTGGTAGCAGTAGTGATTTGTGTTATACTTTAGTTACTAAACTGTTCTTATCTCAACCTGTGGGAGTTGCATTCTTTTCGATTCTCCTTCCCATCCCTCCAGGAGCGGGGGGGAAGAAAGAGGGGGAAGTGAGTGAGAGAGAGAGTCTGCGTGAGTTAGTCTTAAACCGCGACAGCTACCAATTGCAGGTGCACAGTATAACAAACAAGCAATATATCTTAAGTGAATAGAAAAGAGATTTCAATAGAAAATTTAATAACAATTTTCTTTCAAAAATTATGTTGACATAATAAAAAATGCCAACAGAAAACAATCTATTGCTGTTTCCCTGCACTTGGAGGAAGAATCTCATAGGAAGCTCTTTCACTGCAGTGCGCTGGATCAGACCAGCTGGTTAGGGATCCCTCTCCTCCCTGCCCTCCGGAGGCGGCGCCACAGCGCCGGAAGGAAGGAACTGGCAGGAGGCTCTTCACATGCGTCGTACAGCACCTGCTTCATTTCAAGCGCCAGGGAAGAGACCAAGGGGCTGCTGTCACTCTCCATGTTTTGAAGGGCTGGGATGGAAAGGAACAGAGCCACTGTCACAGCCCAGATCTGCTGGGGATCTGAAGAGTCCCTCCAAACAGGGCCACTCCCGCCCCACAGCAATTTCCACATCCAGGAGGGAGGAAGGGGCACCAGGATCAGATGGAAAGTGCTGCCCACCAATGTCCCACAGGCTCCTCAAATCCCTCTACCCTGCCCATGCCATCCCTCACTCACAGAGGGAGCAGAGCCTTCCTAGGCCAGGACAGGGATTATAGCTCCCTACCCAGGGCCTTTCCTCCTACCCACAGACACCCCACTGCCTTCACTCACCCTCATTAATGACCAGGATCTTCTCCTTGCACCCATCCTTCAGCTGCTCCCCAGTGAGCCCTAGGTAAACACAGCCAGTCACAGATCCCACTGACCTGCTCATCCCAGCAGCTCAGTTCACCCCTACTGGCCCGCTGGGCAAGGCTGAGCCCAGGGTAGTTCCTGGAGTGTGAAGTGGCCATAAGGGACCCAGCCCCACATCAATCACATCGGGCAGTTTGGGCTCTGCAGCTCCCCGGTGGATTTGACAGTAGCCAAGGCTGGGGCTAAGCTGCTGAGGTGCGGGGGGGGGGGACCCACGGACAGGTTGTGGCTCACCAATGAACCTGACGGCCGCCTCGCGCAAGGGCTCTTGAGGGCTCTGCAGGTACAGCAGGCTCTGGTGCAGGTAATCCTCCAATCTGCTTCTGCTTCTCTTCAGCTAGAGCGACCACACAGGGACAGAATTGGCACAGGCCCTCCCCCTGCACCCAGGACTGGCCTCCCCTGCCAGGACACCTGCAATGCCCAGCCAGCAGCTAGCTCGTGCCAGGGTTTGGAGGGAGCAGAGGGCAGCATGCTCCCGAGCCAGGGTGTTGCAGTGCCACCCTGCCACCAAAGGCCAGTGGGGCACCCCTGGACTCTGGGGGAGAAATGGGACCCTTGTGTGCTGCAGGCAGGCAGCACAGGGCTGCCATGGATGGCAGGGAGAAAGCTGCTAGCCCCATGTGCTGGGGACTGGGGGAGGGAGGCTTTTCCAAGCTAGCTTACAGGGCTTTGGGGACATCCTTACCATGCACTTGCCAGCCTTCCATATCTGCTCTGTTTCCAGCAGCTTCTGGAACCGCTGCCATCTCAGGAACTTTGCAGCTTCAATGACAGCTTCCTTGGAGGCCTTCAGAGCAGCAGGGACAGGGAGATGGCACCTCTACCCAGGAAAGAGGACCTGGAGGTCCCTGGGCAGATCATGAGGGTAGCAAGGGTTGGGGTCAAAACCTGGCCTTAGGCACCTGCAAGTGCCACTGGAAAGCCCACAGGGACTCTCCAGTGCACAGGTCTTTGTGGCCAGCACTGCTGCTGGGCGATGGTGGATCTGGCAGGGCAGGTGTAGGGTATGCCCCTATCCACCTTCACAGGGGCTGCCAGCTCTGTGGCTGCAGGCAGGAAGGGAGTCTGAGCCCTCACCAGGGTTCCAGCTGAAACACATTCAAAGAGCCCAGAAATGCCCACCTGAGCCACACTTGAGTCACTGTCATGCAGGTGGAAGAACAAGGGCAGGAGGCTTCTCTTCACATCCTTCCTCATCTGCTTTTTGTGAGACCTGAATGGAACCCTCATCACATCTCTGCAGAGGAGAATGGACAGCTTTCGCACGCAGCTGCTTGCCTAGGAGGAGAGAAGTAAGAGGAGAGGACCTCAGCCCTTGCTCCTCCAAGCCACTGGAGAAGAACCACCACTCACAGGCCAGTGAGCACACATGGAGAGGGATGCACCATCCCGGAGCCACACACATGTGCCACCCAAGGGGCTCTCTCACTGCCTTACATTTTCAAAGAGTGGCAGTAGCATTTTGAGCAGCTGCAGAGCGGTAACGCCAGCCGTCTGCCTGTCTAGCACGCCGAGCACGTTGCTGAGGATAGTCAGGGCCGCCTTCAAGACGTCGCAGTCATCATCCTGCAGTTGCTGCGTAACGGCTGGCAGCAGGCCTTGCAGAAGCATAGCTTTTGCCTATGTGAAACACACTTTTTTGGTGACACAGTCGAGGAAGACAGCACCAGCAAAACCACTCCACCGTCAGAGGGGCAGACAGAGATCCCTCCATGCGCAGCACAGCCCCATGCCCGGCCTTACGCGTTCAGTGGCTCAGGGGCAGCTGAACAGGGCAGTGGCGGGAGTGGGCACCGTTCTCACCACTCCTGATTCCTGGCACAGCCCAAGCATGCGCTGCGCATACCATCACCTGCTGCCCAGGCCCAGACAGACGCTGTCACTGAGCCTGGCTGCCCCTGCTCACCTGCTCACGTTTCTCAGACAGCGTGGCGAGGCTTGTGACCGCTACCCTGCGCACCACCGAACTCGTGCTATGCAGGTGCACATGGAGGACATGCAGGATGGGACTACTGTCAGTCTTAAACCTGGCGCAGTCCAGGAGCTGAAACACACCCAGAGCAGAGTGAGAGCTCAGCACAGGAGCAGAGCTCCTGGAGGGCTGAGGGCAAGGCACCAGGGCTGGGCACAGCTCAGACAGGAGGCAGCGGCACCCTTGCCACCTCCCCTCTGCCTCATGCATGCAGCCCAGCTTCCCCCTGCCTGCTCTCGGACAGGAAATGCTTGCTACCAGGCCCACCTCAATGAAGACAACAACGGCACTGATGTCCTCATAAGGTTGTATGACTCCAGCCGCCTCTTCAGATATGGAGGCGCAGCTGACTCGTTCTGTATGCTTCAGCACTCTAGCAGGGGAAGAAGGCATTGGAAGCACTGAGACAGGCAAAGCTCTCTGGGACCATGGTGCCAGCCCCAGCCAGGCCACACAGGTCAAGGCTCCATCTGCACCTTGTGTTGGCTGCTTGCGCCCCACCACCTGTGCCAAAGAGGATCATGCAGGGGACCCTTCCTCTCCAGGGGGGAAACACCAGCAGGCTCAAAGATGACTGACAAAGCTCCTACCTACTCAGCACCCTGATGCCAGTGAGGTAGTCACTGGGGCTCATGAGCATGTTCCAGGCACCCTCTCCTTTGATGTCTTCAACCAGGGAGTCACCACCCAGAAGATGGAAGAAAGCTTGCATGGTTCTCATCACGCACCTGCACACAGAACAAAGCATGGTCACAGGTGGAAGCCTGGCCCTGGCTCTGGCCCAGGGCAGACACCAGCAAGCAGGAACAGGGCACCTGCGGCGGTTGACTACACGATCCTCAGCCTCCTTCTTCCAAATCTCAAAGCAGCAGCAGCCCTCCTGTGGGTTCTTCATGGTGAAGGAGATCTGCAAGACCACTGCCATAAAGAGCTCCTCTAAAAGTTTCCTTACGTTGCTTTGGCTGGAGGGCATGAGGAAGATCATGCGCATGACAATGGCTACCTGCAGAAAACACCCAAGGACATTCTCGCTGCAGAGATATCCCTGCAGCATGCCTGGGGCTGGGGGGTTCAGCAGCTGCGCTGAGCCAGGACAGAGTCCAGCCAGCTGAACAGCCTGGAGCACACCTGTGGCGGCATTCAGGGCTTGGTGCCCATTTGTAGCATGAGCACGTAAACTTTGATGGTCCTGAGGGAAGAGCTCAGCCAGTCCCATGAGCCATGCTGGCTATGCTGCACTCACCTTCACCAGCCCCACAGCCTGCTCTGCCCCCCAGGCTTCCTGGCTGCCCAAATGGCTGGAGGTGGGGAAGGAGAAGGACCCCCAAGGGCAGCAGGGGCAGGCTGCCTGCCAATCTGCCGCAGGGCCGAGCTGCATGTGGTGCCCTGTCTGGCTGTAGCCCTGAAGCCCCCAGCAATCTTTTGGAGGTCCAGGTTTGGGAGCAGATGAAGAGGGGAGGAGGAGCTGGAGAGGGGTGCGCAGCCCTGGGCAGGGCAGACCAGGCCTCATCTGGACACTCACAGTCAGCAGTAAGTGGCAGTTGCATTTATCGCCGAAGTTGTTGAGTAACATGCTTGTGTGCTGGATCAGCAGCAGCGACTTCAGTATTCTGCTCAAAATGCTGGCCTCGCATACCAGCGTGTTCCACATGGCCTCGGTAGTGGTGTGATGCCGGAGCTCAGAGTCAGCGGGGCTATCTTGGCCACAACAACTTTTGTCTGGGCAGTTCTCAGAGGTCCTAGGATTCCCCTGAAGCTGAAGCGCCACGTCTATGTCACCAGTGATGGAAATACACAGCAGGCTAGTGGTCACATCCTTACAGTGCAGCTGGGCTATTTGGAGAAGGGTCTGCATCAGGATGTCCCTCAGTGACCCTCTGGTGACAAGCATCAGCTGCGTATAGATGACCTGCACAAGGTCGTCCACCTGGAGGAGGCAAGAGTGTGGTGCTGGGTGGAGTGCAGCCACAGTCCTTGCTGCCAGCAAGAACTGTTCCCCTCCTGTTACTCCTTGCCAGCCTCAAAGGCCACCGGACATGTCCCCAGAGAGCACGCTCACAGGGCAGTCCAGCTGCACGCTGCTTACCATGGTCAGCTCCAACTGCGAGCCTGTCAAGGCTACCTTCAGCATGTTGGCAATCACCTGGGTGTTAGAGACCCTTTCTTGTGCCATGTTGGTCAACACTGTGAGGACTAAGCTGTACCTCTCCTGCGGGAGTAAAAAGCTCCCAATTGCCTAAGGGAGAAAGAGAGGGAAGAGTTGTCACCCTGAGGGCCCTGGTGGCAGGGCAGAGCAGAGCTAAGCAGCCAGGGTGGCTCTGGGCTGACACAGCCGGGGCACTACTGCCTCCTCCCCAGGACAAGTGCCAGCAGTGGGGGGCTGCTCTGGAGTGATTGCAGCCACGGGAGCACAAGTGAGAGGCTGAACTTGAAATCAGACTCCACCGTTCATTGCCTCAAAGACTGGTGTGAAAGACTGGTGTGAGGAACTGAGGTCCACTGTCTCAGAGATTGCTGTCCATTATCTCAAAGACTGCTGACAAACATGTGCAGAGAGCTGGCTGCAAGACCAGCAACACCGGATGCATGTGATCAACCAGGCAGGAATGTGCAGTAGTACATGACATTAAGAACAGAGGTACTTCACCCCAGCGCATAATAAAAGGGGACACAAGTAGTCACTGGGTGGCCACCCAACGCAGAGCATGACTATGCGTCCTCGGGATGCCACTGGATCCATGGTGGTGACTATCTCTCTGCACTCTGAATGCTTGCTTAATTTCTATCCTCTTTTCCAAACTGTCCTCACTATATATTTTATAATAATCTTTTTAAAATAATTATGTTTTTATAATAAACAAACTGACTCACTGTGGCACTTGACCTTGTTTGCATCTTAATTTTACTCTGGGAATCACTAAAAAAGTATTTCTGACACTAGGTTTTAGCCAGTCGGACCTTCAGAGCGTGTAGAGGGAGATGCCCTGTGGGCTGAAGGAGAGGGGTGGGCTGAGCCACAGGCAAGAGGTACAGTGTGCTGGCTCTGCCAGGAACCAGAACTTGCCAGTGGCCAGGACGGCCAGAGCTGCTCTGCTGACACTGGGTTAAAGCCTCTGGCTACTCCCTTGTGGAGAGGGGGTGGGAACCTGCAACATGGGAGGCTGTGCCACCCACCACAATAGCTGAGGCACGGGTTCACGGGAGCGTCCTGCTAGCCCTACAGCCAAGACCCCAGCAAGGGAGGAGAAGGTCATTACCATTTCATCATCGAACTCCATAGGCCACGAGGTGTTAATGACATCCCACTCCAGAGGGATCTCTGGATCCGCACATTTTGCAGGGTAGCCTGGGCAGGAGGGGAAACACAAAGTGAACAGTGGCAGGAACAACAGAGAGCTGGAGGCAGCAGGTGAGGGTGTCAAGGAGAGCTGTGTTTGGTTCCCCGTTCCCGGGGAGCTGGAGACGTGCCAGGGCGGTAGTGGGCAGGGGAGGAGAGGAAACCCCCTTTTAGGCTGTGGAAGAGCAGGACAGTTCAGTCTGGCTTTCTGCTCAGGAGGAGGACAGAAGACCAGGCATGCTGCAACCATCAGCTCTCCAGCTCAGGGGTTCTCGGGACAGGCCCCAAGCTGCTGCTCCACAGCAGGCTGTGTGTGCCCTACGGTTTGCATAGCTGCTGCATAGCTGCCTCAGCCTCGGAGGCATTTGCTCTCCTTCCTCCAGCAGAGGAGGGTGCTAGGGCGGTGCAGCACCTTGCCTGGGCCCTTGCAGCTGGAAAGCTCCAGCCTGCCCCAGTGTCTCTTACTCTGTTGCACCAGGAGGAACCTCTTGAAGTTACACAGTGCCTGGAAAGCCCTGCAGCTGATCTCCTGGTCCTCCTCAGCATAGGACAGGGCAAGGTATCCCATTGCCTGCCCTAGGAATTCCAGAGGCTTGCTTCTGGAGAAGTGCTGTATTCCAGCTCTTTCATCCAAATGCTGTGGGAGAGAGGAAGTGGCAGTAGCAGGTCCAAGTGGTGGCAGATGGGATGAAGGCCCTAAGCTCTGAGAGCAGCCCCTGGGCCGAGTGCCGCATGGGCAACAGCTCTGGACAGCTCTGCCCTGTGCTGCTCCGCATGGAGACCCATCCCATGGCAGTCAAGCCAGGGCAAGGACTGTGTTGTCCCCCTATGAACGGAACTCTGGAAGAGTTCTGCCTTCTCGCCCTGGGAGCCCCTGGGACTGGGGTAGGCGTCTGAAGGAAGACTGAGACCCTGGATCTGCTGCTCCTCTAGACCCATTATCAGCTGACAGAGCCCTCCTTTACCACCTGCGGGACTCCCCATCTCCAGGGGAGGGAGGGCTGTCAGAGCTGCATCTGCAAAATGCTCTCATGCCCAGGGACAGCACTGGCTCCTGAGAGAAAAGGCACAGGACAGAGCGGAGCTCCCAGAGAGAGGACCAAAGATGCTGGTGCAAGGTTGAGCCTTGCTGAATCCCCTACTGCCCTGCACCCAGGCTTCCCCTGCAGAGGGCCCAGAGTGATTGGCTACTCTGTGGCACCAGGAAGGGGCCAGTGGGAGACAGAAGTCACCTTCATCACAGGCTCCTTACCTCCAGCATTGAAGTGGGAGATAAAAACCAGGTGAGGCGTACAATCCACTCTACAGCCTTCCGGCGCTTAGCCATGTCCTCGGATGCCGTGATGGGCAGCAGAGCCTGAGAAGAGAAAAGCTGCAGGTCTGCTGCAGGAAACAACAGTGACTCCCAGAGCAGCGGCTCTGCCAAGCATCTGGTACTGTTTATGCAATGTGCTGCAAAGGCTTCCCATGGTCCAGAGTAAGACCTGGAATGGGGTCCATCCACGTTGTGATCTGGGGACCACTGCCAGCTGTTGGTGACCTGCTGCAGACAGTGAAGTTGCCAGATCCCATCCCCAAGGCACTTCTGCCCCCTTCCACACGCAGCTCCAAAAAGGCTCCCTCTCCAAGAGGACCAGAATCTCTGGCAGGGGCTGCACAAGGGAGGCCGGACCCATGAGGAGACCAGAAGAGAAGACCTTCATGGCTGGGCTCCTACTGCACTATGCACCTTGCCCCATGGCCATATCCTAGGGCATCCCCACCCTGCTGGCAAACAGGGAGGAGAACATGAACGGGGCAGACAGTGAGGGCAGTGGCTCAGCAATGCCAGAAACTATTTCCACCCCTTGGCCTGGGGGCTGGGGTGTGCGTGCTTTAGAAGGTCTCATCGCTTTAGGGTTAAGGCAAGGAAGACACACCATGGGCTCTGCTCTTGGTAAATGCCTGACCTGCAATATTTTCCTTGTTATGAAGATGCAGGATCTCGGTGAAGCACCACAGATCAGCACCTCCAGCACACTGTCCAGAGTTTTCAGGATC
This sequence comes from Ara ararauna, assembly GCA_028858755.1. NCBI lineage: Eukaryota > Metazoa > Chordata > Aves > Psittaciformes > Psittacidae > Ara > Ara ararauna. The sequence continues at coordinate 69,877,696 of CM054410.1, read as the reverse complement.
TATGAGAGACATAGACAGACACAGATACACATAGACACAGCAGGTTACATGCTTGCCCTGGCCCTTCTTCCTTGCAGAAAGCTTGCTTGCCTGCCTTCCACCTGAGGTGGGCCTCTGGTGCCCAGGGGAGGCCCCAGGGTCTCCCTGGCCTTCCTTCTCCTGCTGGCTTCCAGCAGTCAAAGTCAATGAGGAGACCATGCAGAGGAACCGGCTGTCAGGCTCTCCGTAGCTCAGCCCGCATTTACCTGATCATAGAATGGAGTCTGCTGGCTGATCGTCTCACTTGCAACAAAACTGAAGGTGCCACCTATGTGTTCGTAGAGGCGGTTGTCCAGCAGGTTTTCCCTGTATTCGCTGTAAGGAGAGAAGGTTGGATGGAAGGGCTTCTACACTGGGGAAGGTGGCCACAAACACTATGACTAGCAGTCCCCAGGGCTGAATTGGCACAAGGTGGGCAAGGCATCTCCTCCCTCCCCCATTCACTGAGCCAGGGACAGAGGGCAGCCCCGGGCAGTGGACCCTGAAGCCCTTTCCATCTCGGGCCTCTTCCTTCAGAGGAAAAGCCAAGAGGTGTCAGGGAGCCCTGGAGCACCTGCCACCATCCTGCCTGACCCACTGATGGGCTGAGAGGTGGGAGAGCAGAGGCTCAAAGACCACGCCACCAGGATAGGAAATGCCTGGCGCTACCAGACCCATGGGAGGCTCTGGCCTGGCCAGGCTCTGCGACACATACCTCAGTGCAGCGATGGCAAGCAAGGCTTGCTGCCACATCATGGTGTCCATGCTGTCAAAGGCCTCGTTTTGCATTAGGGCCTGGAGAGGGAAAGCATGGCTGGGATGGGGCACAGCAGCTGCCAGTGCCTGGCACCAGTCTGCCAATCTGCAGAGTGGGCATAGTCCCCAGGTCAGCACCAGCACCCACAGCAGCACCTTGCTCCACAGTGGCCCCAGTGGCAGGAAGGGCTGTTCCCACAGGGCCCGTCCCAGTCTTCCGCTGTCCTTATCACCAGTCCGGTGCTTGGGCACCTTTGCCCCCTTCCCTTAGCCCTGCTGGGGGGTCCCTCACCTCCAGTTCATTCAGCAGCTCATGGGATGTTGGGCTTTGGTACCTTCCCTGCAGTGAAGCTCTACAGAGCATGTTGATGGAGGCCAGAAACTTCATCTTCGACTCCTGATCCTGCCAGTCCAGCGGAAGAGAGACAGAGAAGGGTGAGGGGGCAGAGGCACAGCCAGCAGGAGTGGAGGCTTGAGGGGCTGCAGCAGTGGTGCAGGAGGCCAGGGGGGGAAAAGCTCTGCACTGCCAGCAGCCTTCCAGGAGCCTGCGTGTAGGCAGCACACGTGGCAGCACCCAACTGGGAGCTCCGGGCAGAGCTTTGCTGACAAATTCTGCCATTACCCTTCTGGTGCTTTTGACAAAGTCCTTGATGTAGTCGTGGGCTTCCTTTTCCTCGTTCTGCAACTGGATGCTGGAGTCAGCAGCAGCTACACCTGATGAAGAGCAAGAATGGGGAGAGTTGTAGGCAGGGGTAGGAGGCAGAGGGCAGAGAGGGGTCCTCTCTCCAGCCCTGCACCAGCTGCTGTGAACACAGCACACCCTGTGCCAGGGTGCTGAGGCCCTGTCCCTCTCCCCCAGGATGCTGTCAGTAGCAGGGTGAGAAAGGTGCCAGCCCTGCAGCATCACTGCCTCCTGCCCACGCAGCTGCTTCTCCCTGCCCTGCTCTGTGCCTGAAGGTCGTCCCCTGGGGTCCTGTTGATACCCACTCCTGTAATGGATGGTGACACTCTGAGACTCCTCAGTGGAGGAACTGCCTGGGTCTTCCTCACTGCTGATGGTACTCATCAGCTGTCCCGGCAGGGGCTCCTGCATGAGCTGTTTGGCTCTTCTCTCCTCAGAGTCCTGGATACTGTTGGGCTGGGCACACTACTTGCCCTAAGGGCCCTACTGTTACCCACCACCCAGGCCAGGAGGGAATGTATCCTGGCCCGCATTGTGACCTCCCCCCATTGTGACCTCAGGGCCAAGCAGCATGTGTTGCCCTGCCTGGCTGTGGCCCTGAACCCAAGTAATCAAGAAATCACATTATCTTCCACCTTATCTCTTCTTTTCATTAACAGCTAGAATTTCACTGAATGGTTCAGGTTGGAAAGGAACTTAAGATCATCCAGTTCCTCAGAGGAGGCTGAGGGAAAGCCATTCATTCAGCCTGTAGAGGAGAAAGCTCCAGTGCAGACCTCACAGAAGCCTTCTACTACCAACAGGAGGACATGAAGACAGAGCTCGTTTCTTCACAGCACTGCATGGTGGGATAATGACAGACAAGAGGCATTGGGAGACTTTCAGACTGGAAATAAGGAAAAGCCTTTCTCCTCATAAGGACAGCAAAGAGATGAACAGGTTGCCCAGAGAGACGGCGCTGTCTCATGCCAGGAAGCCGTGGCTGGACAAAGCCCCAGGAAGCTTGGTCTGATGCTGCTTTGAGCACAGGGTTCAAGCACAATCCTCTAGAAGCCAGTTCCCACCCAAGATGCCATATGATCCTGTGAGTAGGCCACCTCCTACTAAAAGGTACATAGGCGGCTTTGGAGGCAAAGACTTCACAACGTGTCAAGGAAAATGCTTGTGCACTAAGAATTGGCTTTTCTCAGAGATGCCGGTGTCTCTAAAAACGCAACTGTGGAACCCCTTGAAGGGGAAACGGACTCAGGCCTTCCACACCCTAGAGCAATGCTTCAACTCTGCAACAGCAGCAACGCCACAGATGGGTCCAGTAGCATGCATCACCCCTACACCTTGTGTCTGCACACCACTTGTTTCAACTATTGGTGTCCCTTTTGCCTTTGGGCGTGAAAACAGAACACTCTGCACAACAGGCTGATGCCACAAAGACTCTCTGCAGCTGTAAGCTGGAATAAAGGAGAAAACAAAACAGCCGAAGCAACATTCCAAGTCAGATTTTTTGCTTCACTCCCAGCTGGAGCATGCTGTTCTGCCTCTCTTTGACAGGAAGTTCCCTCCTCAGACATAACCACATCCAGCCCAGCTGAGATAATACAGTATCGAGTAGAAAAAATGCCCTTTCAGAAGAGATTAGATTAGATTAGATAAATAGCTGCTCTCGGCGCTACCCACAGGGCCAGCAGCAGCCCCTCCACGGAAGGAAATCCCAGCGCCGCCAGTGACCGCCGTAGCTGCCGCGCCGCCGGGCGCCGCCACGCACAAGATGGCCGCCGGGCCTGCCGCCACGTGCAAGAAAGATAACTCCGCGCCCGCATGTAGAGGCTGGTGGAACATATTGTTTCTGTAAGTTGCCTCTGCTTTGCAGTCTTCCCTGACAGACTAAGTCTGTCCCAAATAAAGAGAAAGATTTACATTTCTGGGGATAAGGTCCAATTTTCTCCCCGGTGAAAAAAAAGGAAAACGTATATTTTGGCAAGAGAGAACGGGGCCACTCCTTTTGGGCAAGACCAAATGTATTTTACTGACCTGGAGATGCCTCTTCTAGATGAGATGTCACCTTCTATTCAGCATCTGACTGTTAATAGCTCCTGATGAACAGGAATGTCCTGATGAATACAGATGCCAGTTAGGAAAACTTGATTAATTTTCCTGCGTGTATTATCAGTTGTTATTTAGTAAATCATAGAATCATAGAATCACAGAATAGTTAGGGTTGGAAAGGACCTTAAGATCATCTAGTTCCAACCCCCCTGCCATGGGCAGGGACGCCTCACACTAAACCATGCCGCCCAAGGCCTTGAACACCATCAGGAATGGAGCATTGACAACTTCCTTGGGCAGCCCATTCCAGTGCCTCACCACACTCACAGTAAAGAACTTCCTCCTTATAGCCAATCTAAACTTCTCCTGTTTAAATTTGAACCCGTTGCCCCTTGTCCTATCACGACAGTCGCAAAGGAAGAGTCCCTCCCCAGCATCCCTATAGCCTCCCTTCAGATACTGGAAGGCTGCTAGGAGGACACCAGAACTGCACACAATACTCCAAGTGAGGTCTCACAAGAGCAGAGTAGAGGGGCAGGATCACCTCCCTCGACCTGCTGGTCACCCTCCTTTTGATGCAGCCCAGGATACGGTTGGCTTTCTGGGCTGCAAGCACACACTGAAGCTGGCTCATGTTCAGTTTCTCATTGACCAAGGCCTTCTCTGCAGGGCTGCTCTGAATCTCTTCCCTGCCCAACCTGTAGCTGTGCCTGGGATTGCTCCGACCCAGGTGTAGGACCTTGCGCTTGTCATGGTTAAACTTCATCAGGTTGGGATCAGCCCACCTCACAAGCGTGTGAAGATCCCTCTGGATGGCATTCCTTCCCTCCAACGTATCAACCGAACCACACAGCTTGGTGTCATCAGCAAACTTGCCACTGTCCATGTCACTGACAAAGATGCTGAACAAGACCGGTCCCAACACCGATCCCTGAGAGACATCACTCATTACTCATCTCCAACTGGACGTTGAACCATTGACCACAACTCTTTGTGTGCGGCCTTCCAGCCAGTTCTTTATGGACCAAGTGGTCCATTTATCAAATTGATGTCTCTCCAACTTAGACGCAAGGATGTCGTGTGGGACAGTGTCAGACACTTTGCACAAGTCCAGGTAGATGACATCAACTGCTCTACCCCTGTCCATCAGTTCCGTAGCCCCATCATAGAAGGCCACCAGATTGGTCAGGCAGGATTTCCCCTTCGTGAAGCCATGCTGGCTGTCACCAGCCACCTTGTTGTTTTTCATGTGCCTTAGCATGCTTTCCAGAAGTAGCTAACTTAATATGACTGTTGCTGACTAATGACACTGAATGGAAGATGCAAGGGTAGCTTGTTACTGGTGTTGACTGAAGCAAGGCAGCATACCTTGGTTCTAAGGATTAATGCTAGTAGGCTTCCAGGCTTGCCTGGGTTGTGGGAAGAAGAAAGGGAGACTAAAAGCAAGTAACCTGGTAAGGCAAGACAAACAAAGGAGAAGTGGAAGGGGACAGAAAGCAAACAAGGCAAGTAATGCAAAGGCAAGTAATGCAAAGGCAAGATGCAAGCACCTACCACCGCACATAGGGTGAGCCTGCGCCCAAGCAGTTGCCAGGAAAAAGCTGGCTGGCCTCCTGAAACACCTTCCTTCCTTTTCACCACTGAGCATGGTGTATATCCTGCACAGGTTGCTCAGTGGTGCATTTCCACCGTGAGAGGCTCATTTACTTTAGTGCCCAGTATCAGATCAGCCGCCTGTCTCCCAGGGCAGAGGTCCTCCTCCTGCACGCCCTCCAGAGCCAGTACCACTGTGGTCCGAAAAGCAGATTCATGCCTGGTCTGCAGTAAACCAATTCAACACACTCAGGAAAGATACTATTTATTCAGGCTGGGTGCTCAGTAGACTGTTCCACAAGTCAAACACACCAATGCAGCTCTCTTATTTAGGCACAAAAGGTACAGGTAGTACAGTCCCCATGATAGTGATCGGTTGTAATCTACATATAATTGTAATATTTGCTGTGTCATTCCTTCTAATCACTCTACATGGTCTGTGGAAGGGTCTTCACCTGGGCTGGGGTCTTTTCTGAGCTGTGGATGTGATTTTTAGTATTATAATGAAGGCAGTTCACTTCAGGACACCTTGAAAGTTAGTTCTTTTCCCAAGTTAGGTAATCAAATGGTGACTTGGCCAAGCTGTCAAATAACTCAGCCTTTGGTGCCACCAATCCTGGATATTCTCCTTGGATCTTTTGAACACAACAAATATTGGTTGTTCCTTTTTGTTTTAAGAGGGGCGCTTTGTCCCAGGCCCAGGATACAATAGCTATGAACTATGGCTACCGTCATGGGTTCAGCAGCAGCAGTCATTTTTCTCCTTCTTGGTAGCTGGTGCAGCGCTGTGTTTTTAATTTTGGGCCTGGGAACAGCGCTGATAACACCAGTGTTTCGGTTACTGCTTAGTGATGTTTTGGTCTGGCCAAGGACTTTCAGAGTTTCATGCTCTGGCAGGGAGGAGGGAAAGCTGGGAGGAAGCAGAGAAAGGACACCTGACCCAAACTGACCAAAGAGGTTATTCCATACCACAGCACGTCATGCCCAGGATGTAAAAGCAGAGAGCAGAGACCTGGAAGGGTGGGGGTGCACTGCGTGGTCGGGCTTGGTTTTAGGTGGTGAGAATTGTATTCTTTCCTTGTATTTGCCTTGTCATTATTATTATTGGTGGTAGCAGTAGTGATTTGTGTTATACTTTAGTTACTAAACTGTTCTTATCTCAACCTGTGGGAGTTGCATTCTTTTCGATTCTCCTTCCCATCCCTCCAGGAGCGGGGGGGAAGAAAGAGGGGGAAGTGAGTGAGAGAGAGAGTCTGCGTGAGTTAGTCTTAAACCACGACAGCTACCAATTGCAGGTGCACAGTATAACAAACAAGCAATATATCTTAAGTGAATAGAAAAGAGATTTCAATAGAAAATTTAATAACAATTTTCTTTCAAAAATTATGTTGACATAATAAAAAATGCCAACAGAAAACAATCTATTGCTGTTTCCCTGCACTTGGAGGAAGAATCTCATAGGAAGCTCTTTCACTGCAGTGCGCTGGATCAGACCAGCTGGTTAGGGATCCCTCTCCTCCCTGCCCTCCGGAGGCGGCGCCACAGCGCCGGAAGGAAGGAACTGGCAGGAGGCTCTTCACATGCGTCGTACAGCACCTGCTTCATTTCAAGCGCCAGGGAAGAGACCAAGGGGCTGCTGTCACTCTCCATGTTTTGAAGGGCTGGGATGGAAAGGAACAGAGCCACTGTCACAGCCCAGATCTGCTGGGGATCTGAAGAGTCCCTCCAAACAGGGCCACTCCTGCCCCACAGCAATTTCCACATCCAGGAGGGAGGAAGGGGCACCAGGATCAGATGGAAAGTGCTGCCCACCAATGTCCCACAGGCTCCTCAAATCCCTCTACCCTGCCCATGCCATCCCTCACTCACAGAGGGAGCAGAGCCTTCCTAGGCCAGGACAGGGATTATAGCTCCCTACCCAGGGCCTTTCCTCCTACCCACAGACACCCCACTGCCTTCACTCACCCTCATTAATGACCAGGATCTTCTCCTTGCACCCATCCTTCAGCTGCTCCCCAGTGAGCCCTAGGTAAACACAGCCAGTCACAGATCCCACTGACCTGCTCATCCCAGCAGCTCAGTTCACCCCTACTGGCCCGCTGGGCAAGGCTGAGCCCAGGGTAGTTCCTGGAGTGTGAAGTGGCCATAAGGGACCCAGCCCCACATCAATCACATCGGGCAGTTTGGGCTCTGCAGCTCCCCGGTGGATTTGACAGTAGCCAAGGCTGGGGCTAAGCTGCTGAGGTGCGGGGGGGGGGACCCACGGACAGGTTGTGGCTCACCAATGAACCTGACGGCCGCCTCGCGCAAGGGCTCTTGAGGGCTCTGCAGGTACAGCAGGCTCTGGTGCAGGTAATCCTCCAATCTGCTTCTGCTTCTCTTCAGCTAGAGCGACCACACAGGGACAGAATTGGCACAGGCCCTCCCCCTGCACCCAGGACTGGCCTCCCCTGCCAGGACACCTGCAATGCCCAGCCAGCAGCTAGCTCGTGCCAGGGTTTGGAGGGAGCAGAGGGCAGCATGCTCCCGAGCCAGGGTGTTGCAGTGCCACCCTGCCACCAAAGGCCAGTGGGGCACCCCTGGACTCTGGGGGAGAAATGGGACCCTTGTGTGCTGCAGGCAGGCAGCACAGGGCTGCCATGGATGGCAGGGAGAAAGCTGCTAGCCCCATGTGCTGGGGACTGGGGGAGGGAGGCTTTTCCAAGCTAGCTTGCAGGGCTTTGGGGACATCCTTACCATGCACTTGCCAGCCTTCCATATCTGCTCTGTTTCCAGCAGCTTCTGGAACCGCTGCCATCTCAGGAACTTTGCAGCTTCAATGACAGCTTCCTTGGAGGCCTTCAGAGCAGCAGGGACAGGGAGATGGCACCTCTACCCAGGAAAGAGGACCTGGAGGTCCCTGGGCAGATCATGAGGGTAGCAAGGGTTGGGGTCAAAACCTGGCCTTAGGCACCTGCAAGTGCCACTGGAAAGCCCACAGGGACTCTCCAGTGCACAGGTCTTTGTGGCCAGCACTGCTGCTGGGCGATGGTGGATCTGGCAGGGCAGGTGTAGGGTATGCCCCTATCCACCTTCACAGGGGCTGCCAGCTCTGTGGCTGCAGGCAGGAAGGGAGTCTGAGCCCTCACCAGGGTTCCAGCTGAAACACATTCAAAGAGCCCAGAAATGCCCACCTGAGCCACACTTGAGTCACTGTCATGCAGGTGGAAGAACAAGGGCAGGAGGCTTCTCTTCACATCCTTCCTCATCTGCTTTTTGTGAGACCTGAATGGAACCCTCATCACATCTCTGCAGAGGAGAATGGACAGCTTTCGCACGCAGCTGCTTGCCTAGGAGGAGAGAAGTAAGAGGAGAGGACCTCAGCCCTTGCTCCTCCAAGCCACTGGAGAAGAACCACCACTCACAGGCCAGTGAGCACACATGGAGAGGGATGCACCATCCCGGAGCCACACACATGTGCCACCCAAGGGGCTCTCTCACTGCCTTACATTTTCAAAGAGTGGCAGTAGCATTTTGAGCAGCTGCAGAGCGGTAACGCCAGCCGTCTGCCTGTCTAGCACGCCGAGCACGTTGCTGAGGATAGTCAGGGCCGCCTTCAAGACGTCGCAGTCATCATCCTGCAGTTGCTGCGTAACGGCTGGCAGCAGGCCTTGCAGAAGCATAGCTTTTGCCTATGTGAAACACACTTTTTTGGTGACACAGTCGAGGAAGACAGCACCAGCAAAACCACTCCACCGTCAGAGGGGCAGACAGAGATCCCTCCATGCGCAGCACAGCCCAATGCCCGGCCTTACGCGTTCAGTGGCTCAGGGGCAGCTGAACAGGGCAGTGGCGGGAGTGGGCACCGTTCTCACCACTCCTGATTCCTGGCACAGCCCAAGCATGCGCTGCGCATACCATCACCTGCTGCCCAGGCCCAGACAGACGCTGTCACTGAGCCTGGCTGCCCCTGCTCACCTGCTCACGTTTCTCAGACAGCGTGGCGAGGCTTGTGACCGCTACCCTGCGCACCACCGAACTCGTGCTATGCAGGTGCACATGGAGGACATGCAGGATGGGACTACTGTCAGTCTTAAACCTGGCGCAGTCCAGGAGCTGAAACACACCCAGAGCAGAGTGAGAGCTCAGCACAGGAGCAGAGCTCCTGGAGGGCTGAGGGCAAGGCACCAGGGCTGGGCACAGCTCAGACAGGAGGCAGCGGCACCCTTGCCACCTCCCCTCTGCCTCATGCATGCAGCCCAGCTTCCCCCTGCCTGCTCTCGGACAGGAAATGCTTGCTACCAGGCCCACCTCAATGAAGACAACAACGGCACTGATGTCCTCATAAGGTTGTATGACTCCAGCCGCCTCTTCAGATATGGAGGCGCAGCTGACTCGTTCTGTATGCTTCAGCACTCTAGCAGGGGAAGAAGGCATTGGAAGCACTGAGACAGGCAAAGCTCTCTGGGACCATGGTGCCAGCCCCAGCCAGGCCACACAGGTCAAGGCTCCATCTGCACCTTGTGTTGGCTGCTTGCGCCCCACCACCTGTGCCAAAGAGGATCATGCAGGGGACCCTTCCTCTCCAGGGGGGAAACACCAGCAGGCTCAAAGATGACTGACAAAGCTCCTACCTACTCAGCACCCTGATGCCAGTGAGGTAGTCACTGGGGCTCATGAGCATGTTCCAGGCACCCTCTCCTTTGATGTCTTCAACCAGGGAGTCACCACCCAGAAGATGGAAGAAAGCTTGCATGGTTCTCATCACGCACCTGCACACAGAACAAAGCATGGTCACAGGTGGAAGCCTGGCCCTGGCTCTGGCCCAGGGCAGACACCAGCAAGCAGGAACAGGGCACCTGCGGCGGTTGACTACACGATCCTCAGCCTCCTTCTTCCAAATCTCAAAGCAGCAGCAGCCCTCCTGTGGGTTCTTCATGGTGAAGGAGATCTGCAAGACCACTGCCATAAAGAGCTCCTCTAAAAGTTTCCTTACGTTGCTTTGGCTGGAGGGCATGAGGAAGATCATGCGCATGACAATGGCTACCTGCAGAAAACACCCAAGGACATTCTCGCTGCAGAGATATCCCTGCAGCATGCCTGGGGCTGGGGGGTTCAGCAGCTGCGCTGAGCCAGGACAGAGTCCAGCCAGCTGAACAGCCTGGAGCACACCTGTGGCGGCATTCAGGGCTTGGTGCCCATTTGTAGCATGAGCACGTAAACTTTGATGGTCCTGAGGGAAGAGCTCAGCCAGTCCCATGAGCCATGCTGGCTATGCTGCACTCACCTTCACCAGCCCCACAGCCTGCTCTGCCCCCCAGGCTTCCTGGCTGCCCAAATGGCTGGAGGTGGGGAAGGAGAAGGACCCCCAAGGGCAGCAGGGGCAGGCTGCCTGCCAATCTGCCGCAGGGCCGAGCTGCATGTGGTGCCCTGTCTGGCTGTAGCCCTGAAGCCCCCAGCAATCTTTTGGAGGTCCAGGTTTGGGAGCAGATGAAGAAGGGAGGAGGAGCTGGAGAGGGGTGCGCAGCCCTGGGCAGGGCAGACCAGGCCTCATCTGGACACTCACAGTCAGCAGTAAGTGGCAGTTGCATTTATCGCCGAAGTTGTTGAGTAACATGCTTGTGTGCTGGATCAGCAGCAGCGACTTCAGTATTCTGCTCAAAATGCTGGCCTCGCATACCAGCGTGTTCCACATGGCCTCGGTAGTGGTGTGATGCCGGAGCTCAGAGTCAGCGGGGCTATCTTGGCCACAACAACTTTTGTCTGGGCAGTTCTCAGAGGTCCTAGGATTCCCCTGAAGCTGAAGCGCCACGTCTATGTCACCAGTGATGGAAATACACAGCAGGCTAGTGGTCACATCCTTACAGTGCAGCTGGGCTATTTGGAGAAGGGTCTGCATCAGGATGTCCCTCAGTGACCCTCTGGTGACAAGCATCAGCTGCGTATAGATGACCTGCACAAGGTCGTCCACCTGGAGGAGGCAAGAGTGTGGTGCTGGGTGGAGTGCAGCCACAGTCCTTGCTGCCAGCAAGAACTGTTCCCCTCCTGTTACTCCTTGCCAGCCTCAAAGGCCACCGGACATGTCCCCAGAGAGCACGCTCACAGGGCAGTCCAGCTGCACGCTGCTTACCATGGTCAGCTCCAACTGCGAGCCTGTCAAGGCTACCTTCAGCATGTTGGCAATCACCTGGGTGTTAGAGACCCTTTCTTGTGCCATGTTGGTCAACACTGTGAGGACTAAGCTGTACCTCTCCTGCGGGAGTAAAAAGCTCCCAATTGCCTAAGGGAGAAAGAGAGGGAAGAGTTGTCACCCTGAGGGCCCTGGTGGCAGGGCAGAGCAGAGCTAAGCAGCCAGGGTGGCTCTGGGCTGACACAGCCGGGGCACTACTGGCTCCTCCCCAGGACAAGTGCCAGCAGTGGGGGGCTGCTCTGGAGTGATTGCAGCCACGGGAGCACAAGTGAGAGGCTGAACTTGAAATCAGACTCCACCGTTCATTGCCTCAAAGACTGGTGTGAAAGACTGGTGTGAGGAACTGAGGTCCACTGTCTCAGAGATTGCTGTCCATTATCTCAAAGACTGCTGACAAACATGTGCAGAGAGCTGGCTGCAAGACCAGCAACACCGGATGCATGTGATCAACCAGGCAGGAATGTGCAGTAGTACGTGACATTAAGAACAGAGGTACTTCACCCCAGCGCATAATAAAAGGGGACACAAGTAGTCACTGGGTGGCCACCCAACGCAGAGCATGACTATGCGTCCTCGGGATGCCACTGGATCCATGGTGGTGACTATCTCTCTGCACTCTGAATGCTTGCTTAATTTCTATCCTCTTTTCCAAACTGTCCTCACTATATATTTTATAATAATCTTTTTAAAATAATTATGTTTTTATAATAAACAAACTGACTCACTGTGGCACTTGACCTTGTTTGCATCTTAATTTTACTCTGGGAATCACTAAAAAAGTATTTCTGACACTAGGTTTTAGCCAGTCGGACCTTCAGAGCGTGTAGAGGGAGATGCCCTGTGGGCTGAAGGAGAGGGGTGGGCTGAGCCACAGGCAAGAGGTACAGTGTGCTGGCTCTGCCAGGAACCAGAACTTGCCAGTGGCCAGGACGGCCAGAGCTGCTCTGCTGACACTGGGTTAAAGCCTCTGGCTACTCCCTTGTGGAGAGGGGGTGGGAACCTGCAACATGGGAGGCTGTGCCACCCACCACAATAGCTGAGGCACGGGTTCACGGGAGCGTCCTGCTAGCCCTACAGCCAAGACCCCAGCAAGGGAGGAGAAGGTCATTACCATTTCATCATCGAACTCCATAGGCCACGAGGTGTTAATGACATCCCACTCCAGAGGGATCTCTGGATCCGCACATTTTGCAGGGTAGCCTGGGCAGGAGGGGAAACACAAAGTGAACAGTGGCAGGAACAACAGAGAGCTGGAGGCAGCAGGTGAGGGTGTCAAGGAGAGCTGTGTTTGGTTCCCCGTTCCCGGGGAGCTGGAGACGTGCCAGGGCGGTAGTGGGCAGGGGAGGAGAGGAAACCCCCTTTTAGGCTGTGGAAGAGCAGGACAGTTCAGTCTGGCTTTCTGCTCAGGAGGAGGACAGAAGACCAGGCATGCTGCAACCATCAGCTCTCCAGCTCAGGGGTTCTCGGGACAGGCCCCAAGCTGCTGCTCCACAGCAGGCTGTGTGTGCCCTACGGTTTGCATAGCTGCTGCATAGCTGCCTCAGCCTCGGAGGCATTTGCTCTCCTTCCTCCAGCAGAGGAGGGTGCTAGGGCGGTGCAGCACCTTGCCTGGGCCCTTGCAGCTGGAAAGCTCCAGCCTGCCCCAGTGTCTCTTACTCTGTTGCACCAGGAGGAACCTCTTGAAGTTACACAGTGCCTGGAAAGCCCTGCAGCTGATCTCCTGGTCCTCCTCAGCATAGGACAGGGCAAGGTATCCCATTGCCTGCCCTAGGAATTCCAGAGGCTTGCTTCTGGAGAAGTGCTGTATTCCAGCTCTTTCATCCAAATGCTGTGGGAGAGAGGAAGTGGCAGTAGCAGGTCCAAGTGGTGGCAGATGGGATGAAGGCCCTAAGCTCTGAGAGCAGCCCCTGGGCCGAGTGCCGCATGGGCAACAGCTCTGGACAGCTCTGCCCTGTGCTGCTCCGCATGGAGACCCATCCCATGGCAGTCAAGCCAGGGCAAGGACTGTGTTGTCCCCCTATGAACGGAACTCTGGAAGAGTTCTGCCTTCTCGCCCTGGGAGCCCCTGGGACTGGGGTAGGCGTCTGAAGGAAGACTGAGACCCTGGATCTGCTGCTCCTCTAGACCCATTATCAGCTGACAGAGCCCTCCTTTACCACCTGCGGGACTCCCCATCTCCAGGGGAGGGAGGGCTGTCAGAGCTGCATCTGCAAAATGCTCTCATGCCCAGGGACAGCACTGGCTCCTGAGAGAAAAGGCACAGGACAGAGCGGAGCTCCCAGAGAGAGGACCAAAGATGCTGGTGCAAGGTTGAGCCTTGCTGAATCCCCTACTGCCCTGCACCCAGGCTTCCCCTGCAGAGGGCCCAGAGTGATTGGCTACTCTGTGGCACCAGGAAGGGGCCAGTGGGAGACAGAAGTCACCTTCATCACAGGCTCCTTACCTCCAGCATTGAAGTGGGAGATAAAAACCAGGTGAGGCGTACAATCCACTCTACAGCCTTCCGGCGCTTAGCCATGTCCTCGGATGCCGTGATGGGCAGCAGAGCCTGAGAAGAGAAAAGCTGCAGGTCTGCTGCAGGAAACAACAGTGACTCCCAGAGCAGCGGCTCTGCCAAGCATCTGGTACTGTTTATGCAATGTGCTGCAAAGGCTTCCCATGGTCCAGAGTAAGACCTGGAATGGGGTCCATCCACGTTGTGATCTGGGGACCACTGCCAGCTGTTGGTGACCTGCTGCAGACAGTGAAGTTGCCAGATCCCATCCCCAAGGCACTTCTGCCCCCTTCCACACGCAGCTCCAAAAAGGCTCCCTCTCCAAGAGGACCAGAATCTCTGGCAGGGGCTGCACAAGGGAGGCCGGACCCATGAGGAGACCAGAAGAGAAGACCTTCATGGCTGGGCTCCTACTGCACTATGCACCTTGCCCCATGGCCATATCCTAGGGCATCCCCACCCTGCTGGCAAACAGGGAGGAGAACATGAACGGGGCAGACAGTGAGGGCAGTGGCTCAGCAATGCCAGAAACTATTTCCACCCCTTGGCCTGGGGGCTGGGGTGTGCGTGCTTTAGAAGGTCTCATCGCTTTAGGGTTAAGGCAAGGAAGACACACCATGGGCTCTGCTCTTGGTAAATGCCTGACCTGCAATATTTTCCTTGTTATGAAGATGCAGGATCTCGGTGAAGCACCACAGATCAGCACCTCCAGCACACTGTCCAGAGTTTTCAGGATCTATGAGAGACATAGACAGACACAGATACACATAGACACAGCAGGTTACATGCTTGCCCTGGCCCTTCTTCCTTGCAGAAAGCTTGCTTGCCTGCCTTCCACCTGAGGTGGGCCTCTGGTGCCCAGGGGAGGCCCCAGGGTCTCCCTGGCCTTCCTTCTCCTGCTGGCTTCCAGCAGTCAAAGTCAATGAGGAGACCATGCAGAGGAACCGGCTGTCAGGCTCTCCGTAGCTCAGCCCGCATTTACCTGATCATAGAATGGAGTCTGCTGGCTGATCGTCTCACTTGCAACAAAACTGAAGGTGCCACCTATGTGTTCGTAGAGGCGGTTGTCCAGCAGGTTTTCCCTGTATTCGCTGTAAGGAGAGAAGGTTGGATGGAAGGGCTTCTACACTGGGGAAGGTGGCCACAAACACTATGACTAGCAGTCCCCAGGGCTGAATTGGCACAAGGTGGGCAAGGCATCTCCTCCCTCCCCCATTCACTGAGCCAGGGACAGAGGGCAGCCCCGGGCAGTGGACCCTGAAGCCCTTTCCATCTCGGGCCTCTTCCTTCAGAGGAAAAGCCAAGAGGTGTCAGGGAGCCCTGGAGCACCTGCCACCATCCTGCCTGACCCACTGATGGGCTGAGAGGTGGGAGAGCAGAGGCTCAAAGACCACGCCACCAGGATAGGAAATGCCTGGCGCTACCAGACCCATGGGAGGCTCTGGCCTGGCCAGGCTCTGCGACACATACCTCAGTGCAGCGATGGCAAGCAAGGCTTGCTGCCACATCATGGTGTCCATGCTGTCAAAGGCCTCGTTTTGCATTAGTGCCTGGAGAGGGAAAGCATGGCTGGGATGGGGCACAGCAGCTGCCAGTGCCTGGCACCAGTCTGCCAATCTGCAGAGTGGGCATAGTCCCCAGGTCAGCACCAGCACCCACAGCAGCACCTTGCTCCACAGTGGCCCCAGTGGCAGGAAGGGCTGTTCCCACAGGGCCCGTCCCAGTCTTCCGCTGTCCTTATCACCAGTCCGGTGCTTGGGCACCTTTGCCCCCTTCCCTTAGCCCTGCTGGGGGGTCCCTCACCTCCAGTTCATTCAGCAGCTCATGGGATGTTGGGCTTTGGTACCTTCCCTGCAGTGAAGCTCTACAGAGCATGTTGATGGAGGCCAGAAACTTCATCTTCGACTCCTGATCCTGCCAGTCCAGCGGAAGAGAGACAGAGAAGGGTGAGGGGGCAGAGGCACAGCCAGCAGGAGTGGAGGCTTGAGGGGCTGCAGCAGTGGTGCAGGAGGCCAGGGGGGGAAAAGCTCTGCACTGCCAGCAGCCTTCCAGGAGCCTGCGTGTAGGCAGCACACGTGGCAGCACCCAACTGGGAGCTCCGGGCAGAGCTTTGCTGACAAATTCTGCCATTACCCTTCTGGTGCTTTTGACAAAGTCCTTGATGTAGTCGTGGGCTTCCTTTTCCTCGTTCTGCAACTGGATGCTGGAGTCAGCAGCAGCTACACCTGATGAAGAGCAAGAATGGGGAGAGTTGTAGGCAGGGGTAGGAGGCAGAGGGCAGAGAGGGGTCCTCTCTCCAGCCCTGCACCAGCTGCTGTGAACACAGCACACCCTGTGCCAGGGTGCTGAGGCCCTGTCCCTCTCCCCCAGGATGCTGTCAGTAGCAGGGTGAGAAAGGTGCCAGCCCTGCAGCATCACTGCCTCCTGCCCACGCAGCTGCTTCTCCCTGCCCTGCTCTGTGCCTGAAGGTCGTCCCCTGGGGTCCTGTTGATACCCACTCCTGTAATGGATGGTGACACTCTGAGACTCCTCAGTGGAGGAACTGCCTGGGTCTTCCTCACTGCTGATGGTACTCATCAGCTGTCCCGGCAGGGGCTCCTGCATGAGCTGTTTGGCTCTTCTCTCCTCAGAGTCCTGGATACTGTTGGGCTAGGCACACTACTTGCCCTAAGGGCCCTACTGTTACCCACCACCCAGGCCAGGAGGGAATGTATCCTGGCCCGCATTGTGACCTCCCCCCATTGTGACCTCAGGGCCAAGCAGCATGTGTTGCCCTGCCTGGCTGTGGCCCTGAACCCAAGTAATCAAGAAATCACATTATCTTCCACCATATCTCTTCTTTTCATTAACAGCTAGAATTTCACTGAATGGTTCAGGTTGGAAAGGAACTTAAGATCATCCAGTTCCTCAGAGGAGGCTGAGGGAAAGCCATTCATTCAGCCTGTAGAGGAGAAAGCTCCAGTGCAGACCTCACAGAAGCCTTCTACTACCAACAGGAGGACATGAAGACAGAGCTCGTTTCTTCACAGCACTGCATGGTGGGATAATGACAGACAAGAGGCATTGGGAGACTTTCAGACTGGAAATAAGGAAAAGCCTTTCTCCTCATAAGGACAGCAAAGAGATGAACAGGTTGCCCAGAGAGACGGCGCTGTCTCATGCCAGGAAGCCGTGGCTGGACAAAGCCCCAGGAAGCTTGGTCTGATGCTGCTTTGAGCACAGGGTTCAAGCACAATCCTCTAGAAGCCAGTTCCCACCCAAGATACCATATGATCCTGTGAGTAGGCCACCTCCTACTAAAAGGTACATAGGCGGCTTTGGAGGCAAAGACTTCACAACGTGTCAAGGAAAATGCTTGTGCACTAAGAATTGGCTTTTCTCAGAGATGCCGGTGTCTCTAAAAACGCAACTGTGGAACCCCTTGAAGGGGAAACGGACTCAGGCCTTCCACACCCTAGAGCAATGCTTCAACTCTGCAACAGCAGCAACGCCACAGATGGGTCCAGTAGCATGCATCACCCCTACACCTTGTGTCTGCACACCACTCGTTTCAACTATTGGTGTCCCTTTTGCCTTTGGGCGTGAAAACAGAACACTCTGCACAACAGACTGACGCCACAAAGACTCTCTGCAGCTGTAAGCTGGAATAAAGGAGAAAACAAAACAGCCGAAGCAACATTCCAAGTCAGATTTTTTGCTTCACTCCCAGCTGGAGCATGCTGTTCTGCCTCTCTTTGACAGGAAGTTCCCTCCTCAGACATAACCACATCCAGCCCAGCTGAGATAATACAGTATCGAGTAGAAAAAATGCCCTTTCAGAAGAGATTAGATTAGATTAGATAAATAGCTGCTCTCGGCGCTACCCACAGGGCCAGCAGCAGCCCCTCCACGGAAGGAAATCCCAGCGCCGCCAGTGACCGCCGTAGCTGCCGCGCCGCCGGGCGCCGCCACGCACAAGATGGCCGCCGGGCCTGCCGCCACGTGCAAGAAAGATAACTCCGCGCCCGCATGTAGAGGTTGGTGGAACATATTGTTTCTGTAAGTTGCCTCTGCTTTGCAGTCTTCCCTGACAGACTAAGTCTGTCCCAAATAAAGAGAAAGATTTACATTTCTGGGGATAAGGTCCAATTTTCTCCCCGGTGAAAAAAAAGGAAAACGTATATTTTGGCAAGAGAGAACGGGGCCACTCCTTTTGGGCAAGACCAAATGTATTTTACTGACCTGGAGATGCCTCTTCTAGATGAGATGTCACCTTCTATTCAGCATCTGACTGTTAATAGCTCCTGATGAACAGGAATGTCCTGATGAATACAGATGCCAGTTAGGAAAACTTGATTAATTTTCCTGCGTGTATTATCAGTTGTTATTTAGTAAATCATAGAATCATAGAATCACAGAATAGTTAGGGTTGGAAAGGACCTTAAGATCATCTAGTTCCAACCCCCCTGCCATGGGCAGGGACGCCTCACACTAAACCATGCCGCCCAAGGCCTTGAACACCATCAGGAATGGAGCATTGACAACTTCCTTGGGCAGCCCATTCCAGTGCCTCACCACACTCACAGTAAAGAACTTCCTCCTTATAGCCAATCTAAACTTCTCCTGTTTAAATTTGAACCCGTTGCCCCTTGTCCTATCACGACAGTCGCAAAGGAAGAGTCCCTCCCCAGCATCCCTATAGCCTCCCTTCAGATACTGGAAGGCTGCTAGGAGGACACCAGAACTGCACACAATACTCCAAGTGAGGTCTCACAAGAGCAGAGTAGAGGGGCAGGATCACCTCCCTCGACCTGCTGGTCACCCTCCTTTTGATGCAGCCCAGGATACGGTTGGCTTTCTGGGCTGCAAGCACACACTGAAGCTGGCTCATGTTCAGTTTCTCATTGACCAAGGCCTTCTCTGCAGGGCTGCTCTGAATCTCTTCCCTGCCCAACCTGTAGCTGTGCCTTGGATTGCTCCGACCCAGGTGTAGGACCTTGCGCTTGTCATGGTTAAACTTCATCAGGTTGGGATCAGCCCGCCTCACAAGCGTGTGAAGATCCCTCTGGATGGCATTCCTTCCCTCCAACGTATCAACCGAACCACACAGCTTGGTGTCATCAGCAAACTTGCCACTGTCCATGTCACTGACAAAGATGCTGAACAAGACCGGTCCCAACACCGATCCCTGAGAGACATCACTCATTACTCATCTCCAACTGGACGTTGAACCATTGACCACAACTCTTTGTGTGCGGCCTTCCAGCCAGTTCTTTATGGACCAAGTGGTCCATTTATCAAATTGATGTCTCTCCAACTTAGACGCAAGGATGTCGTGTGGGACAGTGTCAGACACTTTGCACAAGTCCAGGTAGATGACATCAACTGCTCTACCCCTGTCCATCAGTTCCGTAGCCCCATCATAGAAAGCCACCAGATTGGTCAGGCAGGATTTCCCCTTCGTGAAGCCATGCTGGCTGTCACCAGCCACCTTGTTGTTTTTCATGTGCCTTAGCATGCTTTCCAGAAGTAGCTAACTTAATATGACTGTTGCTGACTAATGACACTGAATGGAAGATGCAAGGGTAGCTTGTTACTGGTGTTGACTGAAGCAAGGCAGCATACCTTGGTTCTAAGGATTAATGCTAGTAGGCTTCCAGGCTTGCTTGGGTTGTGGGAAGAGGAAAGGGAGACTAAAAGCAAGTAACCCGGTAAGGCAAGACAAGCAAAGGAGAAGTGGAAGGGGACAGAAAGCAAACAAGGCAAGTAATGCAAAGGCAAGTAATGCAAAGGCAAGATGCAAGCACCTACCACCACACATAGGGTGAGCCTGCGCCCAAGCAGTTGCCAGGAAAAAGCTGGCTGGCCTCCTGAAACACCTTCCTTCCTTTTCACCACTGAGCATGGTGTATATCCTGCACAGGTTGCTCAGTGGTGCATTTCCACCGTGAGAGGCTCATTTACTTTAGTGCCCAGTATCAGATCAGCCGCCTGTCTCCCAGGGCAGAGGTCCTCCTCCTGCACGCCCTCCAGAGCCAGTACCACTGTGGTCCGAAAAGCAGATTCATGCCTGGTCTGCAGTAAACCAATTCAACACACTCAGGAAAGATACTATTTATTCAGGCTGGGTGCTCAGTAGACTGCTCCACAAGTCAAACACACCAATGCAGCTCTCTTATTTAGGCACAAAAGGTACAGGTAGTACAGTCCCCATGATAGTGATCGGTTGTAATCTACATATAATTGTAATATTTGCTGTGTCATTCCTTCTAATCACTCTACATGGTCTGTGGAAGGGTCTTCACCTGGGCTGGGGTCTTTTCTGAGCTGTGGATGTGATTTTTAGTATTATAATGAAGGCAGTTCACTTCAGGACACCTTGAAAGTTAGTTCTTTTCCCAAGTTAGGTAATCAAATGGTGACTTGGCCAAGCTGTCAAATAACTCAGCCTTTGGTGCCACCAATCCTGGATATTCTCCTTGGATCTTTTGAACACAACAAATATTGGTTGTTCCTTTTTGTTTTAAGAGGGGCGCTTTGTCCCAGGCCCAGGATACAATAGCTATGAACTATGGCTACCGTCATGGGTTCAGCAGCAGCAGTCATTTTTCTCCTTCTTGGTAGCTGGTGCAGCGCTGTGTTTTTAATTTTGGGCCTGGGAACAGCGCTGATAACACCAGTGTTTCGGTTACTGCTTAGTGATGTTTTGGTCTGGCCAAGGACTTTCAGAGTTTCATGCTCTGGCAGGGAGGAGGGAAAGCTGGGAGGAAGCAGAGAAAGGACACCTGACCCAAACTGACCAAAGAGGTTATTCCATACCACAGCACGTCATGCCCAGGATGTAAAAGCAGAGAGCAGAGACCTGGAAGGGTGGGGGTGCACTGCGTGGTCGGGCTTGGTTTTAGGTGGTGAGAATTGTATTCTTTCCTTGTATTTGCCTTGTCATTATTATTATTGGTGGTAGCAGTAGTGATTTGTGTTATACTTTAGTTACTAAACTGTTCTTATCTCAACCTGTGGGAGTTGCATTCTTTTCGATTCTCCTTCCCATCCCTCCAGGAGCGGGGGGGAAGAAAGAGGGGGAAGTGAGTGAGAGAGAGAGTCTGCGTGAGTTAGTCTTAAACCACGACAGCTACCAATTGCAGGTGCACAGTATAACAAACAAGCAATATATCTTAAGTGAATAGAAAAGAGATTTCAATAGAAAATTTAATAACAATTTTCTTTCAAAAATTATGTTGACATAATAAAAAATGCCAACAGAAAACAATCTATTGCTGTTTCCCTGCACTTGGAGGAAGAATCTCATAGGAAGCTCTTTCACTGCAGTGCGCTGGATCAGACCAGCTGGTTAGGGATCCCTCTCCTCCCTGCCCTCCGGAGGCGGCGCCACAGCGCCGGAAGGAAGGAACTGGCAGGAGGCTCTTCACATGCGTCGTACAGCACCTGCTTCATTTCAAGCGCCAGGGAAGAGACCAAGGGGCTGCTGTCACTCTCCATGTTTTGAAGGGCTGGGATGGAAAGGAACAGAGCCACTGTCACAGCCCAGATCTGCTGGGGATCTGAAGAGTCCCTCCAAACAGGGCCACTCCCGCCCCACAGCAATTTCCACATCCAGGAGGGAGGAAGGGGCACCAGGATCAGATGGAAAGTGCTGCCCACCAATGTCCCACAGGCTCCTCAAATCCCTCTACCCTGCCCATGCCATCCCTCACTCACAGAGGGAGCAGAGCCTTCCTAGGCCAGGACAGGGATTATAGCTCCCTACCCAGGGCCTTTCCTCCTACCCACAGACACCCCACTGCCTTCACTCACCCTCATTAATGACCAGGATCTTCTCCTTGCACCCATCCTTCAGCTGCTCCCCAGTGAGCCCTAGGTAAACACAGCCAGTCACAGATCCCACTGACCTGCTCATCCCAGCAGCTCAGTTCACCCCTACTGGCCCGCTGGGCAAGGCTGAGCCCAGGGTAGTTCCTGGAGTGTGAAGTGGCCATAAGGGACCCAGCCCCACATCAATCACATCGGGCAGTTTGGGCTCTGCAGCTCCCCGGTGGATTTGACAGTAGCCAAGGCTGGGGCTAAGCTGCTGAGGTGCGGGGGGGGGACCCACGGACAGGTTGTGGCTCACCAATGAACCTGACGGCCGCCTCGCGCAAGGGCTCTTGAGGGCTCTGCAGGTACAGCAGGCTCTGGTGCAGGTAATCCTCCAATCTGCTTCTGCTTCTCTTCAGCTAGAGCGACCACACAGGGACAGAATTGGCACAGGCCCTCCCCCTGCACCCAGGACTGGCCTCCCCTGCCAGGACACCTGCAATGCCCAGCCAGCAGCTAGCTCGTGCCAGGGTTTGGAGGGAGCAGAGGGCAGCATGCTCCCGAGCCAGGGTGTTGCAGTGCCACCCTGCCACCAAAGGCCAGTGGGGCACCCCTGGACTCTGGGGGAGAAATGGGACCCTTGTGTGCTGCAGGCAGGCAGCACAGGGCTGCCATGGATGGCAGGGAGAAAGCTGCTAGCCCCATGTGCTGGGGACTGGGGGAGGGAGGCTTTTCCAAGCTAGCTTGCAGGGCTTTGGGGACATCCTTACCATGCACTTGCCAGCCTTCCATATCTGCTCTGTTTCCAGCAGCTTCTGGAACCGCTGCCATCTCAGGAACTTTGCAGCTTCAATGACAGCTTCCTTGGAGGCCTTCAGAGCAGCAGGGACAGGGAGATGGCACCTCTACCCAGGAAAGAGGACCTGGAGGTCCCTGGGCAGATCATGAGGGTAGCAAGGGTTGGGGTCAAAACCTGGCCTTAGGCACCTGCAAGTGCCACTGGAAAGCCCACAGGGACTCTCCAGTGCACAGGTCTTTGTGGCCAGCACTGCTGCTGGGCGATGGTGGATCTGGCAGGGCAGGTGTAGGGTATGCCCCTATCCACCTTCACAGGGGCTGCCAGCTCTGTGGCTGCAGGCAGGAAGGGAGTCTGAGCCCTCACCAGGGTTCCAGCTGAAACACATTCAAAGAGCTCAGAAATGCCCACCTGAGCCACACTTGAGTCACTGTCATGCAGGTGGAAGAACAAGGGCAGGAGGCTTCTCTTCACATCCTTCCTCATCTGCTTTTTGTGAGACCTGAATGGAACCCTCATCACATCTCTGCAGAGGAGAATGGACAGCTTTCGCACGCAGCTGCTTGCCTAGGAGGAGAGAAGTAAGAGGAGAGGACCTCAGCCCTTGCTCCTCCAAGCCACTGGAGAAGAACCACCACTCACAGGCCAGTGAGCACACATGGAGAGGGATGCACCATCCCGGAGCCACACACATGTGCCACCCAAGGGGCTCTCTCACTGCCTTACATTTTCAAAGAGTGGCAGTAGCATTTTGAGCAGCTGCAGAGCGGTAACGCCAGCCGTCTGCCTGTCTAGCACGCCGAGCACGTTGCTGAGGATAGTCAGGGCCGCCTTCAAGACGTCGCAGTCATCATCCTGCAGTTGCTGCGTAACGGCTGGCAGCAGGCCTTGCAGAAGCATAGCTTTTGCCTATGTGAAACACACTTTTTTGGTGACACAGTCGAGGAAGACAGCACCAGCAAAACCACTCCACCGTCAGAGGGGCAGACAGAGATCCCTCCATGCGCAGCACAGCCCAATGCCCGGCCTTACGCGTTCAGTGGCTCAGGGGCAGCTGAACAGGGCAGTGGCGGGAGTGGGCACCGTTCTCACCACTCCTGATTCCTGGCACAGCCCAAGCATGCGCTGCGCATACCATCACCTGCTGCCCAGGCCCAGACAGACGCTGTCACTGAGCCTGGCTGCCCCTGCTCACCTGCTCACGTTTCTCAGACAGCGTGGCGAGGCTTGTGACCGCTACCCTGCGCACCACCGAACTCGTGCTATGCAGGTGCACATGGAGGACATGCAGGATGGGACTACTGTCAGTCTTAAACCTGGCGCAGTCCAGGAGCTGAAACACACCCAGAGCAGAGTGAGAGCTCAGCACAGGAGCAGAGCTCCTGGAGGGCTGAGGGCAAGGCACCAGGGCTGGGCACAGCTCAGACAGGAGGCAGCGGCACCCTTGCCACCTCCCCTCTGCCTCATGCATGCAGCCCAGCTTCCCCCTGCCTGCTCTCGGACAGGAAATGCTTGCTACCAGGCCCACCTCAATGAAGACAACAACGGCACTGATGTCCTCATAAGGTTGTATGACTCCAGCCGCCTCTTCAGATATGGAGGCGCAGCTGACTCGTTCTGTATGCTTCAGCACTCTAGCAGGGGAAGAAGGCATTGGAAGCACTGAGACAGGCAAAGCTCTCTGGGACCATGGTGCCAGCCCCAGCCAGGCCACACAGGTCAAGGCTCCATCTGCACCTTGTGTTGGCTGCTTGCGCCCCACCACCTGTGCCAAAGAGGATCATGCAGGGGACCCTTCCTCTCCAGGGGGGAAACACCAGCAGGCTCAAAGATGACTGACAAAGCTCCTACCTACTCAGCACCCTGATGCCAGTGAGGTAGTCACTGGGGCTCATGAGCATGTTCCAGGCACCCTCTCCTTTGATGTCTTCAACCAGGGAGTCACCACCCAGAAGATGGAAGAAAGCTTGCATGGTTCTCATCACGCACCTGCACACAGAACAAAGCATGGTCACAGGTGGAAGCCTGGCCCTGGCTCTGGCCCAGGGCAGACACCAGCAAGCAGGAACAGGGCACCTGCGGCGGTTGACTACACGATCCTCAGCCTCCTTCTTCCAAATCTCAAAGCAGCAGCAGCCCTCCTGTGGGTTCTTCATGGTGAAGGAGATCTGCAAGACCACTGCCATAAAGAGCTCCTCTAAAAGTTTCCTTACGTTGCTTTGGCTGGAGGGCATGAGGAAGATCATGCGCATGACAATGGCTACCTGCAGAAAACACCCAAGGACATTCTCGCTGCAGAGATATCCCTGCAGCATGCCTGGGGCTGGGGGGTTCAGCAGCTGCGCTGAGCCAGGACAGAGTCCAGCCAGCTGAACGGCCTGGAGCACACCTGTGGCGGCATTCAGGGCTTGGTGCCCATTTGTAGCATGAGCACGTAAACTTTGATGGTCCTGAGGGAAGAGCTCAGCCAGTCCCATGAGCCATGCTGGCTATGCTGCACTCACCTTCACCAGCCCCACAGCCTGCTCTGCCCCCCAGGCTTCCTGGCTGCCCAAATGGCTGGAGGTGGGGAAGGAGAAGGACCCCCAAGGGCAGCAGGGGCAGGCTGCCTGCCAATCTGCCGCAGGGCCGAGCTGCATGTGGTGCCCTGTCTGGCTGTAGCCCTGAAGCCCCCAGCAATCTTTTGGAGGTCCAGGTTTGGGAGCAGATGAAGAGGGGAGGAGGAGCTGGAGAGGGGTGCGCAGCCCTGGGCAGGGCAGACCAGGCCTCATCTGGACACTCACAGTCAGCAGTAAGTGGCAGTTGCATTTATCGCCGAAGTTGTTGAGTAACATGCTTGTGTGCTGGATCAGCAGCAGCGACTTCAGTATTCTGCTCAAAATGCTGGCCTCGCATACCAGCGTGTTCCACATGGCCTCGGTAGTGGTGTGATGCCGGAGCTCAGAGTCAGCGGGGCTATCTTGGCCACAACAACTTTTGTCTGGGCAGTTCTCAGAGGTCCTAGGATTCCCCTGAAGCTGAAGCGCCACGTCTATGTCACCAGTGATGGAAATACACAGCAGGCTAGTGGTCACATCCTTACAGTGCAGCTGGGCTATTTGGAGAAGGGTCTGCATCAGGATGTCCCTCAGTGACCCTCTGGTGACAAGCATCAGCTGCGTATAGATGACCTGCACAAGGTCGTCCACCTGGAGGAGGCAAGAGTGTGGTGCTGGGTGGAGTGCAGCCACAGTCCTTGCTGCCAGCAAGAACTGTTCCCCTCCTGTTACTCCTTGCCAGCCTCAAAGGCCACCGGACATGTCCCCAGAGAGCACGCTCACAGGGCAGTCCAGCTGCACGCTGCTTACCATGGTCAGCTCCAACTGCGAGCCTGTCAAGGCTACCTTCAGCATGTTGGCAATCACCTGGGTGTTAGAGACCCTTTCTTGTGCCATGTTGGTCAACACTGTGAGGACTAAGCTGTACCTCTCCTGCGGGAGTAAAAAGCTCCCAATTGCCTAAGGGAGAAAGAGAGGGAAGAGTTGTCACCCTGAGGGCCCTGGTGGCAGGGCAGAGCAGAGCTAAGCAGCCAGGGTGGCTCTGGGCTGACACAGCCGGGGCACTACTGGCTCCTCCCCAGGACAAGTGCCAGCAGTGGGGGGCTGCTCTGGAGTGATTGCAGCCACGGGAGCACAAGTGAGAGGCTGAACTTGAAATCAGACTCCACCGTTCATTGCCTCAAAGACTGGTGTGAGGAACTGAGGTCCACTGTCTCAGAGATTGCTGTCCATTATCTCAAAGACTGCTGACAAACATGTGCAGAGAGCTGGCTGCAAGACCAGCAACACCGGATGCATGTGATCAACCAGGCAGGAATGTGCAGTAGTACGTGACATTAAGAACAGAGGTACTTCACCCCAACGCATAATAAAAGGGGACACAAGTAGTCACTGGGTGGCCACCCAACGCAGAGCATGACTATGCGTCCTCGGGATGCCACTGGATCCATGGTGGTGACTATCTCTCTGCACTCTGAATGCTTGCTTAATTTCTATCCTCTTTTCCAAACTGTCCTCACTATATATTTTATAATAATCTTTTTAAAATAATTATGTTTTTATAATAAACAAACTGACCCACTGTGGCACTTGACCTTGTTTGCATCTTAATTTTACTCTGGGAATCACTAAAAAAGTATTTCTGACACTAGGTTTTAGCCAGTCGGACCTTCAGAGCGTGTAGAGGGAGATGCCCTGTGGGCTGAAGGAGAGGGGTGGGCTGAGCCACAGGCAAGAGGTACAGTGTGCTGGCTCTGCCAGGAACCAGAACTTGCCAGTGGCCAGGACGGCCAGAGCTGCTCTGCTGACACTGGGTTAAAGCCTCTGGCTACTCCCTTGTGGAGAGGGGGTGGGAACCTGCAACATGGGAGGCTGTGCCACCCACCACAATAGCTGAGGCACGGGTTCACGGGAGCGTCCTGCTAGCCCTACAGCCAAGACCCCAGCAAGGGAGGAGAAGGTCATTACCATTTCATCATCGAACTCCATAGGCCACGAGGTGTTAATGACATCCCACTCCAGAGGGATCTCTGGATCCGCACATTTTGCAGGGTAGCCTGGGCAGGAGGGGAAACACAAAGTGAACAGTGGCAGGAACAACAGAGAGCTGGAGGCAGCAGGTGAGGGTGTCAAGGAGAGCTGTGTTTGGTTCCCCGTTCCCGGGGAGCTGGAGACGTGCCAGGGCGGTAGTGGGCAGGGGAGGAGAGGAAACCCCCTTTTAGGCTGTGGAAGAGCAGGACAGTTCAGTCTGGCTTTCTGCTCAGGAGGAGGACAGAAGACCAGGCATGCTGCAACCATCAGCTCTCCAGCTCAGGGGTTCTCGGGACAGGCCCCAAGCTGCTGCTCCACAGCAGGCTGTGTGTGCCCTACGGTTTGCATAGCTGCTGCATAGCTGCCTCAGCCTCGGAGGCATTTGCTCTCCTTCCTCCAGCAGAGGAGGGTGCTAGGGTGGTGCAGCACCTTGCCTGGGCCCTTGCAGCTGGAAAGCTCCAGCCTGCCCCAGTGTCTCTTACTCTGTTGCACCAGGAGGAACCTCTTGAAGTTACACAGTGCCTGGAAAGCCCTGCAGCTGATCTCCTGGTCCTCCTCAGCATAGGACAGGGCAAGGTATCCCATTGCCTGCCCTAGGAATTCCAGAGGCTTGCTTCTGGAGAAGTGCTGTATTCCAGCTCTTTCATCCAAATGCTGTGGGAGAGAGGAAGTGGCAGTAGCAGGTCCAAGTGGTGGCAGATGGGATGAAGGCCCTAAGCTCTGAGAGCAGCCCCTGGGCTGAGTGCCGCATGGGCAACAGCTCTGGACAGCTCTGCCCTGTGCTGCTCCGCATGGAGACCCATCCCATGGCAGTCAAGCCAGGGCAAGGACTGTGTTGTCCCCCTATGAACGGAACTCTGGAAGAGTTCTGCCTTCTCGCCCTGGGAGCCCCTGGGACTGGGGTAGGCGTCTGAAGGAAGACTGAGACCCTGGATCTGCTGCTCCTCTAGACCCATTATCAGCTGACAGAGCCCTCCTTTACCACCTGCGGGACTCCCCATCTCCAGGGGAGGGAGGGCTGTCAGAGCTGCATCTGCAAAATGCTCTCATGCCCAGGGACAGCACTGGCTCCTGAGAGAAAAGGCACAGGACAGAGCGGAGCTCCCAGAGAGAGGACCAAAGATGCTGGTGCAAGGTTGAGCCTTGCTGAATCCCCTACTGCCCTGCACCCAGGCTTCCCCTGCAGAGGGCCCAGAGTGATTGGCTACTCTGTGGCACCAGGAAGGGGCCAGTGGGAGACAGAAGTCACCTTCATCACAGGCTCCTTACCTCCAGCATTGAAGTGGGAGATAAAAACCAGGTGAGGCGTACAATCCACTCTACAGCCTTCCGGCGCTTAGCCATGTCCTCGGATGCCGTGATGGGCAGCAGAGCCTGAGAAGAGAAAAGCTGCAGGTCTGCTGCAGGAAACAACAGTGACTCCCAGAGCAGCGGCTCTGCCAAGCATCTGGTACTGTTTATGCAATGTGCTGCAAAGGCTTCCCATGGTCCAGAGTAAGACCTGGAATGGGGTCCATCCACGTTGTGATCTGGGGACCACTGCCAGCTGTTGGTGACCTGCTGCAGACAGTGAAGTTGCCAGATCCCATCCCCAAGGCACTTCTGCCCCCTTCCACACGCAGCTCCAAAAAGGCTCCCTCTCCAAGAGGACCAGAATCTCTGGCAGGGGCTGCACAAGGGAGGCCGGACCCATGAGGAGACCAGAAGAGAAGACCTTCATGGCTGGGCTCCTACTGCACTATGCACCTTGCCCCATGGCCATATCCTAGGGCATCCCCACCCTGCTGGCAAACAGGGAGGAGAACATGAACGGGGCAGACAGTGAGGGCAGTGGCTCAGCAATGCCAGAAACTATTTCCACCCCTTGGCCTGGGGGCTGGGGTGTGCGTGCTTTAGAAGGTCTCATCGCTTTAGGGTTAAGGCAAGGAAGACACACCATGGGCTCTGCTCTTGGTAAATGCCTGACCTGCAATATTTTCCTTGTTATGAAGATGCAGGATCTCGGTGAAGCACCACAGATCAGCACCTCCAGCACACTGTCCAGAGTTTTCAGGATCTATGAGAGACATAGACAGACACAGATACACATAGACACAGCAGGTTACATGCTTGCCCTGGCCCTTCTTCCTTGCAGAAAGCTTGCTTGCCTGCCTTCCACCTGAGGTGGGCCTCTGGTGCCCAGGGGAGGCCCCAGGGTCTCCCTGGCCTTCCTTCTCCTGCTGGCTTCCAGCAGTCAAAGTCAATGAGGAGACCATGCAGAGGAACCGGCTGTCAGGCTCTCCGTAGCTCAGCCCGCATTTACCTGATCATAGAATGGAGTCTGCTGGCTGATCGTCTCACTTGCAACAAAACTGAAGGTGCCACCTATGTGTTCGTAGAGGCGGTTGTCCAGCAGGTTTTCCCTGTATTCGCTGTAAGGAGAGAAGGTTGGATGGAAGGGCTTCTACACTGGGGAAGGTGGCCACAAACACTATGACTAGCAGTCCCCAGGGCTGAGTTGGCACAAGGTGGGCAAGGCATCTCCTCCCTCCCCCATTCACTGAGCCAGGGACAGAGGGCAGCCCCGGGCAGTGGACCCTGAAGCCCTTTCCATCTCGGGCCTCTTCCTTCAGAGGAAAAGCCAAGAGGTGTCAGGGAGCCCTGGAGCACCTGCCACCATCCTGCCTGACCCACTGATGGGCTGAGAGGTGGGAGAGCAGAGGCTCAAAGACCACGCCACCAGGATAGGAAATGCCTGGCGCTACCAGACCCATGGGAGGCTCTGGCCTGGCCAGGCTCTGCGACACATACCTCAGTGCAGCGATGGCAAGCAAGGCTTGCTGCCACATCATGGTGTCCATGCTGTCAAAGGCCTCGTTTTGCATTAGTGCCTGGAGAGGGAAAGCATGGCTGGGATGGGGCACAGCAGCTGCCAGTGCCTGGCACCAGTCTGCCAATCTGCAGAGTGGGCATAGTCCCCAGGTCAGCACCAGCACCCACAGCAGCACCTTGCTCCACAGTGGCCCCAGTGGCAGGAAGGGCTGTTCCCACAGGGCCCGTCCCAGTCTTCCGCTGTCCTTATCACCAGTCCGGTGCTTGGGCACCTTTGCCCCCTTCCCTTAGCCCTGCTGGGGGGTCCCTCACCTCCAGTTCATTCAGCAGCTCATGGGATGTTGGGCTTTGGTACCTTCCCTGCAGTGAAGCTCTACAGAGCATGTTGATGGAGGCCAGAAACTTCATCTTCGACTCCTGATCCTGCCAGTCCAGCGGAAGAGAGACAGAGAAGGGTGAGGGGGCAGAGGCACAGCCAGCAGGAGTGGAGGCTTGAGGGGCTGCAGCAGTGGTGCAGGAGGCCAGGGGGGGAAAAGCTCTGCACTGCCAGCAGCCTTCCAGGAGCCTGCGTGTAGGCAGCACACGTGGCAGCACCCAACTGGGAGCTCCGGGCAGAGCTTTGCTGACAAATTCTGCCATTACCCTTCTGGTGCTTTTGACAAAGTCCTTGATGTAGTCGTGGGCTTCCTTTTCCTCGTTCTGCAACTGGATGCTGGAGTCAGCAGCAGCTACACCTGATGAAGAGCAAGAATGGGGAGAGTTGTAGGCAGGGGTAGGAGGCAGAGGGAAGAGAGGGGTCCTCTCTCCAGCCCTGCACCAGCTGCTGTGAACACAGCACACCCTGTGCCAGGGTGCTGAGGCCCTGTCCCTCTCCCCCAGGATGCTGTCAGTAGCAGGGTGAGAAAGGTGCCAGCCCTGCAGCATCACTGCCTCCTGCCCACGCAGCTGCTTCTCCCTGCCCTGCTCTGTGCCTGAAGGTCGTCCCCTGGGGTCCTGTTGATACCCACTCCTGTAATGGATGGTGACACTCTGAGACTCCTCAGTGGAGGAACTGCCTGGGTCTTCCTCACTGCTGATGGTACTCATCAGCTGTCCTGGCAGGGGCTCCTGCATGAGCTGTTTGGCTCTTCTCTCCTCAGAGTCCTGGATACTGTTGGGCTGGGCACACTACTTGCCCTAAGGGCCCTACTGTTACCCACCACCCAGGCCAGGAGGGAATGTATCCTGGCCCGCATTGTGACCTCCCCCCATTGTGACCTCAGGGCCAAGCAGCATGTGTTGCCCTGCCTGGCTGTGGCCCTGAACCCAAGTAATCAAGAAATCACATTATCTTCCACCTTATCTCTTCTTTTCATTAACAGCTAGAATTTCACTGAATGGTTCAGGTTGGAAAGGAACTTAAGATCATCCAGTTCCTCAGAGGAGGCTGAGGGAAAGCCATTCATTCAGCCTGTAGAGGAGAAAGCTCCAGTGCAGACCTCACAGAAGCCTTCTACTACCAACAGGAGGACATGAAGACAGAGCTCGTTTCTTCACAGCACTGCATGGTGGGATAATGACAGACAAGAGGCATTGGGAGACTTTCAGACTGGAAATAAGGAAAAGCCTTTCTCCTCATAAGGACAGCAAAGAGATGAACAGGTTGCCCAGAGAGACGGCGCTGTCTCATGCCAGGAAGCCGTGGCTGGACAAAGCCCCAGGAAGCTTGGTCTGATGCTGCTTTGAGCACAGGGTTCAAGCACAATCCTCTAGAAGCCAGTTCCCACCCAAGATACCATATGATCCTGTGAGTAGGCCACCTCCTACTAAAAGGTACATAGGCGGCTTTGGAGGCAAAGACTTCACAACGTGTCAAGGAAAATGCTTGTGCACTAAGAATTGGCTTTTCTCAGAGATGCCGGTGTCTCTAAAAACGCAACTGTGGAACCCCTTGAAGGGGAAACGGACTCAGGCCTTCCACACCCTAGAGCAATGCTTCAACTCTGCAACAGCAGCAACGCCACAGATGGGTCCAGTAGCATGCATCACCCCTACACCTTGTGTCTGCACACCACTCGTTTCAACTATTGGTGTCCCTTTTGCCTTTGGGCGTGAAAACAGAACACTCTGCACAACAGACTGACGCCACAAAGACTCTCTGCAGCTGTAAGCTGGAATAAAGGAGAAAACAAAACAGCCGAAGCAACATTCCAAGTCAGATTTTTTGCTTCACTCCCAGCTGGAGCATGCTGTTCTGCCTCTCTTTGACAGGAAGTTCCCTCCTCAGACATAACCACATCCAGCCCAGCTGAGATAATACAGTATCGAGTAGAAAAAAATGCCCTTTCAGAAGAGATTAGATTAGATTAGATAAATAGCTGCTCTCGGCGCTACCCACAGGGCCAGCAGCAGCCCCTCCACGGAAGGAAATCCCAGCGCCGCCAGTGACCGCCGTAGCTGCCGCGCCGCCGGGCGCCGCCACGCACAAGATGGCCGCCGGGCCTGCCGCCACGTGCAAGAAAGATAACTCCGCGCCCGCATGTAGAGGCTGGTGGAACATATTGTTTCTGTAAGTTGCCTCTGCTTTGCAGTCTTCCCTGACAGACTAAGTCTGTCCCAAATAAAGAGAAAGATTTACATTTCTGGGGATAAGGTCCAATTTTCTCCCCGGTGAAAAAAAAGGAAAACGTATATTTTGGCAAGAGAGAACGGGGCCACTCCTTTTGGGCAAGACCAAATGTATTTTACTGACCTGGAGATGCCTCTTCTAGATGAGATGTCACCTTCTATTCAGCATCTGACTGTTAATAGCTCCTGATGAACAGGAATGTCCTGATGAATACAGATGCCAGTTAGGAAAACTTGATTAATTTTCCTGCGTGTATTATCAGTTGTTATTTAGTAAATCATAGAATCATAGAATCACAGAATAGTTAGGGTTGGAAAGGACCTTAAGATCATCTAGTTCCAACCCCCCTGCCATGGGCAGGGACGCCTCACACTAAACCATGCCGCCCAAGGCCTTGAACACCATCAGGAATGGAGCATTGACAACTTCCTTGGGCAGCCCATTCCAGTGCCTCACCACACTCACAGTAAAGAACTTCCTCCTTATAGCCAATCTAAACTTCTCCTGTTTAAATTTGAACCCGTTGCCCCTTGTCCTATCACGACAGTCGCAAAGGAAGAGTCCCTCCCCAGCATCCCTATAGCCTCCCTTCAGATACTGGAAGGCTGCTAGGAGGACACCAGAACTGCACACAATACTCCAAGTGAGGTCTCACAAGAGCAGAGTAGAGGGGCAGGATCACCTCCCTCGACCTGCTGGTCACCCTCCTTTTGATGCAGCCCAGGATACGGTTGGCTTTCTGGGCTGCAAGCACACACTGAAGCTGGCTCATGTTCAGTTTCTCATTGACCAAGGCCTTCTCTGCAGGGCTGCTCTGAATCTCTTCCCTGCCCAACCTGTAGCTGTGCCTGGGATTGCTCCGACCCAGGTGTAGGACCTTGCGCTTGTCATGGTTAAACTTCATCAGGTTGGGATCAGCCCGCCTCACAAGCGTGTGAAGATCCCTCTGGATGGCATTCCTTCCCTCCAACGTATCAACCGAACCACACAGCTTGGTGTCATCAGCAAACTTGCCACTGTCCATGTCACTGACAAAGATGCTGAACAAGACCGGTCCCAACACCGATCCCTGAGAGACATCACTCATTACTCATCTCCAACTGGACGTTGAACCATTGACCACAACTCTTTGTGTGCGGCCTTCCAGCCAGTTCTTTATGGACCAAGTGGTCCATTTATCAAATTGATGTCTCTCCAACTTAGACGCAAGGATGTCGTGTGGGACAGTGTCAGACACTTTGCACAAGTCCAGGTAGATGACATCAACTGCTCTACCCCTGTCCATCAGTTCCGTAGCCCCATCATAGAAGGCCACCAGATTGGTCAGGCAGGATTTCCCCTTCGTGAAGCCATGCTGGCTGTCACCAGCCACCTTGTTGTTTTTCATGTGCCTTAGCATGCTTTCCAGAAGTAGCTAACTTAATATGACTGTTGCTGACTAATGACACTGAATGGAAGATGCAAGGGTAGCTTGTTACTGGTGTTGACTGAAGCAAGGCAGCATACCTTGGTTCTAAGGATTAATGCTAGTAGGCTTCCAGGCTTGCTTGGGTTGTGGGAAGAAGAAAGGGAGACTAAAAGCAAGTAACCTGGTAAGGCAAGACAAACAAAGGAGAAGTGGAAGGGGACAGAAAGCAAACAAGGCAAGTAATGCAAAGGCAAGTAATGCAAAGGCAAGATGCAAGCACCTACCACCGCACATAGGGTGAGCCTGCGCCCAAGCAGTTGCCAGGAAAAAGCTGGCTGGCCTCCTGAAACACCTTCCTTCCTTTTCACCACTGAGCATGGTGTATATCCTGCACAGGTTGCTCAGTGGTGCATTTCCACCGTGAGAGGCTCATTTACTTTAGTGCCCAGTATCAGATCAGCCGCCTGTCTCCCAGGGCAGAGGTCCTCCTCCTGCACGCCCTCCAGAGCCAGTACCACTGTGGTCCGAAAAGCAGATTCATGCCTGGTCTGCAGTAAACCAATTCAACACACTCAGGAAAGATACTATTTATTCAGGCTGGGTGCTCAGTAGACTGTTCCACAAGTCAAACACACCAATGCAGCTCTCTTATTTAGGCACAAAAGGTACAGGTAGTACAGTCCCCATGATAGTGATCGGTTGTAATCTACATATAATTGTAATATTTGCTGTGTCATTCCTTCTAATCACTCTACATGGTCTGTGGAAGGGTCTTCACCTGGGCTGGGGTCTTTTCTGAGCTGTGGATGTGATTTTTAGTATTATAATGAAGGCAGTTCACTTCAGGACACCTTGAAAGTTAGTTCTTTTCCCAAGTTAGGTAATCAAATGGTGACTTGGCCAAGCTGTCAAATAACTCAGCCTTTGGTGCCACCAATCCTGGATATTCTCCTTGGATCTTTTGAACACAACAAATATTGGTTGTTCCTTTTTGTTTTAAGAGGGGCGCTTTGTCCCAGGCCCAGGATACAATAGCTATGAACTATGGCTACCGTCATGGGTTCAGCAGCAGCAGTCATTTTTCTCCTTCTTGGTAGCTGGTGCAGCGCTGTGTTTTTAATTTTGGGCCTGGGAACAGCGCTGATAACACCAGTGTTTCGGTTACTGCTTAGTGATGTTTTGGTCTGGCCAAGGACTTTCAGAGTTTCATGCTCTGGCAGGGAGGAGGGAAAGCTGGGAGGAAGCAGAGAAAGGACACCTGACCCAAACTGACCAAAGAGGTTATTCCATACCACAGCACGTCATGCCCAGGATGTAAAAGCAGAGAGCAGAGACCTGGAAGGGTGGGGGTGCACTGCGTGGTCGGGCTTGGTTTTAGGTGGTGAGAATTGTATTCTTTCCTTGTATTTGCCTTGTCATTATTATTATTGGTGGTAGCAGTAGTGATTTGTGTTATACTTTAGTTACTAAACTGTTCTTATCTCAACCTGTGGGAGTTGCATTCTTTTCGATTCTCCTTCCCATCCCTCCAGGAGCGGGGGGGAAGAAAGAGGGGGAAGTGAGTGAGAGAGAGAGTCTGCGTGAGTTAGTCTTAAACCGCGACAGCTACCAATTGCAGGTGCACAGTATAACAAACAAGCAATATATCTTAAGTGAATAGAAAAGAGATTTCAATAGAAAATTTAATAACAATTTTCTTTCAAAAATTATGTTGACATAATAAAAAATGCCAACAGAAAACAATCTATTGCTGTTTCCCTGCACTTGGAGGAAGAATCTCATAGGAAGCTCTTTCACTGCAGTGCGCTGGATCAGACCAGCTGGTTAGGGATCCCTCTCCTCCCTGCCCTCCGGAGGCGGCGCCACAGCGCCGGAAGGAAGGAACTGGCAGGAGGCTCTTCACATGCGTCGTACAGCACCTGCTTCATTTCAAGCGCCAGGGAAGAGACCAAGGGGCTGCTGTCACTCTCCATGTTTTGAAGGGCTGGGATGGAAAGGAACAGAGCCACTGTCACAGCCCAGATCTGCTGGGGATCTGAAGAGTCCCTCCAAACAGGGCCACTCCCGCCCCACAGCAATTTCCACATCCAGGAGGGAGGAAGGGGCACCAGGATCAGATGGAAAGTGCTGCCCACCAATGTCCCACAGGCTCCTCAAATCCCTCTACCCTGCCCATGCCATCCCTCACTCACAGAGGGAGCAGAGCCTTCCTAGGCCAGGACAGGGATTATAGCTCCCTACCCAGGGCCTTTCCTCCTACCCACAGACACCCCACTGCCTTCACTCACCCTCATTAATGACCAGGATCTTCTCCTTGCACCCATCCTTCAGCTGCTCCCCAGTGAGCCCTAGGTAAACACAGCCAGTCACAGATCCCACTGACCTGCTCATCCCAGCAGCTCAGTTCACCCCTACTGGCCCGCTGGGCAAGGCTGAGCCCAGGGTAGTTCCTGGAGTGTGAAGTGGCCATAAGGGACCCAGCCCCACATCAATCACATCGGGCAGTTTGGGCTCTGCAGCTCCCCAGTGGATTTGACAGTAGCCAAGGCTGGGGCTAAGCTGCTGAGGTGCGGGGGGGGGGGACCCACGGACAGGTTGTGGCTCACCAATGAACCTGACGGCCGCCTCGCGCAAGGGCTCTTGAGGGCTCTGCAGGTACAGCAGGCTCTGGTGCAGGTAATCCTCCAATCTGCTTCTGCTTCTCTTCAGCTAGAGCGACCACACAGGGACAGAATTGGCACAGGCCCTCCCCCTGCACCCAGGACTGGCCTCCCCTGCCAGGACACCTGCAATGCCCAGCCAGCAGCTAGCTCGTGCCAGGGTTTGGAGGGAGCAGAGGGCAGCATGCTCCCGAGCCAGGGTGTTGCAGTGCCACCCTGCCACCAAAGGCCAGTGGGGCACCCCTGGACTCTGGGGGAGAAATGGGACCCTTGTGTGCTGCAGGCAGGCAGCACAGGGCTGCCATGGATGGCAGGGAGAAAGCTGCTAGCCCCATGTGCTGGGGACTGGGGGAGGGAGGCTTTTCCAAGCTAGCTTGCAGGGCTTTGGGGACATCCTTACCATGCACTTGCCAGCCTTCCATATCTGCTCTGTTTCCAGCAGCTTCTGGAACCGCTGCCATCTCAGGAACTTTGCAGCTTCAATGACAGCTTCCTTGGAGGCCTTCAGAGCAGCAGGGACAGGGAGATGGCACCTCTACCCAGGAAAGAGGACCTGGAGGTCCCTGGGCAGATCATGAGGGTAGCAAGGGTTGGGGTCAAAACCTGGCCTTAGGCACCTGCAAGTGCCACTGGAAAGCCCACAGGGACTCTCCAGTGCACAGGTCTTTGTGGCCAGCACTGCTGCTGGGCGATGGTGGATCTGGCAGGGCAGGTGTAGGGTATGCCCCTATCCACCTTCACAGGGGCTGCCAGCTCTGTGGCTGCAGGCAGGAAGGGAGTCTGAGCCCTCACCAGGGTTCCAGCTGAAACACATTCAAAGAGCTCAGAAATGCCCACCTGAGCCACACTTGAGTCACTGTCATGCAGGTGGAAGAACAAGGGCAGGAGGCTTCTCTTCACATCCTTCCTCATCTGCTTTTTGTGAGACCTGAATGGAACCCTCATCACATCTCTGCAGAGGAGAATGGACAGCTTTCGCACGCAGCTGCTTGCCTAGGAGGAGAGAAGTAAGAGGAGAGGACCTCAGCCCTTGCTCCTCCAAGCCACTGGAGAAGAACCACCACTCACAGGCCAGTGAGCACACATGGAGAGGGATGCACCATCCCGGAGCCACACACATGTGCCACCCAAGGGGCTCTCTCACTGCCTTACATTTTCAAAGAGTGGCAGTAGCATTTTGAGCAGCTGCAGAGCGGTAACGCCAGCCGTCTGCCTGTCTAGCACGCCGAGCACGTTGCTGAGGATAGTCAGGGCCGCCTTCAAGACGTCGCAGTCATCATCCTGCAGTTGCTGCGTAACGGCTGGCAGCAGGCCTTGCAGAAGCATAGCTTTTGCCTATGTGAAACACACTTTTTTGGTGACACAGTCGAGGAAGACAGCACCAGCAAAACCACTCCACCGTCAGAGGGGCAGACAGAGATCCCTCCATGCGCAGCACAGCCCAATGCCCGGCCTTACGCGTTCAGTGGCTCAGGGGCAGCTGAACAGGGCAGTGGCGGGAGTGGGCACCGTTCTCACCACTCCTGATTCCTGGCACAGCCCAAGCATGCGCTGCGCATACCATCACCTGCTGCCCAGGCCCAGACAGACGCTGTCACTGAGCCTGGCTGCCCCTGCTCACCTGCTCACGTTTCTCAGACAGCGTGGCGAGGCTTGTGACCGCTACCCTGCGCACCACCGAACTCGTGCTATGCAGGTGCACATGGAGGACATGCAGGATGGGACTACTGTCAGTCTTAAACCTGGCGCAGTCCAGGAGCTGAAACACACCCAGAGCAGAGTGAGAGCTCAGCACAGGAGCAGAGCTCCTGGAGGGCTGAGGGCAAGGCACCAGGGCTGGGCACAGCTCAGACAGGAGGCAGCGGCACCCTTGCCACCTCCCCTCTGCCTCATGCATGCAGCCCAGCTTCCCCCTGCCTGCTCTCGGACAGGAAATGCTTGCTACCAGGCCCACCTCAATGAAGACAACAACGGCACTGATGTCCTCATAAGGTTGTATGACTCCAGCCGCCTCTTCAGATATGGAGGCGCAGCTGACTCGTTCTGTATGCTTCAGCACTCTAGCAGGGGAAGAAGGCATTGGAAGCACTGAGACAGGCAAAGCTCTCTGGGACCATGGTGCCAGCCCCAGCCAGGCCACACAGGTCAAGGCTCCATCTGCACCTTGTGTTGGCTGCTTGCGCCCCACCACCTGTGCCAAAGAGGATCATGCAGGGGACCCTTCCTCTCCAGGGGGGAAACACCAGCAGGCTCAAAGATGACTGACAAAGCTCCTACCTACTCAGCACCCTGATGCCAGTGAGGTAGTCACTGGGGCTCATGAGCATGTTCCAGGCACCCTCTCCTTTGATGTCTTCAACCAGGGAGTCACCACCCAGAAGATGGAAGAAAGCTTGCATGGTTCTCATCACGCACCTGCACACAGAACAAAACATGGTCACAGGTGGAAGCCTGGCCCTGGCTCTGGCCCAGGGCAGACACCAGCAAGCAGGAACAGGGCACCTGCGGCGGTTGACTACACGATCCTCAGCCTCCTTCTTCCAAATCTCAAAGCAGCAGCAGCCCTCCTGTGGGTTCTTCATGGTGAAGGAGATCTGCAAGACCACTGCCATAAAGAGCTCCTCTAAAAGTTTCCTTACGTTGCTTTGGCTGGAGGGCATGAGGAAGATCATGCGCATGACAATGGCTACCTGCAGAAAACACCCAAGGACATTCTCGCTGCAGAGATATCCCTGCAGCATGCCTGGGGCTGGGGGGTTCAGCAGCTGCGCTGAGCCAGGACAGAGTCCAGCCAGCTGAACGGCCTGGAGCACACCTGTGGCAGCATTCAGGGCTTGGTGCCCATTTGTAGCATGAGCACGTAAACTTTGATGGTCCTGAGGGAAGAGCTCAGCCAGTCCCATGCGCCATGCTGGCTATGCTGCACTCATCTTCACCAGCCCCACAGCCTGCTCTGCCCCCCAGGCTTCCTGGCTGCCCAAATGGCTGGAGGTGGGGAAGGAGAAGGACCCCCAAGGGCAGCAGGGGCAGGCTGCCTGCCAATCTGCCGCAGGGCCGAGCTGCATGTGGTGCCCTGTCTGGCTGTAGCCCTGAAGCCCCCAGCAATCTTTTGGAGGTCCAGGTTTGGGAGCAGATGAAGAGGGGAGGAGGAGCTGGAGAGGGGTGCGCAGCCCTGGGCAGGGCAGACCAGGCCTCATCTGGACACTCACAGTCAGCAGTAAGTGGCAGTTGCATTTATCGCCGAAGTTGTTGAGTAACATGCTTGTGTGCTGGATCAGCAGCAGCGACTTCAGTATTCTGCTCAAAATGCTGGCCTCGCATACCAGCGTGTTCCACATGGCCTCGGTAGTGGTGTGATGCCGGAGCTCAGAGTCAGCGGGGCTATCTTGGCCACAACAACTTTTGTCTGGGCAGTTCTCAGAGGTCCTAGGATTCCCCTGAAGCTGAAGCGCCACGTCTATGTCACCAGTGATGGAAATACACAGCAGGCTAGTGGTCACATCCTTACAGTGCAGCTGGGCTATTTGGAGAAGGGTCTGCATCAGGATGTCCCTCAGTGACCCTCTGGTGACAAGCATCAGCTGCGTATAGATGACCTGCACAAGGTCGTCCACCTGGAGGAGGCAAGAGTGTGGTGCTGGGTGGAGTGCAGCCACAGTCCTTGCTGCCAGCAAGAACTGTTCCCCTCCTGTTACTCCTTGCCAGCCTCAAAGGCCACCGGACATGTCCCCAGAGAGCACGCTCACAGGGCAGTCCAGCTGCACGCTGCTTACCATGGTCAGCTCCAACTGCGAGCCTGTCAAGGCTACCTTCAGCATGTTGGCAATCACCTGGGTGTTAGAGACCCTTTCTTGTGCCATGTTGGTCAACACTGTGAGGACTAAGCTGTACCTCTCCTGCGGGAGTAAAAAGCTCCCAATTGCCTAAGGGAGAAAGAGAGGGAAGAGTTGTCACCCTGAGGGCCCTGGTGGCAGGGCAGAGCAGAGCTAAGCAGCCAGGGTGGCTCTGGGCTGACACAGCCGGGGCACTACTGCCTCCTCCCCAGGACAAGTGCCAGCAGTGGGGGGCTGCTCTGGAGTGATTGCAGCCACGGGAGCACAAGTGAGAGGCTGAACTTGAAATCAGACTCCACCGTTCATTGCCTCAAAGACTGGTGTGAGGAACTGAGGTCCACTGTCTCAGAGATTGCTGTCCATTATCTCAAAGACTGCTGACAAACATGTGCAGAGAGCTGGCTGCAAGACCAGCAACACCGGATGCATGTGATCAACCAGGCAGGAATGTGCAGTAGTACGTGACATTAAGAACAGAGGTACTTCACCCCAACGCATAATAAAAGGGGACACAAGTAGTCACTGGGTGGCCACCCAACGCAGAGCATGACTATGCGTCCTCGGGATGCCACTGGATCCATGGTGGTGACTATCTCTCTGCACTCTGAATGCTTGCTTAATTTCTATCCTCTTTTCCAAACTGTCCTCACTATATATTTTATAATAATCTTTTTAAAATAATTATGTTTTTATAATAAACAAACTGACCCACTGTGGCACTTGACCTTGTTTGCATCTTAATTTTACTCTGGGAATCACTAAAAAAGTATTTCTGACACTAGGTTTTAGCCAGTCGGACCTTCAGAGCGTGTAGAGGGAGATGCCCTGTGGGCTGAAGGAGAGGGGTGGGCTGAGCCACAGGCAAGAGGTACAGTGTGCTGGCTCTGCCAGGAACCAGAACTTGCCAGTGGCCAGGACGGCCAGAGCTGCTCTGCTGACACTGGGTTAAAGCCTCTGGCTACTCCCTTGTGGAGAGGGGGTGGGAACCTGCAACATGGGAGGCTGTGCCACCCACCACAATAGCTGAGGCACGGGTTCACGGGAGCGTCCTGCTAGCCCTACAGCCAAGACCCCAGCAAGGGAGGAGAAGGTCATTACCATTTCATCATCGAACTCCATAGGCCACGAGGTGTTAATGACATCCCACTCCAGAGGGATCTCTGGATCCGCACATTTTGCAGGGTAGCCTGGGCAGGAGGGGAAACACAAAGTGAACAGTGGCAGGAACAACAGAGAGCTGGAGGCAGCAGGTGAGGGTGTCAAGGAGAGCTGTGTTTGGTTCCCCGTTCCCGGGGAGCTGGAGACGTGCCAGGGCGGTAGTGGGCAGGGGAGGAGAGGAAACCCCCTTTTAGGCTGTGGAAGAGCAGGACAGTTCAGTCTGGCTTTCTGCTCAGGAGGAGGACAGAAGACCAGGCATGCTGCAACCATCAGCTCTCCAGCTCAGGGGTTCTCGGGACAGGCCCCAAGCTGCTGCTCCACAGCAGGCTGTGTGTGCCCTACGGTTTGCATAGCTGCTGCATAGCTGCCTCAGCCTCGGAGGCATTTGCTCTCCTTCCTCCAGCAGAGGAGGGTGCTAGGGCGGTGCAGCACCTTGCCTGGGCCCTTGCAGCTGGAAAGCTCCAGCCTGCCCCAGTGTCTCTTACTCTGTTGCACCAGGAGGAACCTCTTGAAGTTACACAGTGCCTGGAAAGCCCTGCAGCTGATCTCCTGGTCCTCCTCAGCATAGGACAGGGCAAGGTATCCCATTGCCTGCCCTAGGAATTCCAGAGGCTTGCTTCTGGAGAAGTGCTGTATTCCAGCTCTTTCATCCAAATGCTGTGGGAGAGAGGAAGTGGCAGTAGCAGGTCCAAGTGGTGGCAGATGGGATGAAGGCCCTAAGCTCTGAGAGCAGCCCCTGGGCCGAGTGCCGCATGGGCAACAGCTCTGGACAGCTCTGCCCTGTGCTGCTCCGCATGGAGACCCATCCCATGGCAGTCAAGCCAGGGCAAGGACTGTGTTGTCCCCCTATGAACGGAACTCTGGAAGAGTTCTGCCTTCTCGCCCTGGGAGCCCCTGGGACTGGGGTAGGCGTCTGCAGGAAGACTGAGACCCTGGATCTGCTGCTCCTCTAGACCCATTATCAGCTGACAGAGCCCTCCTTTACCACCTGCGGGACTCCCCATCTCCAGGGGAGGGAGGGCTGTCAGAGCTGCATCTGCAAAATGCTCTCATGCCCAGGGACAGCACTGGCTCCTGAGAGAAAAGGCACAGGACAGAGCGGAGCTCCCAGAGAGAGGACCAAAGATGCTGGTGCAAGGTTGAGCCTTGCTGAATCCCCTACTGCCCTGCACCCAGGCTTCCCCTGCAGAGGGCCCAGAGTGATTGGCTACTCTGTGGCACCAGGAAGGGGCCAGTGGGAGACAGAAGTCACCTTCATCACAGGCTCCTTACCTCCAGCATTGAAGTGGGAGATAAAAACCAGGTGAGGCGTACAATCCACTCTACAGCCTTCCGGCGCTTAGCCATGTCCTCGGATGCCGTGATGGGCAGCAGAGCCTGAGAAGAGAAAAGCTGCAGGTCTGCTGCAGGAAACAACAGTGACTCCCAGAGCAGCGGCTCTGCCAAGCATCTGGTACTGTTTATGCAATGTGCTGCAAAGGCTTCCCATGGTCCAGAGTAAGACCTGGAATGGGGTCCATCCACGTTGTGATCTGGGGACCACTGCCAGCTGTTGGTGACCTGCTGCAGACAGTGAAGTTGCCAGATCCCATCCCCAAGGCACTTCTGCCCCCTTCCACACGCAGCTCCAAAAAGGCTCCCTCTCCAAGAGGACCAGAATCTCTGGCAGGGGCTGCACAAGGGAGGCCGGACCCATGAGGAGACCAGAAGAGAAGACCTTCATGGCTGGGCTCCTACTGCACTATGCACCTTGCCCCATGGCCATATCCTAGGGCATCCCCACCCTGCTGGCAAACAGGGAGGAGAACATGAACGGGGCAGACAGTGAGGGCAGTGGCTCAGCAATGCCAGAAACTATTTCCACCCCTTGGCCTGGGGGCTGGGGTGTGCGTGCTTTAGAAGGTCTCATCGCTTTAGGGTTAAGGCAAGGAAGACACACCATGGGCTCTGCTCTTGGTAAATGCCTGACCTGCAATATTTTCCTTGTTATGAAGATGCAGGATCTCGGTGAAGCACCACAGATCAGCACCTCCAGCACACTGTCCAGAGTTTTCAGGATCTATGAGAGACATAGACAGACACAGATACACATAGACACAGCAGGTTACATGCTTGCCCTGGCCCTTCTTCCTTGCAGAAAGCTTGCTTGCCTGCCTTCCACCTGAGGTGGGCCTCTGGTGCCCAGGGGAGGCCCCAGGGTCTCCCTGGCCTTCCTTCTCCTGCTGGCTTCCAGCAGTCAAAGTCAATGAGGAGACCATGCAGAGGAACCGGCTGTCAGGCTCTCCGTAGCTCAGCCCGCATTTACCTGATCATAGAATGGAGTCTGCTGGCTGATCGTCTCACTTGCAACAAAACTGAAGGTGCCACCTATGTGTTCGTAGAGGCGGTTGTCCAGCAGGTTTTCCCTGTATTCGCTGTAAGGAGAGAAGGTTGGATGGAAGGGCTTCTACACTGGGGAAGGT
Organism: Ara ararauna; assembly: GCA_028858755.1. NCBI lineage: Eukaryota > Metazoa > Chordata > Aves > Psittaciformes > Psittacidae > Ara > Ara ararauna. The sequence goes on along the minus strand of CM054410.1, from coordinate 69,833,843 downwards.
GGCCACAAACACTATGACTAGCAGTCCCCAGGGCTGAGTTGGCACAAGGTGGGCAAGGCATCTCCTCCCTCCCCCATTCACTGAGCCAGGGACAGAGGGCAGCCCCGGGCAGTGGACCCTGACGCCCTTTCCATCTCGGGCCTCTTCCTTCAGAGGAAAAGCCAAGAGGTGTCAGGGAGCCCTGGAGCACCTGCCACCATCCTGCCTGACCCACTGATGGGCTGAGAGGTGGGAGAGCAGAGGCTCAAAGACCACGCCACCAGGATAGGAAATGCCTGGCGCTACCAGACCCATGGGAGGCTCTGGCCTGGCCAGGCTCTGCGACACATACCTCAGTGCAGCGATGGCAAGCAAGGCTTGCTGCCACATCATGGTGTCCATGCTGTCAAAGGCCTCGTTTTGCATTAGGGCCTGGAGAGGGAAAGCATGGCTGGGATGGGGCACAGCAGCTGCCAGTGCCTGGCACCAGTCTGCCAATCTGCAGAGTGGGCATAGTCCCCAGGTCAGCACCAGCACCCACAGCAGCACCTTGCTCCACAGTGGCCCCAGTGGCAGGAAGGGCTGTTCCCACAGGGCCCGTCCCAGTCTTCCGCTGTCCTTATCACCAGTCCGGTGCTTGGGCACCTTTGCCCCCTTCCCTTAGCCCTGCTGGGGGGTCCCTCACCTCCAGTTCATTCAGCAGCTCATGGGATGTTGGGCTTTGGTACCTTCCCTGCAGTGAAGCTCTACAGAGCATGTTGATGGAGGCCAGAAACTTCATCTTCGACTCCTGATCCTGCCAGTCCAGCGGAAGAGAGACAGAGAAGGGTGAGGGGGCAGAGGCACAGCCAGCAGGAGTGGAGGCTTGAGGGGCTGCAGCAGTGGTGCAGGAGGCCAGGGGGGGAAAAGCTCTGCACTGCCAGCAGCCTTCCAGGAGCCTGCGTGTAGCAGCACACGTGGCAGCACCCAACTGGGAGCTCCTGGCAGAGCTTTGCTGACAAATTCTGCCATTACCCTTCTGGTGCTTTTGACAAAGTCCTTGATGTAGTCGTGGGCTTCCTTTTCCTCGTTCTGCAACTGGATGCTGGAGTCAGCAGCAGCTACACCTGATGAAGAGCAAGAATGGGGAGAGTTGTAGGCAGGGGTAGGAGGCAGAGGGAAGAGAGGGGTCCTCTCTCCAGCCCTGCACCAGCTGCTGTGAACACAGCACACCCTGTGCCAGGGTGCTGAGGCCCTGTCCCTCTCCCCCAGGATGCTGTCAGTAGCAGGGTGAGAAAGGTGCCAGCCCTGCAGCATCACTGCCTCCTGCCCACGCAGCTGCTTCTCCCTGCCCTGCTCTGTGCCTGAAGGTCGTCCCCTGGGGTCCTGTTGATACCCACTCCTGTAATGGATGGTGACACTCTGAGACTCCTCAGTGGAGGAACTGCCTGGGTCTTCCTCACTGCTGATGGTACTCATCAGCTGTCCCGGCAGGGGCTCCTGCATGAGCTGTTTGGCTCTTCTCTCCTCAGAGTCCTGGATACTGTTGGGCTGGGCACACTACTTGCCCTAAGGGCCCTACTGTTACCCACCACCCAGGCCAGGAGGGAATGTATCCTGGCCCGCATTGTGACCTCCCCCCATTGTGACCTCAGGGCCAAGCAGCATGTGTTGCCCTGCCTGGCTGTGGCCCTGAACCCAAGTAATCAAGAAATCACATTATCTTCCACCTTATCTCTTCTTTTCATTAACAGCTAGAATTTCACTGAATGGTTCAGGTTGGAAAGGAACTTAAGATCATCCAGTTCCTCAGAGGAGGCTGAGGGAAAGCCATTCATTCAGCCTGTAGAGGAGAAAGCTCCAGTGCAGACCTCACAGAAGCCTTCTACTACCAACAGGAGGACATGAAGACAGAGCTCGTTTCTTCACAGCACTGCATGGTGGGATAATGACAGACAAGAGGCATTGGGAGACTTTCAGACTGGAAATAAGGAAAAGCCTTTCTCCTCATAAGGACAGCAAAGAGATGAACAGGTTGCCCAGAGAGACGGCGCTGTCTCATGCCAGGAAGCCGTGGCTGGACAAAGCCCCAGGAAGCTTGGTCTGATGCTGCTTTGAGCACAGGGTTCAAGCACAATCCTCTAGAAGCCAGTTCCCACCCAAGATACCATATGATCCTGTGAGTAGGCCACCTCCTACTAAAAGGAACATAGGCGGCTTTGGAGGCAAAGACTTCACAACATGTCAAGGAAAATGCTTGTGCACTAAGAATTGGCTTTTCTCAGAGATGCCGGTGTCTCTAAAAACGCAACTGTGGAACCCCTTGAAGGGGAAACGGACTCAGGCCTTCCACACCCTAGAGCAATGCTTCAACTCTGCAACAGCAGCAACGCCACAGATGGGTCCAGTAGCATGCATCACCCCTACACCTTGTGTCTGCACACCACTCGTTTCAACTATTGGTGTCCCTTTTGCCTTTGGGCGTGAAAACAGAACACTCTGCACAACAGACTGACGCCACAAAGACTCTCTGCAGCTGTAAGCTGGAATAAAGGAGAAAACAAAACAGCCGAAGCAACATTCCAAGTCAGATTTTTTGCTTCACTCCCAGCTGGAGCATGCTGTTCTGCCTCTCTTTGACAGGAAGTTCCCTCCTCAGACATAACCACATCCAGCCCAGCTGAGATAATACAGTATCGAGTAGAAAAAAATGCCCTTTCAGAAGAGATTAGATTAGATTAGATAAATAGCTGCTCTCGGCGCTACCCACAGGGCCAGCAGCAGCCCCTCCACGGAAGGAAATCCCAGCGCCGCCAGTGACCGCCGTAGCTGCCGCGCCGCCGGGCGCCGCCACGCACAAGATGGCCGCCGGGCCTGCCGCCACGTGCAAGAAAGATAACTCCGCGCCCGCATGTAGAGGCTGGTGGAACATATTGTTTCTGTAAGTTGCCTCTGCTTTGCAGTCTTCCCTGACAGACTAAGTCTGTCCCAAATAAAGAGAAAGATTTACATTTCTGGGGATAAGGTCCAATTTTCTCCCCGGTGAAAAAAAAGGAAAACGTATATTTTGGCAAGAGAGAACGGGGCCACTCCTTTTGGGCAAGACCAAATGTATTTTACTGACCTGGAGATGCCTCTTCTAGATGAGATGTCACCTTCTATTCAGCATCTGACTGTTAATAGCTCCTGATGAACAGGAATGTCCTGATGAATACAGATGCCAGTTAGGAAAACTTGATTAATTTTCCTGCGTGTATTATCAGTTGTTATTTAGTAAATCATAGAATCATAGAATCACAGAATAGTTAGGGTTGGAAAGGACCTTAAGATCATCTAGTTCCAACCCCCCTGCCATGGGCAGGGACGCCTCACACTAAACCATGCCGCCCAAGGCCTTGAACACCATCAGGAATGGAGCATTGACAACTTCCTTGGGCAGCCCATTCCAGTGCCTCACCACACTCACAGTAAAGAACTTCCTCCTTATAGCCAATCTAAACTTCTCCTGTTTAAATTTGAACCCGTTGCCCCTTGTCCTATCACGACAGACGCAAAGGAAGAGTCCCTCCCCAGCATCCCTATAGCCTCCCTTCAGATACTGGAAGGCTGCTAGGAGGACACCAGAACTGCACACAATACTCCAAGTGAGGTCTCACAAGAGCAGAGTAGAGGGGCAGGATCACCTCCCTCGACCTGCTGGTCACCCTCCTTTTGATGCAGCCCAGGATACGGTTGGCTTTCTGGGCTGCAAGCACACACTGAAGCTGGCTCATGTTCAGTTTCTCATTGACCAAGGCCTTCTCTGCAGGGCTGCTCTGAATCTCTTCCCTGCCCAACCTGTAGCTGTGCCTGGGATTGCTCCGACCCAGGTGTAGGACCTTGCGCTTGTCATGGTTAAACTTCATCAGGTTGGGATCAGCCCACCTCACAAGCGTGTGAAGATCCCTCTGGATGGCATTCCTTCCCTCCAACGTATCAACCGAACCACACAGCTTGGTGTCATCAGCAAACTTGCCACTGTCCATGTCACTGACAAAGATGCTGAACAAGACCGGTCCCAACACCGATCCCTGAGAGACATCACTCATTACTCATCTCCAACTGGACGTTGAACCATTGACCACAACTCTTTGTGTGCGGCCTTCCAGCCAGTTCTTTATGGACCAAGTGGTCCATTTATCAAATTGATGTCTCTCCAACTTAGACGCAAGGATGTCGTGTGGGACAGTGTCAGACACTTTGCACAAGTCCAGGTAGATGACATCAACTGCTCTACCCCTGTCCATCAGTTCCGTAGCCCCATCATAGAAGGCCACCAGATTGGTCAGGCAGGATTTCCCCTTCGTGAAGCCATGCTGGCTGTCACCAGCCACCTTGTTGTTTTTCATGTGCCTTAGCATGCTTTCCAGAAGTAGCTAACTTAATATGACTGTTGCTGACTAATGACACTGAATGGAAGATGCAAGGGTAGCTTGTTACTGGTGTTGACTGAAGCAAGGCAGCATACCTTGGTTCTAAGGATTAATGCTAGTAGGCTTCCAGGCTTGCCTGGGTTGTGGGAAGAGGAAAGGGAGACTAAAAGCAAGTAACCCGGTAAGGCAAGACAAGCAAAGGAGAAGTGGAAGGGGACAGAAAGCAAACAAGGCAAGTAATGCAAAGGCAAGTAATGCAAAGGCAAGATGCAAGCACCTACCACCACACATAGGGTGAGCCTGCGCCCAAGCAGTTGCCAGGAAAAAGCTGGCTGGCCTCCTGAAACACCTTCCTTCCTTTTCACCACTGAGCATGGTGTATATCCTGCACAGGTTGCTCAGTGGTGCACTTCCACCGTGAGAGGCTCATTTACTTTAGTGCCCAGTATCAGATCAGCCGCCTGTCTCCCAGGGCAGAGGTCCTCCTCCTGCACGCCCTCCAGAGCCAGTACCACTGTGGTCCGAAAAGCAGATTCATGCCTGGTCTGCAGTAAACCAATTCAACACACTCAGGAAAGATACTATTTATTCAGGCTGGGTGCTCAGTAGACTGTTCCACAAGTCAAACACACCAATGCAGCTCTCTTATTTAGGCACAAAAGGTACAGGTAGTACAGTCCCCATGATAGTGATCGGTTGTAATCTACATATAATTGTAATATTTGCTGTGTCATTCCTTCTAATCACTCTACATGGTCTGTGGAAGGGTCTTCACCTGGGCTGGGGTCTTTTCTGAGCTGTGGATGTGATTTTTAGTATTATAATGAAGGCAGTTCACTTCAGGACACCTTGAAAGTTAGTTCTTTTCCCAAGTTAGGTAATCAAATGGTGACTTGGCCAAGCTGTCAAATAACTCAGCCTTTGGTGCCACCAATCCTGGATATTCTCCTTGGATCTTTTGAACACAACAAATATTGGTTGTTCCTTTTTGTTTTAAGAGGGGCGCTTTGTCCCAGGCCCAGGATACAATAGCTATGAACTATGGCTACCGTCATGGGTTCAGCAGCAGCAGTCATTTTTCTCCTTCTTGGTAGCTGGTGCAGCGCTGTGTTTTTAATTTTGGGCCTGGGAACAGCGCTGATAACACCAGTGTTTCGGTTACTGCTTAGTGATGTTTTGGTCTGGCCAAGGACTTTCAGAGTTTCATGCTCTGGCAGGGAGGAGGGAAAGCTGGGAGGAAGCAGAGAAAGGACACCTGACCCAAACTGACCAAAGAGGTTATTCCATACCACAGCACGTCATGCCCAGGATGTAAAAGCAGAGAGCAGAGACCTGGAAGGGTGGGGGTGCACTGCGTGGTCGGGCTTGGTTTTAGGTGGTGAGAATTGTATTCTTTCCTTGTATTTGCCTTGTCATTATTATTATTGGTGGTAGCAGTAGTGATTTGTGTTATACTTTAGTTACTAAACTGTTCTTATCTCAACCTGTGGGAGTTGCATTCTTTTCGATTCTCCTTCCCATCCCTCCAGGAGCGGGGGGGAAGAAAGAGGGGGAAGTGAGTGAGAGAGAGAGTCTGCGTGAGTTAGTCTTAAACCGCGACAGCTACCAATTGCAGGTGCACAGTATAACAAACAAGCAATATATCTTAAGTGAATAGAAAAGAGATTTCAATAGAAAATTTAATAACAATTTTCTTTCAAAAATTATGTTGACATAATAAAAAATGCCAACAGAAAACAATCTATTGCTGTTTCCCTGCACTTGGAGGAAGAATCTCATAGGAAGCTCTTTCACTGCAGTGCGCTGGATCAGACCAGCTGGTTAGGGATCCCTCTCCTCCCTGCCCTCCGGAGGCGGCGCCACAGCGCCGGAAGGAAGGAACTGGCAGGAGGCTCTTCACATGCGTCGTACAGCACCTGCTTCATTTCAAGCGCCAGGGAAGAGACCAAGGGGCTGCTGTCACTCTCCATGTTTTGAAGGGCTGGGATGGAAAGGAACAGAGCCACTGTCACAGCCCAGATCTGCTGGGGATCTGAAGAGTCCCTCCAAACAGGGCCACTCCCGCCCCACAGCAATTTCCACATCCAGGAGGGAGGAAGGGGCACCAGGATCAGATGGAAAGTGCTGCCCACCAATGTCCCACAGGCTCCTCAAATCCCTCTACCCTGCCCATGCCATCCCTCACTCACAGAGGGAGCAGAGCCTTCCTAGGCCAGGACAGGGATTATAGCTCCCTACCCAGGGCCTTTCCTCCTACCCACAGACACCCCACTGCCTTCACTCACCCTCATTAATGACCAGGATCTTCTCCTTGCACCCATCCTTCAGCTGCTCCCCAGTGAGCCCTAGGTAAACACAGCCAGTCACAGATCCCACTGACCTGCTCATCCCAGCAGCTCAGTTCACCCCTACTGGCCCGCTGGGCAAGGCTGAGCCCAGGGTAGTTCCTGGAGTGTGAAGTGGCCATAAGGGACCCAGCCCCACATCAATCACATCGGGCAGTTTGGGCTCTGCAGCTCCCCGGTGGATTTGACAGTAGCCAAGGCTGGGGCTAAGCTGCTGAGGTGCGGGGGGGGGGGACCCACGGACAGGTTGTGGCTCACCAATGAACCTGACGGCCGCCTCGCGCAAGGGCTCTTGAGGGCTCTGCAGGTACAGCAGGCTCTGGTGCAGGTAATCCTCCAATCTGCTTCTGCTTCTCTTCAGCTAGAGCGAACACACAGGGACAGAATTGGCACAGGCCCTCCCCCTGCACCCAGGACTGGCCTCCCCTGCCAGGACACCTGCAATGCCCAGCCAGCAGCTAGCTCGTGCCAGGGTTTGAAGGGAGCAGAGGGCAGCATGCTCCCGAGCCAGGGTGTTGCAGTGCCACCCTGCCACCAAAGGCCAGTGGGGCACCCCTGGACTCTGGGGGAGAAATGGGACCCTTGTGTGCTGCAGGCAGGCAGCACAGGGCTGCCATGGATGGCAGGGAGAAAGCTGCTAGCCCCATGTGCTGGGGACTGGGGGAGGGAGGCTTTTCCAAGCTAGCTTGCAGGGCTTTGGGGACATCCTTACCATGCACTTGCCAGCCTTCCATATCTGCTCTGTTTCCAGCAGCTTCTGGAACCGCTGCCATCTCAGGAACTTTGCAGCTTCAATGACAGCTTCCTTGGAGGCCTTCAGAGCAGCAGGGACAGGGAGATGGCACCTCTACCCAGGAAAGAGGACCTGGAGGTCCCTGGGCAGATCATGAGGGTAGCAAGGGTTGGGGTCAAAACCTGGCCTTAGGCACCTGCAAGTGCCACTGGAAAGCCCACAGGGACTCTCCAGTGCACAGGTCTTTGTGGCCAGCACTGCTGCTGGGCGATGGTGGATCTGGCAGGGCAGGTGTAGGGTATGCCCCTATCCACCTTCACAGGGGCTGCCAGCTCTGTGGCTGCAGGCAGGAAGGGAGTCTGAGCCCTCACCAGGGTTCCAGCTGAAACACATTCAAAGAGCCCAGAAATGCCCACCTGAGCCACACTTGAGTCACTGTCATGCAGGTGGAAGAACAAGGGCAGGAGGCTTCTCTTCACATCCTTCCTCATCTGCTTTTTGTGAGACCTGAATGGAACCCTCATCACATCTCTGCAGAGGAGAATGGACAGCTTTCGCACGCAGCTGCTTGCCTAGGAGGAGAGAAGTAAGAGGAGAGGACCTCAGCCCTTGCTCCTCCAAGCCACTGGAGAAGAACCACCACTCACAGGCCAGTGAGCACACATGGAGAGGGATGCACCATCCCGGAGCCACACACATGTGCCACCCAAGGGGCTCTCTCACTGCCTTACATTTTCAAAGAGTGGCAGTAGCATTTTGAGCAGCTGCAGAGCGGTAACGCCAGCCGTCTGCCTGTCTAGCACGCCGAGCACGTTGCTGAGGATAGTCAGGGCCGCCTTCAAGACGTCGCAGTCATCATCCTGCAGTTGCTGCGTAACGGCTGGCAGCAGGCCTTGCAGAAGCATAGCTTTTGCCTATGTGAAACACACTTTTTTGGTGACACAGTCGAGGAAGACAGCACCAGCAAAACCACTCCACCGTCAGAGGGGCAGACAGAGATCCCTCCATGCGCAGCACAGCCCAATGCCCGGCCTTACGCGTTCAGTGGCTCAGGGGCAGCTGAACAGGGCAGTGGCGGGAGTGGGCACCGTTCTCACCACTCCTGATTCCTGGCACAGCCCAAGCATGCGCTGCGCATACCATCACCTGCTGCCCAGGCCCAGACAGACGCTGTCACTGAGCCTGGCTGCCCCTGCTCACCTGCTCACGTTTCTCAGACAGCGTGGCGAGGCTTGTGACCGCTACCCTGCGCACCACCGAACTCGTGCTATGCAGGTGCACATGGAGGACATGCAGGATGGGACTACTGTCAGTCTTAAACCTGGAGCAGTCCAGGAGCTGAAACACACCCAGAGCAGAGTGAGAGCTCAGCACAGGAGCAGAGCTCCTGGAGGGCTGAGGGCAAGGCACCAGGGCTGGGCACAGCTCAGACAGGAGGCAGCGGCACCCTTGCCACCTCCCCTCTGCCTCATGCATGCAGCCCAGCTTCCCCCTGCCTGCTCTCGGACAGGAAATGCTTGCTACCAGGCCCACCTCAATGAAGACAACAACGGCACTGATGTCCTCATAAGGTTGTATGACTCCAGCCGCCTCTTCAGATATGGAGGCGCAGCTGACTCGTTCTGTATGCTTCAGCACTCTAGCAGGGGAAGAAGGCATTGGAAGCACTGAGACAGGCAAAGCTCTCTGGGACCATGGTGCCAGCCCCAGCCAGGCCACACAGGTCAAGGCTCCATCTGCACCTTGTGTTGGCTGCTTGCGCCCCACCACCTGTGCCAAAGAGGATCATGCAGGGGACCCTTCCTCTCCAGGGGGGAAACACCAGCAGGCTCAAAGATGACTGACAAAGCTCCTACCTACTCAGCACCCTGATGCCAGTGAGGTAGTCACTGGGGCTCATGAGCATGTTCCAGGCACCCTCTCCTTTGATGTCTTCAACCAGGGAGTCACCACCCAGAAGATGGAAGAAAGCTTGCATGGTTCTCATCACGCACCTGCACACAGAACAAAGCATGGTCACAGGTGGAAGCCTGGCCCTGGCTCTGGCCCAGGGCAGACACCAGCAAGCAGGAACAGGGCACCTGCGGCGGTTGACTACACGATCCTCAGCCTCCTTCTTCCAAATCTCAAAGCAGCAGCAGCCCTCCTGTGGGTTCTTCATGGTGAAGGAGATCTGCAAGACCACTGCCATAAAGAGCTCCTCTAAAAGTTTCCTTACGTTGCTTTGGCTGGAGGGCATGAGGAAGATCATGCGCATGACAATGGCTACCTGCAGAAAACACCCAAGGACATTCTCGCTGCAGAGATATCCCTGCAGCATGCCTGGGGCTGGGGGGTTCAGCAGCTGCGCTGAGCCAGGACAGAGTCCAGCCAGCTGAACGGCCTGGAGCACACCTGTGGCGGCATTCAGGGCTTGGTGCCCATTTGTAGCATGAGCACGTAAACTTTGATGGTCCTGAGGGAAGAGCTCAGCCAGTCCCATGCGCCATGCTGGCTATGCTGCACTCATCTTCACCAGCCCCACAGCCTGCTCTGCCCCCCAGGCTTCCTGGCTGCCCAAATGGCTGGAGGTGGGGAAGGAGAAGGACCCCCAAGGGCAGCAGGGGCAGGCTGCCTGCCAATCTGCCGCAGGGCCGAGCTGCATGTGGTGCCCTGTCTGGCTGTAGCCCTGAAGCCCCCAGCAACCTTTTGGAGGTCCAGGTTTGGGAGCAGATGAAGAGGGGAGGAGGAGCTGGAGAGGGGTGCGCAGCCCTGGGCAGGGCAGACCAGGCCTCATCTGGACACTCACAGTCAGCAGTAAGTGGCAGTTGCATTTATCGCCGAAGTTGTTGAGTAACATGCTTGTGTGCTGGATCAGCAGCAGCGACTTCAGTATTCTGCTCAAAATGCTGGCCTCGCATACCAGCGTGTTCCACATGGCCTCGGTAGTGGTGTGATGCCGGAGCTCAGAGTCAGCGGGGCTATCTTGGCCATAACAACTTTTGTCTGGGCAGTTCTCAGAGGTCCTAGGATTCCCCTGAAGCTGAAGCGCCACGTCTATGTCACCAGTGATGGAAATACACAGCAGGCTAGTGGTCACATCCTTACAGTGCAGCTGGGCTATTTGGAGAAGGGTCTGCATCAGGATGTCCCTCAGTGACCCTCTGGTGACAAGCATCAGCTGCGTATAGATGACCTGCACAAGGTCGTCCACCTGGAGGAGGCAAGAGTGTGGTGCTGGGTGGAGTGCAGCCACAGTCCTTGCTGCCAGCAAGAACTGTTCCCCTCCTGTTACTCCTTGCCAGCCTCAAAGGCCACCGGACATGTCCCCAGAGAGCACGCTCACAGGGCAGTCCAGCTGCACGCTGCTTACCATGGTCAGCTCCAACTGCGAGCCTGTCAAGGCTACCTTCAGCATGTTGGCAATCACCTGGGTGTTAGAGACCCTTTCTTGTGCCATGTTGGTCAACACTGTGAGGACTAAGCTGTACCTCTCCTGCGGGAGTAAAAAGCTCCCAATTGCCTAAGGGAGAAAGAGAGGGAAGAGTTGTCACCCTGAGGGCCCTGGTGGCAGGGCAGAGCAGAGCTAAGCAGCCAGGGTGGCTCTGGGCTGACACAGCCGGGGCACTACTGCCTCCTCCCCAGGACAAGTGCCAGCAGTGGGGGGCTGCTCTGGAGTGATTGCAGCCACGGGAGCACAAGTGAGAGGCTGAACTTGAAATCAGACTCCACCGTTCATTGCCTCAAAGACTGGTGTGAAAGACTGGTGTGAGGAACTGAGGTCCACTGTCTCAGAGATTGCTGTCCATTATCTCAAAGACTGCTGACAAACATGTGCAGAGAGCTGGCTGCAAGACCAGCAACACCGGATGCATGTGATCAACCAGGCAGGAATGTGCAGTAGTACGTGACATTAAGAACAGAGGTACTTCACCCCAGCGCATAATAAAAGGGGACACAAGTAGTCACTGGGTGGCCACCCAACGCAGAGCATGACTATGCGTCCTCGGGATGCCACTGGATCCATGGTGGTGACTATCTCTCTGCACTCTGAATGCTTGCTTAATTTCTATCCTCTTTTCCAAACTGTCCTCACTATATATTTTATAATAATCTTTTTAAAATAATTATGTTTTTATAATAAACAAACTGACCCACTGTGGCACTTGACCTTGTTTGCATCTTAATTTTACTCTGGGAATCACTAAAAAAGTATTTCTGACACTAGGTTTTAGCCAGTCGGACCTTCAGAGCGTGTAGAGGGAGATGCCCTGTGGGCTGAAGGAGAGGGGTGGGCTGAGCCACAGGCAAGAGGTACAGTGTGCTGGCTCTGCCAGGAACCAGAACTTGCCAGTGGCCAGGACGGCCAGAGCTGCTCTGCTGACACTGGGTTAAAGCCTCTGGCTACTCCCTTGTGGAGAGGGGGTGGGAACCTGCAACATGGGAGGCTGTGCCACCCACCACAATAGCTGAGGCACGGGTTCACGGGAGCGTCCTGCTAGCCCTACAGCCAAGACCCCAGCAAGGGAGGAGAAGGTCATTACCATTTCATCATCGAACTCCATAGGCCACGAGGTGTTAATGACATCCCACTCCAGAGGGATCTCTGGATCCGCACATTTTGCAGGGTAGCCTGGGCAGGAGGGGAAACACAAAGTGAACAGTGGCAGGAACAACAGAGAGCTGGAGGCAGCAGGTGAGGGTGTCAAGGAGAGCTGTGTTTGGTTCCCCGTTCCCGGGGAGCTGGAGACGTGCCAGGGCGGTAGTGGGCAGGGGAGGAGAGGAAACCCCCTTTTAGGCTGTGGAAGAGCAGGACAGTTCAGTCTGGCTTTCTGCTCAGGAGGAGGACAGAAGACCAGGCATGCTGCAACCATCAGCTCTCCAGCTCAGGGGTTCTCGGGACAGGCCCCAAGCTGCTGCTCCACAGCAGGCTGTGTGTGCCCTACGGTTTGCATAGCTGCTGCATAGCTGCCTCAGCCTCGGAGGCATTTGCTCTCCTTCCTCCAGCAGAGGAGGGTGCTAGGGCGGTGCAGCACCTTGCCTGGGCCCTTGCAGCTGGAAAGCTCCAGCCTGCCCCAGTGTCTCTTACTCTGTTGCACCAGGAGGAACCTCTTGAAGTTACACAGTGCCTGGAAAGCCCTGCAGCTGATCTCCTGGTCCTCCTCAGCATAGGACAGGGCAAGGTATCCCATTGCCTGCCCTAGGAATTCCAGAGGCTTGCTTCTGGAGAAGTGCTGTATTCCAGCTCTTTCATCCAAATGCTGTGGGAGAGAGGAAGTGGCAGTAGCAGGTCCAAGTGGTGGCAGATGGGATGAAGGCCCTAAGCTCTGAGAGCAGCCCCTGGGCCGAGTGCCGCATGGGCAACAGCTCTGGACAGCTCTGCCCTGTGCTGCTCCGCATGGAGACCCATCCCATGGCAGTCAAGCCAGGGCAAGGACTGTGTTGTCCCCCTATGAACGGAACTCTGGAAGAGTTCTGCCTTCTCGCCCTGGGAGCCCCTGGGACTGGGGTAGGCGTCTGAAGGAAGACTGAGACCCTGGATCTGCTGCTCCTCTAGACCCATTATCAGCTGACAGAGCCCTCCTTTACCACCTGCGGGACTCCCCATCTCCAGGGGAGGGAGGGCTGTCAGAGCTGCATCTGCAAAATGCTCTCATGCCCAGGGACAGCACTGGCTCCTGAGAGAAAAGGCACAGGACAGAGCGGAGCTCCCAGAGAGAGGACCAAAGATGCTGGTGCAAGGTTGAGCCTTGCTGAATCCCCTACTGCCCTGCACCCAGGCTTCCCCTGCAGAGGGCCCAGAGTGATTGGCTACTCTGTGGCACCAGGAAGGGGCCAGTGGGAGACAGAAGTCACCTTCATCACAGGCTCCTTACCTCCAGCATTGAAGTGGGAGATAAAAACCAGGTGAGGCGTACAATCCACTCTACAGCCTTCCGGCGCTTAGCCATGTCCTCGGATGCCGTGATGGGCAGCAGAGCCTGAGAAGAGAAAAGCTGCAGGTCTGCTGCAGGAAACAACAGTGACTCCCAGAGCAGCGGCTCTGCCAAGCATCTGGTACTGTTTATGCAATGTGCTGCAAAGGCTTCCCATGGTCCAGAGTAAGACCTGGAATGGGGTCCATCCACGTTGTGATCTGGGGACCACTGCCAGCTGTTGGTGACCTGCTGCAGACAGTGAAGTTGCCAGATCCCATCCCCAAGGCACTTCTGCCCCCTTCCACACGCAGCTCCAAAAAGGCTCCCTCTCCAAGAGGACCAGAATCTCTGGCAGGGGCTGCACAAGGGAGGCCGGACCCATGAGGAGACCAGAAGAGAAGACCTTCATGGCTGGGCTCCTACTGCACTATGCACCTTGCCCCATGGCCATATCCTAGGGCATCCCCACCCTGCTGGCAAACAGGGAGGAGAACATGAACGGGGCAGACAGTGAGGGCAGTGGCTCAGCAATGCCAGAAACTATTTCCACCCCTTGGCCTGGGGGCTGGGGTGTGCGTGCTTTAGAAGGTCTCATCGCTTTAGGGTTAAGGCAAGGAAGACACACCATGGGCTCTGCTCTTGGTAAATGCCTGACCTGCAATATTTTCCTTGTTATGAAGATGCAGGATCTCGGTGAAGCACCACAGATCAGCACCTCCAGCACACTGTCCAGAGTTTTCAGGATCTATGAGAGACATAGACAGACACAGATACACATAGACACAGCAGGTTACATGCTTGCCCTGGCCCTTCTTCCTTGCAGAAAGCTTGCTTGCCTGCCTTCCACCTGAGGTGGGCCTCTGGTGCCCAGGGGAGGCCCCAGGGTCTCCCTGGCCTTCCTTCTCCTGCTGGCTTCCAGCAGTCAAAGTCAATGAGGAGACCATGCAGAGGAACCGGCTGTCAGGCTCTCCGTAGCTCAGCCCGCATTTACCTGATCATAGAATGGAGTCTGCTGGCTGATCGTCTCACTTGCAACAAAACTGAAGGTGCCACCTATGTGTTCGTAGAGGCGGTTGTCCAGCAGGTTTTCCCTGTATTCGCTGTAAGGAGAGAAGGTTGGATGGAAGGGCTTCTACACTGGGGAAGGTGGCCACAAACACTATGACTAGCAGTCCCCAGGGCTGAGTTGGCACAAGGTGGGCAAGGCATCTCCTCCCTCCCCCATTCACTGAGCCAGGGACAGAGGGCAGCCCCGGGCAGTGGACCCTGAAGCCCTTTCCATCTCGGGCCTCTTCCTTCAGAGGAAAAGCCAAGAGGTGTCAGGGAGCCCTGGAGCACCTGCCACCATCCTGCCTGACCCACTGATGGGCTGAGAGGTGGGAGAGCAGAGGCTCAAAGACCACGCCACCAGGATAGGAAATGCCTGGCGCTACCAGACCCATGGGAGGCTCTGGCCTGGCCAGGCTCTGCGACACATACCTCAGTGCAGCGATGGCAAGCAAGGCTTGCTGCCACATCATGGTGTCCATGCTGTCAAAGGCCTCGTTTTGCATTAGTGCCTGGAGAGGGAAAGCATGGCTGGGATGGGGCACAGCAGCTGCCAGTGCCTGGCACCAGTCTGCCAATCTGCAGAGTGGGCATAGTCCCCAGGTCAGCACCAGCACCCACAGCAGCACCTTGCTCCACAGTGGCCCCAGTGGCAGGAAGGGCTGTTCCCACAGGGCCCGTCCCAGTCTTCCGCTGTCCTTATCACCAGTCCGGTGCTTGGGCACCTTTGCCCCCTTCCCTTAGCCCTGCTGGGGGGTCCCTCACCTCCAGTTCATTCAGCAGCTCATGGGATGTTGGGCTTTGGTACCTTCCCTGCAGTGAAGCTCTACAGAGCATGTTGATGGAGGCCAGAAACTTCATCTTCGACTCCTGATCCTGCCAGTCCAGCGGAAGAGAGACAGAGAAGGGTGAGGGGGCAGAGGCACAGCCAGCAGGAGTGGAGGCTTGAGGGGCTGCAGCAGTGGTGCAGGAGGCCAGGGGGGGAAAAGCTCTGCACTGCCAGCAGCCTTCCAGGAGCCTGCGTGTAGGCAGCACACGTAGCAGCACCCAACTGGGAGCTCCGGGCAGAGCTTTGCTGACAAATTCTGCCATTACCCTTCTGGTGCTTTTGACAAAGTCCTTGATGTAGTCGTGGGCTTCCTTTTCCTCGTTCTGCAACTGGATGCTGGAGTCAGCAGCAGCTACACCTGATGAAGAGCAAGAATGGGGAGAGTTGTAGGCAGGGGTAGGAGGCAGAGGGAAGAGAGGGGTCCTCTCTCCAGCCCTGCACCAGCTGCTGTGAACACAGCACACCCTGTGCCAGGGTGCTGAGGCCCTGTCCCTCTCCCCCAGGATGCTGTCAGTAGCAGGGTGAGAAAGGTGCCAGCCCTGCAGCATCACTGCCTCCTGCCCACGCAGCTGCTTCTCCCTGCCCTGCTCTGTGCCTGAAGGTCGTCCCCTGGGGTCCTGTTGATACCCACTCCTGTAATGGATGGTGACACTCTGAGACTCCTCAGTGGAGGAACTGCCTGGGTCTTCCTCACTGCTGATGGTACTCATCAGCTGTCCCGGCAGGGGCTCCTGCATGAGCTGTTTGGCTCTTCTCTCCTCAGAGTCCTGGATACTGTTGGGCTGGGCACACTACTTGCCCTAAGGGCCCTACTGTTACCCACCACCCAGGCCAGGAGGGAATGTATCCTGGCCCGCATTGTGACCTCCCCCCATTGTGACCTCAGGGCCAAGCAGCATGTGTTGCCCTGCCTGGCTGTGGCCCTGAACCCAAGTAATCAAGAAATCACATTATCTTCCACCTTATCTCTTCTTTTCATTAACAGCTAGAATTTCACTGAATGGTTCAGGTTGGAAAGGAACTTAAGATCATCCAGTTCCTCAGAGGAGGCTGAGGGAAAGCCATTCATTCAGCCTGTAGAGGAGAAAGCTCCAGTGCAGACCTCACAGAAGCCTTCTACTACCAACAGGAGGACATGAAGACAGAGCTCGTTTCTTCACAGCACTGCATGGTGGGATAATGACAGACAAGAGGCATTGGGAGACTTTCAGACTGGAAATAAGGAAAAGCCTTTCTCCTCATAAGGACAGCAAAGAGATGAACAGGTTGCCCAGAGAGACGGCGCTGTCTCATGCCAGGAAGCCGTGGCTGGACAAAGCCCCAGGAAGCTTGGTCTGATGCTGCTTTGAGCACAGGGTTCAAGCACAATCCTCTAGAAGCCAGTTCCCACCCAAGATGCCATATGATCCTGTGAGTAGGCCACCTCCTACTAAAAGGTACATAGGCGGCTTTGGAGGCAAAGACTTCACAACGTGTCAAGGAAAATGCTTGTGCACTAAGAATTGGCTTTTCTCAGAGATGCCGGTGTCTCTAAAAACGCAACTGTGGAACCCCTTGAAGGGGAAACGGACTCAGGCCTTCCAGACCCTAGAGCAATGCTTCAACTCTGCAACAGCAGCAACGCCACAGATGGGTCCAGTAGCATGCATCACCCCTACACCTTGTGTCTGCACACCACTTGTTTCAACTATTGGTGTCCCTTTTGCCTTTGGGCGTGAAAACAGAACACTCTGCACAACAGGCTGATGCCACAAAGACTCTCTGCAGCTGTAAGCTGGAATAAAGGAGAAAACAAAACAGCCGAAGCAACATTCCAAGTCAGATTTTTTGCTTCACTCCCAGCTGGAGCATGCTGTTCTGCCTCTCTTTGACAGGAAGTTCCCTCCTCAGACATAACCACATCCAGCCCAGCTGAGATAATACAGTATCGAGTAGAAAAAATGCCCTTTCAGAAGAGATTAGATTAGATTAGATAAATAGCTGCTCTCGGCGCTACCCACAGGGCCAGCAGCAGCCCCTCCACGGAAGGAAATCCCAGCGCCGCCAGTGACCGCCGTAGCTGCCGCGCCGCCGGGCGCCGCCACGCACAAGATGGCCGCCGGGCCTGCCGCCACGTGCAAGAAAGATAACTCCGCGCCCGCATGTAGAGGCTGGTGGAACATATTGTTTCTGTAAGTTGCCTCTGCTTTGCAGTCTTCCCTGACAGACTAAGTCTGTCCCAAATAAAGAGAAAGATTTACATTTCTGGGGATAAGGTCCAATTTTCTCCCCGGTGAAAAAAAAGGAAAACGTATATTTTGGCAAGAGAGAACGGGGCCACTCCTTTTGGGCAAGACCAAATATATTTTACTGACCTGGAGATGCCTCTTCTAGATGAGATGTCACCTTCTATTCAGCATCTGACTGTTAATAGCTCCTGATGAACAGGAATGTCCTGATGAATACAGATGCCAGTTAGGAAAACTTGATTAATTTTCCTGCGTGTATTATCAGTTGTTATTTAGTAAATCATAGAATCATAGAATCACAGAATAGTTAGGGTTGGAAAGGACCTTAAGATCATCTAGTTCCAACCCCCCTGCCATGGGCAGGGACGCCTCACACTAAACCATGCCGCCCAAGGCCTTGAACACCATCAGGAATGGAGCATTGACAACTTCCTTGGGCAACCCATTCCAGTGCCTCACCACACTCACAGTAAAGAACTTCCTCCTTATAGCCAATCTAAACTTCTCCTGTTTAAATTTGAACCCGTTGCCCCTTGTCCTATCACGACAGTCGCAAAGGAAGAGTCCCTCCCCAGCATCCCTATAGCCTCCCTTCAGATACTGGAAGGCTGCTAGGAGGACACCAGAACTGCACACAATACTCCAAGTGAGGTCTCACAAGAGCAGAGTAGAGGGGCAGGATCACCTCCCTCGACCTGCTGGTCACCCTCCTTTTGATGCAGCCCAGGATACGGTTGGCTTTCTGGGCTGCAAGCACACACTGAAGCTGGCTCATGTTCAGTTTCTCATTGACCAAGGCCTTCTCTGCAGGGCTGCTCTGAATCTCTTCCCTGCCCAACCTGTAGCTGTGCCTGGGATTGCTCCGACCCAGGTGTAGGACCTTGCGCTTGTCATGGTTAAACTTCATCAGGTTGGGATCAGCCCACCTCACAAGCGTGTGAAGATCCCTCTGGATGGCATTCCTTCCCTCCAACGTATCAACCGAACCACACAGCTTGGTGTCATCAGCAAACTTGCCACTGTCCATGTCACTGACAAAGATGCTGAACAAGACCGGTCCCAACACCGATCCCTGAGAGACATCACTCATTACTCATCTCCAACTGGACGTTGAACCATTGACCACAACTCTTTGTGTGCGGCCTTCCAGCCAGTTCTTTATGGACCAAGTGGTCCATTTATCAAATTGATGTCTCTCCAACTTAGACGCAAGGATGTCGTGTGGGACAGTGTCAGACACTTTGCACAAGTCCAGGTAGATGACATCAACTGCTCTACCCCTGTCCATCAGTTCCGTAGCCCCATCATAGAAGGCCACCAGATTGGTCAGGCAGGATTTCCCCTTCGTGAAGCCATGCTGGCTGTCACCAGCCACCTTGTTGTTTTTCATGTGCCTTAGCATGCTTTCCAGAAGTAGCTAACTTAATATGACTGTTGCTGACTAATGACACTGAATGGAAGATGCAAGGGTAGCTTGTTACTGGTGTTGACTGAAGCAAGGCAGCATACCTTGGTTCTAAGGATTAATGCTAGTAGGCTTCCAGGCTTGCCTGGGTTGTGGGAAGAGGAAAGGGAGACTAAAAGCAAGTAACCCGGTAAGGCAAGACAAGCAAAGGAGAAGTGGAAGGGGACAGAAAGCAAACAAGGCAAGTAATGCAAAGGCAAGTAATGCAAAGGCAAGATGCAAGCACCTACCACCACACATAGGGTGAGCCTGCGCCCAAGCAGTTGCCAGGAAAAAGCTGGCTGGCCTCCTGAAACACCTTCCTTCCTTTTCACCACTGAGCATGGTGTATATCCTGCACAGGTTGCTCAGTGGTGCACTTCCACCGTGAGAGGCTCATTTACTTTAGTGCCCAGTATCAGATCAGCCGCCTGTCTCCCAGGGCAGAGGTCCTCCTCCTGCACGCCCTCCAGAGCCAGTACCACTGTGGTCCGAAAAGCAGATTCATGCCTGGTCTGCAGTAAACCAATTCAACACACTCAGGAAAGATACTATTTATTCAGGCTGGGTGCTCAGTAGACTGTTCCACAAGTCAAACACACCAATGCAGCTCTCTTATTTAGGCACAAAAGGTACAGGTAGTACAGTCCCCATGATAGTGATCGGTTGTAATCTACATATAATTGTAATATTTGCTGTGTCATTCCTTCTAATCACTCTACATGGTCTGTGGAAGGGTCTTCACCTGGGCTGGGGTCTTTTCTGAGCTGTGGATGTGATTTTTAGTATTATAATGAAGGCAGTTCACTTCAGGACACCTTGAAAGTTAGTTCTTTTCCCAAGTTAGGTAATCAAATGGTGACTTGGCCAAGCTGTCAAATAACTCAGCCTTTGGTGCCACCAATCCTGGATATTCTCCTTGGATCTTTTGAACACAACAAATATTGGTTGTTCCTTTTTGTTTTAAGAGGGGCGCTTTGTCCCAGGCCCAGGATACAATAGCTATGAACTATGGCTACCGTCATGGGTTCAGCAGCAGCAGTCATTTTTCTCCTTCTTGGTAGCTGGTGCAGCGCTGTGTTTTTAATTTTGGGCCTGGGAACAGCGCTGATAACACCAGTGTTTCGGTTACTGCTTAGTGATGTTTTGGTCTGGCCAAGGACTTTCAGAGTTTCATGCTCTGGCAGGGAGGAGGGAAAGCTGGGAGGAAGCAGAGAAAGGACACCTGACCCAAACTGACCAAAGAGGTTATTCCATACCACAGCACGTCATGCCCAGGATGTAAAAGCAGAGAGCAGAGACCTGGAAGGGTGGGGGTGCACTGCGTGGTCGGGCTTGGTTTTAGGTGGTGAGAATTGTATTCTTTCCTTGTATTTGCCTTGTCATTATTATTATTGGTGGTAGCAGTAGTGATTTGTGTTATACTTTAGTTACTAAACTGTTCTTATCTCAACCTGTGGGAGTTGCATTCTTTTCGATTCTCCTTCCCATCCCTCCAGGAGCGGGGGGGAAGAAAGAGGGGGAAGTGAGTGAGAGAGAGAGTCTGCGTGAGTTAGTCTTAAACCACGACAGCTACCAATTGCAGGTGCACAGTATAACAAACAAGCAATATATCTTAAGTGAATAGAAAAGAGATTTCAATAGAAAATTTAATAACAATTTTCTTTCAAAAATTATGTTGACATAATAAAAAATGCCAACAGAAAACAATCTATTGCTGTTTCCCTGCACTTGGAGGAAGAATCTCATAGGAAGCTCTTTCACTGCAGTGCGCTGGATCAGACCAGCTGGTTAGGGATCCCTCTCCTCCCTGCCCTCCGGAGGCGGCGCCACAGCGCCGGAAGGAAGGAACTGGCAGGAGGCTCTTCACATGCGTCGTACAGCACCTGCTTCATTTCAAGCGCCAGGGAAGAGACCAAGGGGCTGCTGTCACTCTCCATGTTTTGAAGGGCTGGGATGGAAAGGAACAGAGCCACTGTCACAGCCCAGATCTGCTGGGGATCTGAAGAGTCCCTCCAAACAGGGCCACTCCCGCCCCACAGCAATTTCCACATCCAGGAGGGAGGAAGGGGCACCAGGATCAGATGGAAAGTGCTGCCCACCAATGTCCCACAGGCTCCTCAAATCCCTCTACCCTGCCCATGCCATCCCTCACTCACAGAGGGAGCAGAGCCTTCCTAGGCCAGGACAGGGATTATAGCTCCCTACCCAGGGCCTTTCCTCCTACCCACAGACACCCCACTGCCTTCACTCACCCTCATTAATGACCAGGATCTTCTCCTTGCACCCATCCTTCAGCTGCTCCCCAGTGAGCCCTAGGTAAACACAGCCAGTCACAGATCCCACTGACCTGCTCATCCCAGCAGCTCAGTTCACCCCTACTGGCCCGCTGGGCAAGGCTGAGCCCAGGGTAGTTCCTGGAGTGTGAAGTGGCCATAAGGGACCCAGCCCCACATCAATCACATCGGGCAGTTTGGGCTCTGCAGCTCCCCGGTGGATTTGACAGTAGCCAAGGCTGGGGCTAAGCTGCTGAGGTGCGGGGGGGGGACCCACGGACAGGTTGTGGCTCACCAATGAACCTGACGGCCGCCTCGCGCAAGGGCTCTTGAGGGCTCTGCAGGTACAGCAGGCTCTGGTGCAGGTAATCCTCCAATCTGCTTCTGCTTCTCTTCAGCTAGAGCGAACACACAGGGACAGAATTGGCACAGGCCCTCCCCCTGCACCCAGGACTGGCCTCCCCTGCCAGGACACCTGCAATGCCCAGCCAGCAGCTAGCTCGTGCCAGGGTTTGGAGGGAGCAGAGGGCAGCATGCTCCCGAGCCAGGGTGTTGCAGTGCCACCCTGCCACCAAAGGCCAGTGGGGCACCCCTGGACTCTGGGGGAGAAATGGGACCCTTGTGTGCTGCAGGCAGGCAGCACAGGGCTGCCATGGATGGCAGGGAGAAAGCTGCTAGCCCCATGTGCTGGGGACTGGGGGAGGGAGGCTTTTCCAAGCTAGCTTGCAGGGCTTTGGGGACATCCTTACCATGCACTTGCCAGCCTTCCATATCTGCTCTGTTTCCAGCAGCTTCTGGAACCGCTGCCATCTCAGGAACTTTGCAGCTTCAATGACAGCTTCCTTGGAGGCCTTCAGAGCAGCAGGGACAGGGAGATGGCACCTCTACCCAGGAAAGAGGACCTGGAGGTCCCTGGGCAGATCATGAGGGTAGCAAGGGTTGGGGTCAAAACCTGGCCTTAGGCACCTGCAAGTGCCACTGGAAAGCCCACAGGGACTCTCCAGTGCACAGGTCTTTGTGGCCAGCACTGCTGCTGGGCGATGGTGGATCTGGCAGGGCAGGTGTAGGGTATGCCCCTATCCACCTTCACAGGGGCTGCCAGCTCTGTGGCTGCAGGCAGGAAGGGAGTCTGAGCCCTCACCAGGGTTCCAGCTGAAACACATTCAAAGAGCCCAGAAATGCCCACCTGAGCCACACTTGAGTCACTGTCATGCAGGTGGAAGAACAAGGGCAGGAGGCTTCTCTTCACATCCTTCCTCATCTGCTTTTTGTGAGACCTGAATGGAACCCTCATCACATCTCTGCAGAGGAGAATGGACAGCTTTCGCACGCAGCTGCTTGCCTAGGAGGAGAGAAGTAAGAGGAGAGGACCTCAGCCCTTGCTCCTCCAAGCCACTGGAGAAGAACCACCACTCACAGGCCAGTGAGCACACATGGAGAGGGATGCACCATCCCGGAGCCACACACATGTGCCACCCAAGGGGCTCTCTCACTGCCTTACATTTTCAAAGAGTGGCAGTAGCATTTTGAGCAGCTGCAGAGCGGTAACGCCAGCCGTCTGCCTGTCTAGCACGCCGAGCACGTTGCTGAGGATAGTCAGGGCCGCCTTCAAGACGTCGCAGTCATCATCCTGCAGTTGCTGCGTAACGGCTGGCAGCAGGCCTTGCAGAAGCATAGCTTTTGCCTATGTGAAACACACTTTTTTGGTGACACAGTCGAGGAAGACAGCACCAGCAAAACCACTCCACTGTCAGAGGGGCAGACAGAGATCCCTCCATGCGCAGCACAGCCCAATGCCCGGCCTTACGCGTTCAGTGGCTCAGGGGCAGCTGAACAGGGCAGTGGCGGGAGTGGGCACCGTTCTCACCACTCCTGATTCCTGGCACAGCCCAAGCATGCGCTGCGCATACCATCACCTGCTGCCCAGGCCCAGACAGACGCTGTCACTGAGCCTGGCTGCCCCTGCTCACCTGCTCACGTTTCTCAGACAGCGTGGCGAGGCTTGTGACCGCTACCCTGCGCACCACCGAACTCGTGCTATGCAGGTGCACATGGAGGACATGCAGGATGGGACTACTGTCAGTCTTAAACCTGGAGCAGTCCAGGAGCTGAAACACACCCAGAGCAGAGTGAGAGCTCAGCACAGGAGCAGAGCTCCTGGAGGGCTGAGGGCAAGGCACCAGGGCTGGGCACAGCTCAGACAGGAGGCAGCGGCACCCTTGCCACCTCCCCTCTGCCTCATGCATGCAGCCCAGCTTCCCCCTGCCTGCTCTCGGACAGGAAATGCTTGCTACCAGGCCCACCTCAATGAAGACAACAACGGCACTGATGTCCTCATAAGGTTGTATGACTCCAGCCGCCTCTTCAGATATGGAGGCGCAGCTGACTCGTTCTGTATGCTTCAGCACTCTAGCAGGGGAAGAAGGCATTGGAAGCACTGAGACAGGCAAAGCTCTCTGGGACCATGGTGCCAGCCCCAGCCAGGCCACACAGGTCAAGGCTCCATCTGCACCTTGTGTTGGCTGCTTGCGCCCCACCACCTGTGCCAAAGAGGATCATGCAGGGGACCCTTCCTCTCCAGGGGGGAAACACCAGCAGGCTCAAAGATGACTGACAAAGCTCCTACCTACTCAGCACCCTGATGCCAGTGAGGTAGTCACTGGGGCTCATGAGCATGTTCCAGGCACCCTCTCCTTTGATGTCTTCAACCAGGGAGTCACCACCCAGAAGATGGAAGAAAGCTTGCATGGTTCTCATCACGCACCTGCACACAGAACAAAGCATGGTCACAGGTGGAAGCCTGGCCCTGGCTCTGGCCCAGGGCAGACACCAGCAAGCAGGAACAGGGCACCTGCGGCGGTTGACTACACGATCCTCAGCCTCCTTCTTCCAAATCTCAAAGCAGCAGCAGCCCTCCTGTGGGTTCTTCATGGTGAAGGAGATCTGCAAGACCACTGCCATAAAGAGCTCCTCTAAAAGTTTCCTTACGTTGCTTTGGCTGGAGGGCATGAGGAAGATCATGCGCATGACAATGGCTACCTGCAGAAAACACCCAAGGACATTCTCGCTGCAGAGATATCCCTGCAGCATGCCTGGGGCTGGGGGGTTCAGCAGCTGCGCTGAGCCAGGACAGAGTCCAGCCAGCTGAACGGCCTGGAGCACACCTGTGGCGGCATTCAGGGCTTGGTGCCCATTTGTAGCATGAGCACGTAAACTTTGATGGTCCTGAGGGAAGAGCTCAGCCAGTCCCATGCGCCATGCTGGCTATGCTGCACTCATCTTCACCAGCCCCACAGCCTGCTCTGCCCCCCAGGCTTCCTGGCTGCCCAAATGGCTGGAGGTGGGGAAGGAGAAGGACCCCCAAGGGCAGCAGGGGCAGGCTGCCTGCCAATCTGCCGCAGGGCCGAGCTGCATGTGGTGCCCTGTCTGGCTGTAGCCCTGAAGCCCCCAGCAACCTTTTGGAGGTCCAGGTTTGGGAGCAGATGAAGAGGGGAGGAGGAGCTGGAGAGGGGTGCGCAGCCCTGGGCAGGGCAGACCAGGCCTCATCTGGACACTCACAGTCAGCAGTAAGTGGCAGTTGCATTTATCGCCGAAGTTGTTGAGTAACATGCTTGTGTGCTGGATCAGCAGCAGCGACTTCAGTATTCTGCTCAAAATGCTGGCCTCGCATACCAGCGTGTTCCACATGGCCTCGGTAGTGGTGTGATGCCGGAGCTCAGAGTCAGCGGGGCTATCTTGGCCATAACAACTTTTGTCTGGGCAGTTCTCAGAGGTCCTAGGATTCCCCTGAAGCTGAAGCGCCACGTCTATGTCACCAGTGATGGAAATACACAGCAGGCTAGTGGTCACATCCTTACAGTGCAGCTGGGCTATTTGGAGAAGGGTCTGCATCAGGATGTCCCTCAGTGACCCTCTGGTGACAAGCATCAGCTGCGTATAGATGACCTGCACAAGGTCGTCCACCTGGAGGAGGCAAGAGTGTGGTGCTGGGTGGAGTGCAGCCACAGTCCTTGCTGCCAGCAAGAACTGTTCCCCTCCTGTTACTCCTTGCCAGCCTCAAAGGCCACCGGACATGTCCCCAGAGAGCACGCTCACAGGGCAGTCCAGCTGCACGCTGCTTACCATGGTCAGCTCCAACTGCGAGCCTGTCAAGGCTACCTTCAGCATGTTGGCAATCACCTGGGTGTTAGAGACCCTTTCTTGTGCCATGTTGGTCAACACTGTGAGGACTAAGCTGTACCTCTCCTGCGGGAGTAAAAAGCTCCCAATTGCCTAAGGGAGAAAGAGAGGGAAGAGTTGTCACCCTGAGGGCCCTGGTGGCAGGGCAGAGCAGAGCTAAGCAGCCAGGGTGGCTCTGGGCTGACACAGCCGGGGCACTACTGCCTCCTCCCCAGGACAAGTGCCAGCAGTGGAGGGCTGCTCTGGAGTGATTGCAGCCACGGGAGCACAAGTGAGAGGCTGAACTTGAAATCAGACTCCACCGTTCATTGCCTCAAAGACTGGTGTGAAAGACTGGTGTGAGGAACTGAGGTCCACTGTCTCAGAGATTGCTGTCCATTATCTCAAAGACTGCTGACAAACCTGTGCAGAGAGCTGGCTGCAAGACCAGCAACACCGGATGCATGTGATCAACCAGGCAGGAATGTGCAGTAGTACGTGACATTAAGAACAGAGGTACTTCACCCCAACGCATAATAAAAGGGGACACAAGTAGTCACTGGGTGGCCACCCAACGCAGAGCATGACTATGCGTCCTCGGGATGCCACTGGATCCATGGTGGTGACTATCTCTCTGCACTCTGAATGCTTGCTTAATTTCTATCCTCTTTTCCAAACTGTCCTCACTATATATTTTATAATAATCTTTTTAAAATAATTATGTTTTTATAATAAACAAACTGACCCACTGTGGCACTTGACCTTGTTTGCATCTTAATTTTACTCTGGGAATCACTAAAAAAGTATTTCTGACACTAGGTTTTAGCCAGTCGGACCTTCAGAGCGTGTAGAGGGAGATGCCCTGTGGGCTGAAGGAGAGGGGTGGGCTGAGCCACAGGCAAGAGGTACAGTGTGCTGGCTCTGCCAGGAACCAGAACTTGCCAGTGGCCAGGACGGCCAGAGCTGCTCTGCTGACACTGGGTTAAAGCCTCTGGCTACTCCCTTGTGGAGAGGGGGTGGGAACCTGCAACATGGGAGGCTGTGCCACCCACCACAATAGCTGAGGCACGGGTTCACGGGAGCGTCCTGCTAGCCCTACAGCCAAGACCCCAGCAAGGGAGGAGAAGGTCATTACCATTTCATCATCGAACTCCATAGGCCACGAGGTGTTAATGACATCCCACTCCAGAGGGATCTCTGGATCCGCACATTTTGCAGGGTAGCCTGGGCAGGAGGGGAAACACAAAGTGAACAGTGGCAGGAACAACAGAGAGCTGGAGGCAGCAGGTGAGGGTGTCAAGGAGAGCTGTGTTTGGTTCCCCGTTCCCGGGGAGCTGGAGACGTGCCAGGGCGGTAGTGGGCAGGGGAGGAGAGGAAACCCCCTTTTAGGCTGTGGAAGAGCAGGACAGTTCAGTCTGGCTTTCTGCTCAGGAGGAGGACAGAAGACCAGGCATGCTGCAACCATCAGCTCTCCAGCTCAGGGGTTCTCGGGACAGGCCCCAAGCTGCTGCTCCACAGCAGGCTGTGTGTGCCCTACGGTTTGCATAGCTGCTGCATAGCTGCCTCAGCCTCGGAGGCATTTGCTCTCCTTCCTCCAGCAGAGGAGGGTGCTAGGGCGGTGCAGCACCTTGCCTGGGCCCTTGCAGCTGGAAAGCTCCAGCCTGCCCCAGTGTCTCTTACTCTGTTGCACCAGGAGGAACCTCTTGAAGTTACACAGTGCCTGGAAAGCCCTGCAGCTGATCTCCTGGTCCTCCTCAGCATAGGACAGGGCAAGGTATCCCATTGCCTGCCCTAGGAATTCCAGAGGCTTGCTTCTGGAGAAGTGCTGTATTCCAGCTCTTTCATCCAAATGCTGTGGGAGAGAGGAAGTGGCAGTAGCAGGTCCAAGTGGTGGCAGATGGGATGAAGGCCCTAAGCTCTGAGAGCAGCCCCTGGGCCGAGTGCCGCATGGGCAACAGCTCTGGACAGCTCTGCCCTGTGCTGCTCCGCATGGAGACCCATCCCATGGCAGTCAAGCCAGGGCAAGGACTG
Source organism: Ara ararauna (assembly GCA_028858755.1). Lineage (NCBI taxonomy): Eukaryota > Metazoa > Chordata > Aves > Psittaciformes > Psittacidae > Ara > Ara ararauna. The sequence goes on along the minus strand of CM054410.1, from coordinate 69,806,485 downwards.
TGTTGTCCCCCTATGAACGGAACTCTGGAAGAGTTCTGCCTTCTCGCCCTGGGAGCCCCTGGGACTGGGGTAGGCGTCTGAAGGAAGACTGAGACCCTGGATCTGCTGCTCCTCTAGACCCATTATCAGCTGACAGAGCCCTCCTTTACCACCTGCGGGACTCCCCATCTCCAGGGGAGGGAGGGCTGTCAGAGCTGCATCTGCAAAATGCTCTCATGCCCAGGGACAGCACTGGCTCCTGAGAGAAAAGGCACAGGACAGAGCGGAGCTCCCAGAGAGAGGACCAAAGATGCTGGTGCAAGGTTGAGCCTTGCTGAATCCCCTACTGCCCTGCACCCAGGCTTCCCCTGCAGAGGGCCCAGAGTGATTGGCTACTCTGTGGCACCAGGAAGGGGCCAGTGGGAGACAGAAGTCACCTTCATCACAGGCTCCTTACCTCCAGCATTGAAGTGGGAGATAAAAACCAGGTGAGGCGTACAATCCACTCTACAGCCTTCCGGCGCTTAGCCATGTCCTCGGATGCCGTGATGGGCAGCAGAGCCTGAGAAGAGAAAAGCTGCAGGTCTGCTGCAGGAAACAACAGTGACTCCCAGAGCAGCGGCTCTGCCAAGCATCTGGTACTGTTTATGCAATGTGCTGCAAAGGCTTCCCATGGTCCAGAGTAAGACCTGGAATGGGGTCCATCCACGTTGTGATCTGGGGACCACTGCCAGCTGTTGGTGACCTGCTGCAGACAGTGAAGTTGCCAGATCCCATCCCCAAGGCACTTCTGCCCCCTTCCACACGCAGCTCCAAAAAGGCTCCCTCTCCAAGAGGACCAGAATCTCTGGCAGGGGCTGCACAAGGGAGGCCGGACCCATGAGGAGACCAGAAGAGAAGACCTTCATGGCTGGGCTCCTACTGCACTATGCACCTTGCCCCATGGCCATATCCTAGGGCATCCCCACCCTGCTGGCAAACAGGGAGGAGAACATGAACGGGGCAGACAGTGAGGGCAGTGGCTCAGCAATGCCAGAAACTATTTCCACCCCTTGGCCTGGGGGCTGGGGTGTGCGTGCTTTAGAAGGTCTCATCGCTTTAGGGTTAAGGCAAGGAAGACACACCATGGGCTCTGCTCTTGGTAAATGCCTGACCTGCAATATTTTCCTTGTTATGAAGATGCAGGATCTCGGTGAAGCACCACAGATCAGCACCTCCAGCACACTGTCCAGAGTTTTCAGGATCTATGAGAGACATAGACAGACACAGATACACATAGACACAGCAGGTTACATGCTTGCCCTGGCCCTTCTTCCTTGCAGAAAGCTTGCTTGCCTGCCTTCCACCTGAGGTGGGCCTCTGGTGCCCAGGGGAGGCCCCAGGGTCTCCCTGGCCTTCCTTCTCCTGCTGGCTTCCAGCAGTCAAAGTCAATGAGGAGACCATGCAGAGGAACCGGCTGTCAGGCTCTCCGTAGCTCAGCCCGCATTTACCTGATCATAGAATGGAGTCTGCTGGCTGATCGTCTCACTTGCAACAAAACTGAAGGTGCCACCTATGTGTTCGTAGAGGCGGTTGTCCAGCAGGTTTTCCCTGTATTCGCTGTAAGGAGAGAAGGTTGGATGGAAGGGCTTCTACACTGGGGAAGGTGGCCACAAACACTATGACTAGCAGTCCCCAGGGCTGAATTGGCACAAGGTGGGCAAGGCATCTCCTCCCTCCCCCATTCACTGAGCCAGGGACAGAGGGCAGCCCCGGGCAGTGGACCCTGAAGCCCTTTCCATCTCGGGCCTCTTCCTTCAGAGGAAAAGCCAAGAGGTGTCAGGGAGCCCTGGAGCACCTGCCACCATCCTGCCTGACCCACTGATGGGCTGAGAGGTGGGAGAGCAGAGGCTCAAAGACCACGCCACCAGGATAGGAAATGCCTGGCGCTACCAGACCCATGGGAGGCTCTGGCCTGGCCAGGCTCTGCGACACATACCTCAGTGCAGCGATGGCAAGCAAGGCTTGCTGCCACATCATGGTGTCCATGCTGTCAAAGGCCTCGTTTTGCATTAGTGCCTGGAGAGGGAAAGCATGGCTGGGATGGGGCACAGCAGCTGCCAGTGCCTGGCACCAGTCTGCCAATCTGCAGAGTGGGCATAGTCCCCAGGTCAGCACCAGCACCCACAGCAGCACCTTGCTCCACAGTGGCCCCAGTGGCAGGAAGGGCTGTTCCCACATGGCCCGTCCCAGTCTTCCGCTGTCCTTATCACCAGTCCGGTGCTTGGGCACCTTTGCCCCCTTCCCTTAGCCCTGCTGGGGGGTCCCTCACCTCCAGTTCATTCAGCAGCTCATGGGATGTTGGGCTTTGGTACCTTCCCTGCAGTGAAGCTCTACAGAGCATGTTGATGGAGGCCAGAAACTTCATCTTCGACTCCTGATCCTGCCAGTCCAGCGGAAGAGAGACAGAGAAGGGTGAGGGGGCAGAGGCACAGCCAGCAGGAGTGGAGGCTTGAGGGGCTGCAGCAGTGGTGCAGGAGGCCAGGGGGGGAAAAGCTCTGCACTGCCAGCAGCCTTCCAGGAGCCTGCGTGTAGGCAGCACACGTGGCAGCACCCAACTGGGAGCTCCGGGCAGAGCTTTGCTGACAAATTCTGCCATTACCCTTCTGGTGCTTTTGACAAAGTCCTTGATGTAGTCGTGGGCTTCCTTTTCCTCGTTCTGCAACTGGATGCTGGAGTCAGCAGCAGCTACACCTGATGAAGAGCAAGAATGGGGAGAGTTGTAGGCAGGGGTAGGAGGCAGAGGGAAGAGAGGGGTCCTCTCTCCAGCCCTGCACCAGCTGCTGTGAACACAGCACACCCTGTGCCAGGGTGCTGAGGCCCTGTCCCTCTCCCCCAGGATGCTGTCAGTAGCAGGGTGAGAAAGGTGCCAGCCCTGCAGCATCACTGCCTCCTGCCCACGCAGCTGCTTCTCCCTGCCCTGCTCTGTGCCTGAAGGTCGTCCCCTGGGGTCCTGTTGATACCCACTCCTGTAATGGATGGTGACACTCTGAGACTCCTCAGTGGAGGAACTGCCTGGGTCTTCCTCACTGCTGATGGTACTCATCAGCTGTCCCGGCAGGGGCTCCTGCATGAGCTGTTTGGCTCTTCTCTCCTCAGAGTCCTGGATACTGTTGGGCTGGGCACACTACTTGCCCTAAGGGCCCTACTGTTACCCACCACCCAGGCCAGGAGGGAATGTATCCTGGCCCGCATTGTGACCTCCCCCCATTGTGACCTCAGGGCCAAGCAGCATGTGTTGCCCTGCCTGGCTGTGGCCCTGAACCCAAGTAATCAAGAAATCACATTATCTTCCACCTTATCTCTTCTTTTCATTAACAGCTAGAATTTCACTGAATGGTTCAGGTTGGAAAGGAACTTAAGATCATCCAGTTCCTCAGAGGAGGCTGAGGGAAAGCCATTCATTCAGCCTGTAGAGGAGAAAGCTCCAGTGCAGACCTCACAGAAGCCTTCTACTACCAACAGGAGGACATGAAGACAGAGCTCGTTTCTTCACAGCACTGCATGGTGGGATAATGACAGACAAGAGGCATTGGGAGACTTTCAGACTGGAAATAAGGAAAAGCCTTTCTCCTCATAAGGACAGCAAAGAGATGAACAGGTTGCCCAGAGAGACGGCGCTGTCTCATGCCAGGAAGCCGTGGCTGGACAAAGCCCCAGGAAGCTTGGTCTGATGCTGCTTTGAGCACAGGGTTCAAGCACAATCCTCTAGAAGCCAGTTCCCACCCAAGATACCATATGATCCTGTGAGTAGGCCACCTCCTACTAAAAGGTACATAGGCGGCTTTGGAGGCAAAGACTTCACAACGTGTCAAGGAAAATGCTTGTGCACTAAGAATTGGCTTTTCTCAGAGATGCCGGTGTCTCTAAAAACGCAACTGTGGAACCCCTTGAAGGGGAAACGGACTCAGGCCTTCCACACCCTAGAGCAATGCTTCAACTCTGCAACAGCAGCAACGCCACAGATGGGTCCAGTAGCATGCATCACCCCTACACCTTGTGTCTGCACACCACTCGTTTCAACTATTGGTGTCCCTTTTGCCTTTGGGCGTGAAAACAGAACACTCTGCACAACAGACTGACGCCACAAAGACTCTCTGCAGCTGTAAGCTGGAATAAAGGAGAAAACAAAACAGCCGAAGCAACATTCCAAGTCAGATTTTTTGCTTCACTCCCAGCTGGAGCATGCTGTTCTGCCTCTCTTTGACAGGAAGTTCCCTCCTCAGACATAACCACATCCAGCCCAGCTGAGATAATACAGTATCGAGTAGAAAAAATGCCCTTTCAGAAGAGATTAGATTAGATTAGATAAATAGCTGCTCTCGGCGCTACCCACAGGGCCAGCAGCAGCCCCTCCACGGAAGGAAATCCCAGCGCCGCCAGTGACCGCCGTAGCTGCCGCGCCGCCGGGCGCCGCCACGCACAAGATGGCCGCCGGGCCTGCCGCCACGTGCAAGAAAGATAACTCCGCGCCCGCATGTAGAGGTTGGTGGAACATATTGTTTCTGTAAGTTGCCTCTGCTTTGCAGTCTTCCCTGACAGACTAAGTCTGTCCCAAATAAAGAGAAAGATTTACATTTCTGGGGATAAGGTCCAATTTTCTCCCCGGTGAAAAAAAAGGAAAACGTATATTTTGGCAAGAGAGAACGGGGCCACTCCTTTTGGGCAAGACCAAATGTATTTTACTGACCTGGAGATGCCTCTTCTAGATGAGATGTCACCTTCTATTCAGCATCTGACTGTTAATAGCTCCTGATGAACAGGAATGTCCTGATGAATACAGATGCCAGTTAGGAAAACTTGATTAATTTTCCTGCGTGTATTATCAGTTGTTATTTAGTAAATCATAGAATCATAGAATCACAGAATAGTTAGGGTTGGAAAGGACCTTAAGATCATCTAGTTCCAACCCCCCTGCCATGGGCAGGGACGCCTCACACTAAACCATGCCGCCCAAGGCCTTGAACACCATCAGGAATGGAGCATTGACAACTTCCTTGGGCAGCCCATTCCAGTGCCTCACCACACTCACAGTAAAGAACTTCCTCCTTATAGCCAATCTAAACTTCTCCTGTTTAAATTTGAACCCGTTGCCCCTTGTCCTATCACGACAGTCGCAAAGGAAGAGTCCCTCCCCAGCATCCCTATAGCCTCCCTTCAGATACTGGAAGGCTGCTAGGAGGACACCAGAACTGCACACAATACTCCAAGTGAGGTCTCACAAGAGCAGAGTAGAGGGGCAGGATCACCTCCCTCGACCTGCTGGTCACCCTCCTTTTGATGCAGCCCAGGATACGGTTGGCTTTCTGGGCTGCAAGCACACACTGAAGCTGGCTCATGTTCAGTTTCTCATTGACCAAGGCCTTCTCTGCAGGGCTGCTCTGAATCTCTTCCCTGCCCAACCTGTAGCTGTGCCTGGGATTGCTCCGACCCAGGTGTAGGACCTTGCGCTTGTCATGGTTAAACTTCATCAGGTTGGGATCAGCCCGCCTCACAAGCGTGTGAAGATCCCTCTGGATGGCATTCCTTCCCTCCAACGTATCAACCGAACCACACAGCTTGGTGTCATCAGCAAACTTGCCACTGTCCATGTCACTGACAAAGATGCTGAACAAGACCGGTCCCAACACCGATCCCTGAGAGACATCACTCATTACTCATCTCCAACTGGACGTTGAACCATTGACCACAACTCTTTGTGTGCGGCCTTCCAGCCAGTTCTTTATGGACCAAGTGGTCCATTTATCAAATTGATGTCTCTCCAACTTAGACGCAAGGATGTCGTGTGGGACAGTGTCAGACACTTTGCACAAGTCCAGGTAGATGACATCAACTGCTCTACCCCTGTCCATCAGTTCCGTAGCCCCATCATAGAAAGCCACCAGATTGGTCAGGCAGGATTTCCCCTTCGTGAAGCCATGCTGGCTGTCACCAGCCACCTTGTTGTTTTTCATGTGCCTTAGCATGCTTTCCAGAAGTAGCTAACTTAATATGACTGTTGCTGACTAATGACACTGAATGGAAGATGCAAGGGTAGCTTGTTACTGGTGTTGACTGAAGCAAGGCAGCATACCTTGGTTCTAAGGATTAATGCTAGTAGGCTTCCAGGCTTGCTTGGGTTGTGGGAAGAGGAAAGGGAGACTAAAAGCAAGTAACCCGGTAAGGCAAGACAAGCAAAGGAGAAGTGGAAGGGGACAGAAAGCAAACAAGGCAAGTAATGCAAAGGCAAGTAATGCAAAGGCAAGATGCAAGCACCTACCACCACACATAGGGTGAGCCTGCGCCCAAGCAGTTGCCAGGAAAAAGCTGGCTGGCCTCCTGAAACACCTTCCTTCCTTTTCACCACTGAGCATGGTGTATATCCTGCACAGGTTGCTCAGTGGTGCATTTCCACCGTGAGAGGCTCATTTACTTTAGTGCCCAGTATCAGATCAGCCGCCTGTCTCCCAGGGCAGAGGTCCTCCTCCTGCACGCCCTCCAGAGCCAGTACCACTGTGGTCCGAAAAGCAGATTCATGCCTGGTCTGCAGTAAACCAATTCAACACACTCAGGAAAGATACTATTTATTCAGGCTGGGTGCTCAGTAGACTGCTCCACAAGTCAAACACACCAATGCAGCTCTCTTATTTAGGCACAAAAGGTACAGGTAGTACAGTCCCCATGATAGTGATCGGTTGTAATCTACATATAATTGTAATATTTGCTGTGTCATTCCTTCTAATCACTCTACATGGTCTGTGGAAGGGTCTTCACCTGGGCTGGGGTCTTTTCTGAGCTGTGGATGTGATTTTTAGTATTATAATGAAGGCAGTTCACTTCAGGACACCTTGAAAGTTAGTTCTTTTCCCAAGTTAGGTAATCAAATGGTGACTTGGCCAAGCTGTCAAATAACTCAGCCTTTGGTGCCACCAATCCTGGATATTCTCCTTGGATCTTTTGAACACAACAAATATTGGTTGTTCCTTTTTGTTTTAAGAGGGGCGCTTTGTCCCAGGCCCAGGATACAATAGCTATGAACTATGGCTACCGTCATGGGTTCAGCAGCAGCAGTCATTTTTCTCCTTCTTGGTAGCTGGTGCAGCGCTGTGTTTTTAATTTTGGGCCTGGGAACAGCGCTGATAACACCAGTGTTTCGGTTACTGCTCAGTGATGTTTTGGTCTGGCCAAGGACTTTCAGAGTTTCATGCTCTGGCAGGGAGGAGGGAAAGCTGGGAGGAAGCAGAGAAAGGACACCTGACCCAAACTGACCAAAGAGGTTATTCCATACCACAGCACGTCATGCCCAGGATGTAAAAGCAGAGAGCAGAGACCTGGAAGGGTGGGGGTGCACTGCGTGGTCGGGCTTGGTTTTAGGTGGTGAGAATTGTATTCTTTCCTTGTATTTGCCTTGTCATTATTATTATTGGTGGTAGCAGTAGTGATTTGTGTTATACTTTAGTTACTAAACTGTTCTTATCTCAACCTGTGGGAGTTGCATTCTTTTCGATTCTCCTTCCCATCCCTCCAGGAGCGGGGGGGAAGAAAGAGGGGGAAGTGAGTGAGAGAGAGAGTCTGCGTGAGTTAGTCTTAAACCACGACAGCTACCAATTGCAGGTGCACAGTATAACAAACAAGCAATATATCTTAAGTGAATAGAAAAGAGATTTCAATAGAAAATTTAATAACAATTTTCTTTCAAAAATTATGTTGACATAATAAAAAATGCCAACAGAAAACAATCTATTGCTGTTTCCCTGCACTTGGAGGAAGAATCTCATAGGAAGCTCTTTCACTGCAGTGCGCTGGATCAGACCAGCTGGTTAGGGATCCCTCTCCTCCCTGCCCTCCGGAGGCGGCGCCACAGCGCCGGAAGGAAGGAACTGGCAGGAGGCTCTTCACATGCGTCGTACAGCACCTGCTTCATTTCAAGCGCCAGGGAAGAGACCAAGGGGCTGCTGTCACTCTCCATGTTTTGAAGGGCTGGGATGGAAAGGAACAGAGCCACTGTCACAGCCCAGATCTGCTGGGGATCTGAAGAGTCCCTCCAAACAGGGCCACTCCCGCCCCACAGCAATTTCCACATCCAGGAGGGAGGAAGGGGCACCAGGATCAGATGGAAAGTGCTGCCCACCAATGTCCCACAGGCTCCTCAAATCCCTCTACCCTGCCCATGCCATCCCTCACTCACAGAGGGAGCAGAGCCTTCCTAGGCCAGGACAGGGATTATAGCTCCCTACCCAGGGCCTTTCCTCCTACCCACAGACACCCCACTGCCTTCACTCACCCTCATTAATGACCAGGATCTTCTCCTTGCACCCATCCTTCAGCTGCTCCCCAGTGAGCCCTAGGTAAACACAGCCAGTCACAGATCCCACTGACCTGCTCATCCCAGCAGCTCAGTTCACCCCTACTGGCCCGCTGGGCAAGGCTGAGCCCAGGGTAGTTCCTGGAGTGTGAAGTGGCCATAAGGGACCCAGCCCCACATCAATCACATCGGGCAGTTTGGGCTCTGCAGCTCCCCGGTGGATTTGACAGTAGCCAAGGCTGGGGCTAAGCTGCTGAGGTGCAGGGGGGGGGAACCACGGACAGGTTGTGGCTCACCAATGAACCTGACGGCCGCCTCGCGCAAGGGCTCTTGAGGGCTCTGCAGGTACAGCAGGCTCTGGTGCAGGTAATCCTCCAATCTGCTTCTGCTTCTCTTCAGCTAGAGCGACCACACAGGGACAGAATTGGCACAGGCCCTCCCCCTGCACCCAGGACTGGCCTCCCCTGCCAGGACACCTGCAATGCCCAGCCAGCAGCTAGCTCGTGCCAGGGTTTGGAGGGAGCAGAGGGCAGCATGCTCCCGAGCCAGGGTGTTGCAGTGCCACCCTGCCACCAAAGGCCAGTGGGGCACCCCTGGACTCTGGGGGAGAAATGGGACCCTTGTGTGCTGCAGGCAGGCAGCACAGGGCTGCCATGGATGGCAGGGAGAAAGCTGCTAGCCCCATGTGCTGGGGACTGGGGGAGGGAGGCTTTTCCAAGCTAGCTTGCAGGGCTTTGGGGACATCCTTACCATGCACTTGCCAGCCTTCCATATCTGCTCTGTTTCCAGCAGCTTCTGGAACCGCTGCCATCTCAGGAACTTTGCAGCTTCAATGACAGCTTCCTTGGAGGCCTTCAGAGCAGCAGGGACAGGGAGATGGCACCTCTACCCAGGAAAGAGGACCTGGAGGTCCCTGGGCAGATCATGAGGGTAGCAAGGGTTGGGGTCAAAACCTGGCCTTAGGCACCTGCAAGTGCCACTGGAAAGCCCACAGGGACTCTCCAGTGCACAGGTCTTTGTGGCCAGCACTGCTGCTGGGCGATGGTGGATCTGGCAGGGCAGGTGTAGGGTATGCCCCTATCCACCTTCACAGGGGCTGCCAGCTCTGTGGCTGCAGGCAGGAAGGGAGTCTGAGCCCTCACCAGGGTTCCAGCTGAAACACATTCAAAGAGCTCAGAAATGCCCACCTGAGCCACACTTGAGTCACTGTCATGCAGGTGGAAGAACAAGGGCAGGAGGCTTCTCTTCACATCCTTCCTCATCTGCTTTTTGTGAGACCTGAATGGAACCCTCATCACATCTCTGCAGAGGAGAATGGACAGCTTTCGCACGCAGCTGCTTGCCTAGGAGGAGAGAAGTAAGAGGAGAGGACCTCAGCCCTTGCTCCTCCAAGCCACTGGAGAAGAACCACCACTCACAGGCCAGTGAGCACACATGGAGAGGGATGCACCATCCCGGAGCCACACACATGTGCCACCCAAGGGGCTCTCTCACTGCCTTACATTTTCAAAGAGTGGCAGTAGCATTTTGAGCAGCTGCAGAGCGGTAACGCCAGCCGTCTGCCTGTCTAGCACGCCGAGCACGTTGCTGAGGATAGTCAGGGCCGCCTTCAAGACGTCGCAGTCATCATCCTGCAGTTGCTGCGTAACGGCTGGCAGCAGGCCTTGCAGAAGCATAGCTTTTGCCTATGTGAAACACACTTTTTTGGTGACACAGTCGAGGAAGACAGCACCAGCAAAACCACTCCACCGTCAGAGGGGCAGACAGAGATCCCTCCATGCGCAGCACAGCCCAATGCCCGGCCTTACGCGTTCAGTGGCTCAGGGGCAGCTGAACAGGGCAGTGGCGGGAGTGGGCACCGTTCTCACCACTCCTGATTCCTGGCACAGCCCAAGCATGCGCTGCGCATACCATCACCTGCTGCCCAGCCCCAGACAGACGCTGTCACTGAGCCTGGCTGCCCCTGCTCACCTGCTCACGTTTCTCAGACAGCGTGGCGAGGCTTGTGACCGCTACCCTGCGCACCACCGAACTCGTGCTATGCAGGTGCACATGGAGGACATGCAGGATGGGACTACTGTCAGTCTTAAACCTGGCGCAGTCCAGGAGCTGAAACACACCCAGAGCAGAGTGAGAGCTCAGCACAGGAGCAGAGCTCCTGGAGGGCTGAGGGCAAGGCACCAGGGCTGGGCACAGCTCAGACAGGAGGCAGCGGCACCCTTGCCACCTCCCCTCTGCCTCATGCATGCAGCCCAGCTTCCCCCTGCCTGCTCTCGGACAGGAAATGCTTGCTACCAGGCCCACCTCAATGAAGACAACAACGGCACTGATGTCCTCATAAGGTTGTATGACTCCAGCCGCCTCTTCAGATATGGAGGCGCAGCTGACTCGTTCTGTATGCTTCAGCACTCTAGCAGGGGAAGAAGGCATTGGAAGCACTGAGACAGGCAAAGCTCTCTGGGACCATGGTGCCAGCCCCAGCCAGGCCACACAGGTCAAGGCTCCATCTGCACCTTGTGTTGGCTGCTTGCACCCCACCACCTGTGCCAAAGAGGATCATGCAGGGGACCCTTCCTCTCCAGGGGGGAAACACCAGCAGGCTCAAAGATGACTGACAAAGCTCCTACCTACTCAGCACCCTGATGCCAGTGAGGTAGTCACTGGGGCTCATGAGCATGTTCCAGGCACCCTCTCCTTTGATGTCTTCAACCAGGGAGTCACCACCCAGAAGATGGAAGAAAGCTTGCATGGTTCTCATCACGCACCTGCACACAGAACAAAGCATGGTCACAGGTGGAAGCCTGGCCCTGGCTCTGGCCCAGGGCAGACACCAGCAAGCAGGAACAGGGCACCTGCGGCGGTTGACTACACGATCCTCAGCCTCCTTCTTCCAAATCTCAAAGCAGCAGCAGCCCTCCTGTGGGTTCTTCATGGTGAAGGAGATCTGCAAGACCACTGCCATAAAGAGCTCCTCTAAAAGTTTCCTTACGTTGCTTTGGCTGGAGGGCATGAGGAAGATCATGCGCATGACAATGGCTACCTGCAGAAAACACCCAAGGACATTCTCGCTGCAGAGATATCCCTGCAGCATGCCTGGGGCTGGGGGGTTCAGCAGCTGCGCTGAGCCAGGACAGAGTCCAGCCAGCTGAACGGCCTGGAGCACACCTGTGGCGGCATTCAGGGCTTGGTGCCCATTTGTAGCATGAGCACGTAAACTTTGATGGTCCTGAGGGAAGAGCTCAGCCAGTCCCATGAGCCATGCTGGCTATGCTGCACTCATCTTCACCAGCCCCACAGCCTGCTCTGCCCCCCAGGCTTCCTGGCTGCCCAAATGGCTGGAGGTGGGGAAGGAGAAGGACCCCCAAGGGTAGCAGGGGCAGGCTGCCTGCCAATCTGCCGCAGGGCCGAGCTGCATGTGGTGCCCTGTCTGGCTGTAGCCCTGAAGCCCCCAGCAACCTTTTGGAGGTCCAGGTTTGGGAGCAGATGAAGAGGGGAGGAGGAGCTGGAGAGGGGTGCGCAGCCCTGGGCAGGGCAGACCAGGCCTCATCTGGACACTCACAGTCAGCAGTAAGTGGCAGTTGCATTTATCGCCGAAGTTGTTGAGTAACATGCTTGTGTGCTGGATCAGCAGCAGCGACTTCAGTATTCTGCTCAAAATGCTGGCCTCGCATACCAGCGTGTTCCACATGGCCTCGGTAGTGGTGTGATGCCGGAGCTCAGAGTCAGCGGGGCTATCTTGGCCATAACAACTTTTGTCTGGGCAGTTCTCAGAGGTCCTAGGATTCCCCTGAAGCTGAAGCGCCACATCTATGTCACCAGTGATGGAAATACACAGCAGGCTAGTGGTCACATCCTTACAGTGCAGCTGGGCTATTTGGAGAAGGGTCTGCATCAGGATGTCCCTCAGTGACCCTCTGGTGACAAGCATCAGCTGCGTATAGATGACCTGCACAAGGTCGTCCACCTGGAGGAGGCAAGAGTGTGGTGCTGGGTGGAGTGCAGCCACAGTCCTTGCTGCCAGCAAGAACTGTTCCCCTCCTGTTACTCCTTGCCAGCCTCAAAGGCCACCGGACATGTCCCCAGAGAGCACGCTCACAGGGCAGTCCAGCTGCACGCTGCTTACCATGGTCAGCTCCAACTGCGAGCCTGTCAAGGCTACCTTCAGCATGTTGGCAATCACCTGGGTGTTAGAGACCCTTTCTTGTGCCATGTTGGTCAACACTGTGAGGACTAAGCTGTACCTCTCCTGCGGGAGTAAAAAGCTCCCAATTGCCTAAGGGAGAAAGAGAGGGAAGAGTTGTCACCCTGAGGGCCCTGGTGGCAGGGCAGAGCAGAGCTAAGCAGCCAGGGTGGCTCTGGGCTGACACAGCCGGGGCACTACTGCCTCCTCCCCAGGACAAGTGCCAGCAGTGGGGGGCTGCTCTGGAGTGATTGCAGCCACGGGAGCACAAGTGAGAGGCTGAACTTGAAATCAGACTCCACCGTTCATTGCCTCAAAGACTGGTGTGAGGAACTGAGGTCCACTGTCTCAGAGATTGCTGTCCATTATCTCAAAGACTGCTGACAAACCTGTGCAGAGAGCTGGCTGCAAGACCAGCAACACCGGATGCATGTGATCAACCAGGCAGGAATGTGCAGTAGTACGTGACATTAAGAACAGAGGTACTTCACCCCAACGCATAATAAAAGGGGACACAAGTAGTCACTGGGTGGCCACCCAACGCAGAGCATGACTATGCGTCCTCGGGATGCCACTGGATCCATGGTGGTGACTATCTCTCTGCACTCTGAATGCTTGCTTAATTTCTATCCTCTTTTCCAAACTGTCCTCACTATATATTTTATAATAATCTTTTTAAAATAATTATGTTTTTATAATAAACAAACTGACCCACTGTGGCACTTGACCTTGTTTGCATCTTAATTTTACTCTGGGAATCACTAAAAAAGTATTTCTGACACTAGGTTTTAGCCAGTCGGACCTTCAGAGCGTGTAGAGGGAGATGCCCTGTGGGCTGAAGGAGAGGGGTGGGCTGAGCCACAGGCAAGAGGTACAGTGTGCTGGCTCTGCCAGGAACCAGAACTTGCCAGTGGCCAGGACGGCCAGAGCTGCTCTGCTGACACTGGGTTAAAGCCTCTGGCTACTCCCTTGTGGAGAGGGGGTGGGAACCTGCAACATGGGAGGCTGTGCCACCCACCACAATAGCTGAGGCACGGGTTCACGGGAGCGTCCTGCTAGCCCTACAGCCAAGACCCCAGCAAGGGAGGAGAAGGTCATTACCATTTCATCATCGAACTCCATAGGCCACGAGGTGTTAATGACATCCCACTCCAGAGGGATCTCTGGATCCGCACATTTTGCAGGGTAGCCTGGGCAGGAGGGGAAACACAAAGTGAACAGTGGCAGGAACAACAGAGAGCTGGAGGCAGCAGGTGAGGGTGTCAAGGAGAGCTGTGTTTGGTTCCCCGTTCCCGGGGAGCTGGAGACGTGCCAGGGCGGTAGTGGGCAGGGGAGGAGAGGAAACCCCCTTTTAGGCTGTGGAAGAGCAGGACAGTTCAGTCTGGCTTTCTGCTCAGGAGGAGGACAGAAGACCAGGCATGCTGCAACCATCAGCTCTCCAGCTCAGGGGTTCTCGGGACAGGCCCCAAGCTGCTGCTCCACAGCAGGCTGTGTGTGCCCTACGGTTTGCATAGCTGCTGCATAGCTGCCTCAGCCTCGGAGGCATTTGCTCTCCTTCCTCCAGCAGAGGAGGGTGCTAGGGCGGTGCAGCACCTTGCCTGGGCCCTTGCAGCTGGAAAGCTCCAGCCTGCCCCAGTGTCTCTTACTCTGTTGCACCAGGAGGAACCTCTTGAAGTTACACAGTGCCTGGAAAGCCCTGCAGCTGATCTCCTGGTCCTCCTCAGCATAGGACAGGGCAAGGTATCCCATTGCCTGCCCTAGGAATTCCAGAGGCTTGCTTCTGGAGAAGTGCTGTATTCCAGCTCTTTCATCCAAATGCTGTGGGAGAGAGGAAGTGGCAGTAGCAGGTCCAAGTGGTGGCAGATGGGATGAAGGCCCTAAGCTCTGAGAGCAGCCCCTGGGCCGAGTGCCGCATGGGCAACAGCTCTGGACAGCTCTGCCCTGTGCTGCTCCGCATGGAGACCCATCCCATGGCAGTCAAGCCAGGGCAAGGACTGTGTTGTCCCCCTATGAACGGAACTCTGGAAGAGTTCTGCCTTCTCGCCCTGGGAGCCCCTGGGACTGGGGTAGGCGTCTGAAGGAAGACTGAGACCCTGGATCTGCTGCTCCTCTAGACCCATTATCAGCTGACAGAGCCCTCCTTTACCACCTGCGGGACTCCCCATCTCCAGGGGAGGGAGGGCTGTCAGAGCTGCATCTGCAAAATGCTCTCATGCCCAGGGACAGCACTGGCTCCTGAGAGAAAAGGCACAGGACAGAGCGGAGCTCCCAGAGAGAGGACCAAAGATGCTGGTGCAAGGTTGAGCCTTGCTGAATCCCCTACTGCCCTGCACCCAGGCTTCCCCTGCAGAGGGCCCAGAGTGATTGGCTACTCTGTGGCACCAGGAAGGGGCCAGTGGGAGACAGAAGTCACCTTCATCACAGGCTCCTTACCTCCAGCATTGAAGTGGGAGATAAAAACCAGGTGAGGCGTACAATCCACTCTACAGCCTTCCGGCGCTTAGCCATGTCCTCGGATGCCGTGATGGGCAGCAGAGCCTGAGAAGAGAAAAGCTGCAGGTCTGCTGCAGGAAACAACAGTGACTCCCAGAGCAGCGGCTCTGCCAAGCATCTGGTACTGTTTATGCAATGTGCTGCAAAGGCTTCCCATGGTCCAGAGTAAGACCTGGAATGGGGTCCATCCACGTTGTGATCTGGGGACCACTGCCAGCTGTTGGTGACCTGCTGCAGACAGTGAAGTTGCCAGATCCCATCCCCAAGGCACTTCTGCCCCCTTCCACACGCAGCTCCAAAAAGGCTCCCTCTCCAAGAGGACCAGAATCTCTGGCAGGGGCTGCACAAGGGAGGCCGGACCCATGAGGAGACCAGAAGAGAAGACCTTCATGGCTGGGCTCCTACTGCACTATGCACCTTGCCCCATGGCCATATCCTAGGGCATCCCCACCCTGCTGGCAAACAGGGAGGAGAACATGAACGGGGCAGACAGTGAGGGCAGTGGCTCAGCAATGCCAGAAACTATTTCCACCCCTTGGCCTGGGGGCTGGGGTGTGCGTGCTTTAGAAGGTCTCATCGCTTTAGGGTTAAGGCAAGGAAGACACACCATGGGCTCTGCTCTTGGTAAATGCCTGACCTGCAATATTTTCCTTGTTATGAAGATGCAGGATCTCGGTGAAGCACCACAGATCAGCACCTCCAGCACACTGTCCAGAGTTTTCAGGATCTATGAGAGACATAGACAGACACAGATACACATAGACACAGCAGGTTACATGCTTGCCCTGGCCCTTCTTCCTTGCAGAAAGCTTGCTTGCCTGCCTTCCACCTGAGGTGGGCCTCTGGTGCCCAGGGGAGGCCCCAGGGTCTCCCTGGCCTTCCTTCTCCTGCTGGCTTCCAGCAGTCAAAGTCAATGAGGAGACCATGCAGAGGAACCGGCTGTCAGGCTCTCCGTAGCTCAGCCCGCATTTACCTGATCATAGAATGGAGTCTGCTGGCTGATCGTCTCACTTGCAACAAAACTGAAGGTGCCACCTATGTGTTCGTAGAGGCGGTTGTCCAGCAGGTTTTCCCTGTATTCGCTGTAAGGAGAGAAGGTTGGATGGAAGGGCTTCTACACTGGGGAAGGTGGCCACAAACACTATGACTAGCAGTCCCCAGGGCTGAATTGGCACAAGGTGGGCAAGGCATCTCCTCCCTCCCCCATTCACTGAGCCAGGGACAGAGGGCAGCCCCGGGCAGTGGACCCTGAAGCCCTTTCCATCTCGGGCCTCTTCCTTCAGAGGAAAAGCCAAGAGGTGTCAGGGAGCCCTGGAGCACCTGCCACCATCCTGCCTGACCCACTGATGGGCTGAGAGGTGGGAGAGCAGAGGCTCAAAGACCACGCCACCAGGATAGGAAATGCCTGGCGCTACCAGACCCATGGGAGGCTCTGGCCTGGCCAGGCTCTGCGACACATACCTCAGTGCAGCGATGGCAAGCAAGGCTTGCTGCCACATCATGGTGTCCATGCTGTCAAAGGCCTCGTTTTGCATTAGTGCCTGGAGAGGGAAAGCATGGCTGGGATGGGGCACAGCAGCTGCCAGTGCCTGGCACCAGTCTGCCAATCTGCAGAGTGGGCATAGTCCCCAGGTCAGCACCAGCACCCACAGCAGCACCTTGCTCCACAGTGGCCCCAGTGGCAGGAAGGGCTGTTCCCACATGGCCCGTCCCAGTCTTCCGCTGTCCTTATCACCAGTCCGGTGCTTGGGCACCTTTGCCCCCTTCCCTTAGCCCTGCTGGGGGGTCCCTCACCTCCAGTTCATTCAGCAGCTCATGGGATGTTGGGCTTTGGTACCTTCCCTGCAGTGAAGCTCTACAGAGCATGTTGATGGAGGCCAGAAACTTCATCTTCGACTCCTGATCCTGCCAGTCCAGCGGAAGAGAGACAGAGAAGGGTGAGGGGGCAGAGGCACAGCCAGCAGGAGTGGAGGCTTGAGGGGCTGCAGCAGTGGTGCAGGAGGCCAGGGGGGGAAAAGCTCTGCACTGCCAGCAGCCTTCCAGGAGCCTGCGTGTAGGCAGCACACGTGGCAGCACCCAACTGGGAGCTCCGGGCAGAGCTTTGCTGACAAATTCTGCCATTACCCTTCTGGTGCTTTTGACAAAGTCCTTGATGTAGTCGTGGGCTTCCTTTTCCTCGTTCTGCAACTGGATGCTGGAGTCAGCAGCAGCTACACCTGATGAAGAGCAAGAATGGGGAGAGTTGTAGGCAGGGGTAGGAGGCAGAGGGAAGAGAGGGGTCCTCTCTCCAGCCCTGCACCAGCTGCTGTGAACACAGCACACCCTGTGCCAGGGTGCTGAGGCCCTGTCCCTCTCCCCCAGGATGCTGTCAGTAGCAGGGTGAGAAAGGTGCCAGCCCTGCAGCATCACTGCCTCCTGCCCACGCAGCTGCTTCTCCCTGCCCTGCTCTGTGCCTGAAGGTCGTCCCCTGGGGTCCTGTTGATACCCACTCCTGTAATGGATGGTGACACTCTGAGACTCCTCAGTGGAGGAACTGCCTGGGTCTTCCTCACTGCTGATGGTACTCATCAGCTGTCCCGGCAGGGGCTCCTGCATGAGCTGTTTGGCTCTTCTCTCCTCAGAGTCCTGGATACTGTTGGGCTGGGCACACTACTTGCCCTAAGGGCCCTACTGTTACCCACCACCCAGGCCAGGAGGGAATGTATCCTGGCCCGCATTGTGACCTCCCCCCATTGTGACCTCAGGGCCAAGCAGCATGTGTTGCCCTGCCTGGCTGTGGCCCTGAACCCAAGTAATCAAGAAATCACATTATCTTCCACCATATCTCTTCTTTTCATTAACAGCTAGAATTTCACTGAATGGTTCAGGTTGGAAAGGAACTTAAGATCATCCAGTTCCTCAGAGGAGGCTGAGGGAAAGCCATTCATTCAGCCTGTAGAGGAGAAAGCTCCAGTGCAGACCTCACAGAAGCCTTCTACTACCAACAGGAGGACATGAAGACAGAGCTCGTTTCTTCACAGCACTGCATGGTGGGATAATGACAGACAAGAGGCATTGGGAGACTTTCAGACTGGAAATAAGGAAAAGCCTTTCTCCTCATAAGGACAGCAAAGAGATGAACAGGTTGCCCAGAGAGACGGCGCTGTCTCATGCCAGGAAGCCGTGGCTGGACAAAGCCCCAGGAAGCTTGGTCTGATGCTGCTTTGAGCACAGGGTTCAAGCACAATCCTCTAGAAGCCAGTTCCCACCCAAGATACCATATGATCCTGTGAGTAGGCCACCTCCTACTAAAAGGTACATAGGCGGCTTTGGAGGCAAAGACTTCACAACGTGTCAAGGAAAATGCTTGTGCACTAAGAATTGGCTTTTCTCAGAGATGCCGGTGTCTCTAAAAACGCAACTGTGGAACCCCTTGAAGGGGAAACGGACTCAGGCCTTCCACACCCTAGAGCAATGCTTCAACTCTGCAACAGCAGCAACGCCACAGATGGGTCCAGTAGCATGCATCACCCCTACACCTTGTGTCTGCACACCACTCGTTTCAACTATTGGTGTCCCTTTTGCCTTTGGGCGTGAAAACAGAACACTCTGCACAACAGACTGACGCCACAAAGACTCTCTGCAGCTGTAAGCTGGAATAAAGGAGAAAACAAAACAGCCGAAGCAACATTCCAAGTCAGATTTTTTGCTTCACTCCCAGCTGGAGCATGCTGTTCTGCCTCTCTTTGACAGGAAGTTCCCTCCTCAGACATAACCACATCCAGCCCAGCTGAGATAATACAGTATCGAGTAGAAAAAATGCCCTTTCAGAAGAGATTAGATTAGATTAGATAAATAGCTGCTCTCGGCGCTACCCACAGGGCCAGCAGCAGCCCCTCCACGGAAGGAAATCCCAGCGCCGCCAGTGACCGCCGTAGCTGCCGCGCCGCCGGGCGCCGCCACACACAAGATGGCCGCCGGGCCTGCCGCCACGTGCAAGAAAGATAACTCTGCGCCCGCATGTAGAGGCTGGTGGAACATATTGTTTCTGTAAGTTGCCTCTGCTTTGCAGTCTTCCCTGACAGACTAAGTCTGTCCCAAATAAAGAGAAAGATTTACATTTCTGGGGATAAGGTCCAATTTTCTCCCCGGTGAAAAAAAAGGAAAACGTATATTTTGGCAAGAGAGAACGGGGCCACTCCTTTTGGGCAAGACCAAATGTATTTTACTGACCTGGAGATGCCTCTTCTAGATGAGATGTCACCTTCTATTCAGCATCTGACTGTTAATAGCTCCTGATGAACAGGAATGTCCTGATGAATACAGATGCCAGTTAGGAAAACTTGATTAATTTTCCTGCGTGTATTATCAGTTGTTATTTAGTAAATCATAGAATCATAGAATCACAGAATAGTTAGGGTTGGAAAGGACCTTAAGATCATCTAGTTCCAACCCCCCTGCCATGGGCAGGGATGCCTCACACTAAACCATGCCGCCCAAGGCCTTGAACACCATCAGGAATGGAGCATTGACAACTTCCTTGGGCAGCCCATTCCAGTGCCTCACCACACTCACAGTAAAGAACTTCCTCCTTATAGCCAATCTAAACTTCTCCTGTTTAAATTTGA
Organism: Ara ararauna; assembly: GCA_028858755.1. Classification (NCBI taxonomy): domain Eukaryota; kingdom Metazoa; phylum Chordata; class Aves; order Psittaciformes; family Psittacidae; genus Ara; species Ara ararauna. Next base: position 69,786,903 of record CM054410.1, on the reverse strand, counting down.
ACCCGTTGCCCCTTGTCCTATCACGACAGTCGCAAAGGAAGAGTCCCTCCCCAGCATCCCTATAGCCTCCCTTCAGATACTGGAAGGCTGCTAGGAGGACACCAGAACTGCACACAATACTCCAAGTGAGGTCTCACAAGAGCAGAGTAGAGGGGCAGGATCACCTCCCTCGACCTGCTGGTCACCCTCCTTTTGATGCAGCCCAGGATACGGTTGGCTTTCTGGGCTGCAAGCACACACTGAAGCTGGCTCATGTTCAGTTTCTCATTGACCAAGGCCTTCTCTGCAGGGCTGCTCTGAATCTCTTCCCTGCCCAACCTGTAGCTGTGCCTGGGATTGCTCCGACCCAGGTGTAGGACCTTGCGCTTGTCATGGTTAAACTTCATCAGGTTGGGATCAGCCCACCTCACAAGCGTGTGAAGATCCCTCTGGATGGCATTCCTTCCCTCCAACGTATCAACCGAACCACACAGCTTGGTGTCATCAGCAAACTTGCCACTGTCCATGTCACTGACAAAGATGCTGAACAAGACCGGTCCCAACACCGATCCCTGAGAGACATCACTCATTACTCATCTCCAACTGGACGTTGAACCATTGACCACAACTCTTTGTGTGCGGCCTTCCAGCCAGTTCTTTATGGACCAAGTGGTCCATTTATCAAATTGATGTCTCTCCAACTTAGACGCAAGGATGTCGTGTGGGACAGTGTCAGACACTTTGCACAAGTCCAGGTAGATGACATCAACTGCTCTACCCCTGTCCATCAGTTCCGTAGCCCCATCATAGAAAGCCACCAGATTGGTCAGGCAGGATTTCCCCTTCGTGAAGCCATGCTGGCTGTCACCAGCCACCTTGTTGTTTTTCATGTGCCTTAGCATGCTTTCCAGAAGTAGCTAACTTAATATGACTGTTGCTGACTAATGACACTGAATGGAAGATGCAAGGGTAGCTTGTTACTGGTGTTGACTGAAGCAAGGCAGCATACCTTGGTTCTAAGGATTAATGCTAGTAGGCTTCCAGGCTTGCCTGGGTTGTGGGAAGAGGAAAGGGAGACTAAAAGCAAGTAACCTGGTAAGGCAAGACAAGCAAAGGAGAAGTGGAAGGGGACAGAAAGCAAACAAGGCAAGTAATGCAAAGGCAAGTAATGCAAAGGCAAGATGCAAGCACCTACCACCACACATAGGGTGAGCCTGCGCCCAAGCAGTTGCCAGGAAAAAGCTGGCTGGCCTCCTGAAACACCTTCCTTCCTTTTCACCACTGAGCATGGTGTATATCCTGCACAGGTTGCTCAGTGGTGCATTTCCACCGTGAGAGGCTCATTTACTTTAGTGCCCAGTATCAGATCAGCCGCCTGTCTCCCAGGGCAGAGGTCCTCCTCCTGCACGCCCTCCAGAGCCAGTACCACTGTGGTCCGAAAAGCAGATTCATGCCTGGTCTGCAGTAAACCAATTCAACACACTCAGGAAAGATACTATTTATTCAGGCTGGGTGCTCAGTAGACTGCTCCACAAGTCAAACACACCAATGCAGCTCTCTTATTTAGGCACAAAAGGTACAGGTAGTACAGTCCCCATGATAGTGATCGGTTGTAATCTACATATAATTGTAATATTTGCTGTGTCATTCCTTCTAATCACTCTACATGGTCTGTGTGTGGAAGGGTCTTCACCTGGGCTGGGGTCTTTTCTGAGCTGTGGATGTGATTTTTAGTATTATAATGAAGGCAGTTCACTTCAGGACACCTTGAAAGTTAGTTCTTTTCCCAAGTTAGGTAATCAAATGGTGACTTGGCCAAGCTGTCAAATAACTCAGCCTTTGGTGCCACCAATCCTGGATATTCTCCTTGGATCTTTTGAACACAACAAATATTGGTTGTTCCTTTTTGTTTTAAGAGGGGCGCTTTGTCCCAGGCCCAGGATACAATAGCTATGAACTATGGCTACCGTCATGGGTTCAGCAGCAGCAGTCATTTTTCTCCTTCTTGGTAGCTGGTGCAGCGCTGTGTTTTTAATTTTGGGCCTGGGAACAGCGCTGATAACACCAGTGTTTCGGTTACTGCTTAGTGATGTTTTGGTCTGGCCAAGGACTTTCAGAGTTTCATGCTCTGGCAGGGAGGAGGGAAAGCTGGGAGGAAGCAGAGAAAGGACACCTGACCCAAACTGACCAAAGAGGTTATTCCATACCACAGCACGTCATGCCCAGGATGTAAAAGCAGAGAGCAGAGACCTGGAAGGGTGGGGGTGCACTGCGTGGTCGGGCTTGGTTTTAGGTGGTGAGAATTGTATTCTTTCCTTGTATTTGCCTTGTCATTATTATTATTGGTGGTAGCAGTAGTGATTTGTGTTATACTTTAGTTACTAAACTGTTCTTATCTCAACCTGTGGGAGTTGCATTCTTTTCGATTCTCCTTCCCATCCCTCCAGGAGCGGGGGGGAAGAAAGAGGGGGAAGTGAGTGAGAGAGAGAGTCTGCGTGAGTTAGTCTTAAACCGCGACAGCTACCAATTGCAGGTGCACAGTATAACAAACAAGCAATATATCTTAAGTGAATAGAAAAGAGATTTCAATAGAAAATTTAATAACAATTTTCTTTCAAAAATTATGTTGACATAATAAAAAATGCCAACAGAAAACAATCTATTGCTGTTTCCCTGCACTTGGAGGAAGAATCTCATAGGAAGCTCTTTCACTGCAGTGCGCTGGATCAGACCAGCTGGTTAGGGATCCCTCTCCTCCCTGCCCTCCGGAGGCGGCGCCACAGCGCCGGAAGGAAGGAACTGGCAGGAGGCTCTTCACATGCGTCGTACAGCACCTGCTTCATTTCAAGCGCCAGGGAAGAGACCAAGGGGCTGCTGTCACTCTCCATGTTTTGAAGGGCTGGGATGGAAAGGAACAGAGCCACTGTCACAGCCCAGATCTGCTGGGGATCTGAAGAGTCCCTCCAAACAGGGCCACTCCCGCCCCACAGCAATTTCCACATCCAGGAGGGAGGAAGGGGCACCAGGATCAGATGGAAAGTGCTGCCCACCAATGTCCCACAGGCTCCTCAAATCCCTCTACCCTGCCCATGCCATCCCTCACTCACAGAGGGAGCAGAGCCTTCCTAGGCCAGGACAGGGATTATAGCTCCCTACCCAGGGCCTTTCCTCCTACCCACAGACACCCCACTGCCTTCACTCACCCTCATTAATGACCAGGATCTTCTCCTTGCACCCATCCTTCAGCTGCTCCCCAGTGAGCCCTAGGTAAACACAGCCAGTCACAGATCCCACTGACCTGCTCATCCCAGCAGCTCAGTTCACCCCTACTGGCCCGCTGGGCAAGGCTGAGCCCAGGGTAGTTCCTGGAGTGTGAAGTGGCCATAAGGGACCCAGCCCCACATCAATCACATCGGGCAGTTTGGGCTCTGCAGCTCCCCGGTGGATTTGACAGTAGCCAAGGCTGGGGCTAAGCTGCTGAGGTGCGGGGGGGGGGACCCACGGACAGGTTGTGGCTCACCAATGAACCTGACGGCCGCCTCGCGCAAGGGCTCTTGAGGGCTCTGCAGGTACAGCAGGCTCTGGTGCAGGTAATCCTCCAATCTGCTTCTGCTTCTCTTCAGCTAGAGCGACCACACAGGGACAGAATTGGCACAGGCCCTCCCCCTGCACCCAGGACTGGCCTCCCCTGCCAGGACACCTGCAATGCCCAGCCAGCAGCTAGCTCGTGCCAGGGTTTGGAGGGAGCAGAGGGCAGCATGCTCCCGAGCCAGGGTGTTGCAGTGCCACCCTGCCACCAAAGGCCAGTGGGGCACCCCTGGACTCTGGGGGAGAAATGGGACCCTTGTGTGCTGCAGGCAGGCAGCACAGGGCTGCCATGGATGGCAGGGAGAAAGCTGCTAGCCCCATGTGCTGGGGACTGGGGGAGGGAGGCTTTTCCAAGCTAGCTTACAGGGCTTTGGGGACATCCTTACCATGCACTTGCCAGCCTTCCATATCTGCTCTGTTTCCAGCAGCTTCTGGAACCGCTGCCATCTCAGGAACTTTGCAGCTTCAATGACAGCTTCCTTGGAGGCCTTCAGAGCAGCAGGGACAGGGAGATGGCACCTCTACCCAGGAAAGAGGACCTGGAGGTCCCTGGGCAGATCATGAGGGTAGCAAGGGTTGGGGTCAAAACCTGGCCTTAGGCACCTGCAAGTGCCACTGGAAAGCCCACAGGGACTCTCCAGTGCACAGGTCTTTGTGGCCAGCACTGCTGCTGGGCGATGGTGGATCTGGCAGGGCAGGTGTAGGGTATGCCCCTATCCACCTTCACAGGGGCTGCCAGCTCTGTGGCTGCAGGCAGGAAGGGAGTCTGAGCCCTCACCAGGGTTCCAGCTGAAACACATTCAAAGAGCCCAGAAATGCCCACCTGAGCCACACTTGAGTCACTGTCATGCAGGTGGAAGAACAAGGGCAGGAGGCTTCTCTTCACATCCTTCCTCATCTGCTTTTTGTGAGACCTGAATGGAACCCTCATCACATCTCTGCAGAGGAGAATGGACAGCTTTCGCACGCAGCTGCTTGCCTAGGAGGAGAGAAGTAAGAGGAGAGGACCTCAGCCCTTGCTCCTCCAAGCCACTGGAGAAGAACCACCACTCACAGGCCAGTGAGCACACATGGAGAGGGATGCACCATCCCGGAGCCACACACATGTGCCACCCAAGGGGCTCTCTCACTGCCTTACATTTTCAAAGAGTGGCAGTAGCATTTTGAGCAGCTGCAGAGCGGTAACGCCAGCCGTCTGCCTGTCTAGCACGCCGAGCACGTTGCTGAGGATAGTCAGGGCCGCCTTCAAGACGTCGCAGTCATCATCCTGCAGTTGCTGCGTAACGGCTGGCAGCAGGCCTTGCAGAAGCATAGCTTTTGCCTATGTGAAACACACTTTTTTGGTGACACAGTCGAGGAAGACAGCACCAGCAAAACCACTCCACCGTCAGAGGGGCAGACAGAGATCCCTCCATGCGCAGCACAGCCCCATGCCCGGCCTTACGCGTTCAGTGGCTCAGGGGCAGCTGAACAGGGCAGTGGCGGGAGTGGGCACCGTTCTCACCACTCCTGATTCCTGGCACAGCCCAAGCATGCGCTGCGCATACCATCACCTGCTGCCCAGGCCCAGACAGACGCTGTCACTGAGCCTGGCTGCCCCTGCTCACCTGCTCACGTTTCTCAGACAGCGTGGCGAGGCTTGTGACCGCTACCCTGCGCACCACCGAACTCGTGCTATGCAGGTGCACATGGAGGACATGCAGGATGGGACTACTGTCAGTCTTAAACCTGGCGCAGTCCAGGAGCTGAAACACACCCAGAGCAGAGTGAGAGCTCAGCACAGGAGCAGAGCTCCTGGAGGGCTGAGGGCAAGGCACCAGGGCTGGGCACAGCTCAGACAGGAGGCAGCGGCACCCTTGCCACCTCCCCTCTGCCTCATGCATGCAGCCCAGCTTCCCCCTGCCTGCTCTCGGACAGGAAATGCTTGCTACCAGGCCCACCTCAATGAAGACAACAACGGCACTGATGTCCTCATAAGGTTGTATGACTCCAGCCGCCTCTTCAGATATGGAGGCGCAGCTGACTCGTTCTGTATGCTTCAGCACTCTAGCAGGGGAAGAAGGCATTGGAAGCACTGAGACAGGCAAAGCTCTCTGGGACCATGGTGCCAGCCCCAGCCAGGCCACACAGGTCAAGGCTCCATCTGCACCTTGTGTTGGCTGCTTGCGCCCCACCACCTGTGCCAAAGAGGATCATGCAGGGGACCCTTCCTCTCCAGGGGGGAAACACCAGCAGGCTCAAAGATGACTGACAAAGCTCCTACCTACTCAGCACCCTGATGCCAGTGAGGTAGTCACTGGGGCTCATGAGCATGTTCCAGGCACCCTCTCCTTTGATGTCTTCAACCAGGGAGTCACCACCCAGAAGATGGAAGAAAGCTTGCATGGTTCTCATCACGCACCTGCACACAGAACAAAGCATGGTCACAGGTGGAAGCCTGGCCCTGGCTCTGGCCCAGGGCAGACACCAGCAAGCAGGAACAGGGCACCTGCGGCGGTTGACTACACGATCCTCAGCCTCCTTCTTCCAAATCTCAAAGCAGCAGCAGCCCTCCTGTGGGTTCTTCATGGTGAAGGAGATCTGCAAGACCACTGCCATAAAGAGCTCCTCTAAAAGTTTCCTTACGTTGCTTTGGCTGGAGGGCATGAGGAAGATCATGCGCATGACAATGGCTACCTGCAGAAAACACCCAAGGACATTCTCGCTGCAGAGATATCCCTGCAGCATGCCTGGGGCTGGGGGGTTCAGCAGCTGCGCTGAGCCAGGACAGAGTCCAGCCAGCTGAACGGCCTGGAGCACACCTGTGGCGGCATTCAGGGCTTGGTGCCCATTTGTAGCATGAGCACGTAAACTTTGATGGTCCTGAGGGAAGAGCTCAGCCAGTCCCATGAGCCATGCTGGCTATGCTGCACTCACCTTCACCAGCCCCACAGCCTGCTCTGCCCCCCAGGCTTCCTGGCTGCCCAAATGGCTGGAGGTGGGGAAGGAGAAGGACCCCCAAGGGCAGCAGGGGCAGGCTGCCTGCCAATCTGCCGCAGGGCCGAGCTGCATGTGGTGCCCTGTCTGGCTGTAGCCCTGAAGCCCCCAGCAATCTTTTGGAGGTCCAGGTTTGGGAGCAGATGAAGAGGGGAGGAGGAGCTGGAGAGGGGTGCGCAGCCCTGGGCAGGGCAGACCAGGCCTCATCTGGACACTCACAGTCAGCAGTAAGTGGCAGTTGCATTTATCGCCGAAGTTGTTGAGTAACATGCTTGTGTGCTGGATCAGCAGCAGCGACTTCAGTATTCTGCTCAAAATGCTGGCCTCGCATACCAGCGTGTTCCACATGGCCTCGGTAGTGGTGTGATGCCGGAGCTCAGAGTCAGCGGGGCTATCTTGGCCACAACAACTTTTGTCTGGGCAGTTCTCAGAGGTCCTAGGATTCCCCTGAAGCTGAAGCGCCACGTCTATGTCACCAGTGATGGAAATACACAGCAGGCTAGTGGTCACATCCTTACAGTGCAGCTGGGCTATTTGGAGAAGGGTCTGCATCAGGATGTCCCTCAGTGACCCTCTGGTGACAAGCATCAGCTGCGTATAGATGACCTGCACAAGGTCGTCCACCTGGAGGAGGCAAGAGTGTGGTGCTGGGTGGAGTGCAGCCACAGTCCTTGCTGCCAGCAAGAACTGTTCCCCTCCTGTTACTCCTTGCCAGCCTCAAAGGCCACCGGACATGTCCCCAGAGAGCACGCTCACAGGGCAGTCCAGCTGCACGCTGCTTACCATGGTCAGCTCCAACTGCGAGCCTGTCAAGGCTACCTTCAGCATGTTGGCAATCACCTGGGTGTTAGAGACCCTTTCTTGTGCCATGTTGGTCAACACTGTGAGGACTAAGCTGTACCTCTCCTGCGGGAGTAAAAAGCTCCCAATTGCCTAAGGGAGAAAGAGAGGGAAGAGTTGTCACCCTGAGGGCCCTGGTGGCAGGGCAGAGCAGAGCTAAGCAGCCAGGGTGGCTCTGGGCTGACACAGCCGGGGCACTACTGCCTCCTCCCCAGGACAAGTGCCAGCAGTGGGGGGCTGCTCTGGAGTGATTGCAGCCACGGGAGCACAAGTGAGAGGCTGAACTTGAAATCAGACTCCACCGTTCATTGCCTCAAAGACTGGTGTGAGGAACTGAGGTCCACTGTCTCAGAGATTGCTGTCCATTATCTCAAAGACTGCTGACAAACCTGTGCAGAGAGCTGGCTGCAAGACCAGCAACACCGGATGCATGTGATCAACCAGGCAGGAATGTGCAGTAGTACGTGACATTAAGAACAGAGGTACTTCACCCCAACGCATAATAAAAGGGGACACAAGTAGTCACTGGGTGGCCACCCAACGCAGAGCATGACTATGCGTCCTCGGGATGCCACTGGATCCATGGTGGTGACTATCTCTCTGCACTCTGAATGCTTGCTTAATTTCTATCCTCTTTTCCAAACTGTCCTCACTATATATTTTATAATAATCTTTTTAAAATAATTATGTTTTTATAATAAACAAACTGACCCACTGTGGCACTTGACCTTGTTTGCATCTTAATTTTACTCTGGGAATCACTAAAAAAGTATTTCTGACACTAGGTTTTAGCCAGTCGGACCTTCAGAGCGTGTAGAGGGAGATGCCCTGTGGGCTGAAGGAGAGGGGTGGGCTGAGCCACAGGCAAGAGGTACAGTGTGCTGGCTCTGCCAGGAACCAGAACTTGCCAGTGGCCAGGACGGCCAGAGCTGCTCTGCTGACACTGGGTTAAAGCCTCTGGCTACTCCCTTGTGGAGAGGGGGTGGGAACCTGCAACATGGGAGGCTGTGCCACCCACCACAATAGCTGAGGCACGGGTTCACGGGAGCGTCCTGCTAGCCCTACAGCCAAGACCCCAGCAAGGGAGGAGAAGGTCATTACCATTTCATCATCGAACTCCATAGGCCACGAGGTGTTAATGACATCCCACTCCAGAGGGATCTCTGGATCCGCACATTTTGCAGGGTAGCCTGGGCAGGAGGGGAAACACAAAGTGAACAGTGGCAGGAACAACAGAGAGCTGGAGGCAGCAGGTGAGGGTGTCAAGGAGAGCTGTGTTTGGTTCCCCGTTCCCGGGGAGCTGGAGACGTGCCAGGGCGGTAGTGGGCAGGGGAGGAGAGGAAACCCCCTTTTAGGCTGTGGAAGAGCAGGACAGTTCAGTCTGGCTTTCTGCTCAGGAGGAGGACAGAAGACCAGGCATGCTGCAACCATCAGCTCTCCAGCTCAGGGGTTCTCGGGACAGGCCCCAAGCTGCTGCTCCACAGCAGGCTGTGTGTGCCCTACGGTTTGCATAGCTGCTGCATAGCTGCCTCAGCCTCGGAGGCATTTGCTCTCCTTCCTCCAGCAGAGGAGGGTGCTAGGGCGGTGCAGCACCTTGCCTGGGCCCTTGCAGCTGGAAAGCTCCAGCCTGCCCCAGTGTCTCTTACTCTGTTGCACCAGGAGGAACCTCTTGAAGTTACACAGTGCCTGGAAAGCCCTGCAGCTGATCTCCTGGTCCTCCTCAGCATAGGACAGGGCAAGGTATCCCATTGCCTGCCCTAGGAATTCCAGAGGCTTGCTTCTGGAGAAGTGCTGTATTCCAGCTCTTTCATCCAAATGCTGTGGGAGAGAGGAAGTGGCAGTAGCAGGTCCAAGTGGTGGCAGATGGGATGAAGGCCCTAAGCTCTGAGAGCAGCCCCTGGGCCGAGTGCCGCATGGGCAACAGCTCTGGACAGCTCTGCCCTGTGCTGCTCCGCATGGAGACCCATCCCATGGCAGTCAAGCCAGGGCAAGGACTGTGTTGTCCCCCTATGAACGGAACTCTGGAAGAGTTCTGCCTTCTCGCCCTGGGAGCCCCTGGGACTGGGGTAGGCGTCTGAAGGAAGACTGAGACCCTGGATCTGCTGCTCCTCTAGACCCATTATCAGCTGACAGAGCCCTCCTTTACCACCTGCGGGACTCCCCATCTCCAGGGGAGGGAGGGCTGTCAGAGCTGCATCTGCAAAATGCTCTCATGCCCAGGGACAGCACTGGCTCCTGAGAGAAAAGGCACAGGACAGAGCGGAGCTCCCAGAGAGAGGACCAAAGATGCTGGTGCAAGGTTGAGCCTTGCTGAATCCCCTACTGCCCTGCACCCAGGCTTCCCCTGCAGAGGGCCCAGAGTGATTGGCTACTCTGTGGCACCAGGAAGGGGCCAGTGGGAGACAGAAGTCACCTTCATCACAGGCTCCTTACCTCCAGCATTGAAGTGGGAGATAAAAACCAGGTGAGGCGTACAATCCACTCTACAGCCTTCCGGCGCTTAGCCATGTCCTCGGATGCCGTGATGGGCAGCAGAGCCTGAGAAGAGAAAAGCTGCAGGTCTGCTGCAGGAAACAACAGTGACTCCCAGAGCAGCGGCTCTGCCAAGCATCTGGTACTGTTTATGCAATGTGCTGCAAAGGCTTCCCATGGTCCAGAGTAAGACCTGGAATGGGGTCCATCCACGTTGTGATCTGGGGACCACTGCCAGCTGTTGGTGACCTGCTGCAGACAGTGAAGTTGCCAGATCCCATCCCCAAGGCACTTCTGCCCCCTTCCACACGCAGCTCCAAAAAGGCTCCCTCTCCAAGAGGACCAGAATCTCTGGCAGGGGCTGCACAAGGGAGGCCGGACCCATGAGGAGACCAGAAGAGAAGACCTTCATGGCTGGGCTCCTACTGCACTATGCACCTTGCCCCATGGCCATATCCTAGGGCATCCCCACCCTGCTGGCAAACAGGGAGGAGAACATGAACGGGGCAGACAGTGAGGGCAGTGGCTCAGCAATGCCAGAAACTATTTCCACCCCTTGGCCTGGGGGCTGGGGTGTGCGTGCTTTAGAAGGTCTCATCGCTTTAGGGTTAAGGCAAGGAAGACACACCATGGGCTCTGCTCTTGGTAAATGCCTGACCTGCAATATTTTCCTTGTTATGAAGATGCAGGATCTCGGTGAAGCACCACAGATCAGCACCTCCAGCACACTGTCCAGAGTTTTCAGGATCTATGAGAGACATAGACAGACACAGATACACATAGACACAGCAGGTTACATGCTTGCCCTGGCCCTTCTTCCTTGCAGAAAGCTTGCTTGCCTGCCTTCCACCTGAGGTGGGCCTCTGGTGCCCAGGGGAGGCCCCAGGGTCTCCCTGGCCTTCCTTCTCCTGCTGGCTTCCAGCAGTCAAAGTCAATGAGGAGACCATGCAGAGGAACCGGCTGTCAGGCTCTCCGTAGCTCAGCCCGCATTTACCTGATCATAGAATGGAGTCTGCTGGCTGATCGTCTCACTTGCAACAAAACTGAAGGTGCCACCTATGTGTTCGTAGAGGCGGTTGTCCAGCAGGTTTTCCCTGTATTCGCTGTAAGGAGAGAAGGTTGGATGGAAGGGCTTCTACACTGGGGAAGGTGGCCACAAACACTATGACTAGCAGTCCCCAGGGCTGAGTTGGCACAAGGTGGGCAAGGCATCTCCTCCCTCCCCCATTCACTGAGCCAGGGACAGAGGGCAGCCCCGGGCAGTGGACCCTGAAGCCCTTTCCATCTCGGGCCTCTTCCTTCAGAGGAAAAGCCAAGAGGTGTCAGGGAGCCCTGGAGCACCTGCCACCATCCTGCCTGACCCACTGATGGGCTGAGAGGTGGGAGAGCAGAGGCTCAAAGACCACGCCACCAGGATAGGAAATGCCTGGCGCTACCAGACCCATGGGAGGCTCTGGCCTGGCCAGGCTCTGCGACACATACCTCAGTGCAGCGATGGCAAGCAAGGCTTGCTGCCACATCATGGTGTCCATGCTGTCAAAGGCCTCGTTTTGCATTAGTGCCTGGAGAGGGAAAGCATGGCTGGGATGGGGCACAGCAGCTGCCAGTGCCTGGCACCAGTCTGCCAATCTGCAGAGTGGGCATAGTCCCCAGGTCAGCACCAGCACCCACAGCAGCACCTTGCTCCACAGTGGCCCCAGTGGCAGGAAGGGCTGTTCCCACAGGGCCCGTCCCAGTCTTCCGCTGTCCTTATCACCAGTCCGGTGCTTGGGCACCTTTGCCCCCTTCCCTTAGCCCTGCTGGGGGGTCCCTCACCTCCAGTTCATTCAGCAGCTCATGGGATGTTGGGCTTTGGTACCTTCCCTGCAGTGAAGCTCTACAGAGCATGTTGATGGAGGCCAGAAACTTCATCTTCGACTCCTGATCCTGCCAGTCCAGCGGAAGAGAGACAGAGAAGGGTGAGGGGGCAGAGGCACAGCCAGCAGGAGTGGAGGCTTGAGGGGCTGCAGCAGTGGTGCAGGAGGCCAGGGGGGGAAAAGCTCTGCACTGCCAGCAGCCTTCCAGGAGCCTGCGTGTAGGCAGCACACGTGGCAGCACCCAACTGGGAGCTCCGGGCAGAGCTTTGCTGACAAATTCTGCCATTACCCTTCTGGTGCTTTTGACAAAGTCCTTGATGTAGTCGTGGGCTTCCTTTTCCTCGTTCTGCAACTGGATGCTGGAGTCAGCAGCAGCTACACCTGATGAAGAGCAAGAATGGGGAGAGTTGTAGGCAGGGGTAGGAGGCAGAGGGCAGAGAGGGGTCCTCTCTCCAGCCCTGCACCAGCTGCTGTGAACACAGCACACCCTGTGCCAGGGTGCTGAGGCCCTGTCCCTCTCCCCCAGGATGCTGTCAGTAGCAGGGTGAGAAAGGTGCCAGCCCTGCAGCATCACTGCCTCCTGCCCACGCAGCTGCTTCTCCCTGCCCTGCTCTGTGCCTGAAGGTCGTCCCCTGGGGTCCTGTTGATACCCACTCCTGTAATGGATGGTGACACTCTGAGACTCCTCAGTGGAGGAACTGCCTGGGTCTTCCTCACTGCTGATGGTACTCATCAGCTGTCCCGGCAGGGGCTCCTGCATGAGCTGTTTGGCTCTTCTCTCCTCAGAGTCCTGGATACTGTTGGGCTGGGCACACTACTTGCCCTAAGGGCCCTACTGTTACCCACCACCCAGGCCAGGAGGGAATGTATCCTGGCCCGCATTGTGACCTCCCCCCATTGTGACCTCAGGGCCAAGCAGCATGTGTTGCCCTGCCTGGCTGTGGCCCTGAACCCAAGTAATCAAGAAATCACATTATCTTCCACCTTATCTCTTCTTTTCATTAACAGCTAGAATTTCACTGAATGGTTCAGGTTGGAAAGGAACTTAAGATCATCCAGTTCCTCAGAGGAGGCTGAGGGAAAGCCATTCATTCAGCCTGTAGAGGAGAAAGCTCCAGTGCAGACCTCACAGAAGCCTTCTACTACCAACAGGAGGACATGAAGACAGAGCTCGTTTCTTCACAGCACTGCATGGTGGGATAATGACAGACAAGAGGCATTGGGAGACTTTCAGACTGGAAATAAGGAAAAGCCTTTCTCCTCATAAGGACAGCAAAGAGATGAACAGGTTGCCCAGAGAGACGGCGCTGTCTCATGCCAGGAAGCCGTGGCTGGACAAAGCCCCAGGAAGCTTGGTCTGATGCTGCTTTGAGCACAGGGTTCAAGCACAATCCTCTAGAAGCCAGTTCCCACCCAAGATACCATATGATCCTGTGAGTAGGCCACCTCCTACTAAAAGGTACATAGGCGGCTTTGGAGGCAAAGACTTCACAACGTGTCAAGGAAAATGCTTGTGCACTAAGAATTGGCTTTTCTCAGAGATGCCGGTGTCTCTAAAAACGCAACTGTGGAACCCCTTGAAGGGGAAACGGACTCAGGCCTTCCACACCCTAGAGCAATGCTTCAACTCTGCAACAGCAGCAACGCCACAGATGGGTCCAGTAGCATGCATCACCCCTACACCTTGTGTCTGCACACCACTCGTTTCAACTATTGGTGTCCCTTTTGCCTTTGGGCGTGAAAACAGAACACTCTGCACAACAGGCTGATGCCACAAAGACTCTCTGCAGCTGTAAGCTGGAATAAAGGAGAAAACAAAACAGCCGAAGCAACATTCCAAGTCAGATTTTTTGCTTCACTCCCAGCTGGAGCATGTTGTTCTGCCTCTCTTTGACAGGAAGTTCCCTCCTCAGACATAACCACATCCAGCCCAGCTGAGATAATACAGTATCGAGTAGAAAAAATGCCCTTTCAGAAGAGATTAGATTAGATTAGATAAATAGCTGCTCTCGGCGCTACCCACAGGGCCAGCAGCAGCCCCTCCACGGAAGGAAATCCCAGCACCGCCAGTGACCGCCGTAGCTGCCGCGCCGCCGGGCGCCGCCACGCACAAGATGGCCGCCGGGCCTGCCGCCACGTGCAAGAAAGATAACTCCGCGCCCGCATGTAGAGGCTGGTGGAACATATTGTTTCTGTAAGTTGCCTCTGCTTTGCAGTCTTCCCTGACAGACTAAGTCTGTCCCAAATAAAGAGAAAGATTTACATTTCTGGGGATAAGGTCCAATTTTCTCCCCGGTGAAAAAAAAGGAAAACGTATATTTTGGCAAGAGAGAACAGGGCCACTCCTTTTGGGCAAGACCAAATGTATTTTACTGACCTGGAGATGCCTCTTCTAGATGAGATGTCACCTTCTATTCAGCATCTGACTGTTAATAGCTCCTGATGAACAGGAATGTCCTGATGAATACAGATGCCAGTTAGGAAAACTTGATTAATTTTCCTGCGTGTATTATCAGTTGTTATTTAGTAAATCATAGAATCATAGAATCACAGAATAGTTAGGGTTGGAAAGGACCTTAAGATCATCTAGTTCCAACCCCCCTGCCATGGGCAGGGATGCCTCACACTAAACCATGCCGCCCAAGGCCTTGAACACCATCAGGAATGGAGCATTGACAACTTCCTTGGGCAGCCCATTCCAGTGCCTCACCACACTCACAGTAAAGAACTTCCTCCTTATAGCCAATCTAAACTTCTCCTGTTTAAATTTGAACCCGTTGCCCCTTGTCCTATCACGACAGTCGCAAAGGAAGAGTCCCTCCCCAGCATCCCTATAGCCTCCCTTCAGATACTGGAAGGCTGCTAGGAGGACACCAGAACTGCACACAATACTCCAAGTGAGGTCTCACAAGAGCAGAGTAGAGGGGCAGGATCACCTCCCTCGACCTGCTGGTCACCCTCCTTTTGATGCAGCCCAGGATACGGTTGGCTTTCTGGGCTGCAAGCACACACTGAAGCTGGCTCATGTTCAGTTTCTCATTGACCAAGGCCTTCTCTGCAGGGCTGCTCTGAATCTCTTCCCTGCCCAACCTGTAGCTGTGCCTGGGATTGCTCCGACCCAGGTGTAGGACCTTGCGCTTGTCATGGTTAAACTTCATCAGGTTGGGATCAGCCCACCTCACAAGCGTGTGAAGATCCCTCTGGATGGCATTCCTTCCCTCCAACGTATCAACCGAACCACACAGCTTGGTGTCATCAGCAAACTTGCCACTGTCCATGTCACTGACAAAGATGCTGAACAAGACCGGTCCCAACACCGATCCCTGAGAGACATCACTCATTACTCATCTCCAACTGGACGTTGAACCATTGACCACAACTCTTTGTGTGCGGCCTTCCAGCCAGTTCTTTATGGACCAAGTGGTCCATTTATCAAATTGATGTCTCTCCAACTTAGACGCAAGGATGTCGTGTGGGACAGTGTCAGACACTTTGCACAAGTCCAGGTAGATGACATCAACTGCTCTACCCCTGTCCATCAGTTCCGTAGCCCCATCATAGAAGGCCACCAGATTGGTCAGGCAGGATTTCCCCTTCGTGAAGCCATGCTGGCTGTCACCAGCCACCTTGTTGTTTTTCATGTGCCTTAGCATGCTTTCCAGAAGTAGCTAACTTAATATGACTGTTGCTGACTAATGACACTGAATGGAAGATGCAAGGGTAGCTTGTTACTGGTGTTGACTGAAGCAAGGCAGCATACCTTGGTTCTAAGGATTAATGCTAGTAGGCTTCCAGGCTTGCTTGGTTTGTGGGAAGAAGAAAGGGAGACTAAAAGCAAGTAACCTGGTAAGGCAAGACAAACAAAGGAGAAGTGGAAGGGGACAGAAAGCAAACAAGGCAAGTAATGCAAAGGCAAGTAATGCAAAGGCAAGATGCAAGCACCTACCACCGCACATAGGGTGAGCCTGCGCCCAAGCAGTTGCCAGGAAAAAGCTGGCTGGCCTCCTGAAACACCTTCCTTCCTTTTCACCACTGAGCATGGTGTATATCCTGCACAGGTTGCTCAGTGGTGCATTTCCACCGTGAGAGGCTCATTTACTTTAGTGCCCAGTATCAGATCAGCCGCCTGTCTCCCAGGGCAGAGGTCCTCCTCCTGCACGCCCTCCAGAGCCAGTACCACTGTGGTCCGAAAAGCAGATTCATGCCTGGTCTGCAGTAAACCAATTCAACACACTCAGGAAAGATACTATTTATTCAGGCTGGGTGCTCAGTAGACTGTTCCACAAGTCAAACACACCAATGCAGCTCTCTTATTTAGGCACAAAAGGTACAGGTAGTACAGTCCCCATGATAGTGATCGGTTGTAATCTACATATAATTGTAATATTTGCTGTGTCATTCCTTCTAATCACTCTACATGGTCTGTGGAAGGGTCTTCACCTGGGCTGGGGTCTTTTCTGAGCTGTGGATGTGATTTTTAGTATTATAATGAAGGCAGTTCACTTCAGGACACCTTGAAAGTTAGTTCTTTTCCCAAGTTAGGTAATCAAATGGTGACTTGGCCAAGCTGTCAAATAACTCAGCCTTTGGTGCCACCAATCCTGGATATTCTCCTTGGATCTTTTGAACACAACAAATATTGGTTGTTCCTTTTTGTTTTAAGAGGGGCGCTTTGTCCCAGGCCCAGGATACAATAGCTATGAACTATGGCTACCGTCATGGGTTCAGCAGCAGCAGTCATTTTTCTCCTTCTTGGTAGCTGGTGCAGCGCTGTGTTTTTAATTTTGGGCCTGGGAACAGCGCTGATAACACCAGTGTTTCGGTTACTGCTTAGTGATGTTTTGGTCTGGCCAAGGACTTTCAGAGTTTCATGCTCTGGCAGGGAGGAGGGAAAGCTGGGAGGAAGCAGAGAAAGGACACCTGACCCAAACTGACCAAAGAGGTTATTCCATACCACAGCACGTCATGCCCAGGATGTAAAAGCAGAGAGCAGAGACCTGGAAGGGTGGGGGTGCACTGCGTGGTCGGGCTTGGTTTTAGGTGGTGAGAATTGTATTCTTTCCTTGTATTTGCCTTGTCATTATTATTATTGGTGGTAGCAGTAGTGATTTGTGTTATACTTTAGTTACTAAACTGTTCTTATCTCAACCTGTGGGAGTTGCATTCTTTTCGATTCTCCTTCCCATCCCTCCAGGAGCGGGGAGGAAGAAAGAGGGGGAAGTGAGTGAGAGAGAGAGTCTGCGTGAGTTAGTCTTAAACCACGACAGCTACCAATTGCAGGTGCACAGTATAACAAACAAGCAATATATCTTAAGTGAATAGAAAAGAGATTTCAATAGAAAATTTAATAACAATTTTCTTTCAAAAATTATGTTGACATAATAAAAAATGCCAACAGAAAACAATCTATTGCTGTTTCCCTGCACTTGGAGGAAGAATCTCATAGGAAGCTCTTTCACTGCAGTGCGCTGGATCAGACCAGCTGGTTAGGGATCCCTCTCCTCCCTGCCCTCCGGAGGCGGCGCCACAGCGCCGGAAGGAAGGAACTGGCAGGAGGCTCTTCACATGCGTCGTACAGCACCTGCTTCATTTCAAGCGCCAGGGAAGAGACCAAGGGGCTGCTGTCACTCTCCATGTTTTGAAGGGCTGGGATGGAAAGGAACAGAGCCACTGTCACAGCCCAGATCTGCTGGGGATCTGAAGAGTCCCTCCAAACAGGGCCACTCCCGCCCCACAGCAATTTCCACATCCAGGAGGGAGGAAGGGGCACCAGGATCAGATGGAAAGTGCTGCCCACCAATGTCCCACAGGCTCCTCAAATCCCTCTACCCTGCCCATGCCATCCCTCACTCACAGAGGGAGCAGAGCCTTCCTAGGCCAGGACAGGGATTATAGCTCCCTACCCAGGGCCTTTCCTCCTACCCACAGACACCCCACTGCCTTCACTCACCCTCATTAATGACCAGGATCTTCTCCTTGCACCCATCCTTCAGCTGCTCCCCAGTGAGCCCTAGGTAAACACAGCCAGTCACAGATCCCACTGACCTGCTCATCCCAGCAGCTCAGTTCACCCCTACTGGCCCGCTGGGCAAGGCTGAGCCCAGGGTAGTTCCTGGAGTGTGAAGTGGCCATAAGGGACCCAGCCCCACATCAATCACATCGGGCAGTTTGGGCTCTGCAGCTCCCCGGTGGATTTGACAGTAGCCAAGGCTGGGGCTAAGCTGCTGAGGTGCGGGGGGGGGGACCCACGGACAGGCTGTGGCTCACCAATGAACCTGACGGCCGCCTCGCGCAAGGGCTCTTGAGGGCTCTGCAGGTACAGCAGGCTCTGGTGCAGGTAATCCTCCAATCTGCTTCTGCTTCTCTTCAGCTAGAGCGACCACACAGGGACAGAATTGGCACAGGCCCTCCCCCTGCACCCAGGACTGGCCTCCCCTGCCAGGACACCTGCAATGCCCAGCCAGCAGCTAGCTCGTGCCAGGGTTTGGAGGGAGCAGAGGGCAGCATGCTCCCGAGCCAGGGTGTTGCAGTGCCACCCTGCCACCAAAGGCCAGTGGGGCACCCCTGGACTCTGGGGGAGAAATGGGACCCTTGTGTGCTGCAGGCAGGCAGCACAGGGCTGCCATGGATGGCAGGGAGAAAGCTGCTAGCCCCATGTGCTGGGGACTGGGGGAGGGAGGCTTTTCCAAGCTAGCTTGCAGGGCTTTGGGGACATCCTTACCATGCACTTGCCAGCCTTCCATATCTGCTCTGTTTCCAGCAGCTTCTGGAACCGCTGCCATCTCAGGAACTTTGCAGCTTCAATGACAGCTTCCTTGGAGGCCTTCAGAGCAGCAGGGACAGGGAGATGGCACCTCTACCCAGGAAAGAGGACCTGGAGGTCCCTGGGCAGATCATGAGGGTAGCAAGGGTTGGGGTCAAAACCTGGCCTTAGGCACCTGCAAGTGCCACTGGAAAGCCCACAGGGACTCTCCAGTGCACAGGTCTTTGTGGCCAGCACTGCTGCTGGGCGATGGTGGATCTGGCAGGGCAGGTGTAGGGTATGCCCCTATCCACCTTCACAGGGGCTGCCAGCTCTGTGGCTGCAGGCAGGAAGGGAGTCTGAGCCCTCACCAGGGTTCCAGCTGAAACACATTCAAAGAGCCCAGAAATGCCCACCTGAGCCACACTTGAGTCACTGTCATGCAGGTGGAAGAACAAGGGCAGGAGGCTTCTCTTCACATCCTTCCTCATCTGCTTTTTGTGAGACCTGAATGGAACCCTCATCACATCTCTGCAGAGGAGAATGGACAGCTTTCGCACGCAGCTGCTTGCCTAGGAGGAGAGAAGTAAGAGGAGAGGACCTCAGCCCTTGCTCCTCCAAGCCACTGGAGAAGAACCACCACTCACAGGCCAGTGAGCACACATGGAGAGGGATGCACCATCCCGGAGCCACACACATGTGCCACCCAAGGGGCTCTCTCACTGCCTTACATTTTCAAAGAGTGGCAGTAGCATTTTGAGCAGCTGCAGAGTGGTAACGCCAGCCGTCTGCCTGTCTAGCACGCCGAGCACGTTGCTGAGGATAGTCAGGGCCGCCTTCAAGACGTCGCAGTCATCATCCTGCAGTTGCTGCGTAACGGCTGGCAGCAGGCCTTGCAGAAGCATAGCTTTTGCCTATGTGAAACACACTTTTTTGGTGACACAGTCGAGGAAGACAGCACCAGCAAAACCACTCCACCGTCAGAGGGGCAGACAGAGATCCCTCCATGCGCAGCACAGCCCAATGCCCGGCCTTACGCGTTCAGTGGCTCAGGGGCAGCTGAACAGGGCAGTGGCGGGAGTGGGCACCGTTCTCACCACTCCTGATTCCTGGCACAGCCCAAGCATGCGCTGCGCATACCATCACCTGCTGCCCAGGCCCAGACAGACGCTGTCACTGAGCCTGGCTGCCCCTGCTCACCTGCTCACGTTTCTCAGACAGCGTGGCGAGGCTTGTGACCGCTACCCTGCGCACCACCGAACTCGTGCTATGCAGGTGCACATGGAGGACATGCAGGATGGGACTACTGTCAGTCTTAAACCTGGCGCAGTCCAGGAGCTGAAACACACCCAGAGCAGAGTGAGAGCTCAGCACAGGAGCAGAGCTCCTGGAGGGCTGAGGGCAAGGCACCAGGGCTGGGCACAGCTCAGACAGGAGGCAGCGGCACCCTTGCCACCTCCCCTCTGCCTCATGCATGCAGCCCAGCTTCCCCCTGCCTGCTCTCGGACAGGAAATGCTTGCTACCAGGCCCACCTCAATGAAGACAACAACGGCACTGATGTCCTCATAAGGTTGTATGACTCCAGCCGCCTCTTCAGATATGGAGGCGCAGCTGACTCGTTCTGTATGCTTCAGCACTCTAGCAGGGGAAGAAGGCATTGGAAGCACTGAGACAGGCAAAGCTCTCTGGGACCATGGTGCCAGCCCCAGCCAGGCCACACAGGTCAAGGCTCCATCTGCACCTTGTGTTGGCTGCTTGCGCCCCACCACCTGTGCCAAAGAGGATCATGCAGGGGACCCTTCCTCTCCAGGGGGGAAACACCAGCAGGCTCAAAGATGACTGACAAAGCTCCTACCTACTCAGCACCCTGATGCCAGTGAGGTAGTCACTGGGGCTCATGAGCATGTTCCAGGCACCCTCTCCTTTGATGTCTTCAACCAGGGAGTCACCACCCAGAAGATGGAAGAAAGCTTGCATGGTTCTCATCACGCACCTGCACACAGAACAAAGCATGGTCACAGGTGGAAGCCTGGCCCTGGCTCTGGCCCAGGGCAGACACCAGCAAGCAGGAACAGGGCACCTGCGGCGGTTGACTACACGATCCTCAGCCTCCTTCTTCCAAATCTCAAAGCAGCAGCAGCCCTCCTGTGGGTTCTTCATGGTGAAGGAGATCTGCAAGACCACTGCCATAAAGAGCTCCTCTAAAAGTTTCCTTACGTTGCTTTGGCTGGAGGGCATGAGGAAGATCATGCGCATGACAATGGCTACCTGCAGAAAACACCCAAGGACATTCTCGCTGCAGAGATATCCCTGCAGCATGCCTGGGGCTGGGGGGTTCAGCAGCTGCGCTGAGCCAGGACAGAGTCCAGCCAGCTGAACGGCCTGGAGCACACCTGTGGCGGCATTCAGGGCTTGGTGCCCATTTGTAGCATGAGCACGTAAACTTTGATGGTCCTGAGGGAAGAGCTCAGCCAGTCCCATGAGCCATGCTGGCTATGCTGCACTCACCTTCACCAGCCCCACAGCCTGCTCTGCCCCCCAGGCTTCCTGGCTGCCCAAATGGCTGGAGGTGGGGAAGGAGAAGGACCCCCAAGGGCAGCAGGGGCAGGCTGCCTGCCAATCTGCCGCAGGGCCGAGCTGCATGTGGTGCCCTGTCTGGCTGTAGCCCTGAAGCCCCCAGCAATCTTTTGGAGGTCCAGGTTTGGGAGCAGATGAAGAGGGGAGGAGGAGCTGGAGAGGGGTGCGCAGCCCTGGGCAGGGCAGACCAGGCCTCATCTGGACACTCACAGTCAGCAGTAAGTGGCAGTTGCATTTATCGCCGAAGTTGTTGAGTAACATGCTTGTGTGCTGGATCAGCAGCAGCGACTTCAGTATTCTGCTCAAAATGCTGGCCTCGCATACCAGCGTGTTCCACATGGCCTCGGTAGTGGTGTGATGCCGGAGCTCAGAGTCAGCGGGGCTATCTTGGCCACAACAACTTTTGTCTGGGCAGTTCTCAGAGGTCCTAGGATTCCCCTGAAGCTGAAGCGCCACGTCTATGTCACCAGTGATGGAAATACACAGCAGGCTAGTGGTCACATCCTTACAGTGCAGCTGGGCTATTTGGAGAAGGGTCTGCATCAGGATGTCCCTCAGTGACCCTCTGGTGACAAGCATCAGCTGCGTATAGATGACCTGCACAAGGTCGTCCACCTGGAGGAGGCAAGAGTGTGGTGCTGGGTGGAGTGCAGCCACAGTCCTTGCTGCCAGCAAGAACTGTTCCCCTCCTGTTACTCCTTGCCAGCCTCAAAGGCCACCGGACATGTCCCCAGAGAGCACGCTCACAGGGCAGTCCAGCTGCACGCTGCTTACCATGGTCAGCTCCAACTGCGAGCCTGTCAAGGCTACCTTCAGCATGTTGGCAATCACCTGGGTGTTAGAGACCCTTTCTTGTGCCATGTTGGTCAACACTGTGAGGACTAAGCTGTACCTCTCCTGCGGGAGTAAAAAGCTCCCAATTGCCTAAGGGAGAAAGAGAGGGAAGAGTTGTCACCCTGAGGGCCCTGGTGGCAGGGCAGAGCAGAGCTAAGCAGCCAGGGTGGCTCTGGGCTGACACAGCCGGGGCACTACTGCCTCCTCCCCAGGACAAGTGCCAGCAGTGGGGGGCTGCTCTGGAGTGATTGCAGCCACGGGAGCACAAGTGAGAGGCTGAACTTGAAATCAGACTCCACCGTTCATTGCCTCAAAGACTGGTGTGAGGAACTGAGGTCCACTGTCTCAGAGATTGCTGTCCATTATCTCAAAGACTGCTGACAAACATGTGCAGAGAGCTGGCTGCAAGACCAGCAACACCGGATGCATGTGATCAACCAGGCAGGAATGTGCAGTAGTACGTGACATTAAGAACAGAGGTACTTCACCCCAGCGCATAATAAAAGGGGACACAAGTAGTCACTGGGTGGCCACCCAACGCAGAGCATGACTATGCGTCCTCGGGATGCCACTGGATCCATGGTGGTGACTATCTCTCTGCACTCTGAATGCTTGCTTAATTTCTATCCTCTTTTCCAAACTGTCCTCACTATATATTTTATAATAATCTTTTTAAAATAATTATGTTTTTATAATAAACAAACTGACCCACTGTGGCACTTGACCTTGTTTGCATCTTAATTTTACTCTGGGAATCACTAAAAAAGTATTTCTGACACTAGGTTTTAGCCAGTCGGACCTTCAGAGCGTGTAGAGGGAGATGCCCTGTGGGCTGAAGGAGAGGGGTGGGCTGAGCCACAGGCAAGAGGTACAGTGTGCTGGCTCTGCCAGGAACCAGAACTTGCCAGTGGCCAGGACGGCCAGAGCTGCTCTGCTGACACTGGGTTAAAGCCTCTGGCTACTCCCTTGTGGAGAGGGGGTGGGAACCTGCAACATGGGAGGCTGTGCCACCCACCACAATAGCTGAGGCACGGGTTCACGGGAGCGTCCTGCTAGCCCTACAGCCAAGACCCCAGCAAGGGAGGAGAAGGTCATTACCATTTCATCATCGAACTCCATAGGCCACGAGGTGTTAATGACATCCCACTCCAGAGGGATCTCTGGATCCGCACATTTTGCAGGGTAGCCTGGGCAGGAGGGGAAACACAAAGTGAACAGTGGCAGGAACAACAGAGAGCTGGAGGCAGCAGGTGAGGGTGTCAAGGAGAGCTGTGTTTGGTTCCCCGTTCCCGGGGAGCTGGAGACGTGCCAGGGCGGTAGTGGGCAGGGGAGGAGAGGAAACCCCCTTTTAGGCTGTGGAAGAGCAGGACAGTTCAGTCTGGCTTTCTGCTCAGGAGGAGGACAGAAGACCAGGCATGCTGCAACCATCAGCTCTCCAGCTCAGGGGTTCTCGGGACAGGCCCCAAGCTGCTGCTCCACAGCAGGCTGTGTGTGCCCTACGGTTTGCATAGCTGCTGCATAGCTGCCTCAGCCTCGGAGGCATTTGCTCTCCTTCCTCCAGCAGAGGAGGGTGCTAGGGCGGTGCAGCACCTTGCCTGGGCCCTTGCAGCTGGAAAGCTCCAGCCTGCCCCAGTGTCTCTTACTCTGTTGCACCAGGAGGAACCTCTTGAAGTTACACAGTGCCTGGAAAGCCCTGCAGCTGATCTCCTGGTCCTCCTCAGCATAGGACAGGGCAAGGTATCCCATTGCCTGCCCTAGGAATTCCAGAGGCTTGCTTCTGGAGAAGTGCTGTATTCCAGCTCTTTCATCCAAATGCTGTGGGAGAGAGGAAGTGGCAGTAGCAGGTCCAAGTGGTGGCAGATGGGATGAAGGCCCTAAGCTCTGAGAGCAGCCCCTGGGCCGAGTGCCGCATGGGCAACAGCTCTGGACAGCTCTGCCCTGTGCTGCTCCGCATGGAGACCCATCCCATGGCAGTCAAGCCAGGGCAAGGACTGTGTTGTCCCCCTATGAACGGAACTCTGGAAGAGTTCTGCCTTCTCGCCCTGGGAGCCCCTGGGACTGGGGTAGGCGTCTGAAGGAAGACTGAGACCCTGGATCTGCTGCTCCTCTAGACCCATTATCAGCTGACAGAGCCCTCCTTTACCACCTGCGGGACTCCCCATCTCCAGGGGAGGGAGGGCTGTCAGAGCTGCATCTGCAAAATGCTCTCATGCCCAGGGACAGCACTGGCTCCTGAGAGAAAAGGCACAGGACAGAGCGGAGCTCCCAGAGAGAGGACCAAAGATGCTGGTGCAAGGTTGAGCCTTGCTGAATCCCCTACTGCCCTGCACCCAGGCTTCCCCTGCAGAGGGCCCAGAGTGATTGGCTACTCTGTGGCACCAGGAAGGGGCCAGTGGGAGACAGAAGTCACCTTCATCACAGGCTCCTTACCTCCAGCATTGAAGTGGGAGATAAAAACCAGGTGAGGCGTACAATCCACTCTACAGCCTTCCGGCGCTTAGCCATGTCCTCGGATGCCGTGATGGGCAGCAGAGCCTGAGAAGAGAAAAGCTGCAGGTCTGCTGCAGGAAACAACAGTGACTCCCAGAGCAGCGGCTCTGCCAAGCATCTGGTACTGTTTATGCAATGTGCTGCAAAGGCTTCCCATGGTCCAGAGTAAGACCTGGAATGGGGTCCATCCACGTTGTGATCTGGGGACCACTGCCAGCTGTTGGTGACCTGCTGCAGACAGTGAAGTTGCCAGATCCCATCCCCAAGGCACTTCTGCCCCCTTCCACACGCAGCTCCAAAAAGGCTCCCTCTCCAAGAGGACCAGAATCTCTGGCAGGGGCTGCACAAGGGAGGCCGGACCCATGAGGAGACCAGAAGAGAAGACCTTCATGGCTGGGCTCCTACTGCACTATGCACCTTGCCCCATGGCCATATCCTAGGGCATCCCCACCCTGCTGGCAAACAGGGAGGAGAACATGAACGGGGCAGACAGTGAGGGCAGTGGCTCAGCAATGCCAGAAACTATTTCCACCCCTTGGCCTGGGGGCTGGGGTGTGCGTGCTTTAGAAGGTCTCATCGCTTTAGGGTTAAGGCAAGGAAGACACACCATGGGCTCTGCTCTTGGTAAATGCCTGACCTGCAATATTTTCCTTGTTATGAAGATGCAGGATCTCGGTGAAGCACCACAGATCAGCACCTCCAGCACACTGTCCAGAGTTTTCAGGATCTATGAGAGACATAGACAGACACAGATACACATAGACACAGCAGGTTACATGCTTGCCCTGGCCCTTCTTCCTTGCAGAAAGCTTGCTTGCCTGCCTTCCACCTGAGGTGGGCCTCTGGTGCCCAGGGGAGGCCCCAGGGTCTCCCTGGCCTTCCTTCTCCTGCTGGCTTCCAGCAGTCAAAGTCAATGAGGAGACCATGCAGAGGAACCGGCTGTCAGGCTCTCCGTAGCTCAGCCCGCATTTACCTGATCATAGAATGGAGTCTGCTGGCTGATCGTCTCACTTGCAACAAAACTGAAGGTGCCACCTATGTGTTCGTAGAGGCGGTTGTCCAGCAGGTTTTCCCTGTATTCGCTGTAAGGAGAGAAGGTTGGATGGAAGGGCTTCTACACTGGGGAAGGTGGCCACAAACACTATGACTAGCAGTCCCCAGGGCTGAATTGGCACAAGGTGGGCAAGGCATCTCCTCCCTCCCCCATTCACTGAGCCAGGGACAGAGGGCAGCCCCGGGCAGTGGACCCTGAAGCCCTTTCCATCTCGGGCCTCTTCCTTCAGAGGAAAAGCCAAGAGGTGTCAGGGAGCCCTGGAGCACCTGCCACCATCCTGCCTGACCCACTGATGGGCTGAGAGGTGGGAGAGCAGAGGCTCAAAGACCACGCCACCAGGATAGGAAATGCCTGGCGCTACCAGACCCATGGGAGGCTCTGGCCTGGCCAGGCTCTGCGACACATACCTCAGTGCAGCGATGGCAAGCAAGGCTTGCTGCCACATCATGGTGTCCATGCTGTCAAAGGCCTCGTTTTGCATTAGTGCCTGGAGAGGGAAAGCATGGCTGGGATGGGGCACAGCAGCTGCCAGTGCCTGGCACCAGTCTGCCAATCTGCAGAGTGGGCATAGTCCCCAGGTCAGCACCAGCACCCACAGCAGCACCTTGCTCCACAGTGGCCCCAGTGGCAGGAAGGGCTGTTCCCACAGGGCCCGTCCCAGTCTTCCGCTGTCCTTATCACCAGTCCGGTGCTTGGGCACCTTTGCCCCCTTCCCTTAGCCCTGCTGGGGGGTCCCTCACCTCCAGTTCATTCAGCAGCTCATGGGATGTTGGGCTTTGGTACCTTCCCTGCAGTGAAGCTCTACAGAGCATGTTGATGGAGGCCAGAAACTTCATCTTCGACTCCTGATCCTGCCAGTCCAGCGGAAGAGAGACAGAGAAGGGTGAGGGGGCAGAGGCACAGCCAGCAGGAGTGGAGGCTTGAGGGGCTGCAGCAGTGGTGCAGGAGGCCAGGGGGGGAAAAGCTCTGCACTGCCAGCAGCCTTCCAGGAGCCTGCGTGTAGGCAGCACACGTGGCAGCACCCAACTGGGAGCTCCGGGCAGAGCTTTGCTGACAAATTCTGCCATTACCCTTCTGGTGCTTTTGACAAAGTCCTTGATGTAGTCGTGGGCTTCCTTTTCCTCGTTCTGCAACTGGATGCTGGAGTCAGCAGCAGCTACACCTGATGAAGAGCAAGAATGGGGAGAGTTGTAGGCAGGGGTAGGAGGCAGAGGGCAGAGAGGGGTCCTCTCTCCAGCCCTGCACCAGCTGCTGTGAACACAGCACACCCTGTGCCAGGGTGCTGAGGCCCTGTCCCTCTCCCCCAGGATGCTGTCAGTAGCAGGGTGAGAAAGGTGCCAGCCCTGCAGCATCACTGCCTCCTGCCCACGCAGCTGCTTCTCCCTGCCCTGCTCTGTGCCTGAAGGTCGTCCCCTGGGGTCCTGTTGATACCCACTCCTGTAATGGATGGTGACACTCTGAGACTCCTCAGTGGAGGAACTGCCTGGGTCTTCCTCACTGCTGATGGTACTCATCAGCTGTCCCGGCAGGGGCTCCTGCATGAGCTGTTTGGCTCTTCTCTCCTCAGAGTCCTGGATACTGTTGGGCTGGGCACACTACTTGCCCTAAGGGCCCTACTGTTACCCACCACCCAGGCCAGGAGGGAATGTATCCTGGCCCGCATTGTGACCTCCCCCCATTGTGACCTCAGGGCCAAGCAGCATGTGTTGCCCTGCCTGGCTGTGGCCCTGAACCCAAGTAATCAAGAAATCACATTATCTTCCACCTTATCTCTTCTTTTCATTAACAGCTAGAATTTCACTGAATGGTTCAGGTTGGAAAGGAACTTAAGATCATCCAGTTCCTCAGAGGAGGCTGAGGGAAAGCCATTCATTCAGCCTGTAGAGGAGAAAGCTCCAGTGCAGACCTCACAGAAGCCTTCTACTACCAACAGGAGGACATGAAGACAGAGCTCGTTTCTTCACAGCACTGCATGGTGGGATAATGACAGACAAGAGGCATTGGGAGACTTTCAGACTGGAAATAAGGAAAAGCCTTTCTCCTCATAAGGACAGCAAAGAGATGAACAGGTTGCCCAGAGAGACGGCGCTGTCTCATGCCAGGAAGCCGTGGCTGGACAAAGCCCCAGGAAGCTTGGTCTGATGCTGCTTTGAGCACAGGGTTCAAGCACAATCCTCTAGAAGCCAGTTCCCACCCAAGATACCATATGATCCTGTGAGTAGGCCACCTCCTACTAAAAGGTACATAGGCGGCTTTGGAGGCAAAGACTTCACAACGTGTCAAGGAAAATGCTTGTGCACTAAGAATTGGCTTTTCTCAGAGATGCCGGTGTCTCTAAAAACGCAACTGTGGAACCCCTTGAAGGGGAAACGGACTCAGGCCTTCCACACCCTAGAGCAATGCTTCAACTCTGCAACAGCAGCAACGCCACAGATGGGTCCAGTAGCATGCATCACCCCTACACCTTGTGTCTGCACACCACTCGTTTCAACTATTGGTGTCCCTTTTGCCTTTGGGCGTGAAAACAGAACACTCTGCACAACAGACTGACGCCACAAAGACTCTCTGCAGCTGTAAGCTGGAATAAAGGAGAAAACAAAACAGCCGAAGCAACATTCCAAGTCAGATTTTTTGCTTCACTCCCAGCTGGAGCATGCTGTTCTGCCTCTCTTTGACAGGAAGTTCCCTCCTCAGACATAACCACATCCAGCCCAGCTGAGATAATACAGTATCGAGTAGAAAAAATGCCCTTTCAGAAGAGATTAGATTAGATTAGATAAATAGCTGCTCTCGGCGCTACCCACAGGGCCAGCAGCAGCCCCTCCACGGAAGGAAATCCCAGCGCCGCCAGTGACCGCCGTAGCTGCCGCGCCGCCGGGCGCCGCCACACACAAGATGGCCGCCGGGCCTGCCGCCACGTGCAAGAAAGATAACTCCGCGCCCGCATGTAGAGGCTGGTGGAACATATTGTTTCTGTAAGTTGCCTCTGCTTTGCAGTCTTCCCTGACAGACTAAGTCTGTCCCAAATAAAGAGAAAGATTTACATTTCTGGGGATAAGGTCCAATTTTCTCCCCGGTGAAAAAAAAGGAAAACGTATATTTTGGCAAGAGAGAACGGGGCCACTCCTTTTGGGCAAGACCAAATGTATTTTACTGACCTGGAGATGCCTCTTCTAGATGAGATGTCACCTTCTATTCAGCATCTGACTGTTAATAGCTCCTGATGAACAGGAATGTCCTGATGAATACAGATGCCAGTTAGGAAAACTTGATTAATTTTCCTGCGTGTATTATCAGTTGTTATTTAGTAAATCATAGAATCATAGAATCACAGAATAGTTAGGGTTGGAAAGGACCTTAAGATCATCTAGTTCCAACCCCCCTGCCATGGGCAGGGACGCCTCACACTAAACCATGCCGCCCAAGGCCTTGAACACCATCAGGAGTGGAGCATTGACAACTTCCTTGGGCAGCCCATTCCAGTGCCTCACCACACTCACAGTAAAGAACTTCCTCCTTATAGCCAATCTAAACTTCTCCTGTTTAAATTTGAACCCGTTGCCCCTTGTCCTATCACGACAGTCGCAAAGGAAGAGTCCCTCCCCAGCATCCCTATAGCCTCCCTTCAGATACTGGAAGGCTGCTAGGAGGACACCAGAACTGCACACAATACTCCAAGTGAGGTCTCACAAGAGCAGAGTAGAGGGGCAGGATCACCTCCCTCGACCTGCTGGTCACCCTCCTTTTGATGCAGCCCAGGATACGGTTGGCTTTCTGGGCTGCAAGCACACACTGAAGCTGGCTCATGTTCAGTTTCTCATTGACCAAGGCCTTCTCTGCAGGGCTGCTCTGAATCTCTTCCCTGCCCAACCTGTAGCTGTGCCTGGGATTGCTCCGACCCAGGTGTAGGACCTTGCGCTTGTCATGGTTAAACTTCATCAGGTTGGGATCAGCCCGCCTCACAAGCGTGTGAAGATCCCTCTGGATGGCATTCCTTCCCTCCAACGTATCAACCGAACCACACAGCTTGGTGTCATCAGCAAACTTGCCACTGTCCATGTCACTGACAAAGATGCTGAACAAGACCGGTCCCAACACCGATCCCTGAGAGACATCACTCATTACTCATCTCCAACTGGACGTTGAACCATTGACCACAACTCTTTGTGTGCGGCCTTCCAGCCAGTTCTTTATGGACCAAGTGGTCCATTTATCAAATTGATGTCTCTCCAACTTAGACGCAAGGATGTCGTGTGGGACAGTGTCAGACACTTTGCACAAGTCCAGGTAGATGACATCAACTGCTCTACCCCTGTCCATCAGTTCCGTAGCCCCATCATAGAAAGCCACCAGATTGGTCAGGCAGGATTTCCCCTTCGTGAAGCCATGCTGGTTGTCACCAGCCACCTTGTTGTTTTTCATGTGCCTTAGCATGCTTTCCAGAAGTAGCTAACTTAATATGACTGTTGCTGACTAATGACACTGAATGGAAGATGCAAGGGTAGCTTGTTACTGGTGTTGACTGAAGCAAGGCAGCATACCTTGGTTCTAAGGATTAATGCTAGTAGGCTTCCAGGCTTGCCTGGGTTGTGGGAAGAGGAAAGGGAGACTAAAAGCAAGTAACCCGGTAAGGCAAGACAAGCAAAGGAGAAGTGGAAGGGGACAGAAAGCAAACAAGGCAAGTAATGCAAAGGCAAGTAATGCAAAGGCAAGATGCAAGCACCTACCACCACACATAGGGTGAGCCTGCGCCCAAGCAGTTGCCAGGAAAAAGCTGGCTGGCCTCCTGAAACACCTTCCTTCCTTTTCACCACTGAGCATGGTGTATATCCTGCACAGGTTGCTCAGTGGTGCATTTCCACCGTGAGAGGCTCATTTACTTTAGTGCCCAGTATCAGATCAGCCGCCTGTCTCCCAGGGCAGAGGTCCTCCTCCTGCACGCCCTCCAGAGCCAGTACCACTGTGGTCCGAAAAGCAGATTCATGCCTGGTCTGCAGTAAACCAATTCAACACACTCAGGAAAGATACTATTTATTCAGGCTGGGTGCTCAGTAGACTGTTCCACAAGTCAAACACACCAATGCAGCTCTCTTATTTAGGCACAAAAGGTACAGGTAGTACAGTCCCCATGATAGTGATCGGTTGTAATCTACATATAATTGTAATATTTGCTGTGTCATTCCTTCTAATCACTCTACATGGTCTGTGGAAGGGTCTTCACCTGGGCTGGGGTCTTTTCTGAGCTGTGGATGTGATTTTTAGTATTATAATGAAGGCAGTTCACTTCAGGACACCTTGAAAGTTAGTTCTTTTCCCAAGTTAGGTAATCAAATGGTGACTTGGCCAAGCTGTCAAATAACTCAGCCTTTGGTGCCACCAATCCTGGATATTCTCCTTGGATCTTTTGAACACAACAAATATTGGTTGTTCCTTTTTGTTTTAAGAGGGGCGCTTTGTCCCAGGCCCAGGATACAATAGCTATGAACTATGGCTACCGTCATGGGTTCAGCAGCAGCAGTCATTTTTCTCCTTCTTGGTAGCTGGTGCAGCGCTGTGTTTTTAATTTTGGGCCTGGGAACAGCGCTGATAACACCAGTGTTTCGGTTACTGCTTAGTGATGTTTTGGTCTGGCCAAGGACTTTCAGAGTTTCATGCTCTGGCAGGGAGGAGGGAAAGCTGGGAGGAAGCAGAGAAAGGACACCTGACCCAAACTGACCAAAGAGGTTATTCCATACCACAGCACGTCATGCCCAGGATGTAAAAGCAGAGAGCAGAGACCTGGAAGGGTGGGGGTGCACTGCGTGGTCGGGCTTGGTTTTAGGTGGTGAGAATTGTATTCTTTCCTTGTATTTGCCTTGTCATTATTATTATTGGTGGTAGCAGTAGTGATTTGTGTTATACTTTAGTTACTAAACTGTTCTTATCTCAACCTGTGGGAGTTGCATTCTTTTCGATTCTCCTTCCCATCCCTCCAGGAGCGGGGGGGAAGAAAGAGGGGGAAGTGAGTGAGAGAGAGAGTCTGCGTGAGTTAGTCTTAAACCGCGACAGCTACCAATTGCAGGTGCACAGTATAACAAACAAGCAATATATCTTAAGTGAATAGAAAAGAGATTTCAATAGAAAATTTAATAACAATTTTCTTTCAAAAATTATGTTGACATAATAAAAAATGCCAACAGAAAACAATCTATTGCTGTTTCCCTGCACTTGGAGGAAGAATCTCATAGGAAGCTCTTTCACTGCAGTGCGCTGGATCAGACCAGCTGGTTAGGGATCCCTCTCCTCCCTGCCCTCCGGAGGCGGCGCCACAGCGCCGGAAGGAAGGAACTGGCAGGAGGCTCTTCACATGCGTCGTACAGCACCTGCTTCATTTCAAGCGCCAGGGAAGAGACCAAGGGGCTGCTGTCACTCTCCATGTTTTGAAGGGCTGGGATGGAAAGGAACAGAGCCACTGTCACAGCCCAGATCTGCTGGGGATCTGAAGAGTCCCTCCAAACAGGGCCACTCCTGCCCCACAGCAATTTCCACATCCAGGAGGGAGGAAGGGGCACCAGGATCAGATGGAAAGTGCTGCCCACCAATGTCCCACAGGCTCCTCAAATCCCTCTACCCTGCCCATGCCATCCCTCACTCACAGAGGGAGCAGAGCCTTCCTAGGCCAGGACAGGGATTATAGCTCCCTACCCAGGGCCTTTCCTCCTACCCACAGACACCCCACTGCCTTCACTCACCCTCATTAATGACCAGGATCTTCTCCTTGCACCCATCCTTCAGCTGCTCCCCAGTGAGCCCTAGGTAAACACAGTCAGTCACAGATCCCACTGACCTGCTCATCCCAGCAGCTCAGTTCACCCCTACTGGCCCGCTGGGCAAGGCTGAGCCCAGGGTAGTTCCTGGAGTGTGAAGTGGCCATAAGGGACCCAGCCCCACATCAATCACATCGGGCAGTTTGGGCTCTGCAGCTCCCCGGTGGATTTGACAGTAGCCAAGGCTGGGGCTAAGCTGCTGAGGTGCGGGGGGGGGACCCACGGACAGGTTGTGACTCACCAATGAACCTGACGGCCGCCTCGCGCAAGGGCTCTTGAGGGCTCTGCAGGTACAGCAGGCTCTGGTGCAGGTAATCCTCCAATCTGCTTCTGCTTCTCTTCAGCTAGAGCGACCACACAGGGACAGAATTGGCACAGGCCCTCCCCCTGCACCCAGGACTGGCCTCCCCTGCCAGGACACCTGCAATGCCCAGCCAGCAGCTAGCTCGTGCCAGGGTTTGGAGGGAGCAGAGGGCAGCATGCTCCCGAGCCAGGGTGTTGCAGTGCCACCCTGCCACCAAAGGCCAGTGGGGCACCCCTGGACTCTGGGGGAGAAATGGGACCCTTGTGTGCTGCAGGCAGGCAGCACAGGGCTGCCATGGATGGCAGGGAGAAAGCTGCTAGCCCCATGTGCTGGGGACTGGGGGAGGGAGGCTTTTCCAAGCTAGCTTGCAGGGCTTTGGGGACATCCTTACCATGCACTTGCCAGCCTTCCATATCTGCTCTGTTTCCAGCAGCTTCTGGAACCGCTGCCATCTCAGGAACTTTGCAGCTTCAATGACAGCTTCCTTGGAGGCCTTCAGAGCAGCAGGGACAGGGAGATGGCACCTCTACCCAGGAAAGAGGACCTGGAGGTCCCTGGGCAGATCATGAGGGTAGCAAGGGTTGGGGTCAAAACCTGGCCTTAGGCACCTGCAAGTGCCACTGGAAAGCCCACAGGGACTCTCCAGTGCACAGGTCTTTGTGGCCAGCACTGCTGCTGGGCGATGGTGGATCTGGCAGGGCAGGTGTAGGGTATGCCCCTATCCACCTTCACAGGGGCTGCCAGCTCTGTGGCTGCAGGCAGGAAGGGAGTCTGAGCCCTCACCAGGGTTCCAGCTGAAACACATTCAAAGAGCCCAGAAATGCCCACCTGAGCCACACTTGAGTCACTGTCATGCAGGTGGAAGAACAAGGGCAGGAGGCTTCTCTTCACATCCTTCCTCATCTGCTTTTTGTGAGACCTGAATGGAACCCTCATCACATCTCTGCAGAGGAGAATGGACAGCTTTCGCACGCAGCTGCTTGCCTAGGAGGAGAGAAGTAAGAGGAGAGGACCTCAGCCCTTGCTCCTCCAAGCCACTGGAGAAGAACCACCACTCACAGGCCAGTGAGCACACATGGAGAGGGATGCACCATCCCGGAGCCACACACATGTGCCACCCAAGGGGCTCTCTCACTGCCTTACATTTTCAAAGAGTGGCAGTAGCATTTTGAGCAGCTGCAGAGCGGTAACGCCAGCCGTCTGCCTGTCTAGCACGCCGAGCACGTTGCTGAGGATAGTCAGGGCCGCCTTCAAGACGTCGCAGTCATCATCCTGCAGTTGCTGCGTAACGGCTGGCAGCAGGCCTTGCAGAAGCATAGCTTTTGCCTATGTGAAACACACTTTTTTAGTGACACAGTCGAGGAAGACAGCACCAGCAAAACCACTCCACCGTCAGAGGGGCAGACAGAGATCCCTCCATGCGCAGCACAGCCCCATGCCCGGCCTTACGCGTTCAGTGGCTCAGGGGCAGCTGAACAGGGCAGTGGCGGGAGTGGGCACCGTTCTCACCACTCCTGATTCCTGGCACAGCCCAAGCATGCGCTGCGCATACCATCACCTGCTGCCCAGGCCCAGACAGACGCTGTCACTGAGCCTGGCTGCCCCTGCTCACCTGCTCACGTTTCTCAGACAGCGTGGCGAGGCTTGTGACCGCTACCCTGCGCACCACCGAACTCGTGCTATGCAGGTGCACATGGAGGACATGCAGGATGGGACTACTGTCAGTCTTAAACCTGGCGCAGTCCAGGAGCTGAAACACACCCAGAGCAGAGTGAGAGCTCAGCACAGGAGCAGAGCTCCTGGAGGGCTGAGGGCAAGGCACCAGGGCTGGGCACAGCTCAGACAGGAGGCAGCGGCACCCTTGCCACCTCCCCTCTGCCTCATGCATGCAGCCCAGCTTCCCCCTGCCTGCTCTCGGACAGGAAATGCTTGCTACCAGGCCCACCTCAATGAAGACAACAACGGCACTGATGTCCTCATAAGGTTGTATGACTCCAGCCGCCTCTTCAGATATGGAGGCGCAGCTGACTCGTTCTGTATGCTTCAGCACTCTAGCAGGGGAAGAAGGCATTGGAAGCACTGAGACAGGCAAAGCTCTCTGGGACCATGGTGCCAGCCCCAGCCAGGCCACACAGGTCAAGGCTCCATCTGCACCTTGTGTTGGCTGCTTGCGCCCCACCACCTGTGCCAAAGAGGATCATGCAGGGGACCCTTCCTCTCCAGGGGGGAAACACCAGCAGGCTCAAAGATGACTGACAAAGCTCCTACCTACTCAGCACCCTGATGCCAGTGAGGTAGTCACTGGGGCTCATGAGCATGTTCCAGGCACCCTCTCCTTTGATGTCTTCAACCAGGGAGTCACCACCCAGAAGATGGAAGAAAGCTTGCATGGTTCTCATCACGCACCTGCACACAGAACAAAGCATGGTCACAGGTGGAAGCCTGGCCCTGGCTCTGGCCCAGGGCAGACACCAGCAAGCAGGAACAGGGCACCTGCGGCGGTTGACTACACGATCCTCAGCCTCCTTCTTCCAAATCTCAAAGCAGCAGCAGCCCTCCTGTGGGTTCTTCATGGTGAAGGAGATCTGCAAGACCACTGCCATAAAGAGCTCCTCTAAAAGTTTCCTTACGTTGCTTTGGCTGGAGGGCATGAGGAAGATCATGCGCATGACAATGGCTACCTGCAGAAAACACCCAAGGACATTCTCGCTGCAGAGATATCCCTGCAGCATGCCTGGGGCTGGGGGGTTCAGCAGCTGCGCTGAGCCAGGACAGAGTCCAGCCAGCTGAACGGCCTGGAGCACACCTGTGGCGGCATTCAGGGCTTGGTGCCCATTTGTAGCATGAGCACGTAAACTTTGATGGTCCTGAGGGAAGAGCTCAGCCAGTCCCATGAGCTATGCTGGCTATGCTGCACTCACCTTCACCAGCCCCACAGCCTGCTCTGCCCCCCAGGCTTCCTGGCTGCCCAAATGGCTGGAGGTGGGGAAGGAGAAGGACCCCCAAGGGCAGCAGGGGCAGGCTGCCTGCCAATCTGCCGCAGGGCCGAGCTGCATGTGGTGCCCTGTCTGGCTGTAGCCCTGAAGCCCCCAGCAACCTTTTGGAGGTCCAGGTTTGGGAGCAGATGAAGAGGGGAGGAGGAGCTGGAGAGGGGTGCGCAGCCCTGGGCAGGGCAGACCAGGCCTCATCTGGACACTCACAGTCAGCAGTAAGTGGCAGTTGCATTTATCGCCGAAGTTGTTGAGTAACATGCTTGTGTGCTGGATCAGCAGCAGCGACTTCAGTATTCTGCTCAAAATGCTGGCCTCGCATACCAGCGTGTTCCACATGGCCTCGGTAGTGGTGTGATGCCGGAGCTCAGAGTCAGCAGGGCTATCTTCGCCACAACAACTTTTGTCTGGGCAGTTCTCAGAGGTCCTAGGATTCCCCTGAAGCTGAAGCGCCACGTCTATGTCACCAGTGATGGAAATACACAGCAGGCTAGTGGTCACATCCTTACAGTGCAGCTGGGCTATTTGGAGAAGGGTCTGCATCAGGATGTCCCTCAGTGACCCTCTGGTGACAAGCATCAGCTGCGTATAGATGACCTGCACAAGGTCGTCCACCTGGAGGAGGCAAGAGTGTGGTGCTGGGTGGAGTGCAGCCACAGTCCTTGCTGCCAGCAAGAACTGTTCCCCTCCTGTTACTCCTTGCCAGCCTCAAAGGCCACCGGACATGTCCCCAGAGAGCACGCTCACAGGGCAGTCCAGCTGCACGCTGCTTACCATGGTCAGCTCCAACTGCGAGCCTGTCAAGGCTACCTTCAGCATGTTGGCAATCACCTGGGTGTTAGAGACCCTTTCTTGTGCCATGTTGGTCAACACTGTGAGGACTAAGCTGTACCTCTCCTGCGGGAGTAAAAAGCTCCCAATTGCCTAAGGGAGAAAGAGAGGGAAGAGTTGTCACCCTGAGGGCCCTGGTGGCAGGGCAGAGCAGAGCTAAGCAGCCAGGGTGGCTCTGGGCTGACACAGCCGGGGCACTACTGCCTCCTCCCCAGGACAAGTGCCAGCAGTGGGGGGCTGCTCTGGAGTGATTGCAGCCACGGGAGCACAAGTGAGAGGCTGAACTTGAAATCAGACTCCACCGTTCATTGCCTCAAAGACTGGTGTGAAAGACTGGTGTGAGGAACTGAGGTCCACTGTCTCAGAGATTGCTGTCCATTATCTCAAAGACTGCTGACAAACATGTGCAGAGAGCTGGCTGCAAGACCAGCAACACCGGATGCATGTGATCAACCAGGCAGGAATGTGCAGTAGTACGTGACATTAAGAACAGAGGTACTTCACCCCAGCGCATAATAAAAGGGGACACAAGTAGTCACTGGGTGGCCACCCAACGCAGAGCATGACTATGCGTCCTCGGGATGCCACTGGATCCATGGTGGTGACTATCTCTCTGCACTCTGAATGCTTGCTTAATTTCTATCCTCTTTTCCAAACTGTCCTCACTATATATTTTATAATAATCTTTTTAAAATAATTATGTTTTTATAATAAACAAACTGACCCACTGTGGCACTTGACCTTGTTTGCATCTTAATTTTACTCTGGGAATCACTAAAAAAGTATTTCTGACACTAGGTTTTAGCCAGTCGGACCTTCAGAGCGTGTAGAGGGAGATGCCCTGTGGGCTGAAGGAGAGGGGTGGGCTGAGCCACAGGCAAGAGGTACAGTGTGCTGGCTCTGCCAGGAACCAGAACTTGCCAGTGGCCAGGACGGCCAGAGCTGCTCTGCTGACACTGGGTTAAAGCCTCTGGCTACTCCCTTGTGGAGAGGGGGTGGGAACCTGCAACATGGGAGGCTGTGCCACCCACCACAATAGCTGAGGCACGGGTTCACGGGAGCGTCCTGCTAGCCCTACAGCCAAGACCCCAGCAAGGGAGGAGAAGGTCATTACCATTTCATCATCGAACTCCATAGGCCACGAGGTGTTAATGACATCCCACTCCAGAGGGATCTCTGGATCCGCACATTTTGCAGGGTAGCCTGGGCAGGAGGGGAAACACAAAGTGAACAGTGGCAGGAACAACAGAGAGCTGGAGGCAGCAGGTGAGGGTGTCAAGGAGAGCTGTGTTTGGTTCCCCGTTCCCGGGGAGCTGGAGACGTGCCAGGGCGGTAGTGGGCAGGGGAGGAGAGGAAACCCCCTTTTAGGCTGTGGAAGAGCAGGACAGTTCAGTCTGGCTTTCTGCTCAGGAGGAGGACAGAAGACCAGGCATGCTGCAACCATCAGCTCTCCAGCTCAGGGGTTCTCGGGACAGGCCCCAAGCTGCTGCTCCACAGCAGGCTGTGTGTGCCCTACGGTTTGCATAGCTGCTGCATAGCTGCCTCAGCCTCGGAGGCATTTGCTCTCCTTCCTCCAGCAGAGGAGGGTGCTAGGGCGGTGCAGCACCTTGCCTGGGCCCTTGCAGCTGGAAAGCTCCAGCCTGCCCCAGTGTCTCTTACTCTGTTGCACCAGGAGGAACCTCTTGAAGTTACACAGTGCCTGGAAAGCCCTGCAGCTGATCTCCTGGTCCTCCTCAGCATAGGACAGGGCAAGGTATCCCATTGCCTGCCCTAGGAATTCCAGAGGCTTGCTTCTGGAGAAGTGCTGTATTCCAGCTCTTTCATCCAAATGCTGTGGGAGAGAGGAAGTGGCAGTAGCAGGTCCAAGTGGTGGCAGATGGGATGAAGGCCCTAAGCTCTGAGAGCAGCCCCTGGGCCGAGTGCCGCATGGGCAACAGCTCTGGACAGCTCTGCCCTGTGCTGCTCCGCATGGAGACCCATCCCATGGCAGTCAAGCCAGGGCAAGGACTGTGTTGTCCCCCTATGAACGGAACTCTGGAAGAGTTCTGCCTTCTCGCCCTGGGAGCCCCTGGGACTGGGGTAGGCGTCTGAAGGAAGACTGAGACCCTGGATCTGCTGCTCCTCTAGACCCATTATCAGCTGACAGAGCCCTCCTTTACCACCTGCGGGACTCCCCATCTCCAGGGGAGGGAGGGCTGTCAGAGCTGCATCTGCAAAATGCTCTCATGCCCAGGGACAGCACTGGCTCCTGAGAGAAAAGGCACAGGACAGAGCGGAGCTCCCAGAGAGAGGACCAAAGATGCTGGTGCAAGGTTGAGCCTTGCTGAATCCCCTACTGCCCTGCACCCAGGCTTCCCCTGCAGAGGGCCCAGAGTGATTGGCTACTCTGTGGCACCAGGAAGGGGCCAGTGGGAGACAGAAGTCACCTTCATCACAGGCTCCTTACCTCCAGCATTGAAGTGGGAGATAAAAACCAGGTGAGGCGTACAATCCACTCTACAGCCTTCCGGCGCTTAGCCATGTCCTCGGATGCCGTGATGGGCAGCAGAGCCTGAGAAGAGAAAAGCTGCAGGTCTGCTGCAGGAAACAACAGTGACTCCCAGAGCAGCGGCTCTGCCAAGCATCTGGTACTGTTTATGCAATGTGCTGCAAAGGCTTCCCATGGTCCAGAGTAAGACCTGGAATGGGGTCCATCCACGTTGTGATCTGGGGACCACTGCCAGCTGTTGGTGACCTGCTGCAGACAGTGAAGTTGCCAGATCCCATCCCCAAGGCACTTCTGCCCCCTTCCACACGCAGCTCCAAAAAGGCTCCCTCTCCAAGAGGACCAGAATCTCTGGCAGGGGCTGCACAAGGGAGGCCGGACCCATGAGGAGACCAGAAGAGAAGACCTTCATGGCTGGGCTCCTACTGCACTATGCACCTTGCCCCATGGCCATATCCTAGGGCATCCCCACCCTGCTGGCAAACAGGGAGGAGAACATGAACGGGGCAGACAGTGAGGGCAGTGGCTCAGCAATGCCAGAAACTATTTCCACCCCTTGGCCTGGGGGCTGGGGTGTGCGTGCTTTAGAAGGTCTCATCGCTTTAGGGTTAAGGCAAGGAAGACACACCATGGGCTCTGCTCTTGGTAAATGCCTGACCTGCAATATTTTCCTTGTTATGAAGATGCAGGATCTCGGTGAAGCACCACAGATCAGCACCTCCAGCACACTGTCCAGAGTTTTCAGGATCTATGAGAGACATAGACAGACACAGATACACATAGACACAGCAGGTTACATGCTTGCCCTGGCCCTTCTTCCTTGCAGAAAGCTTGCTTGCCTGCCTTCCACCTGAGGTGGGCCTCTGGTGCCCAGGGGAGGCCCCAGGGTCTCCCTGGCCTTCCTTCTCCTGCTGGCTTCCAGCAGTCAAAGTCAATGAGGAGACCATGCAGAGGAACCGGCTGTCAGGCTCTCCGTAGCTCAGCCCGCATTTACCTGATCATAGAATGGAGTCTGCTGGCTGATCGTCTCACTTGCAACAAAACTGAAGGTGCCACCTATGTGTTCGTAGAGGCGGTTGTCCAGCAGGTTTTCCCTGTATTCGCTGTAAGGAGAGAAGGTTGGATGGAAGGGCTTCTACACTGGGGAAGGTGGCCACAAACACTATGACTAGCAGTCCCCAGGGCTGAATTGGCACAAGGTGGGCAAGGCATCTCCTCCCTCCCCCATTCACTGAGCCAGGGACAGAGGGCAGCCCCGGGCAGTGGACCCTGAAGCCCTTTCCATCTCGGGCCTCTTCCTTCAGAGGAAAAGCCAAGAGGTGTCAGGGAGCCCTGGAGCACCTGCCACCATCCTGCCTGACCCACTGATGGGCTGAGAGGTGGGAGAGCAGAGGCTCAAAGACCACGCCACCAGGATAGGAAATGCCTGGCGCTACCAGACCCATGGGAGGCTCTGGCCTGGCCAGGCTCTGCGACACATACCTCAGTGCAGCGATGGCAAGCAAGGCTTGCTGCCACATCATGGTGTCCATGCTGTCAAAGGCCTCGTTTTGCATTAGTGCCTGGAGAGGGAAAGCATGGCTGGGATGGGGCACAGCAGCTGCCAGTGCCTGGCACCAGTCTGCCAATCTGCAGAGTGGGCATAGTCCCCAGGTCAGCACCAGCACCCACAGCAGCACCTTGCTCCACAGTGGCCCCAGTGGCAGGAAGGGCTGTTCCCACATGGCCCGTCCCAGTCTTCCGCTGTCCTTATCACCAGTCCGGTGCTTGGGCACCTTTGCCCCCTTCCCTTAGCCCTGCTGGGGGGTCCCTCACCTCCAGTTCATTCAGCAGCTCATGGGATGTTGGGCTTTGGTACCTTCCCTGCAGTGAAGCTCTACAGAGCATGTTGATGGAGGCCAGAAACTTCATCTTCGACTCCTGATCCTGCCAGTCCAGCGGAAGAGAGACAGAGAAGGGTGAGGGGGCAGAGGCACAGCCAGCAGGAGTGGAGGCTTGAGGGGCTGCAGCAGTGGTGCAGGAGGCCAGGGGGGGAAAAGCTCTGCACTGCCAGCAGCCTTCCAGGAGCCTGCGTGTAGGCAGCACACGTGGCAGCACCCAACTGGGAGCTCCGGGCAGAGCTTTGCTGACAAATTCTGCCATTACCCTTCTGGTGCTTTTGACAAAGTCCTTGATGTAGTCGTGGGCTTCCTTTTCCTCGTTCTGCAACTGGATGCTGGAGTCAGCAGCAGCTACACCTGATGAAGAGCAAGAATGGGGAGAGTTGTAGGCAGGGGTAGGAGGCAGAGGGAAGAGAGGGGTCCTCTCTCCAGCCCTGCACCAGCTGCTGTGAACACAGCACACCCTGTGCCAGGGTGCTGAGGCCCTGTCCCTCTCCCCCAGGATGCTGTCAGTAGCAGGGTGAGAAAGGTGCCAGCCCTGCAGCATCACTGCCTCCTGCCCACGCAGCTGCTTCTCCCTGCCCTGCTCTGTGCCTGAAGGTCGTCCCCTGGGGTCCTGTTGATACCCACTCCTGTAATGGATGGTGACACTCTGAGACTCCTCAGTGGAGGAACTGCCTGGGTCTTCCTCACTGCTGATGGTACTCATCAGCTGTCCCGGCAGGGGCTCCTGCATGAGCTGTTTGGCTCTTCTCTCCTCAGAGTCCTGGATACTGTTGGGCTGGGCACACTACTTGCCCTAAGGGCCCTACTGTTACCCACCACCCAGG
This sequence comes from Ara ararauna, assembly GCA_028858755.1. NCBI lineage: Eukaryota > Metazoa > Chordata > Aves > Psittaciformes > Psittacidae > Ara > Ara ararauna. The sequence goes on along the minus strand of CM054410.1, from coordinate 69,745,368 downwards.
CCAGGAGGGAATGTATCCTGGCCCGCATTGTGACCTCCCCCCATTGTGACCTCAGGGCCAAGCAGCATGTGTTGCCCTGCCTGGCTGTGGCCCTGAACCCAAGTAATCAAGAAATCACATTATCTTCCACCTTATCTCTTCTTTTCATTAACAGCTAGAATTTCACTGAATGGTTCAGGTTGGAAAGGAACTTAAGATCATCCAGTTCCTCAGAGGAGGCTGAGGGAAAGCCATTCATTCAGCCTGTAGAGGAGAAAGCTCCAGTGCAGACCTCACAGAAGCCTTCTACTACCAACAGGAGGACATGAAGACAGAGCTCGTTTCTTCACAGCACTGCATGGTGGGATAATGACAGACAAGAGGCATTGGGAGACTTTCAGACTGGAAATAAGGAAAAGCCTTTCTCCTCATAAGGACAGCAAAGAGATGAACAGGTTGCCCAGAGAGACGGCGCTGTCTCATGCCAGGAAGCCGTGGCTGGACAAAGCCCCAGGAAGCTTGGTCTGATGCTGCTTTGAGCACAGGGTTCAAGCACAATCCTCTAGAAGCCAGTTCCCACCCAAGATACCATATGATCCTGTGAGTAGGCCACCTCCTACTAAAAGGAACATAGGCGGCTTTGGAGGCAAAGACTTCACAACATGTCAAGGAAAATGCTTGTGCACTAAGAATTGGCTTTTCTCAGAGATGCCGGTGTCTCTAAAAACGCAACTGTGGAACCCCTTGAAGGGGAAACGGACTCAGGCCTTCCACACCCTAGAGCAATGCTTCAACTCTGCAACAGCAGCAACGCCACAGATGGGTCCAGTAGCATGCATCACCCCTACACCTTGTGTCTGCACACCACTCGTTTCAACTATTGGTGTCCCTTTTGCCTTTGGGCGTGAAAACAGAACACTCTGCACAACAGACTGACGCCACAAAGACTCTCTGCAGCTGTAAGCTGGAATAAAGGAGAAAACAAAACAGCCGAAGCAACATTCCAAGTCAGATTTTTTGCTTCACTCCCAGCTGGAGCATGCTGTTCTGCCTCTCTTTGACAGGAAGTTCCCTCCTCAGACATAACCACATCCAGCCCAGCTGAGATAATACAGTATCGAGTAGAAAAAAATGCCCTTTCAGAAGAGATTAGATTAGATTAGATAAATAGCTGCTCTCGGCGCTACCCACAGGGCCAGCAGCAGCCCCTCCACGGAAGGAAATCCCAGCGCCGCCAGTGACCGCCGTAGCTGCCGCGCCGCCGGGCGCCGCCACGCACAAGATGGCCGCCGGGCCTGCCGCCACGTGCAAGAAAGATAACTCCGCGCCCGCATGTAGAGGCTGGTGGAACATATTGTTTCTGTAAGTTGCCTCTGCTTTGCAGTCTTCCCTGACAGACTAAGTCTGTCCCAAATAAAGAGAAAGATTTACATTTCTGGGGATAAGGTCCAATTTTCTCCCCGGTGAAAAAAAAGGAAAACGTATATTTTGGCAAGAGAGAACGGGGCCACTCCTTTTGGGCAAGACCAAATGTATTTTACTGACCTGGAGATGCCTCTTCTAGATGAGATGTCACCTTCTATTCAGCATCTGACTGTTAATAGCTCCTGATGAACAGGAATGTCCTGATGAATACAGATGCCAGTTAGGAAAACTTGATTAATTTTCCTGCGTGTATTATCAGTTGTTATTTAGTAAATCATAGAATCATAGAATCACAGAATAGTTAGGGTTGGAAAGGACCTTAAGATCATCTAGTTCCAACCCCCCTGCCATGGGCAGGGACGCCTCACACTAAACCATGCCGCCCAAGGCCTTGAACACCATCAGGAATGGAGCATTGACAACTTCCTTGGGCAGCCCATTCCAGTGCCTCACCACACTCACAGTAAAGAACTTCCTCCTTATAGCCAATCTAAACTTCTCCTGTTTAAATTTGAACCCGTTGCCCCTTGTCCTATCACGACAGACGCAAAGGAAGAGTCCCTCCCCAGCATCCCTATAGCCTCCCTTCAGATACTGGAAGGCTGCTAGGAGGACACCAGAACTGCACACAATACTCCAAGTGAGGTCTCACAAGAGCAGAGTAGAGGGGCAGGATCACCTCCCTCGACCTGCTGGTCACCCTCCTTTTGATGCAGCCCAGGATACGGTTGGCTTTCTGGGCTGCAAGCACACACTGAAGCTGGCTCATGTTCAGTTTCTCATTGACCAAGGCCTTCTCTGCAGGGCTGCTCTGAATCTCTTCCCTGCCCAACCTGTAGCTGTGCCTGGGATTGCTCCGACCCAGGTGTAGGACCTTGCGCTTGTCATGGTTAAACTTCATCAGGTTGGGATCAGCCCACCTCACAAGCGTGTGAAGATCCCTCTGGATGGCATTCCTTCCCTCCAACGTATCAACCGAACCACACAGCTTGGTGTCATCAGCAAACTTGCCACTGTCCATGTCACTGACAAAGATGCTGAACAAGACCGGTCCCAACACCGATCCCTGAGAGACATCACTCATTACTCATCTCCAACTGGACGTTGAACCATTGACCACAACTCTTTGTGTGCGGCCTTCCAGCCAGTTCTTTATGGACCAAGTGGTCCATTTATCAAATTGATGTCTCTCCAACTTAGACGCAAGGATGTCGTGTGGGACAGTGTCAGACACTTTGCACAAGTCCAGGTAGATGACATCAACTGCTCTACCCCTGTCCATCAGTTCCGTAGCCCCATCATAGAAGGCCACCAGATTGGTCAGGCAGGATTTCCCCTTCGTGAAGCCATGCTGGCTGTCACCAGCCACCTTGTTGTTTTTCATGTGCCTTAGCATGCTTTCCAGAAGTAGCTAACTTAATATGACTGTTGCTGACTAATGACACTGAATGGAAGATGCAAGGGTAGCTTGTTACTGGTGTTGACTGAAGCAAGGCAGCATACCTTGGTTCTAAGGATTAATGCTAGTAGGCTTCCAGGCTTGCCTGGGTTGTGGGAAGAGGAAAGGGAGACTAAAAGCAAGTAACCCGGTAAGGCAAGACAAGCAAAGGAGAAGTGGAAGGGGACAGAAAGCAAACAAGGCAAGTAATGCAAAGGCAAGTAATGCAAAGGCAAGATGCAAGCACCTACCACCACACATAGGGTGAGCCTGCGCCCAAGCAGTTGCCAGGAAAAAGCTGGCTGGCCTCCTGAAACACCTTCCTTCCTTTTCACCACTGAGCATGGTGTATATCCTGCACAGGTTGCTCAGTGGTGCACTTCCACCGTGAGAGGCTCATTTACTTTAGTGCCCAGTATCAGATCAGCCGCCTGTCTCCCAGGGCAGAGGTCCTCCTCCTGCACGCCCTCCAGAGCCAGTACCACTGTGGTCCGAAAAGCAGATTCATGCCTGGTCTGCAGTAAACCAATTCAACACACTCAGGAAAGATACTATTTATTCAGGCTGGGTGCTCAGTAGACTGTTCCACAAGTCAAACACACCAATGCAGCTCTCTTATTTAGGCACAAAAGGTACAGGTAGTACAGTCCCCATGATAGTGATCGGTTGTAATCTACATATAATTGTAATATTTGCTGTGTCATTCCTTCTAATCACTCTACATGGTCTGTGGAAGGGTCTTCACCTGGGCTGGGGTCTTTTCTGAGCTGTGGATGTGATTTTTAGTATTATAATGAAGGCAGTTCACTTCAGGACACCTTGAAAGTTAGTTCTTTTCCCAAGTTAGGTAATCAAATGGTGACTTGGCCAAGCTGTCAAATAACTCAGCCTTTGGTGCCACCAATCCTGGATATTCTCCTTGGATCTTTTGAACACAACAAATATTGGTTGTTCCTTTTTGTTTTAAGAGGGGCGCTTTGTCCCAGGCCCAGGATACAATAGCTATGAACTATGGCTACCGTCATGGGTTCAGCAGCAGCAGTCATTTTTCTCCTTCTTGGTAGCTGGTGCAGCGCTGTGTTTTTAATTTTGGGCCTGGGAACAGCGCTGATAACACCAGTGTTTCGGTTACTGCTTAGTGATGTTTTGGTCTGGCCAAGGACTTTCAGAGTTTCATGCTCTGGCAGGGAGGAGGGAAAGCTGGGAGGAAGCAGAGAAAGGACACCTGACCCAAACTGACCAAAGAGGTTATTCCATACCACAGCACGTCATGCCCAGGATGTAAAAGCAGAGAGCAGAGACCTGGAAGGGTGGGGGTGCACTGCGTGGTCGGGCTTGGTTTTAGGTGGTGAGAATTGTATTCTTTCCTTGTATTTGCCTTGTCATTATTATTATTGGTGGTAGCAGTAGTGATTTGTGTTATACTTTAGTTACTAAACTGTTCTTATCTCAACCTGTGGGAGTTGCATTCTTTTCGATTCTCCTTCCCATCCCTCCAGGAGCGGGGGGGAAGAAAGAGGGGGAAGTGAGTGAGAGAGAGAGTCTGCGTGAGTTAGTCTTAAACCGCGACAGCTACCAATTGCAGGTGCACAGTATAACAAACAAGCAATATATCTTAAGTGAATAGAAAAGAGATTTCAATAGAAAATTTAATAACAATTTTCTTTCAAAAATTATGTTGACATAATAAAAAATGCCAACAGAAAACAATCTATTGCTGTTTCCCTGCACTTGGAGGAAGAATCTCATAGGAAGCTCTTTCACTGCAGTGCGCTGGATCAGACCAGCTGGTTAGGGATCCCTCTCCTCCCTGCCCTCCGGAGGCGGCGCCACAGCGCCGGAAGGAAGGAACTGGCAGGAGGCTCTTCACATGCGTCGTACAGCACCTGCTTCATTTCAAGCGCCAGGGAAGAGACCAAGGGGCTGCTGTCACTCTCCATGTTTTGAAGGGCTGGGATGGAAAGGAACAGAGCCACTGTCACAGCCCAGATCTGCTGGGGATCTGAAGAGTCCCTCCAAACAGGGCCACTCCCGCCCCACAGCAATTTCCACATCCAGGAGGGAGGAAGGGGCACCAGGATCAGATGGAAAGTGCTGCCCACCAATGTCCCACAGGCTCCTCAAATCCCTCTACCCTGCCCATGCCATCCCTCACTCACAGAGGGAGCAGAGCCTTCCTAGGCCAGGACAGGGATTATAGCTCCCTACCCAGGGCCTTTCCTCCTACCCACAGACACCCCACTGCCTTCACTCACCCTCATTAATGACCAGGATCTTCTCCTTGCACCCATCCTTCAGCTGCTCCCCAGTGAGCCCTAGGTAAACACAGCCAGTCACAGATCCCACTGACCTGCTCATCCCAGCAGCTCAGTTCACCCCTACTGGCCCGCTGGGCAAGGCTGAGCCCAGGGTAGTTCCTGGAGTGTGAAGTGGCCATAAGGGACCCAGCCCCACATCAATCACATCGGGCAGTTTGGGCTCTGCAGCTCCCCGGTGGATTTGACAGTAGCCAAGGCTGGGGCTAAGCTGCTGAGGTGCGGGGGGGGGACCCACGGACAGGTTGTGGCTCACCAATGAACCTGACGGCCGCCTCGCGCAAGGGCTCTTGAGGGCTCTGCAGGTACAGCAGGCTCTGGTGCAGGTAATCCTCCAATCTGCTTCTGCTTCTCTTCAGCTAGAGCGACCACACAGGGACAGAATTGGCACAGGCCCTCCCCCTGCACCCAGGACTGGCCTCCCCTGCCAGGACACCTGCAATGCCCAGCCAGCAGCTAGCTCGTGCCAGGGTTTGGAGGGAGCAGAGGGCAGCATGCTCCCGAGCCAGGGTGTTGCAGTGCCACCCTGCCACCAAAGGCCAGTGGGGCACCCCTGGACTCTGGGGGAGAAATGGGACCCTTGTGTGCTGCAGGCAGGCAGCACAGGGCTGCCATGGATGGCAGGGAGAAAGCTGCTAGCCCCATGTGCTGGGGACTGGGGGAGGGAGGCTTTTCCAAGCTAGCTTGCAGGGCTTTGGGGACATCCTTACCATGCACTTGCCAGCCTTCCATATCTGCTCTGTTTCCAGCAGCTTCTGGAACCGCTGCCATCTCAGGAACTTTGCAGCTTCAATGACAGCTTCCTTGGAGGCCTTCAGAGCAGCAGGGACAGGGAGATGGCACCTCTACCCAGGAAAGAGGACCTGGAGGTCCCTGGGCAGATCATGAGGGTAGCAAGGGTTGGGGTCAAAACCTGGCCTTAGGCACCTGCAAGTGCCACTGGAAAGCCCACAGGGACTCTCCAGTGCACAGGTCTTTGTGGCCAGCACTGCTGCTGGGTGATGGTGGATCTGGCAGGGCAGGTGTAGGGTATGCCCCTATCCACCTTCACAGGGGCTGCCAGCTCTGTGGCTGCAGGCAGGAAGGGAGTCTGAGCCCTCACCAGGGTTCCAGCTGAAACACATTCAAAGAGCCCAGAAATGCCCACCTGAGCCACACTTGAGTCACTGTCATGCAGGTGGAAGAACAAGGGCAGGAGGCTTCTCTTCACATCCTTCCTCATCTGCTTTTTGTGAGACCTGAATGGAACCCTCATCACATCTCTGCAGAGGAGAATGGACAGCTTTCGCACGCAGCTGCTTGCCTAGGAGGAGAGAAGTAAGAGGAGAGGACCTCAGCCCTTGCTCCTCCAAGCCACTGGAGAAGAACCACCACTCACAGGCCAGTGAGCACACATGGAGAGGGATGCACCATCCCGGAGCCACACACATGTGCCACCCAAGGGGCTCTCTCACTGCCTTACATTTTCAAAGAGTGGCAGTAGCATTTTGAGCAGCTGCAGAGCGGTAACGCCAGCCGTCTGCCTGTCTAGCACGCCGAGCACGTTGCTGAGGATAGTCAGGGCCGCCTTCAAGACGTCGCAGTCATCATCCTGCAGTTGCTGCGTAACGGCTGGCAGCAGGCCTTGCAGAAGCATAGCTTTTGCCTATGTGAAACACACTTTTTTGGTGACACAGTCGAGGAAGACAGCACCAGCAAAACCACTCCACCGTCAGAGGGGCAGACAGAGATCCCTCCATGCGCAGCACAGCCCAATGCCCGGCCTTACGCGTTCAGTGGCTCAGGGGCAGCTGAACAGGGCAGTGGCGGGAGTGGGCACCGTTCTCACCACTCCTGATTCCTGGCACAGCCCAAGCATGCGCTGCGCATACCGTCACCTGCTGCCCAGGCCCAGACAGACGCTGTCACTGAGCCTGGCTGCCCCTGCTCACCTGCTCACGTTTCTCAGACAGCGTGGCGAGGCTTGTGACCGCTACCCTGCGCACCACCGAACTCGTGCTATGCAGGTGCACATGGAGGACATGCAGGATGGGACTACTGTCAGTCTTAAACCTGGCGCAGTCCAGGAGCTGAAACACACCCAGAGCAGAGTGAGAGCTCAGCACAGGAGCAGAGCTCCTGGAGGGCTGAGGGCAAGGCACCAGGGCTGGGCACAGCTCAGACAGGAGGCAGCGGCACCCTTGCCACCTCCCCTCTGCCTCATGCATGCAGCCCAGCTTCCCCCTGCCTGCTCTCGGACAGGAAATGCTTGCTACCAGGCCCACCTCAATGAAGACAACAACGGCACTGATGTCCTCATAAGGTTGTATGACTCCAGCCGCCTCTTCAGATATGGAGGCGCAGCTGACTCGTTCTGTATGCTTCAGCACTCTAGCAGGGGAAGAAGGCATTGGAAGCACTGAGACAGGCAAAGCTCTCTGGGACCATGGTGCCAGCCCCAGCCAGGCCACACAGGTCAAGGCTCCATCTGCACCTTGTGTTGGCTGCTTGCGCCCCACCACCTGTGCCAAAGAGGATCATGCAGGGGACCCTTCCTCTCCAGGGGGGAAACACCAGCAGGCTCAAAGATGACTGACAAAGCTCCTACCTACTCAGCACCCTGATGCCAGTGAGGTAGTCACTGGGGCTCATGAGCATGTTCCAGGCACCCTCTCCTTTGATGTCTTCAACCAGGGAGTCACCACCCAGAAGATGGAAGAAAGCTTGCATGGTTCTCATCACGCACCTGCACACAGAACAAAGCATGGTCACAGGTGGAAGCCTGGCCCTGGCTCTGGCCCAGGGCAGACACCAGCAAGCAGGAACAGGGCACCTGCGGCGGTTGACTACACGATCCTCAGCCTCCTTCTTCCAAATCTCAAAGCAGCAGCAGCCCTCCTGTGGGTTCTTCATGGTGAAGGAGATCTGCAAGACCACTGCCATAAAGAGCTCCTCTAAAAGTTTCCTTACGTTGCTTTGGCTGGAGGGCATGAGGAAGATCATGCGCATGACAATGGCTACCTGCAGAAAACACCCAAGGACATTCTCGCTGCAGAGATATCCCTGCAGCATGCCTGGGGCTGGGGGATTCAGCAGCTGCGCTGAGCCAGGACAGAGTCCAGCCAGCTGAACGGCCTGGAGCACACCTGTGGCGGCATTCAGGGCTTGGTGCCCATTTGTAGCATGAGCACGTAAACTTTGATGGTCCTGAGGGAAGAGCTCAGCCAGTCCCATGAGCCATGCTGGCTATGCTGCACTCACCTTCACCAGCCCCACAGCCTGCTCTGCCCCCCAGGCTTCCTGGCTGCCCAAATGGCTGGAGGTGGGGAAGGAGAAGGACCCCCAAGGGCAGCAGGGGCAGGCTGCCTGCCAATCTGCCGCAGGGCCGAGCTGCATGTGGTGCCCTGTCTGGCTGTAGCCCTGAAGCCCCCAGCAATCTTTTGGAGGTCCAGGTTTGGGAGCAGATGAAGAGGGGAGGAGGAGCTGGAGAGGGGTGCGCAGCCCTGGGCAGGGCAGACCAGGCCTCATCTGGACACTCACAGTCAGCAGTAAGTGGCAGTTGCATTTATCGCCGAAGTTGTTGAGTAACATGCTTGTGTGCTGGATCAGCAGCAGCGACTTCAGTATTCTGCTCAAAATGCTGGCCTCGCATACCAGCGTGTTCCACATGGCCTCGGTAGTGGTGTGATGCCGGAGCTCAGAGTCAGCGGGGCTATCTTCGCCACAACAACTTTTGTCTGGGCAGTTCTCAGAGGTCCTAGGATTCCCCTGAAGCTGAAGCGCCACGTCTATGTCACCAGTGATGGAAATACACAGCAGGCTAGTGGTCACATCCTTACAGTGCAGCTGGGCTATTTGGAGAAGGGTCTGCATCAGGATGTCCCTCAGTGACCCTCTGGTGACAAGCATCAGCTGCGTATAGATGACCTGCACAAGGTCGTCCACCTGGAGGAGGCAAGAGTGTGGTGCTGGGTGGAGTGCAGCCACAGTCCTTGCTGCCAGCAAGAACTGTTCCCCTCCTGTTACTCCTTGCCAGCCTCAAAGGCCACCGGACATGTCCCCAGAGAGCACGCTCACAGGGCAGTCCAGCTGCACGCTGCTTACCATGGTCAGCTCCAACTGCGAGCCTGTCAAGGCTACCTTCAGCATGTTGGCAATCACCTGGGTGTTAGAGACCCTTTCTTGTGCCATGTTGGTCAACACTGTGAGGACTAAGCTGTACCTCTCCTGCGGGAGTAAAAAGCTCCCAATTGCCTAAGGGAGAAAGAGAGGGAAGAGTTGTCACCCTGAGGGCCCTGGTGGCAGGGCAGAGCAGAGCTAAGCAGCCAGGGTGGCTCTGGGCTGACACAGCCGGGGCACTACTGCCTCCTCCCCAGGACAAGTGCCAGCAGTGGAGGGCTGCTCTGGAGTGATTGCAGCCACGGGAGCACAAGTGAGAGGCTGAACTTGAAATCAGACTCCACCGTTCATTGCCTCAAAGACTGGTGTGAAAGACTGGTGTGAGGAACTGAGGTCCACTGTCTCAGAGATTGCTGTCCATTATCTCAAAGACTGCTGACAAACCTGTGCAGAGAGCTGGCTGCAAGACCAGCAACACCGGATGCATGTGATCAACCAGGCAGGAATGTGCAGTAGTACGTGACATTAAGAACAGAGGTACTTCACCCCAACGCATAATAAAAGGGGACACAAGTAGTCACTGGGTGGCCACCCAACGCAGAGCATGACTATGCGTCCTCGGGATGCCACTGGATCCATGGTGGTGACTATCTCTCTGCACTCTGAATGCTTGCTTAATTTCTATCCTCTTTTCCAAACTGTCCTCACTATATATTTTATAATAATCTTTTTAAAATAATTATGTTTTTATAATAAACAAACTGACCCACTGTGGCACTTGACCTTGTTTGCATCTTAATTTTACTCTGGGAATCACTAAAAAAGTATTTCTGACACTAGGTTTTAGCCAGTCGGACCTTCAGAGCGTGTAGAGGGAGATGCCCTGTGGGCTGAAGGAGAGGGGTGGGCTGAGCCACAGGCAAGAGGTACAGTGTGCTGGCTCTGCCAGGAACCAGAACTTGCCAGTGGCCAGGACGGCCAGAGCTGCTCTGCTGACACTGGGTTAAAGCCTCTGGCTACTCCCTTGTGGAGAGGGGGTGGGAACCTGCAACATGGGAGGCTGTGCCACCCACCACAATAGCTGAGGCACGGGTTCACGGGAGCGTCCTGCTAGCCCTACAGCCAAGACCCCAGCAAGGGAGGAGAAGGTCATTACCATTTCATCATCGAACTCCATAGGCCACGAGGTGTTAATGACATCCCACTCCAGAGGGATCTCTGGATCCGCACATTTTGCAGGGTAGCCTGGGCAGGAGGGGAAACACAAAGTGAACAGTGGCAGGAACAACAGAGAGCTGGAGGCAGCAGGTGAGGGTGTCAAGGAGAGCTGTGTTTGGTTCCCCGTTCCCGGGGAGCTGGAGACGTGCCAGGGCGGTAGTGGGCAGGGGAGGAGAGGAAACCCCCTTTTAGGCTGTGGAAGAGCAGGACAGTTCAGTCTGGCTTTCTGCTCAGGAGGAGGACAGAAGACCAGGCATGCTGCAACCATCAGCTCTCCAGCTCAGGGGTTCTCGGGACAGGCCCCAAGCTGCTGCTCCACAGCAGGCTGTGTGTGCCCTACGGTTTGCATAGCTGCTGCATAGCTGCCTCAGCCTCGGAGGCATTTGCTCTCCTTCCTCCAGCAGAGGAGGGTGCTAGGGCGGTGCAGCACCTTGCCTGGGCCCTTGCAGCTGGAAAGCTCCAGCCTGCCCCAGTGTCTCTTACTCTGTTGCACCAGGAGGAACCTCTTGAAGTTACACAGTGCCTGGAAAGCCCTGCAGCTGATCTCCTGGTCCTCCTCAGCATAGGACAGGGCAAGGTATCCCATTGCCTGCCCTAGGAATTCCAGAGGCTTGCTTCTGGAGAAGTGCTGTATTCCAGCTCTTTCATCCAAATGCTGTGGGAGAGAGGAAGTGGCAGTAGCAGGTCCAAGTGGTGGCAGATGGGATGAAGGCCCTAAGCTCTGAGAGCAGCCCCTGGGCCGAGTGCCGCATGGGCAACAGCTCTGGACAGCTCTGCCCTGTGCTGCTCCGCATGGAGACCCATCCCATGGCAGTCAAGCCAGGGCAAGGACTGTGTTGTCCCCCTATGAACGGAACTCTGGAAGAGTTCTGCCTTCTCGCCCTGGGAGCCCCTGGGACTGGGGTAGGCGTCTGAAGGAAGACTGAGACCCTGGATCTGCTGCTCCTCTAGACCCATTATCAGCTGACAGAGCCCTCCTTTACCACCTGCGGGACTCCCCATCTCCAGGGGAGGGAGGGCTGTCAGAGCTGCATCTGCAAAATGTTCTCATGCCCAGGGACAGCACTGGCTCCTGAGAGAAAAGGCACAGGACAGAGCGGAGCTCCCAGAGAGAGGACCAAAGATGCTGGTGCAAGGTTGAGCCTTGCTGAATCCCCTACTGCCCTGCACCCAGGCTTCCCCTGCAGAGGGCCCAGAGTGATTGGCTACTCTGTGGCACCAGGAAGGGGCCAGTGGGAGACAGAAGTCACCTTCATCACAGGCTCCTTACCTCCAGCATTGAAGTGGGAGATAAAAACCAGGTGAGGCGTACAATCCACTCTACAGCCTTCCGGCGCTTAGCCATGTCCTCGGATGCCGTGATGGGCAGCAGAGCCTGAGAAGAGAAAAGCTGCAGGTCTGCTGCAGGAAACAACAGTGACTCCCAGAGCAGCGGCTCTGCCAAGCATCTGGTACTGTTTATGCAATGTGCTGCAAAGGCTTCCCATGGTCCAGAGTAAGACCTGGAATGGGGTCCATCCACGCTGTGATCTGGGGACCACTGCCAGCTGTTGGTGACCTGCTGCAGACAGTGAAGTTGCCAGATCCCATCCCCAAGGCACTTCTGCCCCCTTCCACACGCAGCTCCAAAAAGGCTCCCTCTCCAAGAGGACCAGAATCTCTGGCAGGGGCTGCACAAGGGAGGCCGGACCCATGAGGAAACCAGAAGAGAAGACCTTCATGGCTGGGCTCCTACTGCACTATGCACCTTGCCCCATGGCCATATCCTAGGGCATCCCCACCCTGCTGGCAAACAGGGAGGAGAACATGAACGGGGCAGACAGTGAGGGCAGTGGCTCAGCAATGCCAGAAACTATTTCCACCCCTTGGCCTGGGGGCTGGGGTGTGCGTGCTTTAGAAGGTCTCATCGCTTTAGGGTTAAGGCAAGGAAGACACACCATGGGCTCTGCTCTTGGTAAATGCCTGACCTGCAATATTTTCCTTGTTATGAAGATGCAGGATCTCGGTGAAGCACCACAGATCAGCACCTCCAGCACACTGTCCAGAGTTTTCAGGATCTATGAGAGACATAGACAGACACAGATACACATAGACACAGCAGGTTACATGCTTGCCCTGGCCCTTCTTCCTTGCAGAAAGCTTGCTTGCCTGCCTTCCACCTGAGGTGGGCCTCTGGTGCCCAGGGGAGGCCCCAGGGTCTCCCTGGCCTTCCTTCTCCTGCTGGCTTCCAGCAGTCAAAGTCAATGAGGAGACCATGCAGAGGAACCGGCTGTCAGGCTCTCCGTAGCTCAGCCCGCATTTACCTGATCATAGAATGGAGTCTGCTGGCTGATCGTCTCACTTGCAACAAAACTGAAGGTGCCACCTATGTGTTCGTAGAGGCGGTTGTCCAGCAGGTTTTCCCTGTATTCGCTGTAAGGAGAGAAGGTTGGATGGAAGGGCTTCTACACTGGGGAAGGTGGCCACAAACACTATGACTAGCAGTCCCCAGGGCTGAATTGGCACAAGGTGGGCAAGGCATCTCCTCCCTCCCCCATTCACTGAGCCAGGGACAGAGGGCAGCCCCGGGCAGTGGACCCTGAAGCCCTTTCCATCTCGGGCCTCTTCCTTCAGAGGAAAAGCCAAGAGGTGTCAGGGAGCCCTGGAGCACCTGCCACCATCCTGCCTGACCCACTGATGGGCTGAGAGGTGGGAGAGCAGAGGCTCAAAGACCACGCCACCAGGATAGGAAATGCCTGGCGCTACCAGACCCATGGGAGGCTCTGGCCTGGCCAGGCTCTGCGACACATACCTCAGTGCAGCGATGGCAAGCAAGGCTTGCTGCCACATCATGGTGTCCATGCTGTCAAAGGCCTCGTTTTGCATTAGGGCCTGGAGAGGGAAAGCATGGCTGGGATGGGGCACAGCAGCTGCCAGTGCCTGGCACCAGTCTGCCAATCTGCAGAGTGGGCATAGTCCCCAGGTCAGCACCAGCACCCACAGCAGCACCTTGCTCCACAGTGGCCCCAGTGGCAGGAAGGGCTGTTCCCACATGGCCCGTCCCAGTCTTCCGCTGTCCTTATCACCAGTCCGGTGCTTGGGCACCTTTGCCCCCTTCCCTTAGCCCTGCTGGGGGGTCCCTCACCTCCAGTTCATTCAGCAGCTCATGGGATGTTGGGCTTTGGTACCTTCCCTGCAGTGAAGCTCTACAGAGCATGTTGATGGAGGCCAGAAACTTCATCTTCGACTCCTGATCCTGCCAGTCCAGCGGAAGAGAGACAGAGAAGGGTGAGGGGGCAGAGGCACAGCCAGCAGGAGTGGAGGCTTGAGGGGCTGCAGCAGTGGTGCAGGAGGCCAGGGGGGGAAAAGCTCTGCACTGCCAGCAGCCTTCCAGGAGCCTGCGTGTAGGCAGCACACGTGGCAGCACCCAACTGGGAGCTCCGGGCAGAGCTTTGCTGACAAATTCTGCCATTACCCTTCTGGTGCTTTTGACAAAGTCCTTGATGTAGTCGTGGGCTTCCTTTTCCTCGTTCTGCAACTGGATGCTGGAGTCAGCAGCAGCTACACCTGATGAAGAGCAAGAATGGGGAGAGTTGTAGGCAGGGGTAGGAGGCAGAGGGAAGAGAGGGGTCCTCTCTCCAGCCCTGCACCAGCTGCTGTGAACACAGCACACCCTGTGCCAGGGTGCTGAGGCCCTGTCCCTCTCCCCCAGGATGCTGTCAGTAGCAGGGTGAGAAAGGTGCCAGCCCTGCAGCATCACTGCCTCCTGCCCACGCAGCTGCTTCTCCCTGCCCTGCTCTGTGCCTGAAGGTCGTCCCCTGGGGTCCTGTTGATACCCACTCCTGTAATGGATGGTGACACTCTGAGACTCCTCAGTGGAGGAACTGCCTGGGTCTTCCTCACTGCTGATGGTACTCATCAGCTGTCCCGGCAGGGGCTCCTGCATGAGCTGTTTGGCTCTTCTCTCCTCAGAGTCCTGGATACTGTTGGGCTGGGCACACTACTTGCCCTAAGGGCCCTACTGTTACCCACCACCCAGGCCAGGAGGGAATGTATCCTGGCCCGCATTGTGACCTCCCCCCATTGTGACCTCAGGGCCAAGCAGCATGTGTTGCCCTGCCTGGCTGTGGCCCTGAACCCAAGTAATCAAGAAATCACATTATCTTCCACCTTATCTCTTCTTTTCATTAACAGCTAGAATTTCACTGAATGGTTCAGGTTGGAAAGGAACTTAAGATCATCCAGTTCCTCAGAGGAGGCTGAGGGAAAGCCATTCATTCAGCCTGTAGAGGAGAAAGCTCCAGTGCAGACCTCACAGAAGCCTTCTACTACCAACAGGAGGACATGAAGACAGAGCTCGTTTCTTCACAGCACTGCATGGTGGGATAATGACAGACAAGAGGCATTGGGAGACTTTCAGACTGGAAATAAGGAAAAGCCTTTCTCCTCATAAGGACAGCAAAGAGATGAACAGGTTGCCCAGAGAGACGGCGCTGTCTCATGCCAGGAAGCCGTGGCTGGACAAAGCCCCAGGAAGGTCTGATGCTGCTTTGAGCACAGGGTTCAAGCACAATCCTCTAGAAGCCAGTTCCCACCCAAGATGCCATATGATCCTGTGAGTAGGCCACCTCCTACTAAAAGGTACATAGGCGGCTTTGGAGGCAAAGACTTCACAACGTGTCAAGGAAAATGCTTGTGCACTAAGAATTGGCTTTTCTCAGAGATGCCGGTGTCTCTAAAAACGCAACTGTGGAACCCCTTGAAGGGGAAACGGACTCAGGCCTTCCACACCCTAGAGCAATGCTTCAACTCTGCAACAGCAGCAACGCCACAGATGGGTCCAGTAGCATGCATCACCCCTACACCTTGTGTCTGCACACCACTCGTTTCAACTATTGGTGTCCCTTTTGCCTTTGGGCGTGAAAACAGAACACTCTGCACAACAGACTGACGCCACAAAGACTCTCTGCAGCTGTAAGCTGGAATAAAGGAGAAAACAAAACAGCCGAAGCAACATTCCAAGTCAGATTTTTTGCTTCACTCCCAGCTGGAGCATGCTGTTCTGCCTCTCTTTGACAGGAAGTTCCCTCCTCAGACATAACCACATCCAGCCCAGCTGAGATAATACAGTATCGAGTAGAAAAAAATGCCCTTTCAGAAGAGATTAGATTAGATTAGATAAATAGCTGCTCTCGGCGCTACCCACAGGGCCAGCAGCAGCCCCTCCACGGAAGGAAATCCCAGCGCCGCCAGTGACTGCCGTAGCTGCCGCGCCGCCGGGCGCCGCCACGCACAAGATGGCCGCCGGGCCTGCCGCCACGTGCAAGAAAGATAACTCCGCGCCCGCATGTAGAGGCTGGTGGAACATATTGTTTCTGTAAGTTGCCTCTGCTTTGCAGTCTTCCCTGACAGACTAAGTCTGTCCCAAATAAAGAGAAAGATTTACATTTCTGGGGATAAGGTCCAATTTTCTCCCCGGTGAAAAAAAAGGAAAACGTATATTTTGGCAAGAGAGAACGGGGCCACTCCTTTTGGGCAAGACCAAATGTATTTTACTGACCTGGAGATGCCTCTTCTAGATGAGATGTCACCTTCTATTCAGCATCTGACTGTTAATAGCTCCTGATGAACAGGAATGTCCTGATGAATACAGATGCCAGTTAGGAAAACTTGATTAATTTTCCTGCGTGTATTATCAGTTGTTATTTAGTAAATCATAGAATCATAGAATCACAGAATAGTTAGGGTTGGAAAGGACCTTAAGATCATCTAGTTCCAACCCCCCTGCCATGGGCAGGGACGCCTCACACTAAACCATGCCGCCCAAGGCCTTGAACACCATCAGGAATGGAGCATTGACAACTTCCTTGGGCAGCCCATTCCAGTGCCTCACCACACTCACAGTAAAGAACTTCCTCCTTATAGCCAATCTAAACTTCTCCTGTTTAAATTTGAACCCGTTGCCCCTTGTCCTATCACGACAGACGCAAAGGAAGAGTCCCTCCCCAGCATCCCTATAGCCTCCCTTCAGATACTGGAAGGCTGCTAGGAGGACACCAGAACTGCACACAATACTCCAAGTGAGGTCTCACAAGAGCAGAGTAGAGGGGCAGGATCACCTCCCTCGACCTGCTGGTCACCCTCCTTTTGATGCAGCCCAGGATACGGTTGGCTTTCTGGGCTGCAAGCACACACTGAAGCTGGCTCATGTTCAGTTTCTCATTGACCAAGGCCTTCTCTGCAGGGCTGCTCTGAATCTCTTCCCTGCCCAACCTGTAGCTGTGCCTGGGATTGCTCCGACCCAGGTGTAGGACCTTGCGCTTGTCATGGTTAAACTTCATCAGGTTGGGATCAGCCCACCTCACAAGCATGTGAAGATCCCTCTGGATGGCATTCCTTCCCTCCAACGTATCAACCGAACCACACAGCTTGGTGTCATCAGCAAACTTGCCACTGTCCATGTCACTGACAAAGATGCTGAACAAGACCGGTCCCAACACCGATCCCTGAGAGACATCACTCATTACTCATCTCCAACTGGACGTTGAACCATTGACCACAACTCTTTGTGTGCGGCCTTCCAGCCAGTTCTTTATGGACCAAGTGGTCCATTTATCAAATTGATGTCTCTCCAACTTAGACGCAAGGATGTCGTGTGGGACAGTGTCAGACACTTTGCACAAGTCCAGGTAGATGACATCAACTGCTCTACCCCTGTCCATCAGTTCCGTAGCCCCATCATAGAAGGCCACCAGATTGGTCAGGCAGGATTTCCCCTTCGTGAAGCCATGCTGGCTGTCACCAGCCACCTTGTTGTTTTTCATGTGCCTTAGCATGCTTTCCAGAAGTAGCTAACTTAATATGACTGTTGCTGACTAATGACACTGAATGGAAGATGCAAGGGTAGCTTGTTACTGGTGTTGACTGAAGCAAGGCAGCATACCTTGGTTCTAAGGATTAATGCTAGTAGGCTTCCAGGCTTGCCTGGGTTGTGGGAAGAGGAAAGGGAGACTAAAAGCAAGTAACCTGGTAAGGCAAGACAAGCAAAGGAGAAGTGGAAGGGGACAGAAAGCAAACAAGGCAAGTAATGCAAAGGCAAGTAATGCAAAGGCAAGATGCAAGCACCTACCACCACACATAGGGTGAGCCTGCGCCCAAGCAGTTGCCAGGAAAAAGCTGGCTGGCCTCCTGAAACACCTTCCTTCCTTTTCACCACTGAGCATGGTGTATATCCTGCACAGGTTGCTCAGTGGTGCATTTCCACCGTGAGAGGCTCATTTACTTTAGTGCCCAGTATCAGATCAGCCGCCTGTCTCCCAGGGCAGAGGTCCTCCTCCTGCACGCCCTCCAGAGCCAGTACCACTGTGGTCCGAAAAGCAGATTCATGCCTGGTCTGCAGTAAACCAATTCAACACACTCAGGAAAGATACTATTTATTCAGGCTGGGTGCTCAGTAGACTGTTCCACAAGTCAAACACACCAATGCAGCTCTCTTATTTAGGCACAAAAGGTACAGGTAGTACAGTCCCCATGATAGTGATCGGTTGTAATCTATATATAATTGTAATATTTGCTGTGTCATTCCTTCTAATCACTCTACATGGTCTGTGGAAGGGTCTTCACCTGGGCTGGGGTCTTTTCTGAGCTGTGGATGTGATTTTTAGTATTATAATGAAGGCAGTTCACTTCAGGACACCTTGAAAGTTAGTTCTTTTCCCAAGTTAGGTAATCAAATGGTGACTTGGCCAAGCTGTCAAATAACTCAGCCTTTGGTGCCACCAATCCTGGATATTCTCCTTGGATCTTTTGAACACAACAAATATTGGTTGTTCCTTTTTGTTTTAAGAGGGGCGCTTTGTCCCAGGCCCAGGATACAATAGCTATGAACTATGGCTACCGTCATGGGTTCAGCAGCAGCAGTCATTTTTCTCCTTCTTGGTAGCTGGTGCAGCGCTGTGTTTTTAATTTTGGGCCTGGGAACAGCGCTGATAACACCAGTGTTTCGATTACTGCTTAGTGATGTTTTGGTCTGGCCAAGGACTTTCAGAGTTTCATGCTCTGGCAGGGAGGAGGGAAAGCTGGGAGGAAGCAGAGAAAGGACACCTGACCCAAACTGACCAAAGAGGTTATTCCATACCACAGCACGTCATGCCCAGGATGTAAAAGCAGAGAGCAGAGACCTGGAAGGGTGGGGGTGCACTGCGTGGTCGGGCTTGGTTTTAGGTGGTGAGAATTGTATTCTTTCCTTGTATTTGCCTTGTCATTATTATTATTGGTGGTAGCAGTAGTGATTTGTGTTATACTTTAGTTACTAAACTGTTCTTATCTCAACCTGTGGGAGTTGCATTCTTTTCGATTCTCCTTCCCATCCCTCCAGGAGCGGGGGGGAAGAAAGAGGGGGAAGTGAGTGAGAGAGAGAGTCTGCGTGAGTTAGTCTTAAACCGCGACAGCTACCAATTGCAGGTGCACAGTATAACAAACAAGCAATATATCTTAAGTGAATAGAAAAGAGATTTCAATAGAAAATTTAATAACAATTTTCTTTCAAAAATTATGTTGACATAATAAAAAATGCCAACAGAAAACAATCTATTGCTGTTTCCCTGCACTTGGAGGAAGAATCTCATAGGAAGCTCTTTCACTGCAGTGCGCTGGATCAGACCAGCTGGTTAGGGATCCCTCTCCTCCCTGCCCTCCGGAGGCGGCGCCACAGCGCCGGAAGGAAGGAACTGGCAGGAGGCTCTTCACATGCGTCGTACAGCACCTGCTTCATTTCAAGCGCCAGGGAAGAGACCAAGGGGCTGCTGTCACTCTCCATGTTTTGAAGGGCTGGGATGGAAAGGAACAGAGCCACTGTCACAGCCCAGATCTGCTGGGGATCTGAAGAGTCCCTCCAAACAGGGCCACTCCCGCCCCACAGCAATTTCCACATCCAGGAGGGAGGAAGGGGCACCAGGATCAGATGGAAAGTGCTGCCCACCAATGTCCCACAGGCTCCTCAAATCCCTCTACCCTGCCCATGCCATCCCTCACTCACAGAGGGAGCAGAGCCTTCCTAGGCCAGGACAGGGATTATAGCTCCCTACCCAGGGCCTTTCCTCCTACCCACAGACACCCCACTGCCTTCACTCACCCTCATTAATGACCAGGATCTTCTCCTTGCACCCATCCTTCAGCTGCTCCCCAGTGAGCCCTAGGTAAACACAGCCAGTCACAGATCCCACTGACCTGCTCATCCCAGCAGCTCAGTTCACCCCTACTGGCCCGCTGGGCAAGGCTGAGCCCAGGGTAGTTCCTGGAGTGTGAAGTGGCCATAAGGGACCCAGCCCCACATCAATCACATCGGGCAGTTTGGGCTCTGCAGCTCCCCGGTGGATTTGACAGTAGCCAAGGCTGGGGCTAAGCTGCTGAGGTGCGGGGGGGGGACCCACGGACAGGTTGTGACTCACCAATGAACCTGACGGCCGCCTCGCGCAAGGGCTCTTGAGGGCTCTGCAGGTACAGCAGGCTCTGGTGCAGGTAATCCTCCAATCTGCTTCTGCTTCTCTTCAGCTAGAGCGACCACACAGGGACAGAATTGGCACAGGCCCTCCCCCTGCACCCAGGACTGGCCTCCCCTGCCAGGACACCTGCAATGCCCAGCCAGCAGCTAGCTCGTGCCAGGGTTTGGAGGGAGCAGAGGGCAGCATGCTCCCGAGCCAGGGTGTTGCAGTGCCACCCTGCCACCAAAGGCCAGTGGGGCACCCCTGGACTCTGGGGGAGAAATGGGACCCTTGTGTGCTGCAGGCAGGCAGCACAGGGCTGCCATGGATGGCAGGGAGAAAGCTGCTAGCCCCATGTGCTGGGGACTGGGGGAGGGAGGCTTTTCCAAGCTAGCTTGCAGGGCTTTGGGGACATCCTTACCATGCACTTGCCAGCCTTCCATATCTGCTCTGTTTCCAGCAGCTTCTGGAACCGCTGCCATCTCAGGAACTTTGCAGCTTCAATGACAGCTTCCTTGGAGGCCTTCAGAGCAGCAGGGACAGGGAGATGGCACCTCTACCCAGGAAAGAGGACCTGGAGGTCCCTGGGCAGATCATGAGGGTAGCAAGGGTTGGGGTCAAAACCTGGCCTTAGGCACCTGCAAGTGCCACTGGAAAGCCCACAGGGACTCTCCAGTGCACAGGTCTTTGTGGCCAGCACTGCTGCTGGGCGATGGTGGATCTGGCAGGGCAGGTGTAGGGTATGCCCCTATCCACCTTCACAGGGGCTGCCAGCTCTGTGGCTGCAGGCAGGAAGGGAGTCTGAGCCCTCACCAGGGTTCCAGCTGAAACACATTCAAAGAGCCCAGAAATGCCCACCTGAGCCACACTTGAGTCACTGTCATGCAGGTGGAAGAACAAGGGCAGGAGGCTTCTCTTCACATCCTTCCTCATCTGCTTTTTGTGAGACCTGAATGGAACCCTCATCACATCTCTGCAGAGGAGAATGGACAGCTTTCGCACGCAGCTGCTTGCCTAGGAGGAGAGAAGTAAGAGGAGAGGACCTCAGCCCTTGCTCCTCCAAGCCACTGGAGAAGAACCACCACTCACAGGCCAGTGAGCACACATGGAGAGGGATGCACCATCCCGGAGCCACACACATGTGCCACCCAAGGGGCTCTCTCACTGCCTTACATTTTCAAAGAGTGGCAGTAGCATTTTGAGCAGCTGCAGAGCGGTAACGCCAGCCGTCTGCCTGTCTAGCACGCCGAGCACGTTGCTGAGGATAGTCAGGGCCGCCTTCAAGACGTCGCAGTCATCATCCTGCAGTTGCTGCGTAACGGCTGGCAGCAGGCCTTGCAGAAGCATAGCTTTTGCCTATGTGAAACACACTTTTTTGGTGACACAGTCGAGGAAGACAGCACCAGCAAAACCACTCCACCGTCAGAGGGGCAGACAGAGATCCCTCCATGCGCAGCACAGCCCAATGCCCGGCCTTACGCGTTCAGTGGCTCAGGGGCAGCTGAACAGGGCAGTGGCGGGAGTGGGCACCGTTCTCACCACTCCTGATTCCTGGCACAGCCCAAGCATGCGCTGCGCATACCATCACCTGCTGCCCAGGCCCAGACAGATGCTGTCACTGAGCCTGGCTGCCCCTGCTCACCTGCTCACGTTTCTCAGACAGCGTGGCGAGGCTTGTGACCGCTACCCTGCGCACCACCGAACTCGTGCTATGCAGGTGCACATGGAGGACATGCAGGATGGGACTACTGTCAGTCTTAAACCTGGCGCAGTCCAGGAGCTGAAACACACCCAGAGCAGAGTGAGAGCTCAGCACAGGAGCAGAGCTCCTGGAGGGCTGAGGGCAAGGCACCAGGGCTGGGCACAGCTCAGACAGGAGGCAGCGGCACCCTTGCCACCTCCCCTCTGCCTCATGCATGCAGCCCAGCTTCCCCCTGCCTGCTCTCGGACAGGAAATGCTTGCTACCAGGCCCACCTCAATGAAGACAACAACGGCACTGATGTCCTCATAAGGTTGTATGACTCCAGCCGCCTCTTCAGATATGGAGGCGCAGCTGACTCGTTCTGTATGCTTCAGCACTCTAGCAGGGGAAGAAGGCATTGGAAGCACTGAGACAGGCAAAGCTCTCTGGGACCATGGTGCCAGCCCCAGCCAGGCCACACAGGTCAAGGCTCCATCTGCACCTTGTGTTGGCTGCTTGCGCCCCACCACCTGTGCCAAAGAGGATCATGCAGGGGACCCTTCCTCTCCAGGGGGGAAACACCAGCAGGCTCAAAGATGACTGACAAAGCTCCTACCTACTCAGCACCCTGATGCCAGTGAGGTAGTCACTGGGGCTCATGAGCATGTTCCAGGCACCCTCTCCTTTGATGTCTTCAACCAGGGAGTCACCACCCAGAAGATGGAAGAAAGCTTGCATGGTTCTCATCACGCACCTGCACACAGAACAAAGCATGGTCACAGGTGGAAGCCTGGCCCTGGCTCTGGCCCAGGGCAGACACCAGCAAGCAGGAACAGGGCACCTGCGGCGGTTGACTACACGATCCTCAGCCTCCTTCTTCCAAATCTCAAAGCAGCAGCAGCCCTCCTGTGGGTTCTTCATGGTGAAGGAGATCTGCAAGACCACTGCAATAAAGAGCTCCTCTAAAAGTTTCCTTACGTTGCTTTGGCTGGAGGGCATGAGGAAGATCATGCGCATGACAATGGCTACCTGCAGAAAACACCCAAGGACATTCTCGCTGCAGAGATATCCCTGCAGCATGCCTGGGGCTGGGGGGTTCAGCAGCTGCGCTGAGCCAGGACAGAGTCCAGCCAGCTGAACGGCCTGGAGCACACCTGTGGCGGCATTCAGGGCTTGGTGCCCATTTGTAGCATGAGCACGTAAACTTTGATGGTCCTGAGGGAAGAGCTCAGCCAGTCCCATGCGCCATGCTGGCTATGCTGCACTCATCTTCACCAGCCCCACAGCCTGCTCTGCCCCCCAGGCTTCCTGGCTGCCCAAATGGCTGGAGGTGGGGAAGGAGAAGGACCCCCAAGGGCAGCAGGGGCAGGCTGCCTGCCAATCTGCCGCAGGGCCGAGCTGCATGTGGTGCCCTGTCTGGCTGTAGCCCTGAAGCCCCCAGCAACCTTTTGGAGGTCCAGGTTTGGGAGCAGATGAAGAGGGGAGGAGGAGCTGGAGAGGGGTGCGCAGCCCTGGGCAGGGCAGACCAGGCCTCATCTGGACACTCACAGTCAGCAGTAAGTGGCAGTTGCATTTATCGCCGAAGTTGTTGAGTAACATGCTTGTGTGCTGGATCAGCAGCAGCGACTTCAGTATTCTGCTCAAAATGCTGGCCTCGCATACCAGCGTGTTCCACATGGCCTCGGTAGTGGTGTGATGCCGGAGCTCAGAGTCAGCGGGGCTATCTTGGCCATAACAACTTTTGTCTGGGCAGTTCTCAGAGGTCCTAGGATTCCCCTGAAGCTGAAGCGCCACGTCTATGTCACCAGTGATGGAAATACACAGCAGGCTAGTGGTCACATCCTTACAGTGCAGCTGGGCTATTTGGAGAAGGGTCTGCATCAGGATGTCCCTCAGTGACCCTCTGGTGACAAGCATCAGCTGCGTATAGATGACCTGCACAAGGTCGTCCACCTGGAGGAGGCAAGAGTGTGGTGCTGGGTGGAGTGCAGCCACAGTCCTTGCTGCCAGCAAGAACTGTTCCCCTCCTGTTACTCCTTGCCAGCCTCAAAGGCCACCGGACATGTCCCCAGAGAGCACGCTCACAGGGCAGTCCAGCTGCACGCTGCTTACCATGGTCAGCTCCAACTGCGAGCCTGTCAAGGCTACCTTCAGCATGTTGGCAATCACCTGGGTGTTAGAGACCCTTTCTTGTGCCATGTTGGTCAACACTGTGAGGACTAAGCTGTACCTCTCCTGCGGGAGTAAAAAGCTCCCAATTGCCTAAGGGAGAAAGAGAGGGAAGAGTTGTCACCCTGAGGGCCCTGGTGGCAGGGCAGAGCAGAGCTAAGCAGCCAGGGTGGCTCTGGGCTGACACAGCCGGGGCACTACTGCCTCCTCCCCAGGACAAGTGCCAGCAGTGGGGGGCTGCTCTGGAGTGATTGCAGCCACGGGAGCACAAGTGAGAGGCTGAACTTGAAATCAGACTCCACCGTTCATTGCCTCAAAGACTGGTGTGAAAGACTGGTGTGAGGAACTGAGGTCCACTGTCTCAGAGATTGCTGTCCATTATCTCAAAGACTGCTGACAAACCTGTGCAGAGAGCTGGCTGCAAGACCAGCAACACCGGATGCATGTGATCAACCAGGCAGGAATGTGCAGTAGTACGTGACATTAAGAACAGAGGTACTTCACCCCAACGCATAATAAAAGGGGACACAAGTAGTCACTGGGTGGCCACCCAACGCAGAGCATGACTATGCGTCCTCGGGATGCCACTGGATCCATGGTGGTGACTATCTCTCTGCACTCTGAATGCTTGCTTAATTTCTATCCTCTTTTCCAAACTGTCCTCACTATATATTTTATAATAATCTTTTTAAAATAATTATGTTTTTATAATAAACAAACTGACCCACTGTGGCACTTGACCTTGTTTGCATCTTAATTTTACTCTGGGAATCACTAAAAAAGTATTTCTGACACTAGGTTTTAGCCAGTCGGACCTTCAGAGCGTGTAGAGGGAGATGCCCTGTGGGCTGAAGGAGAGGGGTGGGCTGAGCCACAGGCAAGAGGTACAGTGTGCTGGCTCTGCCAGGAACCAGAACTTGCCAGTGGCCAGGACGGCCAGAGCTGCTCTGCTGACACTGGGTTAAAGCCTCTGGCTACTCCCTTGTGGAGAGGGGGTGGGAACCTGCAACATGGGAGGCTGTGCCACCCACCACAATAGCTGAGGCACGGGTTCACGGGAGCGTCCTGCTAGCCCTACAGCCAAGACCCCAGCAAGGGAGGAGAAGGTCATTACCATTTCATCATCGAACTCCATAGGCCACGAGGTGTTAATGACATCCCACTCCAGAGGGATCTCTGGATCCGCACATTTTGCAGGGTAGCCTGGGCAGGAGGGGAAACACAAAGTGAACAGTGGCAGGAACAACAGAGAGCTGGAGGCAGCAGGTGAGGGTGTCAAGGAGAGCTGTGTTTGGTTCCCCGTTCCCGGGGAGCTGGAGACGTGCCAGGGCGGTAGTGGGCAGGGGAGGAGAGGAAACCCCCTTTTAGGCTGTGGAAGAGCAGGACAGTTCAGTCTGGCTTTCTGCTCAGGAGGAGGACAGAAGACCAGGCATGCTGCAACCATCAGCTCTCCAGCTCAGGGGTTCTCGGGACAGGCCCCAAGCTGCTGCTCCACAGCAGGCTGTGTGTGCCCTACGGTTTGCATAGCTGCTGCATAGCTGCCTCAGCCTCGGAGGCATTTGCTCTCCTTCCTCCAGCAGAGGAGGGTGCTAGGGCGGTGCAGCACCTTGCCTGGGCCCTTGCAGCTGGAAAGCTCCAGCCTGCCCCAGTGTCTCTTACTCTGTTGCACCAGGAGGAACCTCTTGAAGTTACACAGTGCCTGGAAAGCCCTGCAGCTGATCTCCTGGTCCTCCTCAGCATAGGACAGGGCAAGGTATCCCATTGCCTGCCCTAGGAATTCCAGAGGCTTGCTTCTGGAGAAGTGCTGTATTCCAGCTCTTTCATCCAAATGCTGTGGGAGAGAGGAAGTGGCAGTAGCAGGTCCAAGTGGTGGCAGATGGGATGAAGGCCCTAAGCTCTGAGAGCAGCCCCTGGGCCGAGTGCCGCATGGGCAACAGCTCTGGACAGCTCTGCCCTGTGCTGCTCCGCATGGAGACCCATCCCATGGCAGTCAAGCCAGGGCAAGGACTGTGTTGTCCCCCTATGAACGGAACTCTGGAAGAGTTCTGCCTTCTCGCCCTGGGAGCCCCTGGGACTGGGGTAGGCGTCTGAAGGAAGACTGAGACCCTGGATCTGCTGCTCCTCTAGACCCATTATCAGCTGACAGAGCCCTCCTTTACCACCTGCGGGACTCCCCATCTCCAGGGGAGGGAGGGCTGTCAGAGCTGCATCTGCAAAATGCTCTCATGCCCAGGGACAGCACTGGCTCCTGAGAGAAAAGGCACAGGACAGAGCGGAGCTCCCAGAGAGAGGACCAAAGATGCTGGTGCAAGGTTGAGCCTTGCTGAATCCCCTACTGCCCTGCACCCAGGCTTCCCCTGCAGAGGGCCCAGAGTGATTGGCTACTCTGTGGCACCAGGAAGGGGCCAGTGGGAGACAGAAGTCACCTTCATCACAGGCTCCTTACCTCCAGCATTGAAGTGGGAGATAAAAACCAGGTGAGGCGTACAATCCACTCTACAGCCTTCCGGCGCTTAGCCATGTCCTCGGATGCCGTGATGGGCAGCAGAGCCTGAGAAGAGA
This sequence comes from Ara ararauna, assembly GCA_028858755.1. Classification (NCBI taxonomy): domain Eukaryota; kingdom Metazoa; phylum Chordata; class Aves; order Psittaciformes; family Psittacidae; genus Ara; species Ara ararauna. The sequence goes on along the minus strand of CM054410.1, from coordinate 69,719,021 downwards.
AAAGCTGCAGGTCTGCTGCAGGAAACAACAGTGACTCCCAGAGCAGCGGCTCTGCCAAGCATCTGGTACTGTTTATGCAATGTGCTGCAAAGGCTTCCCATGGTCCAGAGTAAGACCTGGAATGGGGTCCATCCACGTTGTGATCTGGGGACCACTGCCAGCTGTTGGTGACCTGCTGCAGACAGTGAAGTTGCCAGATCCCATCCCCAAGGCACTTCTGCCCCCTTCCACACGCAGCTCCAAAAAGGCTCCCTCTCCAAGAGGACCAGAATCTCTGGCAGGGGCTGCACAAGGGAGGCCGGACCCATGAGGAGACCAGAAGAGAAGACCTTCATGGCTGGGCTCCTACTGCACTATGCACCTTGCCCCATGGCCATATCCTAGGGCATCCCCACCCTGCTGGCAAACAGGGAGGAGAACATGAACGGGGCAGACAGTGAGGGCAGTGGCTCAGCAATGCCAGAAACTATTTCCACCCCTTGGCCTGGGGGCTGGGGTGTGCGTGCTTTAGAAGGTCTCATCGCTTTAGGGTTAAGGCAAGGAAGACACACCATGGGCTCTGCTCTTGGTAAATGCCTGACCTGCAATATTTTCCTTGTTATGAAGATGCAGGATCTCGGTGAAGCACCACAGATCAGCACCTCCAGCACACTGTCCAGAGTTTTCAGGATCTATGAGAGACATAGACAGACACAGATACACATAGACACAGCAGGTTACATGCTTGCCCTGGCCCTTCTTCCTTGCAGAAAGCTTGCTTGCCTGCCTTCCACCTGAGGTGGGCCTCTGGTGCCCAGGGGAGGCCCCAGGGTCTCCCTGGCCTTCCTTCTCCTGCTGGCTTCCAGCAGTCAAAGTCAATGAGGAGACCATGCAGAGGAACCGGCTGTCAGGCTCTCCGTAGCTCAGCCCGCATTTACCTGATCATAGAATGGAGTCTGCTGGCTGATCGTCTCACTTGCAACAAAACTGAAGGTGCCACCTATGTGTTCGTAGAGGCGGTTGTCCAGCAGGTTTTCCCTGTATTCGCTGTAAGGAGAGAAGGTTGGATGGAAGGGCTTCTACACTGGGGAAGGTGGCCACAAACACTATGACTAGCAGTCCCCAGGGCTGAATTGGCACAAGGTGGGCAAGGCATCTCCTCCCTCCCCCATTCACTGAGCCAGGGACAGAGGGCAGCCCCGGGCAGTGGACCCTGAAGCCCTTTCCATCTCGGGCCTCTTCCTTCAGAGGAAAAGCCAAGAGGTGTCAGGGAGCCCTGGAGCACCTGCCACCATCCTGCCTGACCCACTGATGGGCTGAGAGGTGGGAGAGCAGAGGCTCAAAGACCACGCCACCAGGATAGGAAATGCCTGGCGCTACCAGACCCATGGGAGGCTCTGGCCTGGCCAGGCTCTGCGACACATACCTCAGTGCAGCGATGGCAAGCAAGGCTTGCTGCCACATCATGGTGTCCATGCTGTCAAAGGCCTCGTTTTGCATTAGTGCCTGGAGAGGGAAAGCATGGCTGGGATGGGGCACAGCAGCTGCCAGTGCCTGGCACCAGTCTGCCAATCTGCAGAGTGGGCATAGTCCCCAGGTCAGCACCAGCACCCACAGCAGCACCTTGCTCCACAGTGGCCCCAGTGGCAGGAAGGGCTGTTCCCACATGGCCCGTCCCAGTCTTCCGCTGTCCTTATCACCAGTCCGGTGCTTGGGCACCTTTGCCCCCTTCCCTTAGCCCTGCTGGGGGGTCCCTCACCTCCAGTTCATTCAGCAGCTCATGGGATGTTGGGCTTTGGTACCTTCCCTGCAGTGAAGCTCTACAGAGCATGTTGATGGAGGCCAGAAACTTCATCTTCGACTCCTGATCCTGCCAGTCCAGCGGAAGAGAGACAGAGAAGGGTGAGGGGGCAGAGGCACAGCCAGCAGGAGTGGAGGCTTGAGGGGCTGCAGCAGTGGTGCAGGAGGCCAGGGGGGGAAAAGCTCTGCACTGCCAGCAGCCTTCCAGGAGCCTGCGTGTAGGCAGCACACGTGGCAGCACCCAACTGGGAGCTCCGGGCAGAGCTTTGCTGACAAATTCTGCCATTACCCTTCTGGTGCTTTTGACAAAGTCCTTGATGTAGTCGTGGGCTTCCTTTTCCTCGTTCTGCAACTGGATGCTGGAGTCAGCAGCAGCTACACCTGATGAAGAGCAAGAATGGGGAGAGTTGTAGGCAGGGGTAGGAGGCAGAGGGAAGAGAGGGGTCCTCTCTCCAGCCCTGCACCAGCTGCTGTGAACACAGCACACCCTGTGCCAGGGTGCTGAGGCCCTGTCCCTCTCCCCCAGGATGCTGTCAGTAGCAGGGTGAGAAAGGTGCCAGCCCTGCAGCATCACTGCCTCCTGCCCACGCAGCTGCTTCTCCCTGCCCTGCTCTGTGCCTGAAGGTCGTCCCCTGGGGTCCTGTTGATACCCACTCCTGTAATGGATGGTGACACTCTGAGACTCCTCAGTGGAGGAACTGCCTGGGTCTTCCTCACTGCTGATGGTACTCATCAGCTGTCCCGGCAGGGGCTCCTGCATGAGCTGTTTGGCTCTTCTCTCCTCAGAGTCCTGGATACTGTTGGGCTGGGCACACTACTTGCCCTAAGGGCCCTACTGTTACCCACCACCCAGGCCAGGAGGGAATGTATCCTGGCCCGCATTGTGACCTCCCCCCATTGTGACCTCAGGGCCAAGCAGCATGTGTTGCCCTGCCTGGCTGTGGCCCTGAACCCAAGTAATCAAGAAATCACATTATCTTCCACCATATCTCTTCTTTTCATTAACAGCTAGAATTTCACTGAATGGTTCAGGTTGGAAAGGAACTTAAGATCATCCAGTTCCTCAGAGGAGGCTGAGGGAAAGCCATTCATTCAGCCTGTAGAGGAGAAAGCTCCAGTGCAGACCTCACAGAAGCCTTCTACTACCAACAGGAGGACATGAAGACAGAGCTCGTTTCTTCACAGCACTGCATGGTGGGATAATGACAGACAAGAGGCATTGGGAGACTTTCAGACTGGAAATAAGGAAAAGCCTTTCTCCTCATAAGGACAGCAAAGAGATGAACAGGTTGCCCAGAGAGACGGCGCTGTCTCATGCCAGGAAGCCGTGGCTGGACAAAGCCCCAGGAAGCTTGGTCTGATGCTGCTTTGAGCACAGGGTTCAAGCACAATCCTCTAGAAGCCAGTTCCCACCCAAGATACCATATGATCCTGTGAGTAGGCCACCTCCTACTAAAAGGTACATAGGCGGCTTTGGAGGCAAAGACTTCACAACGTGTCAAGGAAAATGCTTGTGCACTAAGAATTGGCTTTTCTCAGAGATGCCGGTGTCTCTAAAAACGCAACTGTGGAACCCCTTGAAGGGGAAACGGACTCAGGCCTTCCACACCCTAGAGCAATGCTTCAACTCTGCAACAGCAGCAACGCCACAGATGGGTCCAGTAGCATGCATCACCCCTACACCTTGTGTCTGCACACCACTCGTTTCAACTATTGGTGTCCCTTTTGCCTTTGGGCGTGAAAACAGAACACTCTGCACAACAGACTGACGCCACAAAGACTCTCTGCAGCTGTAAGCTGGAATAAAGGAGAAAACAAAACAGCCGAAGCAACATTCCAAGTCAGATTTTTTGCTTCACTCCCAGCTGGAGCATGCTGTTCTGCCTCTCTTTGACAGGAAGTTCCCTCCTCAGACATAACCACATCCAGCCCAGCTGAGATAATACAGTATCGAGTAGAAAAAATGCCCTTTCAGAAGAGATTAGATTAGATTAGATAAATAGCTGCTCTCGGCGCTACCCACAGGGCCAGCAGCAGCCCCTCCACGGAAGGAAATCCCAGCGCCGCCAGTGACCGCCGTAGCTGCCGCGCCGCCGGGCGCCGCCACGCACAAGATGGCCGCCGGGCCTGCCGCCACGTGCAAGAAAGATAACTCCGCGCCCGCATGTAGAGGCTGGTGGAACATATTGTTTCTGTAAGTTGCCTCTGCTTTGCAGTCTTCCCTGACAGACTAAGTCTGTCCCAAATAAAGAGAAAGATTTACATTTCTGGGGATAAGGTCCAATTTTCTCCCCGGTGAAAAAAAAGGAAAACGTATATTTTGGCAAGAGAGAACGGGGCCACTCCTTTTGGGCAAGACCAAATGTATTTTACTGACCTGGAGATGCCTCTTCTAGATGAGATGTCACCTTCTATTCAGCATCTGACTGTTAATAGCTCCTGATGAACAGGAATGTCCTGATGAATACAGATGCCAGTTAGGAAAACTTGATTAATTTTCCTGCGTGTATTATCAGTTGTTATTTAGTAAATCATAGAATCATAGAATCACAGAATAGTTAGGGTTGGAAAGGACCTTAAGATCATCTAGTTCCAACCCCCCTGCCATGGGCAGGGACGCCTCACACTAAACCATGCCGCCCAAGGCCTTGAACACCATCAGGAATGGAGCATTGACAACTTCCTTGGGCAGCCCATTCCAGTGCCTCACCACACTCACAGTAAAGAACTTCCTCCTTATAGCCAATCTAAACTTCTCCTGTTTAAATTTGAACCCGTTGCCCCTTGTCCTATCACGACAGTCGCAAAGGAAGAGTCCCTCCCCAGCATCCCTATAGCCTCCCTTCAGATACTGGAAGGCTGCTAGGAGGACACCAGAACTGCACACAATACTCCAAGTGAGGTCTCACAAGAGCAGAGTAGAGGGGCAGGATCACCTCCTTCGACCTGCTGGTCACCCTCCTTTTGATGCAGCCCAGGATACGGTTGGCTTTCTGGGCTGCAAGCACACACTGAAGCTGGCTCATGTTCAGTTTCTCACTGACCAAGACCTTCTCTGCAGGGCTGCTCTGAATCTCTTCCCTGCCCAACCTGTAGCTGTGCTTAGGATCGCCCCATCCCAGGTATAGGACCTTGCGCTTGTCATGGTTAAACTTCATCAGGTTGGGATCAGCCCACCTCACAAGCGTGTGAAGATCCCTCTGGATGGCATTCCTTCCCTCCAGCATATCAACAGAACCACACAGCTTGGTGTCATCAGTAGCATTGCTGAGGGCGCATTCAATCCCATTTTCACTGACAAAGTTGTTGAACAAGACTGGTCCCAACACCTGTTCCTGAGGGACACCACTCATTACTGGTCTCCAACTGGACATTGAGCAGTTGACCACCACTCTTTGTGTGTGGCAGTCCAGCCAGTTCTATATCCAGAACTAGTTCCCCAAGCTCCATCTAGTTTAGATAAGCCATGCAAGAAGCCCAGAGCAATGACATGGACAGGAAGACATACTTTAGGCTGAGCCTAGCTTTAAGGCTCCAGACACACTGTCATTAGAGCAGGGGCAGCAGGTTCCAGCTGAACTGTCGAGGTTTGGAGCTGGCTGCATGTGCACATGAATGTTCAGAGCTGACTTCGGGCTCCTGCATGGTGTCCATCCACTGCAGGCCATATCCTGCTTGCTTATATGCATATCTCCTCTGAGCAGCATCACTACTTTATGAGGCTATTAGAGCCGATTAGGTTCTAAGAAATCACCATATATGAGTGAAAATGGTCTTGTAGGATTCTGCCCAAGAGAGGATACAAAACTGGAGCCAGTCTGGCTTTTGTCCTGGGTTCAGCAGTAGCAGTCATATTTCTCCTTTTTAGTAGCTGGTGCAGTGCCCTGTTTTTAATTTTTGGCCTGGGAACAGTGCTGATAACACCGATGGTTTTAGTTGCTGCTCAGTAATGTTTACTCTGACCAAGGACTTTCTGAGTCTCATGCTCTGCCAGGGAGGAGGGGAAGCCGGGAGGAAGCAGAGACAGGACACCTGACCCAAACTGACCAAAGAGGTATTCCATACCACAGCAAGTCATGCCCAGTATATAAACTGGAGGCAGTTACCTGGAAGGGCTAGATCACTGCTCAGGCCAGGCTGGGTATTGGTCGGTGGCTGGTGAGCGGTTGTATTCTCTTCCCTTGGTATTTCCCTTATCGTTATTATTATTGGTGCCAGCAGTAGTGGTTTGTGTTATACCTTAGTTACTGGACTTTCTTATCTCAACCCGTGAGAGTTACATTCTTTCGATTCTTCTCCCCATCCCTCCGGGAGCAGGGGGGATGAAGTGGCAGGAGTGAGTGAACAGCTGCGTGATTCTGGGTTGCCGGCTGGGCTTAAACCACGACAGCTTTGTAGTTGATCTTGTTCAGGCAGCTGCCTCCTCTTAAGCTCCTGCTCCTATTCATCTTCTTCAGCCATGCCAACACTGTCAGCTAGTACAGCACTGTGCAGGGTGGAGGAAGGCCCGAGCTATGAGGTGACTGTGTGTGGGGATGCCTTGCCCATCAGCTACCTCCTGGACACCACTGAGAATAACTGTGGGCTGCAGATACAGCACGCTGCTCTTGGCAGAGCTCCTTGTCTCCAACGATCACCAGTGGGTTGCTGCCCACCTATGTCTAGGGCTCTCCCCCCTTCCCAGCTGCTTCACTGGCTCTGTGGCTTGGAAGTCCAACCTTTGAGTGACAATTTCTTCATCCAGTCTGGTTTTTAATGACCATCTTCACCCTCTCTATGACCCCCAGCACCAAAGCTGTGAATCCCTCTTCTTGGAGATAACTCACACTGCCTCCTGGAGCAGGCAGGATGCCTGTGGTGATCTCCAGAGAGACATGTCCCTCAGACATCCATCCGCTGATCCACCTGTAAAGCCTGAGGTCCCAGGAGATGCTCTCTTTTAATGCTCCTGATTAATCAACACAATAACTAGGAAGGAAGCTAACTTGGGCTTCCAGTCACTGTAGCTGGAGAGAATGTACCAGAATAATCCCCTTTACTTGTTTCCAGTTACAACCCCCACAGCTCTTTCCAGCTGTTGGCCCTGTCTGTCTCCCTTTCAGCTTGTATTGTGCTCACAAATACTTGTGTGCAGATGCCTTTTCTCCTGAAATGCCTCAATGCCTCCTCCTGTATTTCAGTTTGCTGTTAGGTGACACCTTCAAGTGCAGAGGGCTTGTGTCCCTTGCTTGGTTTATTACTGATTTTTCCACGGTTGTTATTGCACCTCTGCCATAAATACCTGTCCTTGTGTAGGACTCGGAGGTACCCTGTGGCTGTGGGTTCCTCAGGTTAACCCAGAGAGCCAAGTGCCTGTATCTCCTGTGCTCTTGCTGCTTCTGCGCTGTGTTCCTTTGCTTTCAACCCCATGGAAGAGGAACATCCTGCTCCTCTGTCCTCTCATCAGGTGTTTAACAAAGTCATGGAAGCACCAGTCACCCTGCAGAACAGCGGGAAGCTGGGATTTGCCTTTGTGGTGCTGAGCCCTGACACACGCACTGCAGCCAGCCCTGCTTGGCATAGCCCCTGGTTGTATCCAGTACAGTAAGTAGCAAAGAGCTTCACCCTGACCTTGTGTCCGGATGCCCAGGAGAGAGATTTAGGTGGGGGGGAGGGGGGGAAGAAAAAGAAGGAAAGCCAACACAAAACCAGCTGGGAGAGACAAGGCTGTGAGCAATTGCTGCTGGGGCAGAGGTGGTCCATCGAGTACAGTTCTAATGTGCAGCTCTCCAGAGCTGCTCGATGGCCTTGGCCAGTGGCAGCTCTACTGTCCTACAACAGCCACCAGCAGGAGGCATAAGTGCTCCAGGAGCTCTTTGGACCCTGAGTGACGTTAGAAAACAGGCTCATCTCCCAGCAGCATTCTCACTCACTTCACCAAGCACCTCAGGGAGGGTGAGGGGCAGTCTGCTCTCCCACCTGCAGCCCCAGCACATAAGGTAGCTTTGCAAAGCCCATGCTTCTTTCATGAGTGCCCCACATCTCACCCAGTGCCTTTGGGTCAGCAGCTCAATTCTGTCTCCACATCAAGAAGGGTAGAACAGAGCTGCTGAGGCTGTCCCCAGCTGCAGAGGAGCGAAATAATGACCTTTGTTTTCATGGCAAAAGCTTGGTCCAGCTCAAATCAATAGCCAAAGCTCCATGGACTTGGAGAAGCTGGTTAACTTCCTTCTTTGGACACAGACCCCTCCCCCCAGGCTTTCAGTCACCAGACACTAGTAAATGCCAGGATACAGCCCCGACAAAAGCTCTGACAAGGACCTGACAAAAGCCTGGGAGAGGTTCCCTGTGCACAGCACTTGTCCCATCCACATGGTGGTCAGCAGGTCTAGGGGCCTGAGCCCACGGAGGAAATTGGGCTCTGAGCCCATGGGGGCTACATGACCACAGATTGGACCAGGGTATAAAAGGAGCCCCACTGGAGAGCCCTTGGAATCATTCCTTCTCAGAGCAGTGTGTCGGCAGTCAGGGACTCTCCCCTAGGGTCACGTTGATTATCACATTGCAAGGGAACTCATTGAGGCTGAGAGCCCTCCCTTTATTAGGTGAAGGATTGTGCATTTTGGATCACTGGCCATAAAGTTTAAGAATCAGCAGTGTAGTGACAAATCCATACTGTATCATAGAATCATAGAATAATTAGGGTTGGAAAGGACCTTAAGGTCATCTAGTTCCAACCCCCCTGCCAGGGGCAGGGACACCTCCCACTAAACCATGCCACCCAAGGCTATGTCCAATCCAGCCTTGAACACCGCCAGCAATGGAGCATTCACAACTTCCGTGGGCAACCCATTCCAGTCCCTCACCACCCTTACAGTAAAAAATTTCTTCCTCATATCCAATCTAAACTTCCCTTGTTTAAGTTTGAACCTGTTACCCCTTGTCCTCTCACTACAGTTCCTCATGATGAGTCCCTCCCCAGCATCCCTATAGGCCCCCTTCAGATACTAGAAGGCTGCTATGAGGTCTCCACGCAGCCTTCTCTTCTCCAGGCTGAACAGCCCCAACTTTCTCAGCCTATCTTCATATGGGAGGTGATGTTGGTGGAGCTTGAATTGAGTTTGAGCAATAAATGTCGTTTAGCTTCAATTTATTCATTCTATGACAGACAGCTGCAGAATGGGAACACTGACCTTGCACATGACATCCACTTGCATGATGAGTGTCTTCCCTGCCTTGTTCCCCACAGTGGCTTGACACAGCAGCTTCTCCTTTGCTACCTGCATGCATGTCATATGTTACCCATTGAGTGTTACCAGGCCATCTAGAAAAGCCATTGCATTTGCGACTTCTCACGGTATGGATAGTTGAAAGAGGACGAGTTGAAACGTCAAAACACAGCCTACACTCCATCTTCAAACATTACAATAGTGAATGTCATCTGCATTATTATTTTCTGCATACTAGAAATTTTTTACATTCTTGAACATTTACAGCTTCATACTATCCACTCAAGACCATACTCACCCATTAACCATATTTGTGTTTTTGGATTTGATTAGAACCCAACAATTTTCCTTAGTTTGGCTAAAAGCTATTGTATATGATGATTCCAATTATGCACATATATTAGAACAGCATTACTGCAGTCTGAGGAGCATACATGTCCATCATGTCATCAGACAGATGTTTTTCCTGATGCTTTAATTGCCAACCAGAGCATGATGAATTTCATGCAATTCTGTTTGTACAAAGAGCCTGTAACGAGCTGTCAGGGAAGAAAATAATAATTTACATCTCCTTAAGCAAGGCTAAATTGAATAAGGCTAAATCTCTGACAGCTGTTTGAAGACAATCTGGCAAATTCAGGTCACATCTTTGTTTAACACAATCACCTTACTTTCAATTTGGTGTTAACACTGAAGTACTTTAAATACAGATACCCTGAGTTACCAATCATTAACATCAGTGTTTAATGTATATAATAAAGCTGTTATATATAATACATATATTAATATATATAATTATATATAATGTAGCTGTAGTTTGATTTCTGTTAGGATTGATAGCATTTACAGAAATACACAAGTAATTTTATCCTGTGGAGGCTTTTATTGGTGTATCTGCGGAAATGTCAGGTTACCTTTTGTAAATGCTATTCTGCCTCTAGACTGTGAACAACTTCAAAAACGGAGCTGGCTAAACAAAAAGGCTCTGTAGGCAGGTGCAGCAGCAGCAGCCACCCCCACCTCCACAACCACTCATGACTGTTTTCCCTCCTGCTGCTCTGGTGACTGCTGCTGAACTGCCTCAGTCTTCCTCTCTGACAGTCAGCAGTTCGTTGGAAAAGAAGTTTTATTCCCACATAAGCAGTAACTCCGTAATTTTGGTAAAGCTAATTTCCCAGCTGTTTGCATTTATTCATAAGGGCTGTCAGGTTCCTGTATGAAGACAACCAGCACTACCAAGTGTTCTTGGCCCACAGTGACAATCAGTACCCATTTGCCAATAACTGATAAATAACAACACTTTGGAATTTCTGTTAAAAATTTATCTTTGGACAAGCTGAATGGGCTTTTTATCTTTATCTTCTCCCCTCTCCAAAAGGTCCTCTGAGGAGAGGCAGTACCATGACCTTAGCAGGTGGCAGACCAGGCTGGGAACTCTTAAGGATGCTATAGAAATTCAGTATATTACTACTTGTAATCTAGGCTGTAACATATTACTTTACACAACAGCCGAATGATAGTCAAACAAGTATGCATAGAGAGTTGGTGAAGGACCCTGAGGGGATGAATGATGCTAAGAAACGCATGTGGAATAATGTGAAATGGTTCTCTGAAAAATAATAAAAGAAAAACTTGTGAAGAAAACAAGGTAGCTGATATTTTCTGTCCCCAAAATTGACTTGGGCAGGAGTCTGAACAGGTCTCTATTAGTAATGCTGCCACTGTCTTCCTAGATTAATGGCTTGAGTATTATTACTAGAGGCTGTGTTTAGTTCTGCCACTTGCAGTTGCATTGTGTCAGCAGCTGAATGAAGCTCTGACATAATCACATGGACAGGGAAAAATAACAAAAAAAAAAAAAAAACAACAACAACAACAAAAGGCAACAACAAAAACTCACAACCACAAAAAAAAAAACCCCACAAACAAAAACCCAAAAACCCAAACCAAGTTTGGGAGGAAAAAAATTAGGGAGAGCGACTGTTTTGGGAGAACGGCTATTTCAAATGAACTTCTATTTTTTGTGTGTTGTGTATTTTTTTAGGGTCCAAGTTTCCCTGTAGTATTTCATCTTACTCTAGGAGTTTATATACCTACTTCAAGTCAACATCAGGTTCTTCCTGCACTGGCCCCTATTCTGGTTCATGTAGTTATTCCAATTCTCATTCCAACTCACCATCACTGCAGTATCCAAGAAGAGGCAGAGGGAACAGTCATGACTGTCATTCCAGGTCAAGGTCACATGGTCATCACCATTCAAGTCCAAGGTCACCTGCATACTATAGACACCACTGATAGTCAAGGTCCTGCACCCACCCGCTCCAGCCCCAGCCCTCTCCCACATCCCTGTTTCTTGCTTCATTCATTAAAAGGTCCACATATTCTCTTCCCAATGCCTCTCTGCCTGTGGTCATTTGCACAGCGGGAAGCAGGTAGGGGGTTAAAGCAGCCCCTGCCCACCCCATGGGTGGATGAGCTGGGATGGAGATGGCCACCAAGAGGATGGGTAGATGGGACATTGCTCCAGGTGGTGTGCACCTGTGGGAGAAACCACATTGCCATCACATTGCCAGCATCAGCGCTGGGACCTCCGTTACTGCAACCTGCCAGTGCTGATTGAGGTGAGGTTGGGGTGCAATGTGCAGAATTACAAGGGCAAACATTTTTTCATGCACATGCCATGTCCCACCCCAATTGGGGCACCCCAGTGTGGCTTTACAGAGGGCCCTCATGCACTGCAGTCTCTCAGGTACAAGATGATTTGCCTAATCACCAGCGCCCACACTATAGACTACTAATAGCTGTCAAACTTTGCAAAGCAACTCTAGGTTTTCAGCATTCTTCCTGCTTGTCTACTGATCCCTGGAGTCAGTCTTTCTAGAATTACTGATCTATGATGCCTGAAGATGCTGGGAGGGGTTCCAAGATGTGTCACAGGGCTAGGATCAGACTTGTTTGTAAGGAAATCTTTAATTGGTGAAGATCTTTGAGAGTAGAAATGATGCTAATGAGCATATGTGGAATAATGTGAACTAGGAAGAAAAGTAACTCCATCCCAGCTGATACCAGGACAGGTTTCACGTAATAAACGTGAAGAAAAAACTTGAGGTAGCGATGTTTTCTATGCCAAAAAATGTCTTTGGCTGGTGTCTGAAGAGCTCTCCATTAGTAATGCTGCCAGCATCTTTCATAGAGTAGTGGCTTTGAGCTGTATTAGTAGAGGCTGACACAATTTTTCTTGGTATTCTGTCACTGTTCTTGTTTAGAACTAGAGATATATACAGAATTTTTCTGGGACATCTGCTAGAAGTGTTGATTAAATAGTCCTGTATGTAGGATTCCAGTACAAGTGTTTTGCATCCTGTACCAGTTACCAAATAAGTAGTGAATTTTAGTAGTTTAAACTGGCGTTTTAAAATTGAGCTTTACTGTCTTAAGGCTAAATCATGTTTTCTTGGTTTTTGATACTGCACTATAGGCATTAAGACTTACTCTTTTTGCACCTTACTGCAACAAAAATGATTTGCACTGCAAGTAGTTGCTGAGTAGTGAAAAATGTGTGTTCACTGTCATGCTTTAAGCCACACATTTACACAGCCTGCATTCAAGCACATTCGATTGTGTTGTTCATTCTCTATACATATACTACAATTTACAAAAGTGTGCAGCATTCAAAGAATGGATCTATAGCCCTAATGACTACAAATTCAGAAACAGCCATGCCATTGTCCATGTTCCAGAAACGATTCTATTTCAGCAGTTGCACCCCAACCCCAAAATGTCCATAAATTAATTACAGTTAAATTCTTCTATAAAAATGGTGTTAGTTTCCAGTGAGAAATGAAGGAAACAAATGGAAAACAGTAAAGTACTTCTGAAGTGCTCCTTCTTTGTGTCTTGAAATTGACTAACACTGTAACATTACATTGAGGCTTAGAAGGTCCTCCCCTTCTGAGCTTCCCACACTGGCAAATACTCTTTACAGGATGGTAGAAAAATATTCTCATCCCTTTAAGAGAAAGATGTTTTAACATGGCAACTGTTTCTTCCCTTTTTATGCTTTAGCTGGTTTTATTATACTGTCTTTCTTGGGAGGAATAGCCACTCTCCCTTTCCACTTTGTCTCATCGATTTTTCATTTTGGCTTATCCTTCTCTTTTTTTTTTTCTTTTTCAGATATCAGTTTGAAAGTAATAGAATCTGTTTCCATAAACTCTTCTCTCACAGGGGTGGGTGGCATCATCTCTGCTTGGGAGCATGAACAGAGAGTCCATTTCAATGTCTTTTGCTGTAACTGGTTCTCTTGGTTTTCACTCACCTTCTAATAACTCAGCATTTGGAAATCCTTCATCCTTGTCCCTTCTTTTCTGGTGTTTTTAACATTTATCTCTTTTAAAGAAGGACTACTTCCTTATATCCATGGTAGCAACAAAAAGAAAAAGGAGGGAAAAACAAAGTGTTGCAAAATGCAGTGCCTGGGGGACTAAAGAGCCTAACCTTAGTGTTGGATGATGGACCCCACGACAGGAATACCCCAACAGCTGCAGAACTGGACAGCCTTTCTGGGTCCATCAAAAAGGACAGGTGAGGGTGCTCCAAATGTCAAAGGGAGTTCAGAATTACAAACGGCAAAATTCTCCAAAATTCCCCATTGACACTGATCACTCTGACAAGAAAAGGACCCTCAACAGAGAGTCCCAACATCTAAAACGGGGGCGTTCATGGGCTGAGGAATGTGGTTCCAGACGGGCCACTCAGCTAGCCTCCCTGCACCCTTTTTATGGAAATTATGGATTAATCGACAAATGGACAGCCTGCTTGCTGGGAAGGTGCTAGACCAAATTGTACCATCCACTCCTCCAGCCTCACTATTGGGAAATTAAAAGGGGGAGCTCACAACCCCCTGGCTCTGGGAGCCCCAAAGTGTTGTCCCAAGGGTTGCTGGTTGCCCACACATTCCCTGCCTGCAGGCTGCCCTGTAGCCGTGTCAGCAGGTGCTTCCACCCTCCCTCTGATGGACCTTTCTGCACACCCTACTTTGGAGACAGGTCTTCTAGACTGCTCAGGGCAGACCAGGACATGAACCTCTGAGAATGCATGAAACAAGCAAGTCCCAGTCACACCTTTCCCCTAGGGCCACATGGCAGCCACAAGCAGCCAGCAGAGACTTACAAAGACAGTGATGTCTCTTGGGGCACTGATGACAGTCCTGTTACTGCAAAAATTGGTCAGAGAAACTCTGTAAGACTCAATTTGGAGTTTTAGAAAGCAGGCATTCTTTGCTGCAGCACTGGGCACACACACAAATTATTTCGCAAAAGTGAACACACCCATTACTTGCCAGCAGTGGCTATATATTTAGCATACTCATGCATGTTCACAGCTTTCCCAGAGTTTTTTTACATATTCCTGAGAATTCCAGGAGCTACTTATAATATTTGCATTCTAACTATGCATGAGCTTTCTTTGTGAGTGGGGGTCTCTGGTGTATGCCAACAGTCTTCCTCACAGTGTTTACCGAGAGACCTCAGTGCCTGCACATGCTTGCAAGGTCCTAGTGCTGAGTTAGCAGTTGGTATGTCCTTGCTTCTGTTCTGTTCCAGTCTCTGTTATATTGAAGGCTAGCATCCTTGGTCTTATTTACTGCATCCTTAGTTGTTATTAGACCTGTGATGTTCCTTCCCTCATCAGCTGGACATTACTTTTTCCCTAGATGTTAGCAAGTTGAACAGTTTTCTCTATTTTACTATACTAGTTTAAAGTCACACACACTACTGTTAATTTAAACCTATAATTTAAGCCTACATTTCCCCTCTTGGAGACTTACAGAATATACATATATCCTGTAAGTCTCATTCTATACTCTTTACCTATGTTTGATTCTAACATACCATTGTGACCAGCAACTATAAATTTGAATCATGATACATGCTAGGATACATACACAAATTATTACTATAATGATCACAAACAAGCTTTTTAACTGTCTCCAACTTGGTAGCCAAGAAGTAAGTCCATGCCATAATTCTTCAAATCTCCAGGAAGTATCATGTTTAGCGGCCTGATGTAATATCTTTGTCTGCTTCCGATTTCTGCTAGGTCTGTGAATATTCTGCTGCTCTGGTCTATGCATGTGCAACAACTTGTATTTATAACTGTACAAACACTACCCTGAGAGGTGAATAGTAAATCTAGGGTCATCCCATTTTGCAGTACTACTTCACAAGATACATTGGTGCAACAAAGGAAAGCCCCCAGCCAACCAGAAAACATATTAGAACCAATATATATATATATATATCTGAGCCCATTGTGCCATGGCAATTCTGTAAAGTCCACTTGCCAATAGTCTCCTGGACAATTGCCTTTGTTGTTCCAGGTGGAGGTCTCTTAGCATGGTAAGAATTATTTCGTAAAGAAAGTTCACACTTCCTTATAACACTTTTATAATTCCAGACATTTGCATACTCAGAACTTGGAGATTTAAAGCCTCAATCATTCATTCTGTTTTCCCATGAGTCATTTGGTGTCATCATTCTTCATCGTTCTTCTTGGCACCTAATAGACTAGATAATTTCTCATCCTCTGATAACTTGGAATTTCATTGTCCAAGCACTGATACTTATGAGGCAATACTTATTAATAAAGGGTCCCCACCCACAGCTTCTTTGGTTGCTTTTTTAGCAACACAATTACCAATATTCACTAGAGTGTTATCAAATTGATATGCCTTGCAATGCATTATTGCTACCTTTCAAGGTAGCTGGACTTCTTTTAACAGGTATATTTTATAGGGGAACCCTGAGAGGTTAAAAATACGCTTTCTTTCCATATGTCCCCATGGGCATGAATAATTTCAAAAGCAGATTTTGACATTCTGACAATTCCAGAACTCTCAGTAGCATGATCAGATCAGTTTCCTGTGATGATGTGTTGGGGGCAGGGGTGGAGGGGGCAGGGCTTTAGCCTCTATTATCTCATGTTTGGTTACCATAGTGTATCCTGCTTCCCAGTTTCTGTTTTTTATAAAGCTGCTACCAACCACAAACAGTTCATAGTCCACATCCTCCAGAGATGTATCTTGCAGGTCAGTATGACTGGAATACGCCTACTCAATAGTCTATAAACAGTTGTGAGTCAGTGCTCCTGCCTCTCTGGATTGGTTGTCTAAAGTACTGCTGGGCTCAGAAGGATAGTTATTTTCAATTCTATGTCCTCTTGTTCACAGCCCTATATTTTAACAGCCTGCTTGGGGAAAGGCAATGACTGCTTTTCTGTTCCAGGATAGTTGTTACCATGTGAAGTACAAATACAGTCCATTTCATCACAAAGTGATAAAATTTTCTATTAGAGGCTCTAGTCCCTTCTTTCCCAGACCGAGAGAAAGGCAAAGGCCAGATGGAAGTACAGGAGCTCCAGCTGTCAGGAAAACAAGCGCAGATTGCACAAAATCAGCTGACACTTCTGCATAGTCCCAATTCCAGCTAAGGGAACATCTCTTACCTCAACATCTTCAGTTCTGCTGCAGACACCCACGTGTCATAGTTTAAGCTAAACCCAGGACACCATGTCAGCTCCTGAAAGGATAAACACTCTGTTAGAGCATCCACCACCAAAGCTGCTGGGGCTTCCCAGGAGAGGCTTAGCTAGGAAACCACAGCAAAAGCGCTGCTTCTTTGGGTTACCCTGTGTGGAAGTAGAAGAGCTTGTCATTTACCCACAGCCACAGTCAGCAGTGTTCCCATGCATGAGGTGCCTGCCCCACGGGAGTCACCAACCTCTATCATAGAATCGTAGAATGGTTTGGATTGGAAGGGACCTTAAAGCTCATCCAGTTCCAACCCCTGCCACAGGCAGGAACACCTTCCACTAGACCAGGTTGCTGCAAGCCCCATTCAGCCTGATTTGAACGCTGCCAGGGATGTGGCAGCCACAGCTTCTCTGGGCAACCTGTGCCAGGGCCTCAGCACTCTCACACGGAAAAACTTTATCTTAACGTCTAATGTAAGTCTCCCTTCTTTCAGTTTAGAGCCATCAGTTTAGTGGCATCCATGCAGGTGTAAAAAATTACTGGGTTTGCAGTCGGCCGCAAGATGGCGATGAAGGCGGGAAAATGTCGGCAGCCGCTGGGTTAGTGGTTACAAGGCGCAGGAGCCGTACCACCAAGGGGGGTTGGCAGGCAGGGTTAGTGAGCTCTCAGGTAGGGTAAAGCGATCTGTAATCAGGGCGGACTTAGCGGTGGTAACTGAGGCCCTTCGGATAGGCCGTAAACCTTGGAGTACCTCGCCATAGGGAAACAACGAAGGGAGTTTGCTGTTGGAGATAGGTAATAAAAGGGAGAAGCCTGGTAACCAGTGTGTGCCTACTTACCAGGACGCCTGTTTTTGCAGAAACATTAAATAAATAGCTGCTTCATTGTTGAGTCTAACATTAGCCTTTACAAGAAAATAAAAAAAAAAAAAAAAGTTTATAACACAGGGAATCCTGCTGCCATGACAAGGATAAGAGCACTCAGAGGTGAGGGGCTTGTAAGAGGTTGGGAGCTGATCCCTTCTGAGGGTCCCAGCAGGGTGGTGGAGACTGTGTCCCCGTCACCTCTCATCCTGCTGCCTTGAAAAGGGCTCTGGCTCCATCCCCTCCCTGCCCTCTGTGGGGCAGCTGGAGGCAGCTCAGGGACAGTGTGGCCCAGCTGGCTCTGGTTGGGGCTGCCTAGCCCCAAGCCTCCCGGTGTCACCTCACAGAGCCCATGTCTGTCCCCTGCCAAGCTCACTGCCCCTGTGCTAGACTCCAGGCTTCAGTGCCTTGCTGCCATTCTGGCACTGGGGAGCCCAGAATGGACCTGGTCCCCCAGAATGGTCCTCTAGTGTCAGAGTGGGGGGAAGACTCCTTTCTCTTGTCCCGCTGATTGCCCTCTTGCCCGTACAGCCCAGTACAGGCTGGTAGTGCTAGGAAAGGATGGGAGAGTCCTCACCCCCCAGTGGTGGAAAGCCTTGCAGCCAACAGAACAGTTTCTTTCCTTCCAGGTCTCTGCTCACACTTGGATTTCCAGGCTGTGGTGGTAGTGCAGGAGGTTGGAGGGGGTACTGTCCCTGAATCCATCACTACCTTTATGGCCACTGGGACTTCTCTGCTAAAGTGGCTGCAACACTATGAGGTGAGAGGGGATGTGGGGGGATGTGTGGTAGTTGAGGGCTCCAACTCAACTATTCCCTGGCTTCTCTGGGTGCTGCAGCAGGACATCTCACCTGATGACAGCTCTGCCCTCCTGCAGTCACTTTGTCACCAAGTGCCAATCTGCTGCTCAGGCTGGACTAATGTCACTGCTCCCTGCTCCTTTGCCCAGGTGGTGGCAGCGCTCTCCTGGGCAATATAAAGCCTCTGCCATACACTCCAGCATCTCTCCAGTGCTTTTGCCCAACTGTCCGAGGCCCCTCCTTAGCTTTGGTTTGGGAACTGATGCAGCCCTGTGGCTCCTGCCTGTGATAGAACCAACACTGTGCCCCAAGGTGCAGGGTACTCATGACTTCCTCACCTCAGGGCATGGTTTTGTTCCCACGCCTTCCCCTTTGTCATGGTCCGTTTGGATCTCTCAAATGTACAGGTCAATATATACTGGGATTGAAACTTTATTTCATGATTTTATAATCCATAACTCTTACTGTCAGGCACCTACAAAAAAAGTAAAATCAACTACCTAGCTGGCAATGAGAGTGCTCCTCCTCCCTCCTCCATCACTGTGGAGACAATCTCACTGTCTGGCTCCCTGCTAGTCTCGGACACTCCATGGAAGATCCTGCTGTTCAACATGGCTTTCCTGACTGATGCCTGCAGCTCATACCTTGTGTTCGTGTAGCTCAGATGATTTGAGGGGCAGCAGGTCTCTCTCATGGCTCCCTGGGAATGAGGGCAAATCGAGTCCCCTCACTCCCCTTTGTGGTCCCCAGGGTGACCAAGTGGAGACATACTGGGAGCTGGAGAGCATCTTTCAGGGGGACAGTGGCTGTCTACTGAGTGGTGTTGTGAACCGCAGGACAGCAGAGTAGTCCAGAGACATGCAAGCAGTTCAGGTGAGTTTGTTCTCTTTCAAGGCCACCACAGCAAGCTGTCTCGATCCCTGATCTTTTGGGAAATACAGAGTGGCACAGAGATGTTCTTCAATTGTTCAGACCTAGTAGAGGTCCTAAAGGAGAGGCTCTTTCTGACTCAGCAGTACAGGGAGTTTCAAGTGGGGTTGAGCTATGCAGAGAAGGTGACTCGGGGCTCTTTCTGACTGAGCAAGAGCTGGGTTCAAGCTCAAGGTTTATTTATTCTGCCTTGAGGAAAAGCCATGTGATCTCATCAGCGTGTCCTGGGTTCAGCAGTTGCAGTCATTTTTCTCCTTCTTAGTAGCTGGTGCAGTGCTGTGTTTTTGACTTTCAGCCTGGGAGCAGCACTGATAACACCGATGGTTTTAGTTGTTGCTCAGTAATGTTTACTCTGACCAAGGACTTTCTGAGTCTCATGCTCTGCCAGGGAGGAGGGGAAGCCAGGAGGAAGCAGAGACAGGACACCTGACCCAAACTGACCAAAGAGGTATTCCATACCACAGCACGTCATGCCCAGTATATAAACTGGGGGCAGTTACCTGGAAGGGCTAGATCACTGCTTGGGCCAGGCTGGGTATCGGTCAGTGGGTGGTGAGCAGTTGTATTCTCTTCCCTTGTTATTTCTCTTATCATTATGATTATTGGTGGTAGCAATAGTGGTTTGTGTTATACCTTAGTTACTGGACTGTTCTTATTTCAACCTGTGGGAGTTACACTCTTTCGATTCTCCTCCCCATCCCTTCGGGAGCAGGGGGAGGAAGTGGGGGAGTGAGTGAACAGCTGCGTGGTTCTGGGTTGCCGGCTAGGCTTAAACCACGACACCAGCCCCATGGAGAGGCCTCAGCAGGGTCTTGAGTCTGGACAGTTTTTTCCTGGCATCTCCCTGGAGAGGGGGCAGTGGCACTGGGAAAAGCCTCCCTCATCTGGCCACAGAGCTGCTGCCCACGAGCACACAGCACAGCTGCCCTGAGGGGTCTTGCAGAGGAGACGGGGTCATTCAGCTGGTCTGAGTGCCTCAGCCTGTTCCCTGGGAATGTTTATCCTGTGATGCTTTTGCAGGGTGTGACAGATGACATGAAGGTGGCTGCTAGTAATGCCCTGGTAGCTCTGGCACACTTCCACTTCCACTTTGTGATGTCTGAGCTCCAGAGCCACCCGAAGGCCATGGAGAACGTGCCTGATGGGACTGTGCTTCTGATCTTGGGCAAAACGGCCCACAGCTAAGGAACAGCACACTTCACATTCAGCCTCCTGTTTCGAGCAGGGGCCTGTGCTACCGCAAGGAAGTGATCCTTCACCTTCGTAACTGCTGTATGTAAAACCAGGTGGGCTATGGAGTTGCTGAGCCTCTGTGCTCCATGCCAGGGACAGCTGGCAGCTCTGTCTTATCCAGCCCAATCCCAGTTCCCAAAGGGTAGGAACCTGATAGAGACAAACCTGTGGAGTCTTTGCCCCCACTGTCTTTCCCATTTCTTCAGAAGACTTCCCTGTGTCCCACTTGGGGAAGCAACTCTCCCCATATCCTCTGGCATGTCCTGCAAGGTCCAGGAGCCCCACCCCTGACAGGGGTGGATGGAGGCCAGCTTCTTGTGTGTCTCACTGACCTTCTCTGTCCATCTGCCCCTGCCTACTCTGCAGCCCTGCAGTGCATCCCCTTTGTGAGGCTGCCAATGCTCGCCCTGTGCACCATGCTGAGCCAGGCAGGGAGTAGATCCTGTGCTCTGTCTGCAGTGGTGAGTCTGAGCTCTTTGGCCAGGGTCCCTGGGGCAGGGGCTGGGGGGGGCTTCAGTGTCTCTATGTGTTCTCAGAGGGAACATGGTGGGTGTCAGGCCACAGCAAGGTCAGGCCTTCGTGGTCCGAAACTGCTGTGTGTGTGGAAGGAGCAGGGGAACTGTGGTAAGTTTCTGTGGGCAGGATGTGGTGGTACTGCAAAGCAGAACTCCTGGGTCCCTTTTCATGACTTCTGTTCACCTGCTTTCCTCTGGATTAAAATCCCTGCTCTGAAAGCAGGGTAAAAAGAGGTGACCATTGAGGAAGAGAAAGTGTGGTGGGGAAGAGGAGAGAAACAGTGGGGTGTTTGAATCCAAGCACCTCAAGAGCAGAGATTGCCCTCATATCCAGATCTGGTCTCCTAGGATGAGGCCTACCGAGTTTGGGATTGTCCTTAAAGCAGGCTTGGGTGAGGGTTCAAGGTGCCTTCCCTGCTGCAGATTCTTACATGCTCCCTTTTCCTTTCTCATGGTGCAGTTCTGGAGGAACAATCAAGAGGAGTCAGTATGTACTTCTGCAACCAGGAGCAATGCCCCTTCCCTTGCAAGGGAGTAGCAGAATTCTGTGAAGCCATTTACCTGATCTTCCACTATGCAACAGGAAATTGGCTGGGCCTCAAGGAGGAAGAATGAGAAGTGCTGCTTCCCACTCCTGGGGCCACAGCAGGGATGAACACATCTGTGAGTTTGTTTATGCCCAGGGGGTGTGAGCAGAAAGGTGAGGGGAGGGGGGATCCCTGACTAGAAGCAGCTGAGTTCTCTCTGCAGGGAGGGCTGGGGTACCAGCATGGGGAAAAGCTCGCTCTCTCCTCTGGAGTGAGCCTTTCTCCTGCAGTGTGGAAAGGAAAGAGAAAACCCTCCCAGTGGGAACAGCAGACTGGTTCCCAGAGGGTGCTGAGTGCTAAGCAGACCTTCAAACTTCCAAGCAGAGCCTCTCCCTTCCCTCTTCAGGACACACAGGCTGTCCTCAGGCTAGTAGCTGCTATGACGGAGGTCCACCTGCATGAGAAGCAGTGCCTAGAGTGTTCCTTGGAGCTGGTCCTCTGGCTTTTGCACCAGTACCAGGTAGTCCAGACACCTCCATGGTCACCAAGGTGGAGGTTTTGCTAAGGGCCCAGCATGGCTGCTGGAGTGTGTCTGTGTGAGTGCTGTGAGGTGTTGGGGAGCTGTGGGGTGCCAGATGGAGCTGAGATCTTAAAGAAGGAACAGGGAGAGCAGAGGAGGCCTGAGGCTCTTTGGGCAAGAAAAGACCAACATGGGGGTCCAGGAAGGAGGCACTCATCCTCTCAGGAAGGGAGGCATTGCCACCTCCCTGGAGCTCTGTGTGTGGGAAGAGCTTTGCTCTAGTTCCCAGAGCCATGTCCAGTCTTTTTCAGTGAGGGGTAAGGTCTGATGAGTGAGAAGTGGTGGGAAACTGAGTTGTCAACCCCAGGCTTTGTTCAGAGGAAAGGGGCCCTCCCAATGCTACTCTGAGAGAAGAGAAACAAGAATCCCCATGCAGAAGAGTTTGGGTTTTTCACTTAGAGCTAGTGTTAGGGACTCCCCTTACCCCACATGTGCTGGCTTTTTCCTTTCCCAAGTGCCTTAAGGTGGCTTTAGCCTCATTTTCCTCCCCGGTTCTCCTGTAGAGCCTCAGCTATGTTCTGGAGATGCTGGAGGTACTTCACACCCACTCCCAAGGGACACTGCTCTTGTCGTCTGTGTACTGCCAGGTAAGGGGAGCCTGCACCCTGTCACTGGCCTGAGGCCCACACATGTAATTGCCATGGAGGGGAAAGACCTGCTAGCCTTCAGAGGAGTGCAGGGCAGGGGAGGGGATGGCATCCCTCCGCTGGGATTTTCCTTCGGGCCAGGAACATACCAGGATTTGTGATCCAGGTGCACCTTAAGGCTGCAAGAGGTCTGATCCTGGGTCTCTGGAATGGGCCCAAGGCACAGTCCAGTTCTCAGAGCAATTTCCCTCTTGGCCAAGTCCAGAAGGACTCTGGATCACCAGCACTCTCAGGGCAGCCATTCAACACTGCTGATCCTTAGCTTCTTGGAAGATTGGGCTGCTGCAAACCTCTGTGCATGCCTGGGGCCACGATGGGGTGGCCTGGGTTTTGGATGTGGATCCTGGGCACTCTGGGCATAGAAGAGGAAGAGGAAAATGAAGAGCATAGTTTCTTTTAAAGTCCCTCTCAACACTGTTTTGACTTTCTCTTAAATAGACCTTGTTTCCACAGCTCTCTGATGTGACCAAGGAGTCTTGCCCATTTCATAAGGTAAGAGGTATCTTGCTGCAGGGTAAGGAGAGAAGACCCTGCTATGCTGTGGCAGCTCCCTCCCTGTCCATCATCAGGGCAGCTCCTGCTAATGCAGAATGCAATTTGTTCCCCACAGCACGAATTTGGCCCAAGGAGACACTCACGTTTCTGCACTCACTGAGAAGCAGGAGTGCAATGAGTCACGTGGCAACCCTGGGCCTGCTGGTAGTGCTGGTCCACTCTGACGGTCAGTGCCCCAGACCATGGACACAAAGCAGGAGATGGGGCTGCTGGGGTGAGTGCAGGAACAGGCTAAAAGTGGTGCATGTGCACTCAAAAGAATCTGCAAAGAGCAGGTCCCACACCTGAGCTGATGTCTGGTGACAGGGCTTGAGCTCACCACCAGCAGCAATAAGTGGCAGCACACCAAGGATGATGCTCCAGGCTCAGTAAGAGGAGCAGGCTGCTGGGCTGGAGCTATTGTACCCATGCCATTTTGTCCTCTCTGTTACCATAGCTTTCAGTCCCTATAAAATAGCTGTGACTCTTGAAATGGAGTTGCCCTGGCTATGCTGCTGCCTCCTGGAAGTCAGAGTTGTGCCCTGTGCTCTGTGGGGCAATTGCCCATCCAGCATGGTGCTAAAGCCAGTCCAGGCACCAGGAGCAAAGGCTTCTGTGTTCCCTTGTCATCTCCCCCTGAGCCACAAAGGCTGCCCCCAAACAAACCATCTGGGTTTTGAACAGGAGGGTGATAACCACACTCTCCGGTGGCAGGTGTGGAGAGCAGTTATGGAGTTCATCAGGGAGCCGCTCAGCCCTGGCTCCCAGAGCTGCTGGGCATGGGATGTGGTGGGGCACATCTCCACCAAGTTCATCCTGACCTCAGGCAGACTGGTAAAAGCTTTGACCAGTGCCTGGACTGTTCTAAGACCTGCAGACGTTCTTGGCCATGGAGAACTCCATACTGCAGGGCCACTGGCACTGGCTCTGCTGTTGGAGTGGACTCCAAATGGCTGTTCCTCACAGGTGTCTCTACTGATGGTGGTGGAGATGCCTGTGGATTATGTGGATTTACACCTGGGCATGCCACCCAGGACTGCAGGGCTGTGTGTGCACCCCATGGGCTGAGCTGTGCCCACAGGCACCTTCAGCACAGCCACACTGTAAAGGGAGGGGCTTGTAGGAACAGGATCCACCATCCTTAAATACTGATGCATAAGTCAGCAAAACACAGCCAGTGCATAAAGATAGGCCTGACAAGAGGAGCTTTCTGTAGTGTTCTTGTGCTCTGGCCCTCAAAGCATACTGTGCACATTAGACAACTGGGGTCCCACATCACTTCAGGCAATGGGACAGGCCATTTGTCCATCCCTTCAGTGAGCATTTCCAGCTGGGCACCCACGAGATGAAAGCTGAGTATGCCTAAGCCCCAGCTGACTTGCCAAGGCTCTTCCCTCTGGCCAGAGCTTCCCTCTGGTTGGCAAGTCTGTGTTTGCTGCTTTGCTCTGAGGCTTGGGGAGGCTCTGCTTTGGGAGCAGGGCAAACAAAAGGGCTTCTGGGTGCCCATCCACAATGCATTGGGCTGGGCATCCTGCCTCCAGAGCTAGCACCAAGCACAGCCCTTCTGAAGGGCATGTTCCTCACCACTGTTTGGGTTGCACAATAGCAGCATTTGGGCCTTGGAGACCATGTAGACTGTAGCGTTTAACGACACAGACTGAAGTTGATGAGGAGACTCAAATCCAACTTTATTACAACCAAGCCGGTTTTATCCCCCTGTTCGGTACTTTCCCAACCTGCACAAACATGCCACATTCAATTTCATTGGCCCCTGTAAAACTCTCCAGGTAAATAGTCCAATCACAATGCTGCAGACACTCTCACAGCCCCCACATTGCCAACTGAGACTCCCACCGCAATTATATCCTGATCCATCCCCCCAAGGCTTGTTTTTTGACCTTCCCTGGCCTTCAACTCCCCAACTTACGGCCCCAGGGCTTGTTAAGCATTAAGGCCTCAGAGCTCATTCCCAAACTGTTTTTCGTGCAAATCTTATCACCTTCACTCCCCACAGTAGACGAACAGTGGCAATCTGCTCCCAGGCTTCTCAAGGGTCCAAGACCTGGTCCTCTAGCTGGTTCTGAGTGTCCTTGTCCTCCTTCAGGAGGACAGTACTCCTGGGAAGCAGGCACAGGAGCACTGGTGAGTCGTGCCTCAGCCTCACCAGTTAGGAGCTGAAAGCAAGAGGTGAACCAAGGCACTGCATTAGAACCAAACACATTCTTAACAAACTAAACGAAGTGTAGAATGTAAAGTAAGGGTGAATAAGCATAGTTTATGTATAGGCTTTAATACAGTGTCAGAATGACTCAGCATAACGTTTGCTTAGAATACTGCCACCTCGCTTAGAACACATCATGATGATTCTGCAAAAATGAACAAGCAAAGTATGTAGCAACAAGATAAGAACGCGTATAACTGTAACCCGAAATGTGAGGAAGGGGGGCACAGTTCTTTGGAGGCTACGCCCTGTGTCACCCTGAATAAACATACCTACTTTACAACTGGATAAAGTTGTGGAGTCATTTCTGCGTGTCAGTTTGGCGAGCCAGCCAGGAGATTCTCTGCTTGGCTGTGGGATCAGCTGTGGAGCAGATGCCCCTAGGAGTGCTCAGAGTATTTTCCTTGAAGGAGCTGCTCACTGCAGAAGTAGACAACAACCTCCTGAAGCAGCGGAGAAACAGTATGTTTAAAAGGGGCCATGGCCAGGGCAGCTGGTAAATCGCACAGAGACGTCTGGCGTACAGCATCGTCCCTGTTTGGGAGGGTACCCTATTTGGTGGTGGAACAGGGTAATATTAGTAAGGGGGATAGTAAAAGGGGGATTTGCTACGATCTCGGGACGAGATCAGGCAAATCCCAGACTACCGCTGCATCCTATCATCAGGAGCCAGGACAGATCTGCTAATGATTGTATAAGAAGCAGGAGAAGGGTAAGTAGGCCTTTTGAAAATCATGGAAAAATATCCAGACCACACTGGCAGCTTCGGGGGTAAGAATTAATTGTTTCACTATAAATACCTGAGAATAAGAACACTGGAGTGAATGTGTGCATGAGACGCAGCCTCCGCAAAGAGGCTGGCCAGAGACGAACAAAGTGTTTAATGCATCTAGCCAACACTGGCAGAATATAGGAAATCTCTCCTCAAGTGGTTTGGGCTTGAACCTTGGGAATATCTGAACGAAGGAGGAGGCTGGGTAAGGTGGGGACGGGACCGAATCCTATTAAAAGGAGTATATTTAACCCAAATCAGTCAAGTAGTGGCCTTAGATTGGGAACAGCCAGTGATAGACAACCTACCTGACATTTTAAGTCTAACACCCAGAGTCGGCGGCCATATTGGGGTAATCCCTTGCCTTGTGTGTGGAATACCTCCGGCTCACAAATTCACTGGGAGCTGGCATTCAGCCTGGGTATTACTGGAGTGTAAAAACTGTAGGAAAAAATGGTATTGTTTGTCTAGAAGGAGGAGAGCGGAGTGCTGTGAGTGTCAGTCTCCAGCTCTTGATTTCCACAATCAGAGGGAAGACCAGCAGGCCACTAAGATACTGAAATTAGTGTGCGGGAAAGAAAGTCTGGTTCTGGACACCTGGGACGTATGGGAGGAGGATTGGCAAAGAGTTAAGGGACAGTGTGAAAAAAGAGTTGAGGGGATAAACAAAACAAAGGTGTAACCGACTTGAAAGGGTAAGTAAGGATATTCAAAATTTTGAATGGACTCAGTGATACTTGTATTAATATTTATAAGCTTGTGTATATTTCTTTTGTGGTTGATTGCGGGATTGGGATCTCAACACTTTATATTAGAAGAAGGATTGGAATACCTATGTTAGAGATTTTGGTAACAAATTCAGAATGGGAAATAAAACAGGGAGATATACTTAAAAAGACCCCCTTGAGGTGTATATTAGTACACTGGAAAGAGATAGCAGGATCCGGAGGAACAGAAAACAAGGGAACTTTGATTAAAAATTGTAACCAGTGGTGGCCATTATACAAATTAGCAGATGGAGCAAAATGGCCATTGAATGGATCACTGGATTATAATACAATACTGCAACTGATGCTGTTTTTAAGACGAGAAGGCAAATGGGATGAAGCTTCATATACAGACATGTTCTTTACCCTCCGGAATCACTCAGAATAGCAAAAAGACTGTGGTTTAATACCTCCACAAGATCCCATGGTATTAGCCTTAGAACAAGAACAGAAAAGGGAAACTAAAGGAAAATTAAAGTGATGTTGTTCTGCCTGTAACATTGGGCAGCGATGTACTAGGGAAGATAAAATACGACAGGTTTCAGAACAGGATTTAACTGACCTATACAAGCCACCAGCCCAGCCTCCGGACGTGGCTTCAGGCGGAACCCTGACTCCCCCAGGCAGTCCTGTTTCTAGCCCTACAAGAAGCAGAACAGCGGTAACAGTGTTACAAGCTCCCCTTAGGAAAGGGGCAAGCTCTGATGGAGGAACTATGATAGTTAAGGTGCCTTTCTCCACAATGGATATAGGAGAATGGCGAAAAGTAGTAAAAGATTATAGAAATGACCCAGTTGGAGTAGCTAAATATTTCCAGTTTATAGTGAAACAGCATAACCCTGAATGGGGGGATATACAGTTGTTATTGGAATACATGACAGAAACAGAGAAACAACTGGTTTTAAAGACGGCAGGGGATCTAGCAGAAGATTAGCATAAGATTAAAGGGGAAGAGGCAAGAGAATACTTCTCTCTTCAAGACCTGAAATGGGATCTGAATAAATCAGAGCATATGAATAGATTACAGGGATATCAAGGTTGGATAATAGAAGGAATGGAACGGGCTATTTCTAGGTCTGTAAACTGGTCAGCCCTATATGCGATCAAGCAAGGCCCCACAGAATCTCCTTCCGAATTTCTAGACAGATTAAGAGAAACTGTGCGCCGAAACACCCCCTTAGATCCTGGATCAGAGATAGGAATACAACAGTTACTGTCGTTATTTCTGGGACAATCTGCTATGGACATTAGGCGTAAACTTCAGAAACTACGAACAGCAGAAAGTAGGAACCTGGAGGTTCTGTTGGACGAGGCATGGCGAATATTTAGTAATAGGGAAGAAGGATACAGACAAGGACAAAAGAGAATTATGGCTGTAATCCAGGAAGGGAAGAAAGGGCACTCTTCCCGATTAGGGAGAGACCAATGTGCTATGTGCAAAGGCTTTGGATACTGAAAGAGGGAGTGCCCTAAAAATAAAAGAAAGGACCAGAAAGGGAAGATGGTGGCATACATGAAAAAAGACTGATGGGAACCTGGGGAACCTACCCTAGCGGATCCACTGGTTATAATTAAGCTAGAGAAGGAACAACAGGAGGTAGAGGTTTTGGTAGATACAGGGG
This sequence comes from Ara ararauna, assembly GCA_028858755.1. NCBI lineage: Eukaryota > Metazoa > Chordata > Aves > Psittaciformes > Psittacidae > Ara > Ara ararauna. Next base: position 69,690,492 of record CM054410.1, on the reverse strand, counting down.
CCACATATTCAGTTTTAAATCAAGCCTTAATGCCTGTAGGAAATGACTATGTGGTAGTAAAAGGAGCAACTGGGCTAAGTGAAAAAGCATACTTTTGCCAACCCCTAGAATATAAATTGGAAAAACAATGGGGTATTCACAAATTTTTGTATATACCAAATTCCCCAAAGGCACTATTAGGAAGACATGTGCTAGAGCAAGTGGGAGCCAAAATTACATTCAAGGAGGCAGAGATTACTCTGGAGGTAGAAGATCAACAATATATTCAACTCCTACGTCTCGCCCTGACTCACCTCCCTTTAGAAGGAAACATTGACTTGGAAATCTTGGACCAAGTATACCCAGGGGTCTGGGCTACAGACATACCAGGAAAAGCCAAGAATGCTCTCCCTGTAGAGGTTAAAATTAAGAAAGGACAAAACCCAGTAAAAATTAAGCAGTACCCTCTTGAAAAGGAAGACAAAGAAGGAATCCAGCCGATCATAGGCAAATTTTTACAATTAGAGCTATTAAGAGAATGCGAATCTGAATTTAATACTCCTGTATTACCTGTTTGAAAGCCAGATGGGACTTATCGAATAGTTCAAGACTTAAGGGCAATAAACAAGTTAACTGAGGGTCTTTATCCCATAGTAGCAAACCCTTATACTCTGTTAATGGCACTAACCCCCAGATTAACCCGGTTTACCGTATTAGATTTAAAAGATGCCTTCTTTTGCCTTCCTCTCCATGAGGCCAGACAGAAGCTTTTTGCTTTTGAATGGGAAAACCCTAAAAGTGGTCGAAAGACATAGCTTACCTGGACAATGTTGCCACAAGGATTCAAAAACAGTCCCACTATATTTGGCAACCAGTTGACAAAAGATTTAGAAGTATGGGAAGTGCCATCCAAAGAAGGAAAACTTTTACAATATGTCGATGACATCCTTATAGCCACCAAGACAGAGACTGAATGTATAAAATGGACAATAAGTTTATTAAACTTCCTTGGGCTACAAGGATATCGAGTATCCAAGAAAAAGGCACAAGTAAAACAACGAACAGTGAATTATTTGGGCTATGAGATCAGTGCAGGGCAGAGAACTTTGGGACAAGCCCGGAAAGAAGCAACATGCCAGACTCAGAAACCTCAAACAGTAAAGGAATTACGGACCTTTTTAGGAATGACTGGCTGGTGCAGGCTATGGATTTATAACTACGGATTATTGGTCAAGCCATTGTATGAGCTAACAACTACCAACCATAAAATCCTCAAGTGGAATAAAGAAGCCGAACAAGCCTTTAAATCATTTGTATGAGGGGGTTTGGCAGGATCCCATCTTGTCCTGCCTCTGCAGAGGGTTGGGGCCAGGCATGTGTGAGCCCAGGATCCCTGCGTAGCAGCCTTTGCACTGCCCTCACATGCACCGAGCCTCCTCAAACCCCACAGAGCTTCTCAGCCCTGCTGGTAACTATTGTTTCCCCCTGACTTTCTGCTCACACAGACCAAATGTGTTGGTTCAGCTGCATCTCCTGAAAGAAAGCAAAGGACCAAGAAGCCAGAGACACAGGGAGAGAGGTCCCTGTAGAGTATAGTTCCCGGTGATAAATGTCTTTGATGACGGTTTCTTGTGTCAGACCAGGCTCGGAAAACAGAACTGCGAAGTGAGAAGGCTCTAGCAGGCAATAGCTCAAATGGGCTAGCCTGTTTTATTAGCTCTCCTGACTGTGGCAGTGGATAGGATAGGGTAGGACAGGATAGGATGGGATGGGATGGAATAGGCTCAGGTTTAGTTTTCAAAGTCTCCTTTTCAGATTCCCCTGCTTAATTTTTAGGATCCAGGCAGCCAGAGCGTCCAAACCCTCACCTGCAGTGTCCAAACCCCTCTTGTAGGGGTCAAAGCCCCAGCTGTAGGTCCCAAAGCCTTATTTGTAGGGTCCAAAAGTCTGATTCTGTGGTTGAAAGACTCCTTTTTAGGCTTCAAACCTTCATTTTAGTGTACCAACTGCTCATTTAGGTATCTGTCCTGGATTCAGCTGGGATAGCTGGTGGAAACCTGATTTCCTTTATATCACCACATTAATGAAGAACAAACTGATATAACCAGACAAGTGCAGCGGTGATGGAACCAGAACTGACCTCAGCATACAATAATCCTATACCACACACCATCCATCTTTCCTGCCCTGAGAGGTGGTTATGACAGATGGAACCCCAAGTAACAGACTAACTGAAGTCAATGAACTTTTCTAGGGATGGGAAAGCATTTAAGGGAATGCTATCTCTGTGTGTGTATAAATAGATATATATCTATAAAAAGACAGGAAAGGTGGTGGTAGGAAGTGTGAGACCTGACATGACACAAATGATATGAAATAAGGGGTGGATACTGTCCTGGTTTTGGCTGGAACAGAGTTAATTCTCTTCCTAGTAGCTGGCACAGTGCTGTGTTTGGGCTTTAGTCAGGAAACAATGCTGGTAACACACCTGTGCTTTAGTTGTTGCTCAGCAGCACTTACCCTGATCAAGGACTTTTCAGTCTCTCATGCTCTGCCAGTGAGGAGGGGCACAGGAAGCCGAGAGGGAGCAGAGACAGGACACCTGGCCCAAACTAGCCAAAGGGGTATTCCATATCACAGCATGTCATGCTTGGGGTAGAAACTAGGGGGAGTTACTTGGAAGGGACCAATCACTGCTTGGGTTGGGCTGGGTATCAGTCAGCGAGTGGTGAGCAGTTATACTGTGCATCACTTGTGTTTTCTAGATACTAATTTCTCTTTTTTTTTTTTCTGTTGTTCCCTCTTATTGTTATCAATATTGTTACAATTGGTATTATTTCTATTATAATTTTATTTGACTTTATTTTGATTACTAAAACTGTTCTTATCTCTACTTGCAGGTTTCTATTCTTCCATTTCTCCTCCCCATCCTGCCCCGGGGTGAGCAAGTGGCTGCCTAGTGCTGAGCTGTCCACTGTGTTAAAACCATGACAGAGGAGCACTCCAGTTTGCCCTCATCTGCCCTTGTCTGAGGCACACAGTATGTGGTAAGGGGATCTCCTTTACACAGACACCCTAGGCGCCCATGCTCCCTCAGCCACTCTGTTCATCATGGTGGTTCAGCCAGAGAGGATCCAGGCGTCTGGGCACTGGCAAAGGAGAGGGGATACAGGCACAGACACACAAAGCACAGCTTTGCTGAGGGTGTTTATTGATCGTGAAATGGCCCAGGGCTCCCAGGGGATCAGGTGTGGTCCTCCAGGGATGATCATCTCATGCTGCTGGAGGGGAACACAACAGGGATGTCACTATCAGTTCCAGTCCTGAAAGAGCCCAAAATAAGACCTCCGTCAGTGTCAACTGGGACATGAGAGGGTCTTTTCCCCTCTGTCTCTCTCTGCAGAGACCTGGGGAAGGAGAAGGGATTCAGAGCCCGCAGTATAACCAAGAAAGCCCTTGGGTCTCCTGAGATCCATATGGCACCCTAGAGCCCCTTACCCCAGAATGCCTTGAAACCTCCCAAAGCCCTTCCCAGCCCTCACAGTGGTCCTGGGGGTCTGTATGGCACCACAGCACCTACCTGGCCTGCACAGTGACCCTCTGGATCTGTAGATCCCCACTGACTGCAAGGAAAGGCATGGAGGCAACCCTGTCCAGCTTGCCCTGGGTCATGGATCATGGACAGTACCTCTGTTTCACTCTCCTATACTCAAGTTCTGCCCACCCCAGAAGGTTCAGGGATTCCCTGGGTCTCAGAATCCCTTGCAGGACTGGAAGTGCAATGATGCTGCTCACCTAGACGTAAAGAGCTGCAGCCTGGCGTTTCTGTCGGAGAAGCTCCAGCGCCTGGGGAGGAAGCTGGGGGAAAAGGGAAGGTAAAGGCATGCTAGGGCACACTGGGATGCTCTGGGGTGCGCTGGGAGGCAGGGGAAAACAATGGGCAATATGATCCACAGGGAAGGTGCTTTCAGGGAGAAATGGGGTACATGCATGCGCATGGTGGTACACAAAAAGCAGCGGGGGTCCTGGGGAAGGGGCCCACCAGGGTACATGACTGTGTACTGGGGCTTCCTGGGGTGCTCTGGGTTGTAATAGGATGGATGGGAATGCAAGGTTGCCCCTGGGAAAGGGAGCTTCCCTGGGAAAATGCTGTGGGCAGAGGGCTGCTCCCTGGATTTGCAGTGGGTTGCATTGAGATGTACTGGGGCACACTAGGATGTCCTGAAGTGTTGCGGCCATGAGAGAGGAGCATGTAGGGACAGTAGAACTCATGATACTTACCTCAGGCCTCTGCCCCAGCTTGATTTGGGGTCCCTCCTGTACAGAGACCACGAGACCTCACTGGTCACTGGGAGGTCCACAGTACCAGCAAGGGGATGGGAGGAGCAAACTGCCCTCCAGTTCCCCACACTGAATGCCCTCCAAGCCCATCCCAGTACTTGCCTCCTGGCTAAAATCTCCATTTCCTTCCAAGGGTGCCTAGAGAAGGAGAGCAAAGAAAGAGGTTGTATGGATTGGACTTGCTGGGGCTGTGGTTGTGGCCATGAGAAGGGACTGTCTGGGGACAGTAGAACTCATGATACCTACCTCAGGCCTCTTCCCTCGCTTGATTTTGACTCCCACCTGTAGAGAGACCACGAGACCTCACTGGTCACCGGGATGTCCCCAGTACCAGCAAGGGATGGGAGGAAGAAGCTGCCCTCCAGATCCCCACACTGAATGCCCTCCAAGCCCATCCCAGTACTTGCCTCCTGGCTAAAATCTCCATTTCCTTCCAAGGGTGCCTAGAGAAGGAAAGCAAAGAAAGAGGTTGTATGGATTGGACTTGCTGGGGCTGTGGTTGTGGCCATGAGAGGTGACTGTTTGGGGACAGTAGAACTCATGATACCTACCTCAGGCCTCTGCCCCAGCTTGATTTGGGGTCCCTCCTGTAGAGAGACCACGAGACCTCACTGGTCACTGGGATGTCCCCAGTACCAGCAAGGGATGGGAGGAGCAAACTGCCCTCCAGTTCCCCACACTGAATGCCCTCCAAGCCCACCCCAGTACTTGCCTCCTGGCTAAAATCTCCATTTCCTTCCAAGGGTGCCTAGAGAAGGAGAGCAAAGAAAGAGGTTGTATGGACTGGACTTGCTGGCTGTGGTTGCGCCCATGAGAGATGACTGTCTGGGGACAGTAGAACTCATGATAGTTACCTCAGACCTCTTCCCTCGCTGGATTTTGACTCCCACCTGTAGAGAGACCATGAGACCTCACTGGTCACTGGGAGGTCCACAGTACCAGCAAGGGATGGGAGGAAGAAACTGCCCTTCAGATCCCCACACTGAATGCCCTCCAAGCCCACCCCAGTACTTGCCTCCTGGCTAAAATCTCCACTTCCTTCCAAGAATGCCTAGAGAAGGAGAGCAAAGAAAGAGGTTGTCTGGATTGGACTTGCTGGGGCTGTGGTTGTGGCCATGAGAAGGGACTGTCTGGGGACAGTAGAACTCATGATACCTACCTCAGGCCTCTGCCCCAACTTGATTTTGACTCCCACCTGTAGAGAGACCACGAGACCTCACTGGTCACTGGGATGTCCCCAGTACGAGCAAGGGATGGGAGGAACAAATTGGCCTCCAGTTCCCCAGAACTGGTAGTTCTCCAGACTCGGGTCTACCCCAGTACTTGCCTCCAGGCAAACCCCTTCACTTCTTTCTAAAACTGCCTTGGGAAGCATAGCAAAGAGGTTGTCCGGACTGAATTTTGGTGGAGCTGTGTGTGGGACACAGATGTCCTCAGAATCCCCAGGCCCATGCCTTCCCCCCATTCTGAGCAGGAATATCCCATCTGCTCCCACAGCCCCATTCCTCCAAATTTCACCTGGGATACCTTGTTCATGCAATGACCCAGGGTGAGGATGGAGATAAGGATAGCCTGGGAAATTTGAGGCCTCCAAAGGGGATGTGGGTGACTGGACCCAAAGACATGGCACCAAGGGAGTGGGCGGGCAGCACTGAAGGGAAAGGACAGTGTGGGATGTAAGTGAGGGGTATAGGAATTCAAGCAGAGGGGATACAGGGACTTCAGGCACAGTGGTTGGTAGCGGGAAAAGGAAGAGGACTGCAGAGGACCAAACTGAGGGGATTGGGAGAGTGTTTGGGAGTTGGGGTTCGAGGAAGGCGATGTGGGGACACTACCACAGTAGACAGGATGAAAGGCAAAGGACTGAGGAGGGGAGACAGGAAGAAAGTTGTTGGGAGTGGTCAAAGGGGGAATTTGGGGACCCTGGATAGGACACAGAGGAGATTCTGGAAAGGAGATGTCTGAGGGGGCCAAAAGGACGGGATGAGGAGGCACGAAGAAGAGAAACCAGCAGGGACTCTCCCAGGGAGGAGATAGGTCCAACCATTCAGTGAAGAAGCCAGGTTCTGGGTGTCAGGAGCTATCCTGAAGGGAAGTGTGGGAACAGACAGAACTGTGCAAGGCAGAACTGCATTGCCTGGGGCTGGAGCAGCCCCTTGCTTGGGAAAGGGATAAACCAGCTCAAGGAGTTTCATGCTCACCACTATGATTTCATTCTGCAGGACAGCTGATGTTTTGCAGCCAAGATCTGTTCCCAGCCTTGAGCCCTGCCACGGGGCGTTATGGACTCACCTGAGCATCTGCTGGGGTGCACAGCAGGGTAGTGAAGAGCAGGGCCACGCTGAGTACTGCGGGTTTCATGTTTCTCTGCGGTGTGGTGAGTCCTGGGTGAAGCTAGAGAAGGTGAGGGGCAGATTTATCCCTCCCAGGACTCCTCCTTGCCCTCCCCAAGAGCCCCCAGGGCAAAGCCAGACTTGGCAGAGACATCAGCCCTGGCAACAAGCCCGGCCTCCGCACAGAGTCACTCCCGCCTCCAGCATGGCTCCAGCCACCTTCCCTGGCATCAATCCAGCTTCCTGCACAGGGCAGCTGGACATGGAAGGACCCAGGCATCTGGAGGTGGTGAAGGGGGACAGACAGAGGAGGCCTGACAGCCAGACATCCTATGGTGACCGCCTACTGCTCCAACACAAAGCAACATCCCCCCATCTCCCAGAGCCCCTCACCTCCCAGCACTGCCATCTCCCAGTGCCACCTGCCAGGGGCCATCCTGCCCATCCAGGTAACCTAAGTCCCACTCTGCAGAGCTGCCCCCAAATGATGGGTCTCAGTGATTCTGTCCCAAAAAAGGCTCTGGCTAGGACTCCATCCCTGGCTGTGGCTCGGACACTGTCTCCCAAGGCCCCTGTCCCCAGGGAGTGTCCCTTCAGTGCCCTCATGCTTGGCCCAGGCCACCGCTGTCCCTGAACAGGATGTGACTGTCCAGAGGGACACAATGAACAGGGCGCTTGTCCTCAGGCAGCCACTTGGAGCTAACTGCAGGTACTGCAGAGCTCCCACAGCAACAGGAGCGATGTTTGTTCTCCTTGTCATCCTTCCTCTGTGTGTGTGTGTGTGTCTGATAAGCTGTATTTGCCCAGGACCAGTGGCACAAGGAACCTGTTGAGCCAGGTTGGTGCTTCCAACATGTTCCACAACCTTGGTGCTTCATGAGATTGCTTAATACAGGATGGGGAGGAACCTGGCAGAGCCTGCAAATGAGGACAGTCTTTGTAGGCACCAGGAAAGAACAGGTCCAGGGCACCCCACACACCTACAAGGACTCCCTTGCTCCCCTGGGACAGGCTGGAAACCAGAGGTGGGGACAGTCCCAGGGGAGCTTCACGGCCAGGGTGTCCCTCTCAGTGCAGCTTGGTGACAGGGGTTTCCCACAGGAATGGGGCTCTGAGCAGCCTGCAGCTTGGGTGATGTTGGTGCCTCCCCAGGGCCACTGTGTCCCTTCCCTCTGACCCGCTGCCTGCCCTGCAGCTATCCCTGCCTTTCCAGGACATTTTCCTTCACAGCATCCCCGGCCGAAGGTAGTGGGGATCACACCATCCTGGGGACCCTGGGCCTCATTGTTTGCCCAGTGTGGGATTGTATGCTTCTGCTCTCCACTCTGGTAAGAGCCACTGGGTGAAGCTGCTGGCTTGGTTTGCACAAATGGACTACTTGGTTTGCACTACCTGGACTTGTGCAAAGCATTTGACACTGTCGCGTATGACATCCTTGTCTCTAAATTGGAGAGGAATCAATTTGACAGGTGGACCACGCGGAGGATAAAGAACTGGCTGGATGGCCACATGCAAAGAGTTGTGCTCAATGGCTCAATGTCCAGCTGGAAACCAGTAACAAGTGGTGTCCCTCAGTGATCAGTGTTGGGACCGGTCTTGTTCAACATCTTTGTCGGTGACATGGACAGTGGGATTGAGTGCGCCCTCAGCAAGTTTGCCAATGACACCAAGCTGCGTGGTTCAGTTGATATGCTGGAGGGAAGGAATGCCATCCAGAGGGACCTTGACACGCCTGTGAGGTGGGCTGATGCCAACCTGATGAAGTTTAACCATGCCAAGTGCAAGGTCCTACACCTGGGTCGGAGCAATCCCAGGCACAGCTACAGGTTGGGCAGAGAAGAGATACAGAGCAGTCCTGCGGAGAAGGACTTGGGGGTGTCAGTCCATGAGAAAACAAACATGAGCCTCCTTCAGTGTGTGCTTGCAGCCCAGAAAGCCAACCGTATCCTGGGCTGCATCAAAAGGAGCATGACCAGCAGGTTGAGGGAGGTGATCCTGCCCCTCTACTCTGCTCTCCTGAGACCTCACTTGGAGTATTGTGTGCAGTTCTGGTGTCCTCAACATAAAAAGGACATGGAACTGTTGGAACAAGTCCAGAGGAGGGCCACGAGGATGATCAGGGGACTGGAGCACCTCCCGTATGAAGATAGGATGAGAAAGTTGGGGCTGTTCAACCTGGAGAAGAGAAGGCTGTGTGGAGACCTCATAGCAACCTTCTAATATCTGAAGGGGGCCTATAGGGATGCTGGGGAGGGACTCTTCATGAGGAACTGTAGTGAGAGGACAAGGGGTAACGGGTTCAAACTTAAACAGGGGAAGTTTAGATTGGATATGTGGAAGAAATTCTTTACTGTAAGGGTGGTGAGGCACTGGAATGGGTTGCCCAGGGAAGCTGTGAATGCTCCATCGCTGGCGGTGTTCAAGGCCCGGTTGGACATAGCCTTGGGTGACATGGTTTAGTGGGAGGTGTCTCTGCCCATGGCAGGGGGGTTGGAACTAGATGATCTTAACGTCCTTTCCAACCCTAACTGTTCTATGATTCTATGATTCTAAATTAAGTAAGACCTTACCCAGCAGTCCATGACCAATGCACCCATTCTGCCCAGTTGTGACACTCGTGTGTGCTGTCACTGCTCTCTTCAAGGATGCAAGGGCCCCAAACAGCAGAGGCAATAGCTGCTTCCTCTGTTAGCAGGGACATATTCATAATGAAGATGAGCCTGTTTTGATCAACAGGCTCAAGCATGTCTTTTTTGCCTCCCTGTAGATGTACACCACTATCAGAAGAAAGAGATAACAGGACAGATACTGAATTATTTCTGCATCACAAGAAGACCAGCACTTCTGCTAGTGGTGTGAGCTAACACTTAGGGGAGATAGCGCCAGTAAAGTTTATTACACCAGGAGATTCAGCTTCTGTTTACTCATCTCTTTAGGTTGCTGATGGTCAGAAGTAACCACCTCTACTAATGACGAGCAAATCCACTAGCCGCACTGAGCAATAGGAGCCTTGAATGCATTGGACTCATTGTCTGTACTGAGTTCATGTGATATCAACGTTATGGCAGCAGATCCATGGATAGTTCATAAGGCTGGCACATTCCTCTGTAAACACATCCTCTGTTTGTTAGGTACCACAGTAATTCAAGCGACCACACAGTGCTTCCCAATCACGATTTACTTCCAAACCCACACAGCAGTCCATGTCACATGTCTGAAAGCAAAACAGCACTCTATTTTAGTCCTCTGTCTATGAGGGTGTGAGGATAATTTATGAAACACAAGCTGGGGATCAAGGGCTGGTGGTAAAAACCTAGTCTAGGTTTTGAAGTTAGTGGGGGTCTGCCTGAGTTTCAGTGAATTCAACGTGTAACTGTTTCTGTTCCCACGCTGATACAGACTCCTGTCACGGCTTCAAAAAAAGCCTGTCTCATTTTATGCCCATGAAAAGAGATAAATAAAAATACTGGTAAGTGGTTCTTGAGAAACATAAATGGCTCAAATTCTTAACTGACATTATACGTCATTTTTTAAGGGCTATGGATAAGGTTATGTCTTCACGGGACACCGATAAAAAATAAGAGTTCTTTTGTTGATCCATTGTGGAAAGAGTCAAGGCAAAAGACTTGGGAATATTTGCTTTGAAATTGCCCAAAGAGCATGCAGTCACCTGGAAGATTTTAATTTTGACTGCTTCAGTTTTGTGCGTCATTTATCAGATAGCAAAGCTACACAGTGTTGAAGGATTTATCGTATTTAAATACACTGTGATACTATTTGTATTCTGAAGTTGTTTTGAAAAGTATTGGTGAACTTTATGCGCTGTCCTAACTGAGGTATATTGACTTAGGGGAGGCCAAGGCTGCCTTTGACATAAATGCAAATTAAGTGGATGGCATTTGATAGCCATGTAATACTTAAGGTGCTATTCAGGAGGATCCCATCTGCTGATTTGATTGTATCTAAAAAGACATGTTCATATTTTTGTAACGGTAGTGTATTAAAAAAGTAAAATGTCATACTCACAAGTTTGTGAGTATGACAAAGAGATGGGCAACAGACTTTATAAGGATAGTTTAAAGTGTAGCTAATTCTACTTCTGCTGTCTCCCTCCTCCTTCCCCAATTAGGGCTGAGAGCACTTCTAGAAGTTTCCCTGGGTTTCTTGTAGTTTTACAGGTTCATGATTGTGAACAACACCGAATTGGGTGGGAGTGTTGATCTGATGAAGGGTAGAGAGGCTCTGCAGAGGGATCTGGTCATGCTGCAATTGATCGGCTGTGGCTAGTGGTGTGAGGTTCAACAAAGCAAAGTGCCAGGTCCTGCGCTTGGGCTACAACTACCCCATGCAATGCTCCAGGATTGGGGAAGAGTGGCTGCAAAGCTGCTCATGGAAAAGAACCTAGGGGTGCTGACTGACAGAACTAAACATGAGCCAGCTTGTGCCCAGGCAGCCAAGAAGGCCAAAAGCATCCTGGCCTGTATCAGCACCAGTGTGGCCTGCAGGGCCAGGGCAATGATCATCCCCCTGTACTGAACACTGGTGAGGCTGCACCTCAAATCTTGAGTTCAGTTCTGGGCCCTTCACTACAAGAGAGACATTGAGGTGCTGGAGCGGGTCCAGAGGCGGGCAGCAGAGCTGGTGAAGGGCCTGCAGCACAAGTGTGATGAGGAGCAGCTGAGGGAACTGGGGGTTTAGTCTGGAGAAGAGAAGGCTCAGGGGGGACCTTATCGCTATCTGCAACCGCCTGACAGGGGGATGGAGCCAGGAGGTGGCTGGTCTCTGCTGCCAAGCAAGTAATAGGACTTTCCAAGTAAGGTTTTTGTTGCATTCTTGTCCTCAGAATTTGACCTGAAGGGAGGAGTCCCATTTTTATACAGAGGGGATGAGGAGAAAAATAAAAGTGCTTGTACTACTTCTTTGATGAAAAGACACGACTCATCTTGGAATCATAGAATAGAATCATAGAATCAACTAGGTTGGAAAAGACTTTTAGATGAAGTCTGACCTTTACCCCTGCACTGTCAAGTCCACCACTAAACCGTGTCACTGAGGGCCTCCTCAACACTGGGAACACTTCAGGGATGGTGACGCCACCACTGCCCTGGGCAGCCCGTTCCAATACCAGATCATGGCTTGAAACTTGCTTCCTCTTGTCCTATCACTTGCTCCTTGGGAACAGAGACCAGTCACCTCCTGGCTTCATCCTCCTGTAAGGCGCTAGCTGAGGCAGGGGGGTGTGCGGGGGGGGGGGGGGGGGGGGGGAGCCTGTGCTGTGGGCGGGGTTAATGAAGGACAGGGTGCGTGGACTCAGAATTTTTCTCCTCCCCCTTCCATCAGGCTGCCAGACCCAGTGTTTTTCTGCACCTCCATCCTCCTTCCTGTCCTTGTTTTTTGTTTTGTTGTCCTGCTTCTACTCCCTATTTCTGCTGCCTCTCTCTGCTGCTTCTTTCTCCATCTTTGTCAGGCTCCCTGTCCCTTTCTCTCACCACTGCCTCATCTACGTCTTGCTTTCTGACTACAGCCCCCATCTGATGGCTGTCACTTTTATCCTCTATTCTGCGATGCTCTCCTCATTTTTGGTGGCCTCCACCACTGCCCAGCAGCCCCTTTCTCCAGGAGCTGGCCAACTTACTGTCCGTTCCCTGCCAGAGCAACCAGAGCAGCTTTGGTGAGCGACTGCTGAGGTGTCCCAGGGACAAGCCTGAAGCTCCACAGCGTGTTTGGTTGTGCAACTTTTTACATGCATGACTACATTAATACTGTTTGTTTCCTTCACCCCCAGGGCTTGTTTGCACTTCTTTCGCACTGGGTGAGGGGCTCTGACAGGGCCTGGAGGAGGATGTGATGCACAGTGGAGGTCGGGCTGAAGCACGGAATCAGACTCTACAACTCAAGGAGAGTTATAAAGCAGGTATGTCTATTACGGTGCCAGGTGCAAGGGGGATCACTCCTCTGAACTTGCACACCGAGGGGTTAAGCAAGCACATATTTATTACATACAACCATGCATATTCATTAGGTTCCTGAGGGAGTGGTGGGGATATTACAATTAGTTTAGGTACTCATTATCATAAGTCTCCTCCCTTTTGGTGCTTACGCACTGCCCTCCGATGGTCGTGGGCAGAGGTATTCAAGATGAAGTAAGTAGTCTTCCTTATGTAGGCAGGGGTCTTCAAGATGAAGTAAGCAGTCTTCCTCACGGTGCACTTTTCACCTTTGGCACAGTTGGATGCCCCAGTAGTCACAATTAGCTGAAACCAGCCGTATCTGCAAGTTTCTGAGAGCTGGCAAAGATTTAGAGCAGTGTGACCTTCGTACAAGATGTATTGCAAGCAGGACAGGATGGGCAGACAAGGAGTATCCTAAGCTGGCAGATGTTCAGGAGTCACTGTCTCCAAACTAACTGGTAAATTAGAAGGATGGTAAGAAAGAATTCACTCATTTGAAGGATGGAAAGAAATAATTCACTCTTGTTAGTAAGACTACTAAATTCTGTTATCACACCACAGACTTACAACACAAACCTTATTCTCTATCTTGGACCTAAGTTAAGTTAAAAGTATTTTAACCCTATGTTTTCCAGGCACTTGCTTTCCTTATATCAGGATGATGGCACCCTGCTCCTGCTGGGCTGAGCTGCATGCCCCCCATGGCTGGAGGAGCCTCAGGTGCCGCAGTAAAGCTGATGATGACACAACCTTCCCTGGGGGCAGTGGAGGGGCTGGTGTGAGCCAGGGAAGGAGTAGCATGGCAGCTAAGTGTTGCCAGTCTGCACTTTTGCTGACAGAGAAGGTGAGCTGGAGCTGTATCAGCTGATCCCAGAGGGAAGCCATGACTAGCACAATGGTTGACAACAGGGAAGCAGGGCCATTGGTGTCACTGAAAGTTGAGAGAATAAAACTCCTTAATACCGATGTAGCATTAATAAAAAAGCATTATTTATTAAGGTGCCAGATGCACAGGGGTAGCTCCGCCTAACGTGTGCTGATTCTTCCAGGTTTCTTGCTCATGAGCATTCATCTCATGCATATATAATTCCAAACATCTTGCTCATATTCTAGGTTACTACCCACTAGAGCAGAGATTATTTTGAGTGAAGGTCCCAAGGGTCTTTAGAACCCCTAGTAGTCTTATCTTTGCTGACCTTTGGTTGAACTTCTCTCATTATCTTCTTTTCATGGTCTTAGGTTGCCCTCTCTTCTGACTGTGAGGAATGGCTCCCAGTTCAATGAGCTGGAGAGGCACTTTGTGACAAATGGTTCCTAGTTCAGTGAGCTGGGTAGGTAAAGCGAGAATGTTCTTTACCCTTTGCCTTGTTCCTTCTTTACATATGTATGGTTTTGTTTAGCTATAACTTGGTTTGTTTCAGCTAGTAAAATGAGTCCTCTCTGTCACTGGGGTCCCTGTCGGAGGCATGGAGCACTGTGGCGTGCATGGGGCTGTCTGGAGCTGACAGCAGGCGATACCGGGCGGGATCGAGGGGGACTGCCTGCAGCAGTCCGTGCTGCGGATTGCTGGGCTGCGCAGCTCAGGGTAGCTTGCGGGTGCAGCAGGGGGGGGTGTGGAGGAGGAAGAGGGACAACGACGGTGTCCCCGCAGCGTCAGAGAGCCGGGGACGCTGCCCGTAGCAGCGCGCAGGGAGCCGCGGCCCCTGGGCATTCTGCTTTCCATCGGACATATTGCTTCGCCGGGCCATGCGGCAAATTATAGACACTCGACACTCTCCTTCCGGTCGGTCATGTTGTTTTCCCCGTGCTCACTGCTGCCATCTCGCGAATGCATCGCGGTACTGCAGGTTGGTGCCGCGTGTCTTGAGCAGCAGCCGCTGAGTTCTGCTCTGCCTTCTGCCAGTAACGGGGATGCGGCTCTGCCGTGCCTGCTTGGGGAGAAGAATGCTGGTGTTCAGCTACTCCAGGATAATCCCCGGAGGTGGATACCCTAATCATAGAATCATAGAATAGTTAGGGTTGGAAAGGACCTTAAGATCATCTAGTTCCAACCCCCCTGCCAGGGGCAGGGACACCTCCCGCTAAACCATGTCACCCAAGGCTATGTCCAGCCTGGCCTTGGACACCACCAGCGATGGAGCATTTACAACTTCCCTGGGCAACCCATTCCAGTGCCTCACCACCCTTACAGTAAAGAATTTCTTCCTCATATCCAATCTAAACTTCCCCTGTGTAAGTTTGAACCCGTTCCCCCTTGTCCTCTCACTACAGTTCCTCATGAAGAGTCCCTCCCCAGCATCCCTATAGGCCCCCTTCAGATACTGGAAGGCTGCTATGAGGTCTCCATGCAGCCTTCTCTTCTCCAGGCTGAACAGCCCCAACTTTCTCAGCCTATCTTCATACGGGAGGTGCTCCAGTCCCCTGATCATCCTCGTGGCCCTCCTCTGGACTTGTTCCAACAGTTCCATGTCCTTTTTGTGTTGAGGACACCAGAACTGCACACAGTACTCCAAGTGAGGTCTCAGGAGAGCAGAGTAGAGGGGCAGGATCACCTCCCTCAACCTGCTGGTCATGCTCCTTTTGATGCAGCCCAGGATACAGTTGGCTTTCTGGGCTGCAAGCACACACTGCAGCCGGCTCATGTTCATATTTTCATCGACCAACACCCCCAAGTCCTTCTTCGCAGGACTGCTCTGAATCTCTTCTCTGCCCAACCTGTAGCTGTGCCTGGGATTGCTCCAACCCAGGTGGAGGACCTTGCACTTGGCATTGTTAAACTTCATCAGGTTGGCATCAGCCCACCTCACAGGCATGTCAAGGTCCCTCTGGATGGCATTCCTTCCCTCCAGCGTATCAACTGAACCACACAGCTTGGTGTCATCAGCAAACTTGCTGAGGGCGCACTTAATCCCACTGCCCATGTCACCGACAAAGATGTTGAACAAGACGGGTCCCAACCCCGATCCCTGAGGGACACCACTCGTTACTGGTCTCCAGCTGGACATTGAGCCATTGAGCACAACTCTTTGTGTGCGGCCATCCAGCCAAATAGATGGTCACCGTGCAAAGCCAGCAGTCCTGACATTTCTACTGCTTCACCAGGCCCAAGAAGAGGCTGGAGAATGTTTGGTATTACTCCTTGCCATCTCTGAGTGCTGCCCTCCCTCCTGAAGGGCAGCATGAAAAGGAGAATTTAACGCCATGTCAGGGCTTGCACCAAAAGAAGTATTGAACCAGAAGCCAAATTATTTTGACACAACTGTTCAGTCCTGATACACAGCACGTGTCCTACAGACAACTTTCCACACCCTTTGAGTCACCCTTAGCCCAAATGCCAGCACTATGCAAGGCTTCTTAGCTGTCATGAGCACCCTGGGCTGCACTGGGGGAGCATGGTCACCCTCACAAGGATAGGAATTATCCCTCTGGACTCAGCAGTGGTGTGACCCCCTCTGGAGAAGCGTATTCCAGTGTGGAATCCCTGTTCTGGAAGAATCTTCCCGGATAGGGTTAGGGGTCATGGGTGGAGATGCTGAGAGCCCTGGGCTTAGTAGCTCAAGACAGATGGAAAATTTCTTTCTGAGATGATTGCACTTTTTTTTTTTTTTTTTTTTTTTTTTTTGCAGTAGGAAACAACATGAGAAAGGAAAATCTCCAGAAATTGCAGCTTTGGAGGTGCAGAGTAGAGCTGAAGGTAAAGAAATGTCACTTTGAGTGTAGTGCTTTGGTGCTAAATATCACTCCCAGAGTGTCAGGATCAGCCCATGACTTTGTGTTTCAAGGAGCAGGTGGTGAGGATGTAGAGACACCAGTAGAGGTAGACACATACTGGGATGAGAAGAAGGTGCAGAAGAGCATTGGGTGTCTGCAGCCTGCAGGGAAACAGAAACAGTCATGGGGCAGTGCAGCATAGCCTGTGGTGCAGATGGCCAAGGGTGCTGACAAGGCACTTGGTCCCTGATAGAACCAAGGTCTTTGTCCCCTTATCTATGGCTGATATCCCTGCCATAAAGGTCTAAAGAAGACAAATTGTCATCATGACCATGGGGCATCATTGCCTTCGTGCACCCCCCTGGGAAGACCAGAAGGTGTCATACCATTGTCCTTCACTTGGCACCATATTCCCAGATCACCTGGAAGAGCCTGAACCACAGGCTGGGGGTCAGGACTTGGCCATCCACCTTCATCAAGAAATCCAAGGTTTTTTCCCAGCATCAGAGTTGCTGCACTTTAGCTTTGCCAGCCTCCAGTTGTCTGCTCCAACAAGTTCCTGGGAAGGCTTTGTCAATAATGGCCCTCAGTGGGGCCCATTAATGCTTCGAGGTACTTTGATATTGCTTCTGAGTTTGACTTCTTGAGAGGGTTCTTCAGTCTCTCAGTAGCTGAGGTACATGGACTCAACACCAAAAAGGCTGTGGGGTTCATTAAAATACAGAAAGCCCTAATGAGCCGTGTGTCTTCCTGGAATTTTCTTTAAGGCCTCACAGCTTGCACAACTCCACTGAGATCTGCAGCTGGATGTTGCAACTCTTTTACAGCAGCTCCCTCCTGCTTTTCTTAGAGAACTGGGCTGCACACAGGGATGGAAAAGCTTTCTCTTCACTGCTGACAAACAAAAGTTAAACGCTATATAATAACTCCTCAGCTGTATGCCAACTCTAAGCAGCATCTAGCATGATCCCCCTTTCACAAGTGATTTATGTAGAACAGTTTTAAACAGAGAGATAATAAAGGATAGATATAAACATAATTAAGGTTGTGTGGACTTTAGAAAGATGAAGCAAGTTTCTAACTTCCTGCAGCTCAGAGCAGAGAACAGATAGTTGAGGGGATCTGGAAGACCAAAGAGCAAGTGGAGGAGGAATCCTGAGAGCAATGGGAAGGGTATATGTCCAGATTGTCTGCTGAAAAGTTTTTAGATACGGCTGCTTGATAGGGAAAATCAGAAACACCTGAATGATGAGGGTGATGAAATTATAGGTAGAGTAGGGGTAATATAAGTACAGGGGAAGATCAGTATTTCTTCTCCTACCATTAATACACTTCCTGGAATTTCTCATTTTGTCATTTTGGGAAAACATTGCCAGGTCTTAACTGTACTCAAGTGATTGAGCTGTTGAGAAAGTGCTTGTATATTTTGTGCATACTTTCATTTTCATAGACAATAACTGATGCCTGACAGGCCTGCAGGCATCAAAACAAGATCATTTGTGTTCTTCGCAGAGCTGAATGCCCCAAAACCTTCCCTGCCCAGGACTCCACAGTCTGCACAGAGCAAGTCATACTGAGGTGTCAGCTTCTCTTTTCTGGTAGCAGATGTTAGTTGTGATGCTCATCTACAGCATTGGAGGATTCATGCCTCATCAATATCTGCTCTGCTCCAGTTAGCAATAGGGCCTTAAGAAAACTGTGGTTGGAAGGTACCTCAGGAGTTCTACAGTCCAATCTGCCAGAAACAGGGTCAGTGCAAGTTGTTCAAGGCTTGATGCAGTCTGGGTTAGAAAACCCCAAGAACAGAGACTGCACAGCCTCTCTGGGTGGCCTGTTCCAGCACTTAGCGATGCTCATGGGGAAAAAGTTTTTCTCTATGTCCTGGCTGAATCTCTCATCTTTCACCTTCTCCCTTTGCCTTTTGTCATCCCACCATGCACAATAACGAGGAACCTGGCTCTGTATTTTCCATGACCTCCTTGTTGGTATGGGCAGGCTGTGATGAAGTCCTCATCAGCCTTCCCTTCTTGGGCTGGACAGCCCAGCTCCCTCAGCCTCTCCCCACAGGCAGTATGCTCTGGCCCTGGGGGCCCTTTCCAATATCTTGCCTGAATTGGGGATCTGAAACCTGCATGGAGTATCCCAGAGCATCCCTTCTCTTGGTCTCCTGACCACGGACTTTGTCGTACAGCCCAGGATGCTGGTGGCCTCCCTGGCAGTCGTATGGCTGCCTCCTGTCCAGCTCCAGCACACCAAGACCTTACCCACTGGGCTGCTCCCAGCCAGGCAGACCCAGGCAGTGTCGTTGCCAAGGTGAGTCTCGTGCAGGGGCAGAAACTGGAATTTGTCCTTCTGGGATTTCCTGAGGTTCCTGTAAATATGTTCTCTCCTCCTTCTGGAGCCTCTTAATTGAGCACGGAGCTCACACACCTTTCCTGTAAAAACAAAGTAGGCATTGAGTCCCTCAGACCCGTGGGTGTCTGCTGTTTCATCCAGCAGCAGCCCTGCATTTTCCTTCTCAAGCCCTGAAGCTCTTCTTTTTGCTCTTGACTTTACTTACAGGCACCAATTCCAGACGAGCTTTGCCTTTCCCAAAGTCATACCTGCAGAGCAAAAAAAATGTCCATAAACCGCTTGTCTGTACCTATGCTTGCTGTCACTCCTTGACAGCTGCTTCATGGCCCCTGTCAGTGCTCTGTCCTGTGACATCCCAGCCCCACAGTGCAGGCACGGCACAGGACAGGGTACATTCAGGGTGAGGAATGGTCCTCTGACATGATGCTCACAGCATTCTTTGGTGTTTTGTGACCCCATGACCTTCCTGTTGGGCAGCTACTCCAAGCTCCTGGAGAGACCATGTCACCTATGCGGCTTCACAGACAGCTCTGCTCCAGAGTCTGCCAGGCTCTGGCCAGGAGGGAGGCTGAGCAGACCTGGCCATTCCCATGATACAGACACTGAGACCAGCAGGAGGATGGAGATGGCCTTACAGTGAAACTCACCCTTAAGCTTGGGGTGAGCAGCCAGGGCTGGAAATGGTCAGAGAAAGATGGCAAATGGCTGGGTGGTGACAATGGACCTGGGGTACCTTCTGTGTCTGCTCAAGCCACCTCTGTCCTGCACTTGCATGGCTTCCACAAGCCCTTGCTCTACACCACAACCCCCTGGTGTGAATTCTCACCCTGCATGGCCACACAGTACAAAATAGACACAGTGCAGCCATCAGAGAGCTGGTGTAGCCAGAAAGCAATTTTCATTTCCCATTCATTCCTGCAGCGCAGAGGACGGATCTCGAATTGAAAAGGAGCTGCGGAACTTCACAGAAGAGCTGGTCCACAGCATTGCCTTGACAGAGTGGTAGTGAAAATGTGTTAAAAGTGTGCAGCACAGCATAGAGAAACCCACTGCCCCAGGTAGCTGCCGCCATGTGGACACAAGCTCTGCTACCCAGGAGGGTCCCGTAGTGCAGGGGTTTGCAGATGTCAGTGTAGCGGTCATAGGGCATGAAGGTGAGAAGGTAATACTCTGCTGAAATGAAAAAGACAGAAGCATGGTGGGATGGCTCCTGTGACTGGTGTGTTGGAATGGAAGGTTACAGGCTCTTTAGGAAAGAGAGGCCCAGTAGGCGGGGAGGGGGAGTTGCTATTTATGTTAGGGGTAGGCTGGAGAGTACGGAACTGTGCCTGGGGACAGGTGAGCAGTCAACAGAGAGTCTGTGGGTCAGGGTTAAAGGGAGAACAGCGATGGGAGACATTATTGTGGGGATCGGTTACAGACTGCCTGACCAAGAGGACTCGGTGGATGAAGTGCTCTATAGACAGATAGGAACAGCCTCACACTCACAGGCACTTGTTCTCATGGGGGACTTCAACCACCCTGATATCTGTTGGAGGGATGGTACGGCCCGGCACAAGCAATCCAGGAAGTTCCTCAGTTGTGTGGAAGACAACTTCCTTCTGCAAGTAATAGAGGAGCTGACAAGGAGAGGTGTCATGCTTGACCTCATCCTCACCAACAGGGAAGGGCTGGTTGGAAATGTGACACTCCAGGGCAGCCTTGATTGCAGCAGTCATGAGATGGTCGAATTCGAGATCCTCAGGACAGTGAGAAGAGCGTGCAGCAAGCTCACTGCCCTGCACTTCAAGAGAGCAGACTTTGGCCTCTTCAGGAACCTGCTCAGTAAGGTTCCATGGGATATAGCCCCAGAGGGCAGAGGGGCCCAAGACTGTTGGTTGATATTCAAGGATCACCTGCTGCAAGCTCAGGAGTGATACATCGCTACTAGAAGGAAGTGCTGCAGGAGGGCCAGGAGACCTCCTTGGATGGATAAGGAGCTGCTGAGGAAACTTTGAAGGAAAAAAGAGGCTTATAAAAGGTGGAAGCAAGCACAGGCGGCCTGGGAAGAATACAGGGATGTTGTCTGGGAAGCTAAGGACCAGGTTAGGAAAGCTAAGGCCCACTTAGAATTAAACTTGGCTAGGGATGTTAAGGATAACAGGAAGGGATTCTATAGGTACATTGCAAATAAAAGGCAGACTAGGGACAATGTGGGCCCTCTCCAGAAGCTCTCGGGAGAAACTGGCTACCCTGGATTTGGAGAAGGCTGAGGTTCTTAGTGACTTCTTTGCCTCAGCCTTCACTGGAAAATGCTCTGACCACACCACCCAAGTCTTGGAAGGCAGACACAGGGACAGTGAGAATGAAGACCCTGGGCCCACTGTAGGAGAGGATCTGGTTTGAGACCATCTTAAGAACCTGAACGTATACAAGTCAATGGGACCTGATGAAATCCATCCGCGGGTCCTGAAGGAGCTGGCAAATGAAGTTGCTAAGCCACTGTCCATTATATTTGAAAAATCATGGCAGTGGTGACTGTCTCGAGAGGTGACACCTGCAGCACCTGATCAGGGGAACGCTCGGCTTCCAGGAGCTTCAACTCAGAGCAGCAACAGGCACTGAGGGAGCCTCAAGTCCTCGACAGGGCTTACCCAGGAGCCGGAAGCTCAGCGGACACAAGGAGCTGACTCAGAAGGGGCAGCACCAAGAGGAGCGGTGGCAGATTCAACCCGGGCATCATCGGCCATTTCCAGCCCATTGCTGGGCTGATGCCAACCTGATGAAGTTTAACCATGACAAGTGCAAGGTCCTGCACCTGGGTCGGAGCAATCCCAGGCACAGCTACAGGTTGGGCAGAGAAGAGATTCAGAGCAGCCCTGAGGAGAAGGACTTGGGGGTGTTGGTCGATGAGAAAACGAGCATGAGCCGGCTTCAGTGTGTGCTTGCAGCCCAGAAAGCCAACCATATCCTGGGCTGCATCAAAAGGAGCGTGACCAGCAGGTCAAGGGAGGTGATCCTGCCCCTCTACTCTGCTCTTGTGAGACCTCACTTGGAGTATTGTGTGCAGTTCTGGTGTCCTCAACATAAAAAGGACATGGAACTGTTGGAACAAGTCCAGAGAAGGACCACGAGGATAATCAGGGGACTGGAGCACCTCCCGTATGAAGATAGGATGAGAAAGTTGGGGCTGTTCAGCCTGGGGAAGGCTGCATGGAGACCTTATAGCAACCTTCTAATATCTGAAGGGGGCCTATAGGGATGCTGGGGAGGGACTCTTCATTAGGGACTGTAGTGAGAGGACAAGGGGTAACGGGTTCAAACTTACACAGGGGAAGTTTAGATTGGATATGAGGAAAAAATTCATTACTGTGCGGGTGGTGAGGGACTGGAATGGGTTGCCCAGGGAAGCTGTGAATGCTCCGTCACTGGCGATGTTCAGGGCTGGATTGGACATGGTTTAGCGTGAGGTGTCCCTGCCCCTGGCAGGGGGGTTGGAACTAGATGATCTTAAGGTCCTTTCCAGCCCTAACTGTTCTATGATTCTATGAAATACCTGGGCAGCACATCCTGAGAAAGAAATTTTCCTTGTCTCCCAGAGGGAATTTGTCATGGATCTGGAGACAGTTATGGATATGAAGCCCAGGTCAAGAGTGGAGAAGTTGAGGAGGAAGAAGTACATGGGGGTGTGGAGGCAGTGGTCAGTGGCTGTGGTGGTGATGATGGGGCCATTACCCAGGAGGGGAACCAGATAGATGCCCAGGAAGAGCCAGAAGTGCAAGAGCTGCAGCTCCCACGCATCTGCAAATGCCAGGAGGAGAAACTGGGTGATAGAGCTACCATTGAACATCTGCTGCTTCTTGGCACGGAGACTTACTGAAAAAAGGAAAGAACAAGGAAAGATTACGTCAGGCTCTTCTGATCAAAGCCACCCCATTTTTCATAGAAATCTCCCCAGCTGAATGCATTTCCTTTCTCTTGTTTGTGCTGGCTGAGTGCAGTATGAGGAACAGGACCTCTGCCCATATGCTACCAGGGAGTCAGCTGTGCTCTGAAGCAGTGGTTTGTACGGCTTTGGAAGATAAGATAAAATCCAGCTTTATTGTAAAAGTTCAGTAGTTGCACTCATGTCTCAGATGGGGCTCGGATGGGTGTGACTTTCAGAAACAACACTTAGCTTGTCCTTAGAATGGTTCTGACTGTGTTTTTTATTGACTAGCATAACACCTGCTGAGTCTTCTTTCTAGGGGTGTAAATCGTTCTTTTTATGACTGAAAATTGAAAGTGGATTGAAACAGGCAAAAGGTCTCAGCATTTTGTAGCCTAGTGCAGAGCCAGGAGAGCTGCTGTGTCCAAAAGTTCTTTCCCATTTTAGCTATGCTTAGACTTACACTGTCTTTAAGATGCCTTCACACACAAATTAATCTTAAGAGCCCCCACAAATATAGGCACTGTGATGAGATCAGGAGAGCACTGTTTCAGAGGGTAGGTCACAGAGATCTCGTGGGGAGAAGTGGAGAACACTGCCGAGTAGACCATGGCCAGCAGGCATCTCCAGTGACAGACAGCAAGTGAGTTTCCAGAATGCACCCTCCCCCAGGGCTGGTTTGCTGTTTCCCCCCACTCCCTGGCCATGTCTCTGCTGCTTGGAGCTGTCCTTGCCCGGAGCTGCTTTTCTGTGCCCAGATCTCCTCCCTGTCAGTGCTCCTAGAGCCCATCCCATTTGCTCTGTGCTCAGCTGTGTCCTGCAGACACCTTCCAGCATCAGGACACTGCTCAGGGGCATCTCTTGGTGTGCAGGAGGTAAGAAACTACTCAGACAGTGCTGATGAGAATTGGAGTCTCAGTTCCTTCTGCAAAGCAGAAAAATAGATTTCAAGCTCCCACTGTCCACCCAGCCAACCTACAGTGAAAAAAAAATCAATTCATTCTTCTGAGGCAAGTGCTGCCTCAATATCTTTCAGAAAGACCCTCTGCAAATATCGAGTGATCAAGAGATCTGAGCAGCCCTGTAGCACACAGCACACTCTAAAGAGCAGAAGACGACTTCCCTTCCAGGGGCTTTTCCTTCCTCACCCAGCTTCTCCCCCCAGTGCTATGGGGAGCTTCTGGGCAGGCTGAGAGCTGACCCTGGCAGGCGGCAGAGTCCCTGCCCCAGCACACAGCCCCTGGGCTGCAGGACCCTGCTCGGAAGGACAGCAGGGGGCACCCCTGGCTGCACACCCACATTCACACCCTGCAGCCCTCCCGGGGACAAAAGAGCTGTATTACCCTGTCCCTCGGATGGTGCAGCTGGCAAGCTCTGCTCTGGAGGACATCCTTCTCCTTTCCTCCAGTAGAGAAACCAAGAGAATCCTCCTGACAGATGCCATAAACTTTCAGAGGTATCAGCTTTACGAGGCAGGAACTGCAGCTTTAGTGCCCTGCTCCCAGATTCTTACCACACAGAGGGTTGTCAAAATTTCTCCTGCAGTGGGCTCTCAGCATTCTCTCACTCTGAACTGCCCTTTAAGCTCTCTCAGCCTTGCAGGTCTCCCCTACGGTCCTGCAGGCAGGCCCGCAGCCCTCTAGAGAGCAAGCAGTGGTGGATGGGTGTTAATCCAGCGACTGCTTGAGGAAACTACACCCTTACCAGTCAATGGGACAGGAGGGTCTGCGTTCAAGTGTGTGTGAGAAGCTGCATGGCCCCACAAGTAAAAAATTACAGATCTAGCATAACGCTGGTGGTTTTTCCTAAGGGTATAAAAGCAGGACCCTCCTGTGGCCAAATCCAAAGCCTTACCTATGGGTGGACACACCATGCAGGAATTTTCCCAGTTACCTGAGACTCCTGGCTTCAGCTGCAGCAGAGCTTCCCAGCTTGAAGTGTGGACATGGATGATGATTCAGTGGTAGTCGGTGATGCATTTCTTCTTAATCACTATTGTCTCTATGCAGTGATGATTTGATGCATTGCTAATATTTCTCTGTATTTTACTTACATATATATCTATCTGATTTGCTTTATTGTACTTATTTACTATATATAAAGATATATACCCAATTCTTGTTAGTGTGCTTTTTGCTTTAGTGTGTTTGCTTAATGAATTATACATGTTATGCAGCTAGCGTATGGTCATTCTTCTGCATACCCTGCCTGTTAGCAGAACACAGGCACCTGGATTTCCTGATCTTTTGATGTCCCTTGCTCTTTCTGGTCCTTTTCTAGTCTGTAGCACACTCTCTGCTACACACACACCACTGTCTCCCTGCACCCACAGGTGTTTCACAGAACCTTTGCACTATGCCTTCAGCAATGATACCTCACTCCAGGATGTTCATTCTCCAGGCTCATGGAAGTTTCCCGAATTCCAGGCAAGTATGGGCAGTGAAGGAGAGGGAGACAGGGAGGTCGGCTCATGGGCCACGGTGAGCGCTTTTCAGGCACCCTGAGCAAGTGAGCATTCCCCATGTAGCATGTTGAGGCATGTTCCCAAAATGGAAGCTTTTCATATAACCTGTGGTTTGTCCATGGTCCTTCAGCCAAATTCCAAGGACACACCTATTCCTCCTCCACCTACAGACATTAGCGGCTCTCCATTTCTGGGCTTGGTTGTGGTTGTAAGGATTTGTTAAAACTCTGAAACTTGCTTCCTGCTGACTTCCCTCCACCCTCTCTCACATCCCTACACACTGCTAATTGCCACTAATAACTTACTGAAAAGTTAAGAAGCTCTTAAGGCTTTCCTCAGGGGTTGACCGTGTTTCTCTGTCACCATTGACAGATCCTAGAAAGGCCAGTTGAGGAAACCCATCAAGATATGTCAGGGTAGCACTTCTCTGAGACAACTCTGTGCTCTTGGAGCTCTAAGTGGTTTTGCAAGGCTCCAGGAGTTCATTTGGTGCCATTCCTTTAGGGTTCATTTCTTGACACACAAAGCTTTGGGCTGATGTGGACTCCCTCCTGGTGGCCTGTTGTTCCACAGTACTTCTTGGTGTCAATGAAGTTAATTGCTTTAATTTTATTCCTGTCATTGAGTCTTACTTGACAAGGTAGCTATAACTGCACTATGTGTAACCTCTGACATGAAGTTTTTGGACCAGTGTTTTTTTCCTCTTTGCTGACTGTTATCATTTAATGGCAAAAGCTCTCTCCTGGGAGGAATGATTCTTTCCATGGGTACTCAGAGTGATCATTTTTGTGCTGGGAGGAGGCTGCCCTGTAAGGCCTGTCAGCTTTGCTTATCCTCCTTCACCATCAGAGCTGCTTCCCATGGAACAAGCTGCATCAGTCCACAAGAAAGTAAGTCTTCTCCACTGGCACCCAGAGTCTGTTCCCTGCTTCTGGCCTTCCTCACTGCACGTTGGCATCAGAGACCTCACTCTTGTGTGGTCACCGTGGCCAAGGCTGACACTGATGGTCACATCCAGTGATCCTGTGTCGCTGATCGTGTGATCAGTGTCAGCTGGTCGCATGACCAGCGCTTCCTTGTGGGCCAGGATCAGGTCAAGGAGAGCACCCCACTTTTTGACCTGCCTTGCGCGTCTGTTCATAGGCTGTCCTAAGATCTTCCAGCTGGTTGCACCCAGTTGCTTTGCCCAACCAGTGAATGCCAGGGCAATTACAGTTCCCATAGGAACCTGCACATTAACCTGGAGACTTCCTTGGGTGCTGACAAAAGAGCTTTTCTATTTCCCCTCCCTGATCAAATAATTTGTAACTGCAAGCACAATGTCACTCTTACTGACTACTCTGATTCTCAGTGGCAAAAGCTAGCCCAGCCTGTTGCCTGTCACATAGAGGACCTCCATAAATCCAAGTTTCCACTACACTGTCATGGGTTCAGCAGTAGCAGTCATTTTTCTCCTTCGTAGTAGCTGGTGCAGTGCTGTGTTTTCAACTTTCGGTCTGGGAACAGCGCTGATAACACCGATGTTTAGAATGTTATGGCTTAGAATGTTTTGGCCTGACCAAGGACTTTCTGAGTCTCATGCTGTGCCAGGGAGGAGGGGAAGCCGGGAGGAAGCAGAGACAGGACACCTGACCCAAACTGACCAAAGAGGTATTCCATGCCACAGCACATCATGCCCAGGATGTAAAACTAGGGGCAGGAAGCTGGAAGAGTTCAGTTCACAGCTCGGTTGTCGGGTGGTGAGCAATTGTATCCCCTTTCCTTGTATTTCCCTGGTCATTGGTGGTGGTGGTGGTGTTGGCAGCGGTGGTTTGTGTTATACCTCAGTTACTGGACGGTTTTTATCTCAACCCGTGGGAGTTGCATTCTTTCGATTCTTCTCCCCATTCCCGCCCCCCTCGGAGTGGAGGGGAAGAAGGAGGGGGAAGTGAGTGAACGGGCTGCGTGATTTACGGCTTAAACCACAACATACACGCAGGGGGCATCCACTTTCCTCATCCTTCTTCCTTCCATGCTACACCTCTTGGGGTTCCAGCCATCGGGGGTACATGAGATTATATGTACAATCTCCCCTTACAGTGCTACATCTAAGGTACAGCATTTTAAATGATACCTCACAGAGTCCAGTGCGTTCCTTAATGGGATCATAACAGACCAGCAAGTCCTAGTGAAAAAACATTCTCTCAGCACCTTGGATGTAGCCCGTTTGGTCATGGTAATGGTGTAGTTTGCCAAGTAACCCCTGGCTTTATCCCCATTCAGCACTGGTTGTTTCCCTTTCTCATCCAGAGTTCTGCCTCAAAGCACAATCCTATCTCAAAGTGTATCCCCACACGCAAAAGCTTGGGGGAAATTGCTGATCAAAATTGAGACAAAGAGAAGAAAGTCTATCTGAGAACTACCTATGTTAGTAGTGGCCCTGCATTATCTTGTTTCTTTTTTGGTTTTGGGACCAATCCTGTTCAGCATCTTTGTTGGCAACAAGGATATTTTTAAGGTGGGCTGATGCCAACCTGATGAAGTTTAACCATGACAAGTGCAAGGTCCTGCGCCTGGGTCGGAGCAATCCCAGGCACAGCTACAGGTTGGGCAGAAAAGAGATTCAGAGCAGCCCTGCAGGGAAGGACTTGGGGGTTTTGGTTGATGAGAAAACGAACATGAACCGTCAGTGTGTGCTTGCAGCCCAGAAAGCCAGCCGTACCCTGGGCTGCATCAAAAGGAGCATGACCAGCAGGTTGAGGGAGGTGATCCTGCCCCTCTACTCTGCTCTTGTGAGACCTCACTTGGAGTATTGTGTGCAGTTCTGGTGTCCTCAACACAAAAAGGACATGGAACAGTTGGAACAAGTCCAAAGGAGGGCCACGAGGATGATCAGGGGACTGGAGCACCTCCCGTATGAAGATAGGATGAGAAAGTTGGGTCTGTTCAGCCTGGAGAAGAGAAGGCTGCATGGAGACTTCATAGCAGCCTTCCAATATCTGAAGGGGGCTATAGGCTTGCTGGGGATGGACTATTCGTTAGGATCTGTAGTGATAGGACAGGGGGTAATGAGTTCAAACTTGCACAGGGGAAGCTTAGATTGGACATGAGGAAGAAATTCTTTCCTGTAAGGGTGGTGAGGCACTGGAATGGGTTGCCCAAGGAAGTTGTGATTGCTCCATCGCTGGCGGTGTTCAAGGCCAGGCTGGACAGAGCGTTGTGTGACATGGTTTAGTGGGAGGTGTCCCTCCCATGGTCGTTTCCAACCCTAACTATTCTATGATTCTATGAGTATCCTGGATGGATATTCCAGGGCTGGCACATCACATGACTGTTGTGGGCATATAACACTATAGTGTTAGCTCTCCAGATTTTCTGTTGGGGAGCAGGGCTTGCCTGCTGCACCACCCGAGGGACAGGGCAAGACAGGTCCCTTGTCTTGGGGATGGCTGCAGGGTGTGAATGTGGGTGTGCAGCCAGGGGTGCCCCCTGCTGTGCTTCCGAGCAGGGTCCTGCACCCCAGGGGCTGTGTGCCAGGGCAGAGAGCTCCCCAGTGCACGGCAGAAATTGGGGGAGGTGATGGGGAGGGATTGACCCCTTGCAGAGTAGTGTACTGCTTCTGTTGAGAGGGTGCAGTATGTGTCAGGATTAATCACAGCTCCAGATCACCCCAGGAGATTTCTGAGGGGGCTTTTCAAGGGGAAGCTCAAGACAGGGATTACCATAAAGACAGGGAGCTTTTATGAGTTTCTGTGCTCAGTTTCATATTTAGGGGGGATTTGGGTGTTGTAATTAAAAGGAGCTCTCATGCTTAAATCATTGAGACTCTTGAGGTCTAACTTTGAGTGATCAGTAGGTCTTACAGCTGCATCCTGAAGTTTCTTCAGCCACTCCTCTGCCTACTGTTGCGTTAAATGGCAAGTGGGGAAACAAACTCCTGGTTTTATGAAGAGAGGGGCCAGGAACAGCCCCAGTGCACAATTATCAGTCCGAGTCCGTTTAATATCGGATTTATAGACTACTGTCAGACCGAGCGCTTTGAGTATCGGGTTTATAGACTATTGTCAGACCGAGCGCTTTGAGTATCGGGTTTATAGACTACTGTCAGACCGAGCGCTTTGAGTATCGGATTTATAGACTACTGTCAGACCGAGCGCTTTGAGTACCGGATTTATAGACTACTGTCAGACCGAGCGCTTTGAGTATCGGGTTTATAGACTACTGTCAGACCGAGCGCTTTGAGTATGAGAATTACGGTCGGATACTGAAACAGTGCAGTTTATTGTGATTAGCTACCAAAACAGAGCAGTTAATTAATGCAACAGGTACAGGTTCTTATGGATTGCCGGTGATAAATACTGTCTGCAAAAGCACGTGCATATAATAGTTACATGAATACAAGCGCTTGATAAAGTTGACACAGCATAGCTCTAGAATATACAGGTGACAATAAGAGTGACTCTATAGAGATTCTAACTTTTCCTAGGAAAGCACTGGATACAGTGCTAGTCTTACCCACAGGCGTCCCTATGGGGGGGGAAGAGGGGTCCAGCCCGTCGACCGGTCCCAGGAGTCGGTTGATGTTATCTTCCGTGACTCGTCCACGATGGTATCTTCCCCAAAATCCCCCTTTCTCTTGGGCTATTTTATATTATTTTTACCTTCAAGGTGGAGCTTGAGTGACTCTAGTTATACATACCTTTATTACCATTGGTGAAAATTTCTCTCGCCTCGATTTAAAGGTATATGAGACTAAAAATTCAGAGCGCATGCTCCGAGAGAGGTGGTCTTATTTCGGAGGGGGGTCGCACTGGAGAGGGGTGTGTATTTTAGTATTATAATGAAGCAAAGTTCACACTAGGACGGTATTTTGTCAAAAGATGACAGGCCGCTGGCTCAGGGTAGCAAGTATGCAGCTTATCAGTTTCTTGTACCACCTAGTTCCCGTTTTATCTGCTGAAGTTAGGACAGAACATAACCACAAGATCTCCACCTCGCTCTATCCTCCGCCTGTTACGGGAACCGCTGTGGAGTGCACATTCCTGGCATACCAGGTACGGCTGCATCTTAGCCCGAGAGGCCTTGAAAGCCCGTCCCTCTCTTATGTGTGGACAATGCTGCATTTTGAATATAGATTTAATTCCCAATTATCCCAAATTTCCTAATTATTCCACACCTACGGACAGCACCAGCCTCATCCATCATGCTTGGTCTGATCTGCACTTCATTTTCAAGTAGGAATATATACGAAGGCAGTGCTTTCAAAACTGACAGGGTTCCAAGGGGCCACTGTGGGTGCAGAGAGGTTCACATGAGGTATGTGAGGAGTCACAGGGAAAAGACATGGGACAGGGAACACCTCCCAGGAAGAATATCTACAGGTATCAGGGATATGAGAGAAAAGTGAAAACAGAAATTCTGTGGCAGGGAGAATTCAGAAATATCCATAAGACTCCTTGATTTGCAGACCTCTTCCTCTGAGCAAGCTCCCTTATCTCCTCCCACCCAGCACAGCCTCTGCCCTAAGGGCCATGGGTCCAAGGCATGAACAACCTCCCAGGGTGCCAGAGCTTCAGCAGAGCCAGGGTGCTTGGTCTCCAGCTGAGTGCCCAGTTCCCTTTGCAGAGCACAGTTGTTAGCAGCACCCTCTTCTTGAACCTTTGCCCAATCCCCAACCCTGAAAGGCAAACTCTAATCCTTAAACCGTAACCTGGACCCCTAACTGCTCTCTCTCCCATCTACCACTCTCATATTCATCACCTTTCCTCAGTCCTTCCTTGTGCTCTTTTTCCCCTTGGGGCCAGGGCAAGGATCATGAGGCCCCAGAGCAGTCCCATGGCACTGGGACAGGAATGATCTTTATCTGATGAGCTCACAGGCCACAGGATGAAGACGGGTGGTGTCCCATGAGATCCTGAGGCACCAGGATCTCATGGGACAGTAGGAGGCACATGGTTATGAAGTTGTCTGTGAGGTCACCTCTATGTTTAGATTGCTAGGCCAGCAGCAGGAACATGGTGGCTCCTAGCAGCTTTGGGGCTCCCTGGTCTGGACAAATAAGGAGGAACTGAAGAGGCTCTAGAAGACATCTGCCAAGAAGAGGGTTTGGAGCCTGTGTAGAGAGGTTGAAAGTTGGGCTTCTTTAGGCTGTTCAAGTGGTGGCTTAGGGCACTACAACAGGAGTGAGCACCTACTTGAAGAGTGGTTTCAGAGATAACGGATGTTTTTTTTGGTAGTGGGAAAAGAAGAAAACCTCCACAAAAAGAATCTTAGAAGGTTTAGACTGGAGGTGAGAAAGAAAATGTCACTCAGAGCGTACTCTTGTGCTACAATAGCTCACTCTGAGGGAGTACGGATCAGCCCATGGCTTTGTGCTTCAAGGAACAGCCAGTGAGAGTAAAGAGACATCAGTGAGGGTAGAAATACCACAGTGAGAGCTAGGTGGGAAAGGAAGAAGGATGTCACCAACCTGAAGGGACAGAGATGCAGGCATGGGACAGTGTCGGAAAGATGTAGTAGAGACGGCCAATGGCTCTGTAAAGACCAAAGAGCCCAACTGGACTGAGGGCTTTGTCCTCTTTGCTATAGCAGTTACCTCTGCTACCAAGGCTGGTGATGTAAAACTTTATTTTCAGGGTCTCAGGATCTGCGTTCCCAGGACCTGGGGTGGAAGGACTTGGCCTTTCTCTTTCATCAAACAAACCAAAGGAGTTTTGCAGCGTTACGGCGACCCGCCCAGTGCCTTTGCATACTTGCAATCACAGCCTCCAATTATCTTCTTTAACAAGTCCCTGGGACACTTTGTCAGTAATGGGCTCAGTGGGGCCCATTAGTGCTTCAAGGTACTTTGAGTTTTGCTTCTGACTTTGACTTCTCGAGTGGTTTGTTCAGTCTTCTCTCAGTATCTGAAATTGATGTAATGAGCCCCAGATGCCCTTACAAGCTATTTATTGTAATTTTCTTCCAAACTTCAAGATTTGTACAGGTAATTGGAGCTGTTCCACAGTGTAGTTTAGGAGGAAGAATTCAAAGTGCACCTAATAAAAATTATTTTTATTTTCAAGGAAGTACTTTAGTGCTTTTTAGTTTAGAGAAGAGGCAATAGCAGCATTGTCCAACTGATAATGATGCAGAGTGTCTCCTCAGGAGGTCTGGACCAGTAGAAAAGCAGTTCCTTGAGGTCTGACACTGTATGGACCACCTTGCTCCTTACCTCCCCAACCCTGCCATTTTTCTCATTGTCCACCTTGGACTTTTCATGACTTTTCCTTACATCAGACTTTTTCACTGCAGTCTGCGGGTGGATGTTACAGCTCCATTGCACCATCTCCCACCTGCTCTCCTTAGAGAACTGCCTGCACACAGGCCCAGAAGGATTGTTCCAATTTTTAAGAAAGAAAACCTTAAAGCATGATAAAATTTCGTAAACAATGAAAGTTTCAAACACACTCTGTAACCATACGCTCAGTACAAGCTGCCTCTAAAGAAGTTGCCTTTCTACAAGAAAGGTAGGTAGATACAAAAAGGTGGATATAGACATAATTAAAGACTTTTCTAGAAGAGATAATTAGACTACTGAAAGACAGGCAAGCTTTTACACCCTAAAACTGAAAGCAGCAACTGGAAAGGTGAAAGTAATCTGAATGAACAAACAGTAAGGGAAGGAGAAAATTGGAAAATAAAGGAAAGAGTCTTTGCCTACGCATGCTGCATCTGAAAACAGGACATTAGAAATGGTCATTGTATCAGGAATGGTGAAATTACATAAAAATTAGAGAAATTAAATACATCGTACAACTGGCAGAGTAGTGGTAATGAAGTTGCAGGGGAAGATCAATATTTCTTTGGAATATCCCTTTTGAAAGGTGGTAGGATTGGCAGAGGTCTCTTGGGAGAGAGGACAAGCAAATATTGCACCCATCTTTCAAATAGTCCAAAAGTGCAACTGGGGGAACTAGCTGCACAAGACCACTTTGGTGAGGAGTGTGCCATCAGTTAGAGTCTTCTTGAGTGATCTCTAGTCAACTAAAAAGGAAGATCATGGATTACCAAGTGTAAATCATGCCTGACCAACCTGATAGCTTGCAGTTATGTATGAGGAAATTAAAAGCAGATGCCATATGTCATTTCCTTCAGTGTCAGCAAAACTTCTGCCATGGTCTCCCTTAATATTCTTCTACCTAAGGTAGCCAAGAAAGCCAAGAATATGCTGGCTTGTACCAGCAGTAGTGTGGCCAGCAGGACCAGGGAAGTGATTGTCCCCCTGTACTGGGCACTGGTGAGGCTGGTTAGGCAGCTCCCACATCTCTTCAGTCTTCCTTCCTCATGCCTGCTGGGTCCCCACTGACTCCCATTGCACTGCAGAGTCCTTGTTTGTGCATACTTCAATTTAGTGTTTTGCTTTAGGGGGAGTTCAACACTTAAGGGTATTTCACCTTGTGTGTCTCAATTAACTCCACCCCATGAAATGTGGTGAGTCCCCATCCTCTCCTGACCCCTCCAAATTAATCTCCAGAAAGTCCGCTGTATGCCATAAGTCCTGCCATATGTGAAACAACCATCTCCATTGTTAGTGGACACCGAGAGCCTTTAAAACCAGAATATTTGGTGCAAAGCAACCCTATAGAACAGTAAGCTTAGCTCAAAACACAGGGAGAATACAAGGAAAAAAGGCTCTTTGAAAGACCAACTCCTTGGACATTTTATTGCCAGCACCTTTGGAGGGAAGGCCTAGCCTCTGGGCACCACACCTGGGCATATGAACTTTCACTGAAAAGCTGCTATTGGACAGGCAACATTTGACCCAGTGTTGCGCAAGGGTCAGACACAATAGGACCAAGCCTCAGGAGAAATAGCATAAGCTGAGAAAATTAAATATAAGCAGGATTATAACAAGAGTAAAAAAAAGACTCTTGGCCTAAGATAAACTCTGGGAAATGTGCAGAGAAGGAAAAGTAGGTTATTGCTATGCAAGGTCTCTGCTGTGAAGCGAAGCATTTGCACACACAGTGTCATGGACACTTGGTACCAGGTTTTCATATGCCAGACTTGCCTGTTCCACAGCTGGGGTGCTTCAGTCCGAATGTGCAGCAGTCCCGTCAGCCAGGATGAGCTGGAACTGTTACTGTTGGAGACAGAGCTGTGAAGCTGATGGAATCAATTGCCAAGGCGTGATGGCAGAGCTGGTGTTCAAGGACAGAATCCTTCAAGCACAGCAACAGTCCAGATCAAAGTTCAGTCTAAACGTGTACGGCTGCCCTTGAGCTTCCCATTGCCCATCAGCACCTCCCTGTTAATGAGAACAAGGTCCAGCATAGCACCTCTCCTCATTACTTTATCATCACTTGGAGAAGGAAGTTATCATTAACACAATGATGCAAGCTCACAATGACCAAGGTCACCTTCATATGGGGCTGCATTAGGAGGAGTGTGGCTAACCCAGACATCTTGAGTTTTCATCTGCCCCCATTAAAACACTGGTGTGGTCACATCTGGACCAGTGGGTCCTTCTGTGGGAATTTCTGCTCTGGAAAGGTGGTGAGGAACTGGAAGGTGCCCAGAGAATGTCTGCACATGCTGTATGCTTTAGGCCCCAAACCCCATCTTTGCTGACCTCTTCTTCCCCCCATGCAACCCCAGGAACATTCTGTCCCTGGAGTACCACCATGGCCTCCAGGCAGCTCCAGATTCTAGGTGCCTGCTCCTGGCCTGTCACCTAAGCAGCTACCCATAAAACCACAGGGATCAGTATAAGCCAAGGCCCTTCTGCCCTTGTATCTGCACAGCCAACAGTGACATCATTAGTCTGGAAGCTCCAACAGCAGCTCAGCATTGTGGAATATCTGGTGGGTTTCTGCTGGTGTTGCCAGAGCCCGCCAGGACCTTTGCTGCCTTCTGGAATGATCAGTGGCTTCGTGGGGCTCAGCAGAACCCACCATGGGTCCTGCCTCTTCCCGGAATGCATGTCAGGCTTCTGCAGGCTTTACCAGAGACTGCCAGGGTCTCTGCCACCTTCTGGAACACCTGTCTGGCTTCCGAGGGAATGCCTGGAAACCGCTAGGGTCCTAGTGCTTTCCACAATAGCTCCCAGGCTCCTACAGGTCTTGCCAGAGACCACCAGGTGGTTGCTACTTCTGGAATGCCCAGTGGGCTTTGTGGGGGCTTCCAAGGGCCACCAAGGACCTTGCTGCCTTCCAGAACTCCTGATAGTCTTCCACCAGCATTGCCACCTTCCTTAATTCCCAGCGGGCTTTTGTGAGGGTTCTTAGAACCCACACATTCACCTGCAGCCTTCCAGAATGCCCAGGGGTTTTCTGGTCACCATGGACCCTGTTCTGCTGACAGGCAGAGTATGCCACAAAATGACCACATGCTAGCTGTATAATATGCACAGTTTATTAAACAAGCACACTAAAGCAAACAAGCACACTGAAGTGAATCAGGTATATATCTATATTATATATAGTAAATAAGTACAATAAAGCAAATCATATATATATAGACATATATATTGAAGTAAAGTATAGAGGAAAATTAGCAATGCATCAAATCATTACTGCATTGGCAGAACAGAGATCAAGAAGAAATACGTGACCAGTTACCACCAAATCGTCATCCAGGCCCACACTTGAAACTGGGAAGCGCCATTGCAGCTGATGCTGGGAATCTCAGGTTACTGGAAAAAATCCTACATGGTGGAAAAATTCCTACCCGCAGGTGATGCTTCATATTCAGCAACAAGAGAGTCCTACTTTTATACACTTAGAAGAAAACCTGGCTGTATGACAGATCTGTCATTGTTTGCTGTGGGGAATGCTGCACAAGAAGCTGCGCCAGCAGACCTGAAAGAGAACACAAACATCCTGACCCTCATTAGCTGCAAACCATGGGAGTCAAGAGGAGTCAAAGTTAGAACATGGAGATAATCTCCAAGAACTGTGGACATTGAAACAAAGAAGTTACTGAAGACAAAGATATAATGTTGTACCTGGGACTTTCCTAATGAAAGCCTCCAATGTGGACTGAGGGAACAAAAGAATGTGTGTTTAAAGGAAAATGGAAAGTAATAATGTAGCAGAAAGTGGTAACAAAGAAATGTGCTTATACATCTGAGAAAAAATAAGTTGTTCAAGCAAAGGCGCGTGAACAATAATGTGATTGGTTGAGAAAAGCATATGATGTTGAAAAAGGTACGAAATTAACATATACTAACAAATGCTAACCGCTAGGCAGGGGTCTATAAAAAGCCTATGAGCTCTCTCAGTAAATGTTTTCGGTTGCATCACAACTGAAGTCCGTGCCTCAGTTGCCACAGTTTACTTGCGCGGCTTCTCATGATCTCTCTGTTGTCCACATGGAGAACGTTAGCCAGGCACCCCAGTGCAGGCAAGTATGAAGGTCATAGAACAGCTGTACACCTATGTTTTCCTCCTCCTTCTGACAGTCACAATGAACATAAACATATATACTCTACCAAATACACTATGTTGTATGTTACAAAACCATACTTTGTTATGTCTGTCAGTCATGAGAGGGAATCAACTGTTAGCTATGTTCCCATCCATTGCAGAACCCCGTGTGCTTCTTCAGCAAAGCAAGCCAGCAGGATGCTGGGTTACATCAACAAGGCCATCACCAGCAGAGATAATGGTATCATTATTCCCCTCTGCTCCATGCTTGTCAGTCCATACTTGAAATATTGTGGTGTGTTTTGGTCCCAGCTATAAAGAAATGATGTGGGCACACTGGAAACAGCTCAGAGAAGAGCCTTAAAGGTGTTCCAAGAACTGGGAAGCTGTATGAGGAAAGGCTGAGAGAGCTGGTCTGTTTCAGCCTTGAGAAAAGAAGGCTTAGCAGAGACTTTATCACCATTTTCCAGTATAAAAAGGGTGGCTGCAAATCATAGAATCATAGAATCAACTACATTGGAAAGGACCTTTATGATCATCACGTCCAACCTTTACCCCAGCACTGCCAAGGCCACCACTAAACCATGTCACTGAGGGCCTCGTCTACACTTTATTTGAGCACTTCAGGGGCGGTGACTCCACCACTGCCCCGGGCAGCCTGTTTCAATGCCTGAGCAACCTTTGGAGAAGAAACTGTTCCTAATCTCCAATCTAAACCTCCCATGGTACAGTTTGAGGCTATTACCTCTTGTCCTATGCCTTGTTCCTTGGCAGCAGAGACCAGCCACCTCCTCGCTCCATCCTCCAGCCAGGTAGCTGTAGAGAGTGGTAAGGTCCCCCTGAGCCTTCCCTTCTCCAGACTGAACTCTTCCAGGTCCCTCAGTCATTTCTCATGAGACTTGTGCTCCCAACAAGCAAGGGCGGATATCTGTACTGGTGTCACTGTTCCTGAGGTCACCATGTGTAGGCGATGCCTAGCACCAGCTTTCTGTCCAGGCACCCTAGATGAGGGAGCAGGGGCTGGACATTTGTGCTTTGGGAGCTGTGCTGCAGGACGCCTGAGAGACCTGCCCAAAGAAGCAGTACACAGATGGAGTTTTAGGTGGCTAAGCAATGGTGGCTTGCTATGTTGATAGCACTGTTCTGGAGCTAATGATGTGTAGGTGATGCCCAGCACCAGGTTTCTGCCTTGGCACATTAGGTGTAGGAACAGGGCCTGGACACTTGCAGTTCGGGAGCTGGTTTCAGGGGCACCTGAGATCATTGGCCAGAGAGGCAGTGCGCAGATGGAGTTTTAGTTGGGTAAGTAAGGATGGATATCCTTGTTTTGGGTACAGTTCTGGAGGTCACAATGTGTAGGTCATGCCAAGCACCAGCTTTCTGCTGGGCGTCTGAAGTGTGGGAGCAGGGGCTGGAGATTCACAATGTGTGAGTTGGTTTCCAAGGACTGGGAGTGCTGCCCTGAGAGGCAGTACACAGATGGAGTTTCAGGTTTTTAGTTTTAGGCTAAGTAATGGTGGATTGCCATGTTGGTGGCACTGTGCTAGATCTAACCATTTGCAGGTGATGCCCAGCACCAGCTTTCTCTTCAGGTGCCTTAGATTAGGAGAGAAGGCTGAACTCCTGCTTTGTGAGAGCACTCCCCAGAGAGGAAGTACACAGATATTGGTTTTGGTGGCTAAGCAAGGATGGATTGCCATGTTAGTAAGAGAGTTCCAGAGCAAACCATGTGTAAGTGTCGCCCAGCACCAGCTTTTTATCTGGACATGTTAGGCTTAGGAGCAGCAGCTGGTCATTTGCACATCGAGAGCTGGTTTCTGGGGTGTCTGAGAGCACTCCCCAGAGTGGCTGTATGCAGATAATGTTTAAGTTTGCAAAGCAAAGGTGGATTATCATGACGGTGACACTGTTAGAGAGCTCACCATTTGTAGGTGATGCTGAGCACCAGCTTTCCATCTGGCACCTTAGGTGTGGGAGCAAGGGGCTGGGCACATGCACTTCAGGAGCTGGTTTCAAGGACACAAAGAGTACTACACGAAGAGACAGTACACAGATGGAGTTTAATGTGGCAAAGTGTCAGGGTCTAATTGAAGAAAACCCAGTGTCAGACCTATTTTGTTCATGATTCCCAAAATGAAATTAAGACACAAGCAAGGTCAAATACCATAATAGATCAGTTTGTTTATTATAAAAAGGCAATTATTATAAAAAAGGCAATTATTATTAAAAAAAAAAGATAGTGATAGGACGGATTGGAAAAAAGACAGAAATGAAGCAAGCATTCAGAGTGCAGAGAGAGATGGTCACCACCATGGATCCAGCTGTGTCCTGGGGGTCTGTAGTCATTGTCCTCAGTGGTGAGAGTCCTTCAGCGCACATAGTCAGCATCAGAGGAGGTTGTACTACCCAGCGATTACCTTTTTCACCTTTTATAATGCATTGGGGGGAGGGGGGGTACTTCTGTTCTTAATGTCACATGCTGCACATTCCTGGTGAACCAGTTTCACTGGCCTTGCAGCCAGATCTTCAACTGCTGCTGTTTGTAGCAATTCTTGAGATAATGGGCAGCAATTGCTCACAGCAGTCCTTGAGATATTGAGATAATGGACAGAGGAGTCTTATCTCACCTCCTCCCACCCATCTCAGGCAATGGATGGTGGAGTTCCATCTCAGCTTCTCATACCAATCTTTGAGACAATGGATGGTGGAGTCTGATTTCAGTTCAGTGTCTCACACAAAGCAAGGATGGTCCCAATTGTATGATCCCAGTAACATCCAGCATGATCCCAGCATGGTCCCATTTGTCCCCTGCATCGTCCCAGTCACTCCCAATTGATCCCAGTGTGGTCCCAGTTAATCCCAGTTACCACCAGTATGATCCCAGTTGCCCCCAGTGTGGCCTGTTGAGTCACCTCCAGTCACTCCGAGTTTCTCTTTAGTCATTCCCAGTTGCTGCCGGCATGGACCCAGTTACCCTCAGAATAGTTCCAGTCACTCCCAGTACATCCCAGTTCTCCCCAGTGTGCTCCTAAACACTCCCAGTCACTCCCAATGTGAACCCAGTTGCTCTCAATAGCTCCAAGTTGGCTCCCAGAATGATTTCAGTGGCTCTCAGCATGATTTCAGTTGCTCCCAGCATGGTTCCAGTCACTCCCAGTAAGGTGCTGATTTCCTGCCAGTACCTCCCGGGATCTCGTTTCTGGGTCATGCCATGTTAGTGCATGTGGATCATTTTCATTGTGAAGTTAAACAATGATCATGTCTAATCTTAGACATGATGGAAAAAGCTAAAGAAGAAGCACCACCAACAGCACCATCAGCAACACCAGTACTACCAGGTGATGCAGGGCATGATGCATGTCCTTGTAAGAGGGCTAGGGTATGGAGTTCTTGATCTTACTGGCAGATGACATTAGTCTTGGCTATGTGCTGCTCATGATGAGCCATTTCATTTTGACAGATGTTGTGAAACAGTGACTTTTATAGCTATTAAATATGAATCTAGTCAGTCCCACTGACTATTACCCACTTCTAGTGATCCATGTGGGTGCTACTGATATAGACAGCAGTAGCCCGGAGAACACAAAGAAGAACTACAGAGCTCTGGGAGGGGTGGTCAGGGGCTCTGGAGTGCAGATTGTCTTTTCGTCACTTCTCCAGGATACAGAGCAGGACCTCAAAAAGGCTAGGAGGATTGGCCAGGTTAATAAATGCTTAGAAGGGTGGTGCTATAGTCAGGGGTTTGGGTACCTTGAACATGGGACTCAGTTTAGTAGGCCAGGTCTACTGGGGGCTGGTGGAGCTGATCTGACAAAGAAAGGGAACAGTGGATTTGGGAGGAGGCTTGCCAGACTGGTCAAGGATGCTTTAAACTAGATGTGTTGGGGGAGGGGGGCATCATTCCATCCCAACACACCCAGCCACTTGCCAGCACCTATAGTAAACGTTCAGAGCAATGTAGAGATATTCCAGCTGCTCCAGCCAATGAGGTGGCTTCAACTGGAGCTCGGCTCAGATGTCTCTATACAAACGTCCGTAGCATGGGGAACAAACAAGAAGAATTAGAGATGTGTGCACGTCTACGGGCGTATGATATCATAGGCATCACAGAAACATGGTGGGATGGCTCCTGTGACTGGTGTGTTGGAATGGAAGGTTACAGGCTCTTTAGGAAAGACAGGCCCGGTAGGCGGGGAGAGGGAGTTGCCATTTATGTTAGGGATAGGCTGGAGAGTACAGAACTCTGTCTGGGGACAGGTGAGCAGTCGACAGAGAGCTTGCTGGTCAGGGTTAAAGGGAGAACAGCGATGGGAGACATCACTGGGGGGATCTGTTACAGACCGCCTGACCAAGAGGACTCGGTGGATGAAGCACTCTATAGACAGATAGGAACAGCCTCACGCTCGCAGGCCCTTGTTCCCATGGGGGACTTCAACCACCCTGATATCTGTTGGAGGGATGGTATGGCCCGACACAAGCAATCCAGGAAGTACCTCAGTTGTGTGGAAGACAACTTCCTTCTGCAAGTAATAGAGGAGCCAACAAGGAGAGGTGCCATGCTTGACCTTGTGCTCACCAACAGGGAAGGGCTGGTTGGAAATGTGACACTCCAGGGCAGCCTTGATTGCAGCAGTCATGAGATGGTCGAATTCGAGATCCTCAGGACAGTGAGAAGAGTGTGCAGCAAGCTCACTGCCCTGCACTTCAAGAGAGCAGACTTTGGCCTCTTCAGGAACCTGCTCAGTAAGATTCCATGGGATATGGGGGGCCCAAGACTGTTGGTTGATATTCAAGGATCACCTGCTGCAAGCTCAGGAGTGATACATCCCTACTAGAAGGAAGTGCTGTAGGAGGGCCAGGAGCCCTCATTGGATGGATAAGGAGCTGCTGAGGAAAATTCAAAGGAAAAAAGAGGCTTATAAAAGGTGGAAGCAAGCACAGGCGGCCTGGGAAGAATACAGGGATGTTGTCTGGGAAGCTAAGGACCAGGTTAGGAAAGCTAAGGCCCACTTAGAATTAAACTTGGCTAGGGATGTTAAGGATAAGATGTTAAGGAAGGGATTCTATAGGTACATTGCAAATAAAAGGCGGACTAGGGACAATGTGGGCCCTCTCCAGAAGCTCTTGGGAGAACTGGCTACCCTGGATTTGGAGAAGGTTCTTAAGGACTTCTTTATCTCAGTCTTCACCAGCAAATGCTCTGACCACACCACCCAAGTCTTGGGAGGCCGATGCAGGGACAGTGAGAATGAAGACCCTGGGCCCACTGTAGGAGAGGATCAGGTTTGAGACCATCTTAAGAACCTGAACGTATTCAAGCCCATGGGACCTGATGAAATCCATCCGTGGGTCCTGAAGGAGCTGGCAAATGAAGTTGCTAAGCCACTCTCCATCATATTTGAAAAATCATGGCAGTCAGGTGAAGTTCCCGACCACTGGAAAAAGGGAAATATAACCCCCATTTTCAAGAAGGGGAAAATGGATGAGCCAGGAAACTGCAGACCAGTCAGCCTCACCTCTGTGCCTGGCAAAATCTTGGGGCGGATTCTCCTGGAAGGCATGCTGAGGCACATGAAAAACAACAAGGTGGTTGGTGACAGCCAGCATGGCTTCACTAAGGGGAAATCCTGCCTGACCAATCTGGTGGCCTTCTACGATGGGGCTATGGAACTGACGGACAGGGGTAGAGATGTCCTCTACCTGTACTTGTGCAAAGCCTTTGACACTGTCTCACATGACATCCTTGTCTCTAAATTGGAGAGACATCAATTTGACAAATGGACCACTCGGTGGATAAAGAACTGGCTGGATGGCCGCACGCAAAGAGTTGTGCTCAATGGCTCAATGTCCAGCTGGAGACCAGTAACGAGTGGTGTCCCTCAGGGATTGGTGCTGAGACTGGTCTTGTTCAACATCTTTGTCAGTGACACGGACAGTGGGATTCAGTGCGCCCTCAGCAAGTTTGCCAATGACACCAAGCTGTGTGGTTCGGTTGATACACTGGAGGGAAGGAATGCCATCCAGAGGGACCTTGACACGCTTGTGAGGTGGGCTGATGCCAACCTCATGAAGTTCAACAGTGCAAAGGGCAAGGTCCTTTGTAATAAAGTTTAATAAATGTAATAAATGTTTGGAGATCTTTTTATATTTTGCTGTAGACTCTATAGCAAGTTGCAGACATCTATCTCATGTCTGAGAAAAAAAATATTTGAGTCTGATCATAAGACAAAAAATGAGGTGTGGGGTTTTTTTTTTTTTAGAAAAAAAAATTATTTCCCTGATTTTATTAAGATATTTGATTCATGTTCTTTAAACTATATTTGTATTCATTTGGCTGTATTTCTTTCATTTAAGAGCCAGCTGACCCAAGCCAAATAGAACTGTCTGTAGGAGGCAAGTTTGTCTTCAGTAATTATCCACAAATATTTCTTAGTAATTTTGAACAAATTTGCATCCTTTTTTTAAAGGATAAATTAATGCTTTTTATATTTTTATTATTTTTTACTTAAGTACAACAATAACAACAGAATTGGTAGGGAAGTTTCATTTTTTCTTCATTCATTACTGCTTTTCCAATAAATATTATAGAAAGAGAAGAAAATTCTCAAATAAATCAATAACCAGATCCAATGTGGTAGAACTCATCAATATTGGATAAAAGAATTCAGTTTTTCTTGAAGTCAAAACCTGTTAAGGTATACTATTTTTTTGTAATTTTGGATGTCAGAAGAGGGCTGAGATACAGGACTGAATGCCAGAAGGTGCCAGTTTTTTACTTGTGAATTATTTAATTTGTCTCAGTTTTCAACTGTGAAATTATGTTTTTAAGGTTGTAGCTTATCCAAATGCAATGTAAAGCACACTGTGCTCAGATTTGTGAGGCAGGCAGTCCTCACAAATGGAAAATGTGGCCTATAAATAAAAATGGGTGATGATAATTACATACCTCAGAGGAAGAATAAATGAAGGGTTAGGGAATTAGCGTTTATGAAGAGCTCTGACGTGGTTTTGTGAAAGACGATTATTATTCTTGGTAAAGCCTATGTATTTCCAAATTGTAACTGAGCAGGAAAGGGAAAGTCCTAACTATGACCACAATGTTGTCTAAGCTTGGGACGCTTGGTAAAGCTATTAGCTGTGATAACAAACCAACTTCCTTTAAAAGCTGGGTTTTTTTCTTTCCTATTAACTTTTATGAAAAGCTTGGTTTGATTTACAATGCAGAAATATCCAAATCTTTTTCTTACACTATTTTTACTTCACTAATTCCTAAAAAGTTTTTGTGGAGGTGGAGAACAGTGCTAGTGATGCTAGTGCATTACCAAATGTAAAAAGTCTGACCCACAGTTGTGAGTCTGTATTTCATTCACAGAAAATGGCAATGTTAAGCTACCACAGCTCTGTCATACTTTTTCCTATTTCAGGTTTTTTATAATATTCCAATCCAGATATTTTCCTCGTTATGTAGTGTTTGATACTTCAGCAATTTGATGGGATTGATATAAAGTTGATGTATTTGTTTAGTATACTTGAGCTGTGACCTGTCTATCTTTGGTAAGGAAAAGATGCAGTATTCATCTCAGAGAACAGAATACCTGTGTACTGTTCCAATTCTGAGGGCACAGAGAGGCCACCTGCAAGACCAAGCGTTGGTTTGCCTTTTCTGCTTGCCTGAGCAGTTGAGAGAGATAATGGGATTTGTCCCTTGCATAAGGCAGTAGCTGGGAGAGCTGGAGCCTGCAGGTTTCACTCCTGGTACCATGCAGTTTTGGAGATAAGGACAGCCTTGGCCATGGCCTTTCATCCGTGCAGCATTAAGGGATGAGGAACTGAAAGGACAAATCCAGGAATTATTTGGTAGACACTGTCAGAGGCTGGCATAGCAGCGCACCAGCTGTCTGTGCTCTGAGAATTGTAAGTACAGCAGTGGTCTTCCTAATAAAGTGGTGAAGTCTGCTTTGGAAATATTTGTCAGGAAAAGGAATAGGGCAGGAAAAAAATATAATAAAGAAAAACTTTTGATTTGTTATGCGAAGCACTTCATCCTGTGGAGGTATAAAAACCTATCTCGCTTGTTCATTGAAGCTCTCAAAAATCAGCTCCTGCATTCAGACGCCAAAACATGGATCAGCTCATAAACTCAGCT
This sequence comes from Ara ararauna, assembly GCA_028858755.1. Classification (NCBI taxonomy): domain Eukaryota; kingdom Metazoa; phylum Chordata; class Aves; order Psittaciformes; family Psittacidae; genus Ara; species Ara ararauna. The sequence goes on along the minus strand of CM054410.1, from coordinate 69,645,918 downwards.
GGATTATCAGATGGGTCATTACTCCTCCACAGTTTTTCTTTTGAAATTGAGCTTCTTGATACCGAGTAACTATGGGACAGTTGGTGAAAATATCTAGTAGTGTGTTGTACTGAGTTACAGGTTGGTCTCACTGATCTAACCCATTGCTGGCAGTGAGATTTACAAGCTCCATTTCATTTCTCACATCACACGATGAAGAATGGGGAAACAGGAAGAAACATGTGCATTAAGTGGTTTCCAGCAATGCATTGTCTGTAAAGCAGTTTTTAACTTAGTACAAACGATTGTAATCATAAAATTAGCTTGCAAAACAAAGTTTTTGGTGGTTCTGTGTAAGAAGCAGCAATGGCCATTAACAGAGCAGAATCCAAACAGGCCTGGAGATACCATATTTTCAGCATTACTGTAGGGATGAACCTGAGCACAGTTTCTCTCTCTCTGCTGTCTTTTCCAATATGCTTGTGCAGTCTTGTCCTGAAATTGCCATTGCTTGTACCTGAGGCAAATTGAAGGAAAAAACATGAAATAATAATAACTATTGTTTAACCACACAGCTGTGGTTGAACAGAGGGAGCAAGTACCCACAAGCAGAGGGTACTGGGAAGCGGCACCCTGCGCCCTGGCCCAGGAATCAAACACGGGCAAGGCAGATGTGGACACAATTTATTTTAAACTGGGGACAAAAAAAGCAAGGGGGGGAAAAATGCATATTCACAGTAAAATGATAGTACAACAATAGTAAAACAATAGCACAACAATAGTAAAACAATAGCACAACGATAGTAAAACAATAGCACAACGATAGTAAAACAATAGCACAACAAAACAATAGTAGAACAACAGTAGAACAGCAACAATAGTAGAACAGCAGAATGGTAAAAATCCTCAACAAACATCAGAACCGATGATGTTTTGCCACTGATGGCCCAAAAAGCCACTTGGCATTGTAGCAGTCCTCATTCTTGGAGAATAAAAAAGAAGAAAAACCAAAAGAGGTTTAGTCACATCCATGTACATCACATTTCTGAAATAAGGATCCATGCTGTAACAGGCTAGGGAGCACGGTGGAACCTACGGGATGGGACTGCTTTTCTGCCACACAGCCAAGTCCCATGGGCAGCACCAGGCATAGGCCAGCACAGCTGACCACTACCAACAGTGCTCTGGGGTCTGCGACCTCACTGAACCAAACTTGAAGGACTTCAACAGTAATTTAGGTTAAATATAGTTTTATTTCATTAGAAAACATTTAAATATTTATGTTTTTTCTTATTTTACACTCCACCAGACACACATGCTCACAAGGCTCAGAAGTAAAAAAAACAGTAAGCGGAGCTCTCCTGGGAGTAGTGGGGACCTCGCTGGCAGACGCGGCAGCTCTCCGGTGACCAGCAGCCTCTGCCCCGCTCCCACTGAGCAGGACCAGGGAAGACATCACCCCATCTCCTCAGAGCGGGTAAAGCCCAAACGGGTGGGGAGGAGCTACAAATGAAAAACAGTTTGGATCTGGGGAGGGGGAAGAGCCCCATCCGCTCTGGACTTCGTGAGTGGACCCGACCCGGTCCTCTCCCGCGCTCGCCCGACGCAGTAGCGGCGCCGCAAGGTGGTGTCAGCACGGGCGGCGCCTGCGGCCGAGTCGCCGTTAGGGACCGTTTCGCCGCACGGGCGCCGCTCGGGAGAGCGGGGCCGCATCTCACACCGCGCCCCCGCCGCGCGCAGCGCCGCACCCAGCAGCGTTCCCGGCAGCACCAGGCAGGTCGGCGCCACGGGGAACGGCGCGGGCAGCGCCGGCGGGCCTTGCCGTGGGACCGCACCGGGGCCCGACGCCGCCATCGCCGGCGGGCGCTGCAGCAACAGCCACCGGTCCGGAGTGCACTGCAGGAGCTACGCGCGGGGAGCGGGGCCGCCGCGGAGGGGCCGGGGACAGAACCTGCCGCGTGCTGGAGCCCGTGCCCTGTTTCACCCGTATCCCTTCTCCTCCCGCGTCCCTGACAGCAATCAGTGTCCCTGTGCCACCCGTGTCCTTACCCCACCCATATCCCTGTACCACCCATGGGTTGCAGCCGGCCCACTGCCTGCAGCTTCCACAGCCCTGCTGTCCCGCCAGGCAGGGACCGTGGCGGGAATAATGAGAGCTCCCCTGCGCATCTCCCTGGCCACAGGCCACACAGCAGCAGGAGCCCCATGCCATGGCCCTGCAGCCCAGCTGAGGAGGCAGGGTAGTCTGCATGGCTGCCCTGCAGCATCACCTCCCTAGAGAACAATCAGGGTGGTGAGGAAGCCAAAGCTGCCACTACTTCTTGGGGCTGAGCAAGGACCATGTTCTGGTCTCCCCCACAAGACACAACAGAGGTGATGTGCAGGGTGGATCTGGGCACAGAGCTGGGAAGAGGACATTGTCACCAGGGTGTCACCTAGATCACCTTGACTGCATCTCCCCAAATAATTTTTTTGGGGGGTTCTGAGCACACCCATCTGGGCAGAGCCCTAGGACCCCCATGGTGACACAGGCCTTCCATCACCCACCCCAGAGCCATCCCAGGGCTGGACTGAGGGCTTTATTGAAAAACCAAAACCACGCAAGGTAGTAATTATTACACAAAAAAGGAGCAGAGCAGGGGCACCACCACCATCTCCATCACCAGCCCCCAGTGCTAGGGACCACAAGGGGGACACCCTCCCTCTGCCGGCACCCAGCTGAGATACAAAAAGGAAGAGATGTGAGAAACAGGCTCACCTTCAGAAAACATTAACTGGCGACAAAGTCAGTGGAGCAAAGGTTTATTTACAGCACTGGGTGCATGCCTTCATATCCTGCACGCACGCTTGAGAGTACAGAGTCAAAGTTTCTTGTAGTCAAGCCTTTTACATATTCATAGGACTTTCAGGAAGATGAATCCCACCTCCCGATGGCTGATGCAATCTTCATTCTTTCTTCTGCGCATATCCAGGAGGGTCTTTTAAGAGCAAATTGATAATGGCCAGTAGTCTTCTTGGATATGGACTTTTGACCTACTTAACCCCGTGCATGTGCCTAAAGCCTGTATCATATAACTTGTTCTGTTACTTCCAGATTAGATGTTGGTTCAATAAAGCATGCTGCCGTATGTCCTATGTCCAGCCATAAAAGTCCCTTGTTCCTGTTTGTTTCACAGTTTCAGAAACTTAACATTCTTCCCATCCACCTATGTGATTGTGCTTAAGCAGGATACAATGCAAACACAAAGATAAAGCAAGCTTTTGCTGAAGCAAACTATTTATGCTGTTAATCACAGGAGATTAGCTGAGAAAATGGTGCTGCCATCCCAGAGCTCCCACCCGCTCTTATCATCCCCCAACCCCAACCAGGCCTGGAGGCCTTGAGGTAGTTAGGGGTACCCTGTGGAGGCAAGACACTCCCCAAAAAGAGAGGGGAGAATTCGGGGACCCCCAGTGTCCTGCAGGAATGGGGTAGTTGATATTGCATACAGAGGGAGCTGGGTGTACATCAAAGTAGGGCAGCCCAGGGAAGTGCTGAGGGGTCTCCAGCAGACTGGGGGCACACGGTGAGCGTGCTTGCAGGAGGGCTGGCCAGGGGATGTGGGGACACTGGGTCCCGGCCTGGTGGATGGTTGCTTTCTCCTGTGCATAGGGGGTGGCAGCCACAAGCCTGTGGTGATGGCCTGGCAGGGGGATGCAGGCGGGTCCCACTGTTCTGCGTGCCAGCCGAAGGCATGGTGACAGCCCAGCCATGACTTCCTAAAGGGAAAAAGGTCAAACTGCACCCCAGCACCCTGAGGAAGGTAAGCTCTCCTGACATGTGGGAGGAAACAGAGACTCAAGCAGACCTAAACTGGGTCTCATTAGCCTCATTAGCACACATTCTGTGTGCCTTAAGCACAGCCGTCAGCACCTCGATGTTGAAGATTGCCTGAGTATAGCCTGCTGTTACTTCTTTACCCAATAGAGTGTCTATAAGCCTATCTTGAGGCCTGTATGGAGTTCAGAGAGCGAGACAGAAGGAGTGGACATCCACACGTGCAGAGATGGCTGCAGGCTCAGCCACTGTCACATTTTCTTTTCTTCCTTCCTCTTCTTTCCTTCTTTCCTCTTTCCTGAATGGTGAGAAAACAAACCACAGGAGTTTCACAAAATGCTTGTACCCAGCATTCGACTGCTACTGGCTCAGTACTCCTCTGCAGGCTTTAGAAGATGGGGCTCTGTCGATCCCTCTGTGACTGCCCAGAAAAAAATTACACCTCAGGACAACACCTCTGAGCAGAACACTTATGATTTTGCCAGAAAATGAACCTGCTGCTTTGTGCTCTTGTATGGTTCGACCAAGTAGTAAATATCCTTCATGGCTCCTTCTACAAGGATCACTGGTACAGCCTCTTTATGTCGGGATTCACACAATTGTCATCCACAACAGTCATGATGTCTCTGAACATATGCTCCGAGTATCTGCTGAACATCTGATCTATCTGAACAGCTGTGTGTGTCATTCTTTGTTTGATACCTACTGCTCTCCTTCTGGTACATCTGTAAAGGAAAAAGAACGAAACCAGTTGATAAAACATCACAGATTTGACTGAAGAGCAAAAACTCATGTAACTTGGTTAAATTTAACAATTGCTTGTATGGGTTGGTTAGTTATGAAGTGTGTAAAATATTCCTTAAGAATAGAGCTGAGGTAGGAAACTCTTCTGTGCTGGCTAACCTTTTTTCTGTGCCTGCAGACATCGCCACAGAGATGTGTGTTGCACAGAACACTCAGAACTTTCTTCAGCCAGATGCATGGCTAGACTTTCAGACTGTACCACAGTTATCACTCTCTATTCTACCAATTTCCCAACGAAGAAACAACTTTTTTGCTGACAGCAGCACTGCATTCTTCAAAAGAATCCCAGTCTCAAACCAGCCCACCATGTCTGCGTGACCCTTGTGTAAAACCTTTGGGAAGGCTTCTCCAAGCTTTTGCAAAGCCAAGAGTATGACACCTACCACCTTAGAGAGTTCTGCTTGTTCATCCATCTCAAATGCTCCAGAAAGATCTCCCTTCTTCACCACCTGGCCCCTGGAAACATTGACAAACTCTCAGTCAGTCTGCGGGCCCCTGGCGCGGTCTTTCTTCCTGGAGACCAGGCCAGGGTTAAAACATATGCAAAGTCAGCAACCTGAGAGCAAGCGCTTGATTTGTCAGCGAGGAGGAACAAGTCCTGCTGCCCAGGGCTGAACCCGTGGAGCCCGGGAGCTTCCATGACCTACTTGTCTGTCCCAGGAAGGTCAAAGGCACCCTACAGCTTCGGGACACTGCCCCTGCCCAGCTCCACACGGGCCCCACCGTCTCCCCTGGCCTCCCAGCCAGGGGCCATGCCCGCTCCCAGGCTCCACAGCCGGCTCCGACACGGGGCTGCCCCTGCCACAGCCAGGACCCCACACCCGGACCTCCCACCGGCCTCCCCCAAGCCGACCGACCCCGCACCAGGCCCTAGCGGCGCCGCCCTGTCACTCACGGTCCGCTGCGCTATCCCAGGACCTTGTTACGATCCCGAAGCGCTGCCGCCGCACCTGCACCACGGCCACATTAAAGACGAGGAGGATCCTCTTCGTGGGGGCGAAAAGACACACAATAGCGACCGCGGTTTCCACGCGGCAGGGAACACCCGGGGTCGGCGGCGTCCACCTCCTCCTTGATCAGAGCCAATCCAGACTGCCTCCCCATTGGTGGTCCCTCGCCTTCCCCGCCTCCCGGTCGCTCCCGCAAAATCTGTCCGCGGAGAGACGCGGCGCTCCACTGGAGCGGGTGTAGCGGGGCGGCCGAAGAGAGGGAAGCGGAGGACTGCGAGAGTGCCGGGGCACTGCCCGTGAGGAAACAAGTAGACACTTCACCCTTCCGGAGATACTATTGCCTGTTCTCTGTGCATCCCTTTAGTGCAACTCCTGACCAAACCGTGAGCAAGCTTCCTTTTTGAAATAAAACCTAAGAAAGACATTTTCCTCATAAGGGAATTTTATATTTACAGCTGAGAAGCCATAGAATAAAAGTAAGACAACTAGTAATCCCGCTTCAATATCCAATGATGATTTAATATCCGAAATACAATCCAAGCTTTTTAAAATCTTAATCTAAGGAGACAAAAAACTATTGAAGAAATACTAGTAAGTGCACTCTGCAAGTTCTACATTGTCATTCTCTTAAAAATGCTGCCACAGTGCTAATATGTTGGTATTTTAAAAACTAAATAGCTACCCATGGAGCAAGCTAAGTATCTACTGAATGATTTACAATCTAATTTCAGTATGATACATAAAAATTCATCATCTTCTCTGATCCCTATTAATTGTGAAAACCTCACCTGTGAGAACAAGCTTTTTTTGGTCCATGTTTCTAATCACTGACTACAGTGAAATCAAACTCAATTTTAGTTTTCAACTTTCTTCTGTTGTATACTGCTACGTACTGCTGAGCAACAAGTATAAATTGGTAGTCCTTTCAGGCAAAGTTTTCAATTGGGCTTCTTTTTGTTTCCTATAAAATTAATTGCCTTCTATTGACTTCATTCTTACTCATACAGCAGTAAAACCTATCACTGTCATTCTGTAACTGAAGAAAACATGGGCAAGATCCCAAGTCTCCTCTTGTGCCTTTACTGAACAGCTGAAGAGCTCACCACATTTACCTGAAATTGTGACAGTCCTACATGCCCTTCCCAAGTTCCTAGAACTAAGAATCAATTTTCCTCTTTTTCAAAAAAAAACAAAAAAAAAAAAAAAAAAAAAAAAAAAAAAAAAAAAAATTGCAGCCCCAACCACAGGTAAGCCACAATATAAGCTCTTTCTCGCTGACACCTTCATTTGTAAACAGGCAGTTTCCTAAGACAAAGTAATCAGTTTTCTGATAAGTCCAGGCTTAAACTTTTCTTTAACACCCAAAGAAAAATCCAACCTGGACATTTCTTTTTGTTCACTCTTACTCATGTTTGGTGCCCAAGAAAAGATATTAATTTTCCTGGAAGCAGTTCTGTGTTCTCTGCAAACACATATAGGTATGTAAGTTACCATCTAAGAATGGTAACTTCTTAAGAAGTTCTCAGCTTTTCTCCTTGAAACACATTTCTGTGGCATTGTGGGATGCACAGCTTAGTTATCGGACTGTCACTCTGCATTATTTTTTTAACTTTTAATTGCAAACTCTCATTCTTCCTTCCATCTATGACACAGCAGTCGCACCACTAATGTCTTACAAAAATGATTGTCAGGATCCTTTCCCTTGACCTTTGAGGAGAGTAAAATAGAGTGTAATACTTTATGAGGATATGAATTATCTCATCTCTGTTCCTTCCACTCGTGTTCACTGGTGTGCAAGTACTCTTCAGTGTTGAAGAGACAGTATGAAGCAAAAGACTATAAACCCATTATGCTAATGAAGTAATAAACAATGGTCTTAAGCCTCTCTGTTACTCATCACTGCCTACTTAAAAGAAGCTGAGAAGCAACAGGGCATTGAGAAATCTGTTCCCTCCTATTTCTTGTCTTGAGAGAAACAAGTGTTCGTTGTCATTCTTTGCTTGTCTGTTTTTCTTTGTTTTGGAAAAGTGGTGCCAAGCAATAGCACACTTTTTATTACAGCTTTTACTTCCTTCTACTTTTGCCCTTGTGTCCTCTGAGCACTTAAGTGTTCAAACTCAAGCTTGCTACTGCATTCTAATATATGTATGTTACAAAGGAAACAAAATTAAAGAGCAATTAACCTAATACGCACAAATTCACGTAACTTCACAATAAAAGAAAAACCCAGCCACATACCCAGGAAATAATGATACCCTTCCACCCTCCAAATAATCATCTGTTAGAACTTATCTATGCTTTTGAGACAATCTACCGTAAATTAAGGAGACTGTGTTTATTAGAGATGCATCTAAAGGAAAATAAAAAGGAATAGTCAGACAAGCAATTAATATAGTTCTTCTTTCTGCCTTTCTTCTGTTTATTTTAAATTCTTTATGTTTTTGAAAAATACAATTAAAGAAATATTGGAGAAAATTGTGTTTAAACCCAAAGCTTATTTGGGAAAAATTGGTGCTCAAAATGTTCCATTATTAAGTTCTGAAAAGGTTGGAGTGAAGAAAGCAAAAATCCTGACAGTCTATTTTCTCTTGATCTTTGAAGACAACTGGAAGCGAAGTTTTACTTTTCGTGCCTTAACTAGGAGAAGAAAATAAAAGGAAGAAAACAGGAATTAAACAAAAATCTGAACAAATTATTATTGCTAATTATTAGTAGATAGTTTTGAAAGGTTGTTATAATCATGGAATCATAAAATAGGGTTGGAAAGGACCTTCAGATCATCAAGTTCCAACCCCCCTGCCATGGGCAGGGACACCTCCCACTAAACAATGTCATCCAAGGCTATGTACAACCTGGGCTTGAACACTGCCAGGGATGGAGTATCTGCCACTTCTTTGGGCAGCCTGTGCCAGTGCCTCATGACCCTCACAGTAAAGATCTGTGGCATTTGGGAGAAGTAAATAGTTTAAACCACAACATATGTGGTAAGAACTGTTAAACCACTTTCTGTTAAACCATGATTTGGTGATTCAGAAACTGATTTAGTACTTCAGCAACCAGGCAAAGTCAGATTTGTTTAATAGAGACTCTTCACCGTGCTCATTTATTGTGCATAAGTCATCTGTTAAAAAATAAATCCTAAGTATCTTTAATTGGTCAGAAGCTGTAATAATACCATTATAAAAAGTGGATTTTCAGAGTGAAATTAAAGTTAAACACAATCCCATATGAAGATGGGATGAGAAAGTTGGGGCTGTTCAGCCTGGGGAAGAGAAGGCTGCGTGGAGACCTCATAGCAGCCTTCCAGTATCTGAAGGGGGCCTATAGGGATGCTGGGGAGGGACTCTTCATGAGGAACTGTAGTGAGAGGACAAGGGGGAACGGGTTCAAGCTTAAACAGGGGAAGTTTAGATTGGATATGAGGAAGAAATTCTTTACTGTAAGGGTGGTGAGGCACTGGAGTGGGTTGCCCAGGGAATTTGTGAATGCTCCATCGCTGGCAGTGTTCAAGGCCAGGTTGGACGTAGCCTTGGGTGGCATGGTTTAGTGTGAGGTGTCCCTGCCCCTGGGAGGGGTGTTGGAACTAGATGATCTTCAGGTCCTTTCCAACCCTAACTATTCTATGATTCTAAGATTCTACAAGATCTTGAGAGCTGTTCTTCAGCTGAACATTTGGCAACAGTAATCATTGTCTTGTTCCATTATGTGTTATTGTTCTCTAGATATACTTTTTGCTAATCCTTCTCTTTTTTCTCACACTTGGTTTCCCTAGTCTCCTTTTAAAAATTAAAATAAATAAATAAATACCCTGTCAATCAAGTCTTTAAAATCAGCCTGTCATTTCATGTATTTGTGCAGAAATTTGGATCATCCAGTACTGAAACTTACATCAGCAAGGTCCCACACTGATCGCCTTGTGTAGCAGATCGAGCTGCTACAATGCGTTAGTCAAACATCCTGGAATGATTTTCTTGGTCATGTCTGAACCGGCAAACCAATGTGCCACTTGAAAATTTATGCATTTTCTCACTAGAGGGAGCCAAAATCTGTCAGTATATAGTACCAATATTTCCGAAGTATTGAGTCCAGCCTTATTTTAGCATTTTAAGTGCAACAAGAATGCTCAAATATGCCTTTATGCTGAATAACTGACATCCTCCATCATTTTGATTGTGTGAAAAAGTCAATTTTTTTTCTTATGGTTCTATGATGATTCCAGTGATGCTGCAACACTAAATGAGACTTCTGTTTGGCAAAAAAAAAAAAAAAAATCATACAGCAACTGAAGGAACTGGGTTTGGGGACTTGGGAGTTTAGCGGTTTTGCAGTTATTTATTTTTGTTTTTATTGTTTGTTTTCCTTTTTTGTTTGTTTGGGGGTTTTTTCCTTGGGCGACATGGCTTAGTGTGAGATGCTCCTGATCATGGCGGGGGGTTGGAACTGGATGTCCTTTCTAACCCGAACTATTTTATGATTCTATGAAAAACAAAAATAAAAGATAGGACCTGGGCACTGGTTATTCTTGAGAGCAATATGTCCTTCTTGCTTCTAATCAAGGTCACTGCCATGCTGTGTTTCAGGGAAAATGTTAATTCCCCACGTTAATACATTTTAGATGCTCCTTACTAGAGTGTTCTCCTTTTTTTAGTAAATTAAAATTCTTTTTACCTAAATGAAGTTTTCTTTTCATCCAATCTTCTTGTTTATAAGGGACAAAAAAATATGCAAGAGAATAGGGAAAGTAATTACTCTTTAACAGGAGAAACTAACTCTCACTGACTTGCTATTGTAGCAGATGGATAGCATAGCCAAAACTAACATAATTTAAATTTAGTTAGAGTTCCTCAGAAGTGGAGAGCAGACTTTGATGTCTAAATGGCAGTGTCTTTGAGTTTTAAACTTGCAGTCATATATTGGCAAAGTTTTGATAAGATTTTAAGGTGGTTTCAGGAAATGCTGTAAATAATTTTGATGTAAAAAAATGCAAATTTCCTACAGATAATAGCACTTAAGGACAAGTAACATTTGTTTAAACTATTTTAAAACATCACCCAATTCTAATCACAGCAGAAACAAAAACCAAAATGTAAATACATAATATTTGCTTTAGTATCTAAAATATCTTCAATTTTCAGACCTGAACAATGTTGGATTGTGAATCCACAATCAGTGTCTGCATCTAAGTAACGACTAGTGCCAGGTTCAGCTCCTCTACCCTAACAATTTGTGATGGTCATTCTAGCTCTTCCACTGTGCTACTGAAGTTAAGAGCACTTTCTAAGTGTTCCTGTTGTTTATAAAATTTCCTTGTCTAGAATACCTCTAAAAGACACAACCACGTTGACTCCATCACTCGCCTTTGCACTGTGTCTCAGTATAAACACAACGCAGGTGGGGATAATTTCAAAGGAAGCTATCTCAGTGAAGTGTACAGAAACTGAAACTTACTTTGCATAACAGAACTGTAATTGAAAGCACTTTAGAGATCTAATAAAGCTCTGTGTCTGCAGAAAATAGAAGTAGCAACTAAGCAGTAATGATGTTAAGACTGTCTAATAATTTGCATCATAATAATAGAATTATGATTAGAGTCTGAAAATATTGCTTAGGGGTCAGTGTATACTTGTACTTGCTCTGGCTGGGATAGAATTAAATTTCCTCATAGCAGCCTGTATGGTGCTGTAGTCAGCACTTGTGATCACATCTTAATCCCCCAGGGAGTAGGCCGGGGTGAGCAAAAGCCCAGGAAGAGACACAGCCAGGAGAGCTGACCCAAACCAACCAAATGGACCCATGTCATATAATGATAAGCTAAGCATTAAAAACCAGGTGTGCAGTCTTTCCAAAGCAGCCAATACTCAGAGACAAGCTGATGTGCTGGTTGGAGATGGTGAGTAACTGCCTTTGCATCACTTGGTTTTCATCTCTTCACTTATTAAGTTGTTGTTATCTCAACCAGTAACTTCCTTTTGCTTTTGCATTCCCAATTGTTTACCCTATCCCACTGGAGGGAGATGAGATGTAGACAGGGGAGTGAGTGGCTGGCTGGGTGCTTAGTTGCTGGCTGGTGTCAACAAGCCTTTATATGAAGTGTATATATAGTTATTCTCTACCTGTGTGTAACTTCTTATGTGGTCTATGAATGATGACAAATTAATCCAAACAGCAAGTAACACCTATTTAACCATCTTGCTATTCAGTCCATGTATCATCTTGAAGAGATTGTATTTCTTAGTGGTTTTGAGGCACCAAATACTTTAAAATCAGTAATATCAGGAGTAATTAAGTAATTACTAGATTTATGTTCACCTCAAGATAAAAACAAATGTTCAGCACTGAATATCAGCAACAGGAAAGCTGCTCTTTATAATAGTATGCATTCACATTCCTGCTAAAACAGGAATCAGCACATCACTTTTTAACTTTTGCTGTGCTGTCATTATGAAATCAGCTGGTAGACATTAAAGTAAGTCTTCTAATAAAAATAACAGCATCTACTGTTCTAGCAAACATAGCCCAGTATGCTTCTCATAAATCTTTTTTAAGCCTTGGTTTAAAACTGCTTTGAGTAAAGCTGTATGGAGATCAGCAGTCAGCCTTCTGTATTTCTAAAGTCTCCAGTTATATAAAGAAAAATTGTCAGTAATCACAGAGTATTCCCTATTAACAAACCCATTCTGTAATTTTTGCAATCCTTCAGATTATTTTTCTCTACATAACTACAAACCTAATAAAACCAAAACAGGAATTCCCTTATGACTACAACTACTATTGTGATAGGGTCAAACGGGTTAGAATACTTGGGAGTGACATGAGGTTAACATAGAATCTGAAAAAAATTTGTTCTTCTGGTTGTAGATATTATTACTGTTATAAATCAGACCAATTTGATTGATGAAATAATAATCAGTTAGAAATATTAATAGCGAATAATAAACACTCACACCAGTATGTTTTTTCCCCTCCAAATTAATGCCAGAGCATTTGTTCATAAATCATAAAAAACAATTCATATTTGTATTACCACAAATAGCATTTCTAACTGCGGGATCAGACTCCAGTGCTTGCTGCTCCACCCTAACACCACTATACAGCAGAAAACAATCACAAGAATTAATGATGTGATCTTCAAAATGGAGGACAGCAATCAGCTCATCATGACCTAAAAGCAAGGAAGGCCAACTATGTATAGTCACTGGAGGAAATACCTTTTTGAACAGTAATTAAGCAGAAAAAGACAGAGCAAAGGAAAAAAACATGAAATTTCCAGTTATTGTAGTAAGTCAAACTTTGGCACCCATAAATAATAAGTCATACAGAAACTCGTCTACCCTGGAGATGCCAAAATACTGAAACACAGATACATAAGACAGTAAGGAATAATTTTGAGAATCTAGTCTGAAATTTTATGCCAACCAGACCAAAATTCTGTAACCATCAGCTTCTGAATAAAGTTTGTCATGTGTCTTAACCTAGGACATTTGCAAGTAAGGCACAAATATAGGCACTTCTACATCAGGAATCCTTGTATGATCCCTTTATAATATGTTTCAATTGCTGCCCTATTTCTAGTCTGAATGTCTAATTTCAACCCTCCCAAAATAGATTTCAAAATGCTTCTTTACCTCCAAGTGAATCGAAAGCTGGCTATTTTCAGAAATCTTTTCCTTATAATCATAGAATTCAGTACAATAGTTAGGGCTGAAAAGGACCTTAAGATCATCAGGTTTCAAACCCCCTGCCATGGGCAGGGACACCTCCCACTAAACTGTGTCACCCAAGGCTCTGTCCAACCTGGCCTTGAACACTGCCAGCAATGGAGCATTCACAGCTTCTTTGGGCAACCCATTCCAGTGTCTCAACACCCGCACAATAAAGAACACATTTCTTATATCCAACCTAAACTTCCCCTGTGTAAGTTTGAATCCATTACCTCTTGTCCTATCACTACAGTCCCTAATGAAGAGACCCTAACCAGCATCCCTATAGGCCCCCTTCAGATAGTGAAGGTCTCCATGCAGCCTTCTCTTCTCCAGGCTGAACAGACCCAACTTTCTCAGCCTATCTTCATAAGGGAGGTGCTCTAGCCCCCTTATCATCTTCATGGCCCTCTTCTGGACTTGTTCCAACAGCTCCATGTCCTTTTTATGTTGAGGATGCCAGAACTACACACAATACTCCAAGTGAGGTCTCACGAGAGTAGAGTAGAGGGCCAGGATCACCTCCCTCAACCTGCTGGTCATGCTCCTTTTGATGCAGCCCACGATACGGTTGGCTTTCTGGGCTGCAAGCACACACTGCCAGCTCATGTTCATTTTTTCATCGACCAACACCCCCAAGTCCTTCTCTGCAGGGCTGCTCTGAATCTCTTCTCTGCCCAACCTGTAGCCGTGCCTGGGATTGCCCGGAGACAGGTGCAGGACCTTGCCCTTTGCACTGTTGAACTTCATGACGTTGGCATCAGCCCACCTCACAAGCGTGTCAAGGTCCCTCTGGATGGCATTCCTTCCCTCCAGTGTATCAACCGAACCACACAGCTTGGTGTCATCGGCAAACTTGCTGAGAGTGCACTCAATCCCACTGTCCATGTCACCGACAAAAGTGTTGAACAAGACTGATCTCAACACCAGTCCCTGAGGGACACCACTCATTACTGTTTTCCAGGTGGACATTGAGCCATTGAGCACAACTCTTTGCGTGCGGCCATGCAGCCAGTTCTTTATCCACCGAGTGGCCCATCTATCAAATTGATGTCTCTCCAATTTAGAGACAAGGATGCCATGTGGGACAGTGTCAAATGCTTTGCACAAGCCCAGTTAGATTATGTCAACTGCTTTTTCTGTCTACCGAAAACCATTCTGGCTGTTGCAGAGGACATAATGCACACTTACACCATGATAGGACAGACATAAATCCAGGAAAGTCAGTCCCAGTTTGACACTGGCAACACAGGCACACTTCTGCCTTTGACCCTCTTCATTCAAAGTATGTTTTTGCAAGACAAGCTGTCATAGCTAAAAACCTAGCCAAACCACAATTAATGTCATATCTAGTACTCCTCCACTTATGAACTACTTATTAAAGACCATCTCCCTGGAACTCTGAACCATTTCTTCTTGTTCTCACAGATCAATACTATATAGAAATATAGAATACATTAATGAAAATACCAATAGATGACATTTAGAAGGATATGAGCAAATAATGTAGGCACAGCAACATTTTTCATTATCCTGGACATACCATAAGAATGCATCAGAAACAATCCTGTATCCCCTTTCAGACATGGAACTACATTCCATGTGAATTTATGTGACTTGTCATAACAATCTAACCGTCACTGATTACCTTTATTAAAACTTCAGGAAGAATGTACCTCAAAATTTAGAATTTGGCTGAAGTAGCTCCTTTTGCTTAAAGCAGTAATTTTGCAGAGCTCATCTAATCAAGAAATGCATGATGACATTCTGAAGGAGACAGTGTTATTTTAATACTTATTCCATCTACCATGATGTCGTCAATGATTAGGTATTTGCATTTTTAAAAATCAAATTATTTCTTTAAATTAATGATTAAACTGCCCATTTCCATGTCCTCTTCTAACATCTGTGTTATTGTACAAGTACCAAAAAGATCAACAATGAAATATGTAGGATGACCGTCTTGATTTTTAATTTAGTTATTTTTCTTTAATGACAATATTTCTCAATTATCTGCAGAGTTCATCCCCCTAGAAAAGAACAAGTCTTCCAGTTTTTGAGTTACTGTTTACTCAAAACAATGTAGGAAAAAAAAATAAAGCAAGTAATCTGCAGTTTTTTAGAATTAGTGGGCCTACAAACCAGTTTAATAGAACACCAACTGTGGGTTATTACAAGTCAATTATGACTGCTTCTGGATTATAAAGATTAAAAGACTGTAAGGACATGTAAAACTAACTTACACTTTAAAAGAATACTGAAGATTCAATTAAATAATTGTATTGTGTCTGGCTGGGATTCTCACTGGTGCTCTACCTACAGCACACTGGCAAACCAGACAAAATAAAGTTTCAGAATGCAAACATAAGAACATGTTAGAACATTATTTTCTCCAAACTATATTATGTTTGAATAAAAGTTCAAGTACTAATAGTATCTTACATTATAACTTACCAATGTTTAAAACACCAGATATAAAAACTATTATAAAGAATATTCCAATTATGTGAAAATAATGGTTTGATGACAACGCGCTACTTTGCAATTCCTCTGTTCAGAAAGATGTTATTTGGTCACTGTTGTAACAATAATAAAAATTCAGTTTTATCTTAATATGTGTGATACCTTGGGGTGTTAGATGTCATTAAACACCTCACACATGTTTAACAGGTCAAAACCATAACCTTAGCATTAAATTTTTCAGTTGTTCCAAAACAGTAAGAACAGGGCATATCTCAGAAGAAAGAATGAAACAAAGAAGTGAAGCTCAAAGGAAAAAAGGGGATTATATACACCAAAGACCTCCATTATGGTGCTATAATTACCAAATAAAATAGGGCAAATATTTTCCTAGTGTAAACTGATCAAAATTTACGGAACTATACCAATTTCATAGTTAATAAAAGTCACACTGTCACTGGAGTGACACTGTCAGTCTCCATAGGAGAGGTGCTCTATCCCCCTGATCATCTTGACGGCCCTCCTCTGGAATTGCTTAACAAGGTCCAGGTCCTTCTTGTGGTGGGGGCTCCAGAGCAGGATGCAGTACTCCAGGTGAGGTCTTACCAGTAAATCTCTGCCGTCCTCCATAGCATATCTCATCAACAATAATCCATCTCTATTCCTATATCCAAGCAAATTTTGCTTTATTGCTAGATTTGTCTCACAAAAAAATCACACAAAAGCTCACACAAAATGGGCTGTGTGATCTCAAACAATTCACAATCACTATTTATCTTCCCACTTCCATAAATGCTACTCTAGATTTTTTTCATAGTAACAGACTGTAACAAAGCAAGATGCATGCACATACTTCTCTTTATATCTTGAGGCACTGTCTCCCTTGTTAGTCTCAACATTTATCTCATTTTCAGAGGAATAAAATTTAATAATATACAGAATAAGTAAATAGCTTTCTTCCTTCAAATATGTATGCATGTGCTTCCTTGATGTTAGCATATATTGTAAATGCTTTATCAAACTTGGTATACCACATGAAATTAAAATAAACTGAATGTAGCACTCATTCTTATTCTACAGAACCACGATACTTAATACTGTGAAAATATTTTCCTGTCTGGTATTTATAGCCAAAGTCAAAGTCAAAAGTGAGAAGTACTATTGGACTTAAGTTTTCTGGACCATCACCAAAAGAAGGCCTACAAAAAAACTGGAAAGGGATTTTATACAGAGCATGTAGGGGTAGTAAAAGAGGTAATGACTTTAACCTGAAAAAGGATAAATTTAGATTATATATTTAGTTGTTTACTGTGATGATGGTGAGGCACTAGAGCAGGCTGCCCAGAGAAGCTGTGGCTGCTCATCCCTGGCAGTGTTCAAGGTCAGGTTGGACGGGGCTTTGAGCAACCTGGTCTAGTGGAGGGTGTCCCTGCCTATTGCAGGGGGTTGAAACTGGTTGAGCTTTAAGGTCCCTTCCAACCCAAGCTATTCTGTGATTCTATGTCTTGGTTAGGGCCACCAAAAGGAATGATGGCCCCAAGAAGAGATTATTGCTTAATCTGTATGCATAACCCATATCTTCGTGCATTCATGGCCCTCCATGGGACAAAAATCAGTCCTGAATTGTGCCTCCTGAGCTGTGATTGGAAGGACTACCCATTTCTAGCGCAAATATTACAAACTCTCTTCCAGGCTCAAGAGTTACATTATTACCTGAATGTGTATCCAGCCACTTTCAGCCGCCATAAAAAGACTTGCTCTCTGGATTTGGGAGTATCAGCTTTCAAGCAGCCTGAGCAGCTCAAGTGAAGGTACGACATGAAATCCTTCAGAGATAACTAGAGTTCTGGCTATCGTGAAAGTGACCCAATATCTTAGCAGTTTGGATATACAAGGCAACATTTTGGTAGATGGAATGGACTGCAAGTGTGGCCTCTGTGAGGAGACGTCAGGATTGCCCCTTGCCAGGCACAGCTGGTTCCAGCTCCAAAGGACCCACCCCAGGGCACAACTGAGCCCATCAGCCAAGATGGTCCTGCCTCTAGGAAAACTTATTTAAGAAATGGTAAAAAGCGCTGCACAACATCAGTTGAGAGAGAGAGGAGTGAGAAATATATGAAACAGCCCTGCAGATAGCAGGATCAATGGAAGAAGGGAGGAGGTTCTCCAAGCACTGGCACAGAAGTTTCCCTGAACTGTGTGGAAGAGGGCTCAGGGAACTGTTATTCCTTTACAGCCCATAGATAGTCCATGCTGGAGCAGGTTTATCCTGAAGGAATGTGGCCCATGGTCAACCCACATTATTGCAGTCTGTGATGAGCTATATGCAGTGGGAAGGATCCAACTGGAGCAGAGTAAAAGTGTGAGAAGAAAGGAGTGGCAGAGAGGAACTGTTACAGACTGATTCCAGCTCAAATTCTTCACACCCCTGCCCCACTCATGGGGAGGAGGTAGAAGTGCTGGGAATAAAGAAGTTGAACCTGTGAAAAGACAAAAGGGCAAAGGTAAGGTGGTTTAAATATTTCGTCTTTGTTTCTTATCATCCAATTCTATTTTAATTGCCAATAAACCAAATTAATTTTTCCCAAGTCCAGAGTGTAGCAAAACCAAACAAACAAGAAAGAAAATGTTAAAATACTACAATTCCTCCTTAGCTACATCACCTTTTAAGCAAGTCTATAAGGTTTTCTAATTTGCCTCTACAGTTCACACCTGCCATAAACTCACAGAACTTTATCTTTTCTGCTCCTGCTCTCACATACTGCTTGACATTTTCTAGCACATGATGTAAACCCACTCTTTCTATTTCCTTGTCTCCTGTGCCTGAACAGTAGAGTCTTAAATGATAGCCTGACAGCAAAGGTATTTCACTTACCTTTTGGGGCATTTTAAGGTTGACTTAGCCCTCTTCTACCTCAGCTAACAGATTCCTGGCTCTAAATCTTTCTTCCTGCTAAAGTGAGTTATCAACTCCATAGTCATTACCTTGCATAATTACTTTGGTAGAAGAATTAAAACTTGGAATCAATAACTTTATCAAGAACTTTTATCCCATCTTGTAGATAAGACCCTAAGACAGAGATTTACATTTCAGTATGCTAATGAACTGTCTCAGGCAAGGCCTCAAAACTTTGAGAAGTCCCACTGCCCTTTCTTACTTACTCACTAAATGAACTATGCAATTAGTATCTTGAGAAAATAGATGCAGTCAGAGACACCGTTACTTCTTTGGTGTCTTGCTGTAAAGTCCATGCAGATTTTTTTCCTTCTGCTGCTATTTTATAATTTTAATTCTCATTTATCGTATAAATACTTTTAGTCTTTATTTTCTTATTATAATCTGGGGTAACACTGCCACAGAAATATTCTGAGGATTAAATTCTTAATGACAGTATAAATACTTTGAAGGATTTAATAGATTTTGTATTTGTTGTGACTCCACTCAGATTCAAAACCATTGCTTTTCCCCAATCTCTACACCAAAGTGCATTCTGTGGGTCTAACCCCAATTGTTACTGTTATATACAGCAATATAGTGCATGCCAATAGACCTCTGCATGTTTTGTGTGTTATACGGTTAAATACAGAAGGATGATTCCTCTTTCAGAAAGCGCTCCTGTTTACCCTCCCTTTAGTAGCTGGAATAAACAGTTCACATATGATTCCCGTAATATCTTTGGTCTGTTTTTCCCATTAGCAATAGGGTTAACAACTAATCTTGGCTTTGTGCTGAACTTCTACATGCTCAAATTATAGTCAGCTGTTCACCCTTCTCAGACCTAGTCTAAACTGAAGACTGACTAGTCTAAACACTGAAAACAGCCAGTTACTTTTTATAAACTTGTTTACACATAAAAGTACTAAAAGACTTACTCTAGTGAGAAGACTACATTACTCCAGTATGCAAGAAGTACAATATTCAAGGTTTTGGTTGAGTATAATAACTACACTTGTGTAACATACACTGATTAGTTAAAATTGGTGGATAAGAGTAGCCTTCTTATAGCTAAGGGGAAGCTCCAAATGTCTGCATTTGTAAAAGTGAGTTGAGTTGGGATATGAATAGGGGAGGTTTGTGGCAGAAATAGGTGTTCAAACAAAACCTCTGGGTGTAAATACAGCGTTTCATATATATATATACTTATGCCACTTCATGTCTCTTAACTTCCAGTGAATTATAAAATCTAAGGCTAGAGTGACATGTTACAAAAATTTGACATTTTGGGCATAAGGACACATAATAATAATGCTTATCAAATGAAAAGCAGGTTCTCAGTAATATATGGTCACAAAGCAGGGCCTACAGCACAGAAAATACTTTATGGCAGGAGTTTATTAAGCAAAGGTGCATATTCCCTGACATATAATCCAGTACCATGCCCTTTGCTGCAGCCATGTATATCTGGCCAACGCTCTGCCACCCAGGCCAACTGAACAGCCAGCTGAATTTGAGAGGGCTGATCAGGAAGAAGACTACTAGAAGTTCACAATACACAGCATGCAAACAGGAAAAGCAAGAAAGGGGCTACATGAACAAAACCTGTATGATATTGCTGTTGCAAACCCTGAAAAAGGCCATCTACCCTAGAAATACAACAGCTCTCTTGAACAGACTTATGATAGCTGAAGTCTACATATAGGAGCTGACATTTTTTGATTGCTCAGGAGATGTTTTAAGTAACTTTAAACTTAGATTTTTTTAGGGGTGTTTTGCAAGTGGACATCAGAAAGTCTTCAGAAGACCGACTACTTTCTTTTCCACACATTACTGGCACTCTTCTTCTAGTAGAGTTTCCTAAAGAAAAAAAAACATGGAGTTGCATTGACTTTATTTACTTTTTCATTCCCTATCTACTTCTGCAGTGACTTTCAAAATCAACTAGCAAGTTCAACCTAGTCTATCAGAAGTAGTGGGACCATGAAAATATAAAGTCTGTGGTAATAAACAGAGGTCTAAATGAATGCCCTCAGTTTCAGCTGGTATCCAAGAAAGCCAAATTAACCTCCTCTTGCTTCCCTTTCCCTCGCTCTGCAGCACAGCACAGCTAGTGGTCATGTAAAAGAGCTTGAGGTGTTAAAGAGCAGGAAAGGTCAGTGAACATAACAGAGATTCAGTTGGCTGGTATATAGGATACAAGTTTGCAGAAACAAAGATCTTTGTTAGCTGTTCCAGAACACTTGCTTGTTTTTCTTCTTTCAAGTACTTGGAGACTGCCCCGTACACTGTGAACCTGCAACAAAGGTAACTAGTGTCACTCTGTAAACAAGAAAAAGGCCTCTACTAATGGCCAGGACTGCTCATGTCAGGATGTTTTCTTTTTTAAAAGTAGCCAGCTACAGTTTTACCTTCAAAGCCTGAATGATTCCAAAAAGAAGGTGCTCTTTTGAAGATACCAATTTTTCAAAGCGATAGACAAAAATCAAAATACACTGCATCCCATCTTGGGTACTCCTACTGAGCCCATATACTTTACCAGGTAATTGAAGCACTAAATAAACATTGCAAGAAAGTACAACCTGTCTCAAAGGAAAAATGGTGGCAAGTGGAAACATAGCTTGAAAATGTTGTTGCTGCTCAGCAATGGCTTGCCACCCACAGTAGAACTGCACTGGGACATGGGGCCAGGAAACACAGTTGCAGCATTGACCGTTTGTACAGCTACAGATGAGGTATTACTAGGTTGCGTACTGCGATGATTATCACATGGAAACTGAATAACCTCAGGAAGGCTTGGAGATTACAATACTCTGAAATTATATTTCCTTGATGGTTAGTCCCCACCTTTTTCAGCTTCTCTTGATTCCTTTGATCTTGGCCAAAACTTAGATATGCCAGTGATTTATTTGTTAATTTTCAATTTATGAGCTAATTTTCAACTAAAATTAGAACTAGAAAGCAAATTTCAAGTGCAAATTTCAAATTTCAAATCAGTTAATTAAATCACTTCAAAAAGTGAGACCATTTGAAAACAAATGAAACTAGAGCCTCAAAGTTAGCATTAATACACTAGGAAGATACTGGTCCATTTACAAAAGTTCCATAAATGTTAGCAACCTATCTACAATCAGGCTTTACCGAAATGAGCTCCAGCCTCAAGTAGTGCCTGCTATTTGAAGTACAGGCTACTTCAAACATAGATCTTTACATGGAATTGTTCATTTCACTTGGGCATTTACAGTATTTATTTTGGCTTTTTAATGCTTTCTTTATCTTATGTTGTAGACTAATGGAATACACATGTATGAGAGACAGCTGTGGACCCGAACTTTGTAGATGTCATCATTAGTACAGTTACATCTTCCTACCATCAGCAATGCCTCCAACAAATCAGTGGTAATTTGGATAGACCAAACGAAACAGCAGTCTAGAGAAAAGTGTGAACTTAGCTGTTCTGATGGATGTTAACTTTAAAGCTCATTGGAATCATTAAATTGTCATTATTTTAATTACTTCTTTGATCTTTTCAGCACAACATTTTGCTAATGCACTGATCCAATGTTTCTGTTCAGTTGTTCCAATCACATACTTTGTCCAGACAAAGCAGAAATGCTTTAAAAGTTTACTTTATCATACTTTATATGAGGTGTAAATAAGGCCTTGAATGATACTAGTCTAATTATCAGTTTGTTCTTCAATTTAATTAAACTCCTATAGTTAAGAAATGTTACATATATACTTGTACCAGTGGAAGCTGTTACATTTTCGTGAAACTTGAAATTAATTTACTTGAAGCTGATGTACTTACATATTTTAAGGGACTGCATAAATAATTTAAGAAATTTATAAATAAATTATTTTAAAAAACCTATGGTTAGTTGGTCAAATTTGGTCAAACTATTTAACCAACCACTAGGATTTTTACATTTTTTCTTCCATGCACTGCAGTTAACAAGTCAACCTGCATTTTAGGTATCTACAGATTAATTACATTTAAAGCTAGGAAAACTTTGTATCTTACTACTGGAATGGGTTGCTCAGGGAAGTTGTGAATGCTCCATCCCTAGCAGTGTTCAAGGCCAGATTGGACAGAGCTTTGGGTGGCATGGTTTAGTGGGAGGTGTCCCTGCCCATTGCAGGGGGGTTGGAACTAGATGATCTTAAGGTCCTTTCAAACCCTAACTATTCTACGATTCTATTATTCTATGACATAAGTAACTATGCACAAAACTGTTTTGAAATAACTACTTCTGATCAATTGTATGTGAAGAGAAGACCTAAGCAAGTAAAGAATTAACACTAAACTGGTTCTAAGAAGAGTACTCTGAAGTACTCTGAAGCAGCAGGAAGGATGTAGTATTTAAGTGACAGGATAATGACTGGTTTACCTATATAAATTGCTGTTGATGGCTTCTTAGAAGAGAGAATGCAAAATGAAATAAAATAACAGTAGGGCTACAAAACAAATGAAAAGCAGGCAAACTAGGCTATGCCTGGTAACATCTACTGAACAGAAAGAAAATGTCTGTCTGTGTATTATATCTAGCATTATGATCTTTGAGCTCTTCAGGACTTGTTTAAGAATTAACTGAAGATCAGAAGAAGAAAAGTCAAAATATTAGGGGTTTGGGAGAAATTGTTTAGAGAGAAGATAAGAAAAAGGGGAGAAACCAGTACCTAACTTAGCACATAGTTGGATGTTAAGGATATTTATTGAGTCTATCTTGCCTCACTGAAGTCTGTTAGATCATTATTAAAGGTTTCACTACTTTAAAAAGGAAGAAGATTCTTTGTCCAGAAGAGCTTCTAAATGTTAAGACTAGAAAAGTAATAAATCTTTCCTTTAATGATAATTGATAAACATGAACCACTACCATTATTAAAAAGATAAATTAAGGTAAATAACCTGAAAACAGATATGTTTAAATGTATTGTGCTAACTGAGTAACAGTGCACCTAACTTGGATCATGTTTTGTCTACAAGCGGAAATACAGCTCAAGAACAGGCAGGGAGATAAGGGTGGGGTAAATCAGTGACACTTTAGGCACAATAAATCACTCCATGGAAGATGATGGCATCTGGCATCTCACATTTTGAGTTTCAGAAAAGGCAGCTTATTCCCACAGGTGATCGCTTTTCTGTAATAACAAAAAAGCTTTGCCCAGCTGTTCCTAAAACACTGCATGTCATGTGTATTTGTCTCTTGATACAGACTAAAAGCTATGTGTAACAGAAATCAGTACTACTTATAGTCTGGGATGCTGCTGAGATACGAATGTCATGCTTACTTTACCTAAAAAAAATTGCTTAAAAATGCAATATAAATAAATTGTGATGTTAAAGAAAAATCCTTCCCTCTAAGGGAGGTGGAGATCTCTAGACACTGTTGCAGCAACTTTTAACCATTCTAAGTAACAATTGTTGCTACTATTTTACTGTACAAGGATCACTGCACATACAGCTGTGTGGTGACCTAAGTCCGGAAGTTGAAGTTGCCAGAACGCAAGCATCTTTGAGTAGGGTAGTTTTTGGATGATATGGCCACAGATCACAGCAGCTCTAACTCCAGTTAATTTAAACCATTGTGAAACCACACCTTGAAAGGGGATTTCCAGAGCAGCTGAGAAACTAGCAAATGAATCTAAGTGAAGGAAATTGAAGAAGCCTATTAAGTAAAATAAAATTTAAAATGTTGACTTCTTCTGAGTTTTGTAATTAGAAGTTCAACTTGTATCCTGCTGAAACAGAAATTTATTCTGCTTGAATCTTAAGCCTGCCTCATATTGCAGAGACTCCAAGTGAAGTTTCCAAATCAGAAGCACCTACATTTCTCAAATGCAAATGAAAGGGCATGTGCAGGTACATCTTGCGGAACAGCACTTTGGGACGTATTTAGAAGACTAAGGGAACGGAGGTTATTTCCTGAGTTGCAAAGTGTAGGCTAGTATTTTTAACTACTGTGCTCAGGAAAAAAATGCATAGTAGCGAGCACATAGCCTAGCATGTCTGCTACAGACAGAAAGCAGAAAGACATGTCGCACCTGTAACTAAATCATGCAACTGGAAAAAAAACCCAAACCCTAAGGATTGATCCTCATTGGAAAGGAGGTAGGATTAATGTTCCTAATTTGGATATGAAAAAGGATAGGAAAACTACTAGTGTTGAAATCCTGGAGGGATCTGGGGCAGGGAAAGGAGGAGTGATACACTGTATATAGCAGACTATCCAATAGTAACAGATTATGGTAAAGTTTACATATAAATGCCTTTCTGGCAGAAGTGTGTTCATAGCAGATCCAAGCGCATGTGCATCACTTAATTAATCTAAAACAGCATTCCCCAGAACCTTTCAGCAACCACAAAGCAGCTCTCCAAGGACATCTGACATGCATGTAACTGCATGTAATCTGATATGCATGTAAACATGCATGCATGTAACAAAAATTTTGTAGCCTTGAGAGTACTGTTGGTAAAATTCTCTAGCACTGACTCCAATTATTAGTTCATGCTAGTGTCCATTCTGCCATGTGTTCAGTTAGTTACTTTTGATAGCTAAAATAAGCTATTACAAATATACTTAATATACATGCAACCATACCTTCCTACTATGAAGACAATCTTGAAGAACATGACCATCTTCTCAATGAAGCAGATGCCCTAAGCTCTTGGAAGACTGTCAGAAAATTGTGCTCATATGTCAAATTTGGGGCCTTAACCTACACAGGAAACGGTGTATGTGCAGTGTGATCAGTATTTAAATGTAGAAACTGTCACAACAGTAACTTCAACCATACAAAAGACAAAGTAGTAGTTGGCATGTGAAATGGAAAAACTGGACTTTCTCCTTCAATTATTTTCCTGAAAGAATAGGTAGGTTTTGTTAATTCCTGTACTAATCATTAAAGCCAATTATTTCATTTGTTAATAGAAGCTGATTACTATTGTTGATGTTAATATGGATTAAAAATCAATATGTACCAGAAAGAAATTCAGCACATGACTTAAAGCAGCAGCCTGGAAAGATATTTTCTAGAAGAATAAAACTATTTTCTATACATGATTTCTTACAGACAGGTAGGGGAAGGAGGAAACACAAAGAAAAGAGAAGGATGAAAGTCGCTGGATCTCTGAATAAGTAGGAACTTAAAGAGAGGAAGTTTGATTGCAAAAATAGAGGAATTTTAATAACATCTGCTTTCTTTATTGATGTCTAATGGTTAGCAAGAATTTGAATGGTTAATAAGAATTCTGCAGCTAAGCAACTGGAATTTATCTAGCTTTGGGTTGGTTTTTTTTGTTTGTTTGTTTGTTTTGGTGTTGTTTGTTGCTTGGTTTTGGTTGGTGTTCTCTTTTTTTTTTTTTTTTTTTTTTTTTTGTTTTCCTATCTCCTTTCTTCCCTAAGTGTTTTTTATGTCTCTTCCAAAAGACAGTGTTGTAGTTTGTAAGAGAGATTCTATAAACAGAAAGGGATGCTAAATTCATTTATTTCCTTTCATTTGTATTTAGGTGTGGTTGGATTACTATAAATTCTGTGACTCATATTAATATAAAGGTGTAAATTATGTATTTAAATATCTATATTGACCTATGGGAGTTTTGCAACCAGCTGTAAAATGCAATGAAAACTTCTGTTATTTATCTATGTAACTCAAATTAGTCACATATTAATTCACATACTTTGTACACCTAACACCTATCATGTATTAGAAATTATCAACTTGGCTTTATCACTTGCTTGCTGAAGGTAATTGCTTTAGCCCGCAATTTCTGCATAAGACCTATCTGCTCTGATTGAACAAGGCAGTGGCTTTCTACTTTCTTTCCTTAAAATTTAAAAATTCCTAATAGTAATAAAAATCCTTCCATTAGAATCTGCTCTATCCTTAATTATCCTATTATTTATCAAAGTAGTTTGTTAACTTAAAAGTTACTTTCATTCTGACTGTCTTGATTTAAACTTCAGACCATTGATCTTGCAGCGTTCTTGTCTATCTAATCTATTCTATTGTCCATCATAAAAATACTCTCCCTTAAGCTGACTTAGACAAACTTTAGTGCTTCAATAAGGACAATAATGTAATATAACCTTCTTGTAAACTTTGAAGCTGTTTTTCTCTAAGCAATTCCTGGTGCATTTTTTACCTCCAGAGGGAAAAAACACCATTGGGATTTTGGGATACACTCCTACATGATGCTTGACAGCTGGACTGGTATATAATCTTTGTCTAGCCTCTGCTGTTTCTCAGACTGAGTCACTGTGCATGGCAACCAATCCCACAACCCTCTTGGTGGGCTGAAGGTGCAGCTCCAGGAAACCGCAGCAACCCAACTGAAGGATGGCAGGTACACTGGCTGACCACCCTCCACTGAGTGCTGAGGCAACCAGCTTTGCTTATCCTGGAAGAGCAACCATGAGGTAAGCTATAAGCCCCAGAGGTCTCCAGTTGACTGACTGTGGCTCAGATGTGGGCTCCTAGCCAACACAACTCTTCAAACTTACAACTGATTTGACAGTACTGTAACTACCTTCCTTTAGTATACCTGCACAGTGACTTGATTGCTTCAAGCTTTCCTTCATTGATGACCAAACTGTGTTTTCATGCTGATCTTGATCTCTTTCATTCTTGCAGGGGGCTACATAAATGTCCAAAGGTCTGGTACCAGATGTCACTAATGACCCCACAATCCTGTTGAGTGACAGAGTGTAATGGCATATATGTGTCTCCAAAGAGAAGACAGGTAAGTTTCTTCCTCTTTCCAACAGTGTTTGGCTATGGCATTGAGTTTACAGCACACTCTTTCACTCAGCTGCCACTTTTTTTGCCATTCTGGGAAAATTCAGACACACAACTTACATAACTTTTTTTCTTGTGTGTTATATTTTAGATTTGGGGGGGTGCGTGGTGTCCTGGTTTGTGGGTTTTTTGATTTTTTTTTTTGTGTGTGGGTTTTTTTTTTTTTTTTTTGTGTGTGTGTGTGTGTCTTTTATTGTTGATTTGTTGGGTTGTTGTTTTTTTTTTTTTTGGTTAACAAACGTGATGCATGTTAAATAAAAGGCTAACGTCAATCACTTTGAAAGAGCGAGAGTTAAGTTCTGCAATGGAAAAAAGGAAGACCAGCTCCCCCCCAGAGGTAGTCCTCACGGTGACAACGTCCTCCCAGCAGCAGAGCGCGGAGCCTTCCTAAATAACGTCCCGTATTGCTTGTAACTGTGTAGTCAGACTAAGAAACGCGGTCGTGTCTGTCGCCGGGCTGCCATTTTACACCGAGAACTCCCACCAAACACGAAGAAAACTAAAACCAACAACCCACGCTGCGCAGAACGGTAATGGGCGGCCGGGCCGCCCAGGTCATGGCGTCCCTCCGGGTCGGGCCGCGCCCCGCGCCTTCACAGACGGCTGGAAGCTGCAATCATCCCGGCCCCAACGTTCCTCCCGTGCGGCAGGCAGGGGCGGAAGGAGGGACAGAGGGCGGGTACTGCTACCGGCCTTCGGCTCGGCGAGCGGCCCACCGTCCCTTCACCAGCCACTCCGGAGGCCCGCCGGTGCCGTCCGTCGCCCCCGGCCGTGGCTCCTCCTCCTCCTCCTGCTGCCGGTCGGTCCCAGGGCGCACGGCTGACATCACGCCCGGGGTTT
The DNA here is from genome assembly GCA_028858755.1 of Ara ararauna. NCBI lineage: Eukaryota > Metazoa > Chordata > Aves > Psittaciformes > Psittacidae > Ara > Ara ararauna. The sequence goes on along the minus strand of CM054410.1, from coordinate 69,617,634 downwards.
CCATCCGACCGCGGGAGGGGGAGGCAGAGCGGAGAAGCGGCGTGATGGCGGCGGTCGGGAGGACTTGAGGAGCGGTCGCGGAGCAGAGCGGCGCAACGCTCACCCGGGTACTCTCTGCGCCCCTCCCTGCCCGGTTCGGGGCCCCATTGTTCGAGCGGGCGGGCGAGCGAGTCCACCGCGCCAAGGCTGCGAGGAGCCGGCGGCCTGTGGGACGAGCGGCGGCCCAGGGCCCGCCGCGGCAGCAGCCCCCGACCCTCGGCTGCGGTACGAACATCCCCACGGGGCGTAGCGCAGTCACGGGCAAGGGAGGCTGTGGGAAGGCTTAGCCAGGCTGGGCGCACGCAGGTAGGCAGAGGCCGCCATGGCTTCTTTCCCTTCCGCCGGCCGGGAGTTGTGCAGCTTGCGAAGATGGAACGGGGGGCGGGCGGTGCTAAGAGATGGATCTCGCTGCTGGCCGGGGGCCGGGGGGAAGGGCTGGCTGCCCGGCGCGGTGTGGGTTCTTGGGCCCACTTAGCGGAGAGTGGGAGCTGCGAGGGCCGCAGCGGGCACCCGGTGTCGAGTCTCTCTCAATTGGTCCTGCGGGGGGAGCCAGCGCCGAGCCGCCCTGGAGGCAGGAGAGCGGCCTTGGCTCTCCTCCGGCCATGGGGGGCGCCGGGAAAAGCGAGAATGGAGGACAGCGGCGGCCTTGGAGACGCTGCCAGGGAGCCTTGGCTGGGAGCGGCGCCTGTGCAAGGCCGCGCTGCCAGCGGAGGGCCGGCTTCGGGGGCGGGAGGCGAGCGCCCTGGGGGCGGGCAGAGCGAGAGCTGCAGCGGGAGGCCGCGGAAGCGCGGTCTGGCGGCCAGGGCTCTCCAGCCCTGGAGGAAGAATCACCGCGGAACGGGACATGCGCGGCAGGAGGAAAGTTAGGGCGCTGCTCAGGGTGCTTCCCGGGGCCCAGCGGGTGCCGGGCCCGAAAGCGAGGGGGCTGTTTGAGCGGGAGGGCGGGCAGCGTGCGGCCAGGCGGCTAAGCAGAGCGCGGCCTTGCGGGCGGACCGCGGGGAGCCGCCTGGCTCGCCTCCACCGCCGCGAGGTCCCCGATGTCGCTTCGCGGGCCCTGCGGGGTTGCAGGGCTTCCTTCTGTTACTTTCACCTCCCTCATCGCCTTTGTTTGGTGGCCGGAGTGGCTCGGGTGTCTTGAGCACGGAGCATTTCCCACCGCCGAGCGATGCATTCCCCACTGCCACGACCCGGTGAGCTCCGGGTTGGGCTGTAACGTATTAGAGGAAAGCACCTCGGGGCAGGCAGCTAGCAGGACAGACTCTAATCGCTTTCACATCGCTAAATCTGTGAGAGGCGGTGCTTTTTATCTGATTATCAGTGAGTTTATGCTTGCAGTCCATTTACCGTGAGCCTAAACATATCTAGCTGTATGGGATACTGCAGTGATCTGATTTAAGATGTGCTTGTATGTGAAATGATGATCATTCCATCTGTGGGATCTTGCTGGTTTGATTTAGTGGAGGCACTTGTTTTAAACAGGACAGTCTTTATCTTCCTGCCTTTACCCACAAGTGGCTCTAAGCACTATGTGTATATCTGGAAATGCTTCCACTGTGTTTTGTCTATTGAATACATTTTACTAAGCAGATCTTAGCCAAAGAATATCTGTGTCATTTCACCTCTGTGTTCAGGTGAGCAGTTTTTGTTAAAATTTAAATCCGCTTTGTTCTGAAGTCAGTCGTGTGGCAAAAGTTAAACCACACGATATAGTGCAGACATGCAGTAAACTTCTAACCTGCAGTGCTAAAGAGAATGTAATTTCCATACCATTTCCTATTTTGCACACATTGCCATCTATATTGCCATGTTATTTTTCGTTTTTTATTAGATGCAGACATGCTTTCAAATTGTGTCAGTGTTTTTCTTTACTGTTTTAGGTATTTGAGGAGAAATCTCGGATACACACAAAGAACACTAGAGCAAACACGTGACTTGGCAAACGAGCAGAATACCAAGAAGTGAATTCTTGATATCCACATTGTAACCAGAGTGGTCTTTTATTTATCTTTTGAACTTACTAATATTTACAATGAATGGGCACAGTGATGAAGAAAGCATAAGAAACAGTAGTGGAGAGTCAAGGTAAGCACTTACTCATTTCAGTTATAATTGACTATGTATTCTCCTATATTATTCTCGTATATTATTCTAAACTGGTTTATATTTGAACTTGGTGCCAAAGCTTCCTGGTTAGCAAGCAGACCTAGTTAGGAGGACTGCACATGCTTTCTTGCAGGTTACATTTCTGCTTGTTACATTCAGATCCTTTCAGTGGTGAACTGTAATGATCTTGTATGCACCTTATGTAATAAAGCTTGTATAGTATTAAAAATGTGTCAGCATCCAACAGTACTATTGCTCTTTTGAGGGGAAAAAAAGAATGTCTGAAGTGTGAAAAGCTGAAACATTCTATCAGAATTGTAAAATAAAACTGTCTATAAAGTGCAAGGCACATATGCATAATATGTGTTATATAAAACCCTATACAGGCTGTCTCTAAAAGTGGAGTAGTGGCTTGTTTATAAATTAATCTGTTTCTGATACAGAGTATTTTGTGATTCTTGTATCATAGAATGGTTTGGGTTGGAAGGTACACTCAAAATCATCTAGTTCCAAATCTCCTGCCATGGGCAGGGACACCTTCTATTGGACAGGGTTGCTCAAAGCCCAGTCCAGCCTGGCACTGGTCACTGCCAGGGATGGGGCAACAACAGCTTCCCTGTGCAACCTGTTTCAGTGTCATACCACCTTCATAGTAAAGAATTTCTTCCTAATATTTCATCTAAGTCTACCCACTGTCAGTTTAAAGCTATTCCCCCTTGTCCTGTCGCTACCTGCCCTTGTCAAAAATCCCTCTCTATTTTTCTTATTGGCTGCTTTAGGCACGGGAGGCTGCTCTGAGGTCTCCCCTGAGCCTTCTGTTCTCCAGGCTGAGCAACCACAGCTCTCAGCCTGCATGGCCCTTCCTTATTTAGAGCTGTCAGAGCAATATAAGTGTTAACATTTATTTATTTTCTGAAGTGAAAGTACAGTTTCCCAGCTGGGGTTTGTTGTTGTTTTGCGGGGGGGGGTTGGTTGTTGTTGTTGTTTGGTTTTAGGGTTTGTTTGGGTTGTGGGTTTTTTTTTGTTTGTTTGTTAGATTTACTAAATGTAAAAATCAATCCTGTGATGTTGGATGCTAGTTTTGTAGCATGTGCAGTACTCACATTTTAAAGAGCTGGGTTAGAACTTTCCTGCATCCAGGGATGACAGCCAATTTAGAGGGGTTGAATTAGAGTTAAAAAATTCACATCACTCCTGTGTTATATTTTAGATTTCTAAAATATGATGAATGCTGAAGGTTTAAGTTGAAGTAAATTTGCAAAGTGGTTTTAGGCTCCCAAGAACTGTTTATGAACATGCTGTTAATCTACCCATCTATCTTTCTGTAAGTCTCTCACTAGAGATCAGAAAGAGGAGTGGGGCAGGGGAACAGGGGAAGCCTTATCAGGTGAGACAAGAAACATGAACAAATACAATAGTGTGAGCAAGGCTAGTTTTCTGAACTCTTAGACATTCAACAGATGCAAATTTACCAGGGACAAGTCTGGTGATTATGTTTGTAAATTTTCTTACTACTTGAAACAAGCTACCTTGCTAAAGATAGGTTGGAAAACCACTCTGTAATTGTGAATACCCATAAACATTAGTATATCAAAGTTATTTAAAAGCCATAGTAATTCATAAGACTAAGCTAACTAAACATTACAATTCGCAGTAACTTCATTAAAAGTAACTATCAGGAGGATGCATAGTACTCAAATGTGACACTTGCCTGTGAAGCAAGACTGTTACTCATTTAAAATGTCTTGCTGAGCATGTCTTAAAGCTTTAACAGGTTTTAAAAATCTAAAAACATTTTTCCTAGGCTTATATCAGTCATTAACCCCATAGCTTAGTTCACAGGCAGGTCCTGGAAAGCTTATTTTCACATTTGCCGTGTAGTATCAGGAAATTTTTTTTGTAAATGGAAGGTCAGCAATTTCCATTCTAAATGATGGAGCTGGTTTTGTCTAGCCTACTTCCATTGCTAAAATAATTACTGCCAAAGGAGTATGATGTTTACGGAATATCTTTATATAACTTGTCCCTGTTTAGCCTTATTCCCCCCCCCCCCCCCCCCCCCTTTTCTTTGAGTTTCCAGAAATCTAGGTAGTTTTTACTGGGAGGAGAGTTACCTTTGCAAGCTTCAGCTGCAGACAGATAGCTAACTATAACTTGGGAAGTGTTGCTTTATTTAGCTTTCGAATCTGGAAATGTGAATTCTGCAGAGTGGAAGTAGAGATTAGTAAGAAATTGCATTTCCTAGGCTTCTAGTTGTCCTGTTTCAAACAGAATGCTAGGGAGGGAAGTGGAACGAGTGAAGAAAGTAATTGAGAATTGCTGTTGGGAATAAACTGCAAAGATGATCAAACTTTCAAGAATTGGTAGAAAAGAAGAAGAGATGAAGGTGAATACGGTGATAATCTGAATAAAGGTATTGTTGATAACTATAAGAAGTTTATGTCACTTTGCAAATTTGACACTTTACAAGTACAGTAAAACTATTCATTTCCTTTGATGTCTGGTGTAAATGTCCATAGCTGTCATTCTGGAGTCAGTCTTGATAACAATTAAATATAGCCTGATGTAGGGGAGCCGTTGTCATTAGTTCAGAAGGTTACAAGAAGCAGTGGATTAGGGCTGGATTTACAAAAAAACAAGCCCTCATGGGTACTGCATTGTATTTTTTTAGGGAAACACCATAACTTGCAGAAGTAGTGGAAAGCCTGTAGTCTCATCAGTAGGAGGGTTGGAGAAGGAACTGTTCATAAACTTTCAATTTTATGCACTGGTCAGCGTTGTAGTATGGAATTGTAGCTATTCTTTGTTCCCTCTGACTGTTTATGAAGGTGAATTATTTCTGAGGTGTGTGAAAGGAATGGACAGTTCGTCACACTTCTGCACTACTTCACAGCATTGCATCTATTCATCTGACTGGTAAATCAGCAGACAACTTTGCTGCTATTGTTGAGCCTGAAGTTCTGTTTTGTTGCAGGTGGAAAAGTGCATCTCTTGTGTTTTCATTGTTAAATAACTGACCATGCTGTTTGAATTTTCCTTGCCTATTTCAGCAACCCCTGAAGCCATAAACCAGTACTAGAACCAAGCATGATGGAAATTGCGGACTAGCGTAAACACTATTCTTGCTTGATGTGCTGATTTCCATGTAATAATTACAGTGGAATCTACTTTCCAGCTTCTTGTTTCCTTGTAATCACTATTTTGGCATATTTTTTAATAGCTCAAGATAAAATATCACAGGTATTGTTCATCTGGATAGCAAGTGAGTGTAGACACAAAAACTTGATATTGATACTCGAGAAACTGACTCTTCAGCAAAGCATCTTTGTGTAGTGATCTTGAAAGCATTCTATTACAAACTTAAATATGAGTAAATACATTCTAGTTAGGTAGTAATAAGAAACCTTAATCAGCAAGGAAGGGCAGTTTTACCTGAACTGCAAGACAAGCTCCAGGTAGAACAGGGACTGCAGAAGTGAGACATTGGTGCTAATTGAATAGCAATCTGATTTCTCATCTCTTTGCTCTTCCTGTTTCCTGCAGAAGAAGGTATAGAGGACTTAAGCAAACTTTCCTTCTCTGGAGGTTTAAAGGGATGTGCTGAGTGCAGCTTAAGTACAAAGTAGTTGGCTGAAATGCACTGTACTTCCATTTTTGCACTAAGCAGAAAGCAGCTGCTTCACTCTAAGGACTTTGCCCAGTCTTTTCACGCTTGAAAGCTGATTTTAATAATAGAAGATAGTAATTTCAGTGGGTTTAATTCACTTTGTGGATTGAGTAGACTATGGACCAAAAAAGGCAGTTAGGTAAAGACTAAAGATTTTGTCAGCAGGCTTCAATTTGCTATACATATTCATACTTCCCTTTGAGGGTAAAAAAGATGAATCGAAAGGCATAACTTGAGTTTATTGCTTTCAAGAAATAGAAGCGGGAGTTAAAACAGAGATTCTCCAAGCATGTTTGCATAATTACTCCTATGTGGTGGCTTCCTTTTTGTATGAATTTAATAGATAATGTTAATAAAAATTGTATATGTAGCAGGAGAGAGTATATACATAAAACTGTACATACCTAGATACATATTTAGTACACAAGAGTTCTTGAGATCAACAAAAGTAAATGGTAAAGGAAACTGTGGGTAGAACTTACTGTGAATGGCTAGTGGATAAAGCAAGCTGTTCACTTCTGTTAGCAGTAATAGTTTTGGTTAGTAAGTGTCATGGGTTCAGCAGTAGCAGTCATTTTTCTCCTTGGTAGCTGGTGCAGCGCTGCATTTTTGACTTTCAGCCTGGGAGCAGCGCTGATAACACCGATGTTTACAGTTACTGCTTAGAATGTTTTGGTCTGACCAAGGACTTTCAGAGTCTCATGCTCTGCCAGGGAGGAGGGGAAGCCGTGAGGAAGCAGAAACAGGACACCTGACCCAAACTGACCAAAGATGTATTCCATGCCACAGCATGTCATGCCCAGGATGTAAACAAACTAAGGGCAGGGACCCGGAAGAGGGGGGCTTCGCTGCTGGGTCAGGCTTCGTATCAGGTGGTGAGCAGTTGTATTCTGTTCCCTTGTATGTCTCTTGTCATTATTATTATTGGTGGTAGCAGTAGTGGTTTGTGTTATACCTTAGTTACTGAACTGTTCTTATCTCAACCTGTGGGAGTTGCATTCTTTCGATTCTCCTACCCCTCCCTCTGGGAGCTGGGGGGAAGAATGAGGGGGAGTGAGTGAGTGAACTGCGTGAGGGGCTTAAACCACGATAGTAAGTAAGTTGTTATTTTATCCGGATTATTAGAGTTAAGCATGAAAAGTTAGCCTAATACAAGTTAAAAGCGTCTTTTCACTTTTGGAAGAGTTCAGATAGAATGTGTATCAAAACCTAAGTGGTTTTTTGTCTAGAAACCTTGCCAGCTAAAAGAAGGAATTAGAAATTCATGATAACAGCTTTCCTTGTACATATGGTCTCTTTTGGCTTTGGGACTCCTGCCGATTTTATCCAGGTCTTGTTCTTTCTCTGTCTGAACTTTTGTATGTATTTTTAGATTTAATTCCACCATTCTGGGAGTTTCAAAATTCACATTTCTCAAGACTAGGTCCTTTCTTTGTGATACAGGCAGTGTAAACACCACACCTATCCAGATGTGGCCCCTCAAGGAGTAGTGTTGGTTGGTTGGTTGTTTTTTTGAGGGGGGGGTGGTTTGTAGGCTATGTTTTGTTTGGTTGTGTTTTTTTCTGTTCAGTTGTTTTTTGTTTGGTTTTATGTTTGTTTATTTTAGTGGAGTTTTTTTGGTTGTGCATATCTGTGTTTTTTAATTAAATTGCTTTTTTTTTTTTTTTTTTTTTTTTTTGCTGGTGATCTGTAAGGAGCTCTAGTAAAGACATCATTGTGTTGCTCCTGGAACCAGCTGCATGTCAAAGGATGATCGCATGAGACCACAGAGTAGTAGACCCCTTGGGAACTACTGGTACTTCCTGCCTGTGAAGGTTTTCTGGAACTTCTTTGGGTTCTTAAGATTTGTGACTTGTGGCTCTCAAACAAGGACTTGCAATGTGTTTCATAGGGTTGTGAAAGTGGGTAGATGATCAGTGTAGTTTTGATACCTTTACTTTGAGGATGGTTTGTAGTAGTGGCAGTAAACAGTAGTCTGCAGGACTGGGAATATAATGCATTTCTCTGAGTTGTTAGCCCACATCAGGAAAATTCAGTTGAGTTCATGCTTTGTAATAGCTGAGGACAGGAAATAACACTTGCTGGACTGAACTTTATTCTGTTTGTTCCTTCTGATTTTTACTGGTGGTGGTAAATAAGATAAATCTTCTTTACGTGTCTAAATCAAATTAAGTAGTTGTTTTCTTTAAAAATAAAACTAAAAAAATACCCACCAAAAACTTTACATAGCACTTGCCCAAAGAAATATATTTGTGAAATTGTGATTTCAAGAGTTTGTGACATTCAGTGTTTCTTACTTTTGGACATTTTGAATGGGCCTTTCCTATTCAAATGCTTGCCTTCCTTCAATTTCTGGTTTATTTCAAAGCACATAAAGAAAACAAAAAAAACCAGAAAGTCCACTGTCATGTCAGATGCTTTTCAATTACCCTGCAGAAAATGTTGGGGGTTTTTTTCCCCTCTGGTGTGTTGAACTTAATTTTGCCCAAATTGGTACTCTCTTTTCTACTGTCCTTAGAAGATTCTTAAGGTAGTTTAACGTAATAAATGTGCTTTAAATCAGTAGTGATCTGCTCTTGGATCCATTATTAACCTAGACCTTACACAGGAGGCTAAATATTATTTTACAAGTATTTGTATAGCTTTCCATCTTAGGATTTCTCTTCCTAGTACCTTGTGTAAGTTATCAGACTCTGTTCCTCATTTCCTGATCCTATCAGGGACACCTTGTTGTAAGAGATAAGCTAGTGATACTAAATTTTAGAGTATTAAAAAGAACCAATGATTGTTACAGGATGCTTTTGATCTGTTTCAGTTATCTGTCTCTTTAGACCTGTCATCTCCCCAAAGCATTCTCCATTTTCATTGCATAGGTATTTATTGTGGGGTATGTGGAAAAAAAAAACCAGGCAAGAATAAATATGAAAATCTTTGGGGTTTGCTACTTTAATTAAGCTATGTAGCTTTTCATGCAAAGGACTTTGTGAATAAATACTCTATTCAGGCATAAATTCTTACTGAAAAGGTAGGGAGTGTCTGGAGCTGTTCTTTTTTGTAAAAAAGAGCAGACAGATTACTTCAGTGCATCCAGCTTATAGAATCATAGAATAGTTAGGGTTGAAAAGGACCTTAAGGTCATCTAATTCCAACCACCCTGCCATGGGCAGGGACAGCTCACACTAAACCATGTCACCCAAGGCTCTGTCCAACCTGGCCTTGAACACCGCCAGCGATGGAGCATTCACAGCTTCCTTGGGCAACCCATTCCAGTGTCTCACCACCCACACAATAAAGAGCACATTTCTTATATCTAACCTAAACTTCCCCTGTTTTAAGTTTGAACCCATTACCACTTGTCCTCTCACTACAGTTCCTCATGAAGAGTCGCTCCCCAGCATCCCTATAGGCCCCCTTCAGATACTGGAAGGCTGCTATGAGGTCTCCACGCAGCCTTCTCTTCTCCAGGCTGAACAGCCCCAACTTTCTCAGCCTTGTCTTCATACGGGAGGTGCTCCAGCCCGTGATCATCCTCGTGGCCTCCTCTGGACTTGCTCCCACAGCTCCATGTCCTTTTTATGTTGAGGATGCCAGAACTACACACAATACTCCAAGTGAGGTCTCACGAGAGCAGAGGGTCAGGATCACCTCCCTCGACCTGCTGGTCACGCTTCTTTTGATGCAGCCCAGGATACGGTTGGCTTTCTGGGCTGCAAGCACACACTGAAGCTGGCTCATGTTCATTTTTTCATTGACCAACACCCCCAAGTCCTTCTCCACAGGGCTGCTCTAAATCTCTTCTCTGCCCAACCTGTAGCCATGCCTGGGATTGCTCCGACCCAGGTGGAGGACCTTGCACTTGTCATGCTTAAACTTCATCAAGTTGGCATCAGCCCACCTCACAAGCATGTCAAGGTCCTTCTGGATGGCATTCCCTCCCTCGAGCATATCAACCAGACCACACAGCTTGGTGTCATCAGCTAACTTGGTGAGAGTGCACTCAATCCCACTGTCCATGTCACCAACAAAGATGCTTAACAAGACCGGTCCCAGCTCAGATCCCTGAGGGACACCACTTGTTACTAGTCTCCAGGTAGACATTGAGCCACTGAGCACAACTCTTTGCATGTGGCCATCCAGCCAGTTCTTTATCCACTCAGTGGCCCATCTATCAAATTGATGTCTCTGCAGTTTAGAGACAAGGATGTTGTGTGGGACAGTGTCGAACACCTTGCACAAGTCCAGGTAGATGATGTCAACTGCTCTACCCCTGTCCATCAGTTCCGTAGCCTCATCATAGAAGGCCACCAAATTGGTCAGGCAGGATTTCCCCTTAGCAAAGCCATGCTGGCTGTCACCAACCACCTTGTTGTTTTTCATGTGCCTTAGCATGCTTTCCAGGAGAATCTGCTCCAAGATTTTGCCAGGCACAGAGGTGAGACTGACTGCTCTGTAGTTCCCCGACTCATCCATTTTCCCCTTCTTTAAAAGAGGATTATATTATCCTTTTTCCAAATTTCCATACGAAATCAGATTTGACACGTTGCTGTACAAATGCAACTACTTGACTCAAGGGCTGGGGTTGAGAGTGATTTCTTGACTATGTATCCTAGAAGGTGTGTTTTGGTTTTCTTTTGATTTTAGTGGGGTTTTTTGTGGGTTTTGTTTGTTGGTTTTGTTTGGTTTGTCGTTTTATTTTTGGGGGGTTTTTTTGGTGGTTTTTTTTTTTTACTATAGTGAATGTAAGGTTTCTTAAGCCTAAGTTAAACATTCCTTAATGTAAGGAATATCTCTAAACATGTAACGCAATTTTCCTTTTACTGGTTTTTCTGGGTGTTGTTTGTTTGTGATTGGTGTTAGGGTTCTTGTTGTGGGGATTTTTGGTTGTTATTTGTTTGAGTTTTGGGGTGGTTATTTTTTTGCTATTGTTGTTGTCCGTGGGTTTTTCTTTTTAATTGTAAATATATATAATTCACTTGGAGCCAGATAAGTTAGAGGCTTATGTTGCACATTCATAGAAACAGGACTTAGAAAAACAGGCATTCCATTTTCAGTAATTAAGTGCTTAAAAGAGCACAAATGGTCTTCAGCAGTCAATGTTACCAAATACTGTATTTTTGTGTACATTATATTAATAACACCTCTATTCTGTACCTTAACTTGGTTTGCCCTGTTGTTTCCACTTACACATCGTATTCTTGTCTTGGTAGTGTTTATAATTTCTGTAGGCATTTGGTTTCTTGGAGGCCCGTTCATCAGTGAAGAAGGTAGGAAAAAAACTAGACCACAAAATAGAGTTGGTTAGAAGAGGTCAGCGCTACAAGAGCAGAGCAAACGAAGATGTAATGAGACATGGTGGAATAAGATAAATTTGAAAAACACAAGTGGATAGTTAACTGAGAATGAAGTCTTACATGCTGATTGTTTCTCTGTATGTATTTAAGATATGTATGACTTTTTTACCAGAAGAGTTGAATGAATAGGAGCTCCAGCTCTGGATTGTCTTGCAGAGAGACTTTTTTGACTGTGTTTGGAAAAGGGCAGGAAGGACCTGTTTTATGCTAGCTACCTGAGAGTAGGAGATATTTTCCTTTCCATTTTTAATCAGGCTTTTTTGGGAAGAAGGCGAAAAGAGGATACAAATGCAGAGGTAAAAGGCTGGTCAAGTTGTATTCAAACCATCCCTTTTACTCTGCCTCGGGTGTCCATAGCATAGTGGGTATGGTGTCCACTTTTACTGGAAGCAGTTTAGCAAAAAGCAAAAGCATCTGAAGCAAAGGCAATGACCCTGGCCTGTACAGGGGGAGAAAGTGGCAAGAAATAACACTTTGCCTGTCCTTTACTTTAAAGGGAGCTCTGAAGAGCCGGGGACCAGAATTCTCTTTTGTCTTCCAGAGAAAATTTATGTAACAACATTAAACAGTAGGTGACAGGTAGTTGTGACAGTATTCTCATCCTTGTTCGAGGAAATATTTAATTCCTTGCATCCTACGCCTAGAGATGTGATACCAGAATCTTGGTAATTAGTAGTGCCAGTTCAGGTGATTAATCCTGTGGAGGTCAGTGGTGCTACTTTGCCCTAATGGGCATTATTCATTGCAAGAAAAGCTACTCAAATTATGAACCCTTGCTGGTCAACATAAGATAACACTTAAAGCTCTTTAGCTAGAGAAGAATTGCTTATAGACTATGCCTAAAAAAATGCAGGGAAAATTAAAGAACTCCATAGGCAAAGGTGGAAAAGCAAGTGACCATAGTGTCACAACTATCTCTCAGCTTTTATCTCTTCCAATTTATTTTTTAACATCTTTGTTACAGAACTTCAGGTTCTCTTTCTTCAATGCAAGTAAACTGTCTTGTTATCAGACAGGGGTTGTTGTTGTCTTTGATACACCAACTATTTTAAAAGTAAAATTTTAGTGCAGTGTGAAATGTTCTCACTTATAATTTGGTTTGCAATGATAGCTTCCATTGGTTATAGAAAATACAATCTAAGAAGAATATATGTATTTCCTTTTCTCCTTCAAGCAAGATAAAACCATTTCTGGAATTCTTCTGATACAAGTTGTTAAGAGAATACTGATATTTAAATTCTGAAAAAGCTTGTAGACGTCTCTCAAGCTGATTATGGGCTGGTTTTTTTTTCTTTTTTGCTTGTTATAGCTGTCTGTTAGGGTATCCATTTCAGCAGATCAAGAAGATGTCACTTGAACCACTAGAAATCTGTGTGAAACTTACGTATCCTGTATATTTTTTCCTATGAACTTCAGAAACACAGCAGTTACGTTCTAGAAACTCTGCAAATAAGCTTTTTAGATTTCCTCTGATGCCGGTAGACGCTGCAGTGTAATGGGAATTCTGCATGCTCTTGCCCTTTTTCTTAGTAATATCAGCAACATCATGCTATGGGAAAGGGGAGAAGGTATTACATAAACCACGTACCAGTTTAAGTACTTGGGAAATGACTTGCAGTATGGAATGCGTGTGTAGTAAAATTGGAAACTACAAAAAATCCTTAATATGAAATATATTTAGGGTTTTTTTTGTTTTGTTTTGTTTGTTTAGTTTTTTGGGGTTTTTTTTTCTCTAAATTCTGTATTGATTTGCACTGTTTCATACTTTGGGTTTAGGACAGCAGTCATGAAAAATACTGACTGTTCACTCCTTGTTTGTTCCACTTACTCATTGGCCTTGAAAATGTTTATAAAAACAGCTGTTCTAAAAAGCTGAATCTCTACCCTTTATGAATGACACCATAGGGAGTGGATTGTAGAAGGCAGCAGTAACAATATAAAAAAAAAAATTATTCTTGGAGAACCTTCATCAGCAGGTGAATATATTAGTGAGAACTGAGAGTGTTTTCGAAGTGTGGTACCTCTACTGCTGCTTGTACCATTGTTTGACTTGTGTGAAAACCGCTGAAACTCAGAGCAAAGGTAGGAGCAATAAAAGGGAAACTTCACTTGTTTGTTCCTGAGTTCCCCCTTTACTGAGGGAGATGACAGATGTGAATTTTATTTTTGAATGTGTGTGTGTGTTAATGTATCTTTTGCAAATCTTTTCGCAAATGATTCTGTCTTTGCTCTTAAGGTTAGCATCTAGCATAGTAGGATTTAATATGAATTACTGCTCATTTGGAAGAGGGTCATAGTAAATCCCATGAGAAGGATTACAGATTTATGTTCATTTTTAATAGACAAGGCTTGCTTAATATGTGTGGGTTTGAGAGAAAGGAAGGCTTCTCTCCATTACATTGGGGTTTTTTTATCCCTTAGTGCAGTCGTCTCCAGAATTTTTGTTTGCCCACTCCTATCAATAAAAAATACTTGAGCACACACCTCCAATGTATGTGTAGTTAATTTTTAAATAGTTAGTACATATAGTCAGTTTATAATTTATAAATTGTAGTTACTACTCTACTAATGCCTACATTATAAAGCATAGACAAGAAACAAAAATTTTAAAAGGATGAGATAAAGATTAACTAATATTTGAAAAATTTGCTAACGGCAAAACCCCACTTTCTTTGTGCTCACAAAAAAAAAATTATTTATTAAAATCTTGGTTTAACATGTTGTGATACAGGGATTTGAAGGTTCTAAGTTCAGTTTATTTTAGCATTTGGCTTTTAATGGCTGGCATAGCTGAAAAAGCTACCTCACAGAGATAAATGGATCCAAACATGAGAGCATTACTGTCTGCACTTACTAAATCATAATGCTGTTTTTTTCAATCCCATCAGCTAATTATGCAAAGGTTTTTCTTAAAATTTGGCTAGTAAATTTCCATCTCTTCTGGTGTCAAATCAGTTCTTGCAAATTAATCAGAAGGGATTGCAGTTTTATGTTCCTAATAAATGAATTAAAAACTCACTGAAACTGAAGATTTTTTTTTTTAAACAGGTTAGAAAGTTCTGCTTCCAACTTTGTAAGTATAGAACCATAGAATCACAGAATGGCTTCAGGTGGAAGGTGCCTTAAAGATCATCTAGTTCCAAATCTCCTGCCACAGGTAGAGACACCTTCCACTAGACCAGGTTGCTCCAAGCTCCATCATGTCTGTCCTTGAACACTGCCAACGATGGGGCAACCACAGATTTCTCTGGGCAACCTGTTCCAGTGTCTCACCACCCTCACAGTTAAGAACTCCTTAGTTCTTATATATTAGATATAAGATACATATATAAGATGTATATTATGTATATAAGATATATATATATATTAGATACAAGGAATCTAATATAAATCTACCCTCTTTAAGCTTAAAGCCATTCCCCCTTGACCTGTCACTGCATATCCTTGCAAAAAATCCCACTCTAGATGTCTTGTAGCCTCTGATTAGGGACCAGAAGGCTGTTCTTAGATGTTCCCTGAGCCTTCTGTTTTCCAGGCTGAACAACCTCAGCTTTCTCAGCATGTCTTCATAGGAGAGGTGCTCCAGCCCTCAGGGCATCTTTGTGGCTCTCCTGTGGCTGGACAAACTATTCCAGGTGTGTCTCATGAAAGCAGAGAAGAGGGGGAGAATCCTCCTCCTTGATCTGCTGCTCACGCTGCTGGTGATGCAGCCCAGGACATGGTTGGTTTCTGGGCTGCAAGTGTGCGCGACTTGATCGTGGTAAGGTTTTTGTCAACCAACACCTGCTAGTTCTTCTCAGGGAAGGTCTCAATCTGGTCTCCGTTCACTCTGTATTAGATTTTCTGTTCCTTGCTCTTAGGTAAAAGAACCTCAGAAGAGGCTTCTAAATATTTATCATTAAATTTATCGGAAGTACAGGATTGAGCATCACCTGACTTTGAAACATTGCTGAGAAAAAAATGTTCGTCTTTGTATTCTGGATGGTTCTCAGATGTCTTGCTGATTGTGGTGGCTTCATACTATTATCTCGAGGCACTTAGGGCAAGGTTAATTATTAACAATAGTGGATGTAGATACCTATTTGAAATAGTCTTGGTAATTCTGAATTTTTTTTTTTGTTCCAGCTTCTTGTGAGATGCTATTATATTGAAGATTCCAGTTGTACTGGTGTTTCAGAATGGCACAAGTTTTTTCATTTTGGGAAACAAAACACGCAAATTTTTATTGCTGTACAAATAAACTGCAGCATTGCAAGGATCTGTAGCAGTATAAATAAATGACACCTTACAGTTAAATTAGTATTTTAACATAAAAAAAAGAAAAAAAGAAAAGAAAAATTACTAGTGGTGTCCTTCAGGGTTTGTTATTTGGGCCAGTGTTGTTTGATGTCTTCATTGATGATCTGGATGAGGCAGTCAAGTACACCATCAGTAAATTTGCAGATGACACCAAGTCGGCTGGGAGTGTTGATCTCCTGGAGGATGGGAGGGCTCTGCAGATGGATCTGGACAGGCTGAATTGATGGGCTGTGGCAAATGGTATGAGGTGCAATAAGGCAAAGTGGTGGGTCTTGCATTTGGGCCACAATAACCCCATGCAATGTTCCAGTCTTGGGAAAGAGGGGCTGGAAAGCTGCTCATCAGAAAAGGACCTGGGGGTGCTGAGTGAAAGAGCTGAACATGAGCAGCTTGTGCCCTGGCAGCCAAAAAGGACAATGGCATCCTGGTCTGTATCAGCACCAGTGTGACCAGCAGGGCCAGGGCAGTGATCATCCCCCTGTACTGGGCACTGGTGAGGCTGCTTCTCAAATCCTGCATTCAGTTCTGGGCCCCTCAATACAAGAGAGACATTGAGGTGCTGGGGCAGCTCCAGAGAAGATCAACAGAGCTGGTGGAGCGTCTGGAGCACAAGTGGGGTGAGGAATGGCTGAGGGAACTGGGGGGTTTAGTCTGGAGAAGAGAAGGCTCAGGGGGGACCTTATTGCTCTCTACAACCACCTGGAAGGAGGATGGAGGTGGCTGGCCTCTTCGCATAAGCAGTAAGTGATAGGACAAGAGGTGATGGCCTCAAGCTGCACCAGGGGAAGCTTAGACTGGAGATTAGGAAAAATTTCTTCACTGAAATGATAAGCATCGGAACAAGCTGCCCAGGGCACCTGGGAGTCACCATCCTGGAAGTCACCATCCCTGGAAGCATTCAAAAACTGTGTAGAGGAGGCTCTTAGTGACATGTTTTAGTGGTGGACTTGGCAGTGCTGGGGGAGCGGTTGGACTTGGTGATCTTAAAGGTCTTTTTCAACCTGGTTGATTCTATGATTCTTGATCATCATTGTTTCTTACTTTGCAATAGCTTACAAAGAGCTTGTATAAGAGTGGAAGTGTCAGCTCTGCCACTTTGTTTTTAGCTTGTGGTCATAATGTGAGTTAGCTTCAGCTGACAGAGGAGAGAGCTATGTCTCCTTCATGAACACATTGGGGCAAATACTGCAACTAAAAGACTGCCTCCTTAGAGTAAAGGCTGTAGCTAAATCCTGGCTATCCTCACAGTTAAAAGAAGTAGGGATTGTGTTTCTCACCAGGGAGGCTAGCTTTCAGAGATAATTTCTCAGTTTAAGTTGTGAGGTAGAGTGACTGGGTCCTGCTCATGTGATAATGCGAAGCAATGACTCGTTATATTTTGTCTAAGTCAGCACTACATGTGAAACAAAAATAAATCCAAGTACAGATAATGAGCTAGTGATGTTACGTCTGCAGAGGCAAAGTGCTAGGAAAGCTTGGTCTCTATGTTGAATTGATATGGTGTAGCAAACTGCTAGTATCAATGCTGAGTAGAAGCTGAAACTAAAAACTACTGCTAGTTTTTCATTAAGACTCCATTTTCCCTACCCTGTTATTTCATTATGGTCTCTGCTTAAGAGAAATTGCTAAAAAATGCCATAGAAACATTTTGCTTTTCAATTTACTGTGAGAGGAGAGGTAGTTCTTTATTGTTCCCGTTACGTAACTCTTCTTTCTTTGTCCCAAGCAAGTCTTTGCATATTTTGGTGACTTTCTGGATTTCTAGAAAAAGATAGGTCTATGTTTTTATTTTATTGCTCCTGCTTTCTTACAAGTATTATTAAAAAAATAAGGTGCTCCTTTATATCAGAATTTCAGAGGTAATCTGGTAAATTGGTAGGCTAGTCTGATGCTGGTCTAAAACTTTTTCCCATAAGATGCATAAACCCAAGAAAAAAACCAGTTGGTCATCAAGTCTCTCTTTCTGTCTGCCTTGTAGATACTTACCTTTAGAGATAATTAAGAAATAACTCTTAGGCTGAAAATTTCTATTCAGATTCTGTTTGAATATGTAACTAGTCCTGTTAGGCATTAGAGGTTTGGACTGGGTTTGTTTTGGGGTTTTTTGGATTGTTTTTTTTTTTTGGGGGGGTAGTGTTGGAGCAGATAAGTTTTCTTTTAACTGCTGGCATTTCTAGATAGTTTGGCTGGGGAATGAGTTTTCCTCCTGCCCCCCGTTAAGAAAACATTTCTGTGAGAGCAGGGGCAGTGGCTTTGATAGAGGGAATGGCTGGACTAAGTTGCTTGTTCTTCATCCTTCTCATGATGACACCTGTGTTCCTGTGTTAACATAAAATCACTTTAGAATTTTCTAGTAGTAAGTTTTTCTTTAAAAAAATAAAAAATATCAGTCTTGTAGTTTGAAATGATGTTTTTTGTTACACACTGTGAAAGAAGACTTATCATTCAAGTGCTAGACCAAACAAACTTTTTAAGTATGGGAAAATTGGCATAAACTTGTTCTCTTTTGGATCTTTGGCTGCAATGACTTAAATGATAAACAGAAAAATAACAATATCCTCTCTAATTTTGAAAGTATTTTTCATGCTGAAAACAGAGCATTTAACCTGTATCTTTTACTGTGTGGTATGTTTTGGTTTCTCATCAGTTACTTTTGGTTCATATATTTTAAATTTCCCAGGGGAAAGTCCTTTGTATGAAACATTGTAGCTATTGGGGATTTACAGGTATTGCGTGTCACAGAGAGTTGCTTGGTACAGTCTCAACAATCTGCAGTGCTTTCTTTATTGCATAGGTTTATGCAGAGCTTACTCATGTACTACCCCATTTCCTACCTTCTTTGCAAACAAGAGCTTTAGATTTTTGGGGTTATAGCACCGTCTTTGTGGAGGTTATGCCTCCAAGTCACCATTCTGTGGAAGCTCGGAAGCTCAGGCTGAAACCTTGTATGGAAGGACACAATGAAATAAATACAGGTTGGTGGTCCTCAGAGCCTGTCTGTTGCTTGTCCTGTGGCCAGCGGGCAGGAAAGTTCTTCACAGTTCAGTGCAAGTGAAGACACATCTGTCAATCTTGCCTATTTTTATTGTGCACTGTAGTTGCATTAAGACCTGTTGCAGTATGTGATGCACGTTTGCAGAAATGCTAGTGTAGTTTCAAACATTTGTATTACTTTGGATGATTAAAGTTAAAGTAACCTCTGCACAACATAGTCTTGTGTGCTTCAACTGCTGTAGTGCTTTTTACTAGTTATTTTAAACTCTTTTTAAGTGCTGCCATAGCATCCTAAGATCTGATTTTTATTTTAGCAAGTTATTCCCTAGTTTTAAAATTATTTGCTGCTACTCAGTTTGTGTTTTTTCATTTCCTTGTGCTGACTTAACACTGTGGGATAAGAAATTTTATCAAGACATTGATACAATGGCCTTTAAATTTGGGTGGGTTTTTTTATTTTCTCTATGTACCAATTAGCTGTTACTCTGCAGTAGTGATCCTGCATTGTCCTTCATCTATGGTAGCATTAGGGCAGCTCTAAGTCAGTTGTGGTGAACATTATTATTTGTTCTTTCTTCTTGTTGCTTGTAATTTCATTTTTTTCTCTCCACTTCCCCTTTACCTGCAGCTAGCTGATCCCTTCAGAATGAAAAAGATTTCAAACCACTCAGATTCACAGTTGATGGGAAATTTTAACTGGTGTGTTTTTTGCTTATTTCCATAAATAAACTGGAATTTCAACTCCCTACCCCCACTTTGGTCTCTCCACCATTCTCTCCCGTAGCTGATTTACATGTTTCTCATAATGTTGTCAAGTTTTTTGACCAAAGTGGTTTATTTCAGTGTCAACTACCTCAGAAAACAGGTACTTTGTTTTGGTTGCCTCTGGCTCTATGTGGAATTGAACCTGTGATTGGCACTATATTGATGCATATGAAATACTGCTATATGAAAAGCAAACTTAATTACCATTTTTATGGCTTAGTGTTTTGCGTCTCTTTTCAGTTTGGTAATCCACATTATTATTGTGCTCTTTGAGCAAGCCTTGTCCTGCATGGAAGTATTTGATTCCCTTCCTCCAGAATTATGTAGGATCACATTTTTGGTGGCTCTTTCTCGCTAGGACTTGTCTGGCTAGTATTTATTTGTGTCTCAAGGTTTCTCCATGCTGAATTTTCTTCAGTTTCTCTTCGTTTATAGTTAGTGCTGACTTCCACAGTCCCCCTGACATTCATGTACGGTACCTTGCTGTGCTGAAAAATGTGGTGGTTTCATAATGGTCTGATCTACCCAGCATTAAAAGTAACATAATGTTTGTGTGCAAGAACACTATTACAATTAAAATTTCTTCAGAAGATCATAATGGAGTGCTGTTAATTTCTTCTAAACAGCTTAAACACCAGCCATATTCTGTAGCAGGTCCCATGCTTTATTTGGCAGGTGAGGTTAGTGTTAGGGCACCATACCGGTAGTACACTTTTAATGGCAGAAACAGGAAGTTTGGGAGCAGCCTTGTGTCCCAGTTTTCTCTGCAGGTGCAAGGAAACCCAGCAGCAGGGTGTATCTCTCTATCTCCTGCTTCAGAACCAGGAAGCTTCACCATGGTCTGTCTCTTCTCTTTCTTTCAAAGCTGACAAATGGCCAATTGAGGTGCAGTCTACAGAAGTTTTTTTATGAATAGTTTCATATATTTTCTGTACTGGTATAGTGTTGTTGGTGTTAGCAAAAGCAGAAAGAGGAGTGATTTTGCGTTGTTCTGTGGTTTTAACATGAATTAAGTATACTCTAGGGCAGAGGATGATCGATCTGTCCTCCCCATACCCCTAAAATACCTCCAGCTGACCGTCAGCTGGTGAGTTGTGCTCGCTAGGTTTTAATACCAGCTTTTGGTTTTACCATTTTTAATTCTGCTTCATGTTTACTTTGTCTTGTAAGTGTTTGCAGTCCAGGTGTAAAATTGCAATTATTTTGCTCTGTGGTGGTATTATTCCAGTGTTTTTTCTTATGATATCTTTGAAATGTGGTAGTATTAACCTCATGAGTAATTTTATTAAAGTTTTAATTTGGCTACTTGTTGTAGAACTCTACTACTTAAACTCTACTTGTTGTTTCCTAAGTTTTTTGAATGGTCAGAAATATTTATCTTTAATTATTGTGCTTTCTTTGTATGTTAAATCAGGTGTAAAATGATTATATGGGTAGAATAATCTGGCTACTCAAGTATATGCCAAGGAATGTGCCTTGGCACAAGTCTTACTATCAGTGACAAATACAGAGTTGTCTGTGGGGGGGATTTTGCTGCTGTTCATTTAGCAGGAAAGCAGTCTGCATAGTTTTGGGGTTTGGGGGGTTTTTTTAGAGATAATGTGCTTATAAATTTTATTTTTTTAAAGGATCGCTGCTTATCTATAAAGATTGAAAACAATCTTATATTTTAGTTGGACAGATCTTTTTGGAATAGACTTAACTGCCAAGAGGTGTGTGGGTATATATGGGGTTTGATGGAGCTAAACAAGGATTTTGGAGAGGATGGGGGTGGAAAGTTTGTGTGGGTAAGAAACATTTCTACCACTTTTGTTTCCAGTGCTTGACTCCTCCATATTAATTTGAATGTTCTTGCTTTATCTTTCCTTTTTTTGGGCTTCACAAAGAGTATGTGATTGCACTCTGAATTCTCATCCTTGTTTATTTTTAATTTTATTCATCTCAACTTATTAAATGGACTGCATCCATTTATGTGCTACCCATTTGTCTGGTCTAAGTTAACGATTTATATGTGAAGCAAAGGTGACTTTTTTTCTTTTAATCCTGCTGCCTTGGCAACTGTGTAATATCCTACTAACTTCTCATTGTAGCCGATCAGATGACGATTCCGGGTCAGCATCAGGTTCTGGATCTGGTTCAAGCTCAAGCAGTAGTGATGGAAGCAGCAGCCAATCAGGTAGCAGTGACTCTGACTCTGGTTCAGAGTCAGGCACTGAGTCAGAATCAGAGTCTGACACATCTAGAGAGAAGAAACAAATTCAAGCTAAACCACCAAAAGTTGACGGATCTGAGGTAAACAAAACACATAAATGAACTCTTTTCAAGGGGGGGCGAGGCGACTCTTAAAAATCCATCTGTGTAACTAGTTTCAAGGGCAGTTTTTATTTAGAAAAATATTAAAAGAGATAAAGTGTTTGTAAATAGATTTTAATTCGGTTGGAGATTACTGAATGCATGTGCTTAACTGTCTTAAACACTGCTCCAAGTTTCTTATGGATAAGTACTTGTGATGACACTTTTAAATTATTTTTAAGTATTTTGAGTTAAATAGTTACCTTAAATTTCATAACACAGAAGCACACAATAATTTACTGGAATTTATGGAACACAAAGGCACACATGTTATTTCTGAAATTCTATTTTATACATTGTTTCTCTAATGCTGTTTCCTTGTATCAATGAATGATTTTATAAAGATTCCAAGCTTACATACAGTTGGCTTTCTTTATCAATAAGTTAGCTAAATGCAGGAAAGAGTGGTGTTTAGAAACATCTTAAGTATGGTGGACCAAAATACTTGCATTCTTCTCTTATATGGACTTTATTGGCTGGTAGACCATATTTATGAAGGGTAATCATATATTAGTTACCACAAGAACTAAAGACTGTTAAGGGTTCTCTGTTATATTTCTGTTCATGTACTTTAGAATTACTGTGTAAAAAAGAAACTTATCAGGTAAGTGACCTAAAAGGATTTATCTGGGTCAGTTTAAAAATTTACTTCATAAATGTTTTACTTTCTACACAACTATTGTTAAACTGTACTGTTAAACTGCTGTAGAAATTGTCCTGGCAATTACTATATAACTGTCTGTTCTGCAGAAATCTTACTAGTTTAACCTATTATTAGTGCATGGAGTGAAATTTTTTGATTGATAAAATTAAGATTGATCTTAATAGCAGTACTACTCAGAAAAAGTAAAAAGGTGGAAACTGGAGACTTTCAGAATGTTTGACAGACTCTTGCATCTCCATTCCTGTTCAGTTTTGGAAGTCTAGTCCAAGTATACTTGCGGTGCAAAGATCAGCAGTACTCAAGAAGCAGCAGCAGCAACAAAAGGCAGCCTCATCAGACAGTGGTTCAGAAGAGGTGAATAACATAATTTAGATTTTTAAAATATATTAAAAATAATATCTGATTGTCCCATAAGTTAGAATAAAATTAAATAAAGCCAAGTTATGTTCTCTTAACTGTGTAAAAGTCTGGGTTTAGAGTATAAAAGTAACATTAAAATAACTGATGATTTTATAAAGAAAAGTATGAATGTCTCTAGTTACTTGTTTTCAAGTTAACTGTGCCAAAATTATAGAAGCCTTAATTATGGAATATTTTTAAGTGTAGGTACTCTGTAATACATGGTGAAAATTTTCAAGCACACAGACCCGCATTGTATTTTTGGCTTCTTGAGTTTTGTAAAGACAGTTAAAAATTATAGAATTTGTTTTCAGTTTCATTCTGTATAAAGGTAGATGCTGCGGTTATGGAGTAAAAAACTATGTTTCGGCAAATTTTGTAACAAGTTACTAGAAAAGAATTGTTGTATTTTAAGAATTACTCCTATATTCTAGGTATTTTAAAACCTAACTCATAGACTAAAGAACATTGACTGTGCAGAAGGAACATCTTTTAAGGGCAGTAGTGACTATGAAGTGGAATTTACTTATGAAGCAGTCTTTTTCCCTTGTATTACAAAAACTGTGCAATGTAGTCACACTCATTTGGTTGGATTTCTTTTTTTTTTTTTCTGGTTTAGCAGCTTATCATTCAAACTTAGACACAGAAGTTAATCACCTATTGTTAAAACAGTAATTCAGTATTCTCTTTCTGAACGATGTTTTTCAGGATAAAACTTAATATAAGTTAAACTGAATCCCAGTGAGATTTGTTTTAGAAAAGTCTGATTTTAAGAGGGTTCTTGTTTTTCCTTTGAGCATAGAGGAAGATGAAACATTCCTATTTCTTAAACTGGTGTTTAAATGTGAAAGAATATGGAAGGTGAAAAAGCTGTCTAGTAGAGGGAAGGTAGATTTTATTAGGATTTTGATAGAACCATCATCTTGATTAAGTTGGGGCAGTGTAAACCATGATTTTTTAATGTATAACATAACAATTACATAGCAATAACAGTGATTATTTTTTTAAAACAGGGAATACAAAAACAGTAGCAGTCTTTATCTCATTCTGCATTAACAGCTACACTGTGGGGACTGAAGAGGGTGAAACCTGAATAAGATGCCTCCAATGTGAAAATGGGAATTGATTTGTTGTTTAATTATGTTAGAAATACTTCATTCATTTTGTAGCGATAAATTGGTATAGTTACTTTTGCTTCACCTGCAGGACTCATCAAGTAGTGAGGATTCTGCAGATGACTCATCCAGTGAAACCAAGAAGAGAAAACATAAAGAGTAAGATATTTTCATAAGTAATTTTTTCTTTTTTTTCATAGTGATATATGCTCATAATTTGTGCTTCATTTCTCCACAAGTGAAATGCTTAAGTTCCCTTTCTAATTCTTCTTGATCTTGCATTTCGAATTTTGATAAGTCCTTTGGAATATTTAAAATAAACTCTGAAAGGAACATCTATATGGTATTTTTGAGCAAACAAGTGCAGTGTTGTTCAGAAACATTCATAGAATCATGGAATCATAGAATAGTTAGGGTTGGAAAGGACCTGAAGATCATCTAGTTCCAACCCATCAATGCTTTTATTTAAAAAATATTGTTGCAATTTGATTTTGAGCTGAAGCCCCTCTAAAAATTCTTGTAGAAATGTGAAACTGCTTAAATAGGTTGTCTCACAACAAATTTAAGTTAGAATCTTAGTTAATGCCAAATTCTTTTTGCCTGTTTTTTTAGGTGGTTGGTTTTCTAATTTTTTTCCTCTGACATGTTTAAAAGTTATTGTAGTTCTGATAATAATTAACTTCATTGACTAGCAAAGAATTTAAACTGAAAATAAGCTCATTCTAAATGGTAGATCAAAAAAGGATGTGAAAAGGATTATATGCTGTTGTTGCAGCAGTGAGAGGCAGTGACCTGTGTTTTTCATGCATGATGTGTAAAAATTTAACTGCTCTGTCATTCCTCTTCTCCCAGTTCATGAATCCCCTCATTATTGAGGGTTGCCAGTATATAGAAATGGTAGTACTGATAAAGATGTATCTTTCCAGCTAAACTTGTTTAGTGTTTTGGTTTCTTAATATCATGTTAACTCATTTCTTCATGCTGAAATTTATTTAGAGGTCCAGATTTTTTTTGTTTTGGATTTTAAATCTATCTCTTGGTAATAGAAAACTTTGTCTAACTCCCTTTGAAGCCATTGGGCATTTTTACTTATCTGTTACTCATTGATGCCAATTTATTCGGTTATGACAATTTTCTGTCTTATCAGCTGAAATAACTGTTAAAAGATTTTTATTTCTGTGAAGAGTGTTGAAATTACAGCGGATACCCTATGGATGAATCCTTGATGTAAAAAAAAAAAAGTTACTTTTTTGTCTTTCAATATGTACAGTGAAGACTGGCAAATGTCAGGGTCAGGGTCAGTATCAGGAACTGGTTCCGATTCTGAATCAGAGGAAGATAGGGAGAAAAGCAGTTGTGAAGAGAGTGAATCTGACTATGAGCCAAAAAACAAGGTCAAAAGCCGGAAACCTCCAAGCAGGTAAGAAGTCATTCATTTGGATACTTTGGTGCTATTTCCAATAAGCAGTTGAATTATATACCGCTGCTGAATATTTGAATAAAGACATTAATGCTTATTAAAAAAGAGTGTTTTTAAAAACATTGTTAACATACTGCTTTCTAGGGAATTCCTTTTCTTGTCTGGTGTAACTGAAAGTGGAGTAACTGATCATTCATTAACTATATATTCAGAGAGCAATACAGAATATTTATAGTTGTCCCTGTTGTGTCATTATCTTCTAGAATTAAGCCAAAAAATGGGAAGAAGAGTGCAGGACCAAAAAAGAGGCAACTTGATTCATCAGAGGATGAGGAGGAGGAAGAGGATGATGATGATGATGATTATGATAAGAGAGGAGCTCGTCGCCAGGCAACAGTCAACATAAGTTACAAAGAAGCTGAAGAAACCAAGACAGATTCTGATGATTTACTGGAAGTTTGTGGAGAAGATGTCCCACAGACTGAAGAAGATGAATTTGAAACTATAGAAAAATTCATGGATAGTCGCCTTGGACGAAAAGGAGGTATTTTTCTTACTTTTAATTTTTTTATTTAATTTTTTTTTTGTTGGTGTCATGAAGATCCTGGAGTACGCTGTGGTACAACTTCAGCAGATATTCTCAGCTGTAGGTCATCTGTGAAATTCACAAACAGATACAATTGTAAAGTTACCAAAAAGTCATCTTGTTTTGTCTCATATTCATAAGGATGTTCCTGTTTAAAGTTCCTGCTAAGTGTTGCAAAGTAAAATGTAGAATTTTGTACCTAAGTAGAAAACAAAAATGAAGTGGAATATAGCTTCATATAGCATAAATGCATACCATACTGTTATGCCACTGTCTTTACAGTTTAGTGATACTTGATTAAATATAAATTATATACGATGGAGTGGAGAAAGTCCAAGAGCTGACTAATAACCTGAATCTTGAAAGATGGTGTTGGCAAGGCTAAACCACTGAGGTTATGATTTCAGTTCTTGCTGTACAAATTGTCTTAATACAGTGCAATGTGTGGAATGCCTACAAAATGCATCTAAAATTTCAGAGGCACACTTACATGTGAACTCTTGAAAGTATTTTGTGAATATTGGTAAGCTTTCATGTTTCCAGTAGTAATGGGATGCAGTGTCTAGCAGCTCTATGTAAGTGTTCTGAATGTGCAAATTAGGATTCTAGTTATAAAACCAAATAAAAAAACAGCATCCAAACCCTGGGGCTCTTGCACTTTAGAGCTACCTTTCTCCATTAGTTATACTCCATCTCTAAAATTTCTGACCTCTCTCAGAACTTGCGCTCTTCTTCCTCTCAGTTTTCTTCTCCCATCCTGTCCTGAATTGTAGTATACCCTGCTCTGACACATAATGTTATTGCTGTGGTCGGAGGCTTTGGAACTCGGCTTCTTATATTCTTCCTGCCCCGACGATATTGCCGCTTATGCTGTCTTTTGTTGCTGCCACTCTCTGTGGCTTTATCTGGCCATTGCGGCTTGCTGGGCTCATTTCCTTAGCTGTCTGTCCTCACAGAAATAAGCCTGTTTGCTGCTGCTGGTAATCTTCAGCTGTGATATAGCCTGTACTTAATTACAAATTTTCCCAGGTAAGATAACAAAGGCAGACAAAGTAGGCATGTTTAGAAAGAAACAAGTTTATAGTATCCCCTGGTAGTATGTTATTTGTGTCTCAAGACTGACCACGTATGATGTCAGATATCTTTTGTATGCTCAGAGATGAGCCTAACACAACAGAGGATGATAGGCAGCATTAGTAGAATGTTCCCTGGTGATCACTGTAAAGACTGAGAATGCAAAGAAAATTCTGATGAGTAAAGCGGAGATAATATAGGTTAAGTGCAGAAATTTTGCTTGCTCTTTTGATTCCCTTTTGAGTACTTGTCAATCTGTTTACATATCTGCTTCATAATTGTTCAAATCAGAGTAATGACATGAGAAGTGTAGACATACTAGTCAATTATATGCTCATCTAAAAGTATCACTGACTGCTTTCTACACTAAATTTCTTACTAGTTAAGTTATCACAGTGCACACTTAATTAAGTCTTACGATGTTTCTTTCTTAGCCACAGGTGCTGCAACCACCATCTATGCAGTTGAGGCAGATGGTGACCCAAATACTGGGTTTGAAAAGTCAAAAGAGCCAGGAGAAATACAGTATCTTATTAAATGGAAAGGTTGGTCACACATCCATAACACTTGGGAAACTGAGGAAACACTGAAGCAACAAAATGTTAAAGGAATGAAGAAACTGGACAACTATAAAAAAAAGGATCAGGAAACAAAACGATGGTGAATATTTTTATATAGGCTTCCTCAATATTTCGTTTGTAAAAATGTAGATGTTTTATTGTGTTTCTGAGACCTGTTCCCTCTTTTTGAGGGAAATAATTCCAAGTTTCTGTGCGATTGAAAGAGAAGATCTTAAAAAGTTGAAGCCTTCATAACATGTTACTGTAAGATAATTCCCTGAACCTGATTTTAGTGTATATATATTATAAATGCAGTTTTAACAAGGTGGGTAGTGTTTAAAAATAATAAATGGTACCTTTTACTAATTTTGTCATTATACTTTGATGAGAGTTGTTCAGGAACTTGATACATTAGCTGTTTCAGATTACTTTGAAGAACTGAGTTTTCTTGGTTCAAATCTAAGGTTCAAGCCTAAGAACAAAAATCTGAAGAGATCCATACATTTTAATTGTTGCCTTTTGGGTGCTGAGTTTTATCAATATGTTTAATCAGAAAATACTGGTGGGATTTTTAGAAACTTAATCAAAAGATGGATTCATGCAGAGTTGAGCCACGGTGAACTGTAAAATTATGTAAAAATATTCTGTAAAGTACTGATTGTTGAGAATAGGTGTTGTGAATTATCTGTGATTGGTAACACCTATAGCTGTAGTAGTTGTGTCTCTCAGTAAGCGTACTAAGTTGTTAATGATGACCTAGGTCAGATGCAACAGTTTTTGTGGTTGGAATTTCTAAGTTGTCCCTTCAAAGAATGTTTATGAGCAACATTCCTATGATGCTTATATTCAGAGCTTTAGAGCTGCCAAATTTTCTTAGTTTTAGAACTATACAGTGTAATAAGCTTTGCAAATTAATTCCCATTACAGGCTGAAAAATGCTTCTCCAGAAGATGTGGAATATTACAACTGCCAGCAAGAGCTTACAGATGATCTACATAAACAATATCAGATAGTGGAAAGAATAATTGGTATGTTACAAACTTGTGGACAGAAAACAGTGTTGAGAATATTCTGTGTGTTCACTGCTTATATATTGCACGTATAATTATGAAATTTGGTGTATGGGTATCGCTCACTTTTTAATCCAAAACGAAACTTCAGGTAAGGAGAATAGTTGTCATAATGTCTGTACTATGAATCTAGCTTAGGTTGTCTTATTACCTAAAATGAGTGTTTTCATAAGGTAAAGAAGTAAAATGCTGATCAGGTTGGTCTGATGCATTTCTGCAGCTCATTCAAATCAGAAATCGGCGGCTGGTTATCCAGACTACTATTGTAAATGGCAGGGTCTGCCCTATTCAGAATGTAGCTGGGAAGATGGTGCTCTCATTGCCAAAAAGTTTCAGGCACGCATTGATGAGTACTTTAGCAGAAATCAGTCCAAGACGACTCCCTTTAAGGATTGCAAGGTATGTAATTTACAGTTGTTTTATGATCATTTGTACTGGGCCTTGCTGGGATGGAGTCAATTATCTTCATAGCAGCTTGTATGACCTGTGTTTTAGATTTGTTACCTAAACAGTGTTGATAACACAGTCAGTGTTCTGGCTATTGCTGAGCAGAGCTTGCACAGAGTCAAGGCTTTCTCTGTTCCTTGCTGTGTCCTCCCTGCTGTGAGTAGTCTGGGGTTGGGCAAGGGACTGATAGGGAACATAAGCAGTACAGCTGACCTGACTGGCCAAAATTATATTCCATGCCATTTAATGTGATGATAAAACTGGGTGGGCTGAGCAGGGGTTCAAAGATGGCTAATTTTTGGAGACTTGTTGATCATCAGACTGCTGGTGCATTAATGCATGCCTCCCATTCTGTCACTTGTGGATTTTTTTTTTGGTTGTGGGTTTTTGTTTCGGGCGGTTGAGTGGTTTTTTCCCCTTCACCCAGTAAACTCTTTATTTTGAGCCACAAGTTTTTCTTACTCTTGCCCTTTCAGTTATCTCACCGGTCCCACTTGAGTGGAGAGTGAGTAAGCAGCTGGGTGGTGGCTTAGCTGCCTGCCAGGTTCAAACCACCACACCAATTGTGATTAACAAATATGTGAAAAATTTCTATGAATCCAGAGTTAAGATACATATTATGAAATATTTTTGAAGATTTTTCAGAGTAGTAATAATATATACTAATGTATATGGACGATATCACTACTAAGAGTAGTTTTTTGTAGATACAAGTCCACTGCGTTTTTAGTGGCATTTGAAGATGGGCTTGTTTAGTATTGTAGTTTGTTCTAAAAGTAAATTTTGAGTGAGTTAATGTGATTCCCATTGTGAAATTTAGATTAGCAATCAAACTAATTTCAACTTGCAGATTCTGTTTTTAGATGGCCTAGTTTTTATCGATGCATGAAGACTAGACTTGGTGACCCAGTAGATCTCTACTACTATATTTTCCGTGTAGGAAGACATTTTGGCAACTTTAGTCAATAGTAGGACTGATGATCAGTTTGCTTTTGGCAGGTTCTAAAACAGAGGCCAAGATTTGTTGCACTGAAGAAGCAGCCATCATACATTGGGGGACATGAAAGTTTGGAGTTAAGAGATTATCAGTTAAATGGATTGAATTGGCTTGCTCACTCATGGTGCAAGTAAGTGTAGCCTGAAATGAGTTTTTCTGTTTGCAGATTGTAAACTTTTGTAAATCTTAAATTGATTTTCTGTTTTTTTGTTGTTTTTTTTTTTTTTTTTTTCTTGGAAGGTGAAGGGTTTCATATAATAAGCTCAAACCAGCCTAAAACAGTAATACCAGAAAACCCAAAGCAACTGTTCTGACATGTCAACATTAGCATTATCCTTTTAAAATCAAACTCACAAAGGAGTGTTTGCAAAATTTTTATTAATTTTTTAAATATAATTAAAATATTAAGGGGGGATGGACATCGGTTTATGGGAAAACAGTGGAAATAAACTTCAAGATGTATAGTTGGAAAATCTTAAACTTGTATGAGTGGGTTATATGCTCAAAAGGAAGTAATTTCTTCTTGTCCAATTCCTTCCTTTCTCTATACCACTTCCCTCCTACCCCTAATTTTTTTTATATATATATATATATGTGCTTTTTTTTTTTTTTTTCAGAGGGAATAGCTGTATTCTTGCAGATGAAATGGGTCTGGGTAAAACCATACAAACAATTTCTTTTCTGAACTACCTGTTTCATGAACATCAATTGTATGGGCCTTTCTTGCTGGTCGTACCACTTTCTACCTTGACATCTTGGCAAAGAGAGATTCAGACTTGGGCTCCTCAGATGAATGCTGTAGTTTACTTAGGAGATATAACTAGCAGAAATATGGTGAGTATTTCTCTTTGTCAGTGGAAAGGCTGGTAGATAAACCAGACTCACTTCATATTCCTATCCTGTTCTAATCTCAGTATTTTGGTTAGGACTGAGCCAATACTTACTGCAACAATGTGTGTTTAAGATAGAAATTGAAAACTTAGATTTTGATCTGATATAAATGTGTAAAAGATTTCCTTCCTTCTTAACGGTGAACAGGATTAAAAAATTTGGTCATGCATTTGAAAACAAATTATTTTCTGCTACGTGATTATGTACATGGCTGTAGTAAAAATAAGTATGTAAGCAAGCCAGTCATGATCTTATTTTCTTGAAGCGTGGTTGGTTTGTTTTCTTTAATGTGTTTTCTGAATGTTACTAATCTTATCCATTAAAGTAAAAAATGTTTTATAGAAATTCTTTGCTGTTTATTCTGAAGTTTAAACAAAATATTTTTGGAGTACATAGGTTGGAATTTCAGGTTTGAGTGTGTTAATATGTTTTGCTTCTTTTTCGTAATCATTATTGTATGGCATTAAACACTTTGATTGCTGCAGTACATAAACTCATCCTAGTCAACAGACCTTTTTTTCTCTAGCTTATATTTCACTTGAGTGTTTTTTTTTTGTGTGTGTGTAGATAAGAACTCATGAATGGATGCATCCACAGACCAAACGATTAAAATTTAACATACTTCTAACAACATATGAAATCTTGCTTAAAGATAAGGTAATCACATTTCTTCAGAGATATAAAAATAATTCCTCCATTGTAGAATTCTCTTTAGACTTAACATGTATTTGGCTTGTGGGCCATTGCATTTATGGACACTGATAGCTTTTGCTTTTTCAACTATGACAGTGCATGGTTGGAGTTCTGGGATTTTTTTTGTGCATGGTTTGTTGGTGGGGGTGGGGCTTAAGCACTTCTTGATTTTCTGTATCTGTGGTGAGGCTTTCAAGCCTTTTTCCATTTTGTTAAGTGGGTAGCACTTCTTTTTCTTCAGTTTGCTTGGGATTTGCATTCTGTAATAATCTCCCATATTTGGTAGCTCTACTTTGCAGACTACCATCAAGGAGCTGAAAAAGAACCTAACCCCAGACATGATTCAGTGCTCTGAAATTCCATATAGTTTTTCCTTTGTTATTGTGCATACAATAGTGTGTATACCTGTATTAATATTGTCTCCATAGTAGTAGCGCACGGAGTTACTGTTAGTCCTTCTAACAATATATGGAGATTTTTATAGTTAGCCAAGAAGCAGAACGTTTTTACTTCATTTGTTTGTACATGCTGGGAAGAAGAGGTCAATAGTGGTTTTTTTCTGTAATGTAAAAATTAGGATGGGTCAGACTTCTGGACATTTTCTTCCTTTTAAACTTTATGCAATGTGTGTTTGTATAACATGTTCCCCCTCATCCATTTTTTTAAAGTCATTCCTTGGTGGTCTGAATTGGGCGTTCATAGGAGTTGATGAAGCTCATCGTTTAAAAAATGACGACTCTCTTCTGTACAAGACTTTGATAGACTTTAAGTCTAACCATCGTCTTCTTATTACTGGAACCCCTTTGCAAAACTCCCTGAAAGAGCTTTGGTCTTTGTTGCACTTCATCATGCCAGAAAAGTAAGAGAGTTTTTACATGATTCTTTTTAACATTTTTTTTTGGTCAAGGTTGTTACTGTGAAACAGTGTAGTGATTTGAGAATTGATAGAGAATCATACTGAAAGATAATTTAAATGTTTTATATCAAAGTAGTTGCTTATAGTTTTTCATGAAATAACACTGGTAACAGTTGTCACCTTTTTTCATTTTAACAATCCACAAATAAAAATGTATCATGATGATCAATGCATGGGTGAAGACCTGAAAAAAAGGCTTCATCTTAGCCTAAGAGGAAAACAATATGGGGAAATTTACTCTGAGAAAACAGAATGGAATCTTTTCTGTGTTAGTGCTGTTAATGAAAACAAACTTGTACAATGATTTGCAGTACCTTGTCGTTCAGTTACGTAGCTGGTTTTCCCTTATGGTTTGCATACAGTAAGCTTACTGTGTTGACCTTATTTTGTACTGACTTCTGTTTATAGCTCAGATAAATTATAGCTTATGTGTGAAAGCACATGTTGCTGTCAGGCATACTGTAAATGCCAGGATCATAGCTCTGTTTAGTTTGAGCTATGGATTGTACTGACTGCTTCAGAACCTTACAAACAGAGCCACTATGGTCTAGTACCCATTCTTCATTTGAAGGTAAAGTCTCTTCTCCTAGTCTGTAGCATAGAGGATAGTTATGCTTCAGATAGACAACAGAAGCTGTGAAACATGCGTTGAGTAGTCTCTTGTTCTCTTGCACACCCTCCAGCCATGCAGCGGTTTTTTTTATGCTTCTCTTGATAAATGTATAGTAATGGAATTTCTGCAACCGTCTAGGAAAGTATCCTTGCAGAAGAAGAGAAATGTTGCGTTTCCACTGGGGAAGTTAAAATTTAATTCTGTAAATTTTTTTTTAAATTCCTTTCTCTATTTATAGGCAAAGTATTTGGAATTTCTTGTGAGATGAAAATTCAGAAATAGGCTAAATTAAACAGAAGGGAAGAAATCTATATGTGTGTGTGCACTCTTACGTTGTGTTTAACACATTTTGTATTTGTGTTTTCTTATTTCTTGAATTTTACTCCTTCAGGTCATTCACAGCATGTCAATATTTTATGTTCATTCTTTGTTTTGTTGTAGGTTTTCCTCCTGGGAAGATTTTGAAGAGGAGCATGGCAAAGGGAGAGAGTATGGTTATGCAAGTCTTCATAAAGAACTTGAACCATTTCTGCTGAGAAGAGTTAAAAAAGATGTAGAAAAGTCTTTACCTGCTAAAGTTGAGCAAATTCTGAGGATGGAAATGAGTGCATTGCAGAAGCAATATTACAAGTAACAACACTTTTTAAGTTGAGCTCTTTCAGTGCTATCTACAAGCAATTTACTGAAATGTAATAGTTTTTATAATGCAGTTTGAACCTCAGGCCTCCAGGGTTTCACAGCAGTAAAATTCTTGAAGCAAGAGCTCAAGAATTACACTGGCCTAATGTCATGTAGCTTTTGTTTGGCCTGGTTGTACAGTTTGGGTCAGATCTGCTTTTTTTCTTTGGTTTGTTTATATTGTGAGAGGTTACATCTCTTTTGCTTTCACTTATGATTAGAAATTACTTATATTGTACATCTTATACTATAGGTGGATTTTAACAAGGAATTACAAAGCCCTCAGTAAAGGTTCAAAAGGCAGTACCTCAGGCTTTTTGAACATCATGATGGAACTCAAGAAGTGTTGTAACCATTGCTACCTCATTAAACCACCAGATGATAATGAATTTTATAATAAACAGGAGGCTTTACAGGTAATTACACTTTAATATTATATATATGTATATAAATTCTCTTTTACATCTGTAATATTTACACAGTTTTATAGTGTTTTGGAAGTTTATTTATTCTAAGTGAAGCATATTAAGAAAAGGCAGGTTCTCTGGAAAACATGCATCCTCTGTTTTACAGGTAAGTGAATTGATTCTTATTTCTTAATTAGAAATGAGTAATTGACACATAATTGACTAAATATTCCCAATTTGAATTACAATCAAAGTAAAAAGGAAGTAGTTTGAAACAGAGTGTGTATTTTCATGCAAAATAAACCTACCTAAGTAAAATAAGGCAGCTAACTGGGTAAATATAATGTGAGTGAAAATGCACATAACTATACCCGCAATCTATGTGATAGCAGGAAGTGATCTGCAGAATACTTTTTTTTTTTGGTTGGTTGGTTGGTTTTTTATGTTTGTTTTTTTTTTAGTTCTAGGAGATTACATATTATATGCACATCTTAAATTATTAAATTCTTCAGAAATGTCAGATTTTGCCTTTTTTGCCCCTTTTTTCTTCCCTCAGCACTAGAAGGAAAAGCAAAACTTGAATGTCTGACCAACTGCTGTGTATATTAATGCTGAGATGAAGTTATTTCTTAATATGTATTTCTTGGATTTTGTAGCATTTAATACGTAGCAGTGGGAAACTAATCCTTCTTGACAAGCTACTGATTCGTCTGCGAGAACGTGGCAACAGAGTTCTGATTTTCTCACAGATGGTGAGGATGCTGGACATCTTAGCAGAATATCTGAAGTATCGTCAGTTTCCCTTTCAAGTAAGAATCTTGGTGTTAGTAGCCAAGAAGCTTTGATCTTGAATATTAGAAAATCTTTTCTTTATCTGAGGGTGACAACTTCTTCAGAGGTTATGAGCTCTGTGACATTCAGAAGCCACCTGGACATGACACTGGGCAACCTGCTATTGCTGTCCCCAGTTAAGTTGGGGAGTTAGACAACATCACCTCCAGAGGTCCCTTCCAACCTAAATCTGTTTTGTGAATATGATCTGTATCACTTTGCTTAAGGGAAAGACACAAGAAAACATGTTCTTTTTGATAAAATCTGGCAATTGCTGTATGCTAAATAATAATTTGATGTTAAATAGATAAATTAAAAAGATACAAGAATTGATACATCACAGGTTTTCTTTTTTTCATCACGTAACAGGTTTGGCATTTGAGAATTTGGGGTGCTCTGATTTTGAATATAGTAAAAGAATTGCTTTTTAACTGTAGCGTTCAATCTCTTTAGAGGCTTGATGGATCAATAAAAGGGGAATTGAGGAAACAAGCACTGGATCATTTTAATGCAGAAGGTTCAGAGGTATGATATTTTTTCCTAAGTAATCTGTTTTTTTTGTCCTGAGAAATACAGAAAAACATTGCACAAAAATGGAGGCTGAGGAAAGTGAGGAATATATTAATATTGTTAAAAATTCATTGTTATTGCCTGGACTATAAAGTTTACGTCTACTAATTTTTTACTCTAAGAAGAGGTTAAGTAAAAAACACATTAACTACATCATTCAATATGTATAATTTTCATAAGTTTTTTTTTTCTAAAGCTCTTTATCAAAGTAATTTTAATTACTATGTAAATGCTGCAGAAATTCAAGCTCTGCTTTGAACTTAAACCAGCAGTGTTTTACAAGAGCTTTGAACTTAAAGCAGTTAGCATCAAAAACATCCATTGGCAGTGGGCAAAACTGTATTTGTGTATATTCTTGCATGAATAACCATCTATAACTTTTTCAAATGTAGGTTCTGTTTTCCTCATTTGTTACTACCTTCTTAGCTTGCCCTAGAAGAAATACTAAAGAACAGATTTCTAGATATTCTTTGTGAGCAACCTATGAATATATAGGTGTCTGTCACAGATTCTTTCTTTTCTAACTTAGCATTCCTGATATGCAAGCCATTCCATACCTTTGATCAGCTTAAATCTTTTGTCCTACCGTGGCAGAGTTGGGGAAGTGAAGGTTGTTGGTTTTTTGTTTGTGTTTTTTTTTTTTTTAATTATTATTAGATCAGTAATTAAACCATAGCATTTGTCAGTTGCTGCTCCAGCTTGTTTCTGCTGTGGTGGAGGGAGAAGGACTTAACTTCGGAAACTGAACTTCAGACATTTGTTAAATACAGAAGTTAATTCTGTTTCAGATTTCTAGCATAGACATCAGTGCCTTTTTCTGAAATCTTTGCAGTTACACTGTACCTTTTTGAGATTTGGAGGAATTTGAACTTTATGCATTTCAAAAATGGAGGCAAATTATGCATTTATGCAGCAACAAAATTGTGTTCTCAGTTTTACATTTTATTTCTACCCTAAAAATGCAGAGCATTCTGTATGTTTTTTGGTCATTACTGAGCCAAGGGCTACATTGAAATTTCTAACACGGTTCTCAGGACTAATTCCTGAGTGTAATGGCTTGTTATTTCCTGTAACTGAACTGAAAATTGGGCTTTTTTTTTTTACCTGTTTTACCTGTTATCTTGAATTTTGCATGTTGTTTTGTTGCATTTCTCAAGATCCTTTTGCGATCCTTCAAAGTTGTCTCTGAATGAATAATTGTATATCATTTACTGGCTTTTTGACCTCCTTGCTTGTCCCATTTTCATACTGTTCATGAATACTTTGAACAGCATTGAACCTGGCAGATGACTTTTGCTTCCTGTCTCTTAAGCAAGTTTCATGTCAAGCATCTTAGCTGTTCTGGCGTGGCTCTTTAGTCTTTCATGGTTTAGGGCAGGGGGTGTGTGAACAGAACTTTGTAACAGAAAAGGCTTTAACAGTGGGGCTTTCATACTTTTAGGCCAGTCTTTTGGTTGGTTGGGGTATTTTGGTCATCATTATCTAAGATGCTGTTTCCTTTAAACTGTTAGGAACTCAGAAATCGATACCAATGTTTGTTTATATTTAAAGGAGCTTTAACTATAGAACAGTTATGGAATTGGTAGTATATGATATAGTCTATGCAACAAACCGCATAAAGAAGTGTCGTACTGGTTCCTTTAAGAATATTGTAACTATTATATATAAAACTATTTCTTATTTTATGATTTCAGGATTTCTGCTTTTTACTGTCTACCAGAGCTGGAGGATTAGGTATCAACTTGGCATCTGCTGACACTGTAGTTATATTTGATTCTGACTGGAATCCACAGAATGATCTGCAGGCACAGGCTAGAGCGCATAGGATTGGACAAAAGAAACAGGTATGCACTTTCAGCTTTTAAGATCCGAAACTGAAGGAGGGTTCTGTACAGTTAGCTGTTTGCTCTTGGTCAGCACCATTCAGTCTTCATGTATTTTCAAGAATAACTAATTCTTGCTGTATATGTAATGTTAGTAATACTGATTTAAATTTATTTTTTTTTTAAATCTCCCATGTGTGGAAAGATAATGTGGGTGGGAAAGGAAGAAGAGTTGCGTTATCTGTCGCACATTTATTGGCATCATGTCATTGTAGAAAATAGCTGCTACACCAGGCACATCTCCCTTGCTTAAATATTTTTTAGTTCTCTTCAGGGTTCTTTCTTGCAGAAGACATACAGTAATAATTTGAAATGGGACAGTTTTGCTTTTGGCAATGCTTGTGCCAAATCCCTGAAGCTTAAAAAGGGCAGGTCTAAGAATTAATTTCTCTGTTGCCTTTGTTTGTTTTTTAATTATATAAAGTCTGTGGTAACATGATTGACCTAGTAATTCATACTTGAAATCAGTCAACAAATTCAAAAGCTTTGTAGCGAAGACTGAGATTTCTTCTTATTGCTTACTATTTTTATAATATTACATAGGTTAATATTTATCGGCTAGTCACAAAAGGATCAGTAGAAGAAGATATTCTTGAAAGAGCCAAGAAAAAGATGGTGTTAGATCATCTAGTAATTCAGAGAATGGACACTACAGGGAAAACTGTACTACATACAGGCTCTACTCCTTCAAGGTATATTTGTATTTATTGCCATGCCAATTTACAATTAAGTATATTTGGCAAGTAAATAAAAATGTAAGTTGCTTCACTTGTTTAATTAAAGGCAAAATAAGGTTTAAAAAGTAAAGATGCAAAGTATATTGTCTTTGTAGACTTTTATATACATAGATATATTAAAATATATATAGTTTTTATTTAACAGTAAAAAAAGTTTAGTTGATTCATGATTATAAAGAACTTTTTCAAGTTATGAAGATAAAATGTTTTTCCTCAAACATACTTTATTTCAGCTCAACACCTTTTAATAAAGAGGAGTTATCTGCCATTTTGAAATTTGGTGCTGAGGAACTTTTTAAAGAACCCGAAGGGGAAGAACAGGAGCCCCAGGTAAAGTAGTGTTTCTGGACTAAATAGATAATATAATAACTTAAAATATGTATGGATTACTTCACTGTAAAGCGAAACTTCTTTTGTAGGAAATGGATATAGATGAAATTTTGAAGAGGGCCGAAACTCGGGAAAATGAGCCAGGTCCATTAACTGTGGGAGATGAATTGCTTTCACAGTTCAAGGTATTGGTCTGTTCTTTTACCTCCTGCATATTACACTGTCCTTTATAAACAGTACTGTCTTTCTTCTGTGTACCTGTTTCTTCATTCTTAAGAAATAGATGCCTCAGTAAGTCAAATCTGCATCTCTTTCTGATAAAATGTTTTTTCACCTATACAGAGTACCAACCATTAGTATACAAATTTCAAAATACATTTTGTATTTTGCTAATAAAATAATAGGTATTTATTAATGTGTGATCAGAATTCCAGATAGTTTGTGCTTTATTTACTGACTTGGTTGTTAAGCACATGTGATACCATGGAACACAAAATATAAAGTATGCATTTTTTGGTTGATGACTTCTCAAAATGGTGGTCAACCCTGAAGTAAGCTTGAATACAAGGTATTTTTAGTGTTATCAGTTAAACGTATTATAATCTGAGTGCAAAAAGCAATGCAGAACTGAAGGTATTTGTTCACATCAGCAGATTATTAAATAGCTCTCCTACTGATTAATCATTTGCAATATATTTTGGTTTCTACAATGTATTAATGTTTGATTTGGTTTACGTTATTACAGTTTCACATTAACTCAGGCATTCAAATGTCAGCCCTAGTTTGAAGAAAGTTAAACAGCAGTCTTACAGCTGTCAGAAAGGTGTTTCATCATGCATTGGTAATAGCAACTTTTGCATGGAGTCTCGTGTCTGTTTCACAAATGATTAAGAATACTTTCACTAGAGACAGTGTTTTATGAAGTATTTCATATGTATAAATTTTATACATATTATAAAACAATAGCATACATCAAATATGTAAGTACATAAAATATGCCATCTAGAGCTTTGTTTTCCTAAAATATTTGTTGATTAAACTTTTTCAAATAAAGTCATGTATCAATTTGTTGAAAATACATCTAATCTGATATACAAGGTGGCTAACTTTTCCAATATGGACGAAGATGATATTGAGTTGGAACCAGAAAGGAATTCAAGAAATTGGGAAGAAATCATTCCAGAAGTCCAGCGGCGAAGAATAGAAGAGGAAGAAAGACAAAAAGAACTTGAGGAAATCTACATGCTACCAAGGATGAGAAACTGTGCAAAACAGGTGTCTCTTGGTTCCAACTGACCTGTACTTTTATGTTGCTTGTTGGTTTAGTTAGTTTGTTGGGGGTTGTTGGGTTTTGGGTTTGGGTTTTTTTCCTTCTTTTCTGGACACATATTTTTGACAGGCTGTATAAAACTTTACTTATCTTTGTTAATAATGTAGCTTTGAACTACTTATTCTGACATTCCAGATCAGCTTTAATGGAAGTGAAGGGAGGCGGAGTAGGAGTAGAAGATACTCTGGATCTGATAGTGACTCCATCTCGGAAAGGAAACGGCCAAAAAAGCGTGGAAGACCACGAACTATTCCTCGAGAAAATATAAAAGGATTTAGTGATGCAGAGATCAGGCGGTAAGATATGGGGGGACATGAATATTTAAGGGGACAAGACATAATGATGCTTGGAAGTACAAAGAAATTCAGGAAGAATAGACTGCCTTCTGAAATTTTTTATTCTAAGTGTTTCGAATTCACCTTATATATTATGTGGTCCTGACATAGTTAACTGTCATAACAAGAACTTGAACCCATTTTAACAAGGGATAAAATTAGGTTTGAAAAATATTCTTGATTGTTTTGCGTTTCTCAATTCCTGCAGCCCATGAAGACAGTGATTTCAAAAACCAGTTTTTACAATGGGTAAGCTTTTCCTTTAAGGCACAAGCAAAGTAATATGCTTCCCATTATTTTATCTTCTGCAGTGCTGAAAGAATATGTAAATCTTTTTGGTGGCAGCTACAAAAATTTGAGTGGATTTTGTTTCCTTTTTGGATTTCTGGACACTAGGTGAATTAATGTGTTCCCATGCTTTTTTGAACTAAAAAAATTTGAAATCCTGTTTGAATCCTGTACAGCAAGTGCCTTCAATATTTGGTGCTAAAATATCTTCTGGGGTTGAAGGAGGGAATTTATTTGTTCTACCTTTTTGGGGTTGTGAAATGTTGTTTTGCTTCTGAAATTTAGGTATGCATATTTCTCTGAAGTGCTGTAAAGCTTTCGAAGTATTTTTGGTTAGAAAAATAACT
Source organism: Ara ararauna (assembly GCA_028858755.1). Classification (NCBI taxonomy): domain Eukaryota; kingdom Metazoa; phylum Chordata; class Aves; order Psittaciformes; family Psittacidae; genus Ara; species Ara ararauna. The sequence goes on along the minus strand of CM054410.1, from coordinate 69,576,883 downwards.
TTATAAAGATTCTCTTTGCCTTTGCATTTCATCTAGCAACACTCTTAATTGGTACTTCTTCCAAAGCTAATCTTGTGCACTAGCATTTGAGTCCTCGATTGTTAAGAAATTTTCTTTCTTTTTTAAATTATTTTTATTTATGTTATTTCAGTTCTATCCCAGGTATCTCCAGTTTCTTTCCATCATTTACACATTGCTACAGAGAGTGTCTTTTTTAATGTCATATCTTCCAAAATTAATTTTTTATGATTAGATATATCCAGCTGCTGAATCTTGTGTCTTCTGAAATTATAAAAGCAATTTCTGAAATAAATTGTACTTACTATTGGATTATTTACATCAGTTCTTAAACCATTAAAATTCTGATTTTTTTGGGGGTTATCTGGATTTAGTAAGGTGCCCTAATTGATTTTTTTTTTCTGTTGTACACATAGCATTATACTAGGATTAATAATGATATTAATACAATTGTGTAACTAATGTAGTTAGCTAAGCATATGTTTAAAAGGCAATATTATTTTCTGTTACTAGGTTTATCAAGAGTTACAAGAAATTTGGTGGCCCCCTCGAAAGGTAAACTTGTTTAATTATTATGTGTGTAGCAACTTGGAATCCTGTTCTCATAAAAATTCAAGCAATGTACCAAGAAATCTTCTGCTGAAGAGAAAATAAAGTGTCTAGTCTTTTGTCTTGGATATAGCATGAGTTTAGGTTCCTATCTTCCCTTTCTCCATCTATGGTATGTGTGCAAAGAGCCACACAATAAACTTTTCAATTTGCAGGACTATGTATTCTCTTCTGTCTTGTTTAATCTTCATTGATGATAACCAGTCAACTGTCCTGTTTGATAGCCTGTTGAAAGCCTGTCAGTTTATGTGACTGTCAAAGTTAGTTTCTCATTTTCCTTACTGTCAGTTCTTAATTTTTAAGCTTGCTTTATTCTGTATTTCAAGAAAACTCCCCTTCCTGACTTTCTTTAAAATATTTATGGTCTGTATGAACTTATTACATATAACAGTTCCTTTTTCATTTTTAAAATAAATGCGCAGTAACTTACCACAGCACTGTCTGGTTAGGGTCCTTTACAGTTTTTCTTGTATTGTCTCCTGATACCTGAATGACCTTTTTTTTTTTTTTTCTTCCTCCTCCTTAGATCAAAATTGTACAAGCATAGCAAGTATGGGTGACTGATAACTTACATGTTCATTTCTCTGGTTTCAGAGTCTGAAGGAATCATTCACAGTTCCTGAAACTTCAGAGATATTAAAATATGTATTTGTTTTATTACAGGTTAGATGCTGTAGCTAGAGATGCTGAGCTAGTTGATAAATCAGAGATAGATCTTAGACGTTTGGGAGAGCTTGTACATAATGGATGCATTAAAGCTTTAAAGGACAATTCATCTGGACAAGAAAGAGCAGGTACAATGTGTTCAGGGGGCTTAGGAAGCAATATAAAATGTCAAGTCTGAATTATTCTTACTTTCTGATCATAACAAAACAGATTTGTTGGGGAAAATGTAAAGAAAAATATTCGCATGCTGGGTGATTTTTTAAAAGGGCTGTAGTAAGGTGACTTTTTTAATTCATTTTACTGTGTGTGAATTGTCATTGGAGACAGCAGTATGTCTTTGCTTTACTGTGAAATGGAAAAGTAATTTGTTATTTGTAAGACCTTTTGATTCTGGAACTTAATTCAAGCACTTGGCTAAGAAAAGTTCATTTGGTATAAGTAACAATTTGCTGGTGTAGCATCAGTCTTACTTGCTTTCTTTACTACATTCTGTATGGTCTTTGCAAAGGTAAATATTTTAATAGCTTTGTCATTTATTTTAAGGAGGTAGACTTGGGAAAGTTAAAGGCCCGACTTTCCGAATCTCAGGAGTGCAGGTGAATGCAAAGCTAGTCATATCTCATGAAGAAGAGTTGGCACCATTGCACAAATCCATTCCTTCAGATCCAGAAGAAAGAAAAAGGTATTCGGGTTTTTTTAGGGGGGGGGGGGGGGGGTGGTTGTTTGGTTGGTTTTGTTTTGTGTGGGTTTTTTTCGTTTTTGTTTGGTTGGTTTTGTTTTGTGTGGGTTTTTTGGTTTGTTTTTTGGTTGGTTGGTTTTGTTTTGTGTGGGGTTTTTTGGTTTTTGTTTCGTTGGGGTTTTTTTTAGGAAGTAGTAATGTTGAGTGTTTTTCAGGTTTATTAGCTTTGTTTCATAATAACTGATATGATAATGATAACTGTCTCAAAGCACACTGTGACAGCATTGTCCTCTATTCCCTGTGAGGACTGGCAGCATTAACATGCTCCACATCCTTCCTTCATTCTTTCTTCCCTTGCCGTGGAAACCAGTAACAGCTTTGGCTTCTCAAGCATATTCCCAAGTGTATTCAGTTACCAATAATAATTCGAATTAACAATTAGAATTAGAATTCAGATTTGCTGAGGACCTGCTGTATGTGTGTCATCTCTGCTCGAAGAGAAAGCAGTAGTTGTTACTACTCTGAACATTTTGCCTTCCCTCCTTATGTATCACAATCCCTAAACTATCCGCTTAGTTAGCAGTTACACTGGATGATGATTTTTGCTTTTGTTCATAGTTAACCAACTCTGTGACAGAGCTCATGGTCACAGACGGATGTCTGTTCTTCACATTTTAGTCTTGGTCAGCTTTAAAGTACATTTCAGTGCTAATTTCAGTATTTTATAGAAATGTTAAGAAAATATAACAATAAGTATTTTTGTTAATTTCCTAAATATGCCAGCATCTTAGCAGAGAAAACAGACCTAGTTAGATCACTTTTAATATGTTCCCCCTTGCTAAATGTCAGAAGTAATAATCCCTTGTCTTTCTAATTTATTTCTGTTAGATATGTCATCCCATGCCACACCAAGGCTGCTCATTTTGATATCGATTGGGGTAAGGAAGATGATTCCAATCTGTTGATAGGCATCTATGAGTATGGTTATGGCAGCTGGGAAATGATAAAAATGGATCCTGATCTCAGTTTGACACAGAAGGTATGTCATCCACATTTCCTCAAGGATTTTTTTGTTTAGGTAATAATGCCCCTAAGAACATATACTGAAATAACTTATTTTATGATAACTGAAATGGTGGAGACTTTATACATCAGTTGTACTTTTTTGTATTCTTCTTGTGGTATATTGTTAAATGTTAAGGTATTGTGTGTTCAGGTTAAGTATGCTTTCTTGCAATCAGTTGTGTTGACATATATCCATGTAGCTGGACTGCTGTCATATGAATTTTTTCAGTCTTTTCCTTCTCTATTTTAACTGTTCTAGTTTTGTCCATTTTATATTCTTGATGTTTTGGAAAGGAGGTTTTTCTAGAGATCTGATTTGGTTTACCCATCTCTGCTTAATCCCCAGGTTCCTCACTTGAAGCTGTCTTTCACAACATAAGAATAGCTGAACTAAAATTAGTGCAATAGCTCCTTAGCACTAATGAGCAACAGGTATTGAGGGAAAGATTGAGGTGAAGTAAACTTTGTGACAGTGCCAACAAGCTATAGGTTTGGGATTTGAGGAGCCAGGGTTATGTCCAAATTCATTTCATAATGATTCCTGCTCCTGCCCTCCATTAATTTGTTTTTTTGGAACCGTCTATTTATGGTTTTGGCATCTCCAATACCATGTAGTGAATTTTGTGTTTAGAAGATGAATGAGGCAGAGCCAAGAGTTCTGTTGATGATAGGTACAGGAGTTAAATTTCTTTACTAACTTTCTTAAATAGATTTCTTAATAAAATTCTTAATTAAACTATCAGAGTGGAAACAGAAATCTGAGGTTGGTTTCCTGAGTTTGTTTTAAACTGGGAGGTAATTTCCAAGACTGCATTGGCTGTGTGATTGGAGAGAAATCTTAAAAAAATTCTCCATTGCTTCAAAAATACTGGCATATTTGCCAGACATAGTTGGATTGTTTCCCGCCTTTTATGCAGCTTTTTCTGTTCTGTGTGCCCCAGGGTAGCATCTTCCAAACCTGAAAATATGTGCTCAAAGCTGTAATACTACCATTATTCTCTTCAGATTTTGCCTGATGATCCAGATAAGAAACCCCAGGCGAAGCAGTTACAGACCCGAGCAGACTACCTCATTAAGTTACTTAATAAAGACCTTGCAAGAAAGGAAGCACAGAGGCTTGCTGGTGCAGTAAGTAAAATTTCGCATTCATTAGTAGATAATACACTTACGGGCATGTCAGCTGTCCCTTTTTTAGTTCTGTATTTTGTGTAGCATTACTCTGCATTACAAATCATATGTAACATATAGTGTTATGTGATGACATTAACTCAAGAAATTGCAGTTTCATACTGAATTTTTCTCTTACTAGTTCTGTGTATTCCATACTGTTGCACTGTGCTCTTTCTCTGTTCTTGAGAAAAGTGTGGTCATGAGTGGCAAGAAATCAAATTAAATGAACACTCTATATGATACAAAACCAAATTTTTTTCTTGCAACTGTGGTGCAGAGATGCTTGTCAGTTACATATTAAAGAGACCAATTTGCATTCAGGGCAATTCAAAGAGAAGGAAAACAAGAACTAAGAAGAATAAGGTGATGAAGGCTGCAAAAATGAAAGAAGAAATAAAAAGTGAGTCATCACCACAACCCTCAGAAAAATCTGATGAAGATGAGGATGAGGATAACAAGGTAAATATCTTTTCATACGATAAAGATGGCTATTTAGTTCTTAGCGCTAGGATTAATTTCTATGTTATGTTTTGTTTGACTTAATAAAATTGAAGCCCCTGAAACTTACTTCTAACACTTATTACACAGCAGTAATCACTGGAGATAAATATTTAAGTAAAGTTTGGGGTCATGTCACAGCTAATCTTATGACTTTGATAGTAGTTTAAATAAATCAATGCAAATCTATATGTATCATTAAAATACTTCATACTTGGTTTAAAATAAACTAAATTGAAGTGTCTCACATATCCATTTAAAACTATTACAAGTCATTGTAATTGTCAACTGTAGATACAGTGAATACATAGAAGACATGGCGAATATATCGTTAAAACTGAGTCAGCCTTAGAAGAACCATGATACATTTATTAAAAAAAAAAAAGTAATTTATAACTAGAGCATTCCTGTATGTATTTAAACGGTACTATGGAGATTAAAATGTAAAGCTGGGGAAAAAAATTAAATAAATGGAACGTAGAATGGCTTATATTTATAGATAACAGTAATTTGTCTGGAATAGAAAACTAAGAATTGTAAATGTTGTCCCACTCTCAGTGAATTAACATGGGCAACTGAATCATAAAACTAAATTAAATGCTCAGACTACTTAAAAAATGAGTGTTTGACTTCATCTCCACTCAAAACAGTAGACATTGCTAGTCGGTTGATTGGCTTGTTACGTTTTGGGAAAGTGCCCAGAATACTGTCCCCCTTTGTATATTTAATAACACACATTCATCACTAATATTTTCAGACACAGAATAACAGTTGCACTTCTGAAAACTAGAGTATATGCAAGAATGGGCTTCAACCATCTAAACCATTGGCTTTGGCTGCTTAGCTGCCATACTGTGTGCACAATTTAAGACATAACTCTTTAACTGCTAGAATGTTCAGGAAACTCTTGAAGTCATTGGATTTTTGTGGGGAAGTTTCCATGATGCCTAAATATCGAGGTCCTGGTTGGGTTGATTACTTGATACTTACTCTAAATAAACTGTTCATAGAATCATAGAATAGTTAGGGTTGGAAAGGACTTAAGATCACCTAGTTCCAACACCCCTGCCAGGGGCATGGACACCTCACACTTAACCATGCCACCCAAGGCTATGTCCAATCCAGCCTTGAGCACCACCAGTGATGGAGCATTCACGACTTCCCTGGGTAACCCATTCCAGTGCCTCACCACCCTTACAGTAAAGAATTTCTTCCTCATATCCCGTCTAAACTTCCCCTGTTTAAGTTTGAACCTGTTACCCCTTGTCCTATCACTACAGTTCCTCATGAAGAGTCCCTCCCCAGCATCCCTATAGGCCCCCTTCAGATACTGGAAGGCTGCTATGAGGTCTCCACGCAGCCTTCTCTTCTCCAGGCTGAACAGCCCCAACTTTCTCAGCCTGTCTTCATACGGGAGGTGCTCCAGTCCCCTGATCGCCCTCATGGCCCTCCTCTGGACTTGTTCCAACAGTTCCATATCCTTTTTATGTTGAGGACACCAGAACTGCACACAATACTCCAAGTGAGGTCTCATGAGAGCAGAGTAGAGGGGCAGGATCACCTCCCTTGACCTGCTGGTCACGCTCCTTTTGTTGCAGCCCAGGATACGGTTGGCTTTCTGGGCTGCGAGTGCACACTGAAGCAGGCTCATGTTCATTTTCTCATCCACCAAAACCCCCAACTCCTCCTCCGCAGGACTGCTCTGTATCTCTTCTCTGCCCAACCTGTAGCTGTGCCTGGGATTGCTCCGACCCAGGTGTAGGACCTTGCACTTGGCATGGTTAAACTTCATCAGGTTGGCATTGGCCCACCTCACAAGCATGTCAAGGTCCCTCTGGATGGCATTCCTTCCCTCCAGCGTATCAGCTGAACCACAGATTAATGTATTGGGAATTCTTTAATCTGTTTTTCTGTAATGGATTCTATATATGTCTTTCCAGCATGTACTCAAATTCAAAGATCATAATGATTCTTGCTCCTGTACATAATGCTTTTGTTGCTGTAGAATTTTTCTGTGTCTGAAAGCATTTGAGTTTCCATGTCAGACCTTACAGGTGGATATTATAAAGACCAGTTGAGCAATTCTATGTTCACCTTCAGATAATTAAATCGACCCTTGTCAGACTACTCTGTAACTAAGACTTTTTTTTAAGCCTAGTAAAAAGAACACCTCTGGAAAAAAGAAAGCTGTGACTCTGTTACTTCTATATAATAATGGTAAAAAGTTGCTGGACCAAAGCTAACTAGAACAGAGATCTTTTAACATCTGCATCACTTGAGTGTCCTGACCAATCAGCTCAGTTTTGTGAGACCTGCTTCCTTATAGTTTTTAGTTGTTCAGAGCCTAACTACCTTTTAGAGTGACAGAATTCTAAGTTAAATGGACGTAATTTCTCACCTCCGCTACCACTGCCAAATCAGTACTTGCTTGATCACATCAAGGAAGTGAATGAGTAGTTCTCGTATTTGAAACTGCATTCAGTTCTATTTGATAGGTGTTAAATCTATGTCCGTAAAGAAAAAAAAATGCACAGATAAAAAATATGTTTTAGTCTGATAGTTGAGAAACTTTGTACAGATAGGAACTCAGTTGATGTGATCTATATGCTTGCATATTGCAGGATGAGATTGTTTCAGTGAAACATCCACATAAAAAAATTAAAGCAGAAAAAGAAAATGAAGAAAAGCCTGAGCCAGATATTGGTATAAAGAAGGAAGCGGAAGAAAAAAGAGAGACAAAAGAAAAGGAAAATAAGAGGGATTTGAAAAGGGAGAAAAAAGAAAAAGAGGATAAAAAAGACTTAAAAGAAAAAGATATTAAAGAAAAGAGAGAAAACAAAGTAAAAGAATCTACACAAAAAGAAAAAGAAGTAAAGGAAGAGAAGGTAACTAGGTTTACTTATCTTGTGTGTAGCACTAGAAAAGGCCACTAGGTTTATGTGAATGATTCTGAGATGAAAAAGTATTTTGGATCTTATCAACATCAGTTGTCATTTCATTGAAGTCTTTTACGTAATTTCAAATTTTATTTTTAATGCCTGAAACCATGATGACAGGCGTTTGAAATGGGAAATTACATCTTCAATAACAGCATTTTATTTGGACTGAGAATGCAAGTGTGTGCAAGAAATTCTTTTATTCAGTTTCCTTTCTCCTTTTCCATCCCATGAAGAAAGTAAAATGTACTGTCGTTGAATGTCAGCATAGTTTTTATTCTTACTGTTGAAAAGAATGCAGTAGTTATGGGGATTGTCATATATTATAGGATAATTCCAGAGCCAAAATAAAATTTACTTAAATATTTTTATATCTTGTTCTTAGGTAAATGAAGTAAAATCTGAAAATAAAGAAAAAAATAAAAAACCTCCATTGTTGGATACTCCAGTTCATATTACAGCCACTAGTGAACCAGTTCCTATATCAGAAGAATCTGAAGAACTAGATCAGAAAACGTTTAGTGTGGTAAGTCCCTATTTGATATATTAGTGTTTATAAGTCTATATGAGGACAATTTCTGGCATTCTTGGTTCTGTTATTGGGCACAGTAACACAGGTGTTCTTTTGCTACTGTAGTCTCATATCAGTGAATGTTACTGATACTGGGCAAAAGTAATTTTTGTCTTCATTCTATCAGTTTACTGTATTTATTCAGTATTTATCCACTGATCTGTCTGCTGAATAGATTTAGAGTATAGACTTTAAAGGTATATCCTCAAGAATAACTTCCTGAGTTATTCTTTGAAGAGTAGACATCAGTGACCTTCAGTTCAACTGCTAGAGTCTCTGACTTTGCTTTGTCATGTGCACCTTTATTCTTTGTAAGCTAACAAGAAATTAAGTTTCAGCATTTCCCTCCGGAAGTATTGCAGACTTAAATTAGTAGACATAGGAGGGAACAAACGCTAAGGTCCGTAGAAATACCTTGCTGGAGTAATGTCTCTGACAACAAAATAATTTTGTTTAATCACTACTTCTGACTAAGAACGGAATTAATATTAGAGGAAAAGAGGTATGTATGCACTACTTACGTAAATTGTAAAGGTTGGCTGGGTCCTTTGGAAAGGTATTAATGAGTTACTTTGAGCAGCTACACTCCTGTGGGTGTTCTGTCATTCAAGATTTCAATAGATGTCTGGTTTTGCCAGCCAGGTTTATTGGGGTTGTTGCAGGTGCTGGTTGTGACATTTAAGTAAGATCCTCTTGAGTATTGGTAGTGACTGGTCCATGTATGGTTTTATTCTAAATATTTCAAGTAACTCACCTGTGATTTCCAGGATGAGTCTCAAGTGATTCAGGTGGATATGTTTGTGTGTCTAAGTGACAGAAAATCACTTGATTTCCATGTATAGTTCTATTTTTCTGATCACTTCTATATTTAAGCAGTGCACTCTTCTAAAAGTAAACCATCTTCTGAAGGACAACGTAAAGCTATGTCTAGTACAATATGCAGTGCAGCTGCTTAATTACTTACTGGCATGAGCTGGCAATGGAATATATTCCCTGGTTGTCCCTAGATGCTTGCATGGTAATGGTGATACTCAGCTTCATTCCATTACAATCATTTATCTTGTCTTTTTTTTTTTTTTTAAGTGTGGGTTGATTTTTTTGTTTGTCTTTATTTTATTTTATTTTTGTGTAGTTGATTGGGTTTTGGTTTTGTTGTTTGTTTTGTATGTTTTGTTTTTGTTTAGGTGGGTTGTTTGGGGTTTTTTGGGTTGTTTGTTTTGTTTTTTTCTACAAGCTTCCTTTTGCTTTTACTGGGAGTAATTCTAGGTTGGTTGTCTGTATAGGAAAACACTTGTTTGTCCAGGGTTTGGTTGTTTTTTTTTTTTGAACGGAAGGTTTGTCATTATGCCATGGTCAAATGCAGTCTACTTAGCATATTTAACTACACTTGCAAGTGCAAATTGCTACTGTGGGTTATTCAAGCTTAACTGATTTGGCTCTTTGTGACGAGGAAAATAATCACTTCTTCGTCTCTTTACCATGCTATTGTAGTTGGATGGTATTCCTAAGCAAATGTCTGTAATTTAAATCATGCTAACTAGTTTTATCTGGATTTATTATTAAAACGTCTGAATCAAAGTGAAAATTCAGAAACTGACATATGATATGTATCTGCATTGCCATCTTTGTTGTTACTAATCTAGGCATACCCAAACTAGCTTTACTCTTGATAGCACAAGTTCTTCTAGAATCTGAATAGGACTGAGGTTTAAAAACTGCTTGGAGAAGTATTGAAACAGTATTGAAACTCTGCTGAATGCCAGGTTTAATTTGCTGAAAGTATCTTTTTGAAATGTACTGAATACTCATAGTTAATTCTGATGTTGAGTTAGTATAGCTTTCAAGGTGCTAAAAAGTTTGTGTTGTCCTATATGCTTGTGCTGAAAGCTTTAATTGTGAAACCCAATCATAATGAGTCCTTTCCCTCAGGAAATCCCTTATGTTAAATTAGTGATTTCTTACATCCTTGATATCTGTGTTTTATATAATGCTTTCATAGAGGAGTAAATTTCTAGGGGATTCAAAATACAACTTTTTCTAAAGGAAACCTGTAAAAGATTTTGAAGAGCTGTAAGCAAGTCTTGTGTTTCATTTGGCTTGTAACAGTACTGTCTTTGCCTGGGTATATGTGTATTAGTAAAGGGTGGGTCATAGTTCATAATTTTCTTTTCCTTTAAAATAATACATTACTTGTTTCCGTTTTACAGTGCAAAGAAAGAATGAGGCCTGTCAAAGCAGCATTGAAACAGCTGGATAGACCAGAGAAGGGCCTTTCTGAAAGAGAGCAGCTGGAACATACTAGACAGTGTCTAATCAAAATTGGGGATCACATTACTGAATGTCTAAAGGAGTACACAAATCCTGAACAAATTAAACAGTGGAGAAAGTAAGTTACCCTCCATGTTTTTTCATGAAATAGGAAAATCTGAAGTTGGTTCTATTGGCAGAGTAGTTTTTAATTATTTCTTTCATTTCTTACTTTCCTTTTCTGGTATCTCTCTGATGTTTTAAATAGGAACCTATAAAAAGATTATAGATGGTTGTGATTTTTAATGGATTGGCTTTTTCATACTGCATAGCAATGCATTGTGTCCAGTAGGTAGAGTCATCTCACGTCTTAAAACTGAAAGCAAACGCTTTAAAATTCCTGAGGCAAATTGAGCTTCGTGTGATTTTGAGTTGCAGAATTCCTTATTTTTTTAAAAATATACCCTAAAATTAAATTACATGTTAACTATGACTTGATGCTTATATTTATAATGTACTCAGATATATTTAAAAAATTAGAGTTTGCATCTTTAGGAGGTGAAAAAAAAGTAAGGAAATAATTTAGTTTGTAAACTTTTTCATTAAGTTCTTGGTGCAGTTTGGGTTACTTATATCAGAATGTGCACTTCAATATTTTTATGGTTGAAAATACAGCCTGCACTTCCATATGCAGAAGTCTGTTAAGTGTTTCGTTTTCTTGGAAACTTCTGCTTCTGTAGAATGCTTCTGCTGCATTTTCTTGTTTTACTTCAAAATATTAAGGTGATCTGAGATATGAAACTCAGATCCACGTCTTACATTTTTGTAAATTCTGCATTGAAGTAGAAACTCAGAGCTGTTCTTCTTTATAGTGCCACAATGTTACATGTAGATCAATAAAATACATATTTCAACTATCTTTGATAATAAGTGTAGTTAAGCTACTTAGTTTATATAAAGTTATGCAAGTATAATTAGGCATATCATTGACCAGTTTTCTACCTCTGCAAACCTCTAGACCAAAATGTCAGGGTTATGGCAAAGGAGCAGACTGTTGCTTCCTGAGCCTGCACGCTTCAGGTGCTTTTGAACACTAGACTGTAGTCTTTTTAAGCGTTCCACGTGTAAATTTGAGTAAAAAAAAAAATCTAGAATTCAGATCTGTTACCTGTAGAAGGAAATTATTGCTTTAGAGATTTGGCATCTTGACAGCAAAAGACTCAGTTTGTTCCTTTTTCACAGTTCTTCTTTCATGTCAAAGATTTGACAAGGTTTTGGAATTCCATGGAAAAAATCTCTGATATTTTCATGCAATAAGGCTTGTAGGTCATATGTCTTACACTGTAAGAGATTTCAGTTTTGGAAGTATTTTTACTTACTTAAATTTTTGTGTACTGAGTGGTGAGTACTCATTCAACCAACCTTTCAGAAGACAGTCGTAAATGGATATCTACATTTTTAAGCAGCTTCACAAATCATGCTAAACATGATTGTTGTTAGTGCTTCTTTCCATCCACTTTGCATTCTGAAGTATTTATGATAAATATTAAGTAGTGACAAATGTTAAGGGAGTTAATCTTTCAAATATTTCAAATATTTCAAATACAGCTATGTAGTTTTTGCTGTGCAGCTAGGCAATACTGTGTAAATTTCACAGTATTTCTGGTTTGTTGAAGTACTGCTGTTTAGATAATTTCAGTTAAATCCATGTTCTGATGCATAATGCAAGAAAAATGTATAAAAGAATTATATCTTCTTTTCTTCTTCCTCAGAAATTTGTGGATTTTTGTCTCTAAGTTTACAGAATTTGATGCCAGAAAGCTGCACAAACTGTATAAACATGCAATCAAAAAACGTCAGGAGTCTCAGGTAATATTTTTCAAACCTTTTCTAAAAATACAAGTATGTATTTTAAGTATTATAATGCTTTTATTAGGTTTTATAATGAACACACAGATATCCTTTAACTAGCATGTGTGTTTGCAGTAGTCTCTTTTGTTGGTATATTTTTCTAATTAATTCAGGTGAACTTTGGGATGTAGCAGTGAGGTTTTGTACTTATCTCTTTCAGCAACACAATGACCAGAATATTAGCAGCAATGTGAATACACATGTAATTAGGAATCCAGGTAAGAAACCTTAAGTATATTCTTGTGTTAGGTATGTTAGTTTTCATGTTTATTTCATTTCACATATCTCCTTGATCTGCCTCCCACACTGCTAACATCATAGAGATAGGCTAATCAGCAAAACTTCACTAGTTGATGAAATACAGCTGAGTGCAGACTGAAGCTGGTACTGACTGGTTTAAGTAGCAGGTTATTTCCCCTTCTTTTAAAAACAATTTGGAAACAATTTTTGGGTTTAATTTTTTGATCCCACCATACATATTGCCAAAGATGTTAAACAAGCAACATAATGTATTTCAGGAATACCACTGACAGTCTTTCACTTGCAAGCTGTATCTTTACAACTTCTTCAGGCCATCCCTTCTTAGAGGGGAAGTTGCGATCGTTCTGACTGATATTGCTCTACTAAAGGCATCTCTACTCACTGCTCATTTGGATCACAGTTACCTTCACAGACTGAATGAAGAGGTTGAAAATTTCAGTTTCCAAGTCCTACACATCTACATTCAAGCTTGCTTCCCTCTGACTTCTGAGGTTTCTTTCGGTTCACTTGCATTAGTGCATTTGTCTTTCAAGTATTTAGATCTTGTTTTTGTCAAATTAAATGTCAGTTTTATACTGCTTTATATCTGACGGGTAGAAGTGCTGTTTGAATTAGGTGAAGAAAAGACTTCATGAGACTACTTGTAACCTCTGCTTTATTAAATAGATGTGGAAAGACTCAAGGAGAATGCAAACCATGATGACAGTAGCAGAGACAGTTACTCTTCTGATAGACATGTGTCACAATACCATGATCATCATAAAGACAGACATCAGGGAGATGCTTACAAGAAAAGCGACTCTAGGAAAAGGCCCTATTCAGCCTTCAGCAATGGAAAAGATCACAGAGACTGGGATCACTACAAACAAGACAGCAGGTGAGTTCAGCGCTTTTAAAATCTGTTCAGAATTCTCTTCCTGGTTTTGTAGTATGCTTGTAGCAAGCATCAAAACATCTTTTTTTGAGTAATGCAAAATCACAGCAATATTTCTCTAATGTGGCTCTGTTGATCTGACGTGATTGTGGCTTTTAAAGTGTGTTCAGTAACACTAATACAAATAATTTCTATTTTTAGATACTACAGTGACAGTAAACATAGAAAGTTAGATGACTACAGGAGCAGAGACCACAGGTCAAACCTGGAAGGAAGTTTAAAAGAAAGCCGGGCTCATTCGGATCACCGTTCTCATGCAGACCACAGGATATATTCAGATCACCGTTCAACTTCAGAGTACAGCCATCATAAGTCTCCTAGAGATTATAGATACCACTCAGACTGGCAAATGGACCACAGAGCATCGGGTAGTGGCCCAAGGTCACCATTAGATCAGAGGTCTCCTTATGGTTCAAGATCTCCCCTAGGACACAGATCTCCATTTGAACACTCATCAGATCATAAAAGTACACCTGAACATACGTGGAGTAGCCGGAAAACATAACAAAGACTGACATTCTCTGAACGTTTTAGCCATATCCAGTAAATTAACACAGTAATTGCCTTACATGACTTGAAAGATATGGACTGGATATTCTATCAGTAGCAGTATTGTTACTTCTTTCCAGGATGCAAGGTCTATTATCCCAACAGAAGAAAAATATTTTTGTATTTAAAGTTTATGCTGCACTGTGCTGCAAATGCTGGGGCACTCTTTTTTAAAGAAAAGATAGATGTTTACTTTTACAGGGACCTCAACACTGCCCCTTTCAGACTGGATCTTACTATAAAACTCTTCATGTCAAAGTGGGTTTAGGCTGAACACATGTTAAATTATGTTTGTAAATGAACTTTTAAACCCTGACCTGTGCTCATGTTTCAGGAAGGAATGGGGAATTTATTTTCTTTTCTTTTGTAGTAAAGAACTCTCAAGGACTTTGTTCACTTTCCAAAGCTACTTGTTTACATTGTACACTGCGACCACCTTGCCACTTTTCATCACAAGCTTGAATATTTAAATTCTGTACCTGTAAAATAGCCAGGATTTCTCCTGTTTGTGATCAGTTATAATGCCTTTTTACAAAACAAAAAAAAAAAAAAAAAAAAACAACACACAAACAAATGACTGTAAATTATTGTAAATTCATTAAATGAGCTTTTTTCCCTCTCAGGCTTTTTTTGACTGTTCCTTTCCCCACCAACTCAGGCTTTCTTGTTACAAGTATGAAACAAAATTAGTGTACTTACATGTTTTAATAAAGTATCTTGATGGAATCACTGTTCAGAATGTAAAAATTGGGAAAGGGAACATATTATTCTGTTAAATGCTCCTTTTTTACTGGATAATTTAGTTACATGTTTTGGGGTTTTTTTGTTTGTGGTGGTGGGGTTTTTGTTGTTTGGTTTTTTTTTTTTTTTTTTTTTTATTAAGCTGTTAGTGTTGTGATTGTAATGAAATGGTAAGAAACATCCAGCTAAACTGTGCTCTGGAAAGCTTTTCAGGTGCATTGGTTTTAAAGGAGGAGTGTTAAATATCTGAACACTTCAGAACCTAAGTCAGCCAAAATTTCTTGTGAATCCGTTTGTGTTCCCTCTTCAACATGGGCAATAATGTCAAATGTGCTATGCAGCCAGTTAATATTTTAGATTTGAATGACTTTATTGACAGAATTGTTACAATGCACACTGATTGTACATAGATAACTTCTGTCTGACAAATTAAATTTAAACTAAAAGGATATGTGGGCTCTTGTAGTAGTTTTCTGCTGTTTTTCTCTACAGCGTTACTTTTTCTCAGGTTTACCCTTAAAAACATGAAGCTCTAAAGTACTAAATTTTAATATGCAATGTGATAATAGGAAAGATACGTAGTCTGGCTTGCTTAGTTGAAGCTGTATCTGTTGCTCCAGTTTTTCTCTGCTCTTGCAGTGTTGTGCACTTTTTCTAATTGAACAGGTTTTTATGAAAGCATTCATGTAGAACCAAAATGTCCTGGTTTCAGCTGGGACAGAGTTATTTTCCTAGTATCTGGTGAGTAGTGTGCTTTGGCTTTAGTCTGAGAACTGTGCTGATAGCACACAAGTGTTCTAGTTGTTGCTCAGCAGCATTTGCCCTGATCAAGGTCTTTTCAGTCTCATGCTCTGCCTGTGAGGAGAGCACCAGAAGCTATGAGGGAGCAGAGACAGGACACCTGACCCAAATTAGCTAAAAGGGTATTCCATACCACAGCGTGTCATGCCCAGTATATAAACCAGGAGGAGTTACCTGGAAGGGACCAATAACTGCTTGGGTCAGGCTGGGTATTGGTCAGCGGGTGCTGAGCAGTTTCATTGGGCATCACTTGGGGTTTTTGAATTTTCATTTATTTTTCTGTTGTTTCCTATTATTATCAGTATTGTTATTGTTGGTATTACTATTATCTTTATATTGTACTTCAGTTATTAAACTTTTCTTAGCACAATCTGCAGGTTTTACATTCTTCATCTCCTCCCCATCCTGCCTGGGGATTGGGAAATGGGGCTGAGCAAGCTGCTGCCTGGTACTGAGTTACCAGCTGGGTTCAAGCCATGGCAGTCCTTTCTGGCACCCAGCATGGGGCACAAAGGGTTGAGATAACAACTGACCTGAGCAGAGTATGTTGTAACAACTGTTGTTATCATTGTACTGTAATGATCGTTTGCCATAATGTTGCCTCATTTGTTCTCAGGGATCGCACATGTGCTTTCTGGTATGCTATGTGATACTGTTCTTGTCATATGTACTTCCTGTGGTGATGTTTATTTGTGGGGCTTGGGCTAAGGTTATAATTTTGTTGTACTTTGTAGTGCTGGATTATGATATGATGGAATTGTTAGTCATGAGAGTAGTCTGGTGTGTGCACTCAGTATTGTGTCATGACCTTTGTCCCTCAGGAGCCATCTGTTGGGAACCATCAACAATTACAACTTTGACCTTTCCTCCTTGAAGAGCCACCAACCAGCCTGAGTCTTTTGCTAGCAGACAGCATGTTGTTGAATATGGTTCAGATCTTGCTCAGGGTTAAACAGCTTCCTGTGGCTTCCAACCCCTGTGAGAAGCAGTGTGGCTTGAAGGCACTCAGACTCCAGCAGCAAGATTTGCTACTTCAACCCCTTTGACACACTATAGCTATTAAAATACCAATGGCAAGTACTACGGCTACTCAAGCGCCAGCAACAAGCAGTGCAGCCACTTCAGTCTCCACAACAGGCTGCTCTTGTGATGACCGGTACCAGGGCTACTCACTCTTGCAACAGGCGCTGCAGCTACTTTTACCTCCATAACAGCAGCAAGTACAGTAATTATTCAAACTTCAAGCTTTGGTGACAGGCACTGTGGCTGTTTTAATTCCTGTGACCAGTACTGCAGCTACTCAAACCCTGACAACGAGTATGACCACCACTCAGACCCCTGTGATGGGTGATGTAACTGAGCCAGAGAATGAACCTGTGTCGGTATCAGTTGCCCCCTATATGCAAGAGGAAATGGAAATCTGAAAATAACTTGTTTAGTGAAGGAAGAGATGAAGAAGGGCCAATACCAGAACTAGAGGAACCACTACAAGAAACAGAGGAAGAGGCAGAACAAAAGATAACTTCTTGATCTCTGTCCTTGACTGAGCTGCAGAATATGCTAAAAGATTTCAGCTGTTTTCCAGGTGAGCACATCATCATCTGGATGCTTCGATGCTGGGACAATGGGGGCAACAATTTTGGAGTGTAAGGAAGCCAAGCAGCCGGGATGACTTGTTAGGGAAGGGGCAATTGATAAGGCAGTTGTGAATCCTCAGCCTCTGGAGTTTAAGTGTGAAGGGAAGGTATCCCTGCAAGGAGGATGTTGTACATCACGCAGGAAGGTGGACCGCATACAAGAAAGGCATCAGTACCTGAGGGAATTAGCCATTCTAGATAGAGTCTGAAGACAGTCTCTCCCCCTCTAGCATTTCAGCTGTGGAAAAACAGCCCTAGGAATTCCCAGCAATTGAGAGAGGATATAGCAGCAGAATAAAGTTTTTAAAATCTTAGATATATGTTCATATTGTATATGGTATATATTGTAGAAAAAAATAGGGGGGGATAGGGGTTGTTTTATGGGAAAGTGGCAGGTCCTGGTCAAGTGCCTAATTTTCAGTTTACTCCAAAGCTTCACTGTTTACATAAACTAATAAATACAGAAAATTTGCATGTATTTATTATGGATTATCAGGACTGCATTTCAAATTCGTCTTCATCCATTGTATAATATGACTGATTTTCATGAATCTTACTCATTTACAGGAAGTAAACTGAGCAGCAGTCCTTTGAGTTATGTAAGTGCTATTGGGATTTTATAAAGAAACGTCAAAGTGATTAATTACAGGTCTGTGGTTAGTCAACGGCTGAGATCTAACTGTAACCCCAAACTACTTGGTCCAACCTTGATTCATTATAGTACTTCTTTTTTTCTAACTAGCAGGGAAAATGTAGCCATGTGAAGGTCTGCAATAGCATGTGAATTCCGTGTGAGGAAGCTGCTCACTGAACCTTTATTAACTGTAACAAGTGACCCTCAGGTTTTGGCCGCAGCAGGTAATGTGGCCTCATGTGAAAGTTCCCATGCACCTGCGCCTCTCTTCCATTATGGAATCAACATGTATCTCTTGTGCATATTCTAAGCCTCTCAGACGTCAGGCAGTAGTGATTCTTTTTCACTTAACCCTCCTTAGGTGTTTTCTTGGCAGCATGTTGCCTGTTACATGATTGAATGCGCTGATTAATTTGCTTCCCACCACATGGCTACATAGGACCCTGTGGCACCTCAAGAAATGGGCAGCAGGATAGACTACCAGAACAATTCATACACTGCACAGGTCTTAGGCAACATTTAAAGGGCACCAAAGGATGGGCACATTCTAAACAGGCAATTAATCCAGCTGTACCAGCCTGGAACTTCTGGAACTGATTTGCAAACTTTTAATACAACATAGTGCCTTTTTGTGTGAAGGTTGTCAATCAAAGGCAGTGAAAATGCACACTACTGACAAAAGCTATATGAAATATTCTTGATGTCCGGACTTCCTAACAAAAATATTAATCCTAAACTTGAGCAAATTGTGAGAGCTCGCTGGTGCCACAGTTGATCCAGTATAGTTAGAGCTACCATGTTTGCACCAACAGAAAGGAAGGCATTTCCAAGCTCTGATTTTTGTGAGCATATAATTTTTTTCATTTTTAAAGTGAAACTTAACCTTACATTAGAAATTTCTGACAACATGAAGACTATATTCTGTGAAACTATCTATGCCTGTCAGTATATTAATTAAGTGCTATGTCTTGTGGATCTTTGAACTGTGAAATGTTGTCAGTAACTGAGCAACACACTATGGTGCCGAGCATCCATAATAGAACTGCCAGAAGTCCACAGCCTTAAATGTCTTTCAGTTCTTCTGACCAGAACCAGCCACTCTATTTCTTGTTGGTGCTGTATGCAAATGTGGTGTTACTATGAGAGATTGCCTTCTGTTTTAAATATTTCACTAAGTTGGTTTTTGGAGGTTTTTTTTGGGGGTGGAGAGTGTTACTGATCTTCCTGTAATGAAATCCTGTAGATTGATTCTCTATCCACAAGAGAATAAGCATGTCAGTTTTAAAATATCTCAAACTGTAAACTGGAATCTACCCAAACTATCAAATATAGAAAGGTAAGGTCTAATTTATTTTTTTTCCTTCCTGGCATGAAAGTAGACAGGGCTGGAAAATTACCCTTACCTTCCCAAGATCTTAAGGGTTCACTAAATCATGCCAAATTACAAATAAATACATATGAAGAGTTAGGATCCAGGTATTTGATCACCATAATGCTGGAGGGAAACAGGTGGAGGAATAATCCATGAGCTTTAGTGAAAAAATGTACATGAAGCACTTCATTCTCTAGTTTTGTGCTTGTCATGGTTTAAGCCTCTATAACTCATGCAGTTTTGCTCACTCACTCATCCCTCTTTCTTCTCCCCGCTCCCGGAGGGATGGGAAGGAGAATCAAAAGAGTGCAACTCCCACAGATTGAGATAAGAACAGTTTAGTAACTAAAGTATAACACAAATCACTGCTGCTACCACCAATAATAATAATGACAAGAGAAATACAAGGAAAGAATACAATCACTCACCACCTAAAACCAAGCCCAATCAACAGTGCACCCCACCCTTCCGGGTCTCTGCTCTCCGTTTTACATCCTGGGCATGGTGTGCTGTGGTATGGAATACCTCTTTGGTCAGTTTGGGTCAGGTGCCCTGTCTCTGCTTCCTCCCAGTTTTCCCTCCTCCCTGGCAGAGCATGAAACTCAGAAAGTTCTTGGTCAGACCAAAACATTACCAAGCAGTAACTGAAAACATCGGTGTTATCAGCGCTGTCCCCAGGCTGAAAGTCAAAGACACAGCGCTGCACCAGCTACCAAGAAGGAGAAAAATGACTGCTACTGCTGAACCCAGGACAGTGCTTTAGAACTGCATTCTTCCCTTCAAATGTATTGTACCAGGACGGTCTTTAGCTGGTTGACTGAAGAGAGATATTAGAAGTATACATCCATGAGCTAACAAATCAGATCACCCTGTAGATCCTCCATATTCCAGCATGCTTTGGTCAAGTTTTCAAAATATGAACCTCCATTCTATCTGGTATGTTTTCTTTGATCGTGCAGTCTTCCCCATTCTATTTAAATTAAGGGAATTCATTATAAGATGAAAATATTTACTCTCAGACACAAATATGCCAGAGTACTAGAACAAGTTATTACAAAATTAGCTGAAAAACGCAGTATGCTCAATTATTACAGGTCTGCAAGTACGTGTAGCTCTAGAAATAGTGACCTTATAGAATCATAGAATAGTTAGGGTTGGAAAGGACCTTAAGATCACCTAGTTCCAGCCCCCCTGCCAGGGGCAGGGACACCTCACACTAAACCATGCCACCCAAGGCTATGTCCAATCCAGCCTTGAACACTGCCAGCAATGAAGCATTCACAATTTCCCTGGGCAACCCATTCCAGTGCCTCACCACCCTTACAGTAAAGAATTCCTTCCTCATATCCAGTCTAAACTTCCCCTGTTTAAGTTTGAACCCGTTACCCCTTGTCTTATCACTACAGTTCCTCATGAAGAGTCCCTCCCCAGCATCCCTATAGGCCCCCTTCAGATACTGGAAGGCTGCTATGAGGTCTCCACGCAGCCTTCTCTTCTCCAGGCTGAACAGCCCCAACTTTCTCATCCTGTCTTCATACGGGAGGTGCTCCAGTCCCCTGGTCACCCTCGTGGCCCTCCTTTGGACTTGTTCCAACAGTTCCATGTCCTTTTTATGTTGAGGACACCAGAACTGCACACAATACTCCAAGTGAGGTCTCACAAGAGCAGAGTACAGGGGCAGGATCATCTCCCTCGACCTGCTGGTCACGCTCCTTTTGATGTAGCGCAGGATATGGTTGGCTTTCTGGGCTGCGAGTGCACACTGAAGGAGGCTCATGTTCATTTTCTCATTGACCAAGACCCCCAACTCCTTCTCCGCAGGACTGCTCTGAATCTCTTTTTTGCCCAACCTGTAGCTGTGCCTGGGATTGCTCCGACCCAGGTGTAGGACCTTGCACTTGTCATGGTCAAACTTCATCAGGTTGGCATCAGCCCACCCCACAAGCTTGTCAAAGTCCCTCTGCATGGCATTCCTTCCCTCCAACGTATCAATCATAGACGACTGCCCTTTTGCATTTTTAAAATTCTAGAGAAACACCATAATCATGACTGCAAATGGGAAAAAAAACAACCCTAGCTTCTCTGTCATTCAGACACAATGGAAGAATGCGTGAAGTTTAAAGTTTGCATTATTTCAAGTTAAAGTACTGAAAATAAGGAAATATGACGCATCAAATAGCATCAATTTACTTGTAAATTATTGAAATTGCTTTTAAATTTTTAAATATTTAATTTGTACTTAAGGATCACTTTTGCAATATGTGGAAAATTATTCTTAATAGGGAGAACACGATGTTATTTACATATAGAATTCAAAACAGACCTTACTGTTAGAACCAAAATCTATGTTTCCATAATTGCAAAAAAAGGCATTGTCATTATTAATTTGAAATCTGCTTACATTAACTGTGAGTCAAGTTATTTTTCTATTCATAATCTAGGGTTTTATACATAGGTTTATAGTATAGTAACATACAGAATAAACAGATGGACTAACAGCTCACCAATTCTTTACAAAACTAATGTTTTCAATAAATGCATAGGAAAATACTGAAAATGTTTTCAATAAATATACTGTAAACATTCAAAACTGAGTTAACAACATTTTTTGATGACAGTATTTTCAATTTCTTTTCCATAAATGAAGAGTCACTTAAAATCAGCATAACTGCAAAAGAAATCACTGAAAAGTTAGACTGCACTAAATTTTCATGCAGCATCTTAATTCAGGCCCCTCAATGCAATTCTTATGATTCAATTTAAATGACAGAGCCTCAAACTGGTTTTTCTATGGAAGCCCACTTCATCCGTTGCAGAGAGTACATGATGAGAGTATACTGCAGTGAATGTATGAAGTAAACTCAGTATTTCTTTTATCATTATTCAGTGTATGATCATGGAATAAAAGCTAATAATTTCTTCTCAGATGCAGTGATGCACTCAGTTTAGTACTGTAAACACTCTGTTTTATGAGTTGAATTGTTTTTATTCCAGCATAAGTAGGGGGTCATGAGACACACATGAGTTAGTAGCAATGTCTTCTGAATACCAAAATATTTGAATGTGTGAATTTTATTTTATTCTTATCAGGTGCTTCTAAATACTACATTTTATCCAATATTTCTTTGTCCTTAATATCTTCTTTCAGCCATCATGATTGACGCGGATCTCTTGAAATAGATTTTTTTCCCATTAGGTTGTACCTGAGCCCTCCAGGAACGATCTTGGATTGCAATGGGAAGGCAGTCATGGCCAGTGCCAGGTATTCTTGTTGAGGGCAGCTGAGAGATGAGACAAGCTCATTTGCTTGTCTGAAAATAAACTTGTGGAAATTCTGATTACACCACCACATCTTTTCATTGACTTTTGACTTAAAACACTGAGCAGATGTGGGAAATAATGATGAAGCTGAAAACAGGCATTTCAGGGGAACCTGTTCTAAGTTATGCATCACTTTCTTGTGCCAAGAATCAGGGTTCTTCACCTGGTGTGAGGAGAGCAAATTAACACAGAGTTGAGACACTTGTTAATTTCTTGTCTGTGCAGAGATGGGCGCAAGGCGGTAACTTCTCAAAGCTATCATGCTTCAGTTCACAGGAAACATTTTATATATTCTGAGCAACAGTTACCAGTATTTTTCTAGTCGTGTTTAGTCAACCTCATTCCCACTGGCTCTCCAGTTGCCCCGTCTTTACTTAGTAAAGTCCCAGCATCTCCCTTTTACTGTGCATTTGCTATGGAGAAGGGGCTGCGTTGATAGGGGTTTTCCTATCCGAGGGTGGGGTATGTACTATGTTAATTAGGATGGTTCACTTGAAGTACCCTTCTGTTTGGATCTATCAGCAGTTGTCTTCTCTTTGTGCTTACCTTGGTATTGCCTTGGTTGGCTAACCTGTGGTGTCATCCTAACTTTTTTCCCAGGGCTGTATCTTGTTAGTTTTTACAAAGTTTCCTTTATTTTTCATATATCTCTGACAACTTCACAGATATTGGAAATTAACTGGGTACAGATGTAGTCATGATTCTCTAAGATGGGGACTCATGTGTAATTATCGTCCTCTCTTTTTCACACTTGGAAACTTGACTGCTAAGCTGAATGAAAATTGTGAAGTTCAGCTTCAGAGTTCCAATGCACAATTGTTGTTCCAGTGCAAAGAATTCCAGTGCAGCAGAAGTGCCCATCAGGGTCATGAGTGAGACTCCAGACTCCTGCTCTATGAGAGAGCAAATGTGGAACATCTGCAAACTTCCCTTGGCTCTCTTTACCCATCAGTTGTACAGGTGGCAAGTGGTTGAATGTAATTTAAAACTAAACGCATTAGGCATCTAGTTATTGACCTTATTGTTCTCCCATACATAAATACCCTGGTGTTTCCAGATGCCAAATTTTCATAGCATGACAGAATAAGCAACATTTGGGCTACGCAATTGGCATCATTTGTGGAAAGCATTTACTCAAAGTAGTTGCCTCACCAGATTCTATGGATGACTACTCCAATACACCTTCCATCTACGTTACGAATGTGACAGCAAAGTAAATCCATAAGTCATCAAATCTTTTGATGTTTGCCAAACCCTGAGCTGAGCTGGAAGGCAGATGCCAGGTTCGGAAGACTGGCCCTGAAGTAACTGTTACACAGACACAGTGAAAGAAATCCTGAATTTCAGCCAGGATGAAAAGAAGTGGCTCTGTGGAGGGAATGCTAGCACACAGCTGCAGATAAAAGAGCACATGTGACCTGTGTGAGTCAACACCACCTGCCTCTCATGGCCTACCCCTCCATTCATGCCTCTTGGGAGCATGGGAGCAACAAGGAATTTAGAGAGAATTTTGTGAATACACCTGTTTTAAGAAAATACAAAACCTCCTCAACCAAGGTCCTTTCCTTGCCATCCAAACGGCAGACCAGTAGATGCTACAAGAATTGATTCTTTCTGTCATAACTCTGATTCTTCAACTGCAACATCCTGAAGAAACATAATTACTATTAGGAGGATATATAGCTATAGCACCCACAAGTCACAAATTGCTAATTCAATAACCATTTGACCACCTAGATGTGCAGGCTTCAAATTCTACACAGTCTAAAAGGAAATTCTATATTATTAATGGAAATATTCTTTTGAGCTGGGTGCTTTATGTTATCATCATGGATTAACAGAAGCTTTCCGAAAATGAAAAAAACTTCACAAACACAACATGCATCTAGAATAGGATTTTAGATTGAGTAAGCAGTGGATTTCTGAACTTAATTTCCTGATCCCTTCCACACTCTCCATTTGGATTTGCACTGTAGACCAGTCTCCCTCTGCATAGGGCTGGTTAATTTCAGATGAAACCAAAGGGGAAAACACCCTCCAAGCATCAAGACTAAAGCTCAGTTGATGTAGCTCCCTCCTCCCCAGAGGTGCGGGGTGTAGATATCGGGTCCTCAACTAATTTTTTCTTGCTCTGCACTGCATGAGTTGATAATGTAGACATAGCTTTCCTTCTCCCCCTAAGGAAAGCAGTCAAAGAGCACAGAAAAGCTAAGGAACTTTTGCACACACCCCACCACGGGTAAGTCTTGTCAGACTGGCGCTTGCCAGCAAATGAAGCGATGTCACGTCTCTTCTGTTTGTGCCAGTTCTGGTGCTTTCGTGGGCTGGTCACACTCCAGGTCTCCCACTCATGGGTACAAATTAGCAAAAATCTGCCACAGTACAGCTGTTTAAGGCATTGTTTGCTTTTAGCTGATAAATTCAGAATTTTAACAAGACAGTGAGGTACTCTCAATTTGCACCGAATATTCTGCATTATATTCAAATAATTGCTTTTTTCTGTCACTTCAGCAAAAATTATTAGACTGAACAATTTACTTATTCAATGCTGTGGATTGATTGAGTAAGCAGAACATACCTCAAGAGACAGGTTCTGATCAATTATCCTCGTTTCTCCTTCATTATTGTTTCTTCCCTTCATATATGCCACCAAGAAACAGCCCTATGGCAGCTACTGTAAATGCATCCTTGTACGTTTCATATCTCTCAAGCACTTTATTATTTCTATGACCATTTTTTAGTTAAGAACTGTGTCCCGGCTTCAGCAGTAGCAGTCATTTTTCTCCTTCTTAGTAGCTGGTGCAGTGCTGTGTTTTTGACTTTTGGCCTGGAAACAGCACTGATAACACCAATGGTTTTAGTTACTGCTCAGTAATGTTTTGGTCTGACCAAGGACCTGTCTGAGTCTCATGCTCTGCAAGGGAGAAAGGGAAGCTGGGAGGAAGCAGAGACAGGATGCCTGACCCAAACTGACCAAAGAGGTATTCCATACCACAGCACGTCATGCCCACTATATAAACTGGGGGCAGTTACCCAGAAGGGTTAGATCACTGCTGGGTTGGGCTGGGTATCAGTTGGTGGGTGGTGAGCGGTTGTATTCTCTTCCCTTGTTATTTACCTTGTCATTATTATTATTGGTGGTAGCAGTAGTGGTTTGTGTTATACCTTAGTTACTGGACTGTTCTTATCTCAACCCATGGGAGTTACCTTCTTTCTATTCTCCTCCCCATCCCTCCAGGAGCTGGGGAAGGGGAGGGGAAGTGAGCAAACGGCTGAGTGGCAGATTTACGGCTGCGCTTAAACCACGACAAACTGCTCTTGGCTTTGCCTTTTAAAATCATAGAATCATAGAATAGTTAGGGTTGAAAAGGACCTTAAGATCATCTCATTCCAACCCCCCTGCCATGGGCAGGGATACCTCAGTCTAGACCATGTTACCCAAGGCCCTGTCCAACCTGGCCTTGAACACTGCCAGGGATGGAGTATTTCCCAGTTCTTTGGACAACAATTTTAGAAAGTGAAATTTGGTGAGGTTTTTATGAGTAAGCAGAAAGTATTGCACTATTTGCTAATCAGAAAATACTGCTTGAAGTGCAAAAGCTTATTTACTAAGTGCAGGTTCATTTTGTTTTGTAAATTTACTTTAAATGATGTAGTAAATGTAACCATAAAGGATATACTTTATTTTCTCCTTTACTCCGCTATTCAATCTTGTCATATGGTAGAGATATATTTTTATAATTGGGGTTCCATTTTCCATCTTGAACAGAAGATCGGGGGTGGAAATGTTCTTTTTCTTGCTAGGCATTCAAAGCAGCAGTTGGAGTCACTAGAGGGAGCTGAACTTACATCTACCTTAAACAGCAATGCTTCCTTTTGAAAGTTCGGAGAACGGTTTCCACTTCAAAGACTGCGTGCCTGTGAAAGCTTATTACCTAAACGGTTAAAAGAAAGCTACGTTTGCATGAGCGGTCATGTAAGTAGTAAGTGATGATTTCTCTAAACTTACTAATAATTGTCAGCAATTACAAAGACTACAGGACCCTGAGTGCTTTCATTGTGGATAATTTCTTTTCCTGAAGCACTGGGAGTGTTTTATTGCTAATTTGATATTAAATATTTTAAGATTAACCATAAGATTCTTTGTATGTATTTTCAGCTTTTTGAGTAGTTCAGTTTGACAGGTGAGATTTTCATGCTTCCTATGGTCTCTGTCTCTTAAACATAATTTGTATGTGAAATACTTTAGCTGTACTCTGAGTTCCAGCATGGAGTGATCTTGTAATGAATTCCAAAACTGAAAATTTGAGAACTAGGTGGTAGATACAATTAGTTTCAGATCTTTCTAGACTATGAAGTGAGCCCATTTTCGCACTGAAAGAACCATCATTCTAAAATGACCACTGTGGCACAAATACAAGCAGGTCATCTTGACTATTTATGATGTATTTTATTGTTGGAAATTAGTACTTCTAGGAAAGCTTACAGCATCAGAAAGAGGGATGAGAACAGAGAAGTAAAGCATCATGGAATTTAAGAGATCTTTAAAATCAATGTCTCAACTGATGTATAAAGAAAGTGAAACTTTCACCATGGATTTGGATAATACCATGATAGCACTGTGCAACCCCTAGGGTTGATCTTAATTAAACTCTTAATTAATTAAACATCTTGACAGGTTTGTTAAGTCTGGCCAACCTGGTAAGAAGAGCTTTCAGCTAGGAACAGCAAGGGATGGACATGATGGTCCACAATCAAGTTATGGCTTGGATTGACAAATAAAGGGTGCACGGTGATATGGAGAGGAGAGACCTTACAGCCAGCAAAGTAGGGCAGAATGGACCTACCCCAACTGTACGCACACAAATAAGGATGTGGAGGGAGGACTGCATGATGGCAAAAGCTCTTCACACTGTTTCTGGAAAATCACTGTGACTGGGTACCTCTACATGCATGTAGCATGTAGTCACTAGGGACTTCACCTGACTGCCAGGATTTTTCAAACACAAGAGAGAGCAACTTAGTGACTACATTGTCAGAATCTTGGCATGCATCTTGCCAGGTCTGATGGATTTGTGGCTGTTCAAAATCTAGCTCATCTGCAAAAACAGGTGCTCGTTAATTTACAGGGATTACAGCCTTTAATAGCTAAAAAATTTAGACACCTAGATTCAATACTCAGAGCCTGCACACAACTGTTGCCTAACCTGGTAGTACCTGAAGGGCTTCTACTTTCTATATTAAAATTTACTGCTTTTCTAAATACTTGCTTTTGATCATATGCCCACCATATCCCCTGGCTTCAAAGGTCCGAGCAGCTCAGCGCTATCTTCTGCCTACATCCAAGAGAATACATTTCTATACTTGTCTTCCCTTCAGGATTCAATTTTATGGTCATTTTCATTGCCCCTAAATTGCCACATCTCGAGGTTGTTGCTTTTATTTTCCTCTGTGGCTTTGGCAAGGGTTTTCTTGACATAACCTCAGAAACAGAATAGGTATTATCCATGCGTAGAAGGCCAAGCTGTGAATTTCTTCAGTTTAGGTAGAAAATCTCAAAGTGCAGGAAGGTGAGAACATGAAGCGCTGTTAACTTCACAATGAAACACAGAATTTTTCTTAATGGCAGCAAAGGACACACCTAAGGACAGCCTAAAAGATAAAACACATTAATTAGAAAACAGCACCTGCTCCTATGCAGATTTATGTTATATATTTTATGTCACTCATTGGAAAATGTAAACAGTCTGGGAATTAAAGACCACAATTAAGATTAGAAGCCTTACCCACTATGATTCCACTCCATCTCTTGCTTCCTCTTTGTTTCTGACTTCTTCTTTGTGTCATTCTCCTGCTGCTCCCCAGATGCTCTGGGAGGGAAGAAACCAGTACAGAAAGGATGGGGTGGTCTTGTTGCCTTCTCTATGTATGCTTTCAAAAGAAATCAAATGTTGAGAGTTTCAGTATACAGACAAGGCCAAGAAGGTCAGATTCGGGTTTTCAGAGGCCAAAATGTATCTATCAGTAAGTCCTGGAAGATAGATGTGATTCTGAGCAGGAAATGCTGGGTCAGCTGCCTTGCATCTAGTAAATATAGGTAGTCCCTGAATAGGAACCTAGGCTGGAATTTAAAATGTACCCATCAGGGCTGGACTAATTTAATCTGACTTTAGCTATTTAAAAATTAGCTGCCTGGGTACACCCTGTGTTGAAGCATTTCAGTAGGCACCTCCAGAAGACAGTTCAACCCAACCTATAATCCTGCCATTTATTCTGCTGACTACAGAGAAGACCTACAAGCTTAGTTTACAGAATTCAGGCAAAATAATTCTCAAGCATAAAGTATGCCTCCAATCTCTTTCAAGGCACCTAAGACCTTGTTTGTATAAAGCTATTACTTTATAACAACACAGAAATGTATTTGACCATAGCTCCCAGCTGTTAAGGCACTGGCATTCTCGCAAGATGTGAAAAATCGAAGCAGAGGAGGAATTTTAGCTTTGCCTCTCTGATACTCCAGCAGGATGCTTACCACCACTACACTAGAAACAACTCACCATCATCTGCAAAACATGAGTGAGCAGGACAAGTATCTGCCAAAAAAGGCATGCAAGTAAACCAGGAAGATGAACACGTGAATCTGGCTAGGGAGCATGTAGAACCTTCAAGACTGCGCTTGTTTTCTCTGCCTAGTAGCAAAAATGCAGGTTCCTTCAGGGACTTTACTGGACTAAGAAGAAAGAAGTAGAGATCCTAAAGATAAGTCCTGGTTCAAGCTGAGGTGGCTTCAATGTGTAAGACAATTTAAGATTTAAACACTTCAAACACCAACTAGACATACAAAATCTGCTGTAGACCCAGCCTTAAGCACATTCTAGAATCAATGACATGTTCTGTCACTGATTGTGTATGTAATGGATTATTCTTCTACTGTTATGGTGTAGAATAAAAGTGGAAATTAAGCTTCAAAACTGTAGTAGTCATTAAAATAATTCCCATAAAAGTTACTGGGACTCCATGTACATTAAGTTCTTTTTATATCTAGTTATCAGTTCTGATACATACCCCTGCATGCATTCAAAGTCTGTAATCAATCTTTTTATTTATTTAAATTTACTGTTCACAGTTGATTTATGATCAGCAGCTTTTAATTTCAGTGAAGTGAAATTTACAAACATAGATTAAAAGAATTGTGGATTAGATAAGATGGAATTGTTCTGCATCAACATCACAACAAACTTAACCTGCATACTTGATCTGTGGCTATGTTGTTCTTCAAAACAAGCAAATTAATAAGAATAATAAAATCTAAAAATCAAAATCTAAGAATGATAAAATATAATAGTGATAAAAGCTAGTGAACAACACTGACCCACACAATCTTTGTTTGTTTTTAATATAGACAGAACTAGCAGCACAACACAGAATGCTTACATTGAAAACAACAAACAATACCTTCGAAAAAAGGGAGTCATTACTAGCAGCTTCTAGGCATTTTATAGATAGCACGCTTTACTAGCTGGAATAGCTAAAAAGACAGAAAGGAATACAGTTTATATCAGTCAAGACACAGGCAGGAATTAAAATAACCCAAAACATGAAAATTTCGGGGTAGAATACTGCAGCTGTACTCATGTGGAAAAAAAAAAAGAAAAAAAGCAAGATTTGAAACTGAGCTATAACTGTCAAAACAGAAGAAAGCCAAAAGCAAACTGGATTTTTTCAGAACACGTCCACTAACGAAACCCTCATTAGGCAGTGCAAAGCTTGCAACACTGCTTGCTTCAGTTCAGGGTTTATGTAAACAGAGAGCCACTTAAACATCTTCAAAACCATAAAACAAATGCATGGTATCCATACTGCTAAAGTAAGAGAATGTAAACAGTGGGTGATCTATTTTCTGGCAGTACAGCAGCAGTTTGAGAGGAAATGAACTACTGAAAGGTCCTAACTCAACTTCTAGAACAAAAGCCAGGTTGTTCTTCGGCCCTGCATTCTTTCAGGTTGCATTCCGTTTAACAGGTCCTCTATGCAGATTATTCTTCCAGCCAGGTTTTTCAGGAAGAGAGAAAAAACAATTTTTGGTTCGATATGAACGTGCTATTTCCTTTTATAATACCCTTGTTTAGGAGCCTATGTACATGCAAAATGAATGATTAAGCACCTGATTCTCTGCTCAGTTTTGTGACATGCCTCCTAGGGAAGCTGTCAGACTCCACAACTACAGCTACTGTTAAGAACTCTCTTAAACAGTATCAGGAAATAATCTGGTTCAAAGTGCTTAAAGACACCTTTTAAATAAGCCACTAATATCCAGCGTACCAGCTAACTTTAAGACAAAGGCAAACAACAAATAGTATAGAATCACAGCATCATAGAATGGTCAGGGTTGGAAAGGACTTTAAGGTCATTTATTTCTAACCCCCCTGACAAGGGCAGGGACACCTCACATTTGACCCAGTCACCTGAGACTCTGTCCAGCCTGGCCTTGAACACTGCCAGGAATGGGGCATTTACCATTTCTTCAGGCAGCCAGTTCCAGTGCCTCATCACCCTCACAGTAAAGAACTTCTTCCTCATATCTAACCTGAACTTCCCCTGTTTAAATTTAAACCCATCACCCCTTGTCCTATCCGTACAGTCCCTAATGAACCGTCCCTCACCAGCATCCTTGTATGCCCCCTTCAGATATTGGAAGACTCCTATGAGGTCTCCATGCAGCCTTCTCTTCTCCAGGCTGAACAACCCCAACTTTCCCAGCCCGTCTTCATATGTTTGGCCCTCCCCTGGACTTGCTCCAGCAGCTCCATGTCCTTCTTATACTGATGACACCAGAACTGCACACAATACTCCAAGTGAGGTCTCACAAGAGCAGAGTAGAGGGGCAGGATCACCTCCCTCGACCTACTGGTCACGCTCCTTTTGATGCAGCCCAGGATACGGTTGGCTTTCTGGGCTGCAAGCGCACATTGCCAGCTCATGTTCAGTATCTCATTGACCAACACCCCCAGGTCCTTCTCCACAGGGCTGCTCTGAATCTCTTCTCTGCCCAGTCTGTAGCTGTGCCTGGGATTGCCCCGACCCAGGTGTAGGATCTTGCACTTGGCTTGGTTGAACTTCATGAGGTTGGAACTGGCCACCTCTCAAGTGCATCAAGGTCCCTCTGGATGGCATCTTTTCCCTCCAGTGTATCAACCAAACCACCTAGATTAGCGAGATCAGCAAAATTGCTGAGGACACACTCTATCCCACCGTCCCTATCGCCAACAAAGATGTTGAACAAGATTGGTCCCAGTACTGAACCCTGAGGGACACCTCTCATCACCATTCTCTGCGTATAACACTGAGCCATTGGCCACAACTTTCTGTGTGTGGCCATCCAGCCAATTCTTTATCTACAAGGCGGTCCATTTTCAAATTTATGTCTCTCCAATTTAAAGACAAGTAACAGTATCAGTAATAGCTTACTATTTGTTGCATTAAAATCCTGATGGATCATGTTATATTTCCTTCTGCAGAGCTTGTGGTGGTAGACCACCACCTTTGAAAGTAAGCTCTTACAGACACGAAGGGCTCCTCCTGCATATACTAAACATATGCGTATTTAAAGCTCCTTTTGCTTCCTATAGTTATTTCCACAGAGCGTTTAGTGATGCATCTACCACGTAAGATTGTTCTCTATATACTTCAAATTCTAGCTACAACACAAGCTTAGAAAAACAACGTTCAAACTTGTGTTTATTAGGTCTAGTTTTCTGGGTATGTACCTGACAGAACTGGTTTTAAGTCAGGGCATTTTTAATTCACGCTGCTTGATCAGCCCTGCAGCTAAAATATTACAACTCCCATATATACATAGGAGATCATCTTGTTATACAAAGTTCTGCCATCTTTTGGACTCTTCAATATTATTTATTCTTTTAACACATCAGCTCGTCTTCAGTTGTTATAATTAAAATCACAGCAAGTATTTTCTTTTCCTGGACTCTTCAGGTCTGAGAGTTCTCCAGTAACTTTAAAAGAGGATTTTCATAACACCTTTCAAGATGGATGCAGCAATACCAGATCACTGTGCTAAAGCTCTTTCACGTATCTCTGCATTCCTTCTGTGAAGGAACTGTGCAAGTGGGATCTTGAGCGGATGGTTCCGGCTGTTTTTTCCCAGACACTATCTCCAGTGTACCAGCCTGGTTTGCAGCTGCTGGTCATAAATTTCACTACACAGCTTATAGAGCAGAGGGGAAACAAGCATCTGCAAGGAAGTGTAATGACTACGCTCAGCACGTTCCTATCCAACAAGTGATGGCTAACAAGACAAATTGGGGCTTTAGCTAGAGATTCCCTGCCCAGTGTGTAGACCACATCCCAAATTTCTCAGCACCCCACCAGGGGTCACTAACACCACATTATAGATGTTCCTCAACAGAGAAGGCAACTTTATTCTTCTTTCATAATAATTTAAAGTATTTACACACTGTTCAGCCACTCTTTTACATAAGCATATACTTACTGGTATATTCATGAACCACATCTAAAAGGTCTGGCAAAGATTGATACATTGTGGGGTTTCCAAGCATAAAAACTATGTATAGCCTTCTACAACACAGACATTTGTAGGACCTGTTCCCTCTAAGCTTAAGCTATCTCCAGAGAGCATTCAGTAGCTTCAAAATGACCACGTCTGGCATTAACTAAAGCTCTCTTAAAGACTTCAACAATGAACATGTGCAAATAACATTTTCTCAAGAAATCCCACAGCAGGAACAAGAAAATTGAAAACTCTTTCTGGGAATTACCACAGTTCTGAAATATTATTTATCTGAGAAGCAAACAACTCAATGCTAGTATAAATATATATATAGCATACATATGTATATATATATACAGGATGCAGGGACAGAGGAAGTTAACTAGCACATGGTGCCTGCCCAGTATGTGCACCACTGCAAGCAACACTAGGTTCATCTGCTAATTTTCAGCCATGAGAACTCTAAATTCAGAGCACTGATGAGAAAGTTCATCCACACGAAAGAGGAAGAAGCCTGTCAGCATTATGTGAAGGTGCATGGGCCACATTATTCACACGTCTAACTCACCTGAAAGAGCATCATCAGACGCAACTGACAGAACAAGCTGCAAACAAAATAAAAGTCTAAAATAAAGTTTTACCTTCAGCCTTCCCTAAGTTCTGACTACTTTCCTCTGACTACTTTCCTCTCAGGTATTCCCAGAGTAACACCTGTATGCAGTTACCCATCCAGACAGGGAATTAATTAGTTTCTTTGAGAAGACTGCTGCTGGCCTTAACAGTCAACAGTCCCTAACCCAGCAAGTCTTCATAAAAACTAGGAGCTTTAATTCTGCAAAAAAACTCCATCTCCCTCCAACCAAGTCAAACACTAGATCAAGTTTACCAAACACAAGTGCTATCTGAGACTTATTCAGATAGCACTTCTAATGTATCTGTCCAGTCTCTGATGAACAGCTTCTAAAGAGTGAAATAAACATGTCTTGAAGCTGGGTTTATTGTAGAATGAATTAAAACTTCCACCCCTTGCAGCAGATTAAGGCATTCAGGCCACCAAATCATCCTCCTCCTAGCTCTTCATTGAAATTAGAACCTGTGGTCTCCCTGCCCTTCTCCTTCTGAATGTATAGATAAGATTACCACCTAAGCAAGTAGCAGATTTCAGGCTTGTGATATTTCCAGCCCTTCTTGGAAAATTACAACCCTTGAGGTTAGGGGCAGCTGCAACAGTTATATTACAAGTCACACTTCCTTTTCTTCTTTTGAAACTCATGCCATGAAACTAGGAAATGTCAGAATTACAAGGAAGGTTCTGTAATTCAGGTTATCCACAATTGTCATCTGAGCTAATGAGAAGCATTTTACTCTCTCCCTCCAAAGACAGGATAGCCATTTGTCTGAGGGACAGAATACAATTACTGATTTTAACTAGCAAGCCCAGCAAATCACCAATGCCATTACAGAACAAGAGACATACTGTCTCTGGAGTAAGAAAAATGATAGAAAAACCCCACGAATTAATCCTGTTAAAAAATTGTGTTAAACTAAGTAGTACTTAGAGGTAGCACTGAGTGTTGTATAAACATGTTTATATGTATAATACATACTCAGACACACATAAATATTTAATCTATAAAAAAATAAAGTGCTTTCTGTAAGGACCCAATGCAGGGACATTATAAAATATTTCATCAATTGCAAAACAGATACAAAGAATACTACAGCAATCATACATGAAAACATTTAACACAGTATGTACAGTCTGATGGGTGCCCCAAGACAAAACATCTTTTCATATACATGGTATACACATATATATTTATATTTAGTCAATATATTATGACTATATATATATATTTCAAAACTTGTTATAGACAAAAAAAAAGCCCTACAAAAACGCAACAAGGATCAAGCACACAAGTCCAAGACCAACAAAGAATTTGCTACCCTTGTCCACACCCCCACCTTCACTGTTGGGAAAGATATGCCAGTGCTCTTTTCTAGGGTGCAGTGACTCCACATCCTGCAAAGCGCTGTGAGCAGCAGCTGTGAAGTTAGCATCACCAGTGGTGAGCAGATCAAATACACATGAGTAAAAATATATGTCCTTCAGCAGCATCTTCTCATGGCACTTAGTGGTGGCAGTTTCCAGTGTGTACACTGACTGGGGATGAGCAGAACCATGCTGAGGGAGTAAGTGACTCATCACAGGCAATGGTAAGTGGCCACTATCATCAATACGTTCACTTGAAGGGCAACCATTCACACACAGCTGCAGATCCTGGCTCTCCTCATAGGCCATGACCACCTCTTGAGGCATGCGAATGGCCAGTGTTAGGTAGTGCCCAAGCTGGCGTATATACACCGTAGTTCCAATGTACCCGGCATGCATTTCGACGTATTTGCCACTGACTTTCTCCACAATTCGCAAGCTCTTGGTGTTCCCATCACCTCCACTTGTTGTACCATCAACAAAAGCTGCAGGCAAGTCATCAGTCACTGCTTGATATACTTTCTGATCTGTACAATCTTGGTATGATTTAAAGATAATAGTTATCTGGGGGTGAGGGCAGAAGGGGAGGTAGAGAAAAAAAAAAGGCAAAGTTAGTAGAAAAAAAATATTATTTCAATCCCTTTTCCATTTTGCAATCAAACATATCTGGGACTGCCCACTGCCTCAGAGCTTGATAGCTCTGAGCCCCAACTCATACCTACAGGAAAATAGTCAGTATACATGCTTGAAACAACGTTTTGCAGGATAGCAATTGTAAAATCATAGAATCATAGAACAGTCTGGGTTGGAAGTGACCTTAAAGATCAGCTAGTTCCACTGCCACAGGCAGGGACACCTTCCACTAGACCAGGCTGCTCCAAGCCCTGTGCAACCTGACCTTGAACACTGCCAGGGATGGGGCAGCCACAGCTTCTCTGGGCAACCTGTGCCAGGGCATCAGCATCCTCACAGGGAAGAGCTTCTGCCTAAGATCTCATCTCAATCTCCACTTTGTCAGGTTAAAGCCATTCCCCCTTGTCCTGTCACTACAGGCCCTTGTCAAAAGTCCATCTCCATGTTTCCTGTATGCCCCCTTTAGGTATTGGATGGCTACTATAAGGCATCCCCTTGAGCCTTCTCTTCTACAGCCTGAACCTGTTGGTCTTAGGTTAGCTTGGAAGCAAGCCTGTTAGCATGTGGCAACAGCCACAAGGTCAGGAAAGGAAAAGGCTTTCTATTTAATTAAGCATCACAATTCCCTCCTGCCTGATGGTTTCTTAACACTTTGGACTGCATCCTGCAGTCACAGAGAAGTGTAACTGCTAAGTAATTCCCACAAAGTGCGGTAGCCACTATGGCAAAATCAGAATGAGACTCTGCGAAATCACAAGAAGATACATGAGAACTCAGTTTCTCCCACTCACAATATTCTCATCACTCCATTTACAGTGACTATATTACCTTTACTGGGTATACATGTTGTGGTACATTTGTTGCATGTGTTGCAGGATTAGTTGTGTGAGACTACTTTAAAGGCACTGATGTATTAAGTGCTTTATCAGGCCTGAACACAGCAGGCAGTGAGATGTCAGATACATGACCAAGAACAACTAGTCAAATAATTGGTTAAGGCTCCTGAATCCGTTTGTCCCAGGAACTGGCATATTTGACACTTCCAGCCCTCTCCCACTAGAAAATATGCCCATGGAGAAACAAAGCAAGACTGAAGGACAGGCCTTTGAAGACTGACTTCCAATATAGAAAATCAGGAGCATAAAGCAATTCCTTGTTCTTTTAAGATTATGACTGGCCTTTTCAACCTTTACATTTCTTTGAATAAGCCACAACAGAAAGAGTAGGTCCTCCAGTCTTATTTGAGTGATCCTGCCCCTCTACTCTGCTCTTGTGAGATCTCACTTCGAGTACTGTGTGCAGTTCTGGTGTCCTCAACATAAAAAGGATATGGAACTGTTGGAACAAGTCCAAAGGAGGGCCACGAGGATGATCAGGGGACTGGAGCCTATGAAGACAGGCTGAGAAAGTTGGGGCTGTTCAGCCTGGAGAAGAGAAGGCTGCGTGGAGACCTCATAGCAGCCTTCCAATATCTGAAGGGGGCCTATAAGGATGCTGGGGAGCGACTCTTCATTAGGGACTGTAGTGAGAGGACAAGGGGGAACGGGTTCAAACTTACACGGGGGAAGTTTAGACTGGATATGAGGAAGAAATTCTTTACTGTGAGGGTGGTGAGGCACTGGAATGGGTTGCTCAGGGAAGCTGTGAATGCTCCATCCCTGGTGGTGTTCAAGGCTGGATTGGACATAGCCTTGGGTGGCACGGTTTAGTGTGAGGTGTCCGTGCCCCTGGCAGGTGGGTTGGAACTCGATGATCTGAAGGTCCTTTCCAACCCTAACTATTCTATGATTGTATGTTTGGCAGACAAAGTTTGTAGTGTCTAATGGCTTTTTCTAAAATAAAAAGTATAATGAGGAATCATATATAAGTACTGGAAACAGGTATGCTACTTCCTTTACAGTTTCAGAGGGGAGCAACTCCTTGAAATGGTCAAAGGGAATTATGCACCAGAAATGGGTGTTTTAATAATTATTTTCACCACAGGCTCATCAAAATTGCTTACAGTATATTATTTAAGCATTCTGCTAAAAGATTCAGAGTACTCCAAAATATATTAGAAGGAATTTTCAATCTAACATTAAACTTCTGCCTTGATATCTACTCTATAGCAACCTCACATTTTCATTTCTGTTAACCATCACACTTCTGCCCAACTTTTGTTTCCTGCCCCTCTGCTCTGGAGTAGAAGCTAGAGGTTAAACAAACAGCTGATTCCAGAAAATCTGAATAAAACCTGTACCCTGCTTAGCCTCACCTCTCCATACCAGTTGCATATGACAAAAAGTCTTTCCATCTCCCTCTTTCCACTTCAACAGTTTCTCCTTTGGAATACACAGACATACTCTAAACAGTATACTGTTAGCTTTCAGTGTTTGGTTTGTCCCAGTTGTTTGGTGCTGTCAGTATTTCTGTCTCTCACACACATACACTACATGCTATTTTGATGTAATATGTGCCCGCTTCTGCTGTCTGACTGTAATTTTCCAATTTTTTTCTTTGTTTTAATCAGTATATAGCTAGCTTGAGACCACCTGTACTCAAGCAACTTGGTAAACTGATCTCTGTGGGCCACAACTAAGCTTGAATGTCTATGCCCAAGAAATTGAGAAAACGCACAAGTGCCCATGTTCCTGTAAGGACCACCTCGCAACTCTATGCTTAGTGATGCAAGCTCAGCAACCAGGAGAAGAGAAACCTGAGATCTATCAAGTGATTATTATTCCTGCATATAATCCAAACCCTGATGCAGTAAATCAGGACAGTTTTGAGGAAACAGACTTTTATCTCAGCCTGCTCAAGGAACTATTCCTGCTTCCTCAAGCACATTTGCATTGCTGTGCAAGGAAAGAATGATTTAAATTTTAACAGAAGTAAAGCTGTAAGTCTGCTTAGCACCTGAGCAGCTCTGGAGGTAATGGTTTTAATGAGACACAGTACTGGCTACTTCATAAATCAGTTAAAATAAGGCACATAACAAAATGTATCAGGAAGCAGCTACCAAACTATTCTCTCCAAAGCTCCCTCCTCTGCAAGAACGAAATGCACACAGTTTCAGAGACAGAGAGGGAGAACAGAAGCCTTCACCGTAAGACAACAATAGCACTAACATTGCATGCTGAATGAGGGCTGAATGACTTAGTGGAATGGAGGCCTCTACATACATTGCAAGATGCTCCAGAGAATCAACAGAGACCATTAAGACTTTCCAAGGACATATTCATATTTAAAAACTGCCATTCTAGACACTAGGTTTGGATATTACGTTTTCTGTTATGTGACATCCATCTAATGCATCTAAGGACAGATCAGTAAAAGCAGAGTTCCATAAGGTCCTTTTACTACCCACTCCTGCCTCAGTCTCACACCCTGATACTGTGGGATACCAAAGAGCTTGTTGCAAAAGTGTATGAAGCAAATTTCATGGCAAAGCTTTCACTGTTTAAGTTCTCAAGGTAAAAGTAAGTTTTAAATAGTGAAAAAGGTTATTTCAAACAAATTTAACATGTCTAATATGTGTACATGTACTTA
The DNA here is from genome assembly GCA_028858755.1 of Ara ararauna. Lineage (NCBI taxonomy): Eukaryota > Metazoa > Chordata > Aves > Psittaciformes > Psittacidae > Ara > Ara ararauna. The sequence continues at coordinate 69,537,581 of CM054410.1, read as the reverse complement.
TAGTGCTTTCTGTAGTGTTCTTCTCTGGCTGGGTTTTAAGAACATCCCTGCAAAGCTGCTCATGCATCACTCTTTATGGACTAGAAACAAGCCTTTCTAAACCTACTGCAGGTAAATCCAAATGCCAGAGTCTTCAGATGTAGAAAGGCTGGGGTTTTTATTAAAGTATTAGTACCTGAGCCTTGTTCTCACATATAAAGCTCTTAAGCCACTGCAGTGAGGAACCTCAAAAGATGAAAATAAGGTTGAATCTTCAGTTAAGTCTCTGGAACAATAAACAAACACTAGCTATACTAAGAGTCCTGAAACAAAACAAACAAACAAACAAACCCCTTGCACTTGAAATATTTAATTTTGGACTTCATCATCCCACTCCTACTGATGCCAGTAACATCATCCTCATCGAGTGTACTAATCACAGATTACTTCAATCCCACTGCACATACAAGCATGGTGTTACAGAGGCGCTAAAGTGAAGTTTCTGGAAAACCTTCATGTATTTGTAGAAGGTGCCTGGCTTGTGTGCATTATAGCAACATTTTCGACTCTGATGTCTCATACTAGTCTTCACTACCACCATAATGTAATTACAGTTCTGTATGTATGACTGTATGTTAGGATTTTACTATGCATTTTATAGAATCAAAATCATTTAGGCTGGAAAAGACCTTAAGATCTCCAAGTCCAACCATTAATCTAACACTACAAAGTAAACCACTAAACTGTGTCCTTAAGTGCCACATCTACCTATCTTTTAAACACCTCCAGGGATGATATATCAAACACTGGCCCAGGCAGCCTGCCAATATTTGACAATCCTTCTGGTGAAGAACTTTTCTCAATATCCAGTTTAAACATTCCCTGGCACAGCTTGAGGCCATCACCTCTTGTCCTATCACTTGTTACTTGGGAAAAGAAACTGACACCCACCTCGCTACAACCTCCTTTCAAGAAGATGTAGAGAGTGGTAAGCTCTTCCCTCAGACTCCTTTTTCCCAGGCTGAACAATCCCAATTCCCTCAGTTGCTCCTTTTGAAACTTCTTCTCTCATCCCTTCACCAGCTTTATCGTTGTTCTTCACACCCACTCCAGACTTCAGACTTCCCCAAGCCTGTAGTGTTGCAAGTGGTTGTTGAGACCCACATGCAGGGCCCAGCACTTCACCTTATTGAATACCATACAGCTGGCCTCAGCCCATTGATCCAGCCTGTCCAGATCCCCCTGTAGACCCTTTTTTCCCTCAAGCAGATCAACACTCTCATTCAATTTAGTGTCATCTGCAAACTTACCGAGGGTGCACTCAACCCCCTCATATCCATATATTCACAGAGTGTGGGGGGAAGGAAAGCGGATGGTGAGCGAGTGGCTGTGTGGTTCTGAGTTACCAGCTGGGCTCAAACCATGACAGACCCTCAACAAAATTGTAGTATGTACTGCTTCTGAGAAGTAAAGACAAATTCCTCTTTAGCTTAGGCAGGATGTCCATAGAAATGGGAAAAAAAAAAAAAAAAAATCAGGCATGACCAGTTATCTGATGATCCTACTTAGAACAACAACTGAACGGTAACTGCAAGACAAATGTTTTAATATTCCTTAAAGGAGACTAAGTACATCGTGCTCAGTCCACAGTGATTTTCTGCAAAAATAGAAATCATGCTGCAAGAGAGGTTTTGACTCCAAGAAAAAGAACATCAGACACAATATTCCTCTACTCTGACAATACCACCAATTCCCAGTTTCAAAGCTACAGTATTACTAAAATTCACTACAGTAGAAGTTCTGTAGTTTTTTCCTTCTCTGTCCTTCCATTCACTGTCACCCTTAAGCTACCCACTGTGAAACACACTCAGAATGGACTACTTGCAGAGAAAAATGTTACAGGAATGAAACCAGAAGTATCAGTGTAGTTTAACAAGCCTTTTCTGTATCTTTTTGTAGCAGCATGCTCCATAACGAAATAAAAGAGTTGAGAGGATGCATTAGAGATATAAAAATTTATCTTGCTAAGTTACTTGCATATTCAAGCAACCTTACTTTCCTAAAAACAGGTATGCTGATGAGTTTGATTACCTGGCAAAGAAAGAAAAAAACCTCAAGGACTCTACAACATCTGACAGATATTAACATCACAGACATTTCTAATACCCTAAGCCACGCATCTTGTTTAATTACTTCTGCACACTTAGCTGTACTTGTGCAACAATAAGGATGCCAAAATACTATTACAGGAGAAAAAAAATGATACTACATTTTTTTCCAGAATGACAAGTCAAAGAAAGATGCAAAAACATTGAGAATAAAGACAGAAGGTATGCCTTTTAAATGTACGTACAGACATTCATCTCCTGAAGTTCTCCTCTTGGTTATCTGTTTGAGGAGACATATACCAGCATAACATGCTGCCATAGTCAATCATTTTCAGAATGTGGCTAAGGGTAAGATCGTTACCTATTACAATCAGACACCAGCCACCCACACAATTCATACACAAAATGACTCCCAACTTTCTCCTCCAGTACTACCAGTAACAGGAAATGAAGAACATTCTGCAAGACTAGCAAAACTGAGAATAAAAGCCTACTGCAGATTATGAAATGTAGCTTTTTCTTGTGCTTATTTAAGTAGCCACTGGAGCAGATTTCAATGGACCCAAGCCTCTTTTGCAAAGCTTACTCAGGTTAGCTGTATTTTCTTCATTTGGTATTCCTTCAGATGTCATTCACAATGCAGACTGTTCTTGAAACAGGCACAAACTGGGAAAAGGCAATTCTGAATTTCAGTAATCTATCAGTCCAGCCTCTGGCTTCTGGTAAATGCAAAAATTTACCTGACTCATACAAGCATTGACATTAGTTGGTACCTCAGAAACCAGCATGAATGAAACAACAAAACTGATTTGCAATTGTTACTGCACAGTCATCTCCACGGAAGATGTGCAGGCTCTAACCTACCATGACCAGCACCCTCTGCTCCTGACCCAGCCAAAAAAAAAAAAAGAAAAGAAAAGAAGGAAATAAACCAACCTACTTCTGGGCTTAACAGAACAGTGAAAATTCTCAAACATCGATGGTCTTCAAACTGTGTACACATAACATGACCTACCTTGTGAATGCCAGAGCTACACTACCACACTTATAAAAAGGCCATTTCACTCCAAAAAGGGAACAAGATATATGAAAACATCAGCTTCAACTGCATGTTCAAGTAATTTCTTTTACTTACAGAAAGATGCCCCCAAAAGTTCAGAGCATTTTTCAGCCCTAGAGGGAAAATCTAAGGACATCTTAGCCAGGTACATGCTTTACACTGCCTTATTTTTTTCAAATAGACACACTTGCTATGTGCCTTCAGCAGAAAGAGTCCAGTACTTTTCTTAAGGTAAGGAAATGGAATAAGTTAGCAATACTAAGAATACGTATTACTCCTCTAGCCACCTCAAGTGGCTGAGAGGAGCAATGCTAAGTCTTGCCAGTCTGAACAGGGACTTATACTCTCAGCATAATTTTCAGGCTGCTGCTTCTTTAGTCAACCCAAGGTACTAAATGTTCTGACAACCACTTGGCATCAGCGTAATTTTTTTTGCTACTCCCTCTCAATTCTCAGCTGTTCCCCTTCTTGTCTCTTCTCTTAGCCCTCGGCGTCTTGGTAACTCATATGTTGTGCCACTCAGTGGTTTTCTACCTTTACAGCTACACAATTTAGAGAATTAATGAAAAGCAAAGACTTACACTCTTTCCTTCCTCTTGCCTGATACTTCTACATAGTGCAGAGGCAGTCTCAGATGCTGTCATCCAACAGCTGTTTTAAAGCATTACAGTGCTAAACATAAAGGCTTAAACGTAAATATTACAGGCTTATGTTGTGATATATACAAGATTTGCTTGCGCTGGGGAGGAGGATAAAGAAGAAAGTGACTTATTTTAAGTTTTCATTTTCAGAAGGGACTAATAGTTTTACTTTCTTAGACTACTGCATAGAAGATTTTCAAGCTACTACACTTCTTAACTGTTAAGGGCTAAGTGGCTTACTCTACTGCCTTGGTCTTTCACTTCAGCATGCACGCATAGTGCTTAACAGCAATTCATACCTTATTTGTAGCAGTAGCTCTGGATCCTGCTACTACAGGCACATTGGTCACTTGCACTGATAAGTAGTTATTGTCTATGAGGGGCCAAGCACCTTCCACTTTGCATGTCTGGAAGTGATCCTTAAAAGTGCGCAGATGAGGATCACCAAACAAGCTACAAAATAGATAAGTAGGGGGAGCAGTCTTCTCCCCACCCTGATGCTCTCTGGCTTCTGGGTGGCCACTGTAATTACAGGGATCATGGGTTACTTCAGGGTTGCTGGATGATGTGGGTCCATCTTTGGAACAGTTTCTCTGGCTCATGAGGTCACTGATCCCAAGCACTGCAGAATGGTAAACTAGGTTTCCACGGCATACTTTGGAATTGCGATAGGTACAGGCAGAGTATGCTCGCAGGGCCTTGCAGAACTCCAAATCAAAGCTCTCAAGAGCAGAGTTTAGATGTGAAGTTAAGGATACAAAATCAGTGGTGCACTTCTGGATTCGACAAGATGTTTGCAGCTGGCCATCACCTAAGCACAAAACAGAGAGCAGAAAGAAATCAAGCAAACCTCTTAGATTGCAATGCCCCATGACATACCCACAGGTACTGTAGAAAACAACCTGAAAACAACTTACAGTGCTCATCCATTAACGAAACACCATATGATAAAGAAAAAGGGGTTGAGAGGCAGAAAGACAGCAACACAGACCATCTCAACAGCTGAGATGACCCACGCATGACTTAACTGTTACTTGATATTGTCTAGATGGAAATTAAAAGCACTAGCTCCTGCAAAGTTAGAGCCCAGCATTTTTTTCCAGATATCAAGGTAATGATGCAATTCTGTGCTTAAGTTAATCGCTTAGTCAATAAGCAAGCCTCCATTTTGTCTTTCAGTGTTTTACACAAGTTGCTCAACTTCTAAACAGAACCCTGCTCCTCTGAAGAATGTGGTAAAGGCAGCAAGTGATATACATTCAAACAAAAACAGGTTGAATGAACCAAACTTTCTCTTCTACAAAGCAAGGTGGGGGGAAGGATGGCAGGGAAGCAGGCAGGCCATAAATTAAGTTTGCTTTATTTCCCTGACATTGCCATAGCTATAAGCTTCACTGCTCACCTTCTGCAACTTATGAACAAGAAAATCCACAGCTGACTGAAGTGCATATTGCCAGCTACGGAATCCATACACTGCAATAGCAGTATGTCTTACAGGGCAATTCAATAATAAGATTAGGAGCAAAGAAACTCTCCCCACAAAAAACCTTTACTACTTATCATATGTGCACAACAGGTACACACTTCAGTTTACATGAACAAACCAGTTACACCTTATCTGGTCAGCTAATTCCCACAAAAAAAAGCATAATTACCATCCCAGCAAGCAAACTGGAGTTTTACAGCCCTCTCCTCCACAGCTTTCATTGTCATGAACTGAAATCCAGATTTTCATTGGCAGTTAACAGTCTTCTGCAGGTAATTTCTACACAAGAAGGAGCAGAAACAAATGAGGCTGCACCCTGCACTAAGGAAACAACAGCCACATGTTTTACAGGGGTTGAAATTAGGAGTACCCCAGTCAAATGAGCGATCATGTTCCTTTCCATCCAAAGACCTGAGAAGAGTCATAACAGAAAATGGACCTTCATAAAAAGCATGTGCAAGACTTCCCCCAATAGCTTGGGGGGTGGGGGGGGAGGGGAATAATCAAATTCTGGTTTTCAGGTACACAAACAAAAAAAACCTGTGCCTACCAAAACACCCAAAATACCTACTAGAAAAAATGCTGCACTTATCTGTTATTTTTACAGTCTGTAAAATTCAGCTGTGCATACCTTAATGTGCAATTTCTAACTGTCATAAAGCAGATTTTGAACACCACAAAAATGCTTACAAAGATATATAGGAATATTTTTGGGATCCTTAGGATACTTAATAGAGAAAATACCTAACAGATACTCTTTTCCCTCCTCTCAAACCCTTTTGTTACTTTTCCCACTTGCTTGGTGTCCTCTAAGTAAAACAGGCATGGGTCCAGTCTGACTTCTGACTTAGTGGCCAACTTAAAGTATTTGTGAACTCCTGAGACAGCAGGACTGGAAAATGGGCTGTACAGTAATGTAGCACTTCTCATTTTTAAACACAGTTGCTTTCTGCAGTTCAGGGTGATGAGAGGATAGATACTAGCAATTTCTTTGCTTGCCCCTTAGCTGACCCTCCTGTGAGTCAGCACTCACATGACTTACTCTGAATATCTAAACCATGAATTTAAGGGCAACATGTTTTGCCGGTGATGTAGCTAACACAAATCTCCCATCAAAATCCCAAGACAACACAGAGTAGAAGGAGGAAGGCCCTAACCGAAAGCCAAGCATGACCATGAATAAGCAAGCAATATGTTTCTCACTTCATCTTTGTTCAAGTGACATGTAGCTTTGCAAAAGAACAGGGTAGGGTGGGAGGAATAATCGAATTCTGGTTTTCAGATACACAAACAAAAACCTGTACCAAACAAAATGACACAGGCAACACCGAGCCTGATTGTCAAAGCATCAAAATTTCGTGTATTTCCTTTTATTTACGATTTGTGATATTATTTTAATCACATACAAGTCTAGCTGAGCAAGTCAATCAAGTTATGAAATAGTCTAAGAAATCTATTCCTGCACACTCCTTGCAACTTTAGGAAATCTGCTTGCTGCTTTCAGTGCGCTCTTGGTACAGACGGGGGTGAATGAACAGCGACTTGATTAAATGTGATGACTTCTCCTTAGAATTTATTTCATTAAGACTATAAATATATAAGAGCGCTCCAGCTAGAGAAAAACATTTTCACAGAGCTACAACTTCCCAGATCACTTCCGAGTTGCCAGCAGAGACCACTTTAGCAAGCACCTCCAGTGTGCGGGGCAACTTCCACCTCCTTCCCAAGGTTTACAGTCTGCCAGGCAAACGTTGGCTCCACCTGAAGCAAAAAGCAACGGCGGTTCCCTGCGTCCTGAGGCAGGCCGCCGCGCAGCCCGGCTTCGCTCCCATGGCTTCCACCGCTGCTTTCCCCTTCCTACCCGTAAGCTGCCCCTCGCCCCGGTACCTGAACCCAGCAGTAGCCCCAGTCTGGCGAAGAGACAGACGGCGGCGAGCGATGCGCGGCGCGGCGGCTCAGCACAGGCGGCGCGGGAAGGCCCAGCTCTCCCATGCCCATCCATGCGGGTCCCCGGACTGGCGTCGGGACGGGGCCGTGGCATGAGGCGGCAGGCGGGCAACCTTCTCCTTGCGGCTTCCTCTCCCTCCTTCAGGGGCGCGGCGACGAGGGGAGGCTGCCGGCACACAGCGGGGCGCGCGCGGAGCGGCACGGCATGGCTGCAGAAGGAGACGCGCACAAAGGGAAGGAGCCGGTGAGGGGGCGAAGGAGGAGGCAAAGGCGGGCGGCGGCCGCCGCATCCCCGAACAGCCCACCGGCCTCCCGCGTACTGCGCCCGCCCCCCACCACTCTCCGCCCCTCTAGGGCCGCCACCTCCCATTGCCTGTCCTGCCTGTCCGACCAGCCCCACGAGGGCCCGCCCCCTCGCACGTTGTCTCCTGCCCCGCGGGGCGCTGCGCAGCAGCCCGGACCCCATAGGTGCCCCCCCGCGCGCCTTCTCCTCGTCCGGCCGGACGCGGCTGTGCTTGCGGTCCCAGCGGAGGGGCTTGGCTGCGCCAGCAGCATGAGTGGCGGGAGGGCCTGCGGTGCTGCGTGTGGCCGCCAGCGGCCCCGCGCAGGAGGGCCCGGGGCAGGTGCGGGGTGTCGCGGGGGCAGGGCTAGGCCGCGCAGGTAGAACCGCCGCTGGAGCGACACACGGGTAAAACTTCCTGTGGACGGACCCGTCCCAGCACAAGCCATACCTACGGGTGCACCGTCTTCCTCTGCGTCCGGCCGCGAGTATTGCGGAAGTCCCAACACTACCAGTCAGTGGTCACTCGACCGAGGCACACCTCTTAGTACCGCAGAATGGCGTGGGCTTGAAGGGCCCTTTAAAACTCGTCCAGTTCCAACCCCCTGCCACGGGCAGGGACACCTTCCACTAGACCAGATCGCTCCAAGCCCCGTCCAACCTCCGCGGCTAAAGCCATTTACCTGAATTATTTGTGGGCAAAAACTGTCAGGAATTTCGTTAGATCAAATAAGGCAAGTCTACTGTTCACGTGATACAATCACATCTGGCTGATGTGGGACTCATCTGCAGTTGATGCTGTAAAGCACCTGGGAAGGGTTAATTTCATGGCAGTCACAAACTCTTTGTAGTACCTCATCACAGCTTAATTATTCATTCATCATTTGGCTGTCACACAGCACCAAAAGTGTCCTGACATAAAGAGTGCTACTCAGGGCATACTTGTTTTCCCTCACAGATAATTCAGCATATGAGCATATGGTGCCACTTTAGAATAGGAAATCATGAGTCCTTTTGGACAAAAGACTTACCCATTTTCTTACTCAAGGGAAGCTCTTTTTAGTGTTCCTAAACACAGCCCATAGCACAAAAAGCAGACCAGTTATTTCATTTCAACATCTTCAGGCTCACCAGGAAAGTTGTAAGACAAGTGAAGGAAACAAATATACACAATACATCTTACAGAACCTGCAGTTGCCACTCTTAGCTATCCAATGGCCATTTGCAGTTTTGGAAGTAGAGTGGTATAGTTTCTTTTCACAAGTCTGGGTATCAGCCTGAATTGCCATGCCAGCCTTTGCCCTGGCAGCTTTGTGCCTTAGCAAGGAACCTATGAGAGATGGAGTCCAAACTGCTTTCTCTGCTTTAATTCTCCCACTTAAGCTCAAGATGCACTGACAAAACGGTGGGAAAACTTGCAACCCTGCTGTCAGGCTCTGACTACTCTGTGGATTCATAAAGATTCTTGAAGTTTATATAGAATCATAGAATCATAGAACAGGTAGGGTTGGAAAGGACCTTAAGATCATCTAGTTCCAACTCCCCTGACATGGGCATATAGCACTAACACTTTTGAAGCTGACAAAATATTGAATTATAATGTAAGGCTTCCTTGTTAATCCAATTTTTGAGCAAACCAAAAACTTAAATCTTCTTCTATTTAGACAGTTTTGCACATTTCAATTTCTCCTTTTCATCACAAACTTGGAGTAGCTCACCAAGTGATTGCTATAATGGGCTATAGACACATGGTTCAGGTTGTATATTAGTACCTTAGTTATATGGCAGTAGATTTTCTGCCACTGAAATACTACCTAGCCACATACAACTAGCTCTGCTTCCTGCCAAAGCAAAGGGGGCTGTGTCCCAAGAACTCAAGCTACTCTGGTGTAACTGGAAAACTTCAGGTTGTGTTCTAGAAAACCCAGTGGCACAGAGAACCATGAAGGTTTGGTAAATACAGGTAAGATGTAAAAAGGTCTGCCAAAATAGGGGAAGAATATCTGTACAGGGTTAAAAGTGTATGACTGCACTGTAGGAGGGTTAATTACCCTAGTTTACTAAGCAGGATCTCAGTGATGCACAGGCACAAATCATCCTGACAGCAAGCTGCATCTGCAGCTGTGCAAAATGGTGCAAGAATTGTAACTCCCAAAGAGCTTAGAAGAGTTCTGTTCTGTCCTGTTCTGTTCCCCCTGTAATCAGCAGGAATTTGATGTATCTTTTAGAGCAGCTGATCTAAGCCAGCAATAAGACAGTGTAAGCTGAGTTAAAAGACCATCCTGTCAGTTTCCTGTCAAATTTATGCTCTAATGAAATCCATTCTGCAGGTACTGTTAGTCTTCATCAGCTTTATAAATCATTGGGCTGCTTTATGCCTTTTTACTGCACAGAGACACAGTTATGCACGTGCCCCAGTATTTGCTTGAATGGATGGTTGCTACATGCTGAAGATTTTACCAGTATCTTTTCTACCCTTTCAGCAAAATAACTGCTCTTTAAGCATTTGTTCCACCTTGAAATAATAAATTATTTAATTTGGTAGGGGTAATTTTTTGGATTTTTGGAGGGGTTTTGTTTGTTTGTTTTTAATGTTTGCTCGGGTTTTGGTTGGGGTAGAGTTAATATTCTTCATAACAGCTCATATGGTGCTATGCTTTGGATCTGTGATCAAAACAGCGTTGACAACATACGGATGTTTTGGCTGTTGCTGAGCAGTGCTTACGCAGCATCAAAGCTTTCTCTGCTTCGTATGTTGCTCCCTCAGTGGGTGGCTGAGGGTGTGCAAAATGTGGGAGAAGATGCAGAAAGCTGACACCAATCAATGGGATATACCATCCATACGGCCTTTTGCTTGGCAATAAAAGCTGGGGAAAAGAAGGGATGTGTGCGTGCATTTATATTATAGCATTTGTTCTCCCAAGTAAGTGCTGTGTGTGCGGAAGCCCTGCTTTCCTGGAGATGGTTGAATACCTGCCTGCCAAAGGAAACTGAATTTCTTATTTTGTTTTGCTTGCACACACAGATTTTGCTTTCCCTATTAAACTGTCTTTATCTTAATCCATGAGCTTTTGCACTTTCACTCTTATGATTCTTTTACCCATCCCGCTGTGTGGGAGTGAGCAAGTGGCTGCATGTGGCTTGGCTGCCTATTTGGGCCTAACCCACAACAAGGTTTTATATTGTTTATGGTGCAGTAGTGTTTAGAAGTGTACACTATTTAAGTAAGGTAGTGATCATATGTACTGAATAATGAACTGAATGTTTTATTTTTGCGAGCTGCATGAACAGATTTCTCACTATCACTATCTTTGTCATTTATCTAGAAACAATTTACCCACTTCAGAGCTTCTTATTGTAAGGTCACATAGATCATACAGACCTATTACTTGCTTAATAAAATGCAGATCTTTCCAGCATTAAGTACAGACTGAAATTCAACAGTAGCAGCTGAAAAATAACTAAATTTTTTTAGAAAAGCAACCAACCTTCTTTTTGGGTAAGGAGATACCAATCATAATCCTTGTTAAGATACTCTTATGATTAACTACAGGTAAAGATGTTATCTTACCCTTCTATTGTACTTTTTTTTAAGAAAACCATATTGTTAAATCTTTACCTGTTACCAGCATAGTCCTTCTGTTTTGGAGGTACCATATAGGTATATGACAAGACCCTGATGCTGTGCTGTCCATTCAAGTCTGATACTAACAGTACACTGCTCTTGGCCTACAGAAAGAAGATGCAACTGAGCTGAAACTCTCGAAGTTTTTACAGGCTCCTGGAGTACTTGAAGTGGTCAATCTACTGACATAAATAGACTGTTGAGTACTTTTATCCTGTGTAAGGACACATTATAGATAAGTGTTCATAGTTCATACAGTCTACTCCAATTGACCAGTATTCATCCTGAGTCCTTGAAAACAAATTTACTTACAGCACTGAAGGTTTGGTGACACCAGACTTATTTACAGATGCAAAACAACATCCACTTTTCTAATTTGATTTTTCCTGTTCATTATTCAAAGCCATAACACGCCCTTCTGGATGCAGCACTTCACTGGAGCTCAGGATCCACAGTTGGTTTTCAGCAATGGATTTTTGCTTTCTTTAGTCTTTGACATTCCATTTCTGTGGCATATGTTCATATTCTACTGATTTTTTAATGGAAAGCATATACAAGAAATATTGCATCATGAAATAAATCTACACTAGAAAGAATTATAATTTTTTACTTTTTTAATGTTACCAACATCTGAACTTAGTTTGTTGGTTAATTTTCTCATTGGGTCTATGGAAAATGGTGGTTTACATCACCTCATTATCAGTATGCAGACATTCTGAACTAAGTCTCTCCCAAGAATTCCATTTAACACCAAAAGATCCATTCAGCACTATTGCCAGGAAAGTGTCAACTGTTTAATTCACTAATAAGACTTTTGAAGAAGATTAGTAGAATTTCTGGAACACAGGAGTGATTTTCTGCCAACTCAAGAAGTTTATTGCTCTAGCAGTCTTAGGTGATTTATCCCACTCCATCTAGTATGAGATAGCTTGTATTCTGGAATTGCCTCTCTGTCTCAACAATAGCAATAAAGATTGTTCAGTTGACTACATTAGATAAATAACTCCTGGCTAGGCAAAATTAAGTGATGTGAATCTCACCCATTTCAATTATTGTGGCTGGATACATTCTGGGGTCTCATTAAAAAAAAAAAAAAAAAAAAAGTGGTATTGAGTTATATATAGATAATGGTTCTACATCTAATAGGATTACTTAGAGTATATTAACAGCTTGAGTTACTGATTTGATGCAGACAACAAAACCTATAAAGAAAATTTCTTAAAATACAAATGTAGTAACTCTTGAAAAGCAGGCCAGCAGAGAAGAAAACCACACAACTGAAGAGAAACATTACTATATGTAGATGGCATCACAAATGTTGTTCTAACCTAGGCTCTTCACCTTTATCACTGACTTTCCAGTTTTTCTTTTTTATTCTTGGTGTCACGCCCCAAGATTAATGAGCTCCAGATGTTACTACTTATCCCTCTGTTTCTCAAGCTCTGTGAATATGCTAGTAAAGCCAAGTTAAGACATTTGTTATAGAGTGTGTTATGTTTAAGCAAGTAGTCAGAGGCCATTCAGATCTATGAAAAAGCAGAGTATCTCTTCAGACATGATTACTTTTGTTACTTTAACTATGTCAAATACCAAAGGGACAAGAGAGCCACTTATATCATATCAAAGTTTCGCTGGGCTAAGATAAGCATGTATTTCTGCTTCCATAAGACCTCATGTCACTGAGTTTATTCAATGATATGTTTTGCTTAAGGGAACAACAAATGAAAACAGCTTAAAATTTCAAAAAGGAAATTCTATTAATATCTTTAACAGATGAGCACAGAATGTGGTAAGACTACTGTGAAATATTCTTTGGGTTTTATTCAATTACACTTTACAGTTCAGGTGGCTCAAATACATTAATAAGTCTTGATGATCAAACGGTTTTATGGTGGCAGTTAACTAATAAAAGGCAAACTTCAAATACGGCTTTATGCAGCTAATGAGATCAATAATAGTAATATGAGTGACGCAGAAATCTATTTCAATACCACAGGGTTGGGAAGATACAGACCGCCATTAACACTATGATATCCATCATTGTGGCAGAAACCTATAATTTGGTCAACAAGCTAAATTCTTTGAAACCCAGTCACATCAACATTCTCTTGGGGAAGACAATAAAATGTGATTACTCAGTTGTTGCAACTTGTTGACACTGAAGGAACTGCAAGACTGCCATGAATATCCTTAAGAACAAAGTCAAGAAAACATAAAAATCGTATTGTCAGAAAGTGATACTTTGGATTTATTTATCAACATGAAGCCAGTGAAGTTTGAAACGTTAAGGTCTTTTTCCAGTGAATGTAATGTGGAAACAGAATATATTTGACTGTAATGAAATATATTCTTACTAAACCATAACATTTTATAACAAATATTACAATGTCATTTTCTAAATAAATCAGAAATAGTGAGCATTGACTCAGTTCAGTAATGATACACATCTTCCTGTAGTGGCACAAAGTCTCCTGGGCCACTGAGAAAGGTATCAACTTCTTTATTTCATAGTAACTTCTTGGCCAGCATAGATCGTTTCTGGAATTATGTGAACCATGTGCCTTAGTCATTAGAAGACCATCATTTAATTACAGGAAATGTAATTCAGATAGACAACATATTCTGTAGTAAAAAAAAATAATATTTGAGTGTACCAAACTGCCCAAGAGCCAAAGCAGGAGAACCTCAGATGCCAAAGATGGGAAGCAGAAGAAGAAATGAGGCCTGTAGAAGACTTTTGTTCTGTCCTTTTCAGCTCTGTGATTCTGTGATTATACTCGTTATCCATAAGACACAACTGTTCTATCTCTAGTACATTATTTATACTTGCTGGTCTTCCATTAACAGATTAGTTCAGTTGGAAGGGATCTACAACAATTATTTAGTCCAACTGCCTGAGAAATTTAGGAGTGACCAAAAATTAAAGCATGTTACTCAAGTTACTGTCCAAATGCCTCTTAAACACCAACAGCATGGGACATCGACCACTCCCTCGGAAGCCTATTCCAGTGTTTGACTACCCTGTTAGTAAAGAAATGTTATTTAATATATAGTCTGAGCCTCCCTTGATGCCACTTTGAACCATCCTAATGCATCCTGCTACTGGATACCAGGAAGAAAAGATCAGCACAGACAGATTTCATGCTGTACATGCTATGTCTTCCCACTGTCTTCTCTCCACTAATATTCTGACCTGATTTATTTTCCAGGACCCCCACACTCAACTCCAACATATCCAACATTAATTGGGTTAGAATCTATTTTCACATTATAAAAATCGCCAAGCAAACACAGCCTTTTAACAGTGCAGTCACAGTTAGCCAAGTTCCTAGATAAACTGTTCTCTATGAAGTAATGAATGTATTACAAATTATGATCCATTAAACAAAGCAAGTACAAAACCAGTGTCAGTAGCAGTTGCAGGTAGCTGAAGGGCTGCATCAAAAGGAGCGTGACCAGCAGGTCGAGGGAGGTGATCCTGCCCCTGTACTCTGCTCTTGTGAGACCTCACTTGGAGTATTGTGTGCAGTTCTGGTGTCCTCAACATAAAAAGGACATGGAACTGTTGGAACAAGTCCAAAGGAGGGCCACGAGGATGATCAGGGGACTGGAGCACCTCCTGTATGAAGATAGGCTGAGAAAGTTGGGGCTGTTCAGCCTGGAGAAGAGAAGGCTGCGTGGAGACCGCATAGCAGCCTTCCAATATCTGAAGGGGGCCTATAGGGATGCTGGGGAGCGACTCTTCCTTAGGGACTGTAGTGAGAGGACAAGGGGGAACGGGTTCAAACTTACACGGGGGAAGTTTAGATTGGATATGAGGAAGAAATTCTTTACTGTAAGGGTGGTGAGGCACTGGAATGGGTTGCCCAGGGAAGCTGTGAATGCTCCATCACTGGTGGTGTTCAAGGCCAGGTGACAGAGCCTTGGGTGGCATGGTTTAGTGGGAGGTGTCCCTGCCCCTGGCAGGGGGGTTGGAACTAGATGACCTTAAGGTCCTTTCCAGCCCTAACTATTCTATGATTCTATGATTCTATGAAAAAGTATAATAAGTAAAAAATGACAGGAAGAAATCAGTTACGCATTGTTTCAAGGAGCAAGTGTAGAGTGTGAATTTTTTTATTCCATCAGGCCAGTTATAACTGTGCAACAGGGCACCTAATCACTCCACAGTAAATGAAAGGTGTCTCTTTCCTTTGTAGTTACCATGAAATACCAGCTGCAGTGCAGTAATAATACACAGACGTCAACTGGGAATACCACATAGTGGACACAAACAGGACGAGGAATTTCCTAAAGCATGTGGAAGATAACTTAGTCCAGGTACTACAGCAGTTGACTAGGAAAGATGCTCTCCTAAAAAAAAATTAAAAATTCAGTATTTTTAATTATAAAAGAATATAAAAATACAGTGAAGAGATCCAAAGTTTATCACACTGTTTTAATTTTATGAGGCAAGGTTTTGGCACTGGAGGATCTGCATGGATGGATGAGACCAGGGGCTGCAACGGTGAAGCTGGTGGTGCCTCTGTGAAAAATGTATTTAAGAAAGCATAAAAAATGCTGCCTATGAAAATGAAAGAGAAAAAAAAACAAACAATGATCCTGCAGTCACCAAGGTCAACAAAGAAGGAGCAGAAGGAGGTGTTCCAAGCACTAGAGCAGTTGTGCCCCTGCCACTCATAGAGAACCATGCTGGAGCAGAGGAAAGATTCCATACTTGAGCCCATGGAGGACTATGCTGCAGCAGGTGAAGGTGCTCTGAAGGATGCTGCAGCCCACAGAGAGCCCACACAGGAGCAGGTATTCTGGAAGGAGCTGTGGCCCATGGGGAACCCATGCTGTAGCAGTCTGTTCCTGAAGGACCGTACTCCATAAAGAATGACCCAAGTCGGAGCAGTTCATGGAGGACTGTTCACCTGGAAGTGACCACACTGCAGCAGGGGGACACTGTGAGCAGTGACGACTGGCAGAGAAGAACTCTTACAGACCATCTACAACTCCCATTTCCCCATCCTCCCTGTGGCACTCAGAGTGGGCAAGAAGATGGACAAGTCAGGAATAAGAGTAAAATTGAACCTGGGAAGAAGGCTGGACAGAAGGTATTTTTAAGTTATGTCACCATCCTACTGTGTTTTAAATTGGCAATAAACTAATTTCTCCAAGTCTGTTTTGCCTATGACAATAACCTGTAAATGATCTCCTGTCTTTATCTTGAACTAGAAGCTTTTGATTTTCAATCCCTCCATCCTGTTGAGGAGGGCATGTGCAAGAGCAGCTGAGTAGGTGTCTGGCAGCCAGCCATGGCCAACCCAACACACCAGGTTTGTACTTCATGAAAGGACTTGCACACTAGCACAGGGAGGGGGAGAAAAGAATAAAAGGGAAAAAAAACAATAAAAGATAAAAACGATGAGAAAGGTCCAATGCTTTTAATTGCTTTACTGGGAATGAATATTCACAGTATATTTGGGTGATCCCTAAAGAGCCACTCCAGAATAGAGACCCAAGTCCGTATTTCCATGAAAACCATACGCCCATATGCCAAAACAAGCTCATTTGAAAAATCTTACCTCATATGTGGAAACATATCTATCTTTTAAGGGAAGGAGGACAAAAGAAATAATTAAGTGAAGTGAAATATTTACCATGCCAATAATCTTTATTTATTAATTGGAACATGACATACATATTGTGAGTTAATCATATTGCTTACAGACTTTGCATTTACTGCAAAAATTCCTAAATTCTGAGAATAATTACGATCACAAAAGACTACTGACAAAGACTACTGACTCCAAATGTCTACATTGGTACAAATATACGATGGGTTTGAACTGCACACTGGCCTCTTGTTAGGCAGAACACTTTTTTTTCAGTGGAATAATCAGCACATATTCCAACAGCTCTCTTTCTACCTATTATTATTTCAAAAAAAGACACACCTGTTTCTTTGCACAAGCTAAGTAAGCAGGTCTTTGCCAAGATTCCTGTCTATTGTGCATTTATGAAAGCAAACATGAATGCCGCTGATCCCAGTAGGAAGTCTTGCAGGCCTGACACATTCAGTGGCAAAACAAGGGCTCTAATTAGTGAGCAGTTCTGGTCAGACAATAAAGACCTTAACCTTCCTTGGGCAATAATGAGCTAGGCAATGCCTGAAGCCCCCAAATAAGCTTTAGAGAACAGGGAGGGTGCAGAGAACTGCCTTACAGGGACTAAACTGACAGACACAGGTGACCTAACAGTGAACTGTGCACTTGGCAATCAGCAGCCAAATGCCTCCTATACATAGGCATCATTCAGTCTTTGATTTCCCTACTTTGTCTGGATTATCAACAGAATTCAAAGGATTATATTGGTCATTACAACTATTTAAAACAAAGCAAGGGATTTGTTGAAACAGTTTTGAGTACCTCCAAACTTAAGCAATTACTTCTATTCAAAGACAATGCTTCTTGACAATACTAGGTAAAATTTTATCTTAACAGAATAATTAAAAACTCACTAGCAGTATCACCCTTTGAGAAGTAGAATCTTTCAGCACCATCTGTAACTTAAGACTGTTATTAAGTCACATACTTCTAAGTATATCAATTTCTAAAGGAAATATATCTAAAGAATAAACCTACACAGAAAGTCCTTTCATATTGAACACTGCATAAGCACTTATACACATACATGTGAGACCTACATCTGGATTTTGTTATGTAAGTTATCTTGGATAGCTTTACTTCTTTCCTCACATTGCTACTTTAGAGTTCTGACAATCGCAAAAAATCTCATTTTAAAATACCTTAACTATAATTACATGAAGTGCTTAAATGAGCTTAGACTTCTTAAAAGTTTACAGTGGCAAAAAAAAAATGATGACAAGCTCAATCAAACAATCATACATTAACTGTGAATGTTATGAGATGTGCAAAGCTCAAACAGAAAAAAATCTGAACACTGTATGCATATGCATTCTACACAATATGTATGCCAAATATGTATGAAGACATTCTTAAAACAAATTCCTCCTGTTAAAACTTTTCAAAAGGCTTCTGAAAATACTTTTTTTAATAAAATGCAAATTCTAAAAATTAAGTATTAAACGGATAAACAGAAACTAAGAAAAGCGGCATCCAAATTTGTATTATACTGATTTCCAAATTGCAGTTTTCCTTTTGACAAGAAAATCTTTGGTCTTTGTGATGTATGTTTTATTTCCAGCGTCAAGATGTATGTTTTATTTTCAGTGTCAAGTTGATTTTAACTACTTGCTTTCCCTAAGTATCCTTCATTCTTAAAGAGATGTAAGAAAATTATTTGAGAAAAAAAAAACAAACCCAAAACAAACATCGCAAGAAAAAAACCCAACAAACACAATTTCAAGCTAATTCTTGAAGAGACATAAGAAAATTATTTATGAAAAAACATTAATAATTTCAAACTGGTTTCTGATAGTAAAGTTTTCTGCATTTTGTTTAGAACTGATCATTCTTACTACCCTGAGAGTCTACTATGTTTCTCTTAGCAGCAATATTGCTATAAATCTATACTAAAACAATTAAGTGATATTAAAAAAAAACAACAACACAACAACAGAAGTAAGTAAGAATATCAGGAATTATATTTATACTAAAAAAAAAAAACCAAAACAATCTACCTTAGTTGCAATAGTACATGGAGTGGTCAAAGGAAATAAAACCACAGACCCACAAGAGCATTATTAGAGCTGAGGACAAAAATACACTTATAATACTGCTCTTCTTTTCTCCAAACCCATGCAGAGTAGAATTAAGGATACAATTTAAAATGCATAAATAATTCCTACAAATGGCTTTCTTAGAAACCTTATTACACTAAAGGAATACATTTTATTAATTCTATTTATAAAAAAAAGTCAAGCAAATAATCAGAATGTTACCATCTACACCAATTTCAATTAATTTACTGACCCAACTGCAGGACATTCACACATATTCAGACATCTCTTGACAAGAAAGGTATGTAGACACAAAGTACTTAAATCCAGCAAATACTAGTATTTTTATTAAATGTGGACTGTCATGATTGATAGTCGCCAAACAAGAACCTTAAGGGAAAGAAGCTGGAGAGGTGTTATAGGGAGCAGAACCCCAGAGCTCATTTAGGGTAAAATTTCATGAAACAGATGTCAAATCCCACTGCTTCCTTGCTCTCACAAGAGGCAAGTAGTCCCCTCTTCACTCCCTGCTTGGTGATACGGCTTCATATATCCCTTATGGCTGCTCTTGTTTCTGGGTTGAATACACGCAAGGAAGTCCTTTTCTCCTCAAGCCCTGCTGACCAGCCCAGAGAGCTGAACTGGCACACAATGGGGACAGAGGACACTGGCAAAAGCATCTAGTCAAGGGGTAGTGCATTATCACTGGTCTCCTGATTAGCATTGCTGCCTTTTGAAACCTCACCCCCTTATAAAAAGAATAAATAAAAGAAGAAAAAACACAGCAGTTCTAGAAAGAACAGCATCCATCACAGTTTAGACTCTCAAACTAGAACAAGCAGGAAAGCAAGTCCAAAAGGCTTGAAAGTCCAAAAGGCTTCAAAGAGCCTTCCATACTCCCCACACAGCTACACATCATAAAAAGCTCCACGGCTCTTCACTTAAAAAAAACTAAAAAGCTCAAGAAACGAGTGTGCTACAGAAGACAGAAGGAGCCTGCAAACACAAGGATCAATTTCAATACACAAAACGGTCCATGGGGTTCTAAAAAGGTAACTTCCCTATCAAACTGCCAGCCCAAGCCTGAAATCCCATTGAAAATAATGAAAATTTTGCCTAACAATAACTATTACATATGGTATGACTATTTTAGTTGACAGAGGAGAAAGCACACAAAACTGAAGAAAATTTAGCACATTCAGGATGATCCCTTTTCTCCAATCTAGTTAAACATAACACTAATCTATACTCCAGGATTATTTGCAGCAATCCATACTTTGACAGGAATAGACATCTTAGTAGTAGAAAAATTTGGAAGTAAACATTGGATACATATGCCTACAATCCCAGCGCAAATACAATTTCATTACTTCCTCATTTTCTTCCACTTGATTGCTATTTTTTCTGTTTTGCCAATAATTTTTTTTTTTTGAGTCATGAAAGATTTGAAGGAAGAAGAAAAAAATTACAGTCTGAAATGCAACATGAAATAGCAATAGTGATTTATAACCTGGATGCTTCTGATAACTTGCCACTCTAGCATGCCAAGGTAGATTCTTTAAAAAACATGGTAAAATAAATATTTGAGAATATGTCCTATTCTATCTGATCTCATTACTCTGCATTGCTAACAAAAGGAAAGCATACACTGATCCCTGTGAGAAAGTGTCTGTAGAATCACTGGAATTCAAGTTGGCTTTGTTCACATCAGGAAATACAGGTATCTTACCCATCAGATTGAATAGAACTGCATTTACAGGAAAAAGCAACAGTAAAAAGTCTGTGAAGTAGTCATGGGGTCTGACCTATTTAACCTACTCAGAAACTAACTCAGCAAGACTATTAACTAAAACACATCACGTGTTTGTTTGTGATGTTTTCACACCAACATGTGGTGTTTTCAAACCTTATATCCAACTAGAGCTTTTGGGGATTTATAAAAATGCAAATACAAAAAAGTATTTGTGCCATTAGAAATACTTTCTGCCAGCTCAAATTTCATCATTTTTTAGGCCAGAACACCAACTACTGTGAAACCATTCTAGACCACATTCAACCACAAGAACTAAGGGGAAAAAACACATGCGGAATGTCACTCCTCCTGATTTCAATAGCAGCAGCAAAGTGTAACTGCCTCCAGACCCTAAGTGAACCTAAGCATACAGATTTCTAGAGGCATCATGTTCTCATTGAGACCAAGAGAAAGAAGTAAGAAGGAGTGATCAAAGGCCGCAACCAGCATACTTCAAATTACAGGGCTTCCCTGAACTATCTACTGACAGCTGTGAAAAAAAAGAAATCATTTAGCCCAGACAAATGCGTATTTTAAAATGTCTAGAATGACAACAAACTTTGGCCTTCAAAGGTTTTTATTTACTTGGTTTTTGAAAAGTTCTCTTGCCTAAGTCCATGAACCAAAAGCAATATGCAAGAGACAGACAATGGGAAGCAATTCCCCTTTTAAATTTCTATTTACCTATCCTGTTTAAAGAAAGAAAGCAAGCATTGCCCTCTAGAGGAAATTACTACTGTCTGGAAACTGTGTTACAGCAGAGGAAGGTCTAGGCCTCATCCTCCAAATCCCCTTTATCTCCAGCTCGTTACAAGAGTTTCCATTCAAGATCTCCACCAGTTTCTACACCCGCTACCAAAACTGGTAAACTATACAAATGAAATTTTGTTGTTATAAAAAAAGTTTGGTTTTTTTTTTTTTTTTTTTTTCAAGTACAACATGCACTGATTAATTCAGACTGGCTTTACAGGCTGTTTTGAAGGGCTTTAACATACTTAACATATGAGTCAATTACATCAAAGGGACAGGGAAGGAACAGGCTTTGACAGAAGCCAACAAAAATCTGACAAATACTCCTTTCTGCATAAAATCTGTGAAGGCATTCAGATGATCAAAAGGGGAAAAACACTGCAATGCTTTGTTGCAGTAATGCTCTTACAGAATAAACCCAGATCACAAATTAGAATTAAAAAAAAAAAAAACCACCTATTCAGCCAGAGCACTCAGATATGGAAGGGAAATAACACAATTTCCTAAATACTAATATTAAAAAAAGACTCTGAGTATAGCCCAGGTTACATGAAATCACTTTAGACAGTATGGATTATTACATTCATCAGGTGCAATCACTGCTCGGCTGATATACTACAATTCTCTGCATTGGTGTCTTCTAACAGTGCTTTTCAGCAAATATGAAGTATGTTTTTCCCCTCTTACCCTTTTGACCTAAGGACCTCAAGCCCCTGTGGTACTAAAGACACAGGATTATAGATGTTTTTTTAACATACTGCAAGAGGGACTGCATGAGGAAGCAGCATTCTTCAAACCCCCATATCATATTCTCATTTTTAAAAACTATCTTGACATCCTACATGGATAAAGATAAAAGTGCATATGTGAATGTGCATCAAAGAAAAAGGGAAAGACAGGTGAAAAAAAATGCGTTACTGATAGAGCAATTTATGTATACTAAAAAAACCCAGACAAAACAAAACACAACTCTCCCATGTAAAGGAAGCAGAACAAACCCAAATTCAGTTTTGTATTTGACTTCAGAACTATATACTGAAGCTTAAAAGAAATGTAAACAATTGAGTAACACTAAATATGTCTCAGTTTGACAGCAGGTATTGCCGATTAGTTCTAGAACCACTTCCCATAAGAATACTTCTGTTGCCACTAAGACTTCTGACACATTTATTTAAGACACTGTACAGGAGAAAAAAAAACCAAAACAAACAAACAAACAAAAAAGGCATGACCCAATGATTCCTATTAAATGCTAAAGTGATTTTAAAGAAATGCACAGACTGATTGAGAAGATGCAGTTACAATATCCAACAACCACTTTTGTTTAATCAAGTTTATATGCATATTACCAGGACCAAGAGCATGTTTGCTTGTAGAATCAATGCTGCAGAGAATTAACTATCCTACCATTCCTTGGAAAGGTCCCCACCAAGACGGTACAGGCGTATATATCAAGTACATTTGCATTTTCTACTCAAGCTTATATATTCAATAGGTGAATAATAACTAACTTGGGAACAACTGTTTGGATAAATTTTTTCTCTTTCAAGTAAAAAGGTGGAAAGAGAGGGGGGAAGGCAGAAATTACCTAGACACAGTTTGTAATATCCTCTCTTCTTCAGCTAAGCAGTAAAGAATATAACTTTTCTGAATTTAGAAAGATAGTCAGTTACTAATTCACAGTGCAAACCTGATTCTGGAATCTGTTTATTCATATGACTTTCCTGTCTGGCAGAACAAGTGATATTAATAGAAAATGCAACCATTTTTAGGAATGTTTCCATCAGAACTGCACGAATTTGAAGGTTATTGGGCAAGTCTCTCTTGTCCCTCACTTAATTTTAAAGTAAGAATGCCAAAGAATTGTCAAGTATTATGACAATAAAGTGGTGGAATATTTTCAGCATTCCACTCATGATGTTCCACTATTAAATAGTGTGTGTATTTTTAAAAGGGAGTTTTCTGTGTTCAGGTTTGCTTTGTTGTTTTTTTGCTTTTTTTCCATAAAGTACCTCAGCAGTGTGTTGCTTTCAACCTTGAAAATTCAGCCAATATATTTTTAAATGATTTTGTGAACAGCTCCAAATACAAGCTCATTACTTTTGCAGGTATACCTATCTGCAGGTGTCTGTACACTTCTGATTTAATTGTTTAGTTACTCTATGCAAAGTAAACAAATTGTGACATTTATTTACCATGCTTCTTCTGATACAATTAACGTAAGTCCTATGTGTATGCAAACAAATCCAAGTATTTTAGAGTGATATTTATTACCAGTTTGCTCAAATCAAGACCAAATCAACAAATATATTTTTAAAGACTAATCTGTACTAGTTATGTATGCCATTCTTATAACAAACTTCAAAATGACCTTTACAATAAAAATCATATTTATCAGTTCACATCTACCCGAGTATAATTCTTCGAAGTTCTCTATCAGTGCATCTCACATTCTAAACAGGACTTTTCAGCATACACTACTAAAACTAGACAACTAAATGCAAAGTTCTGTTTTCAAGATTCTTCAAAATAGATAAAATTATATAACAGGAAAGTTGAACTTGTATGAACATGCTTCAAGGTTACTAGCATGCCCAAATAGTAGCTTAATGTTTATAATTATAACATGCATAAGCTTACTCCTGCTACTTGGATCAATATTGCCATAATAAAGCAAAGCAGGAAAGCTTGCACTCATAGAAAGAAACCCTCACTACTATACTTCATGACCGCTAAGCTTCACACACTGCTTGCCATAACCAAGCAATAATGGTGTGGTTTGTGTTTTTAACAACAGGTTCTGAATAGCTGACCAGACAGCCAAACAGCTATTCTGAGAAAGATTTAAGAGTGTTAAACATTCTATGTCATTTAATTAGAATGGAAAAGTTCTCATGTTATCTACTCTGAAAACTACCCTGCTTTAACGGTCTTCCAGGAGGCTATTTTCAGCCATAACAAGTGAATGGATCACAGCTAGACCTCACAGATATTGGATGAGCTACAACTTTGATGCAAAGTGAGCTGTCTGACCACCAACTAACATTCATAAAGCGACCAAACACCTCCTCAACAAGTGCCAAATGCTGACCTGGAATTCCAGTTTTAAACACGTAGGTAAAATACAGCAATTGCTGTGGGCTCCTTATGCATACACACTTTTTCCCTTTTTAGTAATTCAGACATATTAGCAGTTACCTCAGCTAGAAACTGTAGCACTACCACAAACTATCCCCTAAAGAGTTATTACTAATTTTTATTTTAAAAGCAACTCCTGACACAATAAACTCATAAGCATTCATCTCTGTCTTGAGAACAGTAGTTTTCCAAAACTGTTATCAAAGAGCCTACTACATGAACTGCGCTGTTCAAACCTTATATCCAACTAGAGCTTTTTGTGGATTTATATAACTACCTTCAGAAAGGAATGTGCAGCATTTGTACACCTGGTATAGACTTTGCTAATCATTAGAAGAGTTTTTACAAATACCAGGGGGGTTTTCTATTCACATACACAAGCACATACAAATCAAAGTTTAAAAATATCAAAACCACTATTTTGCTGTTCATATCCTCCATGATAAAGGCAATATGACCTTAGAAGTACACTGACCAGTCAAAAATAACCATATTTTTACAGCCCTCATTAACTTTGTTACATGAGTGCAGACTTCTAGAGAATATTTCTTTTTATGGTTATAATTTTAAGCTCACAAGCCATTTTTAAGAAAGATTCAATTATTTTAACTGTTTGTGCTGGAAATGTAACATCTCAGTTTACATGTTAAACTTTCTAGAGACCTCCTTGTAAGCTCAGAATGTGTTTGTGCTGTAAAGAAGTGATTCTATATTAAGAATATGCGAAGTATCTGAAGGACAGTAGCAGTAGCTCATACTAGAGACAGACGGGGGGAAATCTTTAAAGTTACTATTCCTTGTTAAGAGCAATGAAAATGAAGTTCTGGAAAGAAGTATTAGTATTACAGAGGTATATTCAGTCTCTTAACTAACAGCCAGTCTCCTAATTAAGTAATTGTACAGTCAGTTAATGTCTTCATTTTTTTGCCTTGAGATACCTCATTTGGAAACTCATCTTACAGTCACATGCTCCTGGTGTTTCTAGCATAAAGATGCTATAGAACCATCACATCTGTTAAGGCTTCCCAGCAAACCTTGCAGAAGAGATTCCAGACAGCAAATCAGAATATACCATTGTGGGAACATGGATGAAATGAAAAAATATTAACTAAAAAAACCTATCCCAAGCAAGAACACACACAGTCCCTCCTCCAAAAACCAAAACCAACCAACCAAAAAACCAAAACTAAACAAAAAACCCGTCAACCCCCCCACCAAAAAAAAAAAAAAAAACCAACAAACCCACCAACCAAAAACCCAACATCCCAAAACAACAAAAAACCTGACACATTAAAGTCAGGTGCATTACTGACATACGTTATCTAGAAAACACATCACAGAATCACATAGGTTGGAAAAGACCCTCTCAACCATCAGGTCCAACTTATTTCCCCCACACTGCCAAGGCCACTAAACCACGTTACTTAAGTGCCTCTTACACACGGATTTTGAACACTTCAGGGGCTGGTCCCATCACCAGTTCCCTGGGCAGCCTGTTTCAATGCCTGGACACCCTTTTGGTGAAGAAGTTTTTTCTAATACCCAGCCTAAGCCTCCCCTGGCGCAGCTTGAGGCCATAATCTCTTCTCCTATTGCTTGTTCCTTGAGCGAAGAGACCAGCCACCTCCTGACTCTGCCCTCGATAAGGTCCCCCCGAGCCTTCTCTCCTCCAGTCTAAACAACACCAACTCCTCTCTCTGTTCCCCGCCACACGTTCGCTCCAGGCGCTAGACCGCCCCCTTACCCTCGCCCCCCCGGCGACAAACACAGCCCGCCGGGCCCACACACGCAACGCCTTCCGCTTGGGCGGTGCTTGCTGCGCCGCGTCGAACGCTCTGCGCATGCGCTTGAGTAGTGCGGCGGTTTCCTCCCGGCGGAGGGGCGCGGGTTGTGAGTGGTTTGCTCGTGCTGCTAACGTGCGCTGGCTGCAGCGGTCATGGGGAAGCTGAACGTGGTGATGCTCCGGTACCTTAACAGGGAGCACTTCAGAGTGCTGACAGCGGTGAGTCTGTGGGGAGGAGATGAGGCCTGGCCCGGTCCTGCTCACGGGGTTCCGCGTGGCTGGTTAGTTAAGAAGGGTTGGGCGGGCTTCGTGCGCTGAGGGAGGACGCAGACGGCAGCGGAAGAAAGGCTGCAGGGGAATGGTTCTCGCCGCTTTGCCGAGGGTCCGGTTTGGCGTTTCCCGGTGGGGTCGTGCTGGTCCTTCCTTCCTCTGGCCACCGTGAAGGGATTATTAACGCTGGGGCTGCCCAGGTGGTACAAGGTATTGTCACCATTTCCTCCGTGCGTGTTGTTTGCTTTTGGCACCTTGTCTAATGAGGAGCGAGCAAAAGTTTACCAGTGTGCATCATGCTGCCTTGTCTAGTTGCATGGTAAGTGCAGGCTGCGCCAATTGGCCTGACAGACTGTACTGACAGCAGAAGTATTAGTGGAAAGGCAAACTGAGCCATGACTGTAAGTAGAGGAAAAGAGTCTCATTTCAGAAATGTAGAACTCCTGAGGCTGAAATCTAATAAGCTATTCATTTTCTGTCCAATACTTTAGAAATTTCAAGGCTGAATTATTTGAAGGATATCAAGGGCAGTAGTGCATATTAAAGGTTTGGTTAAGTGATTAAAAACGTAACAATTTATCCGTGAAAAACTATTTTAGTCTCGAGTGGGATCTGTTATTACTCCATTGTTGAACACAGGATCTAACAAATCTATTTTTATTTATCCTTTTAGGTGGAAATGGGCATGAAAAACCATGAAATAGTTCCTGCTAGCTTAATTGCTTCCATTGCCAGCCTTAAACATGGTGGCTGCAATAAAATTTTGAGAGAGTTGGTGAAACACAAACTTCTAGCTTATGAACGAACTAAAAGTGAGTTTGAATTTTGTATTGGGTTCCCTCTCTTGTTCTGTCCCCAGTGTCTCACAGTGGTAATTGCAGAAGTAACACAGCTTGGTACGTGTGAGCCTCCAGAGCACTTACTAGCCTTACCTTCTGGGCCTACCCTGGAAAAGTGGATTTGTGCAGCACCAAATGTTGTAGCTGTCTGCTGAGCTGCTTATGCCTGTTAGGATGACAGACAGAAAAAGATGAACCGTTAACTTTATTTTTTGCAAAGTCATGAAAAATAGAAGAATCATCAGTTAAGACAATGTTCAGACGTGCACAGTAATCAACCCAGATCCCAGATCCCTGCTGTTTCTGTTACATGCGTATCTTCCAAAATGCTCCTTGGGTTTTCCCAGGCTATTTAAAATACTACCATTGCCTCTATTAGAAAGGGGCTGATGGCATGTTTGCCTTTTGCCCATTTGTCAATTTTCATAAACCTGCTGGAGCTTAAACGTTTTTTCCATTCTGTCGGGTTGGACTGATGTTAGCCTATGGGTGAAATATTACTTGGGTGTAGTGCACTGTAAGCTAAAAGAAGACTAAATTGAGACTTACTTTAATTGTAATGTATACATAATGAGAAATTAAATGTGTTGTATTTTATTATTACCAAGCTGTCCAGGGTTATCGGCTAACTAATGCAGGATATGATTACCTTGCTTTGAAAACTCTATCTTCTCGACAAGTCATAAATTCTGTTGGAAACCAGATGGGTGTTGGCAAAGAATCAGGTAATTAAAAAAATATAAATTTCTAAGTAAACACACCTGTAATATTGCATATATTTTGCTAGAAACTAGGTAAGTTTTACTCTGGAGAGTCCCACCAGTTAATCTGTCAAATACCAAGATCTGTGGTTCGCTAGTTGAAGTGCTGTGTGAGGCTTCTGGCTGCATTTGAGTATTTCTTCACAAGAGTGTTGTTCTACTTTGACCATTTTGTCTGATTCTTAGTTCATTCTGTAAAAGGTACTTCATGTGCAGATGCTGTTTGTCCTGGATTGGCTGGGATAGAATTATTTTTCTTCCCAGTAGCTGGTACAGTGGTGTGTTTTTGCTTTAGTCTGAGATCAATGCTGATAACACACCAATGACTTAGTTGCTCAGTAGCTTTTACCCTGATCAAGGACTTTTCAGCCTGGCATGTTCTGCCAGTGAGAAGGGGCACAAGAAGCTGGGAGGGAGCAGAGACAGGACACTTGACCCAAACTGGCCAAAGGGGTGTTCCATACCAGAGCATGTCATGCTTAGTGTAGAAATTGAGGGGGTTAGCTGGAAGGGGGAGCGATCACTGCTTGGGTCAGTGGATGGTAAGCAATTTTATTGGGCATCACTTGTGTTCACTGGGGTTTGTTTTTGCTTTGTTTTTTCCCCTTTTAGTTTGATATATCTCTCCTTGTTATCTCCCTTATTATTATTGCTAGTCGTATTAATATTGTATTTTACCGTATTTCAATTATTAAGCTGTTTTTATCTCAACCATTGGTTTTAAATTCTTTTGATTCTTCTCCCCATCCTGCCTGGGGAGGGGAAAGAGAGGGGTGAGCAAGGTGCTGCCTGGTGCTTAGTTGCTGGCTGTGTTTAAACCATGATAGTCTCATGGTTTGTGAAGAGTTTTGGACCATTTTAGCAAAAAGATAATTAATCTTTTTCATCCTACTTGAGTCTGTTTTACTTTACTATCTTAAAAGTACTGCAGTACTTTATTGGTTCATCTTATGTTCATGTTGATGGTTATTTGATAGAGCACATAACTTACATAATTGACGAATGAGAAGGTGATTATTTGGGACAAATGGTAGAAATTAAACATAGGGTATTTGTTAACCGTGTTTAAATTCAGAGGCTGGTCCCTTGGGTTGTTTGTCAACTCAGTAGAAAGAAGGCAGCTCTTCCATAGTGTGATTAAGAGCAGCAGTATCTGCCCTAAATTTCTGTCAAGGATTGCTTATATTTGTTATTTGCTGTGCAGATAGCCTGGGGATATTAACGAGTATAGGAAAGGTAAGATCTACTGCTATACAAGATGTTTCAGATCACATCAATAGTTCTAATAGGGTACCGTGTAGCTGTCTTTACTAACTGTAGTAGAACTGGCCATGCCAGAAATAGTAATTGTGAGAAGTGACATAGCAAGCTATCACTGCACTTTTAAAATCAGATACTAGCTCGTTGGATATAATTTATTTCTTAGATCTATGTCATTATGTGCCTTGCAGATATTTATATTGTTGCAAATGAAGAGGAACAACAGTTTGCATTGAAATTACATAGGCTTGGAAGAACTTCCTTTCGCAGTCTGAAAAATAAACGTGACTACCACAAGCACAGACATAAAATGTCATGGCTGTATTTATCCCGGCTAGCAGCAATGAAGGAGTTTGCCTATATGAAGGTAAGTGACCGCTCACACAATATCAACAGTGGTGTAATGGACTGGAAGATACTTTTCTAAGTGTCTTTTGATCAGTTTATATTTGCAGTGCTTGTAAGACTCACACTTTTTTTTTGTCCCCAATGGACTTAAAGTATATATTTCAGAATTTCAGTGCTTTATGTCTTTTATACTTTCCAATGACAAAATGAAGGTTTGTCATGGAAATCATAGAATCATAGAATAGTTAGGGTTGGAAAGGACCTTAAGATCATGTGGTTCAAACTCCCCCCTGCCATGGGCAGGGACACCTTGCACTAAATCATGTTGCCCAAGACTCTGTCCAGCCTGGCTTTGAGCACCGCCAGGGATGGAGCATTCACAGCTTCCTTGAGTAACCCATTCCAGTGGCTCACCACCCTCACAGTAAATAAGTTCTTCCTTATATCTAATCTAAACTTCTGTTTAAGTTTGAACCTGTTACCCCTTGTCCTGCCACTACAGTCCTGTGGAACAGAAGCAGTTGTCATGAAAAAGTTTCAACAATTGTTACTTAGGGATAGATAATTTATGTATCACCAGTTCTGCTGTTTTTCCTTTAAAATTTATTGCATAAGCTTACAAAACCACCTTAAAAAGTAAGGAAATTTACAGTTATTTGGCAAAATTATTAGGAGTTTTTTGTTCAGCTGTCATTTTTTTTTTTCCCCCTAATTTCCCATGTTTATAGTTGTTCCTGTGCTGTTGTGGAAAACCTTTCACTCTAGACAGGTGTTCTGATCTGAAAAGGCACACTTTGTTCTATACTGTAGGAAAAGATTGCATTTCCAAGCATATGTTGCTACTCCAGTTTTTTTTTACCTGCTTTAAAAAAGTACAGGTGTTCTACAGTGATTGAAAGTTAATAGTGAAAAACATGATTATTTATAAAAATCTAGTTTTCTCTCCTCCTTTTGTCCTATTCAACAGATCTAGATATATTTTCTTGTTTCTCTTAATAAGCACACTTAGTGTCTAAACTTAGGATTTATTTTTTTTTTCAGCAAAAGCTGAAATGACTGTTACACAGTCTTCTTTCTGAAGTGTGTCACGATGTATCCAGTTAGCATTTGAGTAATGTATGCTGTGTCCACAGTAACATTAATCTTAGGTGGAAGTTTGTCAATATATATAATGTTTTCTTAAATATTTAATTTTAATTTTTCAATGTGTTGTCTCTTTCCAGGCTTTACATGACAGAGATTTTCCTGTTCCAAAACCCATAGACTACAACAGGCATGCAGTTGTTATGGAACTTATTGATGGGTATCCTTTGTAAGTGCTGAAGCTTGAATTCTCTGTCTTATTAAACCCTAACAGTGTTAGGTTCAATAAAGTAACAGGGTTAGGTTTTTTTATTGTCATGTGAGTGAATTCTGACTCCACCATGCAGAATAATGTTCTCTAACCCACACTTACTAGCATTCTACTTAACTTGTAGTCTTTCTTCTCTTACCTTTTTATTAAGAGAAATTGTTTTTTTCTTAGTCCAAAGAAACTAGTGAAATTTACTAATTTTTTTTAAGAAATACAGTAAAAGAGTAGCATGACACAAGTTAGTATTCCAACCGTTTCCTACACAGAAACCACATATTCTGTATGTTATTGGATATGTACAATATTGAGTATAGTATCTTTTAAATTCTGAGCTCCAGTTTGTGATCCTTGCTCTGGTAATTCAGGTAAGGTTATAACTTACTGGTCTAGAACTTCTGCTCTGTTTATGTATAATCTGGTTCTGCTCCTCCAAAAAAGATTACTTTGCTTGAGTTGTTCAACATCTAGGAAAGTTAAATATCTTTGTTGTTTGAGCGTAAAGGGATGATTTGTTCTCTTTGCAAACCAGAATGCAAAAGGCCTATATAGTTGATGAAATGTAGGATAACTTAGGTACTTACCCAGAGGCTTAAAGGATAATTCTAAAACTAACAAATCCATGCTCTTGTGTAGTAATCAAGACCTAAAGCGGGAATTTTAATCAAAAGGAAATTAATCCCAAAGTATACCAGTTGAAGAGTAACATGGAAGAGACTTTATTATATTTTCTCCCCACCTTCATTTTTTTTAAAAATTCCATATCCATCATATACATAGAGCACTTCAAGTTCCATGTTGACATCTGCAATGGAAGTTTACCATGCTTTTCGTGTTTCGTGATTCTAACTTGGAGATAAAGATTGGATGAGAATTATTTCAAATATACCAACATAAAATAATCTCAAAAAAAATTGGAAGGATTACAGCCAGTTGCCAGTTTTTCTGTTGTCCATTGCCTGTGTTGAAAAACTAGTGCAGAGTTGGTGACCTTGGTACACAGTTGTTATGCTGTCTTTGACAAGTACAGCCTTATTCAAAGTTCTGGCAAATTGATCTCAGTTTTTCCTAGCCTACCTCTTTATTTCACACCTCACAGAACCACAGAGTGTTTGAGGTTGGAAGGGACCTCTGGAGGTCATGTAGTCCAACCTCGCTGCTTGAGCAGGGCCACCGCAGAGCTGGTTGTCAAGGACCATGCCCAGGTGACTCTTGAGTATCATTAAGGAGGGAGACTCCACAACTTGTTTGGGCATCCTGTACCAGTGCTCAGTCACCCCCTCAGTGAAAAAAGTGTTTCCTATGTTTGTACAGATTCTCGTGTGTTTCAGTGTGTGCCCATTGCTCTTGTCTTGTCACTGGGCATCACTGAAAAAAGCTTGGCTTTGTCCTCTTTGTCTCTTCAGGTGTTTATGTACATTGATTTGATCCCCCTGAGTCTTCTCCAGGCTGAATAGTCCCAGCTGTCAGCCTTTTCACACAGAAGAGATTCTCCAGTCCCTTAATCATCCTTGTGGCTTTTAGTTGGTCTCTCCAATATGTCAATGTCTCTCTTGTACTGGGGAGCCCAGCACTGGATGCAGTGTTCCAGGTGTGCCCTCACCAGTGAATAAAGGGGAAGCATCACCTCCCTCGACTTGCTGGCCATGGTTTGTCTAATGCAGTCAAGGATACCATCAGCCACCTTTGCAGCAAGGGCACATTGCTGACTCATATTCAACATGGTGTCCACCAAGGACCCCCAGGTCCTTTTCTGCCAACTCCTTTCCAGCTGAGTGATACGCAGTGTATACTGGTGCATGAGGTTGTTCCTATGTGCAGGACTTTGCACTGATCATTGAACTTCATGAGGTTCATGCTGGCCCATTTCTTGAGCCTGTTGAGGTCCCTCTGGATGGCAGCACAGTCCTCTGGCATTATCAGCCAAACCCAGTTCGGTGATGTCTGCAAACTCTGCCCAATCATCCAGCTTATTAATGAAGGTGTTAAGTAGGGCCTAAAGCCACTTTCAGCTGCTGGGGCACACGGTGAGTCACTGGTCTCCAAGCAGACTTTGTGCCCAGGCTTTCAAATGGTTTTCAGTCTACCTCACTGCATATCTAGACTGTATATCAGCAGCTTTTCTATGAGGATCATATGTGAGGCACTGTAAAGGCCTTACTAAAGTCCAGATAGGTGATATTCACTGCTGTCCATGCCATCTAGCAGGCCAGTCACTTCATCACACAAATTCATGTGGTTGACTGTTCTGGATGATTTTCTTGTCCTTAATGTGCCTGACAATGGTTCCCAGTGTTAGCAGTTCCTTCACCTTCACAGTCAAGGTGAGGCTGATCAACCTGTAGTTTGCTGAGTCCTTTTTCTTGCCCTTCTTGAACATCAGTGTCATTTGCCTTTCTCCAGTCTTCAGATGCTTCTCCCAGTTGCCATAATTGATCATTGATTATCAAGAATGGCCGTGCAGTGCCACCTGCCAGCTTTCTTAAAGCTCAGGTGTACATCCCATTAGGGTCCATGGACTTGTATGTTCAATTTGCATAAGTATTTAGTGAACTCCAAGGGTATATCTTCCTTACTCCAGCCCTTCCCCCTGGTCACTGGGACCTGAGATTCCTATCTCGCAAGGTATCAGAGAGCAAGTGGGATAGGTTATAATACAGACCTGTGTCTGTGAGAAGGGTCACCAGTTTTGATACAAACATGAAAGGGTTCAACAGAAACCTCTTAAAGAGCTGCTAGATTTCCATTGTTCATGCTTTGTACTGTACAAATGATCCATTCTTATAATATTGTAGTGCTGCATTTAGATCAGAATATTTCACGATAACTAAATGTTGACAGTTTGTGGTGCAACAAGATAACTGCCCTTTTACTTGGTTTGTTTCTGAAGACATGTTACACTGAAGGCATTTTGCTTTCTCAGGTATATGTTCAGCAATGCTTTCAGCTTTTTCTATTTTTTATTTTTTCCCATAACTTGGTCTGAAAAATACCTTTTTGCGAAAGAAAATTTCGTGGAGGTTTTGAATTTCAATACAATACTTATTTTCTACTGAGATCATAAGATGGTACCTGAAACAGGAGACATAAACATTTATGGATCCATTATTTAAATAATGCATCATGACAGTAGTGCCTGAGAGGGAAGACAGCGAGCATAAGCTGAAATGATATTTAGTCTGGATAGACATTTTCTCCCCTTGCAGAGAGTAAGGCAGTGCCACATTGTGCTTGGGGAGATTGCACAGTCTCCATTCCTGGAATTTTTCAGACTGCAACTAGACAAAGCCCTGAGCAATCTGGTCTGATCTCACAGGTGACTCAGCTTTTGAGGAGCTTCTTAGGCTAGAGACCCAAGGACCCTTTTAACGTGCATTACCCTCTGTCAGATGTATTTCATATATACTTTGTCAATATTTTAAAATTAAGTTTTTCAAGGTTCACAGTATTTTATTTAACTTTTCAGGTGCCAGGTGCACCACATGGAAGATCCTGCCTCTGTCTACAGTGACTTAATGGATCTGATTGTAAAGCTTGCCAATCATGGTTTGATTCATGGTGACTTCAATGAATTTAATCTCATACTGGATAATGATGACCATGTCACTATGATTGATTTCCCTCAGATGATATCAACATCACATACAAATGCTGAATGGTAGGTTCAAATTTAAAGATGTTTTCTAAGTAAATCTGGCAAGTGCTTATGACAGTAAATAGGCAACCATGATTTGTTTCCATACACCTGTCTCTGATGCTTTTTCTACCATTGTCATGCAGCATGAGTAATATTCCAAACATAGTTTGATTTATGAATTAGTAGAAATGTCTCTTTAGGATAAATATGTAATTCACTGCTTCTCAGACAGAATGATGTTTTTCAGTTAAGAAATGCTTAGAAATAAACTGCATGCAGTTTTTTTCACTATCCTTTTGTCTTGGGATCACTAACAGAAATAATTTTCAAATTAACTCAGTAAAAGGTGAGAAATACACAGTAAAAGTTTGTCATTGCAGTGGACTTCATTACCTTGATTTTGTGCTTGTACAATTCTGTATTTTTATCTTTTCAGGTATTTTGACAGAGATGTGAACTGTATTAAGGAGTTCTTTAAGAAACGCTTCAACTATGAGAGTGAGGTCTTCCCAGAATTCAAAGATGTCAGGTATAAACTTCCAGATGAATTTGAGTTTTCCTATTTGTATTGGTTTTATGATAAAAATGTGTCTCTGTGGGATGTCTGTAGAAGAAACTAAAGAAAAAAAATTAAAATATGCCCAACTGTGCATTTTTAAATTATATTTTTGTCATTCCTATTGTGTTTTCTTCAACCAGAGTTACTGTAAGTGGTTTCCAGAAAGCCAGGGCATGCTTTAAAATTAGCTACTGCCTCCTTTGTTTTTCCTTTTGTAGCTAAGGAAGAAAGATCAAGCCAAAAGCTTGATCCAAATGGTAAAGGATCTGGGAAATGTTACCAGTGATGCAGAATCAGTTTCTCCCATTTCTCAAAGCTATTTGACACTTCCAGTATTTGGAGGGTTAACTTGGGTTTCAATTTTAAATTTATTTTTAAAATGCTAGTAAATAGTGATTCCCTTGTCAAACATTATTATGTTCAAAGTTTCATCCTGATGTCTTTTGTCCCTTTTGAAAAATAATTTTCAACTTATTTAAGACTGAAACTCTTGGAATTCAAAGGGTTTTATTTCATTCTGAGCACTTTTTCCAATGTGGCACCACACCTGAATCAGTCTCTGTGTGTCCTTTGTTCTTCTGTTTACTTAAACATAATCTGAACCTAAAGCCAGATTGTATTTCTGCTAACATAAAATAATTTCCTATAAATAAATAAACAGATAAATTTTGGTTTTGAAGATAGAGTAATTTTCTGTTTGTTTCTCTCGGGTCACATTCTGTTAATACTTTACCTAAGTAAAGCTTAGTGCTATCTGGTGTTTTATATGTTTCAACAGAGTACACCCTCTTTGTTAGTAGTATGTGTAATTACAGTCTAGCTTGATTAGTAATTTTAATCCAAAATGTAGCATATTGATAGCTTGATGAATCAGCTTATTAAAAGAAAACATACTTCTTTCACAGGAGAGAGTGTTCCCTTGACAGAGAGATTGCTGCCAGCGGTTATACAAAAGAAATACAGGAAGACGGTGAACTGCTTTACCCACAAAGTTCTGATGAGTATGATAATACAACAGAGGCATCAGAATTTGTAGAAGATGCTGAGAATAAGCTCAACTTCTTCAGCAAAGATAAAGAAAATAATGCAGACTTCATGTCTGAAGTGGGTGATTTCTCTGGAAGCAGAACCTCTGACTACTTGTATAACAATGAAGAGGCTGACACAACTGAAAGTAGTGAAAATACACAAAGGCTGGATATGTCAAAGTTAAGTTCAGCCTTAGAAAAATTTGAAGAGCAAACCATGCTTTGGAAGTCCGATGAAAGTGCAGAGAGTTCTGCAGTTGCTTTTTTTGAGGGAAAAAGCGAAACTGAAAATGCTGCTGAAGTAAAAAGTAAGACAGGTGAAAGAGGGTGCTCTGATGATAATGAAGATGAAGACAAATGCCCTGATCTGGTTGACTTGTCAATGTTAAACGAGAAATTCAGGCATTACAGGTAAAGACTCATATGTAGTATCTAGGAATGTGGTTCCTCCCCTCTCCCCAGTAAATGTAAGTCTTTCAAGTAGCTCAAAAAGGACTACTCTTTGGCTACCCTTGTTTAAAATGAAGACTAATAATTCAGTTTATTTAGAAAAAATTGCAGTGAGTATCTTTCCTATTGGTCTCATGATAGGTAACCTGTTAATTGATACTAATTCTTCCTTTCATATAATGCCTGTTTTGAAGAACTAGTCTTAATATTTAAAATGTAATTGTTTTGTAGTACTTGCATGTTCTATTGGGAGTTCTCAGATTATGTCTCAAAAACTTCAGACTTAAATTGTGCTCATAAAGGCAAAGGATGTTTATCTTGCTAGAGGAATAAATAATTTATTTATGTTTTTTAGAAATGAAGAGAGTCTCACTTACATTGCTGAGCACAGAACAAGGACTAAAAGTATCACATCAGTAAGAAGTGCTGGGAGCTGCTCAACCATACCAGCAGTAAGTACTGTTGTTGTTATGTTACTATCTAGTTTACTCTCAGACCATGTTAAAATGAACATAGCTGTTAGTACCTGTGTGTAAAAATGTTCTCCAGCATTAATTATCTTTAAAGAAGACTATTACCATGTACCTCTCTGGTTTGCATTTCCATGCCCACAAAAAAATAGGACTGATACTTCTGTAATTGTTTATGGGGAATGATTTTCAGATCTTTCCTTCATGTGTTGGTCTTTAGTGTTTTACCAAAGCTCTGTATCAGCATTAACAACTCTCATTTACCCGATAAGAGGTTAATGTATGTTAATGTACTAACATATAATCAGTTCATTCACTTCTTTTGCTAGCCATGATGAATACTGTTTAATTTAAAATTGGATCCTTGACTGAAGATTTAATTTGGCCTTTTTCACCTGTTGATACTGGCAATGCACTATCATTGTGTCATGTCTTAGTCCTAAATGATCTTCAGAAAGTTCTGATACTTACTTGTTTATTTGTAGGAACTGGTGAAACAGAAGATAAAACGTCAACTGACCAAACAGCAAAAGTCTGTTCTGAGGCAAAGGTTGCAAAAAGGAGAGGCAAATATTTATACCAAGCAACGTCGAGAAAATATGCAAAACATTAAGTCAAGCTTGGATGCAGCTTGTCTCTGGGAATAATTCATTAAAGCTCCCGTAGAACATGAGAAAACTCATAATGTCTACAGCTGAAAGAATTATGCTAATAACCAGTAATCATTTTATATACATAACCAAATGTTTTTCTGGAAGCTAATAAACCTTATTATGGTTACTGTGATTTTGATTGGGGGATTTTGTTTTGTGATTCTGGTTGAAACCGTTGACTGTAATTTAAATTGTATCAGTAGTACTGCTGAGATAATTTAACTACAGCAATTTCCAACAATATATATATATTTTTTTTTATAAATCAGTTGTACTGTGTTTTAGAATTTGAAAGTCCTGGGGAGCAAGGGCATCTTTGTCCTTTTGGCAGAAACCAGAACAGTCTTTGCTTCAGCACATCACCAACATCACTGGCACAGGTTGGCCAAGGAAGTTGTGGCTGCCCCATCCCTGGAAGTGTTCAAGGCTAGGCTGGATGGGGCCTTGGTCTAGTGTGAGGCATCCCTATCTCACAACCTCCCCTGCAGGCAGGTTGGAACAAGATGATGTTAAGGTCCTTTCCAACACTAACAATTCCATGATTCTGTGATCCTGATCAAACACTCTCTACCCCTATATGTCGGTGTGTGTAGCAAAGAAGCAATAGGAATGAACCCAGACATCTGCCTTTACAGCTAGTTAGTACACAGCGAAAATAAGCAGTCCAGGGAGGTGGACCCTATGAAAGATTTTTGGAGTTAGGGGCAGTGTCCGTTTGGCAGAAGTGGGGAGATTCTTTAGGAATCTAGTGCATCAATGAACTGCAAAAATTCACCCCAGGATTCAACTAATTATGTATGTGGACAGCTTGTGGATAAGCAAACTGTCTGTAAAAGCAAACCCGAGATGTACTGAACCTTGGAGTCTTCGCAACTTGTAATTGCACAAGTTCTTCCTCATAGAAGTGATTCCTGCCCTAGTATTTAAAGACTGAATACCAAAGATAGCTACCTGACTTCCGTAACATTTCAATTGCTTTATTAATTCAAATGTCTGCTACAGTCAAGATATTAAGACATAGAAGTAATTAATTATAGACTCATAAAATGGTTAGGGTTGGGAAGGACTTTTAAGGTCATCTAGTTCCAACCCCTCTGCCATGGTCAGGGACACCTCACACAAGACCATGTTGCCCAAGACTCTGTCCAACCTGGCCTTGAACACTACCAGGAATGGAGCATTTACCTCTTCGAGCGACCTGTACCAGTGCCTCACCACCTTTACAGTAAAGAACTTCTTCCTTAGATCTAACCTGAACTTCCCTGTTTAAGCTTAAACCCATTGCCCCTTGTTCTATCACTACAGTCCCTTATGAAGAGTCCCTCTCCAGCCTCCTTGTAGATCCCCTTCAAATAGTGGAAGGCTGCTATGAGGCCTCCATGCAGCCTTCTCTTCTCCAGCCTGAACAGCCCCAACTTTCTCAGCCTGCCATTGAATGGGAGGTGCTCCAGCCCCCTTACCATCCTTGTGGACCTCCTCTGGACTTGCTCATTACCAGTCTCCAGTTGGACATTGAGCCCTTGACCACAACTCTGCATGCGGCCACCCAGCGAATTGGTTATCCACTGAGTGGTCCATCCATCAAATTTTCATCTCTGCAGTTTAGAGACAAGGATGTTGCGTGGGTCAGCATCAAACACTTTGCACAAGTCCAGGTAGGTGACATCAATTACTTTGCCCTTGTCCATCAGTTCTGTAGTCCCATCATAGTAGGCCACCAAATTGGTCGGGCAGGATTTCCCCTCAGTGAAGCCATGCTGGCTGTCACCAACCACCTTGTTATTTTTCATGTGCCTTAGCATGCTTTCCAGGATAACCTGCTCCAAGATTTTGCCAGGCACAGAGGTGAGACTGACTGCTCTGTAGTTCCCCAGCTCATGCATTTTCCCCTTCTTGAAAATGGGGGTTAGATTCTCCTTTTTCCAGTCATCGGGAACTTCACTTGACTGCCATGATTTTTCAAATATGATGGACAGTGGCTTAGCAACTTCATTTGCCAGCTCCTTCAGGACCCATGGATGGATTTCATCAGGTCCCATGGACTTACGCACATTCAGATTCCTTAGATGATCTCAAACCTGATCCTCTCCTACAGTGGGCCCAAGGTCTTCATTCTCACAGTCCCTGCATCTGCTTTCCAAGACTTGGGTGGTGTGGTCAGAGCAGTTGCCAGTGAAGACTGAGGCAAAGAAGTCATTGAGAACCTCAGCCTCCTCCTAATCCAGGGTTGCTAGGTGACCTGTATTTACATGCATATCATAAATCATAATACTATTTTAACTCCACATCACCTATCTAAATAGGTGCTGGTTGGGTTTTCAGTTTCCATTTCAGAAGACTGATTCAGATCTTTTTTCTTAAGATATTTAATTACATACTTTGTAACATCCATCCGGTGGTAAAAATTTCTACTTGACAGCCTTGGAAATTTGGTATCGCTTTTCTTTCTTTTTCTAGTAGTTTGTTCAGTCTGCTTTTTAATTGGGGTTTCTGTAAAGCTTCAAAGTACCGAAACCTTAATGGTTATATTTACACAGATGCGATTTCATATGCTGCTTCTTGCGCACAAGATGTTTTTCGACAAGTAAAGGAACGGGGGTGTGGGTTTGTTTTTTTTTCTTTCAGACTTGAGCTTAAATGCACATTTCACATTCATTAGTAACCTGGGCAATAGTGTCCATGGTCAAGTCCACCCCTCGATCACAAGCCCGTCTGTATGTTCCATCTCTGTCTTGATGGCCTGAGATGTCATGGCCCCACCAGGCTAAAAATAATTCACCCTTATGTTGCCATAATAACTAGATAAAATCAGACGAAGAAAATTAAAAAAGCTATGCATTCCATTACAGACAGGAAATGATTCAAAATAGAAACAGGAGTGAATAAAAGTATATATATTTCTAAATGAAAGCAATATAATTAGGCTGATTAAGGTAAAAACCTAAAAATATGGACAGTGAAATAATGCAGAGACCAAAAAAACCAAATTTAAAAACCAACATGGTACACAACAGACAAAAAGAAGTAAAAAACAGGGATGAGAGCTTGATGAAAGCAGACACGGAAAGACAATTTAAAAAGCAACAGCACTAAGGAAAGACAAGAAACAAATAAAAACAGAGAACAGGATAAAAGCAGACACAGAAATGGTGTTCAAAAAAAGGATTCAGAAAGTAAAGAAAAAGAAATTGAATAAGAAGCCAGTGCAGTAAAACACAAAGACGGAAAGAAAACTGGAAAACCAAAGGTAAAGGACATACAAGAAAAAAGTTTAAAAATACAGACAGCGGACTGGATAAAAGGAAACGCAGAAAATATTAAAATTAATGGAGACTATGAAAATTAAGGAAAAACATGAAAATAAGGGCAGAAAATTAAATAAATAGAAACAGCATATTTTTAAAGTGATGGCGATTTAGAAATGATTAAAAAATAGAGACAGGAAACTACATAAAGTAGGCACACATACACAAAAAAAATAACCAGCATGTTAATACAGGAAAAAAAAAACCACATGACCAACAGGACACAAATTAAATACAGAGCGTGATAAAGGCAGACATAGCGACAAAACCTGGGAAATCCAAACGGTAGGAGAAGAATGAGTGAATGGAAAAATAGGTGGAGGGAACCAAATGAACGAAAACTAAGACAGAAAATGCAAACCCCGAGAGCTCCAAGGAATGCGAGGAACGACGAAGAATAAAGACAGAGCAGCGGAGAAATCGGACATAAAAGAGAGCCCCGACGCGAAACGCTAGCCAAATGACAGGAAAGGGGGCCGCTGAGCCCGCCTTCCTCACGTGACTCCTCACGTGACACCCCGTCGTTCGCGGCCGGGCACTCTCAAGATGGCGGCGGCGGCTGCGGTGCGGGGCCGGCGCTTTAAGTGGTCGTTGGAGCTGGCAGCGGCGCCGGGGGGGCGGTGAGGCCTGCACCGGGGCGGACGGGACACGACACGGATTTGGTGAGGTCCAGGGGTCTCCTTGTTTTCATCTGCTCCTTTCTATCCCCATACAGGCCCCGCGGAGCCGCAGAGGGCCGTGGGCCGCTGGGGTTCGCCGAGCGGCAGCTAGGGGAGGGAGGCGTCCACGAGAGCGACAAAATCCTCATGGAGAAGGTAGGCGGGGGGGAGGAGAGAAGGAGGGACACCCGCCGGACGTCTGGGTGTCCCGTGGCGGGGTAGACCGCGTCCCGCATGCCCAGGTGCCGTAGGAGAGCTATCCCGCCCGCATCACGGATGTCTGTGCTCTCTCTTTCCCTGCAGCGCTGCTGGGATGTGGCACTGGCACCGCTAAAGCAGATCCCCATGAACCTGTTCATTATGTATATGGCCGGCAACACCATCTCCATCTTTCCTGCCATGATGGTTTGTATGATGGGCTGGCGCCCACTGCAGGCCCTCATGTCCCTCTCTGCCAGTGAGTACAGCCCCGTGTGGGTGATAGCTCCCCGGGTGTCCCCACACAGCCAGCTCCTGCCACACCACACTTGCTCCACTTAGCTGCTGTGGTCCCCTGCCCTACATCTCCCCCTGCAAAAGTCATCCCCACATATCCCGCAACACTTGTTACTGCAACAGCCCCTGCCCCACATATGTGTGACATTGAAACCTGGACAGGGCTTTTTACAAGGGCATGTCATTACTGGACAAGGGGGAGTGGCTTTAAAGTGACGGAGAAGAGATTTAGATTAGATGTTAGGAAGAAGTTGAGGCCCTGGTACGGGTTGCCCAGAGAAGCTGTGGCTGCTCCATCCCTGGCAGTGTTCAAGGTCAGGTTGCACAGGGCTTGGAGCAACTTGGTCTAGTGGAAGGTGTCCCTGGCTGTGGCAGGGGATTGGAACTGGATGAGCTTTTAGGTCCCTTCTAACCCAAACCTGTCCCACTGCAACAATTGGCCCTGTGCCACTTACCCCCACAGGTCCCCCAGCAGTCATTCCTATGATATCACCCCTCATCAGTTTCTCCACATGTCCTCGAACAGTTGCCCCCATCCTATGCATCCCCCAGTAGTCATTCCAATGTCTTTTTACAACCATGCTTTCCCCTACAGTTGTCCCTAAGACAGTTGCACCCATGTTGGTCACTCCTGTATGTTCCCCAACAGCCATTCCTGTGCAATCCACTCAGTGCCCCCCCCTCCCCTGTGACTCCCCACCTGTCATTACCCCTGGTCCCTAGTGGGGACAGGTCCCCCATCCTCCCCATCTCTCCCTGTCACCCCTGCAGCACTGAAGGCACTGGAGAGCTCAAGCCGGCGGGCACTGCAGGGTCTGGTGTTCCTGGTGGGCAATGGACTGGGACTGGCACTGGCTCTCTACAAGTGCCAAGCCATGGGTCTGCTGCCCACCCGCCCCTCCGACTGGCTGGCCTTCGTTGCCCCCCCACAGGTATGCCCAGATGTCAAGGTCTCCCCACCCCACTTTGCCTGATGGCAGGGTTCCCCCTGGTGTGGATACTGGGGTTCCCACAGTTACCCACTTTCTCTTTCTTCCCTCTGCAGCGGATGGAGTTCACTGGTGGGGGCCTCATCCTGTGACCCAATGCACCCACCCACCAATAAAGGTGATGGCAGGCTGGTAATACTGTTTTTGGGGGGAATTACGGAGATTTTAGGGGTGCAGCCCAAAGAGGCAGTGGGACAGGTCAGAGCAAAACCTATTTTTGCTGTCTGCTGGGAGCACTGGGAGTGCACTGGAAGAGCACTAAAGCCTGTGCTGGGAGTGCCCTGTTTGCTCTGGGGCATGTACTGGGAGGCTTGGGATCCACACTGGGAGTGTGCTGGAGCTGAACATAGAGCCTTGGGGCCCATACTGGGGGCATGACGGCCTGTACTGGGAGCCTTGGGGGTCACACTGGGAGTGCACCTTAGCTGCACTCAGAGCTTCAGGGCCATATTAGGGTG
The DNA here is from genome assembly GCA_028858755.1 of Ara ararauna. Classification (NCBI taxonomy): domain Eukaryota; kingdom Metazoa; phylum Chordata; class Aves; order Psittaciformes; family Psittacidae; genus Ara; species Ara ararauna. The sequence goes on along the minus strand of CM054410.1, from coordinate 69,493,773 downwards.
CATACTGGGAACACCAGGAGCTCACTGGGAATGTTTGGGTCCATACTGGGATCATACTTCAAGAGCTGCAGTCCAGGCTGGTACTGTACTGGGAACATTTGGTCCATACTGGGAACGTTTGGGCCCATATTAGGATCTAGCTTAATTGTAGCTCATACTGGCATCATACTCGGCACTGGGCCCACAGTGGGAGTGTTGGGGCCATGCTGGGCTCCTGGATGATGAGCTGTGACCAAAACTGGCATTGTACTTGGAGCATTGCTGCTATACTGGAAGTACTGGGCCCATAGTGGGATTGTTCTTGATGACTTGTGACTTAGGCTGGCATCATACTGGGAGCAGTGGTAGCATACTGGGATCATACTCCCAGACTGGCATTGTACTGGGAACATTTGAGCTCATACTAGAACACTGAGCCTGTACTTGGGATACACTGAGCCTGCACTGGGATCTGCTTGAACACCTGTGGCTCACGCTGGCATCATACTGGGAGTGCTGGGCCCATATTGGGATGGTGGTGAGTGAGTCAGGGCAGTGTGTATGCAGTACTGGGATCTTTGAGGCCATACTGGTGTGCTCAGGGCCTTGGGGAGACCCTATCATCCACACTGTGGATGTGACCCCTGACACTTCCCTTTTACCACAGTCAGAGAAGCCCTAGCCCCTCTGTCACCACCTCCAAGAACTCCGTGTCTGACCTACACCAAGAGCTTGAACCATGGCTGCCCCCCAACTACCTTCCACTGTCCATAACTGCCCTGCAATTCTCCCAACTGCCCCAAAACTATCCCACACTTCTCCAGGTATCCCATAATAGCTCCAGATTCCCCCCAAGTGTCCCATAGCTGCCATCCCTGCCCCATAACCACCCCCCGATTTCCCCAGCTATCCAATTTTTGCTTTTTTTCCTAATTTTTGTCCCTAGTTTGCCTCAGTTTTCACCGGGTTTGTCCCGGGTTTGCTCTTTTTGTCCTGTTTGCCCATTTTCACCCTGTTTCCTCCTATTTATTCTTGGTGTTATCTCACTTTTCTGTGGTTTTCCCTCCATTTTGGCTTATTCCTGCTGTTCCTGCCCCAAGCACCGTAACTGTGGTTTTGCCCCATATTGCCTCTTTACTGCCTTTCCCCCCCGGTTTTGATCCATTTTTCTTCATTTGTGCTGTTTCTTTCCTCTTTCCCCAATTTCTTCCATTTTTCCACTTCTCTGTTTTCTGTAATTTCCCTCCCTTTCTCCCTGCTTTTACTATTTTTCCTGATTTTGCTGCACTTCCACCCTTTCTCCTCCTTCTCCCCATTCCTGACCCATGTCTGTGTATTCTTCCCCAGTTTCCCCATCTCATGTCTTCCCTTGGCTTGTGCCTGTTTCTGCTCTAATTCCCCATTTTGCCCTGAGTTTTTTTCCTTATTTCCCCCTATTTTCACCTGGTTTTCTCCCTACTTTTTGCCCATTTGTGCCACCTGTATGTGCCACATGTTCTCCCTCTCCAACAACCACCAGTAAGTGCCAGTACACAGCCATTGCCCCCCCCCCCCCCCCCCCCCCCCCAACATGCCCCCATACATCTCGCAAGTATGGCTCAGAGCCTCGCCATGATGCCTAGGATGGTGCAGACCCTTGCTTTCCACTAGGGTCCAGTGAATCCTAGTATAGCTTAGCGCCCTCCTCAGGACTTCCAGTATGATCCAGATCCCCATTCCAGTATATCCCACCGGCACGCAGTACACCGCACTGCCCTCGCAGTGCTTGCATTCCCGAACACACGCCGCCGCCTCCCACTGGCACTCGCACGCTGGGGCGCCGGCAGAGGACACCCTTCTGTCACGCTGGGGCTGCTGTGGGGCGGGTGACCCTTCCCGCCTGGTCCCCCTTCTCCCAGTCGCTCTGGCCCCGGAGGCCGTTCCAAGCCGGCCAGCCCCGGAACACTGCCACCACTTCAGCCAAAGGACTTGGCCCCTCTCTAAATGGCCGCTCCTTGCCACAGTCCGCTCCTTCACCGCGCTCCGCTCAGCGCCCCAACCCTGCTCCGCTGCGCACCTCCCGCGCCATGGCCTCCTCCTCCGGCAGCCAGGACCACGCCCCCTCTCAGACACGCCAATCACCTGGGCACACCTCCCCGTGGCCACGCCCCATCCCCTCCGGCCTCTCTGGGGCGGGCTCGTGACTCACCAGGGGGGGCGCCAGCGGCCCCCGGGGCAGCGCTGGTGGCCAAGGCGGCACTGAGGGAGGTGTTGGAGACCGCACCGCGTCCTCTGTGTCAGGGCCCAGCGCCCCTGACCACAGCCCCAGGGATAGCTCCCTGCTCCCCCCATTGCTCCGAGGCCAGCACCCCTGTACTCACCATGGTCACGGTCATTGGTGGCCATGGCACTTAGGGACATGATGGCAGCACAAACTGAAGGGGGTATGTGACCCCTGAGGCTTCCCTTTTACCACCAAGCGCTACCCTGGGTTTACCCCAGGCCTGACCTGCAACCTCCCCTCAGGGTCATTAGGCTGGTTAAACAGTACATTTTGGCCTCTCTGAATTTTAAATTTCAGCATGTGGCTTTGTTTTTCAGACACTGATATTTTCATTTTTTCCCAAAATTTTCAAGTTCTGTGAATCTTTCACACTACTTCCAATCATGAGAAACTGGTGAGTACCAGTATTTGAAAGCATTGCTTTCCATCTTCAGGCAACAGTCAATAAGCTTGCATTAAGCCACCTGATTTGTAAGTAGATTGAATACTAAATACCTGGCATCTGCCAGTGCAGTGCCAATTGCTGGCAGTAAAAGTAACACCTCCAGAACTGAGGCTTTAAGTGGAGAGAAATTTTATTCCTGCGTGTGTGATAAATGGACATTTTCAAACTTAAGTGCATTGCTAAAACTGAACTTAAAACCACTTTGTGCTTGTACAGTGTGTACAGTGGGGGATATGGGAGAGAGACAACACATGATCTGACTGCTTCAAAACCTGACACGGTGTTATGCTAAAGGTTCTTGAACATTATGGCTGTAGAAAACTGAAAGCGAGTATGAAGTTAAAGCTGCATTGGTAAAAATAAATAAAAGTAACTGGAAATTAGTTGATTGGGACAGAAATGGGACAAGCTGGCAAAACAGCTATGCAACTTCTCTGTGTAGTGAGTAAGACTAGCTTTCTCAGCCTGCCTACAGAGCAGAGGTGCTCCAGCCCTCCCAGCATCTCTGTAGCTTCCTCACTCCAACAGCTCCACATCCCTCTTGTGTTGTTGCCCCAGAGCTGGTTGCAGGACTGCAGGGGGGTCTCCCCAGAGAACAGTATTGGGGGCAAATCCCCTCCCTCTACCTACTGCTCACAGTTCGGGGATGCAGCTCAGCACACGGGGGGTTCTGGGTTGCAAGTGCACACTGCTGAGGCATGGGGAACTTCTCGTCAACCAAGATGACTCTCCAGGATGGGGATACATCCAAAAGACAGGGCTAAAAACCTAAAGCAAAGCACTGCATGTAAACAAAGAGCAGTCCTGCTGTAAAGCCTAGGCCCTTCAGTTTAGAAGTCTTAATCAGTGGCCATTGCATAGGAGCTCTTCCTTTGTTTGTCACACCTTGCACTGGTTGCCAGGAGCAGAAAACTGCATTAAGGTTTTCCAACTGTGATGGCAGAGCAGCAGCAGTGACACTGTGTGCTGTATTCAAGTTGGTGGAGTTACCAAAAACTTTTAAGAAATAGAGGGGCTGGTTTCTTTCTGCACTTGTCTGTATTGAGAAGGGGCCTGAGGGGCTGGAATAGTGTCTGCAAGTATGACAAAGGACACATGGAGACCTGCCCCCCTCAAAGCAGCTGCAAGAGACTGGCAACCACCAGTGAGCAACTGGATCAAGCTCCTGATACTCCACCACAGTGAGCAAAAGCCACATATAAACTGGAGGGCAACACTGTAAGGGTAGTGTTTAAAAGTCAAGGATATTACTATTTCCTAACAGGTTCTACTAACAAAAAAAAAAACACACAAGGTGATTTTCTCTGCCTCTGTACAGCCTGGGAGTCAGCTCTGGAAGTGTCAGCCATTGTCAACTGAACTGCTTTATAAATCCTTCCATTTGCCTAGATTGTTGCACCATTTGTGTCAACAGCCCTCAGCAGGTTACCAGCTTACTGAGATGACAATGAGACTGTCTGCACCCAGAGTAGGCTGGGCCACAATTCCCAGTGTGTTGGCTGCTGGATCACCTGCCTATGTGTTCTCCAGCTGCTGGGTCATGGTTGGATGATCTCACTCCAAAGCACATGGTCAGAGCTGCGTAGCTGATGTGTGGAGCTGTGCGCTGGGGAAACACAAGAGAAGAGAGGTATTCTGAGAGCATGTAAGGGGAAGAGCACTTTTATCTCTACTGAATAGCATCTGTCTTTCTCAGGGAGGGGGCCAACTAGAGATAGCTGCTCTTTATTTGGGAATTATTTTCGCACAAGCACCAGGATGCCTCTGTCCTCTGTGCCTGCATCAGATAATCCCAAACAGAAGATTAATGCAAATTAAGTGAATACCTGCACATGCCTAATAGGTTCTTGTCTGGTATATATATGAACTCTGTTCAGACAAAAAAATACTACCAATTTCTTTCGTTTCTGAACCAGGCAGCCTCAGAAAAAGCCTGTTACACAACCTTGTCATTGAAAAGGAAGGTTGTAAATGGGGAAAGCATTGGGCAAAGGACTTCTCTAGCTGCATGTCTGTGACACATTTAGTAATTAAAGGAGGCCCAGAATACCGCTTTGTAAAATGTGCAAAAGGTCTTCATGCATGACAGCCACACAAAGAATATTCAATTTCAGATACAAAGCTGCGGTTACCTGAATTAAGCTATTTAATGTTCTGCTTTAGAACTGTAATTTGAATACTGAGTAACAGATCACTAGCATTATCCTTTCATGCAATGGGTGATGCACAAATCTTCAGGTCCAAAAGTAGTATGATGGTAAGGTTATTTTAGAAAATGCCAAAATAGCTCTGAGAAGCATACGCATGGAAATGTCATGTTGATATGGTCTCATGCTGGATTTAGGAGTATCTTTGTTTTCAGTCTTACATCCTTTACCTAAGGTAAGTTTGCAACCTGCTTGCATCAAGTTAACTATAGTCAAACAGATGAGTACTCCACACTGAGTTTGACAATAGGCTTAGACTGTCCTCAACACTCGGACTTTCATCACAGATGGGTGACAGAGGTCCCTGAGAGAGAGCAGAAAGAAAGCTCTGTTACTAAGGCCTAGAATGTGCGGAAAAATCAGAATGTTTTCCACCTACTGCCAAAAGTCATAACATCACCTGAAAAAAAGGTACCTACAGGATCAGCTGAGCTCTGAGCTTCACAAGGAGCCTGTTTTCAGGGGAGTGCTAGCAAAGCGCTTGTAAAAAGGCACCCTGAGTACTTGCCCCTGAGACAGGTAGAGGCTGAAAGTGCAGTTCATGAATGGCAGGCTGGGAAACTGGGTATTAATTTGGAAGCATAACAAATTAATCTGAAGACTTCTAACCAGAGCTGATGCATGGCCCTGGAGCCTTGGATGGCCACTGCAGTCAAATATCCGGTCCTATTTAATTCTCAGGATTTTTCTGAGAAATTAAAGCAGGGATATTCCTGAGCTCATTGTTCTGATATCTTTGTAAAATGGAGCAAGCGTAACTGAATAAATTGTGGAAGTATATTATCCAGTTACTAATTAAGTTAATGCACCAGGTAACTATATTGGAGTTATAATGTTGATGGTGGGAGTAATTAGATACATTAAAGAGTCTGGCTCTGCCTGTGCTGGCCAGAATCTTCAGCCACCCTACCCTCTGCCCAGCTCTGGAGAATGAAACACTGGAATCCCTTTTGGTCTTGGGTCTTTGTGCAGGGTCAAGAAGTAGAGGGGTGGACACAAGCAGTGTAAGGAAGCGAAGGTTTCTAGCAAGCCATTTCACTTTATCCTTAAAAGCATGTGTATGGCACTTTGTCCACTTGCAAGCACATTTCAAGACATAACACAGCTGACGTCAGCAGTTCTTCAAACTGGCTGTTGGGAACTGTTAAAGACTTTTCTAGGAACTTGCTTTCAGGCACATTGAGAGACGAAGCCATCTCTTTATTAAAATAGCAGAAAATAAATGGGTGGTATTTTTCTGATGACTCTGGTTTTCTGCAATCTCATGTGCCAGGCAACTGCATTATCAGCAACCTCCTCACAGGAGGAGAGAGATCTACAGCAGGAGAGTGAGTGGGGTGTCAGACTGCAGTCTGCCTGATGACTCATCTGTTGCCTTGTCACTTCTATGGCCTGTTCTGCTAAAGTGTAAGATGTGCTGCAGTGTCGTCTCAGACCCTACAGAAACATCTCATCACAAGCAGAGTGCCTGTGTCAAGTATACGGTTAGGATATTGCAGGCAGCCTTGGAGTAAAATAATACTCTTGAACTACCAGAATACAGCAATTTGTCATGGTAAATGAGCTTGATACTAAGCAAAAACACCCTAACAAACTAACAGAACACCCAAACCACTGTAAGTACTGGCAGAAGGCAGTAACAGGCATTGTAAAAAGACTGTTGTGACTAAAATTCACTTACCTCTCAAAGAAGAAATACGGTGGTATTCCTGCTTTTCTTTGTGTAAATTCAAGACCCAGGAGGTTCTAATTGAAGGGAAAAGTGGTACAGACCTGATCGATAAAGCTTTAGCACATTTCCTCCTTTCATTTCCCTGAATCTGGATTAAACGTTCATGTCTCTCAGTTGCTACACATTTAGCAACCTGAAAAACAACCATTACCTTGTCTTTTTCACTCTCTCTTGCTTTTCCTGAATACAAGTTGATTTTTAAGGTGGAGAGCAAGGTTAACACAAGAGCCAGAGACATAATACCAGACGACCTCTAGTTTAAGTGAGGACTACTGAAAACAAATCACTACCAGAGTTAAGTGACACAACTGCTCTTCCATTTATTTCAAGTCAAGCTGCTGTGAGCTGGATTCATTAACAACTTCATTTTTCGTACAGACAGGTTCAGTAAGATTGATAGCATGTGGCAATTTAGAGGTAGCTGCATAATAAAAAGAACTTGCTAACATTTAACACTTTGTACAAAATGGAGGTGGAGGGTTTTTCAAAACAGTACAAGAAATGCTCCATCACAAGTAGTTACTTGATGATACTAGAGAGTATTCTTTGACCAGAATTCACCTGCAGGAACAGGCATCTTCCCCATACTCCCAAATAGGTTATCCTCCTCAGGTCAGATATGCTTAAGTGAAACATTTTAGAACCATTTAGTATTGGATGTCTGCCTCTATCACAATGCTTAATTAGCAAACAGGAAAGCAGCTACAGTCCATTTTATGTTTTCATATACTCAGTCTTAAATGTTCATATACTGTCCAGCTTCTTCAGGATGAAAGGAGCTGAAAAAAGAAAATAAAGCTACATGAACTTAACTCAGTTGAAGGCAACAAGAAGTCCACAGTGAGACTGTGATGAAACTACAACACGTTTATATGGCATTTAAAATATCTGGACTCTGGGTGAGATACCACCCCCCGCCTACCACATCGTCCCTTCTCTCCCTGCATGCCTGCTGTAACGGGTGAAATAGCATGATTCAAGGGGGAACAGGGTATGCCCGCTTGTGTTGCAGTTCAGCGCCTTGGGCAGCGCTCGACACCGCCAGGCGGGGGTGGAATCGCTCAAACGGAGTGAAGGGCACCCTGAAGAAAAGCTGCGAGCCTCTGATGCAAGACGTTACAGCACTGCCTGCAAGAACAGGCAGCACGGCGATGTTCTTCCATGCTCTGGGGAAGCCCAGAAGGGCTGCGTTCGCCCAGGCCCCGCCGGGATGCCGAGGCTCTCCCGCCCCCTCTTGGACGTGCCCAGCCACCGGCACACGCAGGCCCTGGCTGCCATCCGCCCCGACCCAACCCCGCCGCGCACTCACTGATCCGCAGCAGCGCGACATAGATGAGGAAGTTGCGGACGGAGGTGAGGACGTCGCGGCGCATCTTCCGCTTCAGCTCCTCCGGGTCCATTTTGGGCCCCAGGCCCTCGATGCGGAACATGCTCCCGGCCGGCGTCCCGCGCGCCGCTGCGGCTGGCGCGAAGAGCCACGCGCACTGGCCTCACGTGAAGAGGGCGGGCGGCGGCGGCAGCACTGCGGCGCGCTCGCGTCCCGTCCCTTCCGGAGCCGGGCTCCCGCCTCTCGTGCGCTCGCGTCCCGCCTCTTCCGGAGCCGTGGTTCCAGCTACCGTGCGCTCGCGTGTCGCCGGTGGTGGGTGCCGGCCTCCCGCTTTTCGTGTGCTCGCGTCCCGCCTCTTCTGAGGCCGCGCGGCCGGCTCTTGTGCCAGGCTGAAAGCCGGGACACGGGCTCCTATGAGGGAGGGGGAGCGAGCTCGGGCGGAGCTGGGGTGTGTGGGATTCCCGCAGGAGGAGTTCCGCTGGTTGAAACTCTGTGGTCTTTAAAGCCCTTTCCAACCCAAACCGGTGGGTGATTCGATGGTTCTGCCCGCAGCAGTGCGTGTTTCTTTCGCTCCTGCCGGGTCGCAGACAGTAGCGTGCTGTTTCTTGCTGCAGAGAGGGGTCTGTGGTGGGGAGCTGAGCTGCTGCCTGTTTGAAAAAGAAGTCTCAAAGCATGCTCCAGGTCTGTTCAGAGAGGAGACATCGTTTATTCTGCGCAGGTTGCTTGGCGCCTTTCTACGAATCAAGCACACCCAATGCTGGCTTCTAGGTCACATTTATATGCAAAAGTTACAAGGTAGTACACTCCAGTTACAATGATTGGTCAGTAATGTACGATCATTGGCACTTCTGTTCTCTCAGCTCTGTTTGAAGGCATGTATTGATTTATTTGACCATGCATGTTCTGTGAGTAAGTTTCTCTGTGGGCAATGGTCTCATCTCAAAAGAGGTGTGATTTTTTTAGTATAAATGAAGGTGGTCCAGGACACCATAAAAGTTAGTTTCATTGCCAACTTCTTGTTGAGATAGATGCTCTTGGTTGAAGGATGTTCTCCTCCTGTGGTGCCTTTTGGCCTTTGTCCATTCTGTCATCTACTGACAACAAGACAGTTCTTTGTCTAAACCTTGACACATATTTACACAGTTTCTTCTGGTTTAAGTCTTCCTGCTGCAAATCCGGAATCAGTACCACCTGAGTCTCTGCTCCTCGAGGGCTGGAAGGCAGCTCTCTCCACCCTGGGGTTAAGACTACAGCAGAGCAGCCTAGAAGCTGCCTGCTCTGGCTGACCTGTGGGTGTGAACTTGGGGAGCTGTGCTGCAGGCGGTACACTTGCATGGGGGCATGGAACAGGAGTTCTGGTTAGATGTAGCTGTCGTGGAGGAGAGTCATGTATGTACCACGAACCTCTCTCCTCAGCCCAGTGCTTTCCCTCAGACATAAAACAGCCCTACATAATAAGGCACACAGAAATTTTACAGTGCTGTTCAATGACTTGGATGAAGGGTTAGAGTGTCCCTTCAGTAAGTTTGCTGATGATATGGAGCTGGGGGGACTGTCTGATACACCTGAAGCTGTGCTGCAATTCAGCAGGACCTTGATAGGCTGGAGAATTGGGTGGGGAGAAATCTAATGAGATTCAACAAGGGCAAGTGTAGGGAGTGGAACACATGGGGAGGAAGAACCCCAAGTTCCAGCACAGGCAGGGGGATGACCTACTAGAGAGCAGTTCAGCTGAGAAGGACCTGGGAGTGTTGATAAATGATAAATTGACTTTGAGACAGCCCCTGGGACAAGAGTGTCCTGGGATGCATTGGGAGGAGTGTGGCAGCAGGTCGAGGTAGGTAATCCTCCCCCTCTACTTGACCCTGGTGAGCCCACATCTGGAGAACTGTGTCCAGTTCTGGGCTTTTTGGACAAGAAAGGCAAGTAGCTACTGGAAAGGGTCCAGGGGATGGCCACAGGGATGATCAGGGGTTTGGAGTATCTTTCTTATGAGGAGAGATTGTGGGAGCTGGACCTGTTTAGTCTAGAGAAGAGCAAACTGAGAGGGGATCTCATTAATGCAGATGAGTATCTCAAAGGTGGGTGCCAGGAGGATAGTGCCAGACTCTTCAGTGGTGCCATCGACAGCACAAGGAGCAATGGCCATAAACTAAAACACAAGTTTCATCTCAACATGAGGAAAAGCTTCTTTACATTGAGGTTGTAAGAGCCCCGGAACAGGCTGCCCAGGGGGGTTGTGGAGTCTCCCTGTCTGGAGACATTCAAAACTCACCTGAACATGTGCCTGTGTAACTTGCTTTGGGTGGCCCTGCCTTGGCAGGGAGTTGGACTGGATGACATCCAGAGGTCCCTTCCACCCCTAATGGTTCTGTGATTCTATAGCTCTGTTGCAAGTAATAGTTCTTGGAATGTCTGTTACCAACAATTGGTCTGTAATTGGTAATGGTTTCAAGGAGCTGGTGTTATGTCTCATCTTGCCTTGGGGATGGGAATACATTGTATGGCTCTGTCTAGAAGTGATGGACACAGATAGAGGAGAGCCTCCTTTTGTGGATTACACTTCATGACACTTCAAAGCATGTCACAACACAACAGCTTCAAACTCAGCAGCTCCAGCCATGTTATTGCATCCTCTGCTGCAAAGCCCACTGGCTTCCCAGTCTGTGTGGCACTACTGTGTACATGGGGACAGCCCTGGGGAGTAGACTAATCTTGGTGTGCTTGCTCACTGGGGAGAGAAGGTTATAGTGCATCAGGCAGGAGCAGAGGTTGCCTTGCTGGCCCCTCTGAGCTCTTCTGAGTGCCTTCATTCTGGGTAATCTGTCAACAGTAGGACTTCATAGATACCTGTGTTTTCTCTAATTGCAGTAAAGAATTAATGTAGTTGTGAAGTCTCCTGAATTACACACCACTGTCTTTGGTACCATTGCTGATTTATTGAGTTTGTTACTGCTTCAGCTAGTAACTGACTTATCTGTGCTGCTTCATTTAGTACAGTGGAGCCTTCATCTCAGTGAAGAACCCCATCATGCAAGGTCTTGTACAAAGGCAACCCCTGTACCCAAAAAAGTGTAGGGAGACCATCCAGGGGCAGTAATACTTAACAGGTACAAAGACATGAAGAGGGACAGAGATCTTGACTTTGGCAACACCCCTTGCCAAGCACAAAGCCACATCTCTGGGCGCTAAAGGTCATGGGAAGCTGGGCTGTGGGTGAGTTTCAGTCAGGATAATGGATCACCCTGAATGCTGACTTGAATTACCTCCTTCTGAGCTCCTTTTGTAGCATACAGGTTTCAGCCAGCCAAGCCTGTATTTCCTGCCCATGGCAGGCAGCCGGCAATACTTTCAGAACTCCTCCTCACATGCCAGGGATATGGTCAGAGGTGGCCACAGGTGCAGTTAATGCCTGGAGACAAAGAAGCAAGCAGTCAGTCTTGTGGCTCTATCCGCTGCACCCATAAGATATCTGGGTTCCGCAGGCCACCCTGCTCTGCCTGTGCTTCTTGGGATCAGGCAATGCACTGTAGGCAGATAATTCAAAAAAGGATTTCTCTCAGCTAAACTGCCTATGATCCGAGGCAAAGCCAATTACAGAGCAGCTGCTTTCATTGTGCCACTGTCTGGGAGAGCTTTCCTGCCTTGCAGAGCTGTCACCAAAAGTCAGGAGAATAAAACTCCTTAATACCAATGTAGCATTAAAAAGCAGGCACTTCTTTATTGCAGTGGTGGGATGCTAGGTGGAATTTCTGCAAACCAAGCACACTCCATGCCTATCTCGTAATTACATTTATACATGAAAATTACAAGATAGTACACTCCAGTTACAATGATTGGTTAGTGATTTGCACATGATTATGGTATCTGCTGTGTCATTCTCTTCTGTTACTATGCTTGCGTGGAGGAAGGGTCTTCACCTGGGCAAGGGTCTTCTTGATCTGTGGGTGTGTTTTTTAGTATTATAATGACAGCATAATAAGGGTAATTCATCTAAAGGACACCTTAAACTTATTTTGTTGCCAAGTTGGCTGGCTACCTTGCCAGGTTGTCAAATAACTCATCCTATATACAATAGACCCTAGGTGCTCCGGTTATGGTTTAGAGAGTAAGGACTAAGGCTAATATGTTCCAGAGAACAGGGACTTCAAGCAGTGCAGTGTTGGATTTCAAGCAGCACAGCAACCCATACTAACATGAAGGCTAACTTCTTCAATCAAGATGTTCCCATAGGTGTTTCACAAACAAACACAAAATATAGAAAGATTCAGTAAAACTTAAGACAATCTGCAACAGTGCTACCTCAAGAGCCCTCTCTGACTTTCCAAAGAATGGCCAAGGAGGAGTGTTCTCAGACTACCCTGTTCCTAGCGTATTTGCAGGACATTCAGTCCCACTCTCCAGTGCAAATGAAGGGGCAACCTCTTCTTGCCGCTGAAGTTGGAAGACTGCCCTCCTGAGAGCTTTACAGCAAGGCTCTGGAGGAAAATACAATAGAGCTGCCCAGATCTGCAACTGACATAAACTAGCCTTTTTCTGCTGTCTTTCAAGAAGTCTTGTTGAGATTTCACTCTGAATGTAGGTTTCTCTGGTCTTTGCTAGTAGAAACAAGTTGGCAGGTACCATTCCCATCTTTGCGGAAAAGCAAGGAGTCTTTTCTTACATTTCACGGCTCTTCGTTCTCCCAGTCTTGATTTGTATTTGAAAAGCAGAAGTGATGCTGTTTTCCTGAGCACTGCTCTGCAGAAGATAAAGGAACTTGGGCAAATTTGGACAAAGCTGAATCAAACATGGCACACTCTTGAAAACAGACTAGAGCAAGGAGAAGACCAAATGTAAGTAAGGACTCTGCCAGAACATTGACTGGGAAGTTGTTGCCACAAATTTTTTCACTGGAGCCACCCCATTCTGTTTGTCTTTTTATAAAACATGGGGATGATAAACATTTTCTTTAGGAGACATCCACACTGAGTAGGCAGGAGACTTAAGGTATGGAGTGACCAGCAAGGAACAGAAGACATTGGCTTTGGGTTTTTACAGCAGCATGAACAACTTCCTGAGCTGTCCTTGAAATGTTTGCAGCAATTTTCCAGCATTCCCTCAAACCTCTAAATGTAGTTTTGACAACACATAGCCTGCCCTTAGTTTACTCAGCCCTGTAATTGTATGAAAATTTTACTTTTCATTTCCTGGGGCTAAAGAAGAGTACTACCACTGACTTGAAGTTAAAGCCTCTGAACAGAACATGGACAAGTGTACGACATGGTATGTGAGATGGCTGCATGTGGCAGGTAATAGTATGAAAAGCTGACAAAAGTTGCACATAATGCCACAAGGAACAGCTGGATCTGCCAAGTGGCTCTGAAGCAATGATGTGAGGAAAAGCTAAACTTCCAAAGATAACTGGAGAGAAGCAGGGGGGTCTTTCTGTTATAATGCCAATAACTGTCAGTAGTCCACATAATGCCAAGATTACCTAGGTAACAGTATCAGAAATAGCAAAGTGGACATAGATGTTAAAAAAACCCAAACAAACTAAAGAACCCCACTACAATACCAATGGGGAAAAATAGTTATAAGACAGTTGTTCCTTTGGGAGGAGATTGGGACAGACAAAGGAAGTGTAAGATTTGCAAAAAGGAAGGTTGAGGAATGGGAAAAGGGAGTACCAAGGTACACAAATGTTGTGACCAGTGCTGCGTAGAGGAAGCAGCCAAGCAGCCCTGTGTGTGATTGCCATTGCTAGAGCAGAATCTTACAGCAAACCTATTGTTTTGACTGTACTGTGTATATCAAACCTATGTCCTGATCAGGAGGATGAAGGGGAAGGCATGTTGTTTTCCCTTACAGACTTGACAAAACTCAGGTGAATGGATTGAACTTCCCAGTATTACCACGTAAATGCATCTTCTAGGTTTGATGGCCTCGGCAGCCATCAAAGTTCCTAACATTGCTTAAAAATGTTAAAGCCATCAAATTTCCTAACATTGCTTAAAAATGTTGCAGCCATCAAACTTCCTAGCATTGCTTAAAAACAGATTCAGCTTTTTCTAGCCTTGCTGAGGAAAGGTTGACTAGTGACATAGAATATTAATTTGTACTCCTTTAGCAAGGAAACCAGTTCACTCCACATGTCAGTCAGTTAAGGTCCACATAAGCCAAGCTGTGTTTCATATACCAAGGATATGATACTGTGGTCTGGCTGCCTCTTTAACCCAGTGGCAAAACCACCAAGAAGCAGGCCAAAGTCCAGGTATCCTTCTGCATGCACATTAAATAAATCAGCATTCTCTTGTGCCTGTGATTTGGATGACTTGTGTGTGCCTAAGTGAGGAGGTTTGGTTCTGGTTTGTTCTTCCATTGCTGTGAGTGGAAGCTATCTGGGAAACTGCAGGATTCAAGTGCAAACAAGCTCTGCAGGCCATGGAACAGAGACTCCAGATGACAGTGGCAGCGCTGTATGCTGGGCAGGAATGCAGAGAAGAGTCGGGGCTCTCCACAGACCTGAGCTAGGACACACTAGTGAAAACTCAGACTTCTTGCACTAGCGATTCTCCCCCTTCCATGAAGTGCTGGCACTGTGCTGAGGTAAGCCACAGCTACTGCAGAGGAAAGGCAAGAAACAGTACTCAGAAATTAAATCTGCCCTGATCACCTTTTTTATGACCTCAGGCAGATTTGTGGGGGAAAGGAACTCACCAAGATGGCTTGATCCTCCTTGAAGATGTTTCGTGAAGTGGCCCTCCATATGCTCTTCTGGGATGTTTCTGGGGCTTCTGGGCTGCTCTCACATCATGGAGATGGCTCATCATGGCTGCCTTTCTCTTAGGCAAGGCATCATTAGCCTGCTCTGGCTAATGGTGGCCCCTTGAGCATCTACCATTAAGATTCATAGAAGTGCCAGAAACCTTCACTGCTGGCATTGGATCATGTCGTTTATCACTGATTCATAGCAATGGCATTTTAGAGGCCCAGGGGAAGCCTTGCAGAAGACTAGGGGGAGGCAAAGCAGACAGTGCTGGAACCTTGGTGCTACCTACCATGTTTACCCTTTCACCCCATCAAAGGAATCAATATTGATACATATACTAATGGCAGCATTTGTCTTTGTGGGAAAAAAAAGACTCTGTCTGGCCGATAAATTTCAGCTTGACATTGTGTAGTCTCTCTCTCTATGGGCTCCACACAGTCGGTCAGCCTGTAGAAATATATATTTTCTGGGCTTCATCAAAACAGCACGAAAAGCAAATTAATGTGACTGCCAATTCAATTGAAGGGACACTTCTCTCCCACCCCGCTGATGTCTGTCAGCTTCTCAGGCCTGGTGTAAAGGGCAATGCTATCTCTCCTAGTGCATAGGTACACAAATAGTGTGCATGGCCCTTGCTGCTGGAGTCTGAGACTCAGTGCATTGGCTTCCCAGTGCCTTGCAGCTGGAGCAACTGTAGTCACTGTTTCAGTTCTATATCACTAGACATGGCTACAGACCAGATGTATGATGAGTCTAGAACTGGCAAATCTACTCCATACAGTGTGCACAGGTATGTGAGAAGATAGAGCTACCTAACCCAGGCTTAACCGGGCCAAGGGTGTCTGAGTTAGGCTGGATTAGGCTGGTTCAGTGAATGCAAGAGAGCTCTTCTTCATAAAGGAGAATGCTCTGGCAGACCCTCCAAACAGGACTGTTTGTCCTGCCAGTATTGCCTGTGAGAAGCTGGGTCTGCCATTTCAGCCCAGTCTCATCTCATTTTAATTCTCTCTTTTTGTCTTTCTTTTCCCCCCTGTATTTTCAAGCCTGTATCTGCAGCCTCTGGAGTGAAGGTTAGGTAAGATGACGAGGGCTGTTGTATAGGATTCTGCAAGTTTCCAGCAAGTTTGTCTACTCAAATGGTGCACAGCTAAATGCAGCTATTGCACATGGTATCTGGGGCAGCTGTACAGCAGGATCAGTGCCTGTGGATCCCGCAGTAGTCATACTATCCAGGACTACAGTAACAGACACCGAGAGACAGCATTACCTTCTGTCTATTCGTCTTCTCTCCTGAGTTTTCTGAGGCAGGTAACATCCCCATCTCACTGAAGAGAAAAAGTCTGCAAGATAAGCATCTGACTATACACAGAGCTCTGCCTCTGATTTCACTAGGTTCAAAGACTTTCCTTTCAACAAATTTCAGCCAGAAGCTCTGGCATGGCTTGCAGCTAATGGGAGCTACGTAGGGCTAGGAAAGTCAGCAGTGCCAATCACACCTTTCCAGCAGGAATCTTGGCAATTGTACAAGGGGAAGACTCTCTGGCACAGATAACTTCATTGAATAGCAGACTCCAAAATGGAAACTGCATCTACTCTGTCTAACACTGCTTTAGCAGAGCTGTCAACTGGATGACTAATCCAAAGGGGGAAGCAAAATGGCAAGGAGTTTAAGCAGAGAAAGATTTTGAAAATCCATTGCACTGACTTTTTCTAGGAGCAAGGTAGGAGGCTGTGTAGATTCTCATGCAGCGGTACATTCAGACACTGTGTCAGCTCTTCCTGTCCAGCCCAAAAACCCACCTCAAGGCAAATATTTCAGAATCTCCATCCACTTACCTATGGCCTGGGACAGGGAGAACTGGAAACGTGATCCTCAAAAAACTGTGATACATAGCCACGGCATGTTCTGCCCAAGCACCAGGTGGCTGAACATGCTTTCTGGTGTCTTCAGAAGTTTGGATGCACTGATCTTTATGCTGAAGGGAACTAAAAAGTGGACATAATTTGTATCATTTGTCTGTATCGCTTTAAGAAGTAATTGCTACTCTTAAGTAGAATTAAAGCATGTAGCAAAATACTATGTCTGCACAGTTTGAATGAGTTTGAACCCTCAGGAGAAATATTTTCCGGTCACTTACATAAGTAACAGAGGTATTTCTCTTATCATACTCTCTCCGTTGCCTTCCATCACATACAAAAATTGTGGCTTCCTTTTTGAGCTCTCTGTCATTGAAACACATTGTCAGAGATGTAAGAAGGAAAACAGAAGTTTGAAGGGCAAATTATGGACTGTATAGTTTGGCTCCCATGTATTTGAGCTTTTCTGCTTCATGGGTTCATTTACCCATCCAAGAGATCTGAAAGTATTTCCTTAAAAAGGGTTTGGTGAGGAGTGCCTGCAAAGCAGGCTTTGGAGCTTCTCAGTGCTGTCTCTTTGCATTTTTGCTGTCCACACTTAAGAAACCAGCTACTAGCGAGAGTGTCAGGGTGAGCTGTAAATAAGCTCAATGTGCACTTCTTAAGCACACAGGGGTAGGCATTCTGCATGAGAGATTCAGAGAGATGGACTGGCTCAACCTACAGCCTGGCTTGCCAGACAGGTCTACCCAACCAGGGAGAGCTGGTGCACATATAAGGGCTTGGAAGGACACACACCCTCCTCACAAGTGCCATTTCTCTGGATGGACTCCAGTACAAGCGCCTGTGCAACACATCTTTCTCACCTCTTTTGACTTTTGAGCTGCTTTGTCTTTTACTGGTCACATATGACACGTTATATTTTAAAAAGGTGTCTTGGTTGGCATAAAAAGAAGTGTGGCCAGCAGGTCAAAGGAGGGGATTCTGCCTGTCTAATCTGCTCTGGTGAAAGAACACCTGGAGTACTGTGTCCAGCTCTGGAGTTCTCAGTAAAAGAAAGACATAGAGCAGGTCCAGAGCAGGCCACAGAAACAAATGTGAGGGCTGGAACACCTCTCCTGTGAGGAAAGGCTGAGAGAGTCAGGGTTATTCAGCCTGGAAAAAAAAGAAGGCTCCAGGCAGACTTGCAGCCTTTTAAAACGTAAAGGGGGGCTATACGAAAGACGGGGACAGACTTTTTAGTAGCACCTATAGTGATAAGACAAAGGGTATTGGTTTTAATCTAAAAGAGGGTAGATTTAGATTAGATATAAGGAATAATTTTTTTACAATGAGAGTGGTAAGATGTTAGAACAGGTTGCCCAGAGAAGTTGTGACCACCCTATCCCTGGAGGTGTTCAAGGCCAGATTGGATGGGGCTCTGAGCAACCTGGTGGCTGCAGGTTTGACAAGATGACCTTTTTAGGTCACTTCCAATCCAAACCATACTATGATTTTATGATTTTACAGTAGTTTGGGTCACTCACATAGTGCTGAATAACTTTCAATGGGTCAAATGTCATCAGACAACCAGCCCAGGTGGCAGCAGCAGAATGGCATGGCCAGCCACATAGAGGTTTTGCCTTGTCTGTACCTTTATCCTGCAGAAGGGTAGGCAGAATATCATAGAATCATAGAATCACAGAATAGTTAGGGTTGGAAAGGACCTTAAGATCATCTAGTTCCAACCCCCCTGCCATGGGCAGGGACAGCTCCCACTAAACCATGCCACCCAAGGCTCTGTCCAATCTGGCCTTGAACACCGCTAGGGATGGAGCCTTCACAACTTCCCTAGGCAACCCATTCCAGTGCCTCACCACCCTTACAGTAAAGAATTTCTTCCTCATATCCAATCTAAACTTCCCCTGTTCAAGTTTGAACCCGTTACCCCTTGTACATATATACTACATTGTGTATTGAAAGCACAATTTTTAGTTAGGTTTTACCTTTCAAAATAGCTTCTTTAACAAAAGTCACAATACAAAAAATGTCATAAGAATAGTTAATTTCTCATAAAAACTGAAACCGTCAAGTGTAATTAATGCAAAGTGAGATTAATTTAGTTTCATAGTAAAAACTGTTCATCTCTATAGAAGCCCATGACTGTATGCACTGGATGTTCATTTAATAATATTTAGATCTAATTTTTAAAATTAGTTAATGCATATTATAAGTTTTTTAGTAAGGTTCAAAGGTGCAAATGCTCTGAGCTGTTTCTGTGCAGCTCATGGAATCAAAAAACCTGCAGCACACAGCCACTCAAACGTGGCTGGGAAGCCCTTCCATATCCACAGTAAGGAACTCTGAGAAAGGAGCTGACTAATCCTCAAAGTTCAGTTTTTCAAACATGTGAAATATGAAGATTTCTTTCTCATTCGTGAAATCTCTCTTAGTCATTCTTCTTCAGCAGATGCAGCTTTTTGGATCCTTGAGCTCAGCATTTCCAGGGCAATTATCTGGATCACAGGACATGCAGATGAGTTCACAGGTTCAGCTCATGATGAAGATGAGCTCTCAGAGGTTTGATACTCTTACATTCTTCATAGAAGCAGCTTTTCAGGCAAGTAAAAATAAGGTGGAAGCTTCCAATTAATTTTGAAATGTTTCCCCAGGCAGAAGGCTTTTATAAGTCAGTTGTTTCGTGATCAAAATGAGCAATGAAAGAACATTATTTAGAGACAAAATGTCTCATAACTTTCTGGAGAAATGTTCCCCAGGCTTCTGAAACCTAGAATCATCAGAGAGAAAAAATCAACATGCTCATTTCCACCTCACAGAGGCACAAATCTAATACCTTTGGTAGCTTGGCATGAAGCTCTGATTTGTCCTGTTAGTGGATTGTTTTAATCCCCAGGAAAGAACTGTGGGTTAATTTTATTTCTTTTTTCAAGCTCCTGCTTCCTGTGTGGGTCGCTTTGAAAACATCATCCAGGGCACTGATAGGAAGGGAAATGTAATGCAGATTGTCCAGGAAAGCTCCATGAATCAGCAGTTGATGCAAGACCTTTTCCTGGGCACTGTTTAATGTTATATTGATTACAGATTTCATGCCCCAACCTCATTTTTGTTAAATTCAGTGACTGCAAAGTAGTACTGATCATGAAAGGTGACAGAAAAAAGCTTTTACATCAGCAGAAAAGAAAAATAATCATGGTTTCTGTGGGTGAGTTGATCTGGGAGAAAAGCAGTCCCTGAAAAAGGAGCAGAAAGAGTAGCATAGGTAAAGGCAGAAGGACCCAAAGTTCAGAAATACTGTGGCTAATTAGGGAGTATGAAAGAGCAAAACCAGAAAGGCACAAAGCAGAAAAAATCAATACCTTTCAGTAGGTGAGTCTTTGTTTCCTGATGAGCACTGTGCTAAATAAAGAGCTGCAGATAGTTGCAGAGGAGTTTAAGCACAGAGCAGGGCGTTTTTACAGCAAAGGCTGGAGTCAGAGAGGGAAAGTAAGAGCTGACACAGTGGATTTGGGTTCCTGTGTCCCCATTTGTGCCTAATGAAAGTCACATAGTGCCGGGCAATCTTCAAGCAGCTTGTACCCACTTTCTTTGTCCTTCACAACACCTTTGTGCCCCGAGTACCAAGAGTACTGCACTGTATTATGTGACAAAAGCGCTCTGCGCATCCACAGAGGAGCACAGAGGCACAATGGCAGGGGAAACACAACTAATCATAGAATCATAGAATAGTTAGGGTTGGAAAGACCCTGCTCTGTCTACTCCCATGCCCATACAGGAGTCATCAGCCCAACAGAAGCCCACCTCCAAAAGCCCAGAGGATCACAGGGGCATCAAGATAGTTGGGAACACAAATTAGGAATCCAGAGGAAGGAAAATCCTGTCCAGGACCTTCCCAGAGCTGTCACAGGGAAGGCTCAGGCCCACAGTCCAGGCGTGGAACCTATCAAAAGGAGTTGATGTCTGAGCATCCTTAGGACCCTACCATCAACATGAGACATGCTATGGGATGCAGAGGAAGGCATTTGAGGATTGTACAAGGCATATTAGAGGGTGCCCAGGGAAGGAACCAAATGTGGGGAAACACAGGCATTGGCATGGTTTGGGGAGAACAAATGTTGGAAAACAGAGGAATAAGGTGATAAAAAGGGACAGCAGCATATAAACAGTTCTGGTCAGGGTGCTCCTCTGGCCATTTTGGGTCAGTTTCTGTCCTGCAACCATCATCTCCACTTCTAGCAGCTTTCCTGAATGAGGAACTCTCTATCTGCTGTGTCAGAGTGGCCCATGTGTCCATGGTGCAGCTCCTAGACTGGTGTGGGTGTGCAAGAAAGTGTGCAAGTGCTGGTGATCCAGCCTGACAAATGGTGAGGGGGTGATGTGACCAGCGGATGTAGGTCTCTAGGTGGTGAGACCACTGGAGGGGCCGGCTATTGAGGGGACCGGAGCCGTCCTCGGCCGCTCTGTATATCTACGTGACTGCGCTGATATGCGCAGAAGGGTCTGTTCCAGGAGCTGGAGCAGGGCCATGGCCTCGGTGACTTGTCTATGCTGGCGGGGCGGAGCGGGGGCGCGGACCCCGCGGAGTGGACCCGTCCCCGCTGCTCCGGCCCCGCCTCCCGGTCACCGGCAGCACCTGCCCCGTCGCCACAGCCGGCTCCTCGCTTTGCTCCCGGCAGCAGGTAAGCGGGGGACTTTTCTCCGCAGTGGGGTGGGATGTGGGTCCTCCCCTGTCTCGGGAGCGTCGGAGCTGCGGGACGACCCCGGACACACGCCGACATGCGCGGCGGCTTCGGGGCCCTCGTAGGGGCCGTGCCTCGCTGCTGCCCCGCGGGGCCCGGGCGGGCGGGTCCGTCCCTCTGGAGCCCACGCCGAGGAGCGGGCCGGGAGGCGCGGGAGAATGCGGGCCGGCTGTTGAGCTTCTCCCGCGGCGAGAGCGGGCTGGCCGGCCCGGGCGCTGTCCTCGCCGGCGGGGCAGGCTGGGTCTCCCTGGGTCGTGCTGCCGGCGGTGCGGAGCCGCGTGTGTCAGCTGCGGTGGTCAAAACTGGAGTTTTCGACTGAAAAAGGCTTTGCAGTAAGTAGTACTGCTGGTCTGGGCTCCGCGTCGGATGTTTCTCAAAAGCCGCATGAAAAAATTGTTTTGCTACTGGAGTTTATAGCCAGTTGCAGGGATGTCTGCCCCAGAACTGGCTGTCAGCAGAAAAGTGAGTGTTGCTGCACTGTCTTAGCTGGTGGTGGCCAGGTTGAGATGGCAGACATTGTGACAATCTAACCCGGGGTATAACAGAAAGCTTGTGGCTTTGAGGTTTGGTCTACTGTCCTGCTGTTATCTTTCATCCAGAAATACCTGCCTTTCTGGGTGGTAGCTGCTTTAGCTGTGTCTGTGATAGTAAAACATTCGTGACCTTGAGTTTTGTGTGCCTCTCTTTTCATTTAGGTGACTTGCTAACTGTCCTGTGGCCTGATCTTGCACCAAACACTGTGAGATAATTTTTTTTTTCATGGGAGGAAGCTATAGGTACACCACCACCATCCCTCAAGTGCAAAACAAGCAAACAAAGTAAAAAAAACCAACCAAACAACTAGCACCTCTCTTTTGTGGAATTCACAGTCAGTGATTTAGCTTTTCAACCACAATGGGAAAAAATTGTGAGAGACATTTCAACTGTGCTTAAGGGAGCAGAAGTCAGAGTGGTTTTAATATGCAAGCATTATGTGCAGCACTCTGTGACGAGCTTCTTCCTTGCCAAGAGCAGTAGTCTCTGTGGGCAAAGACAGGATCTCTGTGGGGCAGCTGAAGCACAGGGGTGAGAACTCTCTAAAGTACAGCCACATAAGGTCAGTGTGACACTTGGTGTTTGCCTGGTAGGTGTTACAGATTGGTGTAATCCAAAGTGTTTGGATTTGATTAATTTGTAGATCCTTATGATAGCTATCTAACCACTGAAAATGCACCTGCCAGCTTCCATCTGGGTAACCTGTTCTGGATGTGCATGCTGATCTCTGCCTCTTGAGCATCATGCGTCTTTGCTGCAACACCCTGTTGAGGGTGGATTTACCCCATTAGTGGGAAACTCTCTGAAGTCGCTCCTTCCTGGCAGATTGGCTGAGATTTAACATGCCAGTGAGATGCAGGAGATAAGGCTGAATGGTCTAAAGGGGCTGTAAGACAAGAAATGTTAGGAAGCCCATTAGTCATTGAAGACTTGTCTTGGAGAAGGGTCCTGGTGGCCCAGAAGAATCTGCAGAATCAGAGGTTGAAATGATTGTTGTGATAGATAGGGAGCCATCAGTGAACCATTTACTTTATCTCTTTCTGTGGTGCTGTTCCCACTCCCATATGGGGTTCTCTGTAGCAGGGCAGAGAGAGAGAAATGTTCAGAGGGCTATCATACAACTCGATAAAAATCCAAGCTGGGAAAACCCCAAAATAAATCTGGAAGTCTGCAGTGGCATTTTATTCTCCCTGTATAAATTCTGGCTGATATCAGCTACAGAGGCACCTAACCCTCGCTCCATACCTCCATTTGTGAAATAGCCCATGCAGCTCTGGCAAGACTGATGAGTAAGCTCTGGGACCATACGTTGTGGGAATGCCGAAAGCAAGGGTGCACTGGAGTGATTGCAAGGACTCAGCACAACTCAAAAAAGTGTTATTTACCATGATACTAAAGTGGTAATAAAGATTGTGATGTGGAGACAGGTCTTTTTCAGACAAGTGTAGAGGGGTAGGAGGGCTCTGGGTGGACAGGGGGCTTAAAAGAAACCTGTAGAGCCTCCCAGCAAATGGCAGGTGAAGTTCTTTTCCACACCAAAGCTCCTCAGTCATGTCCTGTACCAACTGCAACTGCTATGGGAAAGAATGGCTTGGCACCAGAAATGGAATACTTTGGATGCAGCTGGGCTTGCAGCCAAGCGTAGAGTTTGCTGTGGTAGAGACTCCTTTGCTTCTCTAGCAGGCATATGGCACACATTTTCAGCTTTAGTGCTATCTAATTTACCCTGGGTGTTGCTGCTCTTAGGTTTTTGTAAATTGCTCTGTAAATTCTTGCTAAGCAATCTGCTAGCAAATAGAGCTGTGTTTTTAATGCTATTTGGTTATCTCAGCTCTAATGCTTGCAAAGAGCCTGGTGTTTTTAAAGCTGAAGAGAACCCCTTAGGCTTTTTTGAAATGGCTCTGTACGCAGCGTGAAATTCCCAAATCGCTATTTTTGAAATACATTTATTTTCCTTTTATTTACTCTTACTTTCTTGGCGTTTGCCAAAAGCCTATGGAGAAGTTGTTTCCTAATATATGGTCTTCATGCTTGGTGAAATCCGAGGCACATGTAAAGATTATCCATACCAACAGATATGAAGGAACATGTTGTGTCACCCACCTTGAACTCTTATATTCTGAGGTGAGTTTTCTTCCATACAAACAATCACAGGAAGACACTGGGAGTACTCCGAAGTGCCAAACTTTAGAGGCTGGTTTACTGGTTCGAGGGCTGCATCAGAACATGGAGATCAGCACCGGTATGTGGAGTTCTCCACAGAATCTGCTTGGATGTTGTTTTTTATGTTGCTTGGTTTGATTCCCCTCTACCCTGTTGTTCAAGTCAGAGGTGCCATAAATGTGTTACCAACAGGTTGAGCTGCTTGGTTCCATGGTATTGTGCATACAGGGATTACAGCATTCTTTCTGTGATGGCAGTCCTTGTCCAGAGAGATATAGCTGAAGGGGTAAAAGTCTTCACACACTTCCCACACTGGTCTATTTTTAGAGGTGAAAGCTGTTCAGGGGGAAGTATTGATTTTTCTCTTTTCCACCTTGAACATTCTGTTTATCATTTTCTTCAGCTCGTGTGTAATGGACCGTACACATAGCTATTCTTACTTCTCTCCTTCTCCTCTAAATATATGATCCAGGCAAGGATGTAGGCCCTTTGCTGAAACAATTTTTATTTGGTGCCTGAAGTCTTTGCATGCTACATCCAGAACCTCATATTTTAAAACTAGTTCAGATGTGGAACCTCTTAATGTCAGCAGGAAACCAGAGCACAATGAGGTGTAATGATACAGGCCAGACTTGCAAATGACTTCAGAAAGAAAGCTTACAGCTGCCACTGCCCTGCAGATTAACTGGGGGGAGCAGCAGTGAATGGGTAACTGGTGCATGTGTTTGCTATTGACTTCTGGTCACCAGCAGTATGTCTGATCACGCTAAAAGAGGCACAGGGATTGTCTTCACAGATATCTGGCTTTGAACTGACAGAGGGGTAATTTAGATGAAACATTAGGAAGAAGTTTTTCCCTGTGAGGGTGCTGAGGCCCTGGCACAAGTTGCCGAGAGAAGCTGTGACTGCCTCATCCCTGGCAGTGTTCAAGGCCAGGTTGGATGGGGCTTGGAGCAAGCTGGTCTAGTGGAAGACCTGTAGCAGGGAGTTGGAACTAGATGAGCTTTAAGGTCTTTTCAGACCTGACTGTTCTATGATTCTAATAGGTGTGACCTGGCAGTGCTGGTCACCCCGCTCCTCTGATGGTTGTGTGCCTGTTCTCAGGCAAACTACAATATGTGCTCCTGGCTTCCTGGGTCTGGCCAGTTGCTACTTGGCTTTTGCTTAAAGTTGACATATTATGGATTCCTCTGGGCCTCTTGGAAGACGGCAATGCTAGGTGATTGCTGTAGAGGGTCTAGCTCATTTGGAGCTTCAGGTTCATCCTTCAGCTGGCCAGTGGCCACTGGTCTCTTCCTCTGTTGCTCTGCTGCAGCAAGGCCCTGCTCCAGGGCTGGGTGTGGAGCTACCTTGCCAACAGCGCTGGCGTCAGGTCCCAACAGTGCTGAATCTGTGACCCTGCCAGTAAACCATGTATCCACAGGTTGCATGGGGTCTTCTGCTGTTCCTCTGCTCCATGGGCACCTAGACCCCAGATCGTGCTGGTCCAAAGGTGCATCTGCTGCACAGCAGGATCCCCCATGAAGAACATCTGAAGGGTGCGCTGAGACTTGTGAGAAACTTTCTCCCAAGTGACATGCACCTGTGCCATGGTCTTTCATAGTCAGCGTATATCTGTGTAAAATCTGACAGTGCCATGGGAAAGAGGATGGTTGAGGACTCGGGTAGTTAGAATGTGCAAGTACAGGCAGCATAGGCTGTGTCTCTTGAGTTGTCCCTGGTGTTCCTCGAAGAGTCCTCTGTGTGCCACAATTGCAACAGGCAGGGCTCAGAAGCACCACAGACTGAAGCAGAACCTCTTCTGTCTACCATGGGTTGCCAAGTGCTCAAGATTCTCCTGCTGACTTTTTGATTTAGGGCAGCATTTCTTTGTAAGTGAAAACCTTTGCTTCCAACAACATTAAAGAACAATAGTGCTTTTAATTTATATTTTGGTGGTGGGGTGGGTGGATGGGTGGTAATGCTAATAATTTTTTTCCTGATATTACAAAGTAGTGCTGAGCATCAAAGTTTTCTCCATTTTGTATGAGAAGAAAATAATGCTATGACTTGGCAGCATTTGTGGGAACTGCAGCTTGGGCACATGATGTTTCTGATATGGATTGCACCTCCTGAAATGCTTCATGGCTTTCTTATTACGTGATGTGCCACTTTCGTTCTCAAAGACTGGAGGATATGGTGTGTCGTGGGAAGGGCCCAGCCGAAGACTGTGACTTTTTAAGGATCTGCAGGAAGCATCAGAAATTACACTCTCTCAGGCTGTCCTGTTCACTTCACCTGGGTCAGAAGCTGCCCTGGCTCTGAGGGTGGGCTGATGAGTGGGCATGGTGGTGGCTGCAGCTTTGTTTGAACTGTAATGAACCACTCAAGTGCAAAGTACTTTCATTCTGTAGAAACAAAAGCCTAAATCCAAGGCACATTGATGGCTGAATAAAAAACCTAATTAAGTCAGCTGACAAGCCAGAACTGCTCACCTGCTCGCTGAATGCATGGCAGTCTGAAGTGGTGACTGCTTGCGTGAACACCTGGAGAAGGCTTGTGCACAGTCACACTGTAATTGGATTGATCAGATGGACTTGCCTGATCTTGTTTCATAGACAAGGCCATGTGTTTTGAGCACTGCATAGGTTCTCTTTCTGGCTGCCAGTGGCAGTAGATGAACCAGAGAATGGACAGAAGACCGTGTAGGATTGTGCCAGTGTGCTGCCTCCTGACCAGCCTGGAGAAACATGGCCTTTACTTCCACACAACACTAGGTCACAAGCTTGCTGACCCACTGGCTGGTGCTGTAGGGCTGCTTACCCTTTTAACCAAGTCAAAGCTGCTCATTTTCTGGGTCCCGGCTCAGCTTCCCTAACATGGGGAGGCTGGACTGAAGAGCTCAGAACCGTCATGTGATCAGAGGGACATCCACTCAGATGTGAAGTCCTTGTTAAGAGAGCAAGCCATCCTATGCTACTAAAGCAAGTATAAATAGGGCCCCAGAGGTGATCAGACAAGCATCTGACTTAAGAGTGTGGTGGATAAACTCTGCTGAACGGATCTCAATCCTATTAAGTGACATCTGGCAAAATTGGGTAGTGTCATGGGGGTCATGAGAAGCAGTGCTGCTGTAATGGGATGGACATCATAGCACACAAGGATGCTTGTGGCCCCCTTGTGGGGAGGATCCTGCTCTGGACCCTGCTCATTGGGCAGCAGGATAAGCCCCAGGTGAGCCCATGTCTCTCATATGAGGGTGGTAAGGCACTGGCACAGGTTGCCCAGAGAAGCTGTGACTACCCTGTCCCTGGCAGTGTTCAAGGGCAGGTTGAATGAGGCTTGGGGCGACCTGATCTAGTGGAAGGTGTCGCTGCCTGTGGCAGGGGTTTGGAGCTACATGATGTTTAAGGTCCCTTCCAACCTGAACCATTGGCAGAAATGTGTGTGGACAAGTTGGGCTACCCTTTGTTCTCGGCAAGCTCTGTGTGAATGCAACTTGTGTCCACAAAAGCCAGGGAAACATCATGGATTTGCTCAGGGGAAGGCCAGGCTAGCTGTCTTGAATCACCTCCCTTTCCTCCATGTGCCTTAACATAGCTTCTAGGAGGATCTGTTCCATGATCTTTTAGTCACAGAGGTGAGGCTGACAGGTTGGTAGTTTCCAGGGTCCTCCTTTCTACCCTGTTTAAAAATGGGCTCAATTTTTCCCTCTTTCTCGTCACTGGAGACTTGACCTGAACTGCCATGACTTTTAAAACATATGATGTTTGGTGTGGTGGCTTGGCAGCTACATTAGCCAGTTGCCTCAGGACTCTGGAATGCATCTCATCAGGCACCATAGACTTTAAGTAAGTTCAGGTTCCTCAGGTGGGCTCAAACCTGATCTTCTCTTACAGTGTGCCCGCAGTCCCTGCCTTTAGGTCCATCCACTGGAGAAATGTTGGAACAGAAATTGCCATGGAAGACTGAGGCAAGAAAAGTTGTTGAGTTCCTTAGCCTTTTCCTCATATGTTTTTTACCAGTTTGACATTTGTGTTTGTTGGGGACATGTACTTTCTTTGATCTTCCTTTTCTGTCTGGCATACCTATAGAAGTCTTTATTATTCTTTGTGTCTCTTGCCAAGTTCAGCTCTATCTGCACCTTAGCCTTCCTGACCCCATCCTTACGCAACTGGGCTACATGCTATGTCCTTCCCAGGATAACCTGTCCCTGTTTCCAGTCCACTGCCTATGCATTTTCTTCTTGCCTTTTAGTTTGACCAGCAGGTGTAGATGGACCATCATCGACATTACCAGCTATCTGACCTTCCAAATCCACATCTTTATACCTTTTATATAGAAGCACCTGTAAATGTGAGGTGCACGTGCTGCAGGGAGTATTACATTAACTTTTGCATTGCTGTAGAGGTTCCTGGTACGTGCTCCTTAAGCCCCACAGAAAGCAAGTTACAGTAATTGGGTATCTGCTGCCAAGTCTGGCTTCATCTTCCACTGGTACCATCAGCCAGAATGGTGAGACATCAGCAACAGTGGTAAAGCAAATGCTGATCATCTGCTTTCAAGGCAAAAAGGTGTATTTTGTAAAGAAAAAATGTAATTGTTCCATATCCGCTATAAATTACATATATGTTCATAGTCATATTTGTGTCATAGCTGCTGATTCCCAGTATTTATAACAAATCAGCCCTCAAACTCCAGGAAATTTTAAACAAACAAAAACCTTGAATTCCTGTCAATGTGCTTCATGAGGACACGCTTAGGGTCACATAAAAAGGATGGTCAAGGGTCTTCCTGTTGCCACTGTAAAGGTGAGATACTTCACTGTTGCAGTAAAAATCAAAACAAATCTGAAACTTCCAGCCATGAGTATAACTTTATTGCTGAGGCTCTGGGAACATTGGTATGAGGGTGGCTGGGCTGTAATGAGTTGTTAGTGCTGATGTGAAGATGGAGTGTTGGAGAAATATCCTGTCTGTGCACCCTCCATGTTGCTGCAGCTGGGTGTCTTGGCCTTCCCAGCCAAATCTAGTGAGTCACTAATGTCCACAGGAGGTTTTTGGAGCTTTGCACAGGGGTGCTCTTCAAAGCAGAAGAAAGATATTTTCCTCATCTTGCTTGACCACCTCTGACAATGTCTTTGGGAGAACGCAGAAGACAGATCATCTTTCTCACAGTGTTCCAGCCTTGAGAGCTCAGCATAGACAGCTGGAGTCAGACCTGATGATTATCTCCTTCCATCTGCTTCCTCCCATGCTGCCTGTTGTTCTGCTTGCTCTTAGGTGACCTGCCTGATATCTCTGTCAGAATCATAAAGCTGTATAAGAAAAGCCACCATGCTGAATATCCTGAAGAGAGACAGAGGTTATTTAACCTAGGTCATCCTTGTTCTCCCTGCTGGTTACTCCTAGGAAGTCTCGATTTGGCCTGGTGCTGTCTCAGCAAATTGTGGTCTTGTAAGATACTGATGGGGAAAAAAATTGCAACAGAAGAGCAAGGGTTGTATTCCTATAAACGATTATTCTCTTCTTAGCCTTGCAGGGCTG
Source organism: Ara ararauna (assembly GCA_028858755.1). Taxonomy (NCBI): domain Eukaryota; kingdom Metazoa; phylum Chordata; class Aves; order Psittaciformes; family Psittacidae; genus Ara; species Ara ararauna. The sequence continues at coordinate 69,464,254 of CM054410.1, read as the reverse complement.
CTTTCTACGTACATAGTTGTCCATACGTTGAAGACTTGCTGTATGGGGAGTGAGAAAGTGAATCATGAGCAGCAGACCTCAGTTCACCCAGGGGAGCACTGAATGCTCTTTGTCAGCACCTGTTACTGTACTGTACTTTGGGGACTGAGGGAGGACAGGGCATGTTATATACTGTCCTGAAGTTTTATTACTGCCTTTCTTGAGATTGCTCACTACTGACTGGCATCCATTACAATAAGTACTTTGAAAGATGCTTCCAAAAGTCCAAATGAGTGAAGATATGGATGTACCACATCCAGAGCTGTTTAGTGACAGCTTAATTGCAGCAATTTCTGTTCATGCAGTTCTCTGAGTGGAGACCTGCTAATTCTGACCACTGCTCCTGCTGCTACGTTTTGATGTTAGTGAAGACTTTAAACAAAGATGTAGCTTCAAAAACATCAGTCAGATTTTTGTCCATCAGAAAATTTCAGTTTGAATTAATACTTTTCATGTAATGACACAGAAAAACTGAAGAATTCTCCTAGAAAATAGAATTTTTTATTTGTTTATTTCTTTGTTTATTTTCCCTTGCTAGTCAAATCTTGTCAAATATAGGCTAAACGGCTGAATACTCCTCCTTTCAGTGCCTTCTGCCTACTTGTTCAGGCCCCACACATTTTTCACTGCCTCCTCTCTTCATAGGGCACTCTGCCACCAACTTTCCGTTCCCCTTTCTAGTGGAAAAGAACTGAGTGATGTGAGATCAGTTTATGTTATCCTTGTTTGCAGAAGGGGTGTAATACATGAACCTGCTGTGGATCTCTTGTGGATGAAAGGGAGGCTGTGAGAAAGGATACTGGTGAAGAAGCAGTATTCTTGCTGCTATGACAGAGGTGCCTGATGTCCTTCATGCAGGTGACTGCATTTTCTGGCAGTGCTGTCTGTTGTACAGCCCTATGGCTGCATACTCTGGGGTTTGCAAAGGCCCTGATGTTCAAGTTATATTTTTACTGAGGATCCAGAATCACCCTTCCAGGTTTCATAGAGTTCTAGAACAGTTTATATTGGAAGGGGCCTTCAATATCATCTAATTCCAGCCTCCTGCCATGGGCAAGGACACCTTCCACTAGACCAGGTTGCTTCAAGCCCTATTCATCCTGGCCTTAACCACTGTGCCTCAGGGATGGCGCAGCCACAGCACACCTGGGCAACCCCAGCCAGTGGCTTGCCACCTTCATATGAGATACATGGGTTCATCTCACTGGTTCCCCATGGTTCCACCCTCACAGGGAGGAACTTCTTCCTGAGATCTTTTCTAAATCTCCCCTCTGTCAGTTTAAAGTCATTACCCCTTGTCCTGTCACTATATGCCCTTATGAAAAGTCCCTCTCCGGTTTTCTTGTAGACCCCCTTCAGGTATTGGAAGACTGTTGAAAGGTCTCCCTGGAGCCTTCTCTAACTTGAACAAGCCCAGCTCTCTCTGCCTGTTTTACTTCTGTTTCCTTTGAGACACGAAGCAGTGGCTGTCTGGATGGGACAGTTAGCTGTGCAAATACCTCGCAAGTTTAGTTTCCTCTGACAGAGTTTAAGGATCTTTGAGTATTAGGATGATAGCCCACTCAAGCTGCTTAGTGACGTGCTCAAGGGCTTGGCCCAAAAACAGTTACAAAAGGACAGGTAGGAGGAGGACTCAGGTCAGAGCTTTCGTATGACAATGACATTTTTGAAGCAAGCAGGAGGTGCCAGCTGCACATGCATGATGGCTCTGTGCAAAAAGCTAGGTAATCATGTCCCACTCAGTACACGTGCAAGTTCCTGTGCATCCTAGGGACGCTGAGAAAGAAGGCTGCTGCCTTGTGTTTTGCACTGTTACCAGAAATATTTGCGTCTTCTAGGAAGCTGCTTCTTTGACTCACACGTTCTGGTTTACTAAAAGAACAAGGTGGGTTTTTTTCTCTTTTAGCATTCTGTCTGAGTTTTTTTAAGCAAGTATGTTTATTCCTCAGGATTTTCCTCCTTGTCCTGTGGGTTAAGAGGCTTTATCTGGAAATCCTGTTTTGTGAAACGCAGCAGACATACAGAAAGAGAAGGCTGTCCTTTCTGCAAAGGAGTGAAAGATGTGGGGTAGGGGCAGAGAGGCACATAAAGGTAGAGAGAGAACCAGTGAACAGTGGACCTTAATTCATCAGCAGCTGAAGTAGGTGTCTTCCAGGGATCCAGAGGGCCTCTTGTGAAGAAGGACCAGTTACAAGCAGAGCTCTCCCTGTGGCTCAGAGGGGAATGTTACAGCACTTGAAGGGATGTTGGAAAGCTGCAGCACTTTATGCTACTGAGAAGAGAGACTAAATCAAATTCAGAAGATGGTTCCAGCCGCACTGTTGCATGAGTGTTACAGTGTCTACAGAGCTGACTGTCAGAATCAGTGGAATAGGGAGGCTCAAAGGAAACATGCTAAGCGTAGATAATGACTGCTTAGGCCTTGTTTTGATATGTCATATGTGTGTCTTTCAGGCTGCAGAATTCCTATGCTTCTCCTTGTTCTGTGGTTACTTCCCAGTCACTCTCTGGAAAGGGAGTAGATTTCCCATCCTATAAGCTCTAGTTTTCTTCAGAAAACAGCATTTGATTGCAAGGGTAGTTGTTTTTAGTTCAGAGATGCTGCTCAGAGGCAGGTACAAGAGCAGTGTGGCTGAAGGAGCTGTTTTGAATTGCGTTGCATAAGAAAGGGCAGCCAGGAGAACGCGCAGTGAAAGAACTCCTGAAGGGTTAAATTTCATGGACATCTTTTTCTGTCCATTGCTGTGCAAGCTGGAAGTGGGCCAGAATGGCTTCCTGGGAGTGAAAGAGACATCGATAAATGTTGGTCCTGTCCTCTCATCCTTGTTAGAGAATGTGAGTTAGGGAGAGCATTGTGAGTTGGGAAAGTGCTGATGAAAAGAGGTGCAGTTTGTGTTGAGATAAAGTTTTGGCTTCATTTCTGTCAGCTTCCAACCATCTTGTTTATATCTTGTGATTCTGTAGTTAGCTTACTAATGTATCTGCTATAGCATAGCTCCTGCTATGGACCAGCAGCACACTGTCCTGTGTACTGTCCTAGCATAAGAGACTATGTCCCCAGTGTGCAGAATTTACTGTCTGAGCAGAAGACGCAAGAGTGGAGCTCAGGACATACAAATCTTGCGAGCTGACCAGAAGACACAGTGTAAAAGGTGGATAGAATAATTCTGTTTCTTTGCTGAAATACAGTTGAAACACAAAGAGTTGATATTCTTCATGATTCCTTGTAGATGCAGACGTATTTTCTGTTCATTTTGTGTTTGGCTCACTTGCAGCCCAGTGAACAGTTCTTTCCGGTGTTTGAATGAGTAAATGAAAATGATATGTGGCTTAAGGCTTTCTGTATCTCAGAAGGCACAATGTTAAAGTGGCAAATTTCCTCTGTCTGGTTTGATAGAGGAAGAGTGGACTAGTGAGTTCAGTTTGGGGTCTGGAAGCTGCCCTTGCCTTTGCATCTTCAAAAGAAGGAATGTTTATAGGTGCAATTTAAATTGCCATGAATTAACCAGATCTTAGCCAAACCCTTTTAGTTCTGCAGTTCTTCAGTTCACTAGGACTAAAAACATCCTGTTAACAGCAGAGGGTACACACAAGGAGCAGGTTGGGTGAATGATCATTTTGATATTGTTGAAATAGAGCTTTTAAATGGAAGATCCAAGATAAGCCACTCACTTTTCTAATTCCTGGAACCACATATATTTGCAGAGTTCCAGCTCTAGTAAACATCAGTACACTGGACCATATTTGTCAGAAACAAATTTGAGTTGATGATCTTGGTTTAGAGACTGCTTCTGCTAGTTCAAACAGCAGTGTTCAGCAGCTTGTGCTGGCCACTCAGTTTCTTGCTTCATTACTACTGTCTGTAGAATTCCTGTGACTCTATTAATCCAAGAGGTAATCTGTCATAGTGGGGAATACAAGAACTCTCTGCCTCCCCAAGGCAGACAGGAGTTGGCTGTAAACCTCATTGTTGTGCCCTGAAGTGTTTGATACAGCTGCAGGCTGTGTACTTGTCCCAGAAATGATGATCAATGGAAGTAACATGTCTCGGTTGGTAACAGTTACCTGTACCTTGGTCCAAGCTTATCCTTCAGAGATCTCAGACTAAAATAGAGAAGGGCTTTCCTATGACTAGGTATAGCAGCTTTCTCTTGTTGGGAAAACATATAACTTGATCCAGAAACCATGAAAAAGGACTACAGAGGTTACTGGTTCATTGTCTGCTATGAGTACGTGCATGTCTGCGGTATGACCATCAACATGGACTAACCAAAAGCACCAGGCAGGGAAGACTGGGTGGGCAGGAGGAATCATAGTGTTACAGATGTTAATGTCCTCTGTTAAAGAACATGGTCTTCCCAAGGTGCAGTGGATCTCTTTATTACAAAAAAATTGTGATTTTGTATTGGTAATTCTGAATAGTGCCTAGAAGATTTCCTCAATCTTTTGTCATTCTGTTTTCCTGTGATTTCTGTCACTTTCAGGTAAATGGAGGATTTGGAGGCTAACTTAATCCAGTCAAGCAAAGCATGTAGAATAGAGCAAATTGTAGCAAAATGGCTTCATCGCTCTCGGGATGGTTCATCAAGGTAAACATGTTTTTTGTGAAAGAAACATCTGTGGATCACCTTTGATCGAAGACGGTGCAAACTTGTTCTCAGCGGGAACAGGTTGCTGATCTTACTCATTGTTCAAGTTGTTTGTGGGAAATACACATACAGTAGTCCCTAGGGGCAGAAAAAAAATAAAGAAAAGGTGGTTTTAAGCATCCCTCTTGGCTTCCAGGGACAGATGTTCCTGCTTTCAGGCATTCTCATTTTGTGAGCCACAAAATTCTGCAGAAATACAATATTGCTCAATGTAAAATGTGCTTTTCTTGAAGGTAGGGTTGTACTTCTCTTTGTGTCTTGGCCGGTGTTTTTAGCTCAAGACTGAGTTGCACATACAAGGGATCCTGGCCCACAGCTACGTTACTTGCCTAAGGTCTCTGAATCAAAATTAAGGTGGACTGGATCCTGGCAGAAGCAGAGACCTGTAAATTTTGTCACTGCCTTGCTGGGTAAAGGCGTTGCTGTGATCTTTGGAGGTAAGGGCTTACTGCGGGGCACGCCTAGATTTCTCCCTCAGTGTGACCGCTGGGCTGGGGTGGCTAGAAGAGTTGTGGTTACAACCAGCTAGTGCCACTGGTCTTATATCTTTAGCTTTCTGTAGAGCCTGGAGGATCATTGCTGGCCAGCATATTACAGGGCCACCTGTGGGTACCCAGAGAAGTGCTGGCCTCTCTGTGTACTGACGCAGCGCACTGAAAGTGTGTGTGGTTCTATGACCCTTCTATAAGGTATCATCTGATTGTATGTTAATGACCAGGTTTTTGTCTCACAGGGGCAGTGTGCCTGTGACTAACAGCAGCAGCGATGGCAGTAGTCAGCCTGCCAGCCGTGTCAAAATTACTGTCACAATATATAAAGATTTGGTCCTCCATCATTACGGCTTTGAGATTTGTCCAAACCTTCCTCTTACAATTGCCTCTGTTACTGCAGGTAAGCACCATTTTGTTGTCCCTACAATCATAGGTGTGAGAAGCCTGAATTGTCCCAGTTGGCCTTAGTGATGAACTCTGGCCAGTATTTATGAGTTTCTCGGGTACTTCTGGTTGGCATGTGATCCCTGAATTTTAAGGGCAAAAGCCTGTGTGCCTGTGGTGTGCAGAGTGCTTGAACATCTACTGCATTCTGATGGCATGGAAAAATCTAAACTAATGGCAACTTCACTGCTAATTCTTAGCCTGCACTCAGGCACAGCTGACCTTCAGGGATGTGAAGATCCGTTCCAAAGCAAAGTTCTTTCTCTTGTTTTATCTGAAATGCAAAGGAAGAATTTAATCTAATCTTAGAAGTTTTTATTCTGGAGTGGTCCCTGTGATTTGTTGAAAATGCATTCTGGGCTTATATCCATGTAACACAGAGATCACTGCTAGTTACAGGCAGTCCAGGTGAAATTCTGCTTAAGTTGGGCAGATCAACTCTTCCAGTTATAAAAGGTGTAACTCTGTTTTTAAGGTGGCTTGGGGGTTTTGAATAAAAACCTGTGAATCTGGATTTTATTTACCTTTTTCTTTTTTAATGGGTACACAAGAATGCCTGCTTTTTATCTGTTGGTATGAGTGTGACAGCCAGAGAAAGACTATGCCCAAGCTGGGCAGGCAGGTGTTGGGAGGGTGGCAAGAGGGCTGGCTTAGGCTCTGCCTCTAGCTGCTCATGGGGGCTGTGGCATCCACCATCTGCCTGAGGGAACGTCCAAGTGCTTGTGCTTGTGGGATGTTTAGTATAAAGGCACTACAGTATGGTCTCTGTCCTTTCACAGTGATTTTGAGTGAAATTTTCTCTTTATGCCTCTTCCTATGGGAAACATGGCTAAATTAGCTGAGGGTATTGGGGTCTAAGAAATAGGGAAGGAGGTTTTCTGTCATGCTTTTTTCCTAATCGGAAAGAATTAACATTTTATTAAAACTGAGGCATGAAGAAACCTGTTCTTTTATGTCCTGTCCTTTGCTGTGGGAGTCCATGGCTAAAGCTGTTTGTTTAATTCTAGGTGATTGTGGTTTACCTTTCATATATGCTATCTGACCCTGGGATCTCCCTGAGGGGCAGGTGGAAGGTGCTGCGGGTTGCATGCTTAATCATTCATCTCAGACCAGAGGTCCACCTGCTCCTTAAACCTCTTGCATCTTGCGGCTGCCACTCTTCTGGAAAGCAAAACTCAGAAACCGTCTTTTTCCCTTGTTGTGGGTCCTCCCATCAACCAGCAAGGTTATGAAGACTCCCTCTCCAAGGTTGCACAGGGGGGTCACCATGCTGGAAATCAAGTCAACATCTCCCAAGGGCTGCTGCAGCAGTCTGGATGGTGGCATAGATGGTGAATCCTTGGTCTGGATTGTGGCATGCCAGGAACACCAAGCCCTGGCCCATGCACCGCATGTGGTCAGCCACTGGGATGTAACCAGGACGGTCAGGCCAGGGTGCAGACCCTGCAGAGAGAAGACCCATGGTGTGTGGTTGCCCAGAGGCCTCTGTGTGCCCAAGGCCTGCAGGCAGGTCAAGGCACTGCTTCTACCCCCCAGTCCTCCTGTGGTTATCCAAGAGCCTGTGAGCTCTCCTGCTGCACCCTGGGCAGGCCTGTGTGTTGGGCTACAACAAGGAAAAAGACAATGCAAAAGAGTAATTTTTTGTGGTGCAGGGGCATCTCATGGGGTGAGAGAACAGCCCAGGCAACGTGGCATAGACGTGGTCAGTGGTATACTGGCTCCCATCAGGATCCAGCATCCTATGGCCCCTTTTTATTTTGCCATCCAGATGCAGTTGCTGAGGCAAGTGTGTTCCAGGCGGGATAAGGAGCTCACAGTGGACGTCCCTGGTGGGATGAGGTCTGCTGGTATGGTGCTGCCATGAGTAACAGTGTGCCACTCACTCACAGGGAGCACTGCCGAAGGAAAGCTGCAGCCAGGTGACCAGATCCTCCTGATAAACTCCACCGTGGTGGATGACCTATCTGTTGAACGAGCGGCTGACATCATCAGGTGTGGTTCCTCATCACCTGCAGGGATGAGGTGGCAGAGGGCTGAATGGAGAGGTGTAGGGATGGGTTCTCACGAGGGGTTACAAAGGTGCACAGTGATGTGGGGCTGGCTCAGTGGGGGTCTATGCTACGGGAACAAGTCTGCCCTGCAGCTGAACGGCACAGCAGCCCAGGAGAGTGGGTTCCCCCACTTTTCTCCGTCTTGGTTGGACTGTGCTGAGAGCCTTCCTTCACAGTGGGGATGGAGGGCTGGAGGCCTCACTGGCGCTGTCTGCCATGAGACTGGGGAGGAAGGCACAGGCAGCTGCTGACCCTGTCACACTGCATGTCTCTGTTACAGGGAGGCCGGTGATGAGCTCCTCCTAACTGTCCTGCGCTGCACGTCGGTAAGTGGCCTTTCTTCAGCACTCTGCACTCCCAGCAGCACTGCTGCAGTGTGGCCCACAGGGAAGATGTGGTGGCTGGGCTGGCATGCAGAATGCAAAGGCCTGACCAAAGCCAAGAGAGAGCTGCATGGGTTCTCTGCTTTTATGCATGCCCTTTGAAGAGGTTTTGGGGAGAATCAGTGGTAACTCCTCACAGCTCACTGGGGTGAAGAACCATGGTGTCTTTCAGAGCCCACCACACACAGAGGCTTGCTGGACTGTTTGAGCCCATACTCGTTGGAGTTGGAGGCTCCATCAGGAGCTGTGAGAGCACAACAAGGCTCCATAGGGGACAGGAGGTCACGATGACTGGAGCACAGGCAGGTCTCTTCAGCAAGGTGTGATCAGGCCGCCTGGAGTGCTCCCCGTGTGGTGGAGCTGTCTGAGACATGGGGACCATCCTGAAATGAAAGGCAGGTGACAAGGCTGCAGGCCCAGCATCTGTCCTAGGTGCTCCTTTTAAGCTCTTGAGATTTTCCTTTTGACTGCTGGAAAAATTATTCCCTTTTTGTCCAGGCTCTGTGTGGTTAAGGGCTGGGACCTGGGAGTGGCTCATACTTTTGGAACAGAAAGCTTTATTACAAAGCTTTGGTGCTGATTGCCCATTCCTGTAGCATTAATTACCCCAGAAGGCATGTACTGCCAGCATGATGTGTTTATCCATGTGGATTTCAATGTGTATGTGTAAACACTGAGCTGCAAGGCAAGGGCAAAATTGGGTTTGTGTGCTTTTTGCTTTAATGTGGTGGCAAGTGGCCTGAGGGTGTTTGCCCACCACACCCTGGAAAGCATTTTGGGAGTGTTTTTTGCTTGTTTGGAGGTTTTGGTTTTTTTAATTTACTCCTAGAAACAAGAAAGATAATTCCTTCGGAAGAGTTACTGGAGTTCTCAGGCTTAATGTCACGAAGTTTCTTGGCCATTCAGTAAAGGTACATTAAAAAAAAAAATCTCTTAAATGAATTTTTCCTGCCCAAAGTTTCCCATTCAACAGATGTGCACCAAGCCAAAGTAACCACAAAAACTTTAAGCAAACCCACTTAATAGTGGCTTCCCTCTTTTGTTAATCTAACCTCCCTTGCATAGTACCTTGGCTGTCAGTCTTGCCAGTGCTTGATCTGGCTCTGGAGACCAAGGGTGAAATGAGAATGACTTTTACAAGACTTAAATGCCTGCCAAAAGGGTTTCAGAGAGAAAAGGATTTTGTAAACCCTGCATGGGATTTGGAACACCCTTCACAGGCCTTCATGCATTGTTGAGAAGCAAATAGGGCACAAACCCATTTTTGTTTTTTCCTTTGCAGGTCACTTTAAGGACACCTCTAAGTACAGTCAAGGCTGATCTTTAGTTTGGGGTTGTCTCTTGCCCCACTCTGAAGGCAGCTGTGCTTAGAGATGAGAGGTAATGCCTCCCATCAACGGATACCAGACCCTCTGCTGGGGCTGTCCTGTCCATACTAGAAGAGATATGATGGCCCTCCTCAGGGCAGCTGTGGAGCATGATGCTCCATACAGCCTGGCGGATTCTGGAAAGGCCTGCTGGCCAAGCGCAGAGACTCCTGCATGCCTCCCGTCCTCTGTCCTTGCCAAATGGCCTCAGGGCAAGATGGTGCTGTGTCAGGTTGGGAGGCACCTGCACTTCTGATAAGAGTGTAGGGATTGCTCTGCCTTGAAGTTATCTGGGAAGATACTGAGGGATACTGTTTCCGTTCTTCTTAGCGAATGATGTGTTTTACAAGATCAGGACATTTGTGAACAAGAAGTCGGTGTTCCCTAGACTCATGTGGTGTCTTGTGAGGTTGGTAGGCCCCTGTCATGATGAAAGCCTGGTTATGTGATACGGTTATGTGACAACAGTGTAATGAAGTCAAGTTGGCTTTTTAGCCTTGGGCAGTTTTCTTAAACATTTGCAATATGAGAGTATGCTCTAGAAACCCCAGCTGAGCTGGGATGTGCTGCATACATGGCTGTGTTCTTGTGATACACTGATAGGGGATCTTGTCTGTCACTGCAAAGCACTCTGCATGTGTTCATTTATGGTACTGTGTAGACTTACTGCAAGCCAGCTGTTGGTAGATAAACAGTTGTTCTGCAGGATTCAGGCTTCATTGCAGGAGTTGAGGAGATGTGTAAACACAGTAGCTGGTTAACAGTGAAATTAGGAGTATGTACAGGATGTGTTGCATGTGTGTTCGCTTGGTGAACAGCTGGGTCTGGGTTCAGAAGGCAACAACCACACAGGTAAGTCTTGTAGCCCAGATAGGTTTTGCCTGTAGCACGCCTGGAGGCTGAGAGACCCCTAACGTCACCTGTTCTTGTAAGTGTGAGGCAGTGTGGTGTGAGCAGCTTCATCATGGGCTGTGCTTGCACCACTGCCTGTACTGTGGCCTCTGCATCTTGTCTCTAACTGCAACAGACTGAGTTGCCACCAAGTGCTGTTATTTTTTTCAGGGCGGGCCCAAGTCATCATTTCTTACTGCAGAGAAGAGGGCAAGGCTGAAAACGAACCCTGTGAAAGTACGGTTTGCAGAGGAAGTGCTGGTGAATGGACACACACAGGTCAGTGGGGTATGGCTACAGCCAGATGTCGTGGACAGTGCGTGCTGGGAAGAAGTGGGTCCCATCTGGGGACAGATGCCAGGCTAGCTTAGCGCGGCCAGGACTTGCAGAGTGTCTGCACCTGGATATACATCCAGGCATCTGGTGCCAACTTGTTTCCTAGGCCCATCTGTGATCAGGGAAGAAGCACTGGAATCTCTAGAGGGGTTTATGTTTCATTTGCTTACTTAGACTAATGGAAAATACCTGATGAAGAGACCCTCTCCAGCATCCTTGTAGGCCCCACTCGGATACGGGAAGGCTGCTATGAGGTCTCCACACAGCTTCTCTTCTCCAGGCTGATCAGCCCAAATTTTCTCAGCCTGTCTTTGCATGGGAGGTGCTCCAGCACTCTTATCATCCTCGTGGCCCTCCGCTGGACTTGCTCCAACAGCTCCAAATCTTTCTTATGTTGAGGACATCAGAACTGCACACAGTAATCTGTAGGTGGATCTTCACACTAGTATCTGCCTGGGAGCTTCCATGGAGCTGTTTCAGACAGAGATTGGGCACTGGGATTGTAGCAAGTGCGGAGGAGGGACACAATCAATATGTAGTTTGTCATTCATTTAATGAGAAATAAAGGTAAGAGAAATTCATTTGGGTGTTGGGGTACCACCTGCTCCAAGCTCAGGAGTGTTGTGTCCTGACTAAAAGGAAATGCAGCAGAAGGGCCAGAAGGCCTCCATGGATGGATAAGGAGCTGCTGAGAAAACTTAGAGGGGGAAATAGAACCTTATAGAAAGTGGAAGCAAGGACAGATGGCCTGGGAAGAATACAGGGACATAGTCCAGGAAAGGAGGAACAGGGCCAGGAAATCTAAGGCCCAGTTAAAACTGAGTCTGCCAAGGGATGTGAAAGGTAACAGGAAAAGCTTCTATAGGTAGATGGCAAACAAAAGACAGATTAGGGATAATGCAGGCCCTCTCTGGAAGCTAATGGGAGACCTGGCTGCCCTGGATTTGGAGACAGCTGAGGTTCTCAATGAATTCTTTGCCTCAGTCTGTACTGGCAAATGCTCTGACCATGCCACCCAAGTCTTGGAAGGCAGATGCAGGGACTGTGAGAATGAAGACCTTAGGCCTTCTGTAGGAGAGGATAAGGTTCAAGATCATCTTAAGAACCGGAATGTGCACAAGTCCATGGGACCTGATGAAATCCATCCGCGGGTCCTGACGGAGCTGGCAGATAAAGTTGCTAAGCCACTGTCTGTCATATTTGAAAAATCATGGCAGTCAAGTGAAGTTCCCGATGACTGGAAAAAGGGAAATATAACCCCCATTTTCAACGGGAAAATGGATGAGCCAGGGAACTAGAGAGCAGTCAGTCTCACCTCTGTGCCTAACAAAATCTTGGAGCAGGTTATCCTGGAAAGCATGCTAAGGCACATGAAAAACAACAAGGTGGTTGGTGACAGCCAGCATGGCTTCACTAAGGGGAAATCCTGCCTGACCAATTTGGTGTCCTTCTATAACAGGGCTACAGAGCTGATGGAAAGGGGCAAAGCAGTTGACATCATCTACCTGGACTTGTGCAAAGTGTTTGACGCTGTCCCACATGATATCCTTGTCTCTAAACGGGAAAGACATAAATCTGATGGACGGACCTCTTGGTAGATAAAGAACTGGCTGGATGGCCTCACACAAAGAGTTGTGGTCAATGGCTCAATGTCCAGCTGGAAACCAGTAATGAGTTGTGTCTCTCAGGGATTGGTGTTGGGACTGATCTTGTTCAACATCTTTGTCAGTGACATGGACAGTGGGATTGAGTGTGCCCTCAGCAAGTTTACCAACAACACTAAGTTATGTGGTTTGGTTGATACACTGGAGGGACCTTGACATGCTTGAGACATGGGCTGATGCCAACCTCGTGAAGTTCAACAATGCGAAGTGCAAGATCCTACACCTGGGTCAAGGCAATCCCAGGCACAGCTACAGGTTGGGCAAAAAAGAGATTCAGAACAGCCCTGCAGAAAAGGACTTGGGGGTCTTGGTCAATGAGAAACTGAACATGAGCCTCCTTCAGTGTGTGCTTGCAGCCCAGAAAGCCAACTGTATCCTGGGCTGCATCAAAAGGAGGGTGACCAGCAGGTCGAGGGAGGTGATCCTGCCCCTGTACTCTGCTCTTGTGAGACCTCACTTGGAGTATTGTGTGCAGTTCTGGTGTCCTCAACATAGAAAGGACATGGAACTGTTGGAACAAGTCCAGAGGAGGGCCACGAGGATGATCAGGGACTGGAGCACCTCCTGTATGAAGACAGACTGAGAAAGTTGGGGCTGTTCAGCCGGAGAATAGAACACTCTGTGGAGACCTCATAGCAGCCTTCCAATACCTGAATGGAGCCTACGAGGGTGCTGGAGAGGGACTCTTCATTAAGGACTGTAGTGATAGGACAAGGGGTAATGGGTTCAAACTTAAACAGAGGAAGTTTAGGTTAGATATCAGGAAAAAGTTCTTTACTGTGAGGGTGGTGAGGCACTGTAATGAGTTGCCCAAGGAAGTTGTGAATGCGCCATCCCTGGTGGTGTTCAAGGCCAGGTTGCATGAAGCCTTGGGTGGCATGGTTTAGTGTGTGGTGTCTCTGCCCATGTCAGGGTGGTTGATCTTAAAGTATTTTCCAGCTCTAACTATTCTATGATTCTGTGGTGTTAGCTTCCCTTTTCAACGGTTGGATACAGTAAAATATTAGCATGAAGGAAGAGTAAATAAATGTGTTATATATTAATGACTATTTCTGGAAGAACACTGTTCACCATAGACAACAGCTACTCTGAGTGTTTTAGAACTGCTCTCCTTTTAGTGGACTGATGTATTAAGACAGCCAAAGTGGGTATTATGGCCCCGAAAAACTGCGAAGTTTCCTGTTTCAGTAAATAGACTACTCTCGTCATCTTAATGGAGCATTGCTAAATGATCTCTGTGGCAACTGCAAGGAACCCAGAGGATGCGTTCTGCAGTTGAAACCTGAAACTCCAGTTTGGGAGCATAAATTGTTAATAAGCCTCAATGCTATACAGCCTCCATTTTCTATTGCAAACTGATTATGTATTTCCATATAACAGAAATATTATGCAAGATGCAGGTCCCTCAGGATCCTCAGGCAGCGTCAGTCAGTGTGTTATTAGAAGCTGTGGGCCTAGCTGTAACATGGCGTAAATCAACCTTGCACCAGACAAAACAGGAGGGGTACACCTAGTTAGGACATAGCAGAAGCTTTCAGAACTAATTCATTGTGGACTATTAGAGCCTCAAAAATAGAGAGAAATCCCATCTGGGTGCTCTGGCCATCTGATTGGATCTGGCAAGGAGAGTAGTGATAATTAATTTATCTATGAATTTCTATATAGATTTTAAGTTCTTGTATGTGCTGACTGTACAAGGCCTCATTCACATGATAACTTGTGACTGTGGGAGCAACCAGAGAAAATGTGCACTTAGTGTAAAGCAGCATCACTTTTCTTGAATTGATGGAGGACCCAAAGCTTGTCAAAGATGTGATGTGTTTGTGCTACTCAGCATGCAGTTAGAGCTTGGTCTCAGGAACAGTGGCAGTGTTCACTCTTTTTTCCTCAGTGATGACTGTAGGCAGCTTGAACTCCATGAAACAGGGAGGAGAGGAACAAGATTCAGATGTGGTTTATGGTTTTTTCTGGTAGTATTCCCAGGGTATATGGGCTCTCTGTCAAGATAGACCAAGGTTGTGAGATTAACAAGGTGTTGCACAGCAAATGAACATAGGAGAGATCATCTTAGAAATGTGTTCTCAGCCTTGACACTGTCATGACAACTAGATAAAGATTGGAGGAACATGCTCGTCTAAGAACATAAGAAGGATGGCTGAACAGGAAGTCCAAGGGTGGAGGAGTAACTTTCTCAGCACTGAAAAACAACAAGAATAACACTGAAAACAAGAAGGAAGATGCAGATGAGTTGTACTAAAGGTGGAAGGCTAAAGGTTACAGCTCTCAACAGCCCTAGAAGGACAGAAGCCAAGTTCCCAGAATTTCAGAGCACCCAATGGAGGTGCTTTTGTTGTGGGAGTCAGTGCCTTGTCTAATGCATTTGAGATCCATCTCAAGAAACTCTGGTGGCATCATCTCCTGTTTGGGAAGCCCCAGAGTCACAAATCCTAAGGAAATGCTCAATGAAGTACCCTACATGTTTAGCTGAATCCTACAGCTTTCTTGTGGTGTGGAAAATCCATTCATGGAGTGTTTAGGTAGCTCTGAACTTGAAGTCATTGCTGCTGCTAGTGGGAAAGTGTCAGTGAGGTGGTTAGTGCGGCCTGGTGCCCAGGAAGATGTCTTTTCTGGAAGACATCACTGCTTTTCTGGTAATAGAGTTGCAGAATGGTTCAGGTTGAAAAGTATCTTAAGAACATCTGGTTCCACCCCCCTTGCCATGGGCAGGGACATCTCACACTAGACCATGTCACCCAAGGCCCTGTCCAACCTGGCCTTAACAGTGCCAGGGATGGAACATTCACATCCTTGGGCAACCTGTTCAGTGCCTCACCAGCCTTACATTAAAGAACTTCCTTATATCTAGCCTGAACTTCCCCTGTTTAAGTCTGAACCCATTAGCCCTTGTCCTGTCACTACAGTCCCTGATGAAGTCCAGGGAAGATGGCCCTCAGCTTTCAATATCTGCCAAATCTTCCTATATCATGTGGGCACTGACCAGCAAGCATATATAGGCTATGTGCAGCTGTTGCATTGGCTGGAGTTTTATGGTAAAGGCATTTGTTATGCTCTTTCCCTTGTTCCATGCAATAAGCATCATCAGGGAATAAAGCTTGGTGCCACAGAAGAGGACTGCAAAAGCAGATAAAGATTTTTGTTTATACTAGCATGTGCTGTGTCAGGCAGAGCATACTAGTGCCTCGAGGCTTAACATCCAAGGATTAGTGCTGTTGATTTTGTTCTGCAGGGGAATTCTCTTCTTTGTATGCCCAACGTTCTCAAAGTATATTTGGAAAATGGACAGACGAAGGCTTTCAGGTTTGAGACAAGCACTACTGTCAAGGTAACAATGCTTGGTTGTCTGCCTTTGTTCCCACCAGGTGAATTCAATCCAATAGTAAAGGTACATCCAGTGGAATTTGCAACCTCTTGGTTTTATTGGCCAGCTAGTGGAACTGGATTGCGAGCTGATGCTGAGCACACTGGATTTTCCATGCTCTTTGTGCAGAGGAGATGTTGCTTTAATTCACCTCCCTTTTCTTCTCAGCTGCCAATTTTCACAAAACTGGCAAGAACTTGGCTGTGAGACCGTTACACTTTGTGAAGTGTGATTGAAGTTGGGCAAGAGTGTGTAGGTTGGTGGGAACTGGCAAATCAGCATCTGTCCACACTAACACTGCTTTCTTTGGAAACCACATGACAGAATATAGAGGAAGTTGTTTAATATGTCAGTGACAATGCGCGCCCATGAGAGGGAAAACAAGTCTCCTGGCTTGGGACCTGAACAGTGGAGTCCGGGTTTGGCTATCATGTGGATATCATGTAAATGCAGCAAGTACAGTTGTGATGGTGGTTCCTTAAAGTTCCTGTCTGTGCAGCCTCATTTTTGCACTGGCAAAAATGTTTCCCTATGGAGACATAAAAACTGATTAACCTCTTGAGGGGGAAAAGCAGTACCATCTACGTAGAATCTCTTGTGCTTGGAGGCATTATAGACAGGTTACAGTCATTCTCTTCAAAATACAAGGTGCTGCTTTCCAGAGCCACTAACTAGCACTTTCCCAAACTTCCATGCTTAGACATAGACTTACAAACCTTAAGATTTTCTAGCCTGATCTTTAGAGTTGATCAGTGTTTATGTTGGAGTTAATAACATTTGCCTGTTCATAGGGATTGTAGGCCATAATTTCTTTAAAGGATATATGATGTCCTGCAGCAGTGCAGTTACTGTAGAAAAAATGCACAATAGGCTTTCTGGAGTTGTCAGGCTGAAAGAACATTAAGGGGAAAAGCAAGGAGATTTTATTTATAATGTACTGAAAACTTTTTTTCAGAAAGGAGAAATTTATTGTCTAGTTCATCCAAACTTCACAAAACTGTTGTGGTCTCTCGTGCACGTAAGTCTCTGCAAGTCTTGTGACTTGAGGGCAAAGAAAAAGGAAATAATGAAATAGGGAGATAGTAAGGAAAGGGGAGATGAGTTGTAAAGAGAGACCTGAATGCCCACCTGCAAGGGATTAATTTCTAAAAGATGGATTAGCTCTTCATGTTAGGTTCAACTTGCTCACCTCTCATCTGGAACGAATTTTTCCTTACTGGATTTGAATGCAACCCTCACCAGCATCCTAACAGAAACACTCAAATGGGTAAAATGCTTCCCAGGTTAGGTGCTTTCAAAAGTTCCTCTGCTGTTTAAGAGATCCTTGCTTAAACCTGAGGTGAGTCAAATACTTGTGCTTACCTGAAGAGTCTTGAGTGAAGAAAAGGAGTTCTCTTTCAATTCAGTCAAGCCTTATATAATGTTTTCTGTTTGCCGCAAATAAACCCAGTTATTTTCATGAGATTTAGTATTCCAACAGAATTCTCCAGATAATAGGAATACCAATTTCAACCAAAGTAGGTAAGATTTGTACAATTATGCTCTCAAATTCTTGTTTATTGGTGGGCCACCAGTTCTTTGTAGCTTCTTCAAAAAATGTCATAGAGTTCTAGAAAGCTGGAATGGCCAACAGCAAACATTTGAATCAAGGGTGACAAAAAGTGCTCAACACCACCAAACTAAAAACTGTAAGGCTGAAACTTTCAGCGTGGCTGGCTCTGAACACCATCCTACTGGCTGCCTGGCTGGCATGTTCTCTTGTTGCTTAGACATCCAGCTGGGATAGGGTAGCAGCTAACTGCCAAGCTTGTGCTTGGTGTCCCAAAGAAGTTGCCATCCCCTGTATCTCCATTTCTGATGAACTTGCAGGCTTTCACCAGCCTTGAGACCACTGTGGTTTGTTTAGGTCAATTCAATTCAGAAACCGTTAGTGAAGAGGGAAAGGCAGTACGTAAAGGCACTGGTTTCCTGTGAAACAGCACCAAAAAATTCACTGTGTTGTAGCACCAACATGTTCTTGGCTGCAGGAAATTTTGTCTGGCCACTGCCCTTTCAGTGCTTTTCCACATGGCTGCCAGCAGCAGTCTAAAATCATCCACATTCATGCGGTATACTAGCAGTGTTCAGCAGCTCTGTCTAAATTCTGTTTGACTAGCTATGGACTTTCCCTTCCCAGGACATTGTTCTCACCTTGAAGGAGAAGCTCTCAATCCGGAGCATTGCGCACTTTGCCCTTGCTCTGGAGGAGCAGTACAACATGGCAAAGATCCACCTGCTGCATGAGGAAGAGTTCATCGAGCAGGTGAGAAGAACCCCTTGCATGCCCCTGCAGGCATTCTGCGAGGGGGAAGAGGGATCACCAGCACAAGTTAATTTTGGCCAGTGGGGTGCAGAGAAAACTCAGCTCTGCAAGTATCACAAGAGGGTGTGAGCTTGGCCCCATCTCCAGAGGTGCTGTTCTCTCCCTGTTGCATGTATTACTACAGCATTAACTAGAGCTCCTGGAGAAATGACATCTTCAGAAGTGTCTCACTCCATTCAGAGTGCCCACAGAACAATACCCATGGGCTGGTGGTTTTGGACTGTGTAGAGCAATCAAGGTGATGAGCATGCTTTGTGCCACTTACCATATAGGCCCATCTACAGAGGACTATGTCAGACAATCTTAAAATAGCTGTGTAGCCAGCTGTTTACTGTTCCCTAGGTCCTCAGAGAGTTAACCCAGCCAGGTGCCACTTTGATTAAATTCTAAATCAAAAGTTTGTGTCCTGCAAACATGAGGTTAGTTCCCTTAGTAATTCTGTTGCTCTGCTACTAATTCTCAACTAATCTAATTTGTGAGAATGTGCCTACTTGGGAGTCTTATGTCCGTGCTGTTGACTTTGTTGGTTGGTGTTGCACTGTGATGCAGGGAGGTTTGGTAGCTAACGCTGTCTGACTACTGAGCATGGGTGCCTGAGAATTTCTGCTTTGTTTCAGATGGTAAGCCTGTATGGGATTTTCCCAGAATAAAATATGCTAATGTGTAACCCAGGGGACATTGTATTGATATTATGATGATGATCCAAGTGTCTATTTAGGGCTGCTGTTATCTTAGACTGAACATAAAAGCAGAGAAGCTTTGACCTTTCTCTGTCATTATCATATGGCCTTGCAGCATCTGTCCTGGTTATACTGCAAGTAGATGAGGTCAATGGATATTTAGTGAAGCTTTGCTGTCAAAGAACTTCCAAGCTACCACAGGGAGAAGCAAAAACCAGGACAAGAATCTTAAGATAAAATTACAAACATTAGCAATGCCTCCTTGTATTTGCTGAGGACAAATGGCTAATCTGCAGTCATCCCACTTGACAGTATCTTTCAATTATTTCTGAGTTCACACAAGGCAGAGGCTTACTATGCATTTTTGAAGGAAAGAACTACAGCAGTCCTTGTGGCATGATGCTGTTTTTCTGTTGCAGGTGGTCCAAAAAAGAGAATCTCATGACTACCGGTGCCTCTTCAGAGTTTGCTTTATCCCAAAGGATCCCTTAGACCTCCTGCAGGAAGACCCAATTGCCTTTGAATATCTCTACTTGCAGGTGAAATCGAGGCATTCCATGCTCTGGGATCTCTTCTCATCCAGTTCTCATTTCTGCTTTAAATCAAAGCATACTTCAGGCCAGTTCATTTAAATGAATGTGAAATGCAGAGAACTTAGGAACAGGGCATTTGGATTCAATGTGTCTTAAATTCTTAAATCAACTTACATGTCTTTTCAAAAGAATGAGATTGAAATTAGCTGAGTGGCTCCCTTTATGCCTTACAATAGTTGTATCAGAGGCCTTAATCTGACTTCTTCTTGAGCTTACATCGTCATGCTAACTCAGCCATATTTGTTCCAGAGCTGCAGCGATGTGCTTCAGGAAAGATTTGCTGTGGAAATGAAATGCAGTGTGGCATTACGTCTGGCTGCTCTGCACATACAGGAGAGGATCTATGCTTGTGCTCAGCCACAGAAAGTATCCTTGAAATACATTGAGTAAGTTCCCAGATTTCTGTGCTATGTGTGGCTAAGTCTGGCAGAACAAGGAGCGAACTAAAAGTGGCATCAGCTCTGTTTGCCCGGTGCTTAGCTCTGGATAGAAGACTGTCTCTGACCCAGAAAGACTGCAGCCTCTTAGTTGTGCCAGTCGTTTTGGGTCAAGGTGGCTTCAGAGCCTGTCTTTAGCCTGCTGAGCTGCTTGAATAATATGTACACTATAACATCTGGACATGTGCCTAAGCAGAGGGAGGTTCTGATCTGTAGATAGAGCAGGGACATAAAATTCTGAATCTCTCAGATAGTTACGGTTACTCAGGCTGCCCCTGCCACTATAGTAAGATTTGCATGCAGTAGTTGAGAGAGAGGATAATAATCAACTCTGCACAGCCACTACACCCTTTCATCCACCATAACTGTTTCAGAAATATCTAATTTCAGCATGAGTGATAGGTCCTGTGAAATAATGGGATCTAGGAAAAAAAACCCCAGAAAATGCTTTCACAAGCAGCGAGTGTGCTGTGCTGCATATCAGTGCTGTTAGATCACACTTGCCCTGAAGAACAATCCTGCTTTAAGAATTTGTGATGAGCCAATCATTAAATAACAGACATTTCTGTAGTAAGTGCACCACTCAGCCTCCACCACCCTGGGCAAGCGCTGCTGATGCCTGCATACAGCCAGACATACCCAACAGTGTGCAGTCAGTGAAGAGTGAGAAGTGACTGCAGACAACTGCAGCTTTCTTAGTTCCTGGATATTTAGTCCTTGGGATGAATAATGATTCACATTTTTGGGTGTAGGGGGCTGGAGATGTTAGGTAACGATCTTGTAACCAAAGTAAAGTTAAAGAACCTTCATCCTCTGGGAGGCACAGACAGATTGGGACTATTATGCTGACAAAGCTTGTAGATTGTTTCCTGTATAACCATGTAAAAATGGGCATTTTGCATAAAAGTGCAAGTTCCTACAACCCACCTCCTGTCTCAGTAGCAGATGCACATGGAAGTGAATTTGAGTAAGGTAGTCATGTTGATGAGCTACACCCAGATGTGTTATGGCACCCTGATCTAGTTGGAAGATATCCCTGCTCATTGCAGGGATGTTGGACTAGATGGCCTTTGAAGGTCTCTTCCAACACAATCTATTCTATGATTCTATGCTTCTATGACTGGCATGGTGCCTTTGTCTTTCTCTGCCTCTGGCCAGCTGTTGTTCTGCACATTGTTGTGTTGCTGGCGGACAGCACAGCTGGGACCCCCTTTGCTCCATTCCCATTTTTCCGGCAGGAGGGACTGGGGAATTGAAAATTTCATCTCACCAACTCTGCTTCGAAATATGAGAGGGAAGGATATCAAGAAAGCCATCAGCTACCACTTGAAACAGAACCAGATGCTACTGGACCCTCGGCAAAAGGTAGTGTTTGTTCCCTGAGTTCAAGGTGTCTCCCAGGATGGAGGCAGCATCTCTCATGGTCAAAGAAACAATGTTTTTTCTCCATGGGTCTCTCCTCTGAGGGATCGCTTGGGACTTTTCTTCTGTCTTTTCCTCTTATAACTTCATCTGCCGTGCACACACTCTTAATTTCCCTACAGAGTGTGTTCTGTTGTGGGGTTGCCACATGGCAAATGTGGTAATGTGGGGTGGTCCTGTACCGATCAAGTGCCTGCCGAGACCAAGCTAAATGTGTTGTGTCAAATACTAAGTCCTGTATGAAAAGAACACTTTCTAGCCCATAGGCTACCTGGGAAACCTTGTTTGTCTGTCATGTTTCTAAACAGTATTTCTTCTCTTGCAAAACGAAGCATATGCTCACAGCAGTCCAAGTGCGCCTGAGCTACCTGCAAATACTGGGAGACCTGAAGATGTACAATGGGAAGATCTTTAATGCCACCCTTATGGTACGAGTGCATTTATTTATGCAACTGGGCTTTGGCATACTGTCTTACTGCCTTGCTTTGTGCATCTCTTATTGTACTTGGGCAATAACTGCAAAGATAGGACACAAGAAGGAGTTTTAACCTTTTTATTTCACCAGTGTGTAAGGTCATGTCTTAACCAAAGCAAACCCTATCTAAGGCAGAAATGTTTCAATATTTTTCTTAATTGACTGTTGATGTGAGACTAGCAACCTCTTACTGAGTCTCCTCACTGTCTTTGCTTCGATCCTTGTAGAAAATGTAACATTAGCTCTGGTGATGCTGTTTCAGACAGTTCAGTCACACTACTTTTCCCTATTCTGGGACTTCATGAAAAGTATTGGTAATGGACTCTGCTAGAATAACTGAGCATTAATTCCATTGAAGTGAGTAACACACCAGCCTACACAATAATTCTGCATATTTTTTCAAGTTGAAAGCTGTGACTCTTGCTCTTCAGATGACCTCTGTTTATATTTTGTATGTTGTAAAGTACTTAAGAGATCTGGGGATATTTCAAAAACTCTTGAAGAGATATTGGCTATGCTTAAACCTTACTGTAAAAATGAACACTGCTCTTTTCACAATCCCCCAAGAGTTTCTTAGTTTTTTGGCTTTTTTTTTTGCCTGTCCTCACTTGGATCTGTACTGAACTATAGATCACGAGCTGTTTCGTACAGCACACCGAGCAGCGTAGGTAGGACTGTATCAGAGGAAGACCTTACCGATGGGTTACAGTAATTCCTAGGTTTACAGTTGTGTGCAAATTGAAATAGTTTTGCCAAATTATTTGGGTGTTAATTTATTTCTAAGTGTCTGATCCTAACAGAAAGTGTTAGGAAGAACTTTGGAAAGTTCTTCCAAAACCAGAATGCCTTCCTGAAGTTTCTAGCCAAATCCAGTAGGTCTCACTTGGTCCATCTGGCACAGCCTGCCATGTGATACTTCTGATAGCAATCTGCTGCTGATCTGACCTCTCTGGATCTGCTAGATGGCTGCTGCTTCTCTGGGACCATCTGCCCTGGGGGTACAGGGAAACTGGTGGTCCCCGAGGCAGAGAAGAGAGCAGAACAGCTGGGAGCAGGTGACCTGAAAGCCTGTAAGTAACAAGGGGCTCCCTTTGCAGCTGGTTACAGCACAGTTGTAAAGAGAGTCCAGTGTTAAGATAGTACACAAATCAGGTGGCTGAAGAGTCCCTGCCCAGCACAGGCAATTTGATTTGTGCTCAGATTTTGGTTACAGATTTAACCTCTCCTCCTTACAGCTACAGGACAGAGAATCATACGTTGCCTTGCTGGTGGGTGCCAAGTATGGGGTGAGCCAGATTATCAATAATAAGCTCAACATCATAACAAGTCTGGCAGAGTTTGCAAACATCAGCAGGGTGGAGCTTACAGAGGAGTCTGAAAAAGTGAGCATGGTCAAAATCTATCTGCAGGATCTGAAGGTAAGTTCTTGATGGCTGTGTCAGGGCTAGAGAACAAGTGGGGAGTCATTCATACCCTGTATTCCTTTCAAAATCTGACATTTAGCTGGTGGTATCATCAGTAAAAAAGGCTTAGAGCAGACTCAGAAGGGGAAGCTCATAAAAGGAATATGAAATTACTGAAGAAAAGTGATTCTTCTTGCTGTCCTCCATCAGTGAGACATATCAAAGAAACAAAATACGAGAAAACCAATTCATCTTGTTTCTCTGTGCCTCATGCAGAAACAGTGCCCTGGAATGATGGTGGCATGGGGGAGGGGGAATGTCTTTTCAGCATGCAGCATGTTCCTGCAGATGGTGGTACAAGAAATAGTTGTAAATTCTAAAATATTTTTACTGTTTTCTTCCCTTCACCTCTTTAAACAAACAACAAGCTGCTGACTCTGCTCCTGGAATCAAACAGTGCAAAAGATCTTGTCTGCCTCATCATTGGCTATTACAGACTGTTTGTGGATGCAAATGTCTCCATATTTACCTGGGGGGAGAAAAAACAGCAACTGCACCGTGTCTCAGCTGAAGAAGGTTTTAAAAAAACAGCCCTTTTTTGTTTGTTTGTTTGGTTTTTGTTTGTTTGTTTGTTTTTTGGGTTTGTGTGTGTTTTTTTTTTTTGGTTGTTTTTTTTTTGTTTTGGTTTGGTTTGGTTTGGTTTTTTGTCAAAGGATGGGGAGAAAGGGGGTGGATCCTCCAGCATTGGATGTATTATTCCCTCCTGGGAATAGTATCATGCTAGAACAGTAGCCCAGTGGCATCTGCAAGTTATTAAGACTGTCAGCCATGGTGCGGGCAGTGCCAGGTTTCCCTCAACCGCAAACTGTCAGGCAGGGGAAGAGCAGCAGTAATTGGCAGCTTTTCCCAAGAAGTGAAAGCTGAATGCCTGTCACCGGAACGGCAAACCTATCACTGAGCACTTGTGCTCTTCTGCCAGCCTCCTGAACAACTCCCATCTGCTGGCACCCCTCGGCCAGGAGAGAGGATCCGTTTGCCACACTGTCCTGTTTCTTGTCAGGATAGTTGCAGCCTCATAGGGGTTACAGACTAAGGCTTTAGGCAACGAGTTAGATGGCTGCTGTTCTGCAGCTCCCCCTGGTACTGCTTTGCGGTAAAACCAGGCAAAGCAGGCAGGAGGGACCAAACCTCCACTGACAGATTGTGTATGGTCCTGCAGGTCTGATTGCACCTTCATCTTGTTTGCTGATGAGCAAGTGAGGGCAGAACTCTCTGCGCTTTAAGGCTCTGCTCTGCAGACAAGTTCATAACCCTTGTTTGGTTGTTCCTTCTTGCCACTGCAAGGGACAGGCTGATAGATGCGTTTAAATCCCAGGATACGAATCTCGAACCTGCAGTGACTCTGAAGACTCCTGGGAGCAGGATTCCTCTTCAGACCATTGCTTGGACACTCCTACAGCATACCGCAGTGCCCCTCCTGTGTGCAACAAGGAGGAGCTGGGAGAGCTGCGCAGTCTGGAAAAGGACAGCACAAAGCCCCAGTCTGGAGGGAGTGACCAGTATGATGCGTGTGACAATGCAACAGACAGCGCATCTGAGGCTTCAGATTCAGCCAACACTGAGAGCCGAGGATTTAAGACGAGTGGCTCCAGTGACTCTATGGATGCACTGGAAGAAGATGAGTTGGAAATGTGCTCTTCCTTCAGGCCAGAGTTCTTTCACTTCTACACACCAACAGTTCAGGAGATGAGCCACTCAGAGAAGAGCTTCTTCCCCATTCATGCTGCAGGAGGCTCCATCAGGGCAGAAACTGGAGATTACTTCTGCTTCTTGCACGTACCACGTGCAGAGGAGCTTGGGTGTGAAGACAGTCCCTCTGAGCAGAGAGGGGAGGACATTGGTGCATCTGTGGTGGAAAACAGATTGTCTGAGAAAGACACCATGGGTTATTACAATCTGTGCCACAGCATATCCCCTGCAGGCAGTGTGGAGAGGAGCAAAATCAGTCACAGCCCTCAAAGAAGTCCTTGGAAAGATGAGTCTGCCCAGGAAGGGGTACCATGTGGAGCAGGGCTGACTGTAGAGGCAAGCAACCCCATTTTGGAGCCACCTCCAGGCTTTGGTGACACCAGCTCTGAGGAGGAGTTCTATGATGCTGCAGACAGGCTTAGCCCTCCAGATGCCTTGGCAGGTAAACCCTCACCCATATGGGAGGCAGGTCACCTTTCTTCCACCCTGTGGACTAAGGTGTTGCCGTTTTCCTATGTCAGTCTTCGTAGAGAGATCATCTTTCAGATCTTCATAGATTTCCCAGGATTTTTAAAGAACCTCTGAACACCTATTCTTTATAAGCCATTCTTCAGCAGAAATACAGTGGATGTGCACACAGGGGTCAGAGCTGCAACTCTGCAGGGAAATCTGTCATCACATCCAAGCATTAGATCCCAGAAAAAGTCAGTTTTCAAATGAGTTTGGCATTCTGGAATGTTCCCAGGTTTCTGCAGGAATTCCAGAATACTGATGTATGGCTCTGCCTGATTCTGAAGCCAGCATGATGCATGAGTAAGTTCTGTGCACCCTTCTATGTAGGCTGAATCTTCAGTGATAAAAAGAGCATTGCACTAAGAGGGAGCTTTATGGTAAATATTCCCACTGGCAGGCAGCACCTTCACTCTCCTACCTTCCTTCAAGCTGAGGAGAGCTAAAAGCTGTAAAACATTATTGTTCCAGGTACCCACAGGATAATGATCTTTTGGGGTCAGGAGCATGTTACATAACTGGGTCAAGGAGTCCTGTGGCTGAGCAGCTCCCTGGTCATTGTATTTTCTCAGAAAGAAGAGGATTTTTGTTTCAGAAATAATCAGCTCTTTCAACACTAACTGACGTTCTTCATTTGTTTTGTGTATTTAGTACAATTTTAGATTTTGCATTCATTCACAGTAACAATACCATGTTCAGACACATCACTGCAATATCTGGAATTTTTTATCATCTAAATATCCAGGCTGGAAATTTCATGTTAATAAATCTCCAGCTGTAGGCAGTACTCTTCATAGCTGCTGCTAATACCACTAAATTGAACTTGGGAATTACAGATGTACCTGCAGTCAGATCAAGTGGCTCCAATAAGCAAAGGGAGAGACTACCCAGCACCCTTTAGCACTAATGCTGGACTTCTGCCTTTGTAGCCATAGGCACAAATTCTATTTTTCTTGACATAGCTGATTCCAAGATGGTGCTTGATCATAAGAGACAGTTTCCTTTGGCACTCGGGACCCACGCTTTGCAGCCAAACATTTATGTCTGCAATTGCAGGACCTATGTTAAGAGCTTTTTGGCTCACTGCATAGGTGCATGGATAATCTGCTGCCTCGAGCTATTTCCTGACTTGCATGGTTCTTTTTCTTGCCAACAGGCTACAATATAACATCCCAGGAGAGTACAGACAACTGCTCCTGCATGCTAAAGAAACCAAGGTGCTACAACTTGGGAGAAAGCCTGATGACAAGGCAGACAACAAGGGAGAAACACAGAAATGAGAAGGAGATGACATATGCTAAGAGCCTGAAGAAGAGGAGATCTTTTCTGAAAACCGATTACACCTCACAGGTCACTTTCCCCTTAGCTTTACCAGGCCCTCTGCAAAGCTGTTGCTCTTGGCCACCCACACCAACACTCCTTGCTCAGCTGCCCTCTCCACCCTCCTCAGAGAACATCAAGGATGCAGAGCTGGGACTTCCTGCTGCCACCCATGCCCAGAGAAACAGTGCTAGCCCAAATCCATCCTCTGGCCTGGTGGAAATGGAGCCTGGTACCATGGAAACAAAATCAGTGACTGACTTGTTGGTGTCTTCCATTTCAGCTGTTCACCTGCAGGGTGTTGCCATGCATGTGGACAGTGGCCTCCAACCTACACATGCTGTACATCCACCTTTCCTGTCCCTGGAGGAAGGTGTGCCCCTTCCTGTGGGCACATCTTGTTTACAGGCTGTCAGGTCACCTGCTCAGGGAAGTTCCTCCATGAAGACAAATACTGGGTTGCTGAATGAGGAGAGCTGTATGGCCACCAAAGGCTGGCTGGCCCAAGTGGCAGGGGAGGAGATGGATGAGGTAATGGCAGCCCAGCAGGTTGGCGATACACACCTATGCCCTGGCCAAGAAGTGACTTGCCCTGCTAACAAACACACGCTGCCAGCTCATGGCTCCAGCATGGACTCTCCCCATGAGGCGGACAAGGACCAGGAACTGCTCCTCACTGCTGGGAGGGAAGCAGCATGTAAGGAGCCTGTCCCAGCTCTTTGTGAAGAAGGAAAAGCTAATTGTGACAGCTGTGCTGAAAACAGCAGTGACAGTGCCTTGTTACAGGCAAAAAGCAGACCAGTGATATACAAGGAGGCCTTACGGAAAGCGTACAATAAAAATCACATAGGTTTTCCAGATGCAACTCAGCTCTTAACAGATTGCAGCAGCACTTCTGGGGTTATAACTCGCCTCTCCTGGCTCTCATGTGGGCTGAGGACAGACCTCACATCACCCAGCCCATCTCAGGAAAGGGTAGACATCCCACTAGAGCTTTTGGCCTCTGAGAAGACCAGTGGGTGCCTGAGGGCTGATGCTGTTGGAAAGGAGATACAAGCATCCCCAGCTGGAGCACTATTTGTGAAAGAGTTGCTAAGCAGCCAGGAGCTGGAGGGAGACCCTAGAAAAGATGCAGGAAATGTGGCTCTTATACAGCCACAGCCTGTTCAGACTCTTCTTCCCAGAGAACAGCCTACTGAGGTGGGAAAAGACTCTCCTATAACTCCATCTGTAGGGCTTTCCATCTCCTCAGGCCCAGTTCCCTTTGGCTTGTTGGAGAAAAAAGCAGACCATGGGGCTTCAAAGCACTCCTTACTCTGCTTTAACCACAAGGAGGATGAGCAGAGTCCTTCTGACCCCGTCATGACCAGGTCCTTGGGTTTTTCCACAGCGAAGAGGGCATCTCCACCACAGCTTGGGATGGACAAGTGCAGCTGTCGGCTGTCCTATATCAGCTGCTTCCACAGGCTTGATGACAAGGGGGAATGTGAAACTACCATGCCCATGTGCAACACGTTTTTGGCGCCCCTTACCACTCCACCATCCAGCAGCTGCAGTCTTCCTGGGACCCCTGTGAGCAGTTACCCAGTCTCCATTGCTAGGGACATGGCATGGTGGGACCCTTATGTCCAAGCCCTCAGCAAGCTGAAGGACCAGGCACAGATAAGCCCTGCTGATTTTTCCTGCTTCCTGGCCTACACCACAGAGCTTCAGGAGGTTGTGGGGGAGCTCTCCAGGAACCAAGCAACCCATCTGCAAGGTCAATGTTCTGAGCAGGCTGCTGAGAGCAAGGGTACCCTTGGCTTAGTCTCCCAGCATCTGCTGTCCAGTTGCCAGGAGCTCCTGAAAACAGAACAGCCCCTAAAAGAGCTGCAGGGTGTGCTGAGGGTGACATTCAACCACCTAGTTCAGCTGGCAGTGGCCTGCTTCCAGGTGACGCACTGCCAGCTGTGCAGGCAGAGGCAGCAGAAGTTTGGGGCTGCACTCATGGATGTGGTGGGAACCTACCAGCAGCTTGTGCAGGCTGTTCACCAGCAGCTTAGCAGGCAAGGCTGCCCAGATGTGGGTGCCAAGCTCCTTGCCCGCCAACACACAGCCCTTACAGCTGCCATGTTTTGTCTTCTGCAGCAGTTCAGCGTACCCCCCTTGTTGTGATGGGGATGTGTGGTGAGCTGAGTGCACGGGGTGGGAAAAGCCAAGCCATGTTCCTTCTGTTCATAGCTAGGCTCTCCCCTACACGGCATTTAGCCCCACAGTTCAAGAATGGTCACAGAAGCACTTGTCCCTGGTGTCAGCTTAGCTCCACAAAGAACCACCTCTGTGCAGGGGGTGGTTGTGACACAGGGTGTGCTGCCCTCCAGCCTAGCTTTGTGCAATTTTGTGTACACAATCTAATATGCAAATTCAGAGTACTTCAGTGGCTTATGTATCTTGCCTGGGGCTTGTCCCTCACCTCCCAAAGGCCTTGCAGGTGGCTGATCTCAAGGTGTTGTCTTAGAATTCTGTCACCTGTGGAGCCTTTTAGCCTGCCTTTCTTGCCACTCCATACTCTCCAGGCAGTTTCCAAAATAGAATGGTGTCAGATCCCACCCTGGCCCAATGTGAAGGAACCCAGGATGCTTTGTCCACCACCTGTGGCTGAGGATGTAATGGAAACTTCCTTGGAAACAAAATCGTGCTGTATTTAACTGCTTTTTCTTGCAACCACAGAAAAGAGGCTTGTCCCAGGCAATGTAGGCAACACCATATCCTGCTTTTCTGATCTGGTTTCTGTGTGTCAGCCAGCTCTTCTATTTACATTTACTGATACTTGAGAAAGTCCCTAACAAACACTCCCCCTCCCCTGGTCTGGGCTAGCATATGTTGCCGCATAGCAAACTCAGGGTCTCAATTGTAAAGTTAAAGGCTCTTACACTGGAGCCGAAGTGCAAACCTCTAACTACACACCAACAGCTAATGGGAGGAGGAATGTGAAGACTAAGAACTGGAAGGGCAAGTATGGCACAGCAGAGCAGCAGGCACTGGCAAATGCAAATTCAGCTGATGTGGGGAGAAAGGCCTGGTGCAACAGGCCCTACTGACACTGCCTCATGGCACTGAATTCCAGGCATTGTAAAAGGCTCTTGATGTGAAAGAAATATGAAAATACATATGCAAATGAGATAGCAATTTACCTCAGAAGACCTTCAAGTTCTAGCACTTGTGGTTGAAGCTAGTCATTGACAGTGACATGGAGGTTGTTTGGTGGCTTGTTGGGGTTTTGGGGATTTTTTTAGCAATAATGGCTGAGGTAACATATCAACTTAGATGCATCAAAAATGCTTTCTGCTGTGGCTATGAACTATATCTGTTCTCTTTGTGCAGGGCAGAGTCAGATCCCAGATACCCTTCCAGGAGGAACTTCAGGGTTAGTGAACTTTGCATGTCAGTGTGTGATGATGTACCATGTATAAGTAACCATAAGGATGCAATGGGAGTTTAAGAGTAAACATTTTATTTTAGGTTTTTAAAGTAGAAGCACAGGATTAGCTATAGGCTTCAACAACTCCCCAAGTCTTCAACTGGTGTAGTTGTTAGGACATGGTGAACCTGGAAACTGTTTCTCCTTCTGGGAATCCCATCTTGTGCTCCCCAATTGGAACAGCATTGTCCTTTTCCATGGGAAGAAATTTTCCTCACCAGGGAGCTTTGCAATTCTAACTTCACCTTACTTACTGTTTTAGCAAGATGAAAGAAATACATTAAAGCACTCCTTCCTGCCCCAGAACAAGTGTAGATGCAAGAGTCTGAAACACTCTTAACAAGCATCCATAAAGTAGAATTGAATTCCTGTCAGTTTTCACTTGATCCCAGGGCTGCATTAGCTTATGTTTTCTGTTCAAGAGGAAAAAGTATTTTCCAGCACTGTACTGCTGAGTTGAAATGCATCACTCTTGATAGGGTCCTTGAACAAGATTTAAGCAGAGCTATCCTCTCTATGCACATTCATGGTGGTGCCTCTGCTCAAAATTTGGAGTTTGTCTCTCTTGTCTGCACAGCTCTAAAACATTACAAAATAAAGAATTTTCTTGTGCATTATCATGCTGAGGTATTTTCACTTATTTCACGGCCTCTGGTAGCACATAGCCTTTTCCAGAAGAAACTCCAGCTTTCAAGGCTGCTGGCCAGCTTCGAGTCTCATAGTAAGTTGACAAGATATCAAAGACTGTCAAGAAGAGAGAGATGTGATAACAGTATCGACAGCAAGCTCTATTAATACACACCCCATTGGCTGCAAAGCATCAGGAAGTTACCATAACTGATGACAGAGAAGGTTAGCATGGGATCTGGTGGTTTGCCTTCCTCTCATTTAAAATCTGACAAGCAAGTGTTCGAGTCAGCTTCAAAATAGCACATGAAGCCATTTTGAAGATTACTTTGGGGAGCTCTGGGTAGGCAAAACAGATGCTGTGTCAACTAAGGCAAGGTTCCCCAGTCACCACTTGACTAACCTGCTCTACCCATCTGTGACGCTGACCACCATGGTGGGTTATACCTACTGCACTTCCACCATTGTTTCTCAGATGCTGTGTTTCCACATCTCCACACAGTGGTCTCTAGCAGCTATGCTTGGTGCTTTGCAGAGCCCTCCACCACCTCCTCTGCCTTGTGCTGATGGAGGTGGCAATGATGTCCTCATGCCAGAGGTGAGAATTTACTAGAGCTGGCCTAGGACACCTCTCTGCTCCATAATCTGTAGCAGAGAGATGTTCACATTAAAAACCCACAGACCACCGGTGGAGGTAGAGGAGCATGGGCACATCCACTGGTGTGACTGGGTGGCCCAACCCATAGTCATGACATGGAGCCATCACAGTGGCAGAGCACATCACATCATCCTGGTGTTGTGAGCCTTGCCTTGACTGAGCCTTACACAGGCATGACAATTTCTGTTCTCCCTTGCCTGGGATCTTGTATGACTTGTAGCAATAGCAGCCTCCTCACATCTCCCTCAAACTAAATGTTCACTGCTTTGTGCAAAGCAAGTCCTGTGTCCCTGAGAATGCACTGATACAGAGAAGCACATAAGACTTCTAAAAAGGGGGTATCAGGAATAAATCCTGTTAAGAGAAACCTCTGCTCCCTCCCAGTGCTTCCACCATTACACAGCAGGGGGGAATAATTTTGACAACACCTGGGTTCAGTGCTTGATAGCCCTCTCCCCCCTGCCCAGGCAAGTGACAGGACATGGCTCAGCCTCTCACCTTGATTAATTGCCAGTGTCTCTGAGTGGTAGTTCTTGGTGTTAACAGCTTTCACCATGTACTCGCGAATGGGGAGACGGGCTGTTTGCAAGGACTGCTCTCGTGCCCTTTGCAGAGTCAGCTTCTGCAAAGGAAACAGTAACAAGGTACCTCATGTGCACAAACTTGCATATGCACAGCATGTACAATATTTTGGGTGCGAGCAGCTACAGAGCTAAAAACTGTCCTGGGGCTTGTTTCACCCAGAATGCTGCAGTCTCTCAGCCTGGTGCTGGATCCAGGCAGAACCTTGGGGAAAAATGCATGGTGGCACAATAGTGGTGTCTCAAATCAAGGCAGTAGGAGCACTGGGTACTACAAGTGGGATGTCTCTGCTCTCAGGAGATAATGGGGCAGACAGCACCTTCAGGTTCCAACAGGTTGCTACCCACCTTGTGAATACTTTCATCCACCAGGCCTCCGAGGATGTATACTTTATTTGGATCAATATCTTCAAGGACTAGAAACAAGATAAGCACTTACCATCATACAACAGTAAAATCCTGCGCTACACCATTTTCCAAGCAAGAGCCCACTTCCATAAGAAAACTGTGGCCAAAGCCACCCATTACCCTGGAGCCTCGGATCATGCAGGAGGCTAAGACTTCAGAGACAGACGTGTCTGCCTGAACCCACAGGCAGCATGAAAGGGAGAAACACTTTTCTCAGCCTTTTCAGAAAGGATGAAAGCACAGAGCACCAGAGATATCATACATTGCTCCCTTTAACCACTGTACGTTATGAGATGTGGCTGATCTGGTCAGTCTGATCCCAATCTGCTCTACAGTGTTCCCACCACCAGGGCTCCCTACTAAAACCTTCCCCCACCCATACCAGATTATTTAGCAGAGTAAGGCACTTTTGTAAAACAAGACACAGATCTATGCCCTCAGCAACATGTGGCAGGTTAGAAATAGAGGAAGAGGAGAAAATAAACACAGTAGCAAATTAAGCAATAAAGAGAACATTGTAGCTGCTGCATTATTTCAGAGAAAGATGTCATTTAGACTGTAGCCAAAATTGCCACAGCATCTCCACTTTACCACTTCCTAGTATTACAAGCTGCAGGGGATGTACACACAAGTTTTAGTTAAGTCTGCTGCAGATCACACACAGCTCTAAGCTGAAACCTCATTCCATGAAAACAGATTGAGATAGGAATAGATTCAGCATCAGATCTATATACACAATACATCTCATGCCATTTGAGACAGCAAATATTTGGAATTGAATCACCTGAAGTATTAAATAGCTTGAAAAAGAAAAGCTTAAAAAACACCCATCTGCCCTAGCTCCCGTGTGCCTAAAGCATGTGAAATATTTACCATTCTCAGAGTCAGGAGTGAGATAAACAATTGCATCTAAAGGAAACAGGTCCAAGTAACTTTCTTGAGTTGTATCCATCTGAAAAATGCAAGACATGGAGAGAAGAAGCCCATGGGGCCAAAGTCCATTTGCCAGAGCAAAACCCACTCTCAGACAAAGAAATATACTGACGCTACTGCCTTAAGTGTTTACACTCCTGCAGATAGTGGGGTTTTTCTTAATTGGAAAGTGTTTCTATGTGAGCATTGATCAATACATATTTCAAAATCCATTAAATTATTTTCTAATTAAAATCCCTATTCTTTAAGGAAAGGAGAGCAGAAAAAATCACCTAATTTTAAATGAGATTCTAATTCTTAAGAGATTCAGGAATCTCCACCTTGGTTTGTCCACTCACTGTTACCAGGTGCACACCCCACATGCGCTGTAGAACACACGGCTTAACGCTACTGCCATGTGTGGGTCTTGTGCTCAAGTCAGACCAAGCTCAATGCAAAAACTCAGGACAGGAATCTGTGACCTGCCCAAACCCTGACCACGCTTATGCAGTGGCCTGTCCCCAGTATCACAGGTCTTTTTACAGAAGTAGCATCTGGAGAATGAATTCTCCTGTGAGCAGGAAGGACACGAGCTCTAGCCTGAAGCCTTTGTACATTGCCCCATTATCTGTCAGTTTCCATCTGTCAAAAGGTAAGAAGATCTGCCACTAAACTGCATTCCCACATAACTCCCAGCTCTCATCTGAGCACACCTCAGCCTGTCGTGGGTCAACACTGAAGGCCAGCAGCAGCTGCAAGGTGCTACAAGTAGCCTTGAATGCACTGTCATCAGAGACCCTTACCAAATAATTGGAGAAGCCGTCGTTCATGCGAAAACACTCCTCATAGATCAACGAGCCCACAACAAACTCCGTCAGACAGAGCCAAAACGGCTTCTCAGCCCGCCTGTTGGCCCCATAGAGTCTCCTGATCTGGGAGGCGAGGCGGCTTGTTTCCTTCCAATAAATAACAAGCACAGTGACCCACAAGTCAAGCGGCAGGGGGTAACATGGCTCTGCTCAGGGCCTGCAGACATCCATGATGCCCGAGTCACCAGCTGCTCGCTGAGGCTCTGGAAAGGCTGTTCCTGTGGAGCACAGTTCAACTGCCTCAAGGAAACCCAGAGCTGGGTGTGCAGCCAGCCAGGAAGCCGCGCGAGGCTATGGGGTGTAAGGACAGGCAGGGATGCGAGGGGGGAGCATCCCCCTAGAGGCTGAGCTCAGGTGAGGCTGTGTGGACCCTTCTAGTTGAGCTTCAGGTCTAGACCCCTCGGCTCTAGTTGAACTGAAGCACTGGCGCAGAGGACGCAGCAGGCAGGGCGCCCCGTACCTTCTCAGTCATGCGGTCGGCCACTCCGAGGTCCACGCAGAGCCGGGGCCCCGATGTCCTGGCCTGCAGAAGCCGCTCCTTCGCGAGAGCAGCCGGAGCCTTCCCGCCACCCCGACTGGCAGCTCCTGGGAGGCAGAGCAGTGAGAGGGCAGCCTGAGCCCCGGCAGGGCCGCGGAGCCACGGCAGCACCCCGTTCCCTCGGCCAGGAGCCCCCCCGACGGGGCCACTCCGTACAGCGCCGCGCCGTGCCCCCCCTCACCTGCGCCACCAGCCCGCCGGGCCCTGCTCCTCTCCCGCTCCTGCTGCCTCTTCCTCTTCTTGGCCGCCAGTACCCGCTCCCAGCGCCTCCGCTTCCGCAGCACATTTCTCTGCGGGAGCAGCGGGACCTCAGCCGTGCGGCCTCCCGCCGACGAGGAGGCCCCGGGACCGGCGTCAAGGCGGAGCTAAGCCCTGCCACCCCTCGCCCTGCCCGCGGCACCTACCGAGCACCGCGCCGCGCCGCCCGCCGGCCCCGCGCCGGGGCTGACGGCCGAGGGCTCGATCCGCAGCAGACGGAGAGCCTCGCAGGCTACCGCCGCCTCCCCCTCAGGCTCCACCGACGGACAGCCGTCATCTACGCTGCCGCCAGCCATCGGCGCCACTTTCCGTTCCCGGGGTGGGACCTTCCGCGGGAGGGGCGAGGATCGGGAGCGTGCTCCTGAGGCGCCGCGGGAGCGAGCGGGCGGGACAAGCCGGGACAGCCTCCCAGCGTCGGGTGCACGCTGCCGGGCGCCAAGCAGGGCCCTCCCGCCTGCGAGGTGAGGCGGGGCGAGGCGTGGGGCGGGCTCTGCCGAGGGAAGGCGGGTTAAGTCAGGCCGTGCTCTGGTGCCCCCGCTCCGTGGCTCGAGTGGAGAGGACGGGCCATGAGTGGGTCCTTGCTGCGGGGCGTGTGGTTGTGCTTTGGCCGCCCGCCCGTGAGTAAGGGCTCGACCGGGGTCCCCCTGGGGACGGTGGGGAGGCACCGTCGGGAAGAGCCGCCCCTCCGGGCAGCCGGGGCCCCTCCGCGGAAGGAGCGGTGGAGCGGAAAAGGCTCGTCGGCCACTACGGTCTCCAACCCTTTCACCGTTTCATTCGTGGCCTGCAGCTAATGATGGTGCATAAGAGGGGATGCTTGCTGAAAGCCCACACAGCAGCTTAGGGCAATGGAACTTGGGTTTCTGTCTTCCCGAGCACAGATTCCTTTGCTCATGGAGCAGCAAATGACTTACAGAGGTGCCACTGATTCCTGCCCGGAAAACAGGAGTAGCTGAGGAAAAGTCCTCTCTCCTCAGGCTGCCAAGATGGTAAGTGGCTCTCCAAATAAACTTTCCTCCCTCCTTTCTCCCCAGTTTCTGCCTCTTCTAGCCTCAGGGGGACTCCAGAGGCAGCCCTGGGTGGCATACAGCACCAAGGAAGAGAACACTGCAAGGTCTGTTGGGCGGTACCCAGTACCCAACAAGAAGGACATGCCATATGACATCATGGAGCTCATGGAAGAAGTAGAAAGGAAGGTAAAAGAGTTGCAAGATTCTCTCAGTGGAAAGGGTACAAAACCTGGATAGGTTATACACACTGAAAGAGAAGTTCTGGTCCAGAAACCTGACAGGAAGCTGAAGTGAGAAGCCCTTCTTGCAAAGCTCCTTACAGTGTACAGGTCGTGGATTTTACTGGAAATCATGCAGTGCGTTAACAGGGTTGTAAGTCTGCCTGGTTCCATGAGACTAGTGTGTTGTTTCAAATGGGTCTTGCGCATGGGTTAAGCAGGAACACTTTGAAAAACACTTTGTTTTTCTGGGAGAGCAACTGTGTTTACTTGAGACACTATTAGGAGTATTTTAACGCTTTTAAAGGAGAAAAAATGGAGGCAAAGCTGTTTTGGTGACAATATTAAAAGGCTCAGCAGATATTTCTACTTTTGAGCATTGACATTTTTTCTCCAAAGCTTAATGGGCTGCACAGGATAAGAACAGTAAGCCTAACACAGAACTGTGTATAAAGGGAAGAAGAAGGACTTGGACAAGAGTGTCCTTCCCTACTGTTGCAAAGGAGGAATGCCACATAGTCCTTCCTGATGTCTAAAACACTCCACCAGCTACAGCTGTGTGAAAACTTCTCTCTCCCAAAAACTTCCTCTCAGGGAAGTGCCGGTCCATCCCTCCCTATCCTTCCCACCAGTCTGTTGAATCTCTGCTCTGCTACTATTGCGGTGGCCTGGTGAAGTCTGCATCATGAAAGGAGTCAGCAGACTGGAGGGTAAATATGGTATACCGAGGAAGAGTCAGTTCAAAGTTCACATGGTGTGACACAAACCTCTGTGTGTCAGTGCACTGATGAACTCAGTGAAGACCTGCGTATAGGATCCAATTAACCTAGTGGACTCAGATAGCTAACCTCTGTTGCCAGAGGTTCCTAAGCAAACTAATAGGTTGCGGATGAAGAGGATAGAGCTTCCCCTTGGTTAACTAGCAAGCAGACAGGTGAAACAGGAGGAAGGCACAGGCAATTGTGTGGCAGTGGAGGGAGGTTGCCAGAGGAGTCTGTGACACCTGAGCTACTGGCTTTTTTCCGTAAAAACCCTGAAGAACAGCAGCTGGTAAGCCAATGGTGTCTGTGGGCAGTTACCAAAATCACAGTGAATCTAGCTTGTTTAGAACT
The DNA here is from genome assembly GCA_028858755.1 of Ara ararauna. NCBI lineage: Eukaryota > Metazoa > Chordata > Aves > Psittaciformes > Psittacidae > Ara > Ara ararauna. The sequence goes on along the minus strand of CM054410.1, from coordinate 69,426,961 downwards.
GCAGTGGGCAGCCTGGCACTGAGGCTGAACCCCTGCTGATAAATGCCGGCTGCTGGGACCCAGACACAGGTGGGTACAGCATCGGCTAATCCTTCATATGAGAGGCAGCAAGCCTCTGGGAAAGGCAGTCTCAAACACTATCAGGTAGACTGGGCATTGGCAGTTGTCAGGGGACAATGGGGAGACGAGTAGAGCAGCATTATTGTGCCAGCAGGTACATCCACTGTATGCTGGCACCTCAAAAAATGTGCTGTTCAGATTGGGCCAGCCATGTCCTGTAAGCTTGGAGGTAAGAAGAGAGTTACAGAAGGTTTAGGATGGTCAGGTGGGCATAGCAGCATCTGTGCAGGGAGACCAAGTAGAGACACATCATTACATATTCAGTCATATGTATAAATGGGCTTAAGGGGCAAGAGAATGGGTTTGCAGAGATTCCCCAGCACTGCTGTGCTAACAAATTGTTCTTTAAGCCTAGCGCATCAATGTCACCTCTGTGCTCTAAGTTGCAGTTCTTGACTTGTTTTTCCTTGAACAGACTGGATTTCTGCCTAATGTGTTCAAAGCCATGTCTCATCGACCTGCTGAATTCAGAGCTTTTTTTGCTTATTACAACACCATTATGAACAAAGACACAGGTAAACCGTACAACCACCACACTGCCCTTCCCTTTGTAGATGCAAAAATTTACAGATATATTGGTTCACCATGCCTTCCCCCAGCCCATAATAATGGCTGGCAGAGGCTGGAACTGCAGGCAGGTGATTCTGGCTTTGCTTATACTGCATAGAGCTTCATACTCTTTAGCTTGTGGTTAAAAGCAACTCTTAAGCCAAGCTCTGCTGCCTCACTGCACTCTACTCTGTGTCACGACAAAGAAAGGACAGACTGCTGCTTAGGGGAAGATGAGCTGGGCGCCAAGTGTGCTGGATGGGCACAGGCAGAGGCAGTGGTTTCATGTGCAAGGCTGCAGCCCTAGACTATAGAAGTGAGACCAGCAGGGCTGGCCCAGCCATAGTGACCAGGGCCAGCCAGGATTTCCCAGCCAAGTCCATGGGGACAAGGCTGCCCCAAGATCAAGCCAGAAAGTCGTCCTCAAACAGGTCAGTCAGATTCCAGACCAGTACGGTTATGCAGCCAGGCAACACAGCATGGCTCAGATCAGGTCACAGCTAAGGGTCCAGCATAAAACAGCTCCCAAGGGAGAGGCAGGTCCTTGCTGAGCATGTCTGTAGCAATTCCTTCTCAATGGTTCTTGGCGGAGAGTGGCCTAAGAGCAGTGGCAGAATTTTGTGAGTGTAGCTGTGCCCTCTGGCACCTGATGCACTGCACCAGGAACTTTGAACCCAGGGGTATCTGTCTCCTGCAGCAGCAGGGAGAGGACCGAGGCGCTTGCTGTACACTAGGATGCCTGTGCAGGGTGCCCTGGTGTAGAGATAAGAGAGGGCTGGCTGCAGCTGCTGAGCAGGGCTGTAGGGAACTCTGCTTTTGAGGAAATGCAGTTTGAGGACTGCCTGTTTCTCCCTCATTTCCTGTGGTAGCCTGTGCTAGAGGGCACCAGGAGGCCTCTTCTTATTGCTTTGGCTCTTGAAGGTACATTAGTAAACCCCAATTTTTATAAAATAATCTGCTGTGTGTAGACTGTTCCCCTGCATGTGGGAGACGGGGGCCAGGGCAAGAGTGTCTCTGCAAGTTCTAGGGGCAGCGAGGAGTGCAGCCTTATTGCATCTCTCACATGGTATGTGCAGCCTCTGCGTGAAGCTTTCTGATCTGCTTATGCTGCTGGAGTGAAGCCATGCCCCTACCTGTACCAGGGTCTCTTTTTCCCTTCTCATTCCCATGCTTCCTTTTAATTTGACTTCAAGAGTAGAAGTATTTTGGATCCCACCCTCTTGAATATTTCTCCTGCAGCATCACAGTGTTGCCACTTTCTGGACTGAACCAGAGCAAGAAGGCCTCTTCTGACTCCTTAACTCAATAGGTTTTAGCAGTGTCTTTCGTGCTCTTAGAAACACTGGTTTTACGGAAATACTTTCAAAGTCCAGTAAAGCAGTAGTTTTTGTGGGAAAGGCTCTTGACCTTCCCTGTGAAAGGTTGTTTTTAAAAAACCCTGCTGCTAATTATCTTTAAAAAGGCCAAGAGCAGCAGTGGCTATGTGCAGCCAGGCAAGTTCCTCAGGTCCTATCATGAATCTGTTTGTGAAGATGACTGGGATTCATTCTAACAAAGTACAATCTTCTTTTCCAGCCACTTTAAAGCAGTCACAGAGCTAGACACTCTGTAGGAGTCATGTTTTGTCTGTCCGGTGGTCAATAGGACTACTCAAAACCACAGTCCTAGGGTACTTCATTGTTCCTTTTGTGGAGGTTTGTTTACTTGCTGAAACCTGTTTAGTGGGTTTTAGAACACTGCACTTTTCTGTAAAAGCAGCAATAAAGCATCAGAAAATGAACAGACAGTACCCTTCCTAGCCATTTGCCTCTGAGGTGTACAAACAGAAGTACCAACTGAGCTGCCTACTCAGTGAGCAAGTAATTTTGTTCCTCTGAATTTTCCTGTTATGCAGAATTGTTGTTTACCTGTTGACCCAATCTCATGTACCTCATCCTATATCGGTGCCACGTGAGCAGCTATCCAGGTAAACTGTTTGCCTGGATGGATAATTATAGAATCACAGGATGGTCTGGGTTGGAAGGGACCTCCAGAGATCATCTAGTCCAGCGCCCTCCCTGCCATGGGCAGGGACACCTTCCACTACATCAGGTTGCTCAATGCCCCATCCATCCTGGCCTTGAACACTTCAGGGGTGGGACACCCACAACTTCTCAGCACATACCTGTCTCAGTGTCTCACCATCCTCATTGTAAAACATTTTCTCCTTATATCCAATGTAAACATACGTATTTCAGTTTAAACCATTGCTCCTTGTCATGTCACCTAGGAGCTTTGGTTGCAGGACCCTGCATGCTCTCTGGACTCCATCTCCTATGCTGTAGTGCAGGCCGCTTATACGCCAAGCACTCCTCTCCCTGTTTTCCCCAATGATACTTGCTGTGATGGATGTTTTTAATAGTAAAGTGTGTCAGATCTTTTGCTGTTCCTGTAGGACGACTCAGCAAGGCCGACAAAGAGCTCATAATTGTGGCTACGAGTGTTGTGAACAGATGTCCCTACTGTGTGATTGCACATGGAGCACTTCATCGGATATATTCCAAGCAGCCAACATTGGCTGACCAGGTCAGTAGGATTACAGCAGCATGCACCCCACTTACTTGGCATAGTCCTTTGGAAGGTGGGAATAGCCCTCTTGTGTCTGCTTTTTCACATGAAGTTTTGATTCTCAAAGTCTCTGTGGTTCCCAGCAATCTTGGCAAGTCTGAGGCCCTGACTCAGTACCTAGCTTACTGGTGAGCAGTCAGCCCAGTAGCCAGTAGGGTAGGACTTCGAGGTAGGGGTCTATGTATCCTCATCTACCTTCCAAGCAAGATGCAAGGAGGGATGGTTGACCTGCAGGGCATTCATCCTGCTGCCCACATTCTTTTCTGTTTTAATTTGGTCTGTGGAAGAACTTGCTAACAATGGGAAGATGATGTGACCTGGTGGCATTGGGTCATAGAATCATAGAATCATGGAATAGTTAGGGTTGGAAAGGACCTCAAGATCATCTAGTTTCAACCCCCCTACCAGGGGCAGGGACACCTCCTACTAAACCATGCCACCCAAGGCTCTGTTCAACCCAGCCTTGAACACCGCCAGCGATGGAGCATTCACAACTTCCCTGGGCAACCCATTCCAGTGCCTCACCACCCTTACAGTAAAGAATTTCTTCCTCATATCCAGTCTGAACTTCCCCTGGTTGAGTTTGAACCCATTACCCCTTGTCCTCTCACTACAGTTCCTCATGAAGAGTCCCTCCCTAGCATCCCTATAGGCCCCCCTCAGATATTGGAAGGCTGCTATGAGGTCTCCACGCAGCCTTTTCTTCTTCAGGCTGAACAGCCCCAGCTTTCTCATCCTGTCTTCATATGGGAGGTGCTCCAGTCCCCTGATCATCCTCGTGGCCCTCCTTTGGACTTGTTCCAACAGTTCCATGTCCTTTTTATGTTGAGGACACCAGAACTGCACACAATATTCCAAGTGAGGTCTCACAAGAGCAGAGTACAGGGGCAGGATCATCTCCCTTGACCTGCTGGTCATGCTCCTTTTGATGCAGCCCAGGATACAGTTGGCTTTCTGGGCTGCAAGCACACACTGAAGGAGGCTCATGTTCATTTTCTCATTGACCAAGACCCCCAAGTCCTTTTCTGCAGGGCTGCTCTGAATCTCTTCTCTGCCCAACCTGTAGCTGTGCCTGGGATTGCTCCGACCCAGGCGTAGGACCTTGCACTTGGCATGGTTAAACACCATCAGGTTGGCATCAGCCCACCTCACAAGCGTGTGAAGATCCCTCTGGATGGCATTCCTTCCCTCCAGCATATCAACTGAACCACACAGTTTGGTGTCATTGGCAAACTTGCTGAGGGCGCACTCAATCCCACTCTCCATGTCACTGACAAAGTTGCTGAACAAGACCGCTCCCAACCCCGATCCCTGAGGGACACCACTCGTTACTGGTCTCCAGGTGGACATTGAGCCATTGAGCACAACTCTTTGCGTGCGGCCATCCAGCCAGTTCTTTATCCACCGAGTGGTCCACCTATCAAATTGATGTCTCTCCAATTTAGAGACAAGGATGTCATGTGAGACAGTGTCAGACACTCTGCACAAGTCCAGGTAGATGATGTCAACTGCTCTACCCCTCTCCATCAGTTCCATAGCCCCATCATAGAAGGCCACCAAATTGGTCAGGCAGGGTTTCCCCTTAGTGAAGCCATGCTGGCTGTCACCAACCACCTTGTTTTTCATGTGCCTCAGCATGCCTTCCAGGAGAATCTGCTCCAAGATTTTGCCAGGCACAGAGGTGAGACTGACTGCTCTCTAGTTCCCCGGCTCATCCATTTTCCCCTGCTTGAAAACGGGGGTTATATTTCCCTTTTTCCAGTTGTTGGGAACTTCACCTGACTGCCATGATTTTTCAAATATGATGGACAGTGGCTTAGCAACTTCATTTGCCAGCTCCTTCAGGACCCACGGATGGATTTCATCAGGTCCCATGGACTTTTGCACATTCAGGTTCCTAAGATGGTCCCGAAACAGATCCTCTCCTACAGTGGGCCCAGGGTCTTCATTCTTAGAATCCCTGCGTCTGCCTTCCAAGACTTGGGTGGTGTGGACAGAGCATTTGCTGGTGAAGACTGAGGCAAAGAAGTCATTAAGAACCTCAGCCTTCTCCAAATCCAGGGTAGCCAGTTCTCCCGAGAGCTTCTGGAGAGGGCCCACATTGTCCCTAGTCTGCCTTTTATTTGCAATGTATCTATAGAATCCCTTCCTGTTATCCTTAACATCCCTAGCCAAGTTAATTCTAAGTGGGCCTTAGCTTTCCTAACCTGATCCCTAGCTTCCTGGACAACATCCCTGTATTCTTCCCAGGCCGCCCGTCCTTGCTTCCACCTTTTATAAGCCTCTTTTTTCCTTTGAATTTTCCTCAGCAGCTCCTTATCCATCCAAGGAGGTCTCCTGGCCCTCCTACAGCCCTTCCTTCTAGTAGGGATGTATCGCTCCTGAGCTTGCAGGAGGTTATCCTTGAATATCAACCAAGAGTCTTGGCCCCCCCTGCCCTCTAGGGCTATATCCCATGGAATCTTACTGAGCAGGTTCATTCCAGAACTCCTCCATAACCTGCTCAGCAAAACTGTCATGTTTTCTGAAACAAGAAGGATGATAAAATAGATGAGTTTTCATTTTGTTCAGGTGCTGAACCCTGTACCCTGCCATCTCTTTGGTTTGCAAAGCATGAAGGGAGTGAGCCAGTTACTGTTTGCTGGGTCCATCTGTGCTGCCTCTTGTTTCTACCTTCTTACAGGTCACTGTGAACTGGCAACTGGCTGACCTGAGTGACCGGGACCTGGCAATGCTGGAGTTTGCTCTTGCAGTCTGCCGAGCTGATAATATTACTGAAGAGCATTTCCAGAAGCTGGAGAGGCATGGTTTTGATCGTGAAGATGCCTGGGACATAGGCATGATTTCTGCTTTTTTTGCTATGTCTAATCGCATAGCGCATTATATTGACCTACGCCCAAACAAGGAATTCTACACGATGGGCAGGATGCTGAGTAGAGAGAAGGAGAAGGAGGAAGCTTAGCATGCCTAATGGCCCCTTGATGCCAATGCATCTGAAAGATTGATCAAAGTCCTAATTCTCAAGCTAGTGTGGATTATTTTTAAATCTGTAAAAGGCTTAAAAAATTCATGCCATATTGTAGCCATCAGGTATGGTGGGCTTCCCTTTTCATCAGTGTTCGGAAGTCACAGAATCCTGGAATGGTTTGGAAGGGATCACAGCTTTAATCTTACCCAGTTCCAGCCCATACAGGCAGGGACACCTTCCACTAGATCGGGTTGCTCCAAGCCCCGTCCAACCTGGCTTTGAATACTGCCAGGGATGGGGCAGCCACAGCTTCTCTGCGCAGCCTGTGCCAGGGCCTCACTAGTCTCTAGTGACTAGTCCCAGTGTGACTTCTGCCGACTGCAGCGCTTCTTTCCCAGCACAGCTGGAAGAGTGCAGCTTTGGTCTTGGGTCTTTGCCTGCCTGCGCAGGCAACAAGCTCGCTGGAGCATTATGTGACTTAGCACAAGCCGTTCCGCGGCATTTTGCCAGCTCGGCAATGCGCGACCTAGTACATGTAGGTGTCCTGGCCGTTCCCGGAGCGGGGGCCTGGGGTTTTCTGGGCTACGGGAGGAGGAGACCACAAGGTCGCCCCCGCTGACCGCGCTCGGGTGCCGGACGCCGTGCGCGGGGCTCGAAGCGCGGAGACCGCCGGTGACGTTGGCGAGGGGCGGTGCGGCACAGGCGCGGTGCCGCCGGTAAACGGCCGGCAGCGGCGGGGCCCGGCCATGTTATGAGCGCGGAAGCCGAGGTTCCCCGGACGGGGACTGGCGGCAGCGGTTCTGCGGCTCCCAGGCCCGGCTCGCCCGCCGCCATGGAGCCAGCGCTGCCACCTCCTTTCTCGCGGGCGGTGCCGGGGGCCGGCCTATTCGGGTGGGTGCGCGGGCGGTGCCTGGGCCGCAGCGCCGCCGTGGACCCGGCGCGGGACACGTTCCGCGCTATGACCGGGCTGTACGGCTCCATCCAGCCCGCCGACTCCATGTATCTCAGCACCCGCACGCACGGCGCCGTCTTCAACCTCGAGTACTCACCCGACGGGTAGGCGAGCCCCTGGGTCCCGCCGCGCTGCCCGCCCCTTTCTGCGGGTGCCAGCCACGCCGGGCGAGTGGACGGGGAGCCCTCGGTGCCTGGCTGCGGGAGGGCGCGGGGTGTCTCGGGCTGCAGCAGCCCAGCCGGGCTGCGGGAGGCTCTCCTGTGTGCTGCGTAGGGCGGGGGACCCCGCGCCTCGTCGGTCCCTGCTGCGGAGGGGCCGTGTTGTATTGACCAGAGGCTGGAGGACCGTGCGGTCCAGGGCAGCTCCGCAGAAGGAGCAGCGGGACTGAAACGGTCAGCAGCGCGGGCTCGGCAGGCCCGGACGCGACGCCCTGGCGCTGCGCGGTGGCTGCAGCCGGCCGCGGTTCCCGCTTGCTGACGGCTGTCACAGCGACAGCGCGGCACGCTGCAAACGGCGTGGCTGGTGTTTAACCCCAGGCATTGCAGGCAGCGGGCACAGGACGGCACGAGTGGAGCAAGTGAGCGGTAACAGGGAGAACACCCCAGTACGGGGTGCGCTTCCACTGCCCGGCGGTGTTTCACCTCTTTTCTGTGGGGGAAGGGGAGGTGATAAAAACAGGCACACGGTTGAGATCAAGGGGGAGCAACCGCTTCTGTGTTCGTGTCAAATGTCTTCAGAGACCTAAGTTTCTGTTTGAAATGTGATACTTATTTATCCATTTACGGTTCTGTGAATTCTGTGGGTCTGCACTGACAGATGAGTTTAGACACTTGTAGCAGGGTAGAGAAAAGCAAGTGACAGTTGGACTCGTTTAAAATAAAAGAAGGCCTTGCACACCGGCTTAAAGCAGAGTTCAGTTCAGAGATACCTGCATAGCTGTATATTGCAGTATGCTTGTAGGTGAAGTTTTCTTGGCAGAAAGACCTTGCAAACAAGGGTGGTCCCGACAGGTATTATTCAGTTTGGACAGTAAGAATTGAGATCTTTGTTACCCTTAATGGCTAGTTAGCTGCTCCATTTGCATTTCATCAGAATAGAGTTCTGGTTTCCTTGAATATCTACCCTGTGATGATTTTGCCATAGTTGCCCTCTAAAGCCAAGTTCCAACTCCTTATGTATTCCTGTGTTTTTTGAAGAGGACAAAGTTAAACTCCAGAAACTGTCAAAACCATCATTGGGTGACTGTTGCTGGAAAATAATTTCTTTTGTACATTCAGGGTGTCCTGAGCTGCATCAAAAGGAGTGTGAGCAGCAGGTCGAGGGAGGGGGTTTTCCCCCTCTACTGCACTCTGTGGAGACCCCTCCCTGCAGTCCTGTGTCCATCTCTGTGGCAACAACACAAGAGGGACATGGAGCTGTTGGAGCGAGTCCCATGGAGGCCATGGAGATGCTTCGAGGGCTGGAGCAGCTCTGCTCTGGAGACAGGCTGAGAGAGCTGGGCTGGTTCAGCCTGGAGAAAGAAGGCTGCTTAAGGGGAGACCTTAGAGCAGTACCAGTGCCAAAAAGGACTGACAGAAAACCTGGACCTTTGGACAAAGGCCTGTAGTGACAGGACAAGGGGGAATGGCTTTAAACTAACAGAGGGGAGATTGAGATTAGATATTAAGTCTTGACTGTAAGTGTGGTGAGGGCCTGGCACAGGTTGCCCAGGGAAGCTGTGGCTGCCCCATCCCCAACAGTGTTCAAGGCCAGGTTGGACAGGGCTTGGAGCAACCTGGTCTAGTGAAAGGTGTCCCAGTCCAAACCATTCTGTGACTACTGGGGAAGGGTGCTATCCTTTGGAGTTTGGTTTAAAAATTTTGCTCCTGAATTTGCAGTCTGAATGTCATCTTCATGCTGATTCTGGGTGAATGCCAAACTAAATAGCCATTGAAGTCAGTGGGACAAAAAGAGATGAAGAAAGGGTATGTCTTTGCCCTGAAGAAGTTGGTGGTTGCGCTTCAGCACTGGCTGCCCGTTACAAAGAGGTGGTGTAGCTGGAGTAACATCTCTAAAGGTCTTAGGGGAACACTGTGGTAGTTAATGCAGTGACAGAGTATAAGTTACCCAGAGGTGGCTCACAGCTGGTTGCTTCACACACATAAGCAGGCTGCCAGCACTTACTGCTGCAGTACAGTACAGCATCTGTCAGACCCTTGCATTTTACAGAGCTCTTCAGCTCGTCTTCTGACACCCCAAAAAGCAAACTACAGTGTCTCAGAACTCCCCAAAAATTGTTGCCATTCAACAGATGTCAGAGGAATACCATGACATGGGCACAGTCAGATGGGAAAGCTGCAGTAGAATGTTCAGAGTAGATGCCTTTCGCCTTATTCCTGGGCTCTGTTGTCTTTTTTGGGTTTTTTGTTTAGGTTGTTTTTTCTCCCTGCAAAATCAAGCAGGTATGCTCACAGGAACAAAGCAGTGGTTTCATGTCAGAGCTTGATTCTTTTTTCCCCAGACAGAACCACTAGGTTCATGCACTTCACTGCACAAATTGCCCTCAAGTAACTTATAAATAAACTCACTGACGTTAATACTCTTAACTGTATGATTTAAATAATGCCATCATTGGATCTCGGAACTACATAGCTGTTATAAAACAGCTGCCTTACTTCCTTTTTTTTTTTTTTTTTAAGTGGCTTGAAAGATGATGTGTTCTGTCCAGCAAATGCATCAGCTGTGCGTTAATTACACCAACTGCCAGGCAGAAGAGTCATGGTCTCTTGAAAAGGGAGTTAGAAGGTGACTTCTCTGGAATAAAACAACATGCTATTTTCTCCTGGATGTTTTGTTTATTAGGCACTTGTGAATAGGCATCTGCAAGAAGGCATGAAAAAAAGAAAAAGTAAACACTACGGCAGATAAGTGCAGTGTAAACAGAAAGCCAGGCTAAGTAATGGTGAAGCTGTGTTTCTGTGAGAATAGAGAAGGGAGGTTCACTGGATGTACAGATATCTCATTTATTTTACTGAATACAAATGTTTCTGCTTTGCCTTACTCCCCTGCAGGTCAGTGCTGACTGTTGCTTGTGAACAGACTGAAGTACTGCTTTTTGACCCGATATCTTCAAAGCACATCAAAACTCTCTCTGAAGCTCATGAAGACTGTGTAAATAATATCAGGTAAGTCAGAAGGAATATTTTGTCTTACCATAGATGCTTTTCTTGCGACAGTGTGGTAAGTTTGTGTTATATGCATTCTCGGAGGGTGCAGGTTTTGTGAAGCTGTTAGACTGCAGTTTGCTTTGTGCCATTTTCCTTCTTTTGGGTACTGGAGGTGGGAACAGGCTGAAAAGGGGAAGAAAAGGAACCTGAAAGCAATGGTAGAGGTATGTAATGCTGTCAGGTACTGCAGTTTATGGGAGGCAAGAGTATTACGCTATTATATTATCACTTGTTTAAACTGGCCTTTGGAATGCCTTGAATGATTGTGGTAAATCAGAGCATAACAAGTAGCATGTGATTTATGTTTGAAGTGCAAGCCTGAGACCATAACAAGATTAGGTATTTGTATGAATGTGGCTGGTATTTTGAATTGTAAGAGTAATTGCCATAGTTGCATAGAAATTTCCAAAGAAAGATTGTCTGCTTTAAATGCAGGTATGATATGGAAGAGCTGGGATAGTGAAAAGGCTTCTGCAGTTCAACTTGAACTCAGCCTGTGTGATTTAAATCCATTGACTGTTTATCAGGCTGAAATAGGAAAGGGCAAGTGCAGAAACCTAAATCATCAGTATTTTTGTCATCTAATGTTTTTCCTTTCAAATTCTATTATTTTCAGCTGTTCTGGGTCTGAGGATAGACTTTGAAATGTGAACTTAAGGCACTTTTTGACCTTGTGGACAATATTGTAGCCTCTCTTCACTCAGATCCTCAAAGAAAGAGTTAAAAAAAACCCCAAACCGACAAAACAAAACCAAAAAACTAAGCCCAAACCAAAAAGCCCCCAAGAAATCCACAGAAGCAATCTGAGAATTTCCCCTCAACAGAGCTGGATAAAGTAAGGGACGCCAGTGTCTTCACATAAACTGATGTATTTGCCTTCTTTAAACACATATTCACAGATAAACTGATGTTTTTCACAAGCTGCCTGTCCTTGCTAGAAGAGACTGAAGTTTTACATCATTTGGATGTCTGTCTTTCAGAAAAGCTAACGTAAAAGCTGGGGCTAGCTGACATTAATGAAAGAGGAGATGTTTAGAACATGCTTTTCTGTAAGGAAATACAGCTTTTTGTCTTGCATAACAGTGGTTGTCCTTTAAACATGCTTAGTTTTTAGATAAAGCAAAGTGAGAAATAAAGCCACACTATAAAGGTATCAGAAGGCAAAGGTAAAATGGATTTATTTTGGGTTTTATACATCCCTAATTCAGTGTCTGATCCTCACATTCAAGCTGCTCTTGCTAGGCCTCGAGTTAGTGAGATCATATTTTACAAAAAGCGTTCTCTTACAGGCTCTTTGGCTGGTTGGCTGTCTCTGTTGCAGTCAGCTGTGCTGGTCTTGAAACTTTATTTAATTCTTTGGTTGAGAACAGCAGTGAAACTTCCTGCCACTAGCTTCTCTTATTGAAAGGATGTTCTCTCTCTCCACTTTGTCTGCCTCTGAGGCTTTGTAAGTTTGTAATTGGTACTTAAATGTCTGTTCTTTGTGTAGTTTGATTTACATAAAAGTACAAGTACTAGTTCCAAGCAGGTAACTGTTAGGTCTACAATCTAATATCTACCAGACTAAGGTAGCTCCTAGCAGTGCGTAGTAAACCTTATGCTTTCCTTCAAAATGCTTCTTAAAGCTTTATTTTGTCTTTGTGGGATATTGGTGTCTTTTTCTGTGTTTTCCTGCATGTCTCCATTTGTTATAAACTTAGTTACAACGAACTTAATCGTGTGTTACAAAATATTGTTAGTACATCATTAGCTGGAGTATTATTTCTGCTTAATGAGCAGGGCTTCAGGCACTGCAGTAATACAGAAATTCCTTGTAATAAGCGCCAAAAATAAGTTTCATTACTGCTGTGCCCTACCCTATTAGCAGGTGCCTCAGAGCTATGTATGAACAGAGAAGCACATAGTGGTCCTATTCCAGCAGTCTCCTAGTCACTTAGGGTTTGTGTATAGTAATCTGAAGCAGATTTTTTTTTTCCACCTGAATTTGGTCAGGTTTTGAGCTTAATTAATACTCCCATGGCAGAGCTCCATGGCACAGGAGTAATTAACAGTGTTTTTAAACTTTCTAGCTAGTTTGAGGTCCTCTAGTTTCTTTGATTTCTTAAGTAGGGAGACGAGGAACAATTAATCTCAATTTACTTCTTCCTGAGTCTCATGCACCTTCAATTAGCTGTTTTTCAAGTGAATCCTACTCTACTTGGTCATTCTGTGTATGAAAGCTGTTCACAATACCATTTATATCTCCCTGTCTATTTTTTGTGAAACCTGATTGTGGTGGATGAAGCAGGGTTGCATGTAGCTTCCAAGATAAAGGTAAATGGATTTATAAAGACAAGAGATGTACTCTTGTTTACTTTCACACTGAAAATCTGGAATGTTGGTTTCTTCCCATTGTAGCTAGTTATCTTTCATTGGAGTTGTTGCTGTTTTTACTTAATGTAACATTTTATCTTTTAGACATAACCCACACTGTTTCTAGGGATGACTTACCACACATGCCTGTGTAGGTCATTCGTGCCTTAGTAATCATATAAAACTACTTTTGGTGATTTTTGGGTTGGTTTTATTTACTTTTTTGCATCAGATAGGGTGCCCTTTTTTCCCCCCCTCAAATGGCTTCTTCAGGCATGAATTCCAAACATAAACCAGTATGTTTTGTCCTTCTAGAAGTAGAATCATAGAATAGTTAGGGTTGGAAAGGACCTTAAGATCATCTAGTTCCAACCCCCCTGCCATGGGCAGGGACACCTCCTACTAAACCATGCCACCCAAGGCTCTGTCCAACCCAGCCTTGAACACCGCCAGCGATGGAGCATTCACAACTTCCCTGGGCAACCCATTCCAGTGCCTCACCACCCTTACAGTAAAGAATTTCTTCCTCATATCCAGTCTGAACTTCCCCTGTTCAAGTTTGAACCCGTGACAGTCCTGTCACTACAGTCTCTGATGAAGAGTCCCTCCCCAGCATCCTTATAGGCCCCCCTCAGATACTGGAAGGCTGCTGTGAGGTCTCCATGCAGCCTTCTCTTCTCCAGGCTGAACAGCCCCAACTTTCTCAGCCTGTCTTCATAGAGGAGGTGCTCCAGTCCCCTGATCAACCTCGTGGCCCTCCTTTGGACTTGTTCCAACAGTTCCACGTCCTTTTTATGTTGAGGACACCAGAACTGCACACAATACTCCAAGTGAGGTCTCACGAGAGCAGAGTAGAGGGGCAGGATCACCTCCCTCGACCTGCTGGTCACGCTCCTTTTGATGCAGCCCAGGATACAGTTGGCTTTCTGGGCTGCAAGCACACACTGAAGGAGGCTCATGTTCATTTTCTCATTGACCAAGACCCCCAAGTCCTTTTCTGCAGGGCTGCTCTGAATCTCTTCTCTGCCCAACCTGTAGCTGTGCCTGGGATTGCTCCGACCCAGGCGTAGGACCTTGCACTTGTCATGGTTAAACACCATCAGGTTGGCATCAGCCCACCTCACAAGTGTGTCAAGGTCCCTCTGGATGGCATTCCTTCCCTCCAGCATATCAGCCAAACCACACAGCTTGGTGTCATTGGCAAACTTGCTGAGGGTGCACTCAATCCCACTGTCCATGTCACCGACAAAGATGTTGAACAAGACCGGTCCCAACCCCGATCCCTGAGGGACACCACTCGTTACTGGTCTCCATTGAGCCATTGACCACAACTCTTTGTGTGTGGCTATCCAGCCAGTTCTTCATCCACTGAGTGGTCCATTTATCAGATTGATGTCTCTCCAATTTAGAGACAAGGATGTCATGCTGGACAGTGTCAGACGCTTTGCACAAGTCCAGGTAGATGATGTCAACTGCTCTACCCCTGTCCATCAGTTCCATAGCCCCATCATAGAAGGCCACCAAATTGGTCAGGCAGGGTTTCCCCTTAGTGAAGCCATGCTGGCTGTCACCAGCCGCCTCATTGTTTTTCATGTGCCTCAGCATGCTTTCCCGGATAACCTGCTCCAAGATTTTGCCAGGCACAGAGGTGAGACTGACTGCTCTCTAGTTCCCCGGCTCATCCATTTTCCCCTGCTTGAAAACGGGGGTTATATTTCCCTTTTTCCAGTTGTTGGGAACTTCACCTGACTGCCATGATTTTTCAAATATGATGGACAGTGGCTTAGCAACTTCATTTGCCAGCTCCTTCAGGACCCACGGATGGATTTCATCAGGTCCCATGGACTTTTGCACATTCAGGTTCCTAAGATGGTCCCGAAACAGATCCTCTCCTACAGTGGGCCCAGGGTCTTCATTCTTAGAATCCCTGCGTCTGCCTTCCAAGACTTGGGTGGTGTGGACAGAGCATTTGCTGGTGAAGACTGAGGCAAAGAAGTCATTAAGAACCTCAGCCTTCTCCAAATCCAGGGTAGCCAGTTCTCCCGAGAGCTTCTGGAGAGGGCCCACATTGTCCCTAGTCTGTCTTTTATTTGCAATGTACCTATAGAATCCCTTCCTGTTATCCTTAACATCCCTAGCCAAGTTTAATTCCAAGTGGGCCTTAGCTTTCCTAACCTGATCCCTAGCTTCCTGGACAACATCCCTGTATTCTTCCCAGGCCGCCCGTCCTTGCTTCCACCTTTTATAAGCCTCTTTTTTCCTTCAGAGTTTCCTCAGCAGCTCCTTATCCATCCAACGAGGTCTCCTGGCCCTCCTACAGCCCTTCCTTCTAGTAGGGATGTATCGCTCCTGAGCTTGCAGGAGGTGATCCTTGAATATCAACCAAGAGTCTTGGCCCCCCCTGCCCTCTAGGGCTATATCCCATGGAATCTTACTGAGCAGGTTCCTGAAGAGGCCAAAGTCTGCTCTCTTGAAGTCCAGGGCAGTGAGCTTGCTGCACGCTCTTCTCACTGTCCTGAGGATCTCGAATTCGACCATCTCATGATTGCTGCAATCAAGGCTGCCCTGGAGTGTCACATTTCCAACCAGCCCTTTCCTGTTGGTGAGCACAAGGTCAAGCAGGGCACCTCTCCTTGTCAACTCCTCTATTACTTGCAGAAGGAAACTGTCTTCCACGCAATTGAGGTACTTCCTGGATTGCTTGTGCCGGGCTGTACCAACCCTCCAACAGATATCAGGGTGGTTGAAGTCCCCCATGAAAGCAAGTGCCTGCGAGCGTGAGGCTGTTCCTATCTGTCTATAGAGCGCTTCATCCACCGAGTCCTCTTGGTCAGGCGGTCTGTAACAGATCCCCCCAGTGATGTCTCCCATCGCTGTTCTCCCTTTAACCCTGACCAGCAAGCTCTCTGTCGACTGCTCACCTGTCCACAGGCACAGTTCCATACTCTCCAGCCTATCCCTAACATAAATAGCAACTCCCCCTCCCCGCCTACCGGGCCTGTCTTTCCTAAAGAGCCTGTAACCTTCCATTCGAACACACCACTCATAGGAGCCATCCCACCATGTTTCTGTGATGCCTATGGTATCATATGCCCGTAGACATGCACACATCTCTAATTCCTCTTGTTTGTTCCCCATGCTATGGGCATTTGTATAGAGGCATCTGAGCCGAGCTCCAGTTGAAGCCGGCTCATTGGCTGGAGCAGCTGGAATATCTCTGCATTGCTCTGAACGTTTACTATAGGTGCTGGCAAGTGACTGGGTGTGTTGGGATGGAATGATGCCCCCCTCCCCCAACACACCTAGTTTAAAGCATCCTTGACCAGTCCGGCAAGCCTCCTCCCAAATCCACTCTTCCCTTTCTCTGTCAGACCAGCTCCACCAGCCCCCAGTAGACCTGGCCTCCTAAGCTGAGTCCCATGTTCAAGGTACCCAAACCCCTGACTATAGCACCACTCTTCTAACCATTAATTAACCTGGCCAATCCTCCCAGCCTTTTTGAGGTCCTGCCCTGTATCCTGGAGAAGTGACGAAAAGACAATCTGCTCTCCAGAGCCCCTAACCACCCCTCCCAGAGCTCTGTAGTTCTTCTTTATGTTCTCCTGGCTACTGCTATCTATATCACTAGCACGCACATGGATCACTAGAAGTGGGTAATAGTCAGTGAGACTGACTAGAGCAGGCAGCCTCTCTGCAACATCCCTGATCTGAGCTCCTGGTAGGCAACACACTTCCCTTGAGCCTGGGTCCGGCCGACAGATGGGTGCCTCTGTTCCTTTCAGAGTAGAGTCCCCTACTATTATGGCCCTCCGCTTTTTCCTGGCAGCACCAGTAGTGATCTTCTTTACCAGTGCATCATCCGGTTGTTCCTGGTGGGAGTGTGTTTCCTCATCAGCCCCCTGCAGGACGGCAAAGAGGTTCTGGGTGGGGACAACAGATTTAGGAGGAAGCCGCTTGCTTTTAATTGTCCTCTTCCTCCTTTTTTTGTTCTTTTGTTACTGTTTCCCAGCTTCCTGGGTTAGCGGTCTCCTCTTTCCTCCATGAGCTACAGCAGACGCTTGAGGCCCCTGCACAGTCTGGTCCTGGAGCAAGCAGTGCTGCTTCCCCTCAGCTTCCCTGACACCTTTCAGCCCAGCAACAGCGTCCCGCGGCTCAGCCCCTGCTGCAGGAGGACCTCCACCAGGGAGCACAGAGTGCAGCCCTGCCCATTGTGCACCCTCCTCAGGAGAGCAGTGCAGGCATGCGCCCCGAGCTCTGCACTGCAGCCTCCCCTCTCATGGGCTCTGTGTGCCTACGCTGGCCACTGCCGGGGCAGCCAGAGCAGAGTTTACAGGCTGGGCCCTGGTCATAAGGCGAATGCTCACCATCCCGCAGTAAGGGCATGCATAAATTGCAGTGGGAATAGCGTATGATAAACTTTGATCTGTGTCATGCAAAATGAATAATTGTATCCCATGATTTTCTCAGTGAACCAAATAACTTGTCTGAGTATTCTTAGACAAATTCTAATCTTCAGGTTTTGTTTTTTTTTTTTTTGTTGTTTTTTTTTTTTTTTTTGGGGGGGTGTTGTTTTTTTTGTTTATTTTTGGTTTTTTTTTTTCACAAGACCACATATTTTCATGATAAAGAGTTATCACCTGAACAGGCTAAGTACTTAACCTGTCTGGTGTCGTAATGCACCTAGTATGACCTATATTCTTTACACTTTATCATCTTCTGCCAGTACAACTGGACTGACGAGTCTGTCAGAAAGCAGGAACTCAAGACCTGCTAAATGCAAAACATAAGCAGTGCATGTGGGTGCACATGGTATAAATTCTCTGCTGCACAGAAGTGTACTGTAGAGCTACAGGCCTGTAAATACTTTTTGAAATACAGAGCAGTAGGCTCGCTCTTCTTAAACAGAACTGTGTGTTATACTGTGATCCAAATTCAAACCACTCAAATCTGAAATGCATGTCTGTATTGGAGGATTCCATAAATTTGGGCAGCCTGTGCCTCTTGAAGCTCCTACTTCCAAAGATGATCTGAAACTCTCATCCTGAACGGTGCTCTGTGCACTCGCACTTTGATACATGTACCTGCTTTTGTGCATTTGAAAAGCCCAACTTCAATGTGCCTGCTTCAAACACACGAACTGTAGTGTAGGGAAAGGAAAGGCAGAAACATTGGCACAAAATCCCCTTGCTTTTTGATGGGCACTGTTTAGACTGCCCAGGTGGTGTAAAACCTTCCTGAATGCAGGAGGTCTGCATGGCTCCTCCTGGCTCCGCAGCTGCAGCAAGCAGTGTTCCTGGGGCATTGTGTTGCTGGACAGGCATCTGAAGTAAGAGATGGGCAAAGGTGAAATGAAATTAAGGGTCTAGGGAAATGTGCAAACAGTGGCAGTGTTCAAATTTAAACTTACTACATGTTTCCAAGATAGTAATACCATGTGTAGTGTAAACCATGTGGTTAGCAATGTGAGCCATACATCAGACAGCTAATCTGCTCGATTAAATCTCGAGGAAAAGCACTGTTGTATGTCCTGTGTAAAACCATGGGGCCAGCTTCTCAGCACGCTCAATGCAGACCTGTGCCTCAGGAGGTCTGGTTGGAAAGGGCCTCTGAAAGTCCTGTAGCAGGCTTCTGGTAAGAGAGGGCTTTGGTTTGCCTCACTGGCACATGGATAAGCCTAGCTCTGAGTATTTCCAACACAAGTGGGTCCACTGCTGTCTCGGCTAGGCTGGCTAGACAGGGTGTTTGTGAAAGCAAGTCCTACTGCAGGCTTTGCAACAAGTGCTGTGTTCTGCCTGTGCCAGTGGTGCAAAGATGTGGTGAGAGCCTTCAGCAAGGGCTGGCTGCGTCAGATGCTGAGCAATAATGATGTGTGGTACAGAGCAGGCCTGGCAGAGGGGGAGCATTCAGGTGTCAGTTAAAGGAGGCTTGGAGATCATGTGTTTTGGCTAAGCTAATGGATTGCGTGCCACACGGGGCAGCAACGCTTAAAAGCACTAGAGGCCTTCCAGTAGCAAGGAAAGTGATCTGTATTTTAGAAACCTTTTATGAGTGCAGAGAGTTTATGCCTGTGGTGGAGAAGAGAGGAAAATTTGCAGAATAGTAGGGGAAGAATGAGGGTGGATATGTGGGTAGAAATGAAAAAAGAGCATGGGTTTAATTACGATCTGATGGGTCCTTGTGTAGTCAGCAATTTAGAATTGCTGTGTCTTCTGATGCTGCCTGGCTGTAGTAGCAACAGGATCTGGCAAAAATGGGTAAGAGGCATAAACCACATTCAGCTCAGGCTAGCAGACCTCTATTGCAGACACTGCCCGACCAGTCAATAGGAGTATCTTGCCAGTGGTCTAAAAACTGACCAGTCATATCATATGTGTCATATGAAGACTTGTTAAGTTTAAAGCTGAGTGTTGTCCAGATGGGTAACTGGTATATTTACCGCAGGGATTCTTTGTGAGCATTTATTCCACTGGTGGTTGTGTAGTTGTGTGATCTTTGCGTGATTCATTACAAAAAAATAATTCTGCTATGCTTCTACAGGTTTACTAGTTTACTACTACAGATGTACTACTGGTTCATATCCCAACGGCACTATTTTGTAATGGAACTGTTCCATTGGCAAACACTCTGCTGTATCTACTATCTGTTTTGGTGTTTTGTGGTTTTTTTTTTTGTTGTTGTTGTTGTGGTTTTGTTTTGTTCTGTTTTGTTTGGGGGGGGGTTGTTTTTTTTTTTTTTTGTTTGGTTCGTTATTTTTTTTCTCTGTGGCCACTGTATTTCTTGTGTTAGCTTAAATTCCTGCTTAAGCATATTTAAGTCAGAAAAGGCACTAAGCAGCCACAGTATTTCTTTCCTATTTTCAGGTTTCTAGATAATCGACTGTTTGCAACTTGTTCTGATGACACTACAATAGCACTTTGGGATTTGAGAAAGCTGAACACAAAAGTGTGTACTTTACACGGTCACACCAGCTGGGTTAAAAACATTGAGTACGATACCAATACAAGGTTACTAGTAACATCAGGATTTGATGGAAATGTGATCATCTGGGACACAAACAGGTATGTGGCTGTGTTCATGCTGTTATGTTTCTGTTCATGTTCTTCACATTCTATTCTGTTCATGCTGTTACCTATCTACAAAGGATAGGGGTCTTCTGTACAAGACAGAAAGCGTGCTTCCTTGAATGGTGCTATACCGCATTCTTAAATACCATGATCAGTATATAGCCCTTATCAAGAATTTGAATCTCCTTTATATGGTTATTGTACAGTAGCTAAAAAGAGAGCTTTTCTTGCTGATGTGCCAAAATGTAGTTCTTCCTTTTTGAAAAAGTTCTGTCTTCATTGTTGTAGTGGAAGTAAAATGTGATTTCTGCCATTTCATTCAAATTTCATTAAGTAGGATAAAGACAGTACTCAGAAAAGTTTTAGAATGAACAAGGATGCTTAGTACATTTTTGACTTATGGACATTATTAGGGACTTCAGGCAAAGCTAATTCCACCCATTTCTTGTGCTTTTGTTTTTGCTGTCCAGGTGTACAGAAGATGGATGTCCCCATAAGAAGTTTTTTCACACCCGTTTTCTTATGCGAATGAGACTGACTCCAGACTGTTCCAAAATGTTGATCTCAACCTCCTCTGGGTATCTTCTGATTTTGCATGACCTTGACCTAAACAAATCTTTAGAGGTTGGCAGCTACCCAATTTTAAGAGCGAGGAGGACTACTTCATCAAGTTCAGGTGAATGCTTTTGGAAAAACGCGTGGCAGGTTCTGTCTTAGAGGCGTTTTATGGGATATTCTTAGCTATCAAAAGAAGGCAGAGGTGGAGTTGGCAGAATTCTGCCAAGGAGCTCTTTGGCATGTTATCTGCTCTGTTGTTTAGGGGTCACACATCTGTACTGTTGAGTGGTATGTTCTGACTCAGGTGGAGTTCTAGGGTGATTTTTGGTATCAAGATTTTAGCACTACAGGATATAGTGCCCGTGGAGTTTTGTCACCTCGAGCTGGCAGTCTCTAGCTTTATTTATGTTCGGTTCTTATCCTGTAACAGAAGAAATTAATCCGTGTTGAGAGAACTGACTCTGCATGAGCTCCAGCAACTACTGTTGAGTTTTGTGTAGTGGTGTGGTTGCTTTTGAGAGCAGACCTGGAAAAACTGCATGCTCTGAAATTTCACTGCTTGCTTCCTCCTGCTTTGTGACAGTAATAGAGTAAAATAGTGACAGAAACTGCCATTTGGGGTGTCTGGATATGAAAGGAGTGGCCTGGGGAAAAATTCTTACCCAACTTCTAGCAGAGACAGTGCATAAGGAGGAAGGAGTACAGCTTGGCTCTTACTCCCAGGAGAGTGCTGTGCTGGCAGTTTATTTGTATGAGGCACAAACAGAACGGTACTTTTAGACTATAAACTGAGCTTTGGAAAGTATTTTCTTAACAAGATGCCTTACCATTTACTTAACACTTCTAAGGAGGGTTGAGTGGGCAACATGCATAGTATGTGGGCTGTGTTAAGCTGTTTTGTTCACATGGCTGATGCTGTTTGCAGATGTAACTTCATCAGGTTCCATTGGTCCTCGAGCTGTTGGTTCACCATGTCACCAGAATGATTCAGGTCCACTGTCTGAAAAACACATGTCACGGTCCTCCCAGCGAGAAGGTAGGAAAAGACTTTTAAAAAGTAAAAAATCATGGACTTGGACTCGTATCCAGAAGAGGCCAGAGTGTAATAGCGAAATACTGTGGGTTTGGCTCTAAGACTTTTTTAAAAGAGTGGTGTTGCTATGACTTCTATTAAACCAATAAAATACCATTGCACACCAAATCTGGGCATCTAATTTTTTTTTTTCCCAACGAAATCTGATAACAGCAACAAGATCTTTATTTTGTCTGATTATGTGATTGTTATGTAGAAAAACAAAAAAAACCCCACCCAACTCAAAACCATCAGTAGACTGATGAGGAAGGTGAAGATCAACGTCTAGATTTCATTGATACTTACAGTTGACTTCCCCTTCTAGGTGGATCACCTAGAAATAGTTTGGAGGTCTTAACACCAGAGGTTCCTGGAGAAAGAGATCGAGGCAACTGCATTACGTCACTACAGCTGCATCCAAAAGGTTGGGCTACGCTTCTTCGATGCTCAAGTAATACAGACGACCAGGAGGTAAAACAAATATGTTTTGTTTTCTTGTTGCTTTGCTGTGGTTTTTTTTTAATACATTGAGATATACTGATCACAAAACTATATGGACATTTCCTTCCTTTGTGGGTAAATTTAATTAATCCCAAGCACAAACACAGGCTGAGCAGAGACTGTTTTGAGAGCAGCCCTGAGGAGAAGAACTTGGGGGTGTTGGTTGACGAGAAGCTCCTCATGACCAGGCTTCAGTGTGCTCTTGAGCCCAGAAACCCCACATGTTCTGGGCTGCATCCCCAGAATGTGAGATGCAGGTCAAGGGGGGGGATTCTCCCCCTCTGCTGCGCCCTGAGGAGATCCCCCACCTACAGTCCCGCGTCCAGCTCTGAGCCCACCAACGTAAGAGGGATGTGGAGCTGTTGGAACGAGTCCAGAGAAGGCACATCTCCTATGAAGACAGGCTGTGAGACCTGGGTTTGTTCAGCCTGCAGAAGACTGTGGGCAGACCTTATTAACGGCCTTCCAGTACCTAAAAAGGACAACAAGAAAGCCAGAGGATTTTTTTGTAAGAGCAAGTAGTGATAGGACAAGGGGGAATGGTTTTAAACTAACCAAAGGGAGATTGAGATGAGATCTTAGGCAGAAGTTCTTCCCTGTGAGGGTGCTGAGGCCCTGGCACAGGTTGCCCAGAGAAGCTGTGGCTGCCCCATCCCTAGCAGTGTTCAAGGCCAGGTTGGACACAGGGGCTTGGAGCAACCTGCTCTAGTGGAAGGTGTCCCTGCTTGTGGCAGGGAGTTGGAACTCAGTGAGCTTTAAGATCCCTTCCAACACAAACCATTCTATAAGTCTATGATAAAATTGCATTTGAATAAATTAGACAGTTGTTTCTGCTTACAAATGTATTTAATTTTACATTAAAATAATTTTTTTTTTCTTTTTATGACCTCATATGACTGTATCTTGCGTTCAGTATTTCTGTTGCCCAGTTTTTCCACAGAATATAGTTTATGGCTCTGTGAGAAGTTTTTAAATAGTAGTTATGCTGTGAAATGCATGACTTAAAAATACGCACCTGCCAAAATAGAGGAGTCATCAGATTGGAAAAGACAGAGGATTGGACAGTCGTGTACTGGTGAACACGGTTTAAGTTGAGCAGAGAAGCTCCTCTGAATTCTAGTGCCTTTGCAATTTTTTCTGCCTCCCAGGATGAAGTGCTCCCGCTGTGCTGATGAATGCTTTCCAAAGGCTGCTCCTGCACTGCTGTGAAAAAAATCTCATGGCATATTTCTGCATCTGCTTAGAACTGCCACAGTGTAGGACTGAGTATGGTGAACTCCAGTGATGTTTGTATAAAGTCAGACTGCCTTGATCTCAGCTCTCACCCTAAAACTCTGCAACTTAAATATAAATTGGTTATCGCTCATCTTCCTGGCAGAATCCATTTCAAGCCTTTACTTGAAGTACTAAGTCATGAGACCAGCTACAGCTCATCTGCAACTTGCAGATTTCACTTCCTAAAACACTGCTTTAAAGAAGTAATGGCAGACTTTAAGGCCTATGATTGATTATGTTTCTCAAATTGTTTGTGAAGTGTCACATCATTGCTGCTATATTGCACTGGGACCCTGTTTAAAGACAAAAAAAGCAGTGTCTAATGCACTCAGAAATATTGAAAAAACCCCAACTTCTCATGGACTGTATACAAAAAGTAAGAACCTGCAGGTTTGAGCACCTGCTCTTGAAGTTATTCAGGTTAACTCAAGTTCACTTATAAAGCCCAGGCAAAGCCTTCAGAACACCTGGATTCTTCCACATGGTCTTAGGGTTATTTCAGAAGTAGTGCGTTGACAGTTATGCAGACCGCTCTGTTTTCAAGACACAGAGGTTTTACGTTTGTTTGCCAAAATCACAAATAATTATTTGAATACTTGACTTTAGTTAATGGTTGATGTAAATTTGGGTTCGTTTGGTTTTGGGTTTGTTTGGGTGGGATGTGTTTTTTGGGGGTTCTGTGGGGTTTTGTGTTGTTGGGTTTGTTTTCTGTTTTTTGGGGGCTGTTTCTGAAGAAAACCACTGTTTGTAATGGTAACCTGATACAAATGTGTAGAGGACTGAAAGGAAACTCAGCAGATCAAACCTCTATACAGCACAGAATTTTGAGAATGCAAATATTATATTGGGTTGATTGATACTGGTGATTGACCTAGTTATAGTTTCCTGTAGTCCTAGTGTCTGCCTTTTTCCTTTCTCTTAATTAGTATTGTTTCCTTTGTGTTTATTTCAGTAGAATACATGGTACAGGACTAAGAACACTTGTATGGTGGTTGAAGTTGAATCTCTGAACACAATATAAACTTTGTCATAGAGCTGTTTTTGCATTTTGTTTGAGATTAGTTGATTCGGTTATGCATTAAAATCCCAGACGGTCTTTAAAGTAACAAGATGTCTGTAGAGCTGTTCATAACACTCCTTCAAAATCTGTTTCCCTCCTGTTTTTAAGATGTATTTCTTTTTGAAGTTAAGGGCACAAAATGCCTATGGTCAGGTATAAATTACAGTAGGCAGAGTTCTTCTTTATTGTAGAATTCATTTAA
The DNA here is from genome assembly GCA_028858755.1 of Ara ararauna. Lineage (NCBI taxonomy): Eukaryota > Metazoa > Chordata > Aves > Psittaciformes > Psittacidae > Ara > Ara ararauna. The sequence continues at coordinate 69,402,475 of CM054410.1, read as the reverse complement.
ATGTTTACTAAATTAGAGCAGATGCCTGGCCAAAGGATTAGGCTTTGCTCATTCCAGATAAAAACTAGATTTTAAAGGATTATATCTAGCATCCATTTAATTACAAAAGCAGCTTTGATGCTTTGCAGCTGTTTTGCTTAGGCAGTTCAAAGCAGTAGAGATGTCCAGGAACTGGCCTGTTTCAGTGTTTCAAAGTAGATGCTCATTGAAGAGTAGACAAGCAATAGCATTGACCATTCCCGTTACTCAACATGCAACAGGAGGGAATGAGTATTTGCAGTGCTTTACTTTTCTTTCAACGTTTCTTTCTTTGCCTCTCCCTTTAGTGGACTTGTGTCTATGAATTCCAGGAAGGAGCTCCTGTGCGCCCTGTCTCGCCTCGTCGTTCCCTGCGATTGACTCATTGCATTGAAGAAGCCAATGTGGGCCGAGGTTACATCAAAGAACTTTGTTTCAGCCCTGATGGCCGGATGATTTCATCCCCGCATGGCTTTGGGATCCGTTTGTTGGGGTTTGATGCACACTGCAGCGAACTTGTTGACTGTTTGCCCAAAGAAGCCAGTCCCCTGAAAGAAATCCGTTCCCTCTACTCTCACAATGATGTGGTACTGACAACCAAGTTTTCTCCAACACACTGTCAGATTGCCTCGGGGTGCCTTAGCGGACGTGTTTCTCTGTATCAGCCAAAATTCTAGGCACATCTTGCATCAACGGGACCTTCAGATGGTTGTGGGTTTTACTTCAGTTTAGTTGAAGTGTATTCTTTCTGAAATCTCCAAATCCAGATAAGATCATGGTTACTATGATCTCCGAACACAATAGTAGAATGAGTTTTCAGCCCAGCACTGTATGCATTCTCATAGTGCATCCATAAATCTGCTTCCATGCACTGTATTTTCAGCCTTCCATACAGACCTCTGATCCTGTGCCATCAGGTCATTGTTCTGATTTGTTTGTACCATAATACTTGTTGATATTTTCTTTCAATGCAACTTCAAATGGGCTACTTGAAACTAATGTAGAAGGGGCAAAGGTAGCAGTTCAGCCAAAACTCGACCAGGCTCCACAGGTACACCACCTCCTTGTTCCAAAGAGCTGGACTTCCTCATGTACATGTCCTTACACACATTGCTGAAACTACTATATGGTGATTATTAGATAAGGAGCTACTTTTCTGTGTAATAACACAAGCTGTCACAAAAAGAAAAGGTTTTTCTCATTTATGTATTTGATTGTGATTGGCTAGAAATTGCATCAACTTTCTGTAACATTTTGCTACACTTAAAGCGTATGGTTTCCTGTGGTTGCATATACTGTGTTTATTGCCAGAAGGAAGAGGTTCTGGATAGAGATGTAGCTGCATTTGTTTTCTCCAGGGAAGTTAGTAGGAAAAGACTGGGGCAGTGAAGTAGGAGTTGAATGGGTAAAGACTCTGCCCTCTATCCAGTGTGGACAAACTGGATGTTTTGTACAGTTGGGGTGTCCTTGGTTGGCCTCTTTTAGGCATATGTGACTCCTCAGCCTCTAGGGTTACTGTTGTAAGGAGTCTTCTGCATCAGTAACATAAACCTCCATCCTGCGTTTAAAACTTAACACTGCAGAATTTTCTGCTGATGTTAAGGCTGTTTCCCACCTGGCTGTTCTTCCACATCTTGCCTGCACCATTGCTGTGAGAGGAATTCATCTAGGATAGATTCCATAGTATCACCAGGTAGACTTTTTTCATGTGTAGTGTTTTGGAATGGATTAAAAGCGTGCCTGTCTACAGTAAGATCTACTTGGATTTAACTGGGCTTTTCATACAATGTGAAAAACATTAATGTTTACCATTAAATCACATACAAAGTATGAATGCCAAGTTTTAGCCCTTGAGTTAATATAGCTAACTTTGTAAGTAGTTATTTCAGTCTTGTACATCCAAAATGGTTTATAATATTCTCACTGCTTATATGTTCCAAAATGTGGAATTTTTTGGGGGTTTTTTTTGTTTTTCTTGTGGGATTTTTTGTTTTTTAGTTCTTATTTTTGTGTGTGTGTGGTTTGGTTTTGTGTTGGGTTTTTTTTGTGTGTGTGTATTTCACTAAGGTTTTGCTGATGCTCAGTTCAGCAGGAAACCTTACCTAAAAAAAGACTGTCAAATTTTGGTGTTCAGATTTCATTATCTCTGATTCAACAGAGCATGCTTTTTTTACAAAGCCTTCTACAAAACACATGTCTAGGGAAAAGGAAGACATTGGTGAAGGTGAGATAGCTGAAAATACATAAGCCTGATGATCCTTTCATAGTTTTGAATTTGTGTAGATAGCAAATACTACTGCAATATACGCTGAGTGTTGTTGAAGTCATTGAAACTTAAGGTTCTTACAAAAAGAAATGAGAAAAAGAATTTAAATTTCGTCTTTTGGAGAAATTGTGTGGTATTCCAAAGCCTTCAATATTGCGTATTTGGTAATCTGAGGACTGAGGACTCAATTACTCCTGCATCAGGTTTTCAGCATGTTTATTGTGTCTAGTAGTCCTGCATCTGACTGATGCACTGTCAGCACAGCTGACAGATTTCTGGTTTATTGTTTGGTAAAAGTCCTACCTTTTCTGATCTCATGAGTTTTAGCAGAATGATTTGGTGACAGTATCTCAGTAGAACGTTATCCCAGCTGGAGGAACAAGAATAGTTTTTAAAGTAAATATACTCAGTTAACTTAAAATGCAAATGAATGCCCACAGTCTTCCCAGCAACTTGTAAGTTGAAATGTTACATAGCATATCTTCTGAGCAGTTATGTTGCTGAAACTATTGTCTTGAACTCAAAAGTAGATAAAGGAAATAATAAATAGAGATGTCCCATTTTCTGTAACAGTGACTCTGAAGTTCAAGCACTTGCACCTTTTGAATACTTTTGGTGCTCTGTGCAAGGAATACAATTCACCTTAAGTTAATTGCCCAAGCCATGAAATAACTAAATAAAATATGCAAATGTATCTGAGACCAGTTAGAAACACATCACTGGCGCCCAGCTCCTTTTGCATACTTGTAACAGCCTGTAATCCAGAACTACATATGGGGCAATTTGGATCTGCTGATTTGTTTGAAAGAGCTCAGGGGGACTTCTCTCATCTGTGACTTAAAGCAGTGGAAGTGAAGTGTGCACCAAACTTGAGGCTGTTTGTGGAACACAAGTTTGTTATGCAAAGGAGGAGATAAGTTGTTTGCGGGGGGACCCACACAAAACAAAACCCGCAAAACTTCTGCTTATGGTGTTCTTGGTATTAGACCAGCGGAAGTGCTAAGTTACATGTGCCTGAAGTATTTTGAAACAGAATGTGTTGTGACTGTATAAACACTTGCATTTCTCTGCACTCCCCCCCATTAATATTTGTTGCCTGTTTGTAATAAACAGGTTCTACCCCTGTCCCTGCAGTGGACTATGATGACTTTTCCCTAAGCACTCTCTTCTAGGCTGCTGTTTTCTCACCTCACTGTTTTACTGAATACCATTGAAGGGACTACAGGTAACTGAAGATATCTTACTGTTCTCATAGGCTTGAACTGTGTTCATTTTGGAGGTAAAGCAGCACACAGGAAATCAAAGTAGTTCTTGGGTCTGTTTGTTTGTTTTCATGGCTGGTTTTGGTTTTTCCTCTCAGAAATTCCTTGAACTGGTAGACTGCTTATGACTTTAATTCTATGCCTGTTAATATGCACTGAGTGTTACTTTTTTAATTCTACCTCATGATCTGCTGTTTTTTACAAGAGTATTGTGCTGAAACATTGGACACTATCTTTTCTGTATAAAGAAATTTTACTCCCAAGTGACACGTCATCACAGCATTGAGTGTGGCTTCCCCAGCCTTGCCCAGCTCTGGAAACCAGAGCCGCTGAGCAGGAGTGTAGGGTTGATGCTAAAAGCTGACATTGATCTGATTAAGGGGTTTGATGGTGACACTGATGCTTTTGTAAAGTGTCCAGCAGATGCATATTGAGATTAATTCTGTCCCTGTATGCTGTAGAAATGTTACTTAGTTCTTCTGATTGTAGTGGTAATAAATTGAATTAGAATAAGTAAGAAATACTAGGTTTTGATAATTTGATTATTACCTTTCAACACACCTTGAACATTTTCAATGAAAGTTAATTTATTTTACCTGTGAAATTCAAGCAACACTTATTGAAACACTGTTCAGTAGTTCATAACTGATACGCTTTGCAGTTGCAGGCGTATCATAACTGATATGTCTTTCCACCGTCTTGGTGGAAAGAGTAATTTTCAGTTATTTCTGAATAGTATTACTTTACCTTATTGAATTAATGAAGTAATTTTCTGGTGAGCTTTGGATTATTTCTAGATAGTAAAAGAAAAAAAAGGTCTATCTTGCTGTTATGTTTCAAAAGATGAATTCTTAACCTTCCATAACTATATAAACCTGAAATAAACCTGAAAAAAATGTTTGAAATGGTAGGTGAAAGACTGCACAGACTGTACTAACAGCTAAGTAAGCTATTGACTTAATATAAGAGGTTTCTTTAAAATGTTTACTTTTGACCACTCAAGTGTTTATCATTTGATAAATTTTACAGTATTTATACTGAGTAAGAGATCTCAATTTGATTGTAAAGCATGTAGTATGTTTTTTAAATGGATGGTTTCATATTCATTAACTTCTGTAGTAAAAGAATTCATTCACAGCAGGGCTGATCAGCAAAAGCAGATAAACTGTGTAATTAAGATCTCTACAGGAATGTCAACGTATAGCAGCAATGACAGGAACCAAACCAGTGTCTGAAGCTGGTAATCCTTTTGTAATAGTCCAGTGACTGTATGTTGTGGGAGTAAATGCATTTTCTGAGTATTCCATTAGAGTTCAGTCTGTAAATCACTACAGCACTGTTGGACATTTGTGGGCAGGGTGAGAAACTATTAATGGGACTGTACAATGACATTTGTGTATATGTACTTTATCTGTATGAGGTAATTTCATTTCAGTATGTATGCAGCCATGGGGCATGGGCCCACTTGTCAAACATAGGTAGTTCAGGGAAAAATGTAACCTCCAAACAAAACTATTGGGGATAGAAAGAAAAGCACAGTGATATAGACACACACACACACATTTGTTTGCACTCTTGGAAGTCTTTGTAAGGACGTTTGTTTGCCTACTACCAGAATTAGAATGTATGCATCAGGCTTTTCTGGCGTTTTGGGGGATGGTGTGGTTGATTTTCGTGGGGTTTTTTTTATTTGTGTGGTGGTGGTGATTTGGTTTTGTTTGGGTTTTTTTTTTTTTTTTTTTTAATTTGGGTAACTGACGTGGAAAAGGTCCTGATAGCATAAAACATGGGTTTGTTGCTTTATGAAATATGGACTCTTAGAAAAACGAAATACTCTTGCCAAATGAAAGCTTTTTAAAAAATCTAGTTTACAAGATTCTAAAATGTTGGAGTAAAAGAAAAAAGTCAACAGCCTGCAGGAAAAAGAAACTTCTCATTTCCTGATCTTAGTCAAAGGTGCATTTTTCTAAAGCACTAAGTAACTTCAGTTACAGTTTTTATTACAAGAATAAATTGTGCATGTAGACTATTTTGAAATATCTGAGATTTCATAGTAAAAACTGTAGCCTTTTAATATAGTATAGGAAGTACCAGAACTGCTCTTAAAATATTGTACTTACAGTCGTACAGTAACTTACTATTTGTGGACAGTTTCTCTTGCTTGCATAATAAATTAAATATTTAATAATTCACTGAATTAAAATCTATTTTAATGTATTTACCTTACACTGAGCTGTGTTCTGTAATGCTCACTGGTTCTGGCCTGCTCCTTACAACTAAGACTTAAAAAACAGTGCTTACAGCAAAACCACCTCTGTACACAGGTCTCTCCCCTCCACCAGTTTCTTTGCTACTGTCCTTACTGTCAGGCGTGCTTGTAAGAAGAAACAGTTCACTCATGAAGCCCAGAAAGCAGAACACATACTGGGGCTAGTATGATAATTACAAACTAAGCACAAGTAACTAAGTACAAGTAATCATTCCATTGCCTGAGACAGTACCTGTGGGGTAGAAAGCTCCTTTCCAATCCTTGAAGACAACATTGCTGTTCTTTGTGAAATTCTGCATTTGCCTGGTGAGGAGGCAACTATTTGCCCACAGGGAATAGCCTGAGACTGAAAATACCCTGTCTGCTTTGCCATGGGTAGCTGTATCTGAGGCAGGGGTTCGTGGGCTGGCTGTGCAGAGTGACACACTGCCCTCTTCCACTTGCAAAGGTTTGGGCTCTGGTAAAGCCACTCGCCATTAGGCACAGCAAAACCAACATCTGCACAAAAACTGAATTCTGCTTCATTATCACCTGAAGAGCTGATAAATGCCACAGTGTCATGCAGGACTCATGGGTCACATGGGGCACTGGGCGCTGAAGGTACATTGTACACATCGTTATCTGCTGTTGAGTTTTCTGTGAGTGAGGCCTTCAACACATATAGGAGCAGTGTGACATCTGGGTTTAAATCAGAAGGTGGATCTGAGCTTGGGCAAAGGAATACAAGCTAAGCAGCTGAGGAAATGAGTACACTTTGTTGCCCCGGCTTTACTATGAAGGTGGTTATACTAAGCTGCTGATGCAGTTCTCAAACTTGTTGGTCACACACACAGCTGTAGCGCTTCTCCACCAAGCTTTCCTGAAAATCAGTTAAGAGTCAAAATTTGACTCTAAACCTCTTATCGGTACAACAGCCCTGTTTGATGCAGATCACCAGAGCAGGCAGTGATAAACAGTCCCTACCCTGCCTAAAATCAATACACTATATCCAGTTTACCTACCCTGATGCTGCAAAAATGCTGTTTGGGCTTGTCAGTGCTTGTGGCTTTCTCTCATCCCCACATCACACACTGCATAATAAATGAGGAGAAAGCTGTCCCTCTAGTTGTTAGAGGTGTTGTTAGATTTCTTCTATGACCAAAATCTAACTGGACAATCACAGCCTGACTGGTATGTGATGTTTACTTCTTATAGCTGTTTCTGGAGCCTCTTGCCTTTTTCAGCCACTGTCATTTCAGAGGTGCTGAAAGCTGTTGCCTTCATATTACTTTCCCCCGCAAAAGATTTCCCCATACCCCACCTCTGTAAACAGCTAAGAACTGGCCAAACTTGATTAATTGATTTGCATAAAATATTGTATAAAAGGTCTCTGGAATAGAAATATGCCTGAAAACCCACAGAGCAATATTTTGCAATATTACCCTCCTTTGCTCAAAGCACTTATTACCCAAAGCTAGCTCTATTAGTCTCTCTCTATTCCAGTTATTATTGTCGTGGAATTCCCCTTCCCAATTCCCTTTTCTTCTTCAGATGGAAATTATTGTTGTAGTCCACCAAGAAGAGCAACCACAGCACCAGCAATCAGTTTTAAAATTCTCCTTTAGAGGCTGATCAAAACATGAGCAACATGTTTTCAGAGGAGGCAGCAGCTGAGGCCTGGCCCATCTAGCTGTTCAGGCAATGTCCTGGGTTAATAGCAACACAGTGATGAGACACAGCAGCAAAACATTGAGGATCCCACTCCTGTGCTGTCCCATGGCAAAAGGACATAAATACTAATATTAAACAGTTGAAGCACTGTGCCTCCTTCTCTGCTCTCTTGAAGACCGATTACACATCCTGTCTTGTAAACTCTCACTTTTTTAAGCAGTAACTTGTGTGCCAAAACTCACTGGATCCCTCTCTTTACTGATTTTGAGTATCTGTCCTCTCACACATAAAACATCTGTACCTTAAGCATACAGTTCCTTTGAGTGTGCTGTAAAACTGTCAGTGGCTATAAAGGTGATACCTGAACACTGCTCCATCATGACAGATTTGCAGTGCACTCAATCTAACCATGCAACATAAGCAGTGACAGCAACAGATCAGGACCACGCTTTCTTTTTACTGCCAATCACCAACTAGGGGCAGGCTTATGTTAATATTTTACTCTAAACACTACAGATTTCTCTAAGAAAAATCAGAGAAGTATGTAACATCTTTCACAGAGAAACAGGATGCAATTTTTTTATTCCATTAAGGAGTGATTACAAAAAAACAGTACACTGGTAAAAATCAGATTCTGCCAGTAGCAAACATTCAGTAAACATTTTATTTAAATGCAGATGATCACAACATTCACATACAGGATGCTCACTTGTGCCTGGGCATTTCTGACTGTCAAGCTAGGGACTATATTATAACACACTGATTAGAATCAGTGTTTTGGGACAGTTTAGCAAATGGAAAACTCAAATTTGAAAAAGTAATAGCCATTCAAAACTTATGAAAAGACCAATTCAGACCAGTTTCTAAAAGCTTTCCTGCCCCCCATCATTCAAAATATTTTTACATATAGTTTCACAAAACAAAGTCCCCCAGGGAAATCAAATGATTTTTGTTGAGACCCTCGTCTGTTTCACGGTCATGCTTGCTCTTCTGTCCCTTTCTCTAAGGCCTAAAGTCTTATCTCTCAACTCCCAAGTTTGTAAGACACACAATTCTTCCTATTTCTGTAAGTCTTTTTCAACAGCCACCTATAGAAGACTTAAGCACATCTCCAAACACTGTACCTTTCCTACCTAGTTGCTTCTAAAGTAATCTTTGGCTGTTATCTCTGCTACACTTAAAGACCTCCACTTAAGTCAGTAATTCCCAGAAACCTCATCTTGTCAATGCTGCTATACAATTCTGCCTTAGAGAACCACCAAGAGTATGTATCAAGTAGGCAGAACACCAAGCTTCAGGTTAAAGTACCTTCTTGTGATCCATTATTCCACAGCTCAAACAAAACAAAAGTTTGCAAGAGACAAAATACCTCAGTACAAAGAGCTGTGTTTGTGAACTACTTTCTCTGCTGCAGGAAGCTGAACTCATTTCATGAGCATTACAGAAAGGGCCATCTTCTTTCTAGCCCAATAGCTGCAAGTAACAGAAAAAGCAGCAATAAAAAAAAAATCCCCAAAAACCAAAACCAACCAACCAACCAACAACCACAAAATGCGTAACAAACTCCGTGTTTACAAGTTGAAGGTTTTTTAACAAGGAAGGATACTTTAAAGCTTTAGCAGATTTGCCATTTCATTCCTTCGACTTTTCCCTTTTCACATGAAGGCACACATGTACATATACACAGATTCCACTCTGGAGTCAGTTTACACTGAAATTAAAACATTTGGTAACCACTCTTACACTGCTGAATGAAATACTCATCTTAAAGCCAAGCATCGAAACAGCTGGCAAAAAGCAGTTTGTGTAGGCTTAGTTTAAGTTTGAAGTTCTAAACTTCAGTTATCCCCATTTGGATCTGTCCTTTTAGCTTTAAACAATAACAAGTACTTAGGACTCTAAAACATTACAAAACACAGTTCTTAGATTGAGATTTTGATGTTTATCAGGCAAACGAATCAATTTTCATCAGCCCATCCTTGATTTTTATGATCTACAGTGTGGACAATGGAGCATATTCCATCAGAGTGTTAAGAAATTTTGGGAGTGATACAGAATAAGCTGCTGGACTAATAGAAGTGTTTTTAAATTTCTTTTGTTTTAAATCTTATTTGTCTAGTAGCTCCATTATGGGAAAACTCACCTGCCAGCAAATAAATACTTTTAAAAGTTCACCTTAGTTGCACCAAGGTTTAGATGCATCACCATTCACTCCATAAATATTGAAGGCCAAGACTAATTACCTTTCATACTATGCAGGCACTGTTTCCTGGGACTAAGTGACATCACATGTCCCAATAACCACATGAACCGAGGAGCTGAAGGAAGATAGTGGTTTTCATGACAGCTTTAGCAAGAATTCGTAGGTTGCATTGATTATGCCCCAGGACAGGAGAGAACGATGGTAATTCAGATGGGCTCCTCGGAAAAGGTGGATGAGTTTTCTATCTCGTTCCAGCCAGATCTTCACAAAAACTTTCGAGAAGGACTGAAATTCACCACCAATCTGAGCTTGCATGCGAGTTTTTACAACATTCACTGGGAAAAACAAGAATCCAAGCATGGCACCCAACAGCCCTCCGCAGATAAAGTCATTGACCAAATGAGTGCTGTAAGAAGTTGCTTCAGGCAGACACTGTTTAATAGGTCCCCGTAGGCCAAAGAAGAGTACATTACTGGGTCCGTTTCGGAGCAGAATAGGCACCAGTCCCCGATAATATTCTCTCACCCCATAGACTTTCAGTACCTTGAAAGCCTGGTAAGTGTTTGTAAATTTATCATGGTGTTTGTAGTCCTGAAGCAAAGTCTGAACTCGCTCAAAAGGTGTCAGAACAGCTTCTGTGGTCCCTGCAAGCACTGCTGCCATGCTGCAAGTGACTAGTTCAGGAGCACTCGTGTGGCTATGGAGCAGGGATGAGAAATCTTCATACAAGCCAAACATTAAAGCCAGTGTTGTTGTTTTCTGCATTAAGGGAGGAAGGATACCACGATAGAGATTTCGAATCCCGTCCTTCTGCAGCTGATGTACTGCATCCTTTGTTTTTAAACCATACAGCTGCTGTCGAAAGAGGACCTTCTGGATGGGAAAAGTGATTGCTATATTTGTGAAGGCTGCACAGCAGCCGCAAAGATAATGTTTTCCAGAGGTAGCTGTTACATCAGTGCTTAGATACTCCTTTGCCCTCTTAGGGCTGGAACCTTCTGAATCCATCATACTGTTTTTCTTGCTATAGTTCATCTCAATTCTCCTTACCTACATCAAAAAATGGAAAGAAAGAACATGAGCAGAGCAGCAGGTGACCCTGCAGCTTTTTTTTTTTCCACACTACCTGATCATTCCAACAGCACCCGTATCTTACAACTGAGGAAAGCTCACAAAATATGAAGGAGAAAAGCAACAAATGTCAGATTTGACAGATGTTGTACTGTTTTCTACTCAAGTCTCAGAGACCTGAAAAAGTGGCAGGTTTTTGTCTCTGTACATTTTCAAATTGAAATAGAAGTAAACTGGGAAGAAAATTGAGATACAAACTTCGCAAGCGCTACATCACAGCTAACACGAGAAAGCTTATATGTTGGATTTCCCCATTCACTGTGCCAAATAATTCAAACAGTGAAAGGCCTACTGTCACGCAAATAAAATATACATCACCAGGATGATGGTGATGGGGACAAAAGAGAGGCTAAAAATAAATAAGCAAATAAATAAAATACATGCTGTAGTATTACAAATTCTGGTTATTCCACTCTGCCTTTCTCTGTGAAAGAAAACGTCAGATAATTTAAATAACAATTCGTTGGTTGTGGTTTAACCCAGCCAGCAACTAAACATCACATGCTCACTCTCCCCCCTCCGAGAATCAGAAAGGTAAAAGTGAGCTACAAAGTTTAATTATTTATTTTAGAAGAATCCTTTAAGGGGCACCTCCCCGCCCCCCCCCCAAAAAAAAACAACCAAAAAACCCAACAGAGAGAGAGAGGAGCCAGCCTCTGAGCATCATCCCAGCTCCAACCTCCCTCCCCCAGATTTACTGCTGGGCATGACATTGTACAGTGCGGAATATCCCTCTGATCAACAAGGGTCAGCTGTCCTACCTTGTATCCCCTCCAAACTCCTGTGCATCCTCAGACTGCTTGCTGGCAAGGCAGCATGAGGAACAAAAGAGCTCTTGACTCTGTGCAATCACTGCTCAGCAACAGCTAAAACATCCCAGTGTTATCAACATTATTTTCCTCACAAATCCAAAATACAACCCCATATCAGCTACTCTGAAGAAAATTAACTCTATTCCAAATCTAATACACAACTGTAATCACAGCTTTAAATTAAACAATGAGAAAAATTTTAATAGTTTTAAAAATTTCTGAGCATTCCAATTAATTAACCTGCAGCCTCATCTACAGGGAAAGACTGCTTCCTGAACCCACACTTTGTTTTCATGTTCTGTCCAGAAGTTTAGGACCTTGAGCTTGGCTCAATCTGAAGTCCTGAAGGACACAAAACCAGAGACGGTTCTACCAAATAAAGTGGTGAAGTACTAAAGTAATCATTATCAGGCAACACTTGTTCATCACTTAAAATGGGATTACATGTTCGACAGTTATAAAAAACTGTTTTCGCAGTTGATTCGAATCCTAACTTTCATTACAGCACAGTTCGAGCTAAGCTGGTAACAATCAAGTGAGGCAGGTGCTGGCTTGTGAACTTCAGATACTACCTGCCAGCAACCAGCACGAGAGTCCCATAATTTCAAAATGGTATTTGAAGCTAATACTTGAAACTGCCATGAGGACCTGATTCTCAAGGTGCAGCCACTACAGGCTGCTATGTGAAGGATGTGTTGCAGAGGCTATCCAGAAACAAGCTGGATTGCTCAAAGCAACCTGACAGATTACTCTAACCAAGTACACAATTCCTTCCTAAAACAAAATACATATTTACCTTGATTGGATTTTCTCCTACACTTACACGCTATTTAACCCTTTAAGGCCTAGCAACTGAAAATGGCACTTTAATATTTTACAAAGATGAAGTGCTTTTGTTAATATAAGAAGGAACATAAGAGACAAGGATTTGTATTATATGGCTTATACATCACTATCTATGCAGTGGTTTACCATATTATTCAGATGACTGTAATTCTACTTGTATATACTAAAAAAAGCCACATCTGAAGATATGCTAGTCTTAGACAGGGGACAGTGGGTCATGCTAACAGTGTGGAACAGTCTCATCACAGACAATAACAAGATGATTCAAAAGGCCTTTGATGACTAGTCATTTGCATGGGTGACAGCTGACTGAGGCAAAAAAACAACAAACAACAAAGACAAAACAAAACTAAGAGAAAAAGAGACTTTTAGTGAGAGAGACTTTTTAGTTTCAGAAGCTACATGCTCTTTTTGGTGTAAGTACTGGATGTGTGCAGTAATGAGTGGTTGAGGACTGCAGGATCCTTGTCAGGCTTCTGAGCTGGGAACTTGCAAAAGCCGAGCGCAGCAAGTCCTCCCAGAAGTGTTTATGACAGAATCCTTGTTTTCAGACACACTTTGTATGGCCTGTACCATCTACAAGTACTTCAGCACAGCAGCCATTTTATTACAGTTTAACACAAAAAAAAACAGTTCTCAAATAAAAAAAAGTTTTGAATTAACAAAACTGCCTATACAGGTGAACACTGGAAGCTGCTGCAACATCCCATTTATACACAGAAGCTCCCCTCAATGCAGCAGCCAAATTTAGAGTGCTCAGAGCAAGGGGGCACATGCGATTCTTTTTAACATCAGGTTCCTTAATCCAAGGTTCCTTAATCCAAGGTCAGTACATCATATGGTACATATACCTAGTCCTTCTAAAGACAGATCTCAACCCATTTACCTGCTTAAATGGCCATGGCCTTCAAAATGATGGCAGGTGACCCACTAGGTCTGCAAAACACAAGTGAAAAAACAAAGAAAAAGGCATTTGGTATCTGGTAGTGCATTATGCCTCAGTATTTCGAATTCTTGCAGGAGATTGCAGTGTTTCTTGTCATCCTGACTGCCATGGAACAAATGTACTGCCTAGGAACTCCTGGACAAGTCACTGTTTAGATTACTCCGAACACTTGCTCGATCAGTAAACCAGAGTAACTCTACAAACTCACACACCACCACGAGAAATGTTCACCCTCAAATACTAACCAAATGCTGAAGCCATGCAGTCAGCAGGGAAGGCTGATGGATTCATCCACTAGTTTCTCCAGCCCATCATCTACCGCGATGTCAAACACCAGATTACCACCACGGGTTCTGCGGCCCGCCGGCAGCACCGAGCCCCTCCCTAGCCACGCTTCCAAACTCACTGCATTGTTGGCGTGGGGCTTCCGCGGAGCCACTGTGCCAGGGCAAACCTCGCCGGGCTGACGCTGCTTAAGAGCCCTCAGTGCTCTCGACGACGCTGGCAGGGGCGCCCGGCCGCGGCGTGGGTGTGCCGGGCACGTTTGGTTGCGATCGCAGCCGCTCCGGGACACGGCGCCAGGCGACCTAAAAGCAAGCGGCCAAGCACAAGTCAGTACCGCAGCAGCGGCGCAAGCAGGGAGGCCACGAGAGAAGACGCGCGGCCTTCCGGTTGCGCGGCCAGCAGCGCGGCGCCCTCCCGCGCCGGGGCCTGAGGCGCTGCCCCGTTCCGAAGGCTCCGGGCCCCGACAGGGAGCTCAAGGTCAGGCCGGCGGCGCGGCGGAGCGCGGGGCGGCGGCTGCGGCCCGCTCCCAGCGGAACCACGCTGTCTCGCCCGCCCCCGGCACAGCGCGCTTGCGCGGCGGCCGCGCCGCGCCGAACCGAACCGATCCGACCCGACCCGACCCGGGGCTCCGGCGGCGGGGCACGCCTCAGGACGTACCTGCGGCCGTTGCCATGGCGGGACGGGACCGGAGCCTGTGCCGGCGGGACGGGCCCCTGGCTTCCGCCGCCGCACCGCCCGACGCAAGGGATGACGGTAGCAGAGGGCGGCGAGAAGAGGGCGAGGGAATGCGGCGCGGTGTCCGCTGCCTGGCCCGCTGCTCCCGGTCCGTCCTGCGCGAGCCTGGCCTCCATCGTGCGGCGAGCCGGGCTCCTGGCGCGCCGGGAGAGGCTGTGATGGGGGCGGGCGCGGGGCGGAGGTGAGCGCCGGGCATCCCCGTGCGACGGATCGGCGGGGCGGGAGCGGCTCTGCTGCCGTGAGCGGGGCATCCCCCCGCTGTGGGAGCCGCGGAGCTTTCGGAACAGAGCTGGAGAAAGCCGCGGGGGGAGGCGCTGCAGAGCTTGTACCCGGGTGTCTTCTTTCTCCAGCTTCGCGGCTGCCAGTGCTGCTCTGTGTTTGTGTTGGTCTCCGCGGCCCTCTTTGTAGGTACTGGAGGAGCTGTTTTAGGATTGGGTGCTGCATCCCGGAGGGGTGGTTCTCGTAAGATCGCAGGCACTTGTCGGGAAAACGCCTGCTAGTTAGCCATGCAGGTCCTGCGTGCCTCACTGCGCCTTCCTAGCAGCAAGACCTGCCCGAGCCTGCAGCAGCTCTGTGTTGTGCAGCGTGTGCTTTTCATTCACCAGAGGTGCATCTGTCCTCATGCCCACCCTGCCTCGGCAGCCCCTCACTCCTGGGGTCTTGAGCCGTGCCACCGCGTGGGAGCTAGCACACGACTCTTCCAGAGAGGTGACAGCAGGGGCTGGGACAGGGGAAACCGCAGTTAGGGGAAGATGGATGTGCTTGTTTACGTGCATCTTCAGACCTTAGGGTTAAGCAACAAGGTTTTAACCACCCTGAAAGAGCAGAGACCTCAGAACAGGTTGTTTGGGTGTTGCTGACCCATGAGTGGGGCTAGCAGAAGAGGGAGAAAGGGAAGGATGAGTGCTGAGCCCCATCTGGTCAGATCCCGTGTCTGCCTGAGGTGTGCCAGCCTGCTGCCGTAGGCCTGCTCCTGTACAGTTCTGTCCCTGGAGAGGTATGTTCAGCAGGGACTCACATGTCACTGTCAACATGGGATCCCTGCCCTGAGCTTTCTGGACACACCACTGACTCTATGTCCTGTCCTTTGCAGGTGCTGATTGAGGTTGATAGTTACCAGTGGAGCTGCGGCAGCTCATCTAAGCCTGCCTATGCCTCCCTGACCTGGGCTGCTGCAGCTTGGTCTACAGGGTCTGGTATGAGCTCGTCCTGAGCCTGGGCAAAATAGGTGGCAGCTCTGCCTGGGCTGCCTTGTGCACAGACACCCCAGCTGGCCTAACCAGCCTGGTGTGGAGCCACAGCCCTGGAGAGAAGCCTTCAAACAGCACTACCTGGCCTCCAAAACCTGGACCAAAACCATGCAGGATATGCAGTCCTCCAATTGCGTCTCTCTCTCTTTCAAAGGAAAGAGAGAGAAATGCTCTGTGTTATCATAGAGGCCGAGTTCAGCAGCCTCCAGGCAACCCTTGGCACCACCAGCCCCTACAACCACCTTGTGCTGCTGCCTGTTGTGCATGAGGAGCAGAACAAGGTGCTGCTGAAGGTGCCTGTGGAGGTTGTGGGGCAGGGCAAACTGGGGGACTTGGCACTGCTGGCAACCATTGACCAGCACTGTCCCACTGCTTGCTTCTGCTGTGTGGTCTTCATGCTGTCCTTCTTCTCCTTGGTGCTCTACAAGGTGAGGCTCATTACGGCAGAGTCGTGGGGATGGCGGGGCCACCAAAGAATTCCAGAGGATTCCAGAGGATTCCCAAGGCCCCCTGAATTCCCTGGGTGTTTAGAGAGCACAATCAGGGGTTCTTGGACTCCCTAATGCATGGGGGCTTAGGCTTTATCCTTCAAATGTCTCCAGTTGATTATAGATTGCCACAAATGCTGCACAAATTGCCACTAGCAAAAATGCCTTTGTATAATAAAGCAAATATAAATACCTGTCAGGCTATAACAGATTACTAGCAGCTATCAACGATACAGTACCAATAAATAATATGGCAGCAATCAGTAATAGCAACAATTGTATAGCAACAACTAATAACAGTAGGAAACAAGTAGGTAAATATTATTACAGGTTACTGCAAACTTACCGCTAATACAATAACAGATATGCTTATGGTAGGTTACTTATATGGGCAATATAATACACTTATCAGGAGCATTAGACAGATTTCAGAAGGGATCAAACCAGCCATGAATTAGGAAAGGTCATTGTGGCGTAGAGGGTTTATTAATGGTTGAGTGATGATCAAATTATAATTAGTCAGTGACTGCATAATAATTAAATGGTAGTCCACCCTGACAAGGCTTTGGTCCCCACAGACAGTTGCTGACTGGTCTAGAGTGGGATATGGCCAGCAGGAATGCTGCAGCGCCCATGGGCTGTGCCTCCAAAACCAAGACTTCCCTTGTGATAAGTCAGCCCATCATTAGCTGTAGTGTACACTTTTGTTTCCTTTTCACAATTTTATGTCACATATCATAGAATAGTTAGGGTTGGAAAGGACCTTAAGATCTTCTAGTTCCAACCCCTCTGCCATGGGCAGGGACACCTCACACTAAACCATGTCACCCAAGGCTCTGTCCAGCCTGGCCTTGAACACCACCAGGGATGGAACATTCACAACTTCCTTGGGCAGCCCATTCCAGTGCCTCGTTACCATCACAGTAAGTAACTTCCTCCTTATATCCAGTCTAAACTTCCCCTGTTTAAGTTTGAACCCATTACCCCTTGTCCTCTCACTACAGTCCCTCATGAAGAGTCCCTCCCCAACATCCTTGCAGGCTCACTTCAGATACTGGAAGGCTGCTATGAAGTCTCCACGCAGCCTTCTCTTCTCCATGTTGAACAGTCCCAACTTTCTCAGCCTATCTTCACACAGGAGGTGCTCCAGTCCCCTGATCATCCTCGTGGCCCTCCTCTGGACTTTTTCCAACAGCTCCATGTCCTTTCTATGTTGAGGACACCAGAACTGCACACAATACTCCAAGTGAGGTCTCACGGGAGCAGAGTAGAGGGGCAGGAACTCCTTCTTTGACCTGCTGGTCACATTATCATATCTAACTTAATCAGTCTCAAAGTCCTCAGGAGAAAGATAGTGCACTGGCACGTGGTGGGAGAACTGAGTTCTAGATATGCTGAAAAAGTCTGTCTGTGGCCACGTGCTGGATTGCTAGAGCAGACACGTGGTGTCTTGCTCAGTAATATCTCCTGCATGTGGCTGGTCAGTGTGGCTGCATGTCGCCTTTCAGACTGTCGCTCTGGTCTCCATGTGCAGCTGCTGTTGGTGAAGTGAGAGCATTTCCTCCCAAAGCTATCAATGAAAAATTTATAAAAAGCAAATTTACAGCAATCTTGCTGGCAGTCATAAGAACCCTGCAAGCTGCAATTTCAGAAAGGTTTTCACAAGCAGCCTCTCAAAAGCTTGATTGTATCTCTGTTTATTAGCGCTTTTTAATTTGAAAAAGGGAAGGGACAATTAAGTCTAGAGCAAGCTAGTGGTCTGGAGGGATTTCTGTGTTTCTGCGTTTGGGTACAAATAAATGCATTTCAAAACCTTTCTGCAGTATGACTACTTCTGAGGGTGCTCAAGGCTGAAACCATATGTTAGGACTGTATGTTGGCTGCAAACTCTGGATATCTGTGAAGTTGCCCCAGCTCCCTTGTTACAAGCTATTTTCAGTCTGCTTTTAATGTGCACCAATCAAGGAAGAGAAAATAATGATTTAAGAGATTCTTGTCAAATTAGGAGCACTGTGAGATTCCCAGCACACAACTCAGCTTTTCTGACCTGGCTGCTCTGTACCTTGTTGCATTACAGTTGGCCTTTTCAGTAGATAAGCAGAGCTATTTGACCATGCACAATCATCCTGGTGGTATGCCAGCACCCACAAATTGCTATATGAATCGCTTAACAAAACGGGAAGGCCATGGTAGGGATGGCTCACAGTTCTGCCAGCACCATCAAGTCAGTTGGTTAACCACAGTGGGGGAACAAGGAATTGATGGTATCTCTGCCACTGCCGTGTCACAACATAATGCCTGTGCAACAGTATGGCACAAATTTTTACATTCTTTGCTTTGTGCTTGATACGTTGGGGGTGCAGCATCCTTCACCAATTATGCTAATGGCTCCAAGGAGAACTGTAGCTCTCCAGGTCACCCAGGTAATGTTTGATGTTGTCTTACCTGCTGATTCACCCAGCAAGACCCTGAGTCCATTAACAATGCCTAATGGCCAATACACATCTCTGAAGTTGCAAACTCTGCTGTGTAGAGAGCTTTGCTAAGGTTTAACGATCTTGGCACATCAGGCTCTGCTCCTTCTTGTGAGTGCTGGGCCTCCCTGTGCAAGTGTTAAACCACATCAAAGTGGCTTAAACCATTTAAACTTGAAGTGATAAACCAGGACAGCTGCAAAGCTGTATCTCGCCTTTGAAGTTAAGGAAATGTTGCCAGCAGGGAAGAAAATCAGTAGATGTCACTTGTTGCAAGATACTTGCTAACTCAGCTTGCAGCCCTGCCCCTGTGCCTGTGTGAGCTTTTTTTTGTGACACCTGAATGCATACTGTGTGAGCTTGTTTGGTGTGAAAGGACTTGATGGTATGTCCAGGACCACTTTTTCTTGCTTTGTGCAATGAACTTACTTTGTGCTTATTCTCCAGACAAGCTCAGGCAATGTCCAGTTCAACAGCTGCAACTTTGAAAGTGGGCAGTTGCAGATCCATGCACCAGAGATGTGCCAGGTGAAGTTCTGCACCTTCAACCAGTCCAGCATCTACCTCCACAGCATGGCCCTCTGCATCCTGGAGAGCTGTGAGTTCACAAGCAGTGAGAATGCCTTTGTAACTGTGGAGGGCTGCCCAAGTTCTGATTGTAACTGAGCCTGCAAGCACTTGGCCATGCTGGCCAAATCCCATGCAGCGTCCATATGGGAGCCCGACCCAGCTGGCTGCCCTTTGGCCAAGTGGGATGGCTGTGGGGGAATCACTGCTGGGGCCAGTGAGAACATGTGAGATTGTCATAGGGTAAGAGCAAAGCAGCTGCCTCTCTGCTGTGGGTGCTCAAGCCCTGCTCGGCTCAGCCCAGAAAGACATTGGATTCAGAGACAACTTGCAGGCAGCAAAGGAGGAGAAATCCCCAGCCCTCGACCCAGACTGTAGTGACAGTGACTTAAACAGCGACGATGTAGAGGATGCTCAGGCTGCCTACAAACTGCCCTATCAAGCTCACAGTCTGAGTCACACAATTGCTAATGTTATGGAAAGCAGGCTTCAAAGCAACAGACTGCACACCCTTCAGAGGGACCTTAAACTCAAGTCTCTGCAGCAGGACAAGAAGGCCCAGTTTTTGGCCAACTCCCTGCAATGCTGCTGCATCATCTGACAGTGCCTTTTCACCGTTGGGAAGGGAGGACTATTCATTTATTCACAAGGGCAAGCAAAACTGGAAGGAAGCATCTTCAGGGATCTTACCTACGCAGTGTAATGCGTACTGAGCAATAAGGTGCTGTGAAGACTGCTGCAAGCCCTCTTCCCTCTCCCTCCTGCTCCACTGGCTCCCTTTCTATGCATTGCCTGTGTTAATCAGGCCAAATGAAAGGCAGGTCAGTTGCAGCCACCTGCTTTCTTCATGCGGTAATGTAATGGCAATTGGAGATGTTAACTCGGTGGCATGCTGGGGTCATGCAGTCAGGCCTGCTCTACCTGTAAATTAAACTCTCACCAAATAAAAGTGCTGCACAGCACATACCACAAATGTAGGGACTGCAGGACTGTGGTGTCAGCCTCTGGTCTTGACCCTTGCCATGGCCAGACCTGGCTGCTTTAGGAGACCCTCAGGGAAGGATGCCTGCCACAGGGGTATAAGCAGGGATTTTGGCTCAGGACATGTGCTGGAGGCGGAACTGAGGTTTTCTGTCAGCATAGTGCTTGCCCAAAGTTCACCTCTATGCCTGTGTTCCTCTTCAGACAGGAGGCAAAGACTGAGGTGATAAAAATCCCCCAGTGTCAGGGGGCTCCGGAGGATCATCTCCAGCCACCTGCCCAGAGCAAGACCGTACCCACTGCTTGGTCAGGGCAGCTCAGGATTTGGCCCCACTTTTCAGTCTATTGCTTTTAAAGACTGCAAAGAAAAGTTTTGTACAAGGGAAGGTGGGGGATGTTTTTCCACCTGACTCTGGGAAAGGGCATTGCTGTGATTTCAGCTAGCTCCTCAACTGCAGTCCCACCCAAGATCACTGTTCCTGTGCAGAAACACCTTGTTTCTTGCCAGTGGAAGACAGCTCCTTTATTTCCAAGGAATACCTGTACCAAAGGTGCCCTCCTGAAGGCTGACCCGTGGACAGAGTAGTAGCAGGAGGGAACGGAGGCTGAATTTAGCTGTTCAGCCCCTCTGAGCAGCTATGGGGCTGTATTCATAGGAATTAGGCTGGCAACAAATGCAGATCCAGCATTTTGACCTGTGTTCTGATGTTCTCTTTCACTTGCTTCCAGTTTGCTCAGCAGCCTGGTTTTAACCAGTGGCAAATGGGAGGGAGATGAGGCCAGCCCAGCTGCTGCTCTCAGTGAGAATTTCCTCAGCTAGGAATTAGACCAGAGGCTCATGTTGAGAGGTGGGTGTCAAGAGTACCAGGCAATGGGAGGCAGTGAAGTGCATGGATGTGAGATGAGAGCAAGGTGCTACACAAAGTGGGAGCATGGTGGAGCTGGCAAGGGCTCGATGTCCGTGCACAGGCAGGGCCCTCCATTGCAGGACAATCCTGGGCCAGGGTTTGGTGTGTGGGACCCATCTGGAGCAGGTGCCTGCTTTTCTTGCCTCTTGTAGGTCCCTCCTCAGGCAGCTGATGGAGGCTGATGGAGACAGGCAGCTGTCAAGCAACATTTAGCTGAGAGATTGAATGATGCACCATTCTGGAGTGTGCAAAGAAAAGGAACTATAGTTACCTTCTGATCTCTGTTGCTCATTGAAGTGGGATATGCAAAGGCAATTTTTAGATTATTTCTTAGCACTCATAAGACATGGATTTAAGACATGATTTTGTTTGGCTGGAAAATACTAAAGATTGCTGCTATATAAATATTTAGCTACTTATTTGCTTAGCGGAAACTAGGCTGTTACTTGGCTAGGGATATGAAAGATAACAGGAAGGGATTCTATAGATACATTGCAAATAAAAGACAGACTAGGGACAACATGTCCAGAAGCTATCAGTAGAACTGGTTACCCTGGGTTTGGAGAAGGCTGAGGTTCTTAATGACTTCTTTGCCTCAGTCTTCACCAGCAAATGCTCTGACCGTACCACCCAAGTCTTGGAAGGCAAACACAAGGATTCTGAGAATAAAGACCTTAGGCCCACTGTAGGAGAGGATCTGGTTTGAGACAATATTAGGAACCTGAACGTATACAAGTCCATGGGACCTGATGAAATCCATCCGTGGGTCCTGAAGGAGCTGGCAAATGAAGTTGCTAAGCCACTGTCCATTATATTTGAAAAATCATGGCAGTCAAGTGAAGTTCCCGATGACTGGAAAAAGGGAAATACAACCCCCATTTTCAAGAAGGGGAAAATGGATGAGCCGGGGAACTAGAGAGCAGTCAGTCTCACCTCTGTGCCTGGCAAAATCTTGGAGCAGATTCTCCTGGAAGGCATGCTGAGGCACATGAAAAACAAGGTGGTTGGTGACAGCCAGCATGGCTTCACTAAGGGGAAATCCTGCCTGACCAATCTGGTGGCCTTCTATGATGTGGCTATGGAACTGATGGACAGGGGCAGAGCAGTTGATGTCATCTACCTGGACTTGTGCAAAGCGTTCGACACTGTCCAGCATGACATCCTTGTCTCTAAATTGGAGAGACATCAATTTGATAGATGGACCATTCGGTGGATAAAGAACTGGCTGGATGGCGGCATGCAAAGAGTTGTGCTCAATGGCTCAATGTCCACCTGGAGACCAGTAACGAGTGGTGTCCCTCAGGGATCAGTACTGGGACCGGTCTTGTTCAACAACTTTGTTGGCAACATGGACAGTGGGATTGAGTGCGCCCTCAGCAAGTTTGCAGATGACACCAAACTGTGTGGTTCGGTTGATACGTTGGAGGGAAGGAATGGCATCCAGAGGGACCTTGACACGCTTGTGAGGTGGGCTGATGCCAACCTTATGAAGTTTAACCATGCCAGGTGCAAGGTCCTACACCTGGGTCGGAGCAATCCCAGGCACCGCTACAGGTTGGGCAGAGAAGAGATTCAGAGCAGCCCTGAGGAGAAGGACTTGGGAGTGTTGGTTGATGAGAAAATGAACGTGAGCTGGCTTCAGTGTGTGCTTGCAGCCCAGAAAGCCAACTGTATCCTGGGCTGCATCAAAAGGAGCGTGACCAGCAGGTCGAGGGAGGTGATCCTGCCCCTCTACTCTGCTCTTGTGAGACCTCACTTGGAGTATTGTGTGCAGTTCTGGTGTCCTCAACATAAAAAGGATATGGAACTGTTGGAACAAGTCCAGAGGAGGGCCACGAGGTTGATCAGGGGACTGGAGCACCTCCTGTGTGAAGACAGGCTGAGAAAGTTGGGGCTGTTCAGCCTAGAGAAGAGAAGGCTGTGTGGAGACCTCATAGCAGCCTTCCAATATCTGAAGGGGGCCTATAAGGGTGCTGGGGAGAGACTCTTCATGAGGGACTGTAGTGAGAGGACAAGGGGTAACGGGTTCAGACTTAAACAGGGGAAGTTTAGACTGGATATGAGGAAGAAACTCTTTTCTGTAAGGGTGGTGAGGCACTGGAATGGGCTGCCCAAGGAAGTTGTGAATGCTTCATCCCTCGCGGTGTTCAAGTCCAGGCTGGACAAAGCCTTTCATGACAGTGGTTTAGTGTGAGGTGTCCCTGCCCCTGGTAGGGGGGGTGGAACTAGATGATCTTAAGGTCATAGAATCATAGAATAGTTAGGGTTGGAAAGGACCTTAAGATCATCTAGTTCCAACCCCCCTGCCAGGGGCAGGGACACCTCCCACTAAACCATGCCACCCAAAGCTATGTCCAATCCAGCCTTGAGCACCACCAGCGATGGAGCATTCACAACTTCCCTGGGCAACCCATTCCAGTGCCTCACCACCCTATGATTCTATGTGGTGTCAATAACTTCAGTTTGCTGGCTGGGTCATTTCTGCCCCCAGGTGGCAAGATGTTTCTTCTGAAGGTGTAAGGTATGCTCAGTATGTGTGCTTGTGTAGCACACTGGCCCAATCTGCTTCATGGAAGATTTATGGGAGACTGCAGCATTTAATGTGTTGGCTATGAGCAACTCTATACAGCAGAATCAGGATGTGGTCTATTGCTGGCTGTACAGAGAAGATGCCAGTGCAAAATGGGGACTTCCCCAGTAGGGGTAGGACAGGTCTGTTGTACAGTAGTTTGGACATCAGTCAGGGAACAGTTGCTTGCTGTTGCTGATGGTGTACAAGCACAATGCAGTGAATGAAGCCATTGAGCGTACCTGAATGCAGGCTTTGTCAAGTGGATACATGTGTCAGGCCAAGAGGGTGTCTTTGCCCTTGCTCTGCAGCATCAAGCACTGTGGGTCCTATCCCCAAGCAGACCCATGCCAGTGGATAATGCCCAACAAGCTAACTCATAGCACTTGTCCACATGTACTGATCTTCCTTTCAGCTGGCTTGTGTGCCTGGTACACCCTGGGTTGTGGCAGAGGCAGAGGGGTCGTAGATTCACAGAGGCTGCAGAAGGGAGAGCTATACCTTTTGGTCATGTACTCTTCCTCGTTCTTCTAACTACAACTACAGGTGCTTCTCCTCTTCCCTACAGGTTATCGTACTGAGGAATGACATCCATCATTGCAAAGCATCAGGTATATTCCTGCGCCTATCAGCAGAAGGCCTGATTGCAGACAGCCATATCCATTCTAACTGTGAGGCTGGAGTGGACATTCGTAAAGAAGCCAACCCCCTTGTTCTGGTACGTACCCCTCCAAGCCATGCTGGAGAGCAGTGTGCTCTGTCACATGCTTTCCTTTCCCTTTCTGAGGATTGACCTTTCTGTTAGCTTTGCCCTTCTGTATGTTTTTTATTTTTTTTTTGACAGATTAAAATACAGGTTACCCCAAGGGCAAGGTACAGCGAAGTGCTGCCTGATAGTACATTCTTCTCTGTTTGATGGCATGTGTCTTAAAATTGCTGCGAAGAGAGGGGAGGGTAGGGGCATGTTCCCTTATGAAATAAATACCCTAGTGTAACGAGTGAACTTGTGCAAGCAAAGTAGTGAATCGGCACTGTTCTGTAAATTGTTTTTCCCACATTGGGAATCATGTTGTCTGCCCTGGGAGCTGGTGGAGGATCTCAGCTGAGCACATAGCTGAGATCCTCCACCAGCTGCTGGAGAGCAGTGGCTGCTCTCCAGCAGCATGGCTGTTCTTCTGTGTTGGTAGTATTGCAGCTATGCAGTGGGTGACCTTACTGAATGCTGTATCTGTAGTCATCCTTGAAGAAACTGGGACCTTGCTGTGCAGGGAAAGGCAAAGACACAGGTACAAGCTACTATCTGAATGACCCTGTGGCTACATTGAGCTCTATATGTGAGCTCTCTAGAGGAGACGGAGCCAGGCAGCCCTGTGAAGCTGGGCTGTAAGGAGGCAGCAGATCAGCCACAGAGCTTTATCTGGCTCGATTGCAGCTCTGAGCTGCTGTTTGTTGCTTTTCCTGGTTTGGTGATTCCTACCCTGCCTCTGTGCAAGATACTGGGCTAGGACTGCTCAGAGGGTCCCAGAGTACTCCTCTCCTGTTCTCATGGAGATGTTGGAGAGAAGCAGCCATGTGGCTGCTGGCAGTGGTCATACACACTGCGCAAAGCACCTTTTGGCAGCCTGAGAAAAGGCACCACACTGTAACACTGAGCACTCTGCTTGGAATCCAGCCTCCAGCTTCTGTGATGTGCCACTGAGGATTTTTTCCTCTTGGACATAGGAGGTGTTGGGCTTGCAGCCCCACAAGCCCTGCCCAGTGTCAGATGGGCTGTGGTGAATGAAGCATCACCAGGTCCAAGGTGGCCCTTGGAGATAGCAGCAAGAGCTACTGGAGGAAGAAGAGGCTGCTGGCACAATGGGAAGAGAAATGAGGCATTGTGTACTAGAAACCCAAAGAAAGGTAAAATTTAAGCATGCATTGACCATTTCAGAGTGCTTTCTTGGCAGCTGGATTAATTACTCTTCTGCTCTTTTCCCCAGGAGGGCTGGGAGCTGTTGTTTTTCTCTGTGGTTGCTGTCTCACTTTCTCACTTCTATAAGTGACCTTCCTCCCTCTTGCTTTTATTCACTCTACATGTGCAAAAATGAAACTGTAGTGCAATAAGATACATAGCGGCCTTCACTCAGGCATTGTCATCATTGGCAACAGAAAAGGCATCATCCATAGCAATCAGATCTATGGAAATAAAGAAGCTGGCATTTATATTTGGTATAATGGAAACCCTGCTGTGAAGTATGTTACTTAGCACTGACCTCTCTCTCTCCTCCTTTGTTTGTTACGAATTATTCCTCCCACTCTGCACACTTCTCTTTTTTTCAATCCCCACCATAGAGAAGGAGTAGGACCATGGTGTGCTAGTGCCTTTCTTTAACTTTCCTCTCTCTGCTTGCTGCACCCAGGTCTTTGCTAAGTGCCAGCCCTCAGGTTTTCCCCCAGATCTGAGGAGTACTCAGGCTGTGTTCAAGATGAACAACTCACATGTCATGGTGCCTTTTGGAGGAAAAGGGGAAAGGACCTTGACACTCCAGTCATTGTTACTCCAATTCACCTTTCAGCTTTAAGCATCTGATGCTACTGGCTTGTGTGTGTTTAATACCATTTGATTCAGATGTTAGTGCTGGACTCTGGCAGGCTTTATTCAGGTTGATGCCATCAGCTTTACCTGGTGGTATCAACTGGTAGCAGTGAGCCCAGAAATGAGATGGCAGCTGGAGTATGGTTTTGGTTACAGATGTGAGGGGCATCTCATCTATATTGCCACCTCTTCCCACCTCTCACTGTGTCTGTGAGTGATAAGGAACAGGCATATGATAACTCATGGTACTGTACAATAGGATGGGGCACAAAGGGAACAAAATGGTTGCCCTGGATCAACCCCATTGCTAAGATGTGAGTGTTCATGCTGGAAGTGTGGATAAATAACAGTGCTTCAGCCTTGAGTCCTGCAGATCTAATGAAAGTGACCTCTTGGAGGTTTGTGACCTGCATGGAGAGCTGGTGAGGTTTAGACAGACTGCCTGTACGGACACTTAAGAACAGGTTACTGAGGCACTTAGCCTAAGTTGGGACCTGGAGAGGTCTGCAGCAGAAGTATCAGCCCTGAAAACACAGGTGTCAGGGCTTTTCAACGAGGGGTTATGAAAGGGCTCTCTCAAAGAGGTATTGCTTTCTGAGATAAGTGGTATTGTGATAGCAGAGCCCAGCAGTGCAGAGGAAGTATCTCAGGGGATGGAGAGATTCACTAGATATTCTTCCCTTATTACCTTCTTACAACACTTTGCAACCATGGCTTGCACCTTGGAACTGACACATATGAGCTTCCATGTCTGCTAGCACCTTGGAGGTGATGGGGAGAAGGCAGAGAGCAAGCTCAGTGGGAAGATACCTTTTTTATCCTGACCAGTTGCCTGCTTTGGAGAAGCCCTCAAGCTCCTCTCATGAGTGCAGCCCTGTGCTGGCTTGAGGCAGGCTCCAGCCCTGGCCAAGGCTGCATGCACGCGTGCTGTCCGACCAGTGCCATATGCTGTGTTGAGCATGGGGCTCAACAGGAGCTATTGGCATGGATGAGTCTCGCCTACAGGTGGGTCTATGCAACTGCAGGCAAACAGGGCTGGCAGAAGGGGGATATTTATGGCAGGAGCATGTCCTTTGCTGGATTCCTTTTCCACACCTGGAAGCAGACCAATGTTTTGCTCATTCCTGAGAGTTGCAAGCCCAGCTCTGTCCTGTGTCACTGCCTGCAGCTGCCTGGCTGGGGGACAAGTTTAGTTGAGGCGTTGCAAGGGGCTCTGTGAAGAAAGCAGGGAGGTGTCCTTTTGAGAATTGTGCCAGCTACTTGGGTGCCAAGTACCATTTTTAAGCATGATACAGGTGCCTTGGGATGTGTGTTTCCCAGTCAGAAGAACCTCTGCAGCACGTTTGGGTGAGACTGATCCCTTGCTGTGCTGAGGTTGAGGCTGGGAGGTGCCAAGTATGGTGGTGCTTGGTGGTGCAAAACTCCTGCCTGCTCTCCTAAGCTGGTGAAAGCAGCACTGGAGGGCACTGCCCCACAGCTGAGGGCCTCTGCCTTATGTTCCTGGAGGATTGCCTCTAGGATGGTTTCACAGCTTCTCTTCCTTCACACCCTTGCAGCTGCATGTGGAAGCATGGATGTCCACTATGGGCACATTGTGTTCTTCCTGCGTGGTCCTTCTTTCTAGAAGCTGGCACGCATATCACACCAGGCCCTGCAGCCCACTAGCAGCTTTCCATTCCCTGGGCACTGCTGGTAGCCTGCGCTGCTCTGGCAGGGTGGTTAGGGGCTTTCCTCAGCTGCCAGGCCTTGCCTGAGCAGGCAGCCACAGCCACAGCCACTGCCCTGAGCAGGCAGCAGTGAGAGGAGGGACAGCCATGCTGGGGCAACCAAGGACAGCAAGGACACAGCTGTCTGGCCGGACAAGATGGGTGGCCCCTTCACTTACCCTTGGAGCAGAACAGCAGCTTGAAGTGCAGCACCCAGCCCTGCACCCCCAGCCAGCGATTCTGATCATGCATTGCTGGTGATCTTATGTCGCATGCACTGCTTTCCCACCCTGGTTCACTGCTGCAGAAGCTTCTCCACTCACTTCACAGCATCTCTGATGCGCGCCCCTGAGTGGATGCTGAGGCAGTATGTGGCAGGCACTGTCCTCAGTTGGTAGTTCTATTTAATGATCAGCCTGGTTGCTCTCCTCCTCTGGGTCTCAGCAGCAAGAGGGTCACACTGGGGAGGAGGAGCTGGTGGTGGGATTGGGACTCTTGGGCTTTGTTCCTTCTGACAAGAGGCAGGTGGAAGCCCAACGGTCAGCAGGTGACACCTCTACTCATGTGCAACAGGGCCCACATGTGTTCTGCAGGCTACCATTTCCAATGCAGCACTGCCTCTGCTCCTGCTACCCTGTCTAATGTTTCCCACCATCAACTATGGTCGCCATCTGCACACTGGTTTTGGGGCTCCCCTCAGAGCAGCAGTCCCGTGGCTGATAAAGCCTCTCACCTTGTCCCTGGTGTGAGGAGGATGGTTTAAGGAGGCTAAAGCCCAGACTCTTCTGTGGCATCAACCACGGCGGGCTCCAATTGCTACATGCTGCATCTCCTGTGCTTTTCTATGGGGCACAGGAGCCTGCAGCTTGGAGCCCCTCTGCACTGCAGCACCTCTGGAGTAGGGAGGCTGCAGCAGCTTGCAGGGGGTGGCTTGCCTCCCTGTGGGGTGTGCTGTGTGGTGCTGGGAGAGCTGAACATGAGGGAGGTTTGCAGGGGGGTGAGTTTCATCCTAAGGAAAAAGAAAGTCCAACTGGAGAGTGGGGATAACAGTGAGTGCAGGAAACCGGTGAGGCGGAGGAGCCAGGCTGCAGGAGGCAGCTCTTGGCTCCTTGTCAGTAGTTCCCCTGTGGCTGCAGCTGTGGCTGGCCACTCCTGGAGACAGGACCCTGGCTGGGCAGACTAGTGATCTGATATGGTGGCTGTTTGGATATTCATGAACATCTCCTGCCTTTTGAATACTCTTACAGATATGTGCTTCTCTGTGCTTCTTTGTGCTTTCGCCGCCTTGAAAGTGGTGGAGGCAAGGGGGGCACAAAATCACAAAATGAAATAGATAAACCTTTAGAATCAGTTTTAAGTAATGTTAAGTTTGATGGCTTTGTAACAGTAGCAATGGAAAATTACTGAGGCGCATGATTCACAGAAAAAAAAGTAGAGTACAGCTAGAGAACGTACTGAGAATGCTTGTATAAGATAAACCGTTGTAGTTTTAGGCCTTTATGACCTTAGTACAAAATGAGTGTAAGAAAAACAGGCGAGAAGAACAGGATGTAAGGATAAGGAGTATCTGGAATGGCAGGGGTCCAGGATGGGCTGCAGCTAAACTAACTGATAAGTAGAAGGACAGAATGATTGTTATGTCTATGGTGTTAATGAACCAATAAAGCTGGTATACACATTTACTGCGCGTGCTTTGAAGGCTGCCAGAAGCGATGAAGACTGTTGGAAGAAGTAAACGACCCTCAGAGACCACCACTGCGGCTTTTTACGCATGCGGGACACTTTCTGGAAAGTGATGTAATCCATACGTAGCCTCATGACTATGTATGTGTGCCTAAGTGACTATATAAGGATGGCCTGTGTGGCAATATGGGTACACACGTTAGGAGGAGCTATCCCCCGTTTCTCCCGGCGCCGCAATAAAGAATACCTGCTTGTCAACTTGAAAACTTTGTTGGCGAGTTTGTTCCTGGAGTTTCCTCCGGATCATGGTTCTGCTGACAGTAGCTCTGCTCTGCTTTACATGGACCTTCCTTTCCTACCGTGCTTCCCTCTCCCTGCGCTTTACTGTGCAGCTGCCCCATGCCCAGGTCTCCTGCTAGGCACGGGCAGCAGGCTGTGACAAGTAGCCAGCCAGGAGGGCTGGTGCCTCTGCAGAGACCTGCTGTGCTGGCATCAGTGCAAACCTTGAGCAGACGACCCTGCTGCTGGCAACTTTCTTCTCTTTTCCTCCCTCAGTGGGAACCATATTTTCCAGGGACTGGCTGCTGGAATAGCGGTGAATGAGAACAGGCGAGACCAGATCACAGGTATGGGAATGAAAATGGATTTGTTATGCCCAATTTGTTTCTGTCTTTAGTTCTCTGTTCGACTGCAAAATCTACCTTGTTGTGGTTCTTGGGTGACTTTAGGTGCAATTATCCCCTAGTTTGCATTTTCTAGTTGACATTTTTATTGTTATGGGGGGAGCATATCTTTCTGCAGCATGTCCTCCAAATTATTGTTCCCTTTGTCTCTGGCCCAGCTGGGACATGGAATTGTGCTTTAGAGCAGTCTAACGTGTAGATTGCTTTTTTCTCCTCCCATGCTATCCAGTTTATAAAACTGTCAGTGATGCTTTCCCGTTGTTCTGACACCTCCAAGTGGTCTTCCACTGTGCTCTACATCTCAGATGACAGGGAAGTGATGCTTTCTGGATCTGCTGATGACTGGTGTCCTGTGTGGGAGAGCATTGCTAAGGAAGCTCCTGAGGCTCGGGCTCTGCCGCAGGTGATGGGAGTTTTCCAGTGGGGCCAGGTTTCAGCTTGTGAGGTGTCTTTGCTCTTCCATGGGCAGGAGGCCCGTGTGGTGACCTCATCCTCCCTGCCTTGCCCTAGGGAACGTCATCTGCGAGAACCAGTGGGGTGGAGCAGATATATCCGGTGGGCGGTGACCCAGTCCTCAAGAACAACCTCATCTCTTAGAGCTGCTCGGACAGCGTGGTGGTGGGCGAGCATGGGAAGAGCCTCATTGAAGGGAACATCATTTACGATAAGGAAACAAGCCCGGGTCGGGGATGGTTCTTGCCTTGCTGGGCTGCCCTCTACCTCTGGCACACCCCAGACCTATGGTGGGAGCACAGGGGGGTTGCCGGTGGGTGCACAGGAGGCTTGGCAAGGAGCAGCACCAGCTCAAGCCCAGTGCAAGCACTCCAGAGGTCGTGCCGCCAGCACTGCTGGGCTGCTGCTCACGAGAGGCACTCTCCCCCACCACTGCTTTCTCTCCAGCAGAGGGCAGGAACTTCCCTCTGCGCCTTGAGAAGGAAGTCGGTGGAGCACCGTCGCGCTCTTGCAGCGTGGGGTTGAAGGAGAGGATGCATGGTCCCCATGGGACAGGGTGAGCTGCATCTGCTGCTGTCCTGCACCAGCTGACTAAGGGACAGAGTAGTCTGGCAGGGTCTGTAATCCGACGTCTGGGCTAACATGTGACAGAAGCTATGCTCTTATGTGGTTTTCTAGGAAACTGGAAATAGCTTTTTTTTCTTTTTTTCTTTTTTTTTTTTTTTTTTTTTTTAAAAAAAAGGCGTTTTAAAGCATCTGTGGAGAGAGAAGTACTGCAGAGAAACCCACACTGACAGGGCATGGATCTAGATCCTGGAGCAGATGAACTTCTCTTTGGCCCTATCTGGGACAGGGATGCAGCACAGGTAGTCACATAGCATGGCTTGGTGTGCATCTGTCTGTCCCACTAGTAATGCTGGCCATGGTGGTGGCCTGTAGTGCTGGCAAACAGTGTCAGCCTTCTGCAGTGAAGGTAAGGTACACAGATAGGGAATTACCAGTTACCAGTGGTTTGTGGATCAGCAGTGGCCAGGGCAGGAGGGGGGTGGTTGTAGAGGCTGGCTACCCTGCTTTACAAACTGGTGAATACGTCTGGGCACATGGGGCCAAGCTGCAGTGAAAGCCAGGTTGGTGCTTGCAAAGCTGTGCACTCCCTGGCCTAGAGACTCCCAGTCCTGGAGAAAGAGAGACGAGGGCACGTGGGCTTCCTACTCCATGGTTGCCCATCTGCAGCAAAACCACCTGTGCATGAAGCCAGCAGACAGGACTGTGCCTGGCCATCCCACAGAGCCCCAGGGCAGTAGGAATTTACCTCTTGGTTGCAGGACTTAAACGAGGGGACTTGAGCTGGAGTCAGAGCATGGATAGTGCCAGGAAAGGGCAGAGGTGGGTTAAAAAGGGCTCACAGACTCGAGTCAGCCCCATGGGACCATATCAGAGCTGAAGGATCTCTGTGAGTCCCTCATGTGTAGGATTAGCCTTCATGTGTACTCAAAGATGAGTTTGCCTCCATCCCACCTGCATTGCATGTGGACTACCTGCAACTTTGAGGCAGGGCTGGGGGTCTCCAAGCACTGCTAAGTTGATGAGCCATGCCACCCTGCACTGCAGGCAACAAGGGCTGTGGTGTGTAGATGATGTCCTCCAGCCTCCCACACCTCATCAGCTACCAGATCAGCCACAACAGCATCTACGGGGTGGCAGTGTTCTGCCACAAGGATGCTGGTTAATATCTCCCCGGTCAGGGGCACAGTGAGAGTTTCCAGGAGGAAAGGGAGGGTACTGGCGGGGAGAATGACCCTGGCAGTGAGGAGTACCCAGCTGTCCACCATCCCATCAATGTGGCACTGGTAGAGTTGAACAGCATCAACTACAATGGAAGTGAACTGGAGGCCTGCCGCTGTTTCTGGGCTCCAGGAGAAGGGGTGGTGTGCGGAACAGTGTGTTGTCCTGGCCCACCAGCAGTGGGGTCTCCCAGGGCCTACCTAAGCTGCCACTAGACCAGAAGGACCCTGGAGAATTGGTTGTCTGAGACCTGAGTGTGGGTGGGTTGTTTACCCAGTCAGAAAGTCACACTGTGATAGAAAAAACTCTGTGTTTTAGACACAGAAACACATATGTGGCCATCATGACTGAGGCTGCAAGCTCTTGACGAGTAGGCCTTTTTGTTGGCAGCTGCAGGCTCACATATCAAGAGCAGCGAAGTGCTCCATGTCATTGCCAGTGTCATTCATGCCAACCATGATGGCAGGTTGTTGGTGCAGAGCAGCCAGCTAATATGTGTTCCCAGCAGCAGCATTTCCTGTAACAGCCGGAGAGGCATGTTGGTGGAGCCTGAGTGCCAGGTGGAGATACATGTAAATGACATCTACGAGAACTGCAGCCATGGCATTGTCTCCCGGGAAGAGGGCATCATCATAGAGAATGACATCATTGACAACCACCAGCGTGGACTTCAGCTGCTCCAGGCAGCAGATATGAAGGTACATCCTGTACATTGCTGATGGGGCACTGACGTGTGTCCCTGCAGCTGGGAGCAAAGTGAACTCTCCATCCCTGGCAGTGTCCGAGGCCAGGCTGGCTGGAGCCTTGGGCAACATGGTCTAGCATGACAGTTGTTGGAACTAGATGATCGTAATGTCCTTCCCAATCTGAACCATTCTATTACTTTGTGATCCCATAGAATTGGCAGGCTGTGTGAGCTGTGCTGAAGAACCGGGGTACCTGGCATCTGAACTAGAATTTTTGGAAGTTAGATGCAGTGTTCCAGCATCTAGCCAGTTCCCAAGGTTAGTACCTGGCTCAAGGCTGCCTCCATTCTGTTCTTTGTTGAGGTGAAGCCATTGTGCATCAAAATGATAGAAAAATGCAATTTAACTCATCATGAAGGACCCCTAAAGTGAGTATACAGAAATCTCTGCCAAGACAAATGCTCTGCATGAGCCCTGCAGGGACTGCAGACTCTTTATGAAAACAATGCCTGTAGAAAAACATTGTCTTCTGGACTAGAAACTAAAACCTGCTGCATTTTTCATGGTCCCGGCTGTCTGGTCTCCTGGAGCATACAGGCAGGATTCATGTTGCAGGGTTCATATGGGCAACAGGTCCTTCTTGAAGTACTGGCAATGTTGTGGTGCTGTCATTTCTCGTCTGCACCCTGGCCGAGCCAAACAGATAGCCTGAGAGCAGGTGGGACAGTCTGTTGTGCTGGGTGGGGGAGAGTGCTTGGCAAGGAGCACTGCAGCAGCTGTAGCTGCAGGGAGGAGAAAGGACTGATCTTCCAGATGATGGCACAGTGGTTCCTGGAGAAAAAGAGACTCCTAAGTACTTTCTTTTCATATACAAAGATGTGCCAGCCTCTAAGTGCAGCTGTTTCAAATCTGAAGGGCAAGGAGCAGCAGTAGGTTCACGTTTGGCAGCGTCTGTGCTTGTCTTTCAACAGGGCGTTGGGTACCAGCTGCAGGGGAGCTTGTAGCATCTAGCACTGACAGCTACCGAGCTGCCAGCTGGGGCCACCTGTAACGTGTGGAAGGCCTTGGGAAAGCTTTTGTGTGTGTGGCTATAGTTTATCCCATTTGAACCCATGGCATGCTCCCAATCTGCGAGGGAGTGCTGGTAAGCCTGTGATAGAGCTTTGGGATTTGGTTTTGTGTTGATCAAAAAGCCATATAACAATGACCTTCTGCTTGGCTGTCATGTCTAAGGCTTATTTTGCAAGAAACCAAGAACAGGATCCAGTCCTTTTGGAACTATGGGATTGCTCTCTTTGATAAAGCCAGAGTTGTGGTGCAGGAAAACCTCATTTTCCCAAGGGAGATCCAAGAAATCCATTTTGCAGCCAATATCAAATGCAGAGGATTGCATCATCCAAAACAACATGCTTCTCACCTTCAAGAAAAGGTGAGGCCCCTGGAACCATGGAGTGCAGTTGTAAGCTTGCACTCACAACTCTCCTGTTAGGCGAGCGCTGGAGAGCTCTCCTTTGTAGCTCTTCTTTGCCATTTCCCATAGCAGCTGACCCATGGTACCAGCTCCATATGCGTGACCACAGTAGGTGAGGACTGCAGATCCAGCAGAGCCAGGAGGTTCCTCACAGGATACCTCTAAAGCCCCTCTAGAGGAGCTTGGATTATTCCTTGACCGGCCAGCATGTGTCTTCACGATGTCTCTGGGTATAGGCATACCTGCCTTCTGACCTGCCAGCTCATTCTCCTGTGCAGTGCTGTCTTTGAAGCCTGGCTGCTGTGTTTGCAGGCTGCGCTACTGTCCTTGCAGTACAGGCAGCCCTGGGGTGTTTGTTGCCTGGACTGTAAGAGTCAGGGAAGGAGGGAAGGCCAGAGCCGCCCCCCGTCCATATTGTGCCTTCGTGCTGGTGAGGAGGAGAGTGGTATTGGGCACTACCTCCAGGCTTTTGCTACCAGAGCAATGTGAATGGCAAATGGGAAAATGGATCTTGGAGGGCTTGTTTTTCCTTGGCATGGTTTAGGTACCTTTGTCTTTGTGCCAGCAGAGAGAATTCATGGTGGTCTTCAGAGTTACATCTGTAGCTGCAGACCTCTAATAGGTATTGAAAAGCTTTCCTTAGCTGCTGGCTGTCACTCAGATCTCAGTGACCCTCATCTTTATAAGCTTTTTTCAAAACTGATCACTCTAGGCCAGGACTCTGCAGCAGACGCATGAGAAAACCAGAGCCTCGTCATCCATACGAGGGCTGGGTATTTAGTGGGTTTTTCTTTTTCGTTAGAAATTTGACCTTGAATCTTCTCTCTGGGTCATAAATCCTGGTATAGGATGTGGGAGAAGACATAGGCAAGTTGGAAGACTTGCACTGCTTGGGGGGATATTAGGGCATGTGGTCTTTGAGGTTAATGATGCTCTCATCTGGTCCTCCAGAATCCCATAGCATGAAAGTCAAGTGTACTAGTGAGGTATCTCAGCTAAGACTCTACTAGGGACTTCAGTGCCCTTATTCCCATGATTCCTCCATGAGGTTTTCAAATCTGGCCTCCTTTAAGCAATTACTGGGAGGTCCCAGCATTGACTTTCCTTCTGCAGGCTCTTGTCTAATCCTCCAGAACTTGCACTCACTTAGAGGTGTTGGCTGTGAAATCATGGAAAGTAGATTTTGCAGTAAAGCAAGACATTCTGTGTCAGTTCTCCAATCACTTCTGTCCCACTTTGGCATTGGAACAGACATTGTGTGGTGAGTCATTGTGCACCTGCCAGCAGTGCTCTGCCTCTTTCCTTCTTGAAGGGTAAACCTCAAGGGAGAGTTTCTAAGGATGCTCTATAAGGACTTACCTGCTCATGGCCATAAGGGGTGCCCCTCCTTTTCCTAGGTTTGATACGGAGTGCATGCTGATCAACTCTCCAGAACGGCCTTGCATCGAAGGAGGTGCCCCAGGGTCCTGCACGGCGGCTGGAGGTCAGAGGGTTTCCAGCATTACTACCAGAGTGGATGGGGGCTGCCACAGCCACGGGAGTGTCTTCTATACCATTCTTTGACCAGGGAGGGAGGTTTCTTCACTGGTCTCTCCATTTGTTTTTTCTCCAGAGCTGCTCCTGGGAAGCTCTCACAGCTCAGGGATGAGGACCCTTATTGGGATGTACCCCCTTTTCATGAAGGATTTTGCAATTTCATTGGCACCTCATTAAATAAAAAAAAGTAGCAGGGAAAACAGCCATTAATGTCTTCCTCTGTGCCCACTGAGATCACTGCCGGGGTAATTTGCAAGCCAGCAGTTCTTAGATGAAATGCACTCCCGGCAGGACCAGCAGCGTACCAGGCCAGGCCTCCCCAGCCTGAGCTCCAGACAAGCCTCTCTTGCCATGGGCCTGTGGCATTATTTATTTGGGAATCACTTACCTTGAAGATACTTTGTCGGAGACTATCTGCACTTGTGCCAGAAGACTCTGAGACTAACAGCATGTCTTTTGTAGTCTTGCTCTATTTCTGTCTGTGCTGATTCTCAGCCAGATGGGGCACACAAAGAAATGCAGACAGGAAAAGGCACAGAGATACAGCCATGCAGTAAGGTCCCTCCAGCAACTGGACTCGGATGCTATCTGGCCAGTACCTGCCCCTGAGTCCCATTCTCCTCAGTTTCTGACACCAGGAGGCTCTAGCTCCCTTTCCCCCCACAAGAGACAGACAGAGTGTTTGGGCTCCCAAACCACTTGATGCCCATGCAGATCCACACACACCAGTGATGCTGGCACCCACACCAAAGGGAGAGCTCTCATCCTCGGAAAAGTTAGAAAGAGCATTTGATGAGCAGACAGGATGTGCTCATACGCATGGCCAGACCAGCATCTATGCTGGTAAGGGCATGTAGCAACAGGACAAGGGGGAATGGCTTTTACCCTGACAGAGGGGACACTGAGATGAGATCTTAAGCAGAAGTTCTTCCCTGTGAGGGTGCTGAGGCCCTGGCACAGGTTGCCCAGAGAAGCTGTGGCTGCCCCATCCCTGGCAGTGCTCAAGGCTAGGTTGGACGGACCTTGGAGCAACGTGTTCTAGTGGAAGGCATCCCTGCCTGTGGCAGGGGGTTGGAACTGCGTGAGCTTTAAGGTCCCTTCCAGGCCAAACCATTCCATGATCTGTCCTTGGTCACCAGCCGCCTGTTTACACACAGTGGGTGGCTTTTTTTATCACCTTGTCCCTCTGTTTTCCCAAATCTGTTCTCCTCAAACTGCCAATGCCTGTGTTGCCCCACGTGGTTCCTCCTGAGGCACCCTGTAATAAGCCTTGTGTATGCTCTTCCTCTGCACCCTCTGCTGGTGGCGGTTACCCCTGGGTCTGTGCGGCACTGGGGGAGGATGAGTGTCCTGGGGACCCCCACTAGCCCCTGGACTTCAGGGTTCTTGCTTTGGAGAGAGAGGCTCGTACACCATAGCTTTATGTGACCAGCTAGCAGTTCCTGCCTTGTCATCCCCCCTCTTGAGACTGGCAGTTTTTTCTCAGCTGGGTATTCTCTGTCTCATTCATGTAACAAGCTGGCCATGCAGGTTTCTCCTGATACAAGCTGGTATAGCTGTGTTGCACAGCCTGCTGCTTCTCTGCAGACCAATGATATAAGAACATCTAATCCATTCAATCATTTTTTATTATTATCTTTTTTTTAAGGAAAAGTACCATCTTACTATTTACTATAATCTCAGGAAAGCTGACACAAATAAAATGCTGTATTTTAAAAGCATTTAAATAACTGGGTTGCTTTCTAAACTAAGTGAAGTTCTCAGAGTGGTTTGTGGGGCAACTCTTTCTGAAGAGGCTCACTGCACTGCAAGATCATGGGATGCAATCTGGCTCATCTGGCAGGGTTGGGCACTTGGCAAGCACACAGCCTGTGCCAAAGCCCTGGGAGTTTTCCTATGTTCAGGAGTAGGTTTAAAACCAGAGGTAAGCAACAACATTGTAAGTTGG
Organism: Ara ararauna; assembly: GCA_028858755.1. Classification (NCBI taxonomy): domain Eukaryota; kingdom Metazoa; phylum Chordata; class Aves; order Psittaciformes; family Psittacidae; genus Ara; species Ara ararauna. The sequence continues at coordinate 69,364,286 of CM054410.1, read as the reverse complement.
CAAATCTCTGCCCCAGCTATAAAAACGTGTTACTTCCACATGGGCAATCTGGAGTCATCTTGAACCACCACCACCATCGGAAATCTTTTACTGCTGAAAGGCTTTATTTTGGTACAGCATGGCTTGTGAGTTGGTCAAACACCTGATTTGCCTCAGGATAGAGTCAGAGCTGGCCTAGCACAAGCTTTAAGAGACCAGTGCAGATGAAGCACAAATTGTTGATCGCCATTCCTTGGACAGCATGGGCAAAAATGTGCACAGCACAAGGGAGAGCTGAACACAGGGTTCTGTTGAGCTGAGCATGACTGAGCTGAAGTAGGCTTAGGGAAATGGGAAGATGAGACCCACTAGGACATGGCAGAGCAGTCCCTGCCATGGTGATGATCTGGCAGAGAGAAACTTCAGGGAAAGCAGAATTGTAGCTCCTACCTGAGACCCACCCTCCAGCTCATAACAGGGTTTATTTGCTTGCTGGATCATTTTGGAGTGGAACAAGCTCAAGCAGTAGAAGAATCCAGCAGTGGTAGCGGGAGAGAGGCTAATAGACAACATGCGTGTTTGAGTCACTGGGTAAGTGGCAGGACAGGAGTGAATGCACAGGTTCATAGGAAGAATGGGCGTGTGGGAAGGACGCAAGAACCCAAATTCAAGTTGCAGGTCAGGAACCTGTAGTCCCAGACTCTGTGTGGCTGTCTCTGCAGTACTGCCTCATGTACAAAGGCATGCATCCACAGCCTTCATGTGGGGAGAGCATCACCTTGGGGAACCTTCAGAGGTGGTAGAACTGGGAAAGGAAGGGTGGGCTGTACATGAGTCAGGACAGAGCCAGGCTGCTGGCACAGACAGAAAGATGATGGTGGAGTATTTAAACTGGAAGTTGTCAGAAGGTTGGAATGTCTGCAGAAGCACCTGGAAATGTTCAGTACTATTCTGAAAATGCCTGTAAGGAAATTAATAGCACAATTGCAATAGGTGTGGAGGCTGAGACTGTTCACAGTGGTGGTTACTGGCACACACAAGGTGGAGTAGGCTCAACATACTTCTAGGCCAATGCTGAGAACCTCAAAAATAAGGTGGGGAATCTGTAATGCATGGGGCTGCCTGTAGTGGCCTAAATGCTGGGATGTCGGAGAATGACCTTGTTCACGCACTTCCTAGAGGCTCCTGAATCCCATCATCCAGACCTAAAAAAACAAAAAAAAAAACAAAACAAAACAAAACAAACAAACAAAAAAACCCCCACACAAAACCAAAACAACAACAACAACAACAAAAGTGGGATTTGGGATTTTTACAATAGCCTTTTACATCTTCTTCATTCAGTGCTTTCTTTCACTTTGGGGCAGCAAAATGTCCCATAGAGGATCTACATGCTGTCAAGCAGGCATACAGAAAATTGCTCACAAAATACTTGTAATTTAACTCACTTCACATTGCAGAATATAAGCAAGCAGTTAATTGCAATATAGGGAGTAAGTATTCTTAAACTTTCAACAGGTTGCTCTGGAAGTAGAGTTCAAATACTGTCTTCAAATGTTAATATTTGCACTATCAATCACTATGAAAAAATCCAAATGCTCATACTGACTTCATCTTCACAAAGAAAGCTAAAATAAAGTTTGCTTTCCCAATTAATCTTTCAATTTTATGTTAAATATATTTAAGGCCCTGAGTGGTTAGTACTGTTAGGACTTTCAGACACAAAGTCAGAAAAGACTATTCTCTTTTGTGGAGAGAATTCAGTGGGCCCTCAATAATTAATTTTCACTGGTGTGCATTAATTAAAAAATGTTTCATGATCTTGTATTACAGTAGATAGTTTGTAGAGCATAATGGAAGCAGCATGGGTTGCTGCTGCTGTACCTGTGCAACACCCTAATTCGGGTGCTCATCATGACATAGTGGGTAACAGCTCACAGCCACCCTGACCCTGCAGATTGCTGAGGGCACAGTACAGAGCTCTGCTGGCTTCTTCATCACCTGAACATTGTGCAAAGCCAGTGCACATACATGACCTGCACAGCCACTTCTTGGCACAGCACAGACCTTGCATTTTGTTTTGCTCAAAGACTGCATTTGTCTGCTTGTAAGTTAATCAGAGCTCATAATTTCCAGAAAGGCAGCACCGGCAAAAGCTGAGTGCCTCCCTGCTGCTGTGCCCATCCTCCTGCTGTCTGTGCAGGAGCCAGCTGCGAGACAATATGCCAGTACTGCTGAGAGAAGCTGACTGCAACCTCTGTCCTACAGAGCTCCATGCTCTTAGGTGTGAGAAATAGCCTGTGTCCAGCCTATTTCATGGAATCTTTCATCTGGTGGCCAAACACATTGTCAAGAGGACTCTAATGCTGTCTGTATGCTAGCAAAGTATTGGGCAGTGGCAGAGGATTAATGGGGAGAGGTTCTGTGCCAGTCAGCCTTCCACAGGCCGACCTGCACACAAGCTTCTGGAGAGATACCAGTGTATCTTGCATTCTCAGTGTCCAGGATGTGCTCTTGAGTAACGTGGCCCCAGAAAGTTAAGAGTGTTAGTAGACCTCTCCTCATTTCCAGCAAAGCATCTTTCCCCGCTGCCACTGAATTTCTGCTTTCACCCATTCCTGTTTCCAAGGGATCTACTCATCTACTGACACTCCCCTCTCCGTGATGTGGACAGGGATGAGTGTACTTTACTGGGGGTTCTGAGTCCCTCTAGCCTACCTACATCCTGCTATGGTTCGCACCTTGGCAAGTGTTCCCCTCCATGGGACCTGCCTGCAGCCCTGTCCTGCCTCTTTCAGTGGGAGCTGCCCAATGCTGCAGGGTATCTCTCTGGCACCAAGATGGGATATCTGGTCCCCTTCCACATCCCACCACCACGTCCCTGCCTTGGCACTTCTCTCCACATAGAGAACTCTGCTGTGTTGTGGGGAAGGCAAACAGCTGCTCTCCAAAGTGCATCACCTAATAGTGAGATACACTGCAGGTGAGCCGTTCTCCCATTTAGGTTAAGTTAGCACCTGAATCAGGGGTGATGCTTTCAGACAGTCAGAACAGGCTCTGCTGCACACAGCAGTGATACCAAGAGAGACAATTAACATTCGCTGATGTAAGGTGTTCCAAATCATGGAAAGGAGCATCACTTTTTGCTCAGTTGGTTAGGCAGCCACGTCTGCTTTCTACTTCTCTGCTCACCCTGGCATGCAGTAGCAGCTTTAAAGCAGCAGTTAATTTTTCATCCAAAAACCCATGGCACTGGTAGGGTGATTCACATTTGCTCCCCTCCTCATGCCCCATACCAGCCTCCTGAAACACAGCTGCAATGAACTAGAATTAGATAAAGAGGATAAACTAATTATGTATCTCAGAATAGTGCTTCATACCAGTCTAAGTCAGAGCTGCTGGCTCTGACATGCAGAAGACCAGATCCTAATGAGAATTAAAAAAAACACCACAAAAGGTGCTTTCAGCCAGACCAGCTCCCTGAGCAAATCCACTTTACTGAAGACTTGGGAACAAGGTCTGTACAAGTCAGAGGCTTCCAAAATTCAGCATGGGGAAGCATAGAGTCCTCCACCTGGCGCACGCAACAGAACACGTTGGGGGCTGCCCAGCTGAAAGACAGCTTGGCATGAAGGCACCTCAGGGTCCTCATGAACACTGGAAACTGAGGTTGTCTTGAACACCACTTGTGGTGTCAGATACCAGATACTTGTCTCAGATACCATTTGCGTTTGACCATGGGAAGTTTTGCACCCCCTTGTTCACAGGTCTGTGACAAATGCTGACTCAAAGGATGGGGCACCACAGTATGAGGGATGACCACCCAGAGGACCCTCATGGAACCCCAACTTTGGAACTATGCATGCATTCACTAAGACACATCCATCATTATCTCTACCCTCCGCATGCACGTTGCGGATAACACCCCAAAGAACATGAACATCAAGGGCAGGGCTGAGGTCAGAAGGGGAGCTGCCACCACCAGCAACACCGTGGGTGAAGAGGACCAGTGAGACATTGCTGAATCCACAGGTGGTGACTACCTGCTTGCAAGTCTTCTGATGTCTCTTATCCTCTTCTCTCTCTGCTTTGATCTCCCCAGGAAGAAACACTCAAGTTTGTTAGACAGTTTCAGCATCTGGTCTCATTTGTGCCCTAATTCCAAAGAGGTGACAAATACATTGACTCTGACCAGGTCTGAGTCACGTATGTCTTCCAATCACGTTGAGACAGACACCAAGTTGAACATGAGCCAGAAACAGGTTCTTGCTGACAGGCTAATGGTGGCCTGGGTGGCATTTGGAGGACCATCTCCAGCAGGTCAAGGGAGGTGACACTTTCCTTCTGCTCAGCCCTCACACCTGAAGTGTGTGTCCTGTTCAGGGCTTCCTGGTACAAGAGAGATGGGGACATACTGGAAGAGTCCACTGAAGGGCAACTAAGATGCTGGAGAGCCTGAAGCATCACTCCTATGAGGAAACGACTGAGAGAGCGAGGACTGCTCAGCCTGTAAAGAAGGTTCGGGGGCATCTCACCCATGTCTATAAGTAACTGAACAGAAAATGCCAAGAAGATAAACCAGGCTTTCCAGCGATGCCCAGTGACAGGAGCAGAGGCCACAGGCACACACTGAAACACAGAAGGCTCCTTCTGAGCATCAGCAAACACTACTTTACTGTAAGAGTGACTGAGCACTGCCACAGGTTTCCCAGGGAAATTGTGGATTTTTCACCGCTGGAGATACTCACAAGTCATACGATATGGTTCTGGGCACCTGTGGTGGTGCAATTCCCCTCCCCTTCCTCCAACACCCAGCCTCTGGGCGGCTCCACAATCCAGGAATTGCCACCAGTTCTTGGCCTTTCTGTGATGAGTTGGATGGTGAATCATCCCTTGACCATACCAGTAACTAATACATGGCTAAGGAGGGATGCACTGATCACTCCAGGGACCCTGACTATAGTGGGAAGCAAAAGCAGAAATAATCAGTCACCCCCTGACAGCCCTAGAACACTCCTTCCCTGACTGCAGCCCAAGTGGAAGAGTATCACTGTTACTGGAGTTCTGAAAAATTTCTGCTCTTGCTAAAACCTTTGAAGAACGTTCTTTAACGCTAAGCTATGCATTTTGCAAAAGCACCTAGCTGTGGGTGGCCCTGGTTGAACAGGGGGACTGGACAAAGTGACCACCAGAGTTCCTTTCCAATATCAGCAATTCTGTGATAGAAACATTCCTATCTGCAGCCTACAATTCCCATGGGATTAATTCTCCTTCACTCAGAAAACTGGATGTTTCTGTCACTTCTTTGAGTGACAGAACTGTGAGAAGTGAGTCATTAAGGTGTGCAATGAGTTACTCTTAAATCCCCGAATTACGTACTAAACTCAAATCACAATCTGGAGCAAAGACACCTCAAAGAGAAGACTGCTCTTGACAGCCCATGTTCCTGTTTCACATAAGCTTTTTCTCTTGTAGGTAATCCTCAGCTTTTCACAAGCTCCAGATTCCTACAACCTTGCTTAGCATACACTTGGAATGAGCCTTGCAGCCCAAGACTAGACTGAATACACAGAGAAATTAACCCAGCAGTCTGTGTGGAATAATTAGGAAATTTGGGATAATTGGGAATTAAATCTATATTTAAAATGCAGCATTGTCCACACATAAGAAAAAGACGGACTTTCAGGGCCTCTTGGGGCGAGATGCAGCCATACCTGGTATGCCAGGAATGTGCACTCCACAGCAGTTCCCGTAACAGGCGGAGGATAGAGCGAGGTGGAGATCTCGCAGTTATGCTCTGTCCTAACTTCAGCAGATAAAACGGGAACTAGGTGGTACAAGAAACTGATAAGCTGCATACTTGCTACCCTGAGCCAGCGGCCTGTCATCTTTTGACAAAATACCGTCCTAGTGTGAACTTTGCTTCATTATAATGTCATTATAATGCATTTACATGCAAAAATACACACTCATCTCCAATGCGACCACCCCCTGAAATAGGACCACCCCTCTCTGAGCATGTGCTCTGAATTTTTGGTCTCATATACTTTTAAATCGAGGCGAGAGAAATTTTCACCAATGGTAATAAAGGTATGTATAACTAGAGTCACTCAAGCTCCACCTTGAAGGTAAAAATAATATAAAATAGCCCAAGAGAAAGGGGGATTTCAGGGAAGATACCATCGTGGACGAGTCGAGGAAGACAACATTAACCTACTCCTGGGACCGGTCGACGGGCTGGACCTCTCTTCCCATCCCCACAGGGACACCTGTGGGTAAGACTCACACTGCATCCAGTGCTTTCCCCGGGAAAACTTAGATTCTCTATAGAGTTATTTTTATTGTTACCTGTACATTTTAGAGCTATGCTGTGTCAACTTTATTAAGCGCTTATATCTATGTAACCATTGTATGCATGTGCTTTTGCAGACAGTATTTATCACCGGCAATCCATGAGAACCTGTATCTGTTGCATCAATAAATTTAGCCAACAAATCGTACTGTTTCAGTATCTAATTGTTGCTATCAGTAAATCCGGACCAGTAGAGGTTCGATATAAGCGAACGCGGTCAGATTAGCCTCCGGATCAGTAGAGGTTCGATATAAGCGAATGCGGTTGGATTGGCTTCCAGACCAGTAGAGGTTCGATATAAGCGAATGCGGTTGGACCAATAGCAGCATATCCGAAAGTAAAACAAGGGGTTTGTTTCCCCCCCACTCTTTAACGCAACAGTCTGTATCCCAGGTACTGAGAATCCTCAGTAGTCAGTGGAGGACCTGCAGTTTCAAACTATGTTTTCTTGCTCCAGCACAACCTACATCTTTCTCCCCTCAGACAGACAGGAAAAAAGAAAAATGTTTTACTACAGCTTTTTCTACATAAATGAAAAAAATAAGCAGTTTAATGAGGTGAACATCTGTTGCAACCCAGCCTTGAGAGAATTTCAGCAGGGTTATGTGCTGATGCTGGACAGCCAAATCCAACAGACAAAAGCCTGATGTGGAACAGCAGTTGAGAAAACAACTGTTTCACCCCTCCCAGACATTTTAGTTCATTTTCTTGCGCTTCCTTTGGTTCCCTGATGCCTTCTGCATAGGCAAGGGGAGAGACAGGGTGCCCAACTTGTGGTTCTGATCATTTTCAAGTTCTGGCAGTCCCTTTGCCTTGGAGACCTTCAACCGCATGGCCTTTGCGATGTCCATCATCCTGGAAAACACCAGAGAAACACTGTGTGAGTGGGGTGCACAACTCTTCTGTACCATGATACTGCACAAAAGATCAACAAACAGGCTTCTGCTGCAGGGCAGAAGCCAAAAGGCACCAGCAAGCAGGATGTGCTTTCCGCATGTCAAGGATACTATGGAGACAGATGCTGAAAGTATTCAAAGACTAAGAGGTAGAGCCTTCCTGGGGAGCCTAGAAGGCTATTGAGCTCTGCACCACCACCTTGGATAGCATTCTAAACCCACACTGCTTTACTCAAGCTTACTTGAGAGAAAAATAATGCCTCCCTACAAAGAGTACAGGCACTCTTTGTGTTCAGATGCTGCTGCTGCAAGCCCACGGTTGCTTCCCAGTGCACTCATCTCTTGTGTGTTGTATGATGAATGGAACTTGGTACAGCAAGAATGTCTCCTAGCGACTAAAATTGGGCATCCTTAGCTGTAAGAAGTGAGGCTTGGCTGAGATGTGTAACGTGAAGAGTTTGGGCAAGAAGGCACAACCAGAACATACCTGCAAGCTCGTCCAACAGAGAGAACAGAGTGCAACTGAAGGGAAGCTAGCAGGGAAATAGATGTCCCAGCTTCAGCTTGGGTCTTGAGAACACTCAAGTCCCAGAATCCTCCCAGCTGATTTTGTTATCTTTGAAAGACATGCAGATTGAGTTGGGAAGGATTCTTCAGTCAGACCTCCCACCTGAAGCATGGATCATCCCATCAGGGGACTCAGGACTATGTGCCTCTCCGCAATTTTTCCAACAGGTCCCAGTCTCCTCCACCTTTTTCTCAACACCTCAAGCATCCTACACCCTGTGTTCCCAGCTTCAGTACAGTAGTTAAGAACAAAATCTGGGTATCAATTGCAAAAACCAACATGGATTCCTTAAAAAACTTAACTGCAGCAAGGAAAAGAAAAAGAAGAAAAAAAAAGGAAAAGGAAAAAAGGAAAAAATAATGAGAAGAACGAAAAGAAGCAGAAAGAAGGGAGGACGGGGAAAGAAGGGAGGACGGGGAAAGAAGGGAGGACGGGGAAAGAAGGGAGGACGGGGAAAGAAGGGAGGACGGGGAAAGAAGGGAGGACGGGGAAAGAAGGGAGGACGGGGAAAGAAGGGAGGACGGGGAAAGAAGGGAGGACGGGGAAAGAAGGGAGGACGGGGAAAAATCAAGAGAGAAAGAGAAAACAAGAAACAGAAGGTGGAAACTAATAGCAAACACTGCTGTTAAACCCACTACTACACATCAAAGGATAAAGAGTGTAACTGGGGACAAAATCAGAAGTAACTGCATCATGGCTGACTAGGGAGCTTGAAAAACCAGGAGGTGACTAAGGGCTCAGATTACCTCCTGATATTAATGGACCTTAACATTACACCCCTCAGCCAGAAAACCCAGGATATGCCACAGTGTTTTTCTGAGTTGCAGTAAAGGGTTTGTGTCCCTCCACAGTTCCTACCCAGCTGCACAGTCACTAAGCAATCCTGATAAGAAAGACCACAGTCTCAGTGACTTAGTTAGGAAGCACGTCCTTGGTGTAACCATCACCCACAGAACAGGACAGGGTGGGAGACAGATACTAATGAGCATAGCTGAGCAGTCACTAACAGAGCCACCTGACCCCTGCCCAGACACAATTAATAAAAAAGTGCCTGCTGAGCTGACGTCTGCTTGCTGGGAGGCTTCCCATCAAGCACAGTGCACTTCTTGAGCAGTTCTCATCGATGCCTGATTAATTCAGCAGAGAGACAGTACAGCGCAGCACAAACTGGAATAGAACTCCCAGAACTAGGGGAGCTGGCAGCAGGCTCCGACTGACACCTGCTGGGAAAAGCAGGTCTTGCAGCTAATGGCAGGTGCATGACATGTATTCATTTTTAGAAAATTGAAGTCTCCAGAGCAACTGCCCCCAAGAGCTAACACAGCAAGGTTCTTTGCCCTGAAGCTTACTCTGCAAGCTGTTTTCTACCCATTCACTTTCACTAGCCGTGATTTGGCAAACATTTCAAATACTATGGCTAGCATTTCTGCCTACAACCTTTCCCCATGATGTTTGTTGCAGAGGCCCCAAGTTTATCAGTATTTCAAAAACAATCTTCTTGGAGCCAAGCCCAGAATGAATAAATTTCAGGGGCCTGGGATTCCTCCATGTAAATACAACTACACACTCAGAGTGCGACTGTGGAAGAAAACCCCTGTTTCTGGTTTTCCTGTTGCAGTCAGCTGCAAACCTTACAGGTACCTTTGAAGTACCACTTACACCCAAATTGGTACCTAACAGGGACTGAAGCTCTGCAGGACAAGGGACACAGAGGGCAAGAAGGTCAAGAGTGATGCGATTTATCATGCAAGAAACAGAGCTGAGTGGCTGTGAATAGGTCCTGTCCTAGAATCCACCCCACCTGGCTACTTCTATACTGCCTGCCTTTATTTCCTTCCCTGCAGAATAGTTGAAGAGCCTCTTGATGTAGTTGAGGACCTCTGTGGCAAGTGCCTTTTCTAAGTTTCAGATGTGTAACCACCCCCCTTTAGAAACAACATGGCTTCAAAACAAAGCTTCAACAAACTCATAAAACATAGAGTCCAATTATAACAAAAGGGACTTGCTAGCAGTTATTACTGTACAACCCAGGTACCAGAGGGGCTACAGGGCAAGATCTCTCCTCAGAGAACTTCATAGGAGTATCACAGCATATATCAGCAGGTGTGAACAAACATGACAACTCACCTGCTTTCTTTGAGCTTCAAGTCATTCTGCAGGATGGTGAGGTCGATTTGGAAGTTGTTAATGTGCAGAGCCAATGCAATGACGTATGCTGTGATTTTAGCCTTCATTGATGCAGAGATTAAATTCTGGACACTGCATGGCAAGAGGAAGAACACATGAGATGTGAGGTGTCAGTGAACCCAAAACACCAGCCCCACTAGATGCAGATAAAACTGGAGCCCCAGTTAGACATGATGGACTTTTCCTAGACACCGAAGAAGAGCTCAAAGCAGCACAGACCTCTGATCATAGGGGCCTAACAGACTTCTCTGTCACCCTCAGGTGTCCACTTCCGTTCAGAAGTGGGGGCCCTTGAAGTTATCACTATGCAGCCTTGACAAATCCACCAGCTAACAACACTTCAGTCTCTGGCAGTGGTCCCTTGCAAGAGGAAGGCAAAGGAAAGCTGTTCTGAGGGTATTCAGTGCAAGTACGAATGGCACCTCAAATACATAATCCACACAAATCAGATCCCTGTCTGGTGATCCTCTGGGAGCATTTGACTGCTTGTCATTGGTTGCTGGTCAGAGCCTTCAGACAAAAGCTGGCCCATCTGGACTCAAACTCTGCTTCTGACAGATCAACAGTGATAGTACAGCTATGCAATAGCAAAGCATCACCATTATGCCCCTTCTAGGCAGAGAGGCTGTCAGCTCCCTGAGCACAGAGAAGACACTAGCAAGAGTGAGGACACTCTTCACTCTTCCCTTTATTTTGGTATTTCCATTCAACAGGATTGCCAGGCTCTGTTATAACAGGAGCACCTCCCTGAGCAAGTCAGTTGAATCACCCTCTGACCCAGCAGGACTGGTCGGTGAATGGTCTCTATAAACAGATTGGTTGGGCACAAGATCTCAGCTTTCTCGGGGTGCTGACAAATGGATTGAACACTAGGGGTTGAGAAAATCTGCCCCCGTTACATGATAGACCAGCATTGTCTGAAAGTGACTAACACCAGTCACAACCCAGTGTTCTGCAGTGCTGGAGGCATGAAGCAAGAAAATCTACTGCTACTTACATTTTGGTAGGTTTCCTGATAATGGGTCTATTGACCTTTAAGCTGAACTATGCTGTATGTCTGGCTCAAGAACATCAAAGCAAACATAATTCCTTACCTGCTATTGTTGTAGGTCAGTGAAGTGAAATTCCTCATGAGTTTCTTGCTAATAATCTGTGGGCATTCAGGACCCATTGGATCTGGACAGAAAAGGATTTTATAGCAGAATGAACATACTCTTTCTTGTACTATCTATCTCTAGCCACCATAATAGCACACCTATCACTATGACATTCATCACTCTTCCCAGGAACATAGAAAACACAAAAGAAAGCTCAGCACTTGATTTCTAGGTCTCATCATTTTCTAGGTCTGAAAGAAGCTCCTAACAGTTTTTATTTTCTTTATACATGGGATCTCCTACATCAACACTACACAATCTAAAATGTGTGCATGTGCACCTACGCATATATTTCTTTCAATAGATTTCTACTTTTCAATAGATGGTCTTGTCAGAAAATATTATTAAAACTGAAACCACACTAATGAATTCCTACTAGCACCCAAAACCCGTCATTTCCACATCATCCTTGACTAAGTTGTACAGGGTGACTCCTCTGTTTCCAGCAATGCAGGAAGACATTTACAACCAGGTTTGCCATGTCCTCCTCCATCACCCCCTGCCATTGAAAATGCCAACAATGACATTTTCACCACTGACAAGGAGATACACAGGTTCTATGGAAGATGGTAAGTCCTGAAGATTTCAACCAAAATATTTTGTGCAGTGGTTTTGAAAACAGCAGTTCCTGACATTTTAAAAGCAGAATCCTGAATATAACAGAGGTATGATCACTATGACCCACAGACTGAATAAGCAAAGGATGACGAAGACAAAAGCACAAAAAGAAAGATGAAGGATGTACTGTGTACCGAATGCCTTTTACACCTGGAATACAGAGGCTGGATAACACTTTCCAGCTTCTTGGCTTAGGACTAAAGTGTGAAAACACAAAACTTGTTTATAAGTGCAGCACTATCGATAAACTAGGGAGAATCTCAAAATTTCCAATCTAAGCTACCCTGTCCCCCACAAAGAGAATCCCATGGTGCCATTCTGATGCACAGCAGTTACAAAGGAACTAAAAAAGATCAGACATCCATCTCCCGGCAGATGCAGATCTAGCAACCGTCAACAACATGGAGATCATCAGCCTCAGCATGAAACAGGCTGAAAGCAATTGCTGCAGCCAGCTGCAGCTGCTCAACCACTAGCTAGCTGTTTGATCACTCAACTCATTCTGGGCAGCTTCATCATCTTCTACTGCAGTAATTACAAAACAAGTCTCAGCATTATAAAGTCACAGCTTAAAAGTAGAGGAGCTGAAAACTCTTACACTTTGTTTTGATCACTTTCTGGTAGCTGAACTTAACAAGGGTGTCCAGGAACCAGAGGCATCGGGCTTTGTGATCTCTGCTCTTCTCATTAGCAGGCAGGAACTTCAGCTCTTCTAAAACAAAGCAGCAATGGCTGGAGAAGAAAGGAGAGGCTGAGGCTCAAAGAAACAGGAGTCAACTTACATCATCAGAAGGACAGGACACACCTGTAACTCCAATGCTCAGCTGTTTGAGAAGAGCTCCCTGAACACCTCTAAAGGATAGCCCAGGAGGCTGCTTTGTGAGCACACTTTCCTGTCAATGCCCACCGTGTTCAGCCAGCCCCTTTTAGTGTGCAGCTACTAAGAAAGTCCCTGCACTGCAGAAACTGGAGGCTCTTCATGTGGCACACAAACCTCTACTTCAGCACAGACAGGAAGCACAGGTGTGGTTTGCGCTCTTCCTGCTCACTTCAGACCCTTAGCACAACAGCTTAATATCTCTAAATGTATAGCCATGCCAAGCCACAGTAACCTCAACAGCAAATCAGTATTCGGCTGTGACAGTGCCCAGCCATGGGAATATCATGTTCAGTACAGTTCTGTGGTCTATCTTCTAGGCACCTGCCTGCAGACCCCACTTAAGATTTCCCCACTCTCTTCCTCTGCAATCAGTTCCCCAAAAAGCAACCATGCTGCTGTGCACAGAGTTTCCTCACATGCATAAAATTATATCACATACTCCCCAGAGTAAGTGTTGCTCCGCTGTGGTTGGATCAAATGTCCTCCCTCTGCACTGAAAAGGTCAGCCTGGCTACATTGGAGCTGGCAGCAGTAGCCATCCTGACTCACAGATAAACTATAGCTTCACAGGGCACATTTAGACTATTATGAGGCTGTTTGCAGCAGCATTACCTTCTATCTTGTGTTTTCTTGGTGATTTCTTCTGGAGTGATGTTAACAAAGGCTGCTGCTGGAATCCGCAATGCTTCATACTCTGCTGGGGACAGAACTGGAGGGATTTTAAAGAAAAGAACAAAAATGTCTTTGCTCTCCTTTCTGGTCTGAACAGCCTGCAATGAGATAAGCTACATCCATTCTAATTTTAGGAGATAAGAGGCAGGGAAGCAAGAATGGAAATTATAAATAGGCAGGATGTAACTCCAACACTTGGAAGCTGGCCAATGACAAAGGTCTCTAAAGGACTGTAACTGTACCCAAGTCATGTCTGCATGGCCAACCTCATTCCTAATCTCAGTCAAACTACTGCCAACAGTGAGCCACAGCATCCTGCCCTCCTGTAGCAAAGCAGGAGGATATGGGAGACATCTCAACACATTGTGTCTCTGCTCTCAGCTTTCAGCCTGTGAGGGAAGAAGGCTTGGCTTATTCACACACCTTGCAACACTCACTCCCTCATGCCAGATCACTGACATCAAAGCTTACAGTTGTGTAAGAAACAACTGTGCCACAAAAAAAGATACTGTCCTCAAACTTGTAAACATTTTCTAGTTTGTCAGCATCTTCATTACATGGTGGGAGGAAGGTGGAGATGTTCTGTACATCATCTTGGGCCACATCCTGGATCAGAGCTTTGGAGGGAAGCAGGAAAGAAAAGTATTTGCACCATGCAAACAAAACCACCGAGAACACAACCACAACCCAAATCCTTTCTTTAAATACAAGTCTACCCAACGGTGGTTCTTGCGTTAACACCAGTTTAGTCACTAGTTTAAAACACCAGTTCAGTTTCTCACTTGGGACAGTAGTAAGGAAAAGGCAACAGCTCTTCCCCATTTTGTTTTGTTCCTGACACATGTAGGTGGTCACTGTACAGAAAGCATTCCCACAGGCACAGAAAGGCTGACAGCTTCTGACATGCCTGCTATGTACTCAGCATCCTGGGTTTTGGCATAGTGTCATCATTTCTACCAAGAACTTTCTGCTCCTTAAAATTTAGAAAAGCCTCTCCAGACTAGATAAAAATCTGAGAAAAAAGTGCACCAAAACAAACTGGTTGCTGCTGCTGCTGCATCTCCTGCCTGCAGGGTGGACAGTATATGTTTTGTGCACTATGGGTTCCACTGGAGAGCCATTTGGCACAAAGCAGCTTCAAGAGCACATTATCCAGCTGGAACAGAAGGGATGAGAGCTGATGGGTTCTACAGTCAACAGATATCTCTCTCATTCACAGCCAATGAAACTCACAATCCCAGAAGCACTAGTGGAAAGGAGCTCTGGAGGTCTCCTGTCAAACCTCCTGCTCAGAATAGCACTGTCTACAGCATGGTATCAGTGCAACCCTAGATTTGTCTTCCCAAAGCTTGTAAGTCCCAAGGATGATGAGTCTACACCTCTGGGGGATGTGTTCCAGGGCTACACAACCCTCGAAGGCAAGACAGTTCCCCCAGTCTCCCACCTGGTCCTCCCAGGGTTCAGGTACCTCTGCAACTTGTGCTATTGATTCTTGTTGTACTGCCTGGTACTGCTGAAAAGGGTTTGGCTCTGGCTGCCCTTCAGGTAGCTGTGGGCTGCTGTTAGATCCTCCTTGGCCTCCTCTTTACCAGACTAACCAAGCTCAGCTCCTTCTACTTCTTGTCAGTTGCATGGCCCCTGCCTTCAAGTTGTGTGGCCCCTCCTCCATCATTTCTTCACCTGCCTCTTGATCAGGAGAGGGTAGCATAGGCTGGATGATATGATATAGATGCAGCTACACTAGCACTCAGTAGTGGGGTTATCAACTCTCCTTGAAGCTTCAGCTCAAGATGATGCTTTGGAGAGTGAATGCTCCCTGCAGTAGTGGCAATAACTAAGCCCATGGCAGAGTGCCTCTTTGCTGCAGGTTCCTTCGTAGCAGAAGCCTAAGTCCATCAACCTATCTCACAACAGCACATGGGATTGCACTTGGTGGGGCTGTGACCCGATTTAGGACAATGACAATTTTACATAGACATGCCACTGTGAAGCCAGTGGTACAGTTCACCTTAATGAAATGTTCAGTGTCTCAGTTCAGACCAGGTGAATGCACTGCCTTTATCCCAGAACACTGAATCCCAGGAAATCCCAGAAGAGCTCCAGTAATGGCCAGGGACATTGATGCCACAGGAATCTTTCCTCCTTCAGGCAACTCCCATAGCAAGACTAGCAGGATTAGAAGGAAGCGGTTCTTTTTCCACTAGGAAGACCTGTGAGTTCTTCCACATGTGGCCTTCTCCAGCTGCCTCCTTGGTCACTCAAAGACAACCCATTTCTTCTTACCATACTTGGCAAGGAACAGACAGAAAAAGGGACTTCCGACTGCCTTCATTAAACCCCTGAGACAATAATATTACCTGTTACTCCCTTTGCATCTATAATGTTTGCTGCTGCTTTTGTCACAGCTGCTTTAAAAATATCACTGCCAACTGCATTCATTCGCCGAGAGTTCAGAGCTCGCTTCTGCTTGCTTGTACCAAAGGCCTCAATGCACAAATCCATCTAGGCAAGAAAGATGCAAACTGAAACACACTGCTGAACTGAAGACACTTTGCACACAAGAGGAAAACTCAGCTAACCACCACCTGTTCCACATTCACACTCTCTGAAGAAAACTTCAAACATTTCAAAAGGCACAACCCAACCATGCACCAAGCTGTGATCCACAAGCGTCAGGAAGTAACTTGGATTGAAATCAAACCTAAAATAATTATGAAAATTCTGCAAGGTAGGCACTAATAATGCACTACCTCATAGACCTGTAAGGCACAGAGGGAGTGCTGAAACTACACGTTTACCCAGCAGCAAACCAAACATCACAGTCTCAGGTAAGTATCATCTGCCACTGTTACTGTGATCACAGCAGAATATGATATAGGATTTCAACTTTACCTTCTCCCTGTAGGATTTATTCTGATAATCCTTTGTGTCATCAGGTACCAAGTTATCTATAAAAGAACAAAAGTTAGTATGCTTGGATTGCAGGAGCAAGGACAGCACAGTTATTTGATATCCCTTTAGCTCTAATCCATTACTAAAACACTTAGCACATCACTTCAAGATCTCCTCCACAGGACTTTGTTAATTACAGAACACATCCAGTAAGAGAATATGCACCTAGAACACAAAAGGAAAGACAGGCCAATTATTGCAATAAAGTTTATGAGCATAACACATGGACTGCAGCACAGGGGAAAAAACAAGCTCCCAAAAGAGCTTCGGGTTATCCTCTTGAGTTCATTAACACAAAGCAGTTCTACAGAAGAAAAGCTGTTCTGTTTTTCCAGTGATCTGATCCCTTGACCTGACAATTTCTAGGCTTCCCTCAGCAGAGTACACCTAAACAAGGTTACACTATTCTGAACAGAGACAACTTTGCTACCAACTCCAGAACCTCCACCCTCCCACCTATAATGCTCTCTGGCTAACATCCACCCTAAGTTTCACCTTAATTTATTCCCCCTGTTTCCACATCATTCAGTGCTTTGGAAGGAAAGTGTAATGTATCCTCCTTTGTTCATGCTAAAGGAATAAGGCAGAAATAATGAAGAAAGAGCAGCCAGGGAGAAAACAAGGGTTTTGCTGTCAGCAATCAAGCAGTCAGTAGCTGAATGCATACACAGGTCTAGCATGCTGTGAGTCTGGTGCTGCGGTTAAACACAGTATCTTCTTACCTGACAGCAAGGGCTGCATGTTGAATATTTCAGCATTATACACTTCCATTTGCCCAGTGTCCTTGTCTAACACACCAACAAAATACCTGGGAAGAAGAGGGGCAAATCGTTAGTATGAGACAGTCCAGTGGAACTGATGTTATAAAATATATAGTGCAAAGCCATGTGTATTCCTCACCCGCTGCCAACTACTCTGCTTCACAAATACAAGTTTTCCAAGCACATTCAGAATGTCACAGTAAAACAAGTTACTGCATGCATGCACATATATAAAAATATAAAGACTTTTTGCCCTAAGTAAATGTAGAAGTTTTATGATAACTAAATTAGCTCCAGAATGCTAAATTGTCTTTTGCCTTTTTTGAGGTGCCAGGACCTTTGGTTTCTCTTCTATGTTATATATATGTTACGTATAGTGCTTCTATGCAGTTGCCTGTGTTTTTAAAGCTTTGGTTCCCTGTGGCCAGTTCTCCGCTCAGTACAAGTCACTTTCAAGTCTTCAATGCTCCCTGGAAATGTGACTTTGCCATTTCTGAAATATGACAATTTCTCTCAGGTAACTTCCTTTTCATCCCACATTTCAGAGGAGCAAGCCCAGATGGTTGATTTATGCAGCTCCTCACTATGTCTCATGACCCACCAAGAAGAACAGGCTGTACGTCACCCTTGGCTAACATAGATCAAGTTATCATCTGCACCAGTTTCTTATCCAGCCAGAAGAGTTCATTCCATATGACCCCTTCTGTCTGGTACCTGAACTCCTTCCACTGCATAACACCTTTTCCTAGAAGTCAAAACACACTCCTTGAAGCCAAAACCCACTTGCACCACAGGCTGTCTGCTGCAGTGACAGCAACACTCTATGCTCTCAGAGGAGCTGCCCACATACAGTGGGAATCTCAGCACCTCCTGGCCAGAAAGGATTTCTGGACAGTTCCTGCTGTCCCAGGAAGCCATGAGATTGGGGGGACTCAACTCAGAATAAAGACTTTCCACTCAGAATAAAGAGGGTGGTTTGATCAGATGTAGTTTCTGCTCCCTGTTACACTTACTTGAGCAGTTGTGAATGCACGGTTTTAGGCTAACAGCTGCCAAGAGCTACAGGAATGGATCCATGGGAGGAAATCCTCATACATGCAGCTGAAGCAGAAGTGGGAGAAAAGGGACAGAAGAATGGCATGGGAAAACTTGAAAGGAAAGCAAAAAATTACTTAATTTTTTCTTGCCTGCATCTCTGTGGATCCTGAGGCATGAGCACACCTAATGCAAAACTAATACTTGAAGCTGAACATATTATCAGCAGTTAGCTTGCCTTGTTAGTGTCCATAGCTCAATATCTTTAGAGGTGCAGTAAGAACAACTTAAGCCATTGAAACCATCTCTTAATCAGTGCCCAGAGATAAGACTGCTAAATCTGCCTAGAAATAATACTGCAGTGATATCTGCATCATGCATTCTCAGAAAACTAAATTTATCTTTCAAACTCAAGAAGAAAAAGCTCCTTGGTGCCTTTTTTCAGCTATAGTATCTTAAACTGAAGACTATTATATCTGAAGGTCCAGTTCTCCTTGTTTCACTTCCCAGAGAAAAGGCCAAAGAGTAGTATTAGTATTATTTTGACAGAGTATTTGCAGAGGTGAAACCTGTTCCTTTTACAGAATAGAGTATTTCAGCTGGAAGGAGCCTACAGTGATCATCTAGTGCAACTGCCTGACCAACTCAGGGCTGACCAAAAGTTAAAGCATGCTATTAAGCGCACTGCCCAAACACCTCTCACTGACAGGCTTGGGGTATCAACCAGCCCCCTAGTAAGACTGTCCCAGAGTCTGAACATCACCTCTGTAAAGGTGTCCGGTCTTACTCCGAACACTGGACCATCGGGACACTAACATCTAAAACACCTCCTCTCCCTAAAAGTTGTACACAGCTCTGCTTTTTACTCCCTCACCTGTACTTCAACTAGTCAGATACAAATCACATCAGTACAGTCCAACTAGAGAAGAGATGAGCTATGCAATCAAACCACGTGGGTCAAGTGGAATGGATCTACAGAGCAAAGCACTTGGTACCAAGATCCTGACATGCACATTAAATACATTTCAGTCTTGTGTAGGCTAGTAGGAGATATAATATGCATCAAAGGAGAAAATAAACACCTTTGGGAATAACAAGGCAAGATTATTTTACACTGGCTCTCTACCCTTTTGGCGGTGGTTCTGTTAGAGACTGAGAAAGATTTCACATACAAGATACTTAGAGGAGACCAGTGGGATCTGTACCAATGCCACTGAGGTCACATTCTTACACGAGGACACGTAAAGGCTGTTGATTTCATCAATGCTTCCTTTTACAGTGTGTGCAGTTTGTTATTTCACATAGCAATACCGTGCTGTGGCCCTGAAGTTAAATAGTGATTAATGACCCAGAAGCTTCCTGTGCAGCAGCAGATGATCTTGGCAATTTCTTAACATTAGTTGTACAGCTTCTTAATAACAAAGCTATTATTCATACATCTCAACTACATCAAACCATCTCCTTACCTTTTCCTTCTGAAGAACTTTTCAAATACACACTGTATGAAACATCACAATTTCCAAAGGGATGCAAAGTGCACAAACAATGCAACTGCCAGATGATGGAGACTCCCAATAAATCAAATCATGGCCTCCATGGGAACTTCTGAGCCACGTTTAAGAAAGGCTAGCAGGAATTTTGTGTAGGAGCAACACCTCTGCTCCTACCTCCAAGTTCGTGCCCCCATTTTGCTAGCAATCCATACCTGCATAGGGAATCACATTTCATAGCTCCGCTGCTAAAGTTATTCCCCACATACGAAAGCCTTTCAGTTTCTGAGACCTGAAAACCAAAGGAAAATTACATGAGTACAGCATGGTGAATAACCTTCTCTGCATTTCATTTTCCCTGGTGCCACAAAGCTCTACATTCCCAGGCATCAGCCATCACTAGCCCACCCTGGGTACACTCTGCATCAGGTCAAAATCTTTAACAAACAACATTTTTTGAAGCGGAGACCACCAATGCTATATAATTCTACCTCAGCTTTCACCTCAGCCAGAAGGTGAGGAACCGCTGCAAAGAAATCATGGGAATAGTAATTTAAATGTAGAGCCTATGCGTGTAATATCATTTTCAATGATCTACCTAAAGGTCTAGTACTGCCAAGTGACTGCAATTCACTGACTATAAAAAAGAGCCAGCACTACCACGAATGCCTCAACCACCTAAACATATTTCAAAATATTTGTGTTTCTACTATACTACAGTGTATTTCCCCTGAGTAATCAGACTTACTAATAATTGGATGAAAAATAAATGGCTAAAAAGCCATTTATTCCTTGAGTGAATCATGCATGTAGGCAGCTGTAAAACTTAAAAACAGCAGAACAAAGCAACTTCTGACTTTAATCTTGGTTCTCCCTTCAGTGAAAAAGAGAGAGTAAAAAATTAATTAATTTTAAAATTAATTAAAAATTTAATTAATTAAAAGTTAATTAATTAAAAAATCCTTATAATGTAACTTAACAAGAACAATAACAAAAATTTTATAAAGAATCCACTGTGTTCACTGCATAAACATAACAGCAGATTTTGTGACCAAATGGACATGACCAGTTGTTAAGTGACAGCTTTTCATTTTCAAACATTTTTTTCCCTCTAGGTTATTAAAATAAATCATGAACACATGCAACTTCAGTGCCTCAACCTTTGCCTAAGAATACCATGTATACATCAAATTTTTGTCAAATAAGCACATACTCAGCTCTGATGGAAAAGTTACTCAGACATCCGTCTCAATATCCTTAATCACAAACACCCATACCGAAATTTTTCAGATTCCTTTCTGTTCCAAGAGTTAACGCACAATGCCAAGCCTGAGAGGGCAAGGTGTGATCATGACATGCTCCACAGAAACCATAGTGGCCCTGCAGAACCTGCACCCACTTCTCCAGGGTCCAAAGACACCTTGTGGGTCTCTGCAGAAGTGCGGGGAGCATGGCTCACCAGCACAGAGCACTCTGCAGAGCGAGGGAACAGTTCCCCCACCCCTGCCCAGGGCTTCCCTGTTCTGCCACCCCCTGTCACATCTACCTCCATTATGGCAGCAGCCCACATAAGAACCAGAACTTCACAAAATCACGAAATCAAACAGGTTGGAAAAGACCTTTAAGATCATTAAGTCAAATTGTCCCCAACACTGCCAATGCCACCACTAAACCATGTCACTAACGGCCGTGTCTACATGGTTTGGGAACACTTCCAGGGATGGTGACTCCACCGCCCTGGGCAGTCTGTTCCAGTGCCTCATCACCCTTTGAGGAAGGAATTGTTTTTAATCTACAGTCTAAACCTCTCATGGTATCACTTGATGCTGTTCCCTGTTGCCCTATCCTTCGTTCTTTGAGAGAAGAGACCAGCCACCTCCTGGCTCCATCCTCCTTTCAGGTAGCTGCAGACAATAATAAGGTCTTCCTGAGCCTTGCCTTCTCCAGACTAAACTCCCGCAGGCCCCTCTGCCATTCCTCATCAGACTTGTGCTCCAGGCCTTCAGCAGCTCCACTGTCCTTCTCTGGACCCGCTCCAGCACTTCAATGTCTCTCTTCTAGTGAGGGGCCCAGAACCTAACACAAGATTCGAGACGTGGACTCATCAGTGCCAAGAACAATCACTACCCTGGCCTTGCTGGCCACGCTATTTCCCATGCAGGCCAAGATGCTGTTGATGCCTTAATTTCCTCTGAAATCCCAGAGGTTCTGTGAAATTTGGAAAACAGTCCTCTCTGCCATGAAGCCTGGGGCTAAGCTGTGAATATGTCTTGGTTTGGCTTTTTTTTTTTCTAAACTTGCAATAAAGCAAAGCTCAACACAGATTTTCTGAGCCTTGAGCACTATGCAGTAAGGAGAATAGCTGGAGCAGGGCAGCAGGCAGGTGTCTGGAGAGGAATAGCAGTTTCCCGCAAATGGGACCAAGTATCTGAGAGATTTCTAGCTCCTTGCAGGAGCTGCCATGACTACAGCCACAAGAGAAACAACAACAAAAAAAGGCGAAAACCCTTTGCTACCTCCCAATGTAGGGATTCCTGGTGCGTCCTCAGCACGGGTGTGGGTGCAGCTCCCACCTGGATCCAGGGGGTAATTGTCAATGGCTCAATATCTGATGGACATCAGTGACAAGTGGTGTCCCTCACAAGTCTGTATTGGGACCAGCACTATTTAATATTAGCGACATACTGGGATTCAGTGTACCCTCAGCACATTTGCAGATGACACGAAGCTGAGTGAGACAGCCAAAGGGACAGGATGCCATCCAGAGGGGCTTTGAAAAGCTCGAGAGTTGGGCCCACGCAAATCTCATAACAGGGCCATGTGCAGACTCCTGCACGTGAGTTGGGGAAATCCCTGGTATCAATAAAGGCTGGGGTATGAAGGGATTGAGTAACCCCAAGAAGGACTTGGGGTACTGGTGGATGAAAGATTGGACATGAGCGGGCAATGCATGATTGCAGCCCAGAAGACCAATCGTATCTTGGGCTGCATCCAGAGGAGCGTGGCCAGCAGGTCAAGGGAAGCGATTCTTCCCCTCTACTTTGCTCTGGTGAGACCCCACCTGGAGTCCTGTGTCCAGCTCTGGAGTCCTCAGTACAGGAAAGACATGGACCTGTTGGAGAGGGTTCAGAGAAGGGCCACAAAAACGATCAGGGGGATGGAGCACCTCTGCTATGGAGAACTGAGAGGTCTGGGGTTGTTCAGCCTGCAGAAGAGAAGGGAGGGTCCCTTCCAACCCAAACTATTCTATGAATCTATGCTTCTGTATCTCCAACAGGCGCTGCCGCCTCCCGGCACGACTCTCCATGCCCAGGCTGCAGCAACGCAGCCCTCGTTACACGGGCGGGTAGACGGCACCAGCCGCGCGGTACCTACCACGGACGGTACCGTTTCGTGGCGGGTGCGGCTCCGGGCTTCCGCGGCCTCCCTCACCGGAGCCGCCGCCCACACGAGGCCCGGCTACGAGCGGCCACGGTAGCGCGCTGCTGAGGCGGGCCCTTACCAAAATCCTCCGGTGCTTCTTCCGGGGGTGCGCCGCGTCCCTGCTTCGGTAGACGGTGAAGCGCATGGAGCCGGTCCGCTGCAGCCTGCCGTTGGAGAACTGCACTGCAAGGCGGCCGAGAGAAGCCGTGAGCCCGGGCGGCCCCGGCCCCAGCGCCGCGCTCCCGCCGCCCCAGCCCGGTCCCCTCCTCACCCAGCACCGCCGGCTGTCCCGAGCCAGGGGCCCCGCGGTAGCGCCAGGTGGCGGCGGCCATCGCGGCAACGGCGGGCAAGCGCCACCAGCCCAATCGCGGCCGCGCTTATAGTGCCCGGAGCAGCGCGAGGAACGGGACGCCTATCAGTAATGAGGTCGCCGATTGGTTGACGGCCGGGAGGGTGGGCCCGCCCCGCCCCCGCCCCGCCCCCGCCCCGCCCCCGCCCGCCCTCGCCGACTGGGTTTCTGCGCGCCGCCGTCATTTCCGCCCGCCGGCGCCGCCGCTGCCGCGGGGGACCCGTGAGGGCGGAGCCGGGAGAGCGGGGCGCGGGGCCGCGGCACGGCGGCAGCGCAGCAACCTCACCCCGGCCTGCCCTTCCCCACCGGACAGCGCGGGCAGCGGGGGGGCACGGCGGCAGCGCAGCAGCCTCGCCCCGGCCTGCCCTTCCCCACCGGACAGCGCAGGTGAGCGGCGGCGGGGCGGGCCCGGCGGGGGAGGGGCGGGTGACGCGGGCTGCCGGGCAGGGAGCGCTCCTGCTGCGGGCGGGCGCCCCTTCCCCGTCTCCTGTTCCCGGCCCGGGTAGCGCTCCTAGGCCAGCCGGGAGCCCTCGGTACACCGACGCGCCTGGGAGGGCGGTGCGTTGCTGGCGGGACAGAGCAGCCGCCGGAGCGCGCCCGGAGGAGAGCTCAATGGGTCAGAACGCCGCCGGTGCCGCGGAATGGGCAGCTGCTGGTGGCAGTAGCAGTAGGTGCTCAGCCGGTGGCAGGGAACGTGGTCCTGTTGTTGAGAAGAGCCCGCAGGCGGGCCCCGCGGGCTGGTGCTGGCTTCGCTTCTCTCGGCGCCTCGGCTCCCTTCACGGGATTTCCGTGTGCTGGGCCAGTTCAGGCACGGGCTGGTGTCTGCAGGGTCACTAATGCCGGGCGTCTGCAGTGATCGGGCTCTCCTTCAGCCAGGGTCCAGTGGAATAGAGCTGGTGCTTGGCCTCTGCCTCGGGCCTTCTTGAAATGTGTTTGGCTTCAACCTTCTCACGGCATACACAGCGGTTATGTTGAGTTCAGATGCTGCGTTTGAGAAGGAATTTCTGGGGGGCCATTTTTGCTGAGTCTGCAGTGATGTTTGGTAATTGAACCATATCCCGTCTTGCGGAGGACAGCGTACTAGTGGAGAGGTGTTACATGTACTACTGGTGTACGAAAGTTGTGCGCACACCAGTTGCCTCTCTGGAATGTGTTATCTCTGTGGCCCTTACACCCGTAGATGCCAGTTTTCCTCATGGTTGTGCCAACAAAGACAAACTCCGCAGTGGTGAAGCTGGTAACTGTGTTAGGTTCTGCTGTATACCCATATGTTATAAAGAAAAGGTAGTCTTGTGCCAAAACAGAGAAGGAAGTTACCATCTCTGGACCAACAGAAGCTGCTTCTTCCACTTTTCAAAAATTATTAAGGAGGAATTTAGTTAATTCGGTATAATGCATTCAGATCTTGTAAATTGTAACCCTGTATTGTGACTTTCAAATCATGATTAGGACAATGTGTTCTTTCAAATTCTTCATTAGTACCTATCTCTTCTGGGGTTTGTAGCAAGGTTTTAGTAGCTGAGAGGCTGCAGGAGTTTATTTTGTGAGAAGACACCAGAAGCTACTCCATACAGGACAAAGTCTGTTCCAGCCAGCTCCAAGATGGACCTGCTGCTGGCCAAATAGCATGTTTAAGAACTGGTAGAAAACACTGGGCCACAGCAGCTGTGAGAGAGGAGTGAGAAAACGTGATAAAAACAGCCCTGCAGCCACCACAATCAGTGAAGACGGAGGGGGAGAAGGTACCCAGAGCAGAGATTCCCTGCAGCTGGTGGATCTGCATCTGAAGATCATCAAGGTCCACAGTGGAGCAGGTGGAGTGCCTTGAGGGAAGCAGCAGCCTAATGAGAGCCTGCCCTGGAGCAGACTCCTGCCTGGACATGTGGCCCCATGGAGACAGAAGCCCATGCTGAAGCAGGTTTGGTGGCAGGACCTGTGAACCATGGGAGACCCGCACCGGAGCCCTGTGTTCCTGAAGGACTGCACCTTGTGGGAGAGACCTGCGCTGGAGCAGTGAAAGAGTGTGAGGAGGAAGGAGCAGCAGAGATGAAGCATTGTGAACTGACCACCATCCTCACTGTGTTTTCCCCTACGTTGATTGAGGGGAAGAAGTAGAAGAATTGGGAGTGAAGTTGAGCTTGGGAAGAAGGGCAGGGGGAATCTGGATTTGGTTTTCTTTCTTTCTGTCCTACTCTTATTTATGGGTAATAAATTAAATTAATCTTCCCCAAGTTGAGTGTTTCAGATGTTAATTGGTAAATGATCTTCCTGTCCTTATCTCAGCCCCCAAGGCTTTTCATCTTTCTCCTGCATCTTGCTGAGGAGGGGGAGTCAGAAAACAGCTGGGTGGGGGTCTTATAAACCCCTCACAATGCCAAAATAGACAGAACTGTGCAGTGCATCCATGAGGGTAAAAGGACAATGTTAGAAGATGAATTTTGGAAATGAGTTTGGGAAGATCAGGAGCAGACAACTTAACAGTTCTCATTTGAAATATAGCAGTCATCTGTTGAATTGGGTATGTGGATATAGTTATTTGATTTGGCTAAAGATGTGTAATACTAATGAATCCATTGTGGTGGTGGCAGACTAATATTTCTTCCATCTAAACCATTTTCTGGCAAAAGTACATAGTAGTTAACTCTTAGTTTCACTGGGGTTGAAAGCTTAGGGAAAGGAATTGGCAAGGAAGGTTGTTGAGCAGGGTTGTTTAAAATTCTTGAATCTCTGGTAAATAGTAAATTTGAAGAGCTAGATTTAGAAATTGTTGCCATATTAAGCAAGAAGACATCATGCTGGTGCTGAGCTGCCTGTGGGATCTGTGCCTGAAGACCTTTGCTTCTGCGTGGTGTTTCTTGTTTGGTTAATAAACTGGGGTGATGGTAGGCAGGAGAAGCTGGCAACTAAGTTTGCTTTGCAGCACTGGACATTGTTGTGAGAGAACCGTGGCAGTGACAGAGACTGCCATAGTACCATGAATCTCAGGAGAAGCTTTTTGAACTGATAATGTAACTGAGTTCAAATCAGTCCTTGTTGATGGCAGTTTATCTTCCCATGCCCTTAAATGGCTTTACTGCCAGTTCTGTATAGCAGCATTCTCTGCTTTTCCCTTTGTAAATAAGTCAAATAGTGGTAGTGCCCGAACAACCGTCTTCAGGTGTTTCTTTGTGCAGCGCCTATAAAACCTTTTGAGCTCCGGGGAGCAACCATTTTCTTTTATCTAGATACAGTTTTTTTAGCTTCCCAAGATCAAGAATAGAATCCATTATCATTATCTGTTTCTTACTGATACCTAGCAAACACTGTGCCTTTGTAAGTTGACCAGAAAAGCATATGTAAACTCTTGGGAGAGACTGATGCCTATGAAAGCTATGGTACTGACCTTGAAACTCAGTCAGTGAAGGGGTTAGCCAAGAATTACAAGGGGACAGTGTCCTACGAGTTAAGAATATACAGCAATGTAGGTGTGTTAAGTAGTGGAATTACAACAAGGAAACAACCCCCCTGGTGACAAGCCGAGACGGTGCCTCAAAATGTGTAAGTGTGACGTTTCAGTCTCCTGTGTGTCTTTCTCTGAACCATCAGCTACACTGCAAGATCTGGAGACCAAGAGGTGCCTCAGATTGTTGGGAGGAAGTGAGTGGAAATGTCAGAAAACAGAAAGATGGCTGTGTCACAGGTAGTGTCTCTTCAGTGTCTAGGAAAAATTTAGCCATTTTTAGGAAGCTTTTTGTTGCTTCTTTCAAAGATGTTTTTTGCTCCTGGCAAGCTGTGCAGTTACTGTTTATTAATGACTTGGTGTTGCCATGGGATAGACTATCTCTCTGCAGTACCTTTCAGATGATGAGAAAATACTAAACCATATTTTAATCTCTTCTCTGGAGGGCTGGTGTAACCAGCAGCAGCTTTTGCAGTGCTGTTTATCCTTTCTGATTCTTAGACAAGTTGTAACTCATCCTCCTTGACAATAAATAGGGAGATAAACTGTGTGAGTAGAACTATATATAAAACTTGGCTAAGGAATCACCTCAAATGAGATGCTGTAAGCTCAACTGTCAGTCATGAAAGTCAGTAGTTGCAGGCACTTGTCAGACACACACAAAATGCCTTTCATGCTTGGCACTCATTGTATTGTCACATACACAAAAGTGATGTAACACACTGGAGTGTGCTGTAGTTGTATGGCACAGATAGAGAAACCGTTTTAACAACTGTTAACTAAAATTTCACCGTATGTTCAGATTGAAAACACTCTCAGAGCACAAAGTGCATACCATCCATGTTTCGAAGTGACAAAACTTGGAGAAGATGTCGAAGTGAAGACTTCCATTTCTTCTTGCCTCTGTGCTCCCACTGTCCTGCTGACTTGTTAAAAACCCAACTGGTAGTTAAAAACCTAACTGCTGGTAGAAAGCATTTTCTAATATAACTCATGTATCACTGACTCCTACCTAGATTTATATGTGTAGTTCAGGCTTCAGGGGAGCTTTATATGAGGTGTATTTTTTCAAGCATATTGCTTAAGCACAGTACAAGTGCATTGTAATGTTTTGTAAAATGTCATTCAAGCTAAGGGGAAAGCAGTTATGTTGGCATGATCTCAAGTTTTGGCTATATATCAGGAATTCCTGCAAGCTGGGTACCTAGCATACCAACTGCATTTAAACACAGATTGTTGGGAATGGGATTTGAGGTGCAAGTATTAAATTGTCCTTCACTTATCTGATAAAGAAAAACAAGTACCTAGTCTGAAGTTTTCATTAATGTATTTGTATGTGAGATTTCTTCTGATACCATTCTAATGAATCATATAGTTGAGTCAGCTTTTTTGTTTTAGTAACACAAAATCAATTACTTTGCAAACTTTTAAAAGCTTCC
Organism: Ara ararauna; assembly: GCA_028858755.1. Classification (NCBI taxonomy): domain Eukaryota; kingdom Metazoa; phylum Chordata; class Aves; order Psittaciformes; family Psittacidae; genus Ara; species Ara ararauna. The sequence goes on along the minus strand of CM054410.1, from coordinate 69,336,089 downwards.
TTAGGGGGAACTTGAGGTTGCATTTGGTTTTTTTGTATTTTTGACTGCATGTGTTTGACTTCTTAACAGTGGCTCAGGATTACAGTGTAGGTCTACAAAGTATTCTCAATGCTAATCATACAAAAAAATAGAAAGAAACCATTTGAAGAAACCATTACCATTAGAAGAAGTAGAAATATGTGCTAATAAAATCTGATTTCCTATGGAAAGATCTAGTGTCCCTTGTCCTGCTATGTGGTTGTGTTACCAGCTGTCCCTTGTGTTTCCTAGCTGGGCAGATGGCTGCATGAGTGCTTTATTGGTAGCTGTATGTTCAAACTAGTCAGTTGGCTGGGTTTGGGTGTTTTGTGGTGTTTAAGAGAATATGAAAAATCGTCCCTATAAATTTGGCTGCTTCTGTAACCAGGCACCAACAGAAAATACAGGAATTCAGTATCTAATCTTGTCTTTGTTTAATTTGGTTGGAGTTGACAGACTCTGAGGTTAATAGCTAATGAGAAATGAATAAACGAGCTGTGTAACTGTAAACTGTAGGTATTTTTACCTAGAATTTCAGAACACTTGCATATCATCTTCCCAATTAGGTATTTTTAATCCTGATGCTTTCTTAATATGGAAAGCTTAGTTTAAGAAATTTAAGCCATATATTCATCCACATATACCACATATATGGGAAATATTATACTGTGTGACACCATGAATGTTCGGTAACATGATCAAAGCTCCTCTGCACAGCCCTAAGGGGGCTTGGAAAAGCAATAGCAGGAGGGGAAGCCTAAACACTACCCTGCAGAGCTGTTCCCAAGGCCATCCCTGGAACTAGCCCATCACAAGCCTGTCTCCACAGGCCCAGAGGAGCATAGGGGCACAGTGGAAACCCAAATCAAGAACCCCAAGAAAGGAGCACCCTATCCAGGCTCCTGCTAGGGCAGTCCAGCAGAGCATCTGCCCAGTGTCCTGTCATACTAAAGGGGTTGCTGCCCACTGCAGAGATACAGGGGCGGCAGGGAAAACCGGAAGTCCCACAGGACTTGCTATGGGATGTTCACATGAGAAACCAAAAGGGGGGGGCAAAGGAGCAGTTTAGGAGATTTTGGGAGGAACAAGTCTGGAAATACAGAGGGGATGAAAAGGGCTAATCATGCATAGGCAGTTGGCTGGTCAATAAGCTTGCCTGACCGTGCCCTGCATGTGATCAGTGCCATCTGTCCTGCTCCTCTCTAAGTTCCTTCCTGTCTCTCCTGTGTGAGGGATCTGTGATTGCTATGAATACAGCTACAGGGCAGAGGGTCACTGTGTCCATGGGGCATTGACTGAAGCCAGTGTGGGTATGCGAGTGTCTAATAGCCAATGGAGATCAAACCGGATGAGTGGGTGAAGTAGCCTGGGAGCAAGGGGGGTTGTGGGTCTGTTTTGCAAACACGCAGGATATTCAGAACAATCACATGGTAGTCTTATAACATGCACAGTTTATTAAACAAGCACCCTAAAGCGAATAAGCACACTAATGTGAATCAGGTATATATCTATGTATATAGTAAACAAGCACAATAAAGTGGATCAGAGATATCTGTATATATGTATAGCACAGAGGAAAATAAGCAGTGCATGAAATCATTACTGCATAGAGAGAACAGAGATTAAGAAGAAATACATTGCCAGTTACCACCAAATCATCATCTGTGCCCGCACTTCAAGGTGGGAAGCCCCATTGCAGCTGATGCTGGGAGTCTCAAGTAACTGTGAAAATTCCCACTCAGTGCATCTATAGGTGAGACTTCAGAGGCCTGCTTTTTTTCTCAGAAACACAGCCAACTTTATGCCAGGTCTATAATTTTTTACTCGTGAGGCTGTGCAGTTTCTTACCTTCTCACTGTTGGCCACACCAAGAGCATTGGCCAGGCCCTCTGGTATGGCCAGATGTGATGGTCATAGAACAGCTGCATGCATGTTTTCCTGCCTCTTTCCAAGAGTCATAATAGATAAAAATGTAGATACTTTATCAAATACACTTTGTAAAAACCTGCTTTGTTAATGTTTCTCATGATCATGAGAGGGAGTCGACTCTCAGTTAGGTTCTCATTCATTACAGGGTCTCTAAGGGCAGCTCTGGGTGTGACAACACTGGTATCTACAAGATTGTTTCTGTGTACCTGTGACAGTCTACCGGCGACTGGAAGCAGGCTGTAGCCTAGGGACTTGTATGCATGCAGACTGGGAATGGGGAGACTGGGACCCACAGGACAGCTACTGGGAGGGCCAGCTGCTGGCGGAGTCCTGCCTGCATGTGTCCTTCAGCCAGAGAGGAGAGCAGGATGAGGCCTTTGCTGCTACCTGTGTTTGTGTGAGTGCTGAGTGTCTCTCGTAGTGTTTACATATGTTCCATGCACTTGTGCCTGCTGAGAATCCCATCTTCTCCGACTTTCCTGTTGCAATCTGTGGACATCTAGCAATAGCAGTAGCCTCACCTCTCGTGAGCTGTTGGTATATTTTCCTCTAGCAGTGAAGAGGCAAGTTAAGTATTTAAATATATCCTGAGCATATTTTTTTATTCAAGGACTAATTACCTTTTTAAGTGCGCAATCAAAATGCTAGGTACAAAATGTTTCCTTATTAATTTTTACCAAATTAGCTTTACATTTAAAAAAATCCCTTTGTTCTCTCCTAAAACTCTTCAGAAATAACAAAGCAAGCTGTAAAATAAAAAGCCATAAAGGTAAGTGTATATAAACCTGTGCCTCCAGTGACTTGTGGTTTAGTGGCTTCCCTAGGTAGAGGTAACATCTGAATATTCAATAGCTCTCAGTTGGTTATTCTTCAATGCATCTACATAATTGTTGTTGAATTCACATGTACTTGCTGATGGCAAGGAGTTCTGTAGCTTAACTGCATTATGTGAAGGAGTATTTCTTTGGTTCTTACCCTTCTGTTTTTTTCTCATAGATCTTAGTCCAGAGATAGGCAGAAGGTTTGTATTACGATCAGGTTTTCGTAGAATCATAGAATAGTTTGGGTTGGAAGAGACCTTAAAGACCATCTAGTTCCAGCCTCACCTGCCGCAGACCGGGATGCCTTCCACTCAGCTAGGTTGCTAGATGTTTTTTCATGGCTTGCTCTTAAAATTTTTATGGCTCTATTTTTACTTATTAGTAAAACGATTGGTATAGTTTTACTGAACAATTATAGTATTTGCTAAACAAGTATAGTATATTTGTATAGTTTTAGTAAACAAATTATAGTTTTACTGAAACAATGTTATACCAAACAATTTGGTATAGTTTCTTTTCAGTTGTGGTTATTTGTTCAATTACAAAACTAAGCTGTTCTCTTTCCTGCTGCTCTCCAGAAGGCCACTGGACTCAGTGTGTGCTGTTTGCACCACTGATGCTTTCCCTGCGTCCCACAGACTGGATCTGATTCATCAGAGTGTTTTCATCTGACTTTCCCTGTGTCCCCAGGGTATGAACTAGAGCTGGCTGTGAGCCTCCTAAAGGCTGCAAAGACTGACTGCTGAAACCACTTGCTACTCAGTATGGAGCATCTCTGTCCTTCATCTGAGTAGGCATTTGCACACCTTGTCATGCGATACCACCCATCGTGTGCTGGAGATGTTGAGTCGCTTGACAAGAGAATGATGAGATGTGCAGCCTGTCAGTGTTTCAGCGGTGTTTTTACAGCCAGCTGTTGCTGATGGGTGAGGTATCAGTGAAACAGGAGAGGAAGACAGACAGAATTGGTGTGTCCCGAAGTATGCCACTCATACATATTTTGATAATGACATAAATGCTTTGCATGTATTTAGTAAGATGGAGTAGCTGATATCTCACCAAATGTGGTTATGTGGATAGTACATGGTATACACAAATCAAATCTGTTTTTATAATTTTCAGTTGAGAGTGTACAAGATCTCAACTTCACTTGTGGGGTCTCTTTCTTGATTCTGATTCAAGGTCTTCAGCCTTTATGGTGTAGTAGAAGTTAAATACCAAGCCAAATTAATGTTAATTGAAGCAAAACTGGGTTTTGTATTATTTCAGATGTATGAAGGATGCAGTCACTTTTGATGACTAGGGAAGGACTCTCTGTGAACTCTGAAATCCTAAATCATTGGTCAAAACAAATTCTGACTGTTTTCTCTGGTTCAGATATATATTCCTGCCTGGGCAGAAATAGCTTGGACCATCCCTGTAGCCTGTCTTACTTTCTGGAGTCCATCTCAATGTTTTTACTGATGTGAAATCCTGTCCTCATGTTGCTTGGTGTTTTACACCTCCAGTCTTCTCTGTGCATTGGTTGGAATGCATTACTATACAACCTTGTGAAGAACGCCACATCCTGGGGTTGGCTTGATAAGGGCAATGCATGAGCTCTCAAGTATTTTGTCTTCTACAGTGTGTTTCCTAAAATGGCATACAGCAGTACACAGACTGGGAACTGCTTGAGTGCTTGTGAATAGCTTGCTTCTAATGACCCTTGAAGCTGGAGCGTCTCTACTGGGCCTGTGCTTTCTGCAGTGAAGGTACAAGTGAAATGATTTCATTCTTGGTTGCAGATGAGGCACAGCAAAGTGCTCCTGTCTTAGCTGCCCTTGTACGTGGTGGTGCTAATGGTTCAGCACTGCTGCATTTCGGAAAGTCACTGTAGTTAAAACTACAGTGCCTCCAGTTCTAGTCCCGAAAGAAAGAAGATCCCTTGCCTCTCCTGGTGAGGTGGGTGTCTGGTGTTTTCCAGGGCGTCTGCCAAGCAGGCTGTAGCATTGTACACTGTAGATGAGCCCTGCGTATAGCCACACAACTGTTCCTTGGAGCTCTCAGTCTTGACTGGGGAGCAAGGTGAAAAAAAAGCCAGCATCTAGGCCCCCCGAGAGCACACTGATGCTTAGTGATGGTACTCTAAAAGGAGCAAGAGTTTCTTTGTTACTCTGGCAACTGTTGCACCCACCAGCCTCACCAGTCTCCTCTCAAAATTCCCCCTGGATCTTTTAGTCCCATGAGGTCAAGAACACCTGGCCCATCTTGGAGGTGAGCAAAAGAAGATAAATGAACAATTATTTGGCAGTCCCCTCTCAACTTTGCAGAGATGGCTGGCTGGAGGGGACCTTTCCTTACAGAGACTATTGTCTGGGCATGGTGCTTGCTGGAACAAAGGAGGACATTAGTTTAACCAGGTGTGCTGGGCAGCAGAGGCAGACAGCGGTGTTAGTGGTATTCATGAAGCAGTCCTGGCCTCTGCAGCATTCCAAACATTTCTTGCCAGGACTTGTGTCTGTTGTCACAACAGGCTCCCCAGTCATCCTTTTGCCTGGCTGCTGGAGATCAGTTGAGTTTCAGGGGCTGCTCTTTTGTTCCTCCTTCCTCCAGGAGAGCACCAAGAAGTATTTCCTCCCTTTCCCTTGTCTTACACTTCTCTCAGAGAAAATGTGTAGAAATAAAAACTGTGCAATTGCAAAGTTTGTCTTGTTTAATGTTTTTTAGTTTGAAAATGTTATTTTTATTGTCAAATATGCATTGGTAGTTAAAATGAAATAAACTCAGGTATTATCTGCATTCCTATTATTTAAAAAATAGAGTGTCATACCCAAATTCTTCTGGTTTATTGCCCAGCTTCATAGTGATAAGGGAGTACCGTGCCACAGTACTTGATTAAATCTCATTATGGTGTTATTTCAGGCATCATAGCCTTAGTGCTGCCAAGTTAGTGGATTTTTGATGCCACCAGTAAGCCTGGACCCTCTCCATTGCTGGAAGGCATAAAGTGCCATTTATTTATTTCTCCTTTCTAAAATATTCAGGAAACAATTACAGTTGAAGGCAGCAGATAACTTGCCAGCAGAAATTTCAGCTTTTTAGTGTTTAGGTAAAACTACTGTTCTTTGTGAGCCTGTATCCATTGGAGAGGGCAAAGGTTCTTTGTCCAGTGGACTATGTCATGAAATCCTTTTCCAGCAAAGACCTGCAAAACGTATGTTGTGTCCCATTACAGAAGGAGGAGATTGGTGAATGCCAGCTGCCTCTCAGCTGGGGAACAGTAGCTACTTTTGCAGTAGCTCCAGCCTGACAGTTGAGGCAGTCTGGGACCATTCTGTGACATCTTTTGTGACCTAGTGATTTTAGTCTTTGTGTTTTAAGCTAGTTTGCCACCTTTTCTGGCATGAATTCAGATCTGTTCACCTACTATACTACCATTTCCATTAATTTTATATAGCCTGATGTTAGTCAAGTACCGCAAAATTGAGCAAGTCCCTTTGTTTGTCCAGGTTGCCCCTAAAGCGTTTCGTAAGCCTGGGAATCAGAAAATGGCAGAAAGTGTCCCTAGTCGCTTCACGACAGGCTTAAAACCAGAGAGTATCTGTAAGTCTTTCCTGCGCCTCAGCTGTCTGTAGCCACCTCTCCTGGCAACACAAAGCTTTGTTATTTAATGACAAGAAGTGTTACATGGCACAGTTCTCTGCCCCTTCCTTCAGTGGCTATTGGAGATGCTGGCAAGTTTTGACTGAGGATACTAGTAAAGTCCAACATGGTTTATAGCTGTGGGACTAATAGAAAAGGGGGAAGGGACTAGTTTTGTTCTCTTGCTGAATGGGACCAGCATGTATTCAGCTTGTGCTTGTTCAGCTCGGCCAGCGGATGGTGTGACTGAGAAACCTCATCTCATGCTGCTGGCAGAATAACTTGCAAATGAGTTCAAAAGAAGTATGTTCGTAATAAAAGAGGATCAAGAACATTTCCACTTTCCCTTGAATTGTTAATAGTGATAATCCAAGGCTGGGGAGCATTGCAGAGGTACTTTCCTTGTAGGAGGCAAGTGCTGCTGGAAACCCACACGTCCTTCTAATTCCACAGCTGCCTGCTTACATACACATAAGTGTGTAAATCCATCAGTGGTCTTCAGTGCATTGCTTGTCTTTCTGACCCTTAACCAGCTCAGTCTTACAGCAGTATGAGTCTCGAAGTTGGTAGTCCATGGTCTGTTCTGCCTTCCTTACTGCCTTTTGCCTTCAGTAATGGAGAGCACAGAGCTTGGAGCTGCTGGTGTTTGTGTGCTTCTGTAGGCTGAGGGAACCTTTGTGGCCATGTACTGCTGTTGCGCCATGCCTGTGATCTCAGGAGTTGCTCTGAGATTTTGCTTTTTCTGCTGATCCTTGTAAGTAAGTAGTTAATCTGTGTCCATCCAGGTGAACAAAATTGCAAAATAATTAACAATCAACAATAACTGCTGTACCCATTTTCCTCTGAATGAATATGTGTACTAGCAGCCACTGCCCCTGGCCTAGCGACCTTCTGAGCAAAGTCGATGTGTAAAGTGAAACACCTGCAAAGAGTTTGAGTAAAATGTGACTGTGGGAAGCTTTGTATGCAGTTTACTCACATAGCTTATGACTGTGCATATATGCAAATGCAAATATGTTTTGTTCACAACGTGTGCATTTGAGGACAGAATTGCTAAAAAGGTAAACTTGTGTTTGATCCTGTTTCAAAAGCATAATTCTTTCTGCGTGACCTTTTATTTAGCTAATTTTACAGTCATCTTGTGTCACCTGATACTGTGGTATTGCTATTGAAAAATAAATGCGAACACAAAAATGTGTGTGCGTGTGCCCCATACGTGCCACTTTTCTGTTTCCTAAATTTGCATTTTGTTGACTCGTCATGAGAAAAAGTATCACCAGAAGTCACTTATTTAATCTTAAATGTGAGTCTATTAAGATTTGACTTATGTTCTGTTAAGGGGAATTTAAGAAGAAAACACCCCTGAGTTTGTCTGGGTGTCTTGTTGATTAGTCCATCATTTTGTCAAAAGCTTTCTGTAACTTCTTTATGGACCAAGAAGGTTTGCAAGGAATAGCAAGCATGGTGATGGCTCTTAATGTCTGACTGTCCTATCTTACTGTCATTTCATTTATTTTGTGGGAAAAACAGAGGACTTTCAGTGCCTCCCAGCTGGTAAACTGTACTAAATAACAGAACCATATTGCACTTCTGATAGCTAAAGATGGCAGCTTGAGATAAGAGCTGACCACTTGTCCCGGCACAGAAGTGTCTCCCTTCTTTTCCATGACTGTTTTTTTCTGTGTTTCTATGTTGAAAGCAGATACCTGAATGTCAGTTCTGCACAGTATCTGAGAAACTACGCCAAAAGTCATTTGCAGAAGGTGAAGCTGGATTAAATGAGATGAGAATTAAAGTTCAGACTTTTCAGCAGGAGGTTATCAAAGGCTTCAGTAGATTATTCACAGATTTTTTTAAGAACCAGGATTAAATGTTTTACTGAAGAGTGTGTTTTAGTTTGGACAGGAGCTAACGGAGGTGAAGTGACCTGTGTTATGCAGTTTGCAGCAGAGCTGCCCATGACATGTCTGATGCTGAGGCAGCTGTTATACTCGGTCAGCTCCATGGCAGAACCTGTATATTCTTATTCCTAGTCTGCCCCTGCAAGATTGCCAAGTTTGATGAAGTACCAATGTGGCAGTGGTAAATTAAGATCAGTTATTGTTCATCTGTGTTTCAGGTGTCATCTTTCGTTGTTAAGCCCAGTTTGGCTGTGGTCTGAATAGGACTTTGACCATTTTTAATATTATAGTTTCTTCTGTTCTGTTTTATAGGATCATGGATTTTCCAGGACATTTTGAGCAAATCTTTCAGCAGCTCAACTACCAGAGGCTTCACGGCCAGCTTTGTGACTGTGTCATTGTGGTGGGAAACAGGCATTTCAAAGCCCATCGCTCTGTTTTGGCAGCATGTAGCACACATTTCCGAGCTCTGTTTACTGTAGCAGAAGGAGATCAGACTATGAATATGATTCAGCTGGACAGTGAAGTGGTGACAGCAGAAGCTTTCGCTGCTCTGATAGACATGATGTATACTTCCACACTAATGCTTGGGGAGAGCAATGTTATGGATGTCTTGCTGGCTGCTTCTCACTTACATTTGAATTCTGTTGTTAAAGCATGCAAGCACTACCTTACTACCAGGACACTGCCGATGTCTCCACCGAGTGATAGAGTTCAAGAGCAAAATGCACGCATGCAGAGGTCTTTCATGCTGCAGCAGCTTGGACTGAGCATTGTGAGCTCTGCCTTAAATTCTACTCAGAGCACAGAGGAACAACCGAATACTATGAGCTCCTCTATGAGAAGTAACATTGAACAGCGCACTACTTTTCCTATCCGTCGTCTCCACAAACGTAAACAGTCTTCTGAAGATCGGGCCAGGCAGCGCATTAGGCCTACCATGGATGAGTCTGTTTCTGATGTGACTGCAGAGAATGGGCAGTCAGTAGTTCATTCACGGGAAGATTTCTTCTCGCCGGATTCACTGAAGATTGTGGACAACTCTAAGGCTGATGCTGTTGCTGATAACCAGGAGGATAATACTATTTTGTTTGATCAGTCTTTCAGTACTCAGGAAGATGCTCAAGTGCCCAGCCAGTCTGACAACAGTGGAGGAAACATTTCACAGATGTCTATGGCATCCCAGGCAACACAAGTGGAAACCAGCTTTGACCAGGAGGCTGCTTCTGAGAAGAACAGCTTCCCATGTGAGAATCCAGAGGTCAGCCTGAATGAAAAAGAGCACATGAGGGTGGTGGTAAAGTCTGAGCCCTTGAGTTCCCCGGAGCCTCAAGATGAGGTGAGTGATGTCACTTCCCAAGCAGAGGGGAGCGAGTCTGTTGAAGTGGAAGGAGGAGTAGTGAGTGCAGAGAAGATAGAACTGAGTCCTGAGAGCAGTGATCGTAGCTTTTCTGACCCACAATCCACTACTGATAGGGTGGGAGACATCCATATAATGGAGGTATCGAATAACCTGGAACACAAGTCTACCTTCAGTATCTCAAATTTTCTAAATAAAAGTAGAAGTGGTGGCTTCAGTGCCAATCAAAACAGCGATGACAATATTCCAAATACCACCAGTGACTGCAGAATGGACAGTGATGCCTCTTACCTAATGAGTCCAGAGTCAGGGCCTGCTGGTGGCCATTCATCTGCTACTGTCTCTCATGTTGAGAATCCATTTAGTGAGCCTGCAGATTCTCATTTTGTTAGACCAATGCAGGATGTGATGGGTCTCCCCTGTGTACAGACTTCTGGGTACCGTGCAGCAGAACAGTTTGGCATGGATTTTCCACGGTCGGGCTTGGGCTTGCACTCCCTGTCAAGGGCAATGATGGGCTCCGTAAGAGGTGGAGCTAGCAGCTTTCCTGGCTACCGACGCATAGCCCCCAAAATGCCTGTGGTGACCTCTGTCAGGAGCTCCCAGATGCAAGATAACTCATCCAGTTCGCAGCTGATCATGAATGGGACCACTTCTTTTGAAAACGGGCATCCATCGCAACCTGGTCCGCCACAGCTGACACGGGCATCTGCAGATGTCCTTTCAAAATGCAAGAAGGCCTTATCGGAGCACAATGTCTTGGTTGTAGAAGGTGCACGCAAGTATGCATGCAAGATCTGCTGCAAGACGTTTTTGACCTTGACAGACTGCAAGAAACACATCCGTGTGCACACGGGAGAAAAGCCTTATGCCTGCCTCAAGTGTGGCAAGCGGTTCAGCCAGTCCAGTCACCTGTACAAACACTCCAAGACAACCTGCCTGAGGTGGCAGAGCAGCAATCTGCCTAGCACTTTGCTTTAACCTTATCCACTGCAGGCCTGAAGGAGCATGCCAGTGCAGACATCTAGCTCCGTGACGTACCTGAACATGAACACTGTTTTCTTGAAGGCTGCAGGCTTAGACTCTGCTCTGGTCAGTCAGTGAACACAACGTATGATTGTGCCACACTCACAAAAGTCTTGGTTCTATAAATTGGGGATATTACTGTACCTACCTCACAGGGGTGATGTGAGGCTTAAACAGCTGTAAGCGGAGAACTTGAGGATCGTCAGAAGTCACACTGTAGATGTGTGATTACAGTGATGTACATTCAGGCCTTGGGCTGATGGGGATACAATCAATAAAGCTCATTAGTTCCTTTGCAGGGCAGAGGAGTGAAAGCGTAGTTATCTCAAGAAGTAGCATGCTTCAAGAACGAGAAACTGAAGTGCAAATTTCCTCTTTTTTCTTTTCTTTTTTTTTTTTTTTTATTTTTTCCCCCTAAAGTATTTTGTAAAACTTAAAGCATTTAAATAAATGACCTGTAAACCAAGTTGTTGCATTATGTGTGGACAGTAATGCAAGCACTGTTTACTGTAACTAATGCAGACCACATATCTTGAAAAGAGAAAACTTTGGATGCACCTGTCTGACATAATGCTTTAAAATATGCTAATTATAAGAATAGTTTTAGGGTCATGAATGTATGTTTGGCTGTTTTGTAGTAAAGGACACTGTGTAATGAAGGTGCTTAAATTAAATCCAAGACAAGTAACTTTTGGACTGCCAGATGTGTATATGATTTGAATACAGCAAGATCTGGATGTTTGATTTTTTCTGTAGAAGGTTGTAGTAAGTGATAAGTGAAGTACTGTTTCTTGTTCGTGCTATTCTTAGCAGTATTTTAACCAATTATTATCTCCTATGTTACAATTCTATATACACAGAAGTCTGAAAAGAGCTTGTCTTTGCTTTGTTATTTTGAAGGAGAGAGATCATTTGTGATGGCTTTTTTACTGTGTAAGATAGTCTCTTGCTGTTTCCAGATGCTGATAGTCAATCTGGTCCCTATTATTGCATAAACATGCTGTTTTTTTCTGACACTCCTATCTTTAGGCTTTAATTTCCTCCTCTGTACACTTACGTACTTTCCTTAACAATTGTGGATTGTTCCTCAGGTCAAACCAGTCAGGGATAATCCTAATCTGCCGTATTTATTTATGTCTTTATAAAATATAGTTGTCAAATCTAGTCCTTCCTGTTAAAGCAGTGTCAAAAATGTACTTTTCCACATACATTTATAAAAAAAACTAGCGTAAATTTAATTTAAAAAAATAGCACTGTACACTCTGTATAGCAGAAATTCAGTGATCATGCTTCAAGTGAGTTGTGTAAATCTTGCTTTAATTTCCTTTTCTTTTACACTATTGTAACTAACACTGTCTGCAGTCTTTTTTTGTGTGTGTGTGTTTTTGTTAAAGATACACATGAACTAACTACTGTCATTCAGCATATTAGGTTTCTAAATAAAATTTTGGGGCACTTCTGATAAATGTTGCCCTGCCATATAGGAGCTGGGTCAGAGCTACAGCATGTCATTTCTGCTCAGGAGAGACAGGATTTACATTTCCTAGTATCTAAGTCACAGAGCAACAGCTTTCCATTAATATTAAAAAAGAATTGCAAACCTTCCCTCTTTTTTTTTGTTCTGTGTAGCAAATGTATCCTGTGTGATGATATTCAGCAGTTGTATGGAATTTGTGCTGCCCAATACTTAGCTTTCTTAAACATCTCAGATTTATATTTAGATGAACTGAAAATAAAGTCCTAATCCACAGTTCTGTAGGTCATTTAGCAGGATATCAAAACTGTTGAAGCACAGAAACCAAACAGTCACTAAACTGTCACAAACCAAAGGAAATATGGAAATCTTTCTGTACCTGGCTTTATGTGAAGTAGTAGTCCGCTAATAGGGAAATATGTCTTCATCTCTAATTGCACTGCTTCGTGTTGAAAAAAATTGCCAGATGTCTGTCGAAGTGTCATTTGCACCTTGAGCATCCAAGGTAAACAGGAACATAGTGAATGATTGGATTAATTTGTTTAAAATATTAGTATTTTGTCATACGATTTATTTAATGGTCGTATTTCTGGCTCTTGATTTTATAAGCATTAAGGAAATGTGCTGCATTTTTTTAAAGCATTAGGATACGCTGTATTTTAATTGGTAATAATTTTGATATGAGGGGACTAACAGCATTGAGCTATACTAAGCAATCTCACTGAAACATTAATAAACTGCAGTATTTTGTATTTCAGTATTTTTTCGTGTAGCCTTATTAGTAATCCCCTGACATTGTTTCAACTCCCTTGCATTTCTAGTGTTTTGTTTTATAAATAGGGTTTTTTTATATTTTCTATTTGGTCCTATAGCACATCTGAATTCCTTGAATTTTTACGCATCACAATAAAGCATCTGTCTGAGTAAGGAGATTAGAGTAATTAAGAACTAATATGAGCAGATAAATATACTTAACTATACTCTTGATCTGTTTTTATAAAATAATTAATGATATTCAGAATATCAGAACTTGTGCAGGAGGACTTCTGTCTTCTTTCTTTTAAGAAAAGATTCAACTTAGAGCATTTTTTGGGAATAGCAATTTTAAATTTCATTGTTCATTGAGATCTAGTGCATCTGGAGGAGCACACTGCAAACCCAGGAGCCTGTGGCTGGCTTGTTGCTTTCTTAGACTTCCAGTATGAAGCAATACCTCGTAATGGTTTCTCCACTTAACTGTCCTCTATGGTAAAATGAGAGTCTCTCATCTCAAAGCCTAGTAACTTTGTCAGAATTTATCACCGTGACTTCTGTTCAAAATTTAACTTTGCAAATGCTACAGTGACATCTCATGTGAAGATGTCTGTATGTTAGTATTATGAAACATCTGAAAATAAACCCTGCACTTTTGTGCTGCTGTGTCTGACTTGATTTAGTTGTTTATGTTTTCCTGAGGTCTTTGCCAAAAGCATATAATGTATTGACTAAACAAGTAATGCTTGTGTGTTAGCTGATTGGACTCTGTGTGTTACTAGATCACTTGACAGTGCAAAACAATCCTATTGAAATGTAGGCACACACATAGGCATTTTTGTGAAATCAGGTCAAGCATGTAGTGCTGTGCATGGCTGGCATCCTGCCTCATGCTGAGGCTTTGCCAATTTTGAGAGGATGTGTAGTATCTGATCAACTACAAGTGGGTTCATATTTGAGCCAGTATAAACTCTTGGAGGACAGTGTTGTCCCTTCAACACTTATAGCTTATAGGTGGTTTGAACCAGCAGAGTGTGGCTGTACTTGACTGTAGTGATTTTGATCAGGCTCAGAGTGGTAATGTCTCATGGACCACTTGCCTCAGTGTGGTGGGCTGTCTTCTGGCTAGCTCTCTGCTCTGGAGGTAATATTAAAGATGTTTCCTGCAGATCATTTGAGATGCCCTGCAGCTGGCTGACCTACTTACAGGGATTCCTGCCACAACCTGGATGGGAAGGGGCCCATTGCCTGCATATCCCTCATCAGACAAGGGCTGTAAAGCCTTGGGATTCTGGGAGCATCCCTAGTTGTGCATGGAAGTTATTGACCTTTTTTTCAGCTGTCTCAGCCACACATGTGCTTGTGCTGGCAGGGTAAGTGGCTGGTAATGGTGCAATTAATTTTGATTATAACATGTGAATGCCCATCAGTGACCTCCCATGTCTGCAGCACATGGCAACTAACAAAGACTGGCTTGGTGACTTGCGTAATAAAATGTATTAGTGCTGACAAGACTAAATTTCACGACATGATGTCTTGAATAGACATCAGGGTCATTAAGTAGATTTTGAAAAGGCATAAAACCAACCTATAAAACCTGTAGTTTAAAAGCTGTATTCAACTCTTAATTCTTCTTAATGATAGATGAAAGTAAGTTCGGTCTGGAGCTTCCTGTAAAAAGGAATGACTGAATTAATGTGTCAGTTGGTAGAAATCATAAATCAATACTACATCTATGTAACCCTGCATTTGTAGGAGCACATGCTTAGCTGAAGCGCAATGTTCACTTATGCTCTCGAACTTGCTGTTCTTGCCAGAAAATGTACTCTTGGAAGGACTGTGGCAGTTTCCTGTTGTAAAACTTGCATCCGGTGAGGCTTCATGTTCTGTCCTCTGCTAGTTGGGCATCTGCAGATGTCCATTACTCATTGGTGACTTCAGCAGGGTACTGCAGCCTCACTAGGTCAGTCCACAAGCATCTCTGACTCCAATTCAACCATGTAAAACATTACCAAACCACACCAAGAATTCAGAAAGTCCAAGGGAGGGGTCTCTCCCTGCCAATGGTTGTTTAAACAGCAGTAGGTTCTTCAAGTGCCACTTCTGTGGCACTTTTACCACCTTCACTGCATATGTGTTACGCAGTGCAGGCTGACCCTTGCAAGCAGCTGAAAAAAGCAAGCGAGGTACTCAGCTCCACAGACACTGGCTGCCTGTCTAGAGGGTCTGTGTTCCCATGCCTCTTCCTTGCTGTGCTCTGTGCTCTTCTTCCTGCCGTGAGTGTGCTGTGAATGAAGAAATCGCTCTGCTGGTGTGAGATGTTTCCCCAAAAGCAGGGTAAGTGCTTGTCCCCTTGTTTGCATCAGCAAAATAATCACCAAAACAGGACATGCAAAAGGCACCTGCAAAGTTATTATTGCTTTTTATGCAAGGCTGCAAAGAAATACTTGTTCTTAGCAAAAAGTAATCATAAAAGCCTGTACTTTACTCATTAACAATTTTGTTCCTGGTAGAATATACTTTAAGAGCTTATTGTTATGGTTGTTTCTGAAATAATGTTAATATCTACGTGACATCTGTAAAATCCATAATTCATTGTGATTGCTGCTCTCTGAATTCCCATGGGAAGATGTTGACACTGTGGTCTGGAAGCCCAGTGCAGCTACTGAGATGCTGATGCTGCTCACCACACTGGCTAGCGATTTAGTTGGTGGTGGCATAAAGTTTTGACTAGGGATTGCTGGTATGGGTTATGTCCACAACTTGCTGAGCAAAAAATCTTGTTAAGAGGTGTTTGCCTTTGGGCAGAGATGCAGCAAGGCTTACCTGTGCTTTGCTCTCATTAGGCTCAGCTCTGACCAGCCACACTCAAGACTCGCCCAAAAAACTACAGGTTCATTGGAGCTGGGGCAGAGAGATAAGGTTATCATTTTATCATTTACAGTTAAGTATTTTTAGAAAGCAAAATCTTTACAGGCATACTGATGATTTCTCTGTGTGGCAGAGCAAAACGATAGCTGCAGAAGGTACCCTTCTTGAAGAAATTCCAAGATGTGACACCTGAAATGTGCTTCAGTCACTACAGCAGCCTTATTTACAAGCTTGGGTCTATTTCTTAATGTACTCAGGAATCTAATACAAGTGCTCAGGTACCAGTTCATTTACACTCAACTATTTCTCACATTATTAGGGGTCACAATAACCTCTCAAATATTTAGTCAACATCCTTCAGCATTACAGGAACTTTACCAATACCAGGATCTTTGGGGTGAAACCTCAAAAAATCATACAGACCAGCAAACTAACCTGATGGACTTACATCCATGTAATACAGCCAAGGTTTTCACATCAAAGTAAGTCCTTCTGTTATGTCACTTGGAAATTTCCAGCCAGTTGCGATGCTCAGGAGCCCACTCCCTTCCTTTCTGCCCTGGCTACCATCCTTTTCTTGGTCAGCAGAGGTCCTACTAGAAACTTCCCAAACACTCTTTGCTTCTGATGGGCAGTACTCAAGCAAAGCTTGTGAATCAAAACATATTGATAAACATGCCAGATACTCTCTGAGGCATGAAACAAAGGTCTTCCTTTAACCAGCCAGCATCTATAACTAATTAACAAACATCTTCCAATAGCTATTATTTGCTATCAGAGTATGGTTCACTTAACATCAAGAGAAATTCAAGTAGAGCATTCAGTATGAAGAACACTTGCCATGGGACAGAGAGAGAAGCAGAGTGTACTAGATGAACTTTAATTCCCAAGCACAGGCTTTTCTCTGTGTGTTCCAGCTTCCTCCCTGGACCGTGCTTACACTGCTGCCAGTTACTGCCTTCCCCTCTCATCTCTTAAGAAATGTGCTGGATTATTTTGCATGACCCTGCTCAGTTTTTATATATGATGAGAACTGGAGACAACAGTGCACTGCTGCTATCAGAGATGCAGACTTTTTACTCTTGCCTGAAACTTTCCTGCGCTGTACAGTAACAAGCAGTGAATTAAGCAGTTCAGGCGTGTTATGGCTGGTTACTGTCTTGAGCTTTCCTCCAGAGGCTGTTCTCTGTTTGTCTGTCCATGTGGCTGCATTGCTACCTCCAGGCTTGGGCACCTCTGGTGGCATGGCTGCCTGGTGTGCACTGCTTGCCTTGCGCCTGATATGCTGGGAGAAGAGCAGCAAAGCTGCACTGGGCACTGGTTGCCTTCCAGGGATGGGCTGGCTGGTTTTTTTTGGGGTTCTGTTTTTGCTATCTCTGTTTTCATTATTAGTAGTATTATATTGTATTTTATTTTAACTATTAAACTGTTCTTATCTTAACCCATGGGTTTTACCTTTTCTCTGATTCTCCTCCCCATCCCACCAGGGCGGGGGGGAAGTGAGGGAGTGAGTGGCTGTGTGGAACATGGTTGCTGGCTGGAGTTAAACCATGACACTGTCTCTAGCTGTGCTTAATCGCAGCTGAAGGTGGCTCCTCTAAGACCACAAGGTCCTGAGTTGTGTTTAGGTGTTGTACTGTGGAGCACACGGTGGGCTCCTGTGCCCATGCGGCCAATAGCGCTGCTGCAGTCTTGTCTTTGAAAACATAGTATTCTGTCACCTGGTGGTGGCCAGGTGGCTGGTGCAGGTGCTCCCTTGCTGGCAGAGCTTGTAACTGCCCAGCAACTTCAGCACCTGCCCTGGCTAAATGCACTGGGCATGCTTTGTGTTGTGTCCATGGGACAGATTTCCCTGGGGTCAAGAAAACTGACATGTTCACTTGCTTTCTCCTCCTCTCCACACCTCCCACAGCCTTGGAAATGATGCTGTCCTTTGCTCTGCATGCTGCTCTGAATGCTGAAACCTGGAGAGAAGAGTGACAAGGCAGGGAGAAAGGGATGGCCAGTGAAGAGCCACAGCTCACGAGGAACCTGAGTCTAGGTCTGCTTCTCAGCACTTTCCACAGCACAGTGGCTGGGAGCACACAGAGTTGGGAAGAGGCTGATTTAACACTGGTGAGAGCCCTCCACACCATGCAGCAGGGACCCCTCACGGCTGGCCAGGGCACGTGGCACCATGCAGCCATGACTTGCAGGTCTGTGAACAGGTCCTGCAGGCAGCAGGCAGGGTGGTCCCATCTGCCTCATTGTAGTGGGTGCCGGGAGGGCACAAGGGGATAGGACCATGGCAAGACCACCCTGCACCTCCAAGCAGCCTCACCACCACTGGGCAGGGATGGGCCAGCTGGACTCCAGTCTCATCCCCTACCAGCCCTAGCACACTGCTCTCACCAAGGCTTTCCCCACAACCCTGCAGAGGTAGAACACAAGAAGAAATTAAACAGAACTGGCTTCCTCATCATACATTTGTTCATAAACTGGGAACACAAATTCACAGCTTGCAGATCTGTCCAGCTGTGGCAGTGCTGTTGCTGCAAGACTAGATACAGAAAAAGTTTCTGCTAGATCTCCAGTGAAGTAACAGCAACCTGCTTGTTTAATGCTGTTAAATTCAAAGCGCAGCATTCCTATACATCAAATCCTAGCCTTTTACTCTGAAAATCCCAGTTGGGTGTTTTCCTTTTAACAACTGCTCCCCGAGTGCTGATGGGAAAATTTCTGGTCTATACCATGAAGCTGTGACCCTGGCTCCTAACAAGAGAAGATTTCCCATGGTCCCCAAAGGGCTCAGATCTCATCTGAGGAGAGACCCCTGACCTGCTGCAGGGGACTGTGAGGAAAGCTGTCCCCTTCAGGCAAACTCCCAGAGGCAGTACGGTAACACTGGGAAAGGGGCTTACTCACTCCTTATTCTTGCAAAGAAAACTGCAAACACACAGCCAAGTCCTCTGCTGAAGAAAGTAAGGGATGAGTTGCTATTGTCCTCAAGAGCATGGCTGGATGCTGCAGGGCTGTGCATTCACTGTGCAATATCCTGCTGCATACGGCTTATGAGCATGCCCCCACAAAACTGGAAACTGTCCTTGACCCTTTCCACCCTTGCAGCAGGAAATTGCTTGGGGATCACACTCCATGTGCACCCATTCAAAGCAGGATTTCTAACAAGCTTTACACATGTTTAAGTCCTCTTGCCACTGCAATGCAATGTTGCCGCCACCTTTTTTCCTTAAGAAAACAATGTCACTGGGACATGCAGCCCTCAAACAGGTAAGCAGCACAGAGCAACCCAAGGAGCACACCTTGGAGCCAATTGTGTCATCAGCTGGAGTAGAAACTCGCTGTGGAGGACTGGCAGAGAGAGATGGGTTCCAACCCCTGTTTACAGAAGTGGGACAGTACTAGAGGAGAGATGGACCCCTCAAAGCCCCTGAAATGTGCTCACGCCGGCCTCACCCGGCGGCTAGAGGCTTGGCACCTGCTCAGGCTTTCCCCCTGCACTATCTGAAAATGCCATGTCAGCCATACAAGCTTTTCTGCTTTTGACATCTGAAGAATGGAAGCATCACACCTTAGCGCTGATTCAGCAAGCCCCTTGAATGCATGCTTGGCAGCAGCTCTCTTGGCAGCAGTGGGCCTGGGCCAATTGAGCAATTACCTCTCCTCCCTCCTTGGCTATGAGGCTGGGAGCTCCACTGTGGAACTGAATGGCCTCTCCCTGTAACCCCAAGAGCCAGGCTTCCAAGGACAGGTGCTGCTGCAGCAGCTGTCTTACATAGGATACATGCTGGCTAACATGCAAATCCCAACACTGCAAGTGTTTTCTGAATTGGGACTTAACACCATCCATAGCCTGCTGAGTTCAGCAGTAACATGACCAGGGGACTTGCAGCCCCTTGCAGCGCTGTGTGCTATGCCATGTGCACCCTGTTCTCAAAGAAAATAAGCACAACACACTCATTGCTTCTCTTTAATAGCTATGGTGCAGTTCCCTCACCACAGGCACTGCTGGCTCCTCCTGCAGAGGCAAGGAGGCACAAGACTGGTCTCCAAGACTTCTCCAGGGGATGGTAACACCAAGTCCTGCTGCCCTCCAGGATGGGGACTCTGGCCATCATAGCAGCAGCTCATGGGGCATGGCCTCCCCTCGTAGCCCAGCCAGGAGGTTGTTGGCTGCCAGTACTGCCATGGTGCTTCTTGTGGCATATGTGGCACTCCCGATGTGTGGCAGAATCACTGCAGGGGGGACAAGGAAGGTTACTTGCTTGTTTCTTACCTTTGCTGTCCTCTTACAGCCTCTTTCAGGGGTCTTCCTGGGATGTGGGCAACCTGGGTCCACCAGGCACCACCTGCTGCTCCACCAGGAGCTGGCAGCAGCCATGGAACAAGAAACAAATGGCTAACTGGGCTTTTTTAAGTCATCCAGGCCAAACACAGTCAGCCAAGAGCAGGTCCTCCTACTATCCCTGTGGCAGACAAAAATGCAGTGAAATTTTCACACGGTTGCATGATTGCCATACAGCTTTAGGAGGATCAGCTCATTGACAGGCATGAACCAACACATATTGCAGCAAGAACCTGAAGACTGTTGTGAAACATCCTGGTTTACAGACCCATGGGTGTACTGGAAAGGCACATGTGGAGTCAAATAGCCGATGCAACAGAGCTGGTATGCTGTAGCATAGTCAGGGCAGGGATTTCCATCCACCTGTGTGGAAAGGCTCCTCTTATGCAGTGCAAAGGAATGAGCCAAAGTTACTTTAGTAGTAAATTATTATAACAACAGTGGAGAGTACTTGCCAAAGGTATGGATAAAAACCTCTGCATCTCTGCTTGTTTCATAACAGACAGCAACTACAGGCAATGCAGAAGCCTGAATATCTGACATGCTGCTGTCTGGGGATAAAAGGCTCTCTGAAGGACTGTGGGGCCACATAGGTCCTTTCTCCCCAGGCTAACAGTCTAGGCTTCTTGTTTGCTGTGAAAGTAATGTCAACTCTTCTTCCTGTCTACTATGGCAATCAAACATGTAAAGAAAGCCTTCAAAAAAAAAAAAGATAATGACACAGCTATGATCTTGTACTTCAGAAACAGAAACTCAGCCACTGGCAGTTCCAAATTCTCATGGATTTCTCTATGGTTTAATTTTGAAACAGACATTTCCTACTCCATAAACCTCCTTCCTGGAGAGAAGACACACTGCTGCCACCTGCACAGCCACTCTGGTATTTTGCCCACACAAATGAAGGCTCATGCACCACACATCTCATGCTTCAGGTGCAGCCTGAGCAGCCAAAGCACTCAACCACGTGAGAGGAGGCTACTGTGGCCCAGCTTGTGCCATCAGCTCTCAGGAAGGCGGGTCACCCCAGCAAAGCTGAGCGTTCAGGTAGGAACAGGCACCCTGCCAGTGCACCAGCAATGGGGCTGCAGAAAACTGCATACACTTTCCAACTAGAAAGCCGTGTCTTCTCCGTGTTGCATTTCTGGTTTACATATTTTCTGCTAAAGGGATACAAGTGAGCTTTACTGGCTTGTGTCCGAGTCAGTCCCACTGAGTACCTAGCCTGACCTACACATTCCCTGTCTGGAGCGGCAAAGCTCCTCGGCCCATTTTACAAGGATTGGGCCAAGTTACTCACTGAAGGCCACATGAAGGGAGGCAGTGACTACACCAGGAGCTGTCCCTAACTCATCCCAGGCTGCTTGTGAGCCCCTGGTGCCTCTAAGGATGAAGCTGCACTGGTGTGCAGCAAGACCATGGAAGACACCACCCTGCACAGCCCCTTCAGTCTGCTATAATGAGGATCCCAGGTAAACTCTGAGGGCTGCTAATGTCCTGCCCTAAAACATCATTGTGCCCCACATAGCAGCTCTCAGCAAACTTTCAGGAAAGCATTAGTGAAACTAACAGTGATCAGCTACTGCCCCTAATTGTAGGCACTCCCAGTCCAGCAGCCTGACGATACTGAAGCACAAGAGCAGCTGAGCAAGCACCTTCCTAACCAGCCTGCTTCATCCAACCCAATCTCCTCTGGAGAATACACGCACTAGTCCTGAGACCAACATCTTCCTACTGGCCTGACATCATACAGAAAACGGGCTGCCTGAGCTCACTGGACTCCTTTTTAACAAAGTTGCCCTAGTCTGTCCAGGGGATACAGCAAGATCTGCAAAGAAACCTCTGCTCATCCCATAGCATGAACACTTGCTGGCCTCTTCAGCTCGGGGCTGTCTAATTTGCTGACATCTGATGGGGAATGTGGGTGTAAGGACAAGGCCAGCACTTCAGCACTTAAATGAACTGTGCTTTTGAGCATGTATGCTGAACCTGTGCCTGGCAGCCCAGGCTCACAGTGGATGGGCTACCTGGAAAGTTCTACAGTGGCTGCAGCACTCCCAAGGCCAAAATTCTTCTAGGCAGAGTCAGCACCCAGATTTTTAGCCACATGGGAAATGTTTCTAACAGATTATATGCTAGAATACAAATACATATTATCTATATATTATATACATCATATATTCTAGGTATATAATGATATATACTACTATACATTCTTATATATTTAATTATTATATATATCTTCTGTATCTATTCAGTATCTATTCTGTATCTAACTACATTCTAGCAGAACATCTATACCACAGCTTAGCAGGGCATGAGCAGGGATTCAGTTTCTCATTCAGGCACCCACTGGTATCAGACTCTTCAATGATCAAATGGAGATCCATCAGGAAGGTGTTAAAAATGAGCCAACCTCAAGTGCTTTCTGGAGAATCAAAATACCTCCCACATTTGTTTTACATCATGTTGATGAGGTATTCCACCCTACCAGCTCTCTGCATTGTGCAGTGCCTACCTACAGTTTGCTTAAATACACTTGACCTTCCTGTCCTTCCACGTTTCAGTGTTTAGTCACACTGGCAGGCTAACAGGGGCAGGGAATCCCGGTCACTCCAGCTAGCAGGTCCCCAGCCATGGGCACACAAGGCACCCAGAATGCAGGCTGTCAGAGCAGAGTGGGGGCCCAGCCACTCACTTACCACAGTTCTTGAGGGAGAGCAGGGGGTGATCAGTGGGCAGTGGCTCCGGTGTTGTGACGTCCAGGCCTGCTGCCGCGATCTGGCCCTGGGCCAGTGCATTGTACAGGTCCTCCTGGTTCACCACAGATCCCCTGGCAAACACAGAGATCCCATGCTGCTGAGGGGTCCCATGGGCTCCCAGCGGCACATGGCCAGGACACAGCCCATGTGGGACAGCCTGAGTAGAGGCACCTGGATCCCCTCTGCCTGAGCAGATTTCAGACTCTCTCTGGATCTGCCTGAACCTCGCAGCACAACGAGCTGCTATTTCTTCTGGTCCAGGCTGCCCAGCAGTGGGAGATGAGCTGAGTGCCCAAGCACAGGACAACTCTGGGGCAGCTGTCTGACGGAATAACTTATCCTGCCTTTGCCTTGGTCCCAGGACACCTTGGGCCATGAAGGTTGTACAGACTGTCTGGACCTCCAGCGGAAGCACATCTCATCCTACCAGATCCAGTCTGCAGCTGTAATTGTCAGAGGGTGATGGTCAACCCCCAGCCCCAGCCCTGTGCAGGAGACTGGGTTGTGATTACCTGCTTGTGTTGACGAACACAGAGGTCTTCTTCATTCTGGTGAAGAAGTCCTTGTTGCACATTCCTTGGGTGGCTGGAGTCAAAGCACATGTCACCACAACGAAGTCCGATTCTTCGGCCAGCCTTGTGAGTGGGACTGAGTGCAGAAAAACAGGTCACAGTTTGGCCTGGGGAATCTCACCAACAGACCTCAGTAACCTTCTTTATCCGAAAAGTTCACCTGCAAGTGAGTGGTGCTCTGCAGAGACCCCTCTCCACAAATGGGGAGACACAAGGACCATCAAACACCCAACAAAAATCATACACATCCCTACAGATACTACTGCAATGTTTTGTTTCACTTTTGAATTAAAACCAAGCCAAAGGCGAATCTAGTGATGCTTCAGCCATCTGGCCTAAGGGCGGCTGTGGTACATACTTCATGTTTAGGCAGCAAAATATGGCAGCACCAGCTTATGCGAGCATTAGATCTCTCTAAGTGTTACCTACAGGTAATGACTTCATAGAATCATTGTAGAATCATGAAAAAATGGTTTGGGTTAGAAGGGCCTTAAAAGATCATTTAGCTCCATCACACTGCCATGAGCAGGGTCACTTTCACTCCTGGAGGTGAGAGGAAAGAGCAAGGGACAGGAGAAGTCCTGCCAAAGATCCATCCTTTCCTCAAAGGTACAGCTGCCACTTTCTCTTCCCTATTACACTCCACTTCCTTGCACAAATGAAACTGGAAGTCATAAATGGATGGACACTGGAGAAAGCTGAAAGGCAAAAGCAGCAGGAACCACCACAGCCCACAGCAATGGTTAGCTGCCAGCTGGACCCAGCTATGTGCAGCCTACTGGCTGGAATCACCTGACTCAAGGCAGGTCTCCGTCCCTGCCATCCACTAACACTGCATGGGAAGCGTTTGGGATTCCCATTCCCTCCTTTGCTGCCCCCACTGTAGTTCACGCCACCTACACTGAGGAAGCCACCTGGAACCTCCCTTCTCCACTGGACCACTCCCAGGGAGTGACAGCTCCCCAGTGATCCCAAATAGTTCTCTGTGCTGCCATGAAACGGATGCCACCCCTGCTCCTGGAGCCTTGCTTACCAAACTCAGCTTCAAACTCTGCACCACTCTCTGGTTTTGGGCTACTGCCAGTGTACAAAAACTTCTTGACCCCAAATGGCTTTAGGCGGCGGGCAACTGCCTGTCCTAGAAGGAAAAGGTAAGACTGTTTAGCCGCTGTGCCTGCATGAAGCATGCCGCACACAGACCCGTGCTGGGCTGTGAGGGTCTGTCTGTACTCTCCAGGCAATGCATCCTCCAGCAAGCTTGCACTTGGTGCAGAGAGCACATTGCTCGCTAATGGGTCATTGCACTCGGGTTCCTCCTGCCAGGCTGCTTCCCAGCCTGGAGCACAGCAAGCATGGGGTGGAGGTCTTCTGCTGCTCCTGCAGTGAGCAGGACTGAACTCCCATGGTGAAACTGCAGAACTGGAGCAATGGGATGTTAAACCTGAAGACACCCTAGGGAGCAAACTGGAAAGGGAGGAAAGAAATAGACATCTGACAAAGTCCACAACTGAATGGATGACAAACATGTCACCTTGGACTTTGTCAGGGCTTTTGTTTACCCGAATATCGAGAGGATGACATCCAGTTTGCTCTAGCATTTACATGTACTGGATGCGTTTGAATGCTTTAAACTTTCAAGGTTTAGGTCTGATGAGTCAAGATCACTGCTCAGAGAAGCTCTACACAGCTCTCCTTGTTGCTGTCATAGACTGTAAAGAGGTGAGCAACAGGGACACCACCTCAGCTGAACGCCTCCAGACCCACCTTGCCATCACTGGAGACACACAAATCTTGTGCATAACCTGCACTTACCTATTCTCCCCAGACCTATGATGCCCACCGTACTATCAGACAGACCATAACCACACATCCACAAGGGCTTCCATGTTGTCCAGCCACCACTAGCAGAGAGAGTGAGGTAGAAACAGATGTCAGATGGCAGCAGGGGAGAGCCTGCTCATAGCTCAGTCCAGCGTTTGGGCAAGTACACCAGAGTACAATGCTGGGGGTGGCCACTCCCTCTGACACAGCCAGATGACCTTACAGCCAGCCTCTCTGAAGTTCCTGCTTCAAGGAACCTTGGTGGTCTCCTGCAGGTCTCCTTAGGTATACTGCAGCAGCAGCTGCCTTGGGACTAATTTAATTTAGGCACTGCTATCCCCAACCCTGGAGCTACTGCCATTCAGGGAGCTCTGGACAGACCTTCCGTGAGTGCCCTCCTAGAGGGGGCTGCAGTGGCTTTGGGTGCCCTTTCCCACAGATCCTCTATGTAGCACACAGAGGGGAGTTCTGCCCCTCTTACAGCCCCTGAGCTGCATGTCTACAAAAAGCCACGGAACTGCAGGGGACTCCCACCTTGGCCTGCAAGGTGGTTAGTGCCAGCCCTTGCGCCAGCTGGCTGATGGTGATACTCACTTCTTTACCTGCTCCACTGCCTCTGGCAGCCGGCGGCATGCAGACAGAAGTAAAGCTACAGATAGTTCTGCGGTGGCATCAGTCAGGACATCAGGGGTATACCCCACACGGATCCCTCTGCAAGGTAAGCAAAGGTCTCTGGGGCAATGCTGCCAGCCTTGGGGTTCTACCTCAAAATTTCTGGGCAAGTTGCTGATGTTCTGGGCAAGTTGCTGAAGTTCCCTCTTCTGCATACCTGCAGTACCACATGCAAGAGGACATCCCTTTTGGCTTCTCAGCCCGTCCTCCGAAGAGTCATCTCAACAGCAGCTGGGGTGCGGTTATCCCAACCATACCCTGACATCCAGAGGCTCCTCCAACCCCAGCTGGGTTAGAGGTGACCCTAGCCATACCGTAACAAGAGGGGGGTGCAGGTCACAAACCCTATCCACCTATCCAGCCCCATGCTCTGTCAAAGTCACCCCCCACGCCTGTGCCAAGCAATCCACAGTGTGATCTACTGTGTGAACAGCGGGACAAGCTCTGAGCTTCACCCTCCTTCCCCACCACCTCCCCCGGCTGGACGCCATCCCTCACACGTCAGGGTGAGGTATAGCACAGGCGAAGCTTACCGTTTCTTGATTTCCTCCAGGGCGAGGTGGTCAAACCCCACGGACATGGTGCTGATGACTTTCAGGCCGGGACCTACAAGACACCACAGCACGCTGCTGCCCAGCGTCGCCCCGGGGAGGGGGGCGCACGCTGGGAAGGGAACGGGGAAAGGAACGGGGAGTTCCGGTCCCGCAGCCCGCACCCACCGGCGGCCTCCAGCACCTCGCGGTCGATGCGGTCGGAGAGCAGGCAGAGCAGCCCTTGCTTCCCCGCCACTCCCGCCAGCAGCTCGGCCCGCGGCACCGGGTCCTCCGAGTCCCACTGCTGGACGCGGCACCTGTGAGAGAGCGGCCCGTCACCACGCCGCCGGACCGGGGCCGCGGGCGAACCGACGCACCCACACTTGGCCCCAGACCCGCGCTCACCCGCCTGCCTGCGACAGCACGCGCAGCCCCTCGGCCGGGATCCGCCGCGTCACGAACACCGCCATGGCCGCGCCGCCGACCCGACGAGACCGGACCCGTCACCGCCACCGCCGCCGCCGCCGCCGCCGCCGCCGCGATCCCGGGCGGCCGCTCCGCCCCGCCCCGCCCCGCCCCGCCCCGCCGTGGCTAGGCAAGCACCCGCGCGCTGCCAGCGGCCATTGAGGCACGCTGGAAGGGTCTCTGCGAGGTGCGTGTGCGGTGGACACATGGAGAAAGGGCACAAGGCCTGGCTGCTGACCCGCCATCGAATCACGGAATCAACCAAGTTGGAAAAGACCTTTTGGGACCATCAGATCTAACTGTGCCCCAAGCACTGCTAGCATCACCACTAAACCATGTCACTAAGGGCCTCAGTTACACTTTGAATGCTTCCAAGGGTGGTGATTCCACCGCTTCCCTGGGCAGCCTGTTCCAATGCCTGACTGCCCTTTTGGTGAAGAAATTGTTCCTAATCTCCAGTCTAAACCTCCTCTGGAGTAGCTTGGTGCTGTTTCCTCTCGTCCTGTCCCTTGTTACATAGGAGAAGACACCACCTCCTGGCTCCATTCTCCTGTCAGGTAGTTGTAGAGAGCAATTAGGTACCCCAAGCCTTCTCCAGACTAAACGCCAGAGGTCCCACAGCCGTTCCACATCACACCTATGTCCCAGGCCCTTCACCAGCTCCATTGTCCTTCTCTGGACCCACTCCAGCACCTCAGTGTCTTTCTTGTAATGAGGGGCCCAGAACTGAACACAGTACCCGAGCTGTGGCCTCACCAGTGCACAGTAAAGGGTCCTGCCCTGGTCCAGCTGGCCACACTGGTGCTGATACAAGCCAGGATGCTGTTGGCCTTGACTGCCTGGGCACAAGCTGGCTCATGTTCAGCTCTATCAGTCAGCACCCTCAGGTCTTTTTCCGCCAAACAGCTTTCCAGCTGTTCTTACCCAAGCCTGGAGTGTTCCATGGGGTTGTTATCGCCCAAGTGCATGACCTGGTGCTTTGCCTGTTAAACCTCAACAAGTCATGTTGAATCACTATGCTGGGGCTGGTGGTGGTGCCGTGCTAGTGGTGGGCTGGTGGCTGCTGGTCTGCTGGTAGTGTCTTGCAGGGCTTACAGCCTCTCTGCAGCTCCTCTGCCTGGCTAATGTTGCCTTTTCTTCCTCCAGACTGAGGTGTGCGTTCATGCTGCTGGTAGACTAGCAGCTTGTCATGAGGACAGCTAGTAAATGACCATGAGGTTTCAGGTGTGGGTTGCTCCCTGCAGAGAGCTTTGCCATGCCCACCAGGAAGAGCAGCCTATCTTTGCCCTGCAAACCCAGTGGTCTGGAGGCTTAGGTGGGAGCTTCACTGTTCTGAGCAACCACCTCAACTTCAGAGGAACCCTCCCATTGTGCTGCTGTTGGTACTCGTGTGGGTGGCAGGACACCAGAGCAAGGAGGAGCCAGCAACACCTCTGCCCTATGCCAAGTCCTGCAGGGGCTGCTGGAGACCCTCCTTCAATGAAGCCACTCCACATGCAGCCTCTCATTCCTGCCTTGCACAGGACAAATGTACCCAAGCCCTAACAGTGGCTGCAGGAGGGAAAGGCTCCTGCCTTTCAAGCCACTGGATCAGTGCCCTGGAGAAGAGAGGGTCTGTCAGTACCTGGATTGCCTAGTCTGGTGGGGGGCACCCAGCAGTGTGGTTGCGACGCTAGTGGGGAATGTTTAAGGATTGTTGAGGGAAGGGTGGATTGTATCATGAAGCAGAAGATGGGACCTTATGTAAGCCTCTTGGAGATGAGCAGCTCCACTGGACATGCGGATTCTGCAAATCCTGAGAAATGGAGAGAAGGCCTAGCTGCTGTGCTACAGCTTGCAGACATCTGCATTCAGAGTACACCTGCTGCAGATCTGCCTGCCTGCTCTCTGCCTGTGGCTGGCAGGGGGCTGAAACTTACACAAGTTGTGCAGGGCTTTTAAAAGATTGTTGAAACCTAAGATGAAGTTTTAATAAAATCTGGCTGCATTCTTACAGGTGTCTGTGCACTGGCTCAGAAAAGCACAGTAGGCAAATGGAAGGACAGAACAAACTGGGTGCATCACTCTGTCCGTCCTTCATGTATGTGTGTACATACAGGTACACATATCAACATGGAGGACTAAGCAGCCCTTGGAGCCAGGGAGCAGCTGGTGTGGACGATGTATACAGTTATACACACACATACATGTATATATGTATCTACATTTGCATACATTTATTTGGATTCCTTTTGACTTTTTTCAAATTCCCTACAACATCAGGGTTTTATTTATGAGCCCTGGTTTCTTCTCCAGAACTGGCAGAGGGGCTACTACCAAATATTGCAAACTATGACACTCACCTCTGTCTGTCACCACAGTGATGATTCCATACCTTTGTACAGAAGTAAGGCTATAATATATAATGCTGTTATCACAGCATCACCAATCAGCCAACAGTCTGGTAATCTAGGTAAGCAAGGTGGGGCAGGAACTGCATCAATCATTGTTTAGGCATGGACGTTTCTTTTTCTTTTCTTTTTTTTTTTTGGTGCCAGTGCCTTTAGAGTTGGGTTGGTGATGACTGGTATCACTTTTGCTGGGAGAGTGTGTTTCTGGTCCTAGATTCTGTTTTGCTGTGGTCACTCAACCTGGTCCTTGACCAGAGGTGTAGAATATCTTATTGATATAAGATTCCTCAGACATGCTGATGAAAATTCCTTTGATGCTGATGAGAAATTTGTAGTACATGTTTACAGTAATCAGATTCTTGTGCTATAAGTTAGGAATTCAAATAGAAGTAGAAATGTATGGAGCATGGAGGGGTTTTTAGGGTTTTAGAGTAATAGTCATTCAATTTAGATTATATCAGATTAGGTCTGTGGCAGTAAGTTTATTCAATGTCCATTCTTTTTCTATGGGGTTGCATCACCTATGGGGTCTAGGCTGAGCTGGTTGCCAGCACTTCATAGAAAAGGGTTGCCACCTCTAACCTGCAGTTGATGCTACAGGTATTGGGTAGTGGTTTAGGATGAAAGTTTCCACTCAGAGCTGGCAGCGGCTCCTTTGGGAGCTGTCCAAAGTCCAGGGATAAACAAAGTCTCTTTCAGTGCTAAACAGACTTTGCTTGTTAATACACAGATTTAAATTTGCTGGAGACCTGATCTGAATCTACTCTATGATCACAAAATGAACACAGGCATATGAGTGGGACACACATACACACCAAAAGAAGACATGAGCTTTTACAGGAAGGTGGGATCAAACAGATGTATTATCTCTCGGCATAAGCACAGAGTCATACCAGTAAAGAAAACACATTTGTGGACAGAGGGCAAGTGGATTTTAATATCCCAGAGTATCTATGCAGGATTCCTTCTTCTCCTACACAGCAGGGCTCCACAGGCTTGTGCCACATGAGATGGGGACATGTGCAGCACACCACACCCCCCTGGGTTTGTGTTTGGAAAGATGACAATCTGCAAGCAGAGGCTCAAGCCCTATGACTCCATTTGGCAGCTGCAATGTGACCAATAGGACCATGGGGCAGAGCCTGACTGGATCACCATGGTTCACTGTGCCAGCTCTGTTGGGAAAACAAAGGCTCTGTGCACTATGTGGCTTCTTCCTCATCATTGCCCTGGGAGGTAAAAGCCTTCGTTACCTAATGGAAGCTTTAACAAGAGGGCTGGAGAGAGCCAGGATGCACAGCCATCTGATCTTAATGGGAGCTTTATGGTAAACTCGGAGGCCAGGGATTAGAGTGCTTTTCTCTGGTACAAATCACCAGTGCTGTATGAGGTATCCACTTATGTCAGGAAACTGTACTGGTGGGATTTTCCTTTATCGTGATGCATGCCTGCTCCAACCGTCAGTATGTTGTCAGATTATGCCAGTAGTTTTATTTTTTAAATAATTGCTTGAAAGTTTATTTTATTTTATTGAGCTGGGTTATCATTAGAGCTGACATCTTATCTCCCTCCCTGATCATGTACGGATTTGTGTCAGGAGTATATGCTCTTCAGCATGACATATCCACACTAATCTTGTGGCCCAGTGGCTGCAAGGGTTTTCCTTTTCCCTTTCCTCTGTCCTCCCCTGCTCATCCAGGTGAATGTGGTATAGTCGTTGTTGAATATGGAGTGACACACTAAACTTGTAAGAGAAGCAGAAATATGTTTATTGATGTAAAATTTGTAAAAAATTGTTAGTAAATATGGCAGTGGTTTAACAAGATTCAATGGCAAGGTACACTTGAGTATTTACTGCATAGAGGACAGAGTCACATTGTCAGGGAGACACTCTCCTTGAGTCATGAGGTTCAGAAAGGGCCCCCCTGCATTCTAAACTCCTTCTCAGAGAGGAGTCTAGGTGCAGCGGGATCAAGACTTCACACTTGGTCCATGGTTTATGTCTAAAGGGTTGTATGTGTACAGTCAGTCCTTTCCATCACTTAGCTAAGACTTCAGAGTTTAGCATGCTGTTAATCACTGAGGATCTCTTGCAGCAAGGAATCTCTCAACCTTGAGGAGTAACCTTGAGAGGCATCTCTACTCAAGGGGAGATGCTGGACTGCAGCCTACTGTCATGCAGGATAGCTCTATGGGCTCTGCGCTGCCCACCAGCTATGGAGTGAGATAATTGACTCATAGTCATGTTTGCATACCGACTACAGAAACTTGGACCTTGACCAGAATTACAGGGGGTGGGGGATGTGGGAGCACATTGCTGAGATTAGCCTTTGGCTATTGTGTTGTTATCCGTCTCCCCAGAATTGAGTTGCAGCTATCACACCAGACCAGATGCATCCATTACCACCACCACTGATGGTTATTACTTGTGCAGAATTACAAGAAATAAAGGGGGGGGAGAGGAACATCACAGTCACTCATTTGGAAGAACCTGTTTGTGACTCCAGAACCAGTGCACTGTATGCTGTGGCAGTGTGTGAACACTTCACCTGTTCCTCCAGTGGCACCAGTAGGAGCTAAATGGAGACCCCCAGAGAAGATTTATTTATAAAACAAAACACACTACGTAAAAAGTGTGTTTTTGTCAACATACTCATTGCACATCTGTTGTTGGTAGTCATCCTTAGTGTATGTATAGGATCTTGAACATGGGACAATAAGGAATTCTTAAGACAAAACCAGGTCCTGGTCCCGTTTTAAAAGATCAAAGGAGAACATCCAGGACTGACTGTACCAAGGATAACTTGTTTGACAGCTTGGCCAAGTCACCATTTGATTACCTAACTTGGGAAAAGTACTAACTTTCAAGGTGTCCTGAAGTGAACTGCCTTCATTATAATACTAAAAATCACATCCACAGCTCAGAAAGACCCCAGCCCAGGTGAAGACCCTTCCACAGACCATGTAGAGTGATTAGAAGGAATGACACAGCAAATACTACAATTATATGCAGATTACAACCGATCACTATCATGGGGACTGTACTACCTGTACCTTTTGTGCCTAAATAAGAGAGCTGCATTGGTGTGTTTGACTTGTGGAACAGTCTACTGAGCACCCAGCCTGAATAAATAGTATCTTTCCTGAGTGTGTTGAATTGGTTTACTGCAGACCAGGCATGAATCTGCTTTTCGGACCACAGTGGTACTGGCTCTGGAGGGCGTGCAGGAGGAGGACCTCTGCCCTGGGAGACAGGCGGCTGATTTGATACTGGGCACTAAAGTAAATGAGCCTCTCACGGTGGAAATGCACCACTGAGCAACCTGTGCAGGATATACACCATGCTCAGTGGTTAAAAGGAAGGAAGGTGTTTCAGGAGGCCAGCCAGCTTTTTCCTGGCAACTGCTTGGGCGCAGGCTCACCCTATGTGTGGTGGTAGGTGCTTGCATCTTGCCTTTGCATTACTTGCCTTTGCATTACTTGCCTTGTTTGCTTTCTGTCCCCTTCCACTTCTCCTTTGCTTGTCTTGCCTTACCAGGTTACTTGCTTTTAGTCTCCCTTTCCTCTTCCCACAACCCAAGCAAGCCTGGAAGCCTACCAGCATTAATCCTTAGAACCAAGGTATGCTGCCTTGCTTCAGTCAACACCAGTAACAAGCTACCCTTGCATCTTCCATTCAGTGTCATTAGTCAGCAACAGTCATATTAAGTTAGCTATTTCTGGAAAGCATGCTAAGGCACATGAAAAACAACAAGGTGGCTGGTGACAGCCAGCATGGCTTCACGAAGGGGAAATCCTGCCTGACCAATCTGGTGGCCTTCTATGATGGGGCTACGGAACTGATGGACAGGGGTAGAGCAGTTGATGTCATCTACCTGGACTTGTGCAAAGTGTCTGACACTGTCCCACACGACATCCTTGCGTCTAAGTTGGAGAGACATCAATTTGATAAATGGACCACTTGGTCCATAAAGAACTGGCTGGAAGGCCGCACACAAAGAGTTGTGGTCAATGGTTCAACGTCCAGTTGGAGATGAGTAATGAGTGATGTCTCTCAGGGATCGGTGTTGGGACCGGTCTTGTTCAACATCTTTGTCAGTGACATGGACAGTGGCAAGTTTGCTGATGACACCAAGCTGTGTGGTTTGGTTGATACGTTGGAGGGAAGGAATGCCATCCAGAGGGATCTTGACACACTTGTGAGGTGGGCTGATCCCAACCTCATGAAGTTTAACCATGACAAGCGCAAGGTCCTACACCTGGGTTGGAGCAATCCCAGGCACAGCTACAGGTTGGGCAGGGAAGAGATTCAGAGCAGCCCTGCAGAGAAGGTCTTGGTCAATGAGAAACTGAACATGAGCCAGCTTCAGTGTGTGCTTGCAGCCCAGAAAGCCAACCGTATCCTGGGCTGCATCAAAAGGAGGGTGACCAGCAGGTCGAGGGAGGTGATCCTGCCCCTCTACTCTGCTCTTGTGAGACCTCACTTGGAGTATTGTGTGCAGTTCTGGTGTCCTCCTAGCAGCCTTCCAGTATCTGAAGGGAGGCTATAGGGATGCTGGGGAGGGACTCTTCCTTTGCGACTGTCGTGACAGGACGAGGGGCAACGGGTTCAAATTTAAACAGGAGAAGTTTAGATTGGCTATAAGGAGGAAGTTCTTTACTGTGAGTGTGGTGAGGCACTGGAATGGGCTGCCCAAGGAAGTTGTCAATGCTCCACTCCTGATGGTGTTCAAGGCCTTGGGCGGCATGGTTTAGTGTGAGGCGTCCCTGCCCATGGCAGGGGGGTTGGAACTAGATGATCTTAAGGTCCTTTCCAACCCTAACTATTCTGTGATTCTATGATTCTATGATTTACTAAATAACAACTGATAATACACGCAGGAAAATTAATCAAGTTTTCCTAACTGGCATCTGTATTCATCAGGACATTCCTGTTCATCAGGAGCTATTAACAGTCAGATGCTGAATAGAAGGTGACATCTCATCTAGAAGAGGCATCTCCAGGTCAGTAAAATACATTTGGTCTTGCCCAAAAGGAGTGGCCCCGTTCTCTCTTGCCAAAATATACGTTTTCCTTTTTTTTCACCGGGGAGAAAATTGGACCTTATCCCCAGAAATGTAAATCTTTCTCTTTATTTGGGACAGACTTAGTCTGTCAGGGAAGACTGCAAAGCAGAGGCAACTTACAGAAACAATATGTTCCACCAGCCTCTACATGCGGGCGCGGAGTTATCTTTCTTGCACGTGGCGGCAGGCCCGGCGGCCATCTTGTGCGTGGCGGCGCCCGGCGGCCATCTTGTGCGTGGCGGCGCCCGGCGGCGCGGCAGCTACGGCAGTCACTGGCGGCGCTGGGATTTCCTTCCGTGGAGCGGCTGCTGCTGGCCCTGTGGGTAGCGCCGAGAGCAGGTATTTAATCTAATCTAATCTAATCTAATCTAATCTAATCTAATCTAATCTAATCTAATCTAATCTAAATCTAATCTAATCTAATCTCTTCTCTTCTGAAAGGGCATTTTTTCTACTCGATACTGTATTATCTCAGCTGGGCTGGATGTGGTTATGTCTGAGGAGGGAACTTCCTGTCAAAGAGAGGCAGAACAGCATGCTCCAGCTGGGAGTGAAGCAAAAAATCTGACTTGGAATGTTGCTTCGGCTGTTTTGTTTTCTCCTTTATTCCAGCTTACAGCTGCAGAGAGTCTTTGTGGCGTCAGTCTGTTGTGCAGAGTGTTCTGTTTTCACGCCCAAAGGCAAAAGGGACACCAATAGTTGAAACGAGTGCTGTGCAGACACAAGGTGTAGGGGTGATGCATGCTACTGGACCCATCTGTGGCATTGCTGCTGTTGCAGAGTTGAAGCATTGCTCTAGGGTGTGGAAGGCCTGAGTCCATTTCCCCTTCAAGGGGTTCCACAGTTGCGTTTTTAGAGACACCGGCATCTCTGAGAAAAGCCAATTCTTAGTGCACAAGCATTTTCCTTGACACGTTGTGAAGTCTTTGCCTCCAAAGCCGCCTATGTACCTTTTAGTAGGAGGTGGCCTACTCACAGGATCATATGGTATCTTGGGTGGGAACTGGCTTCTAGAGGATTGTGCTTGAACCCTGTGCTCAAAGCAGCATCAGACCAAGCTTCCTGGGGCTTTGTCCAGCCACAGCTTCCTGGCATGAGACAGCGCCGTCTCTCTGGGCAACCTGTTCATCTCTTTGCTGTCCTTATGAGGAGAAAGGCTTTTCCTTATTTCCAGTCTGAATGTCTCCCAGTGCCTCTTGTCTGTCATTATCCCACCATGCAGTGCTGTGAAGAAACGAGCTCTGTCTTCATGTCCTCCTGTTGGTAGTAGAAGGCTTCTGTGAGGTCTGCACTGGAGCTTTCTCCTCTACAGGCTGAATGAATGGCTTTCCCTCAGCCTCCTCTGAGGAACTGGATGATCTTAAGTTCCTTTCCAACCTGAACCATTCAGTGAAATTCTAGCTGTTAATGAAGAGAAGAGACAAGGTGGAAGATAATGTGATTTCTTGATTACTTGGGTTCAGGGCCGCAGCCAGGCAGGGCAACACATGCTGCTTGGCCCTGAGGTCACAATGGGGGGAGGTCACAATGCGGGCCAGGATACATTCCCTCCTGGCCTGGGTGGTGGGTAACAGTAGGGCCCTTAGGGCAAGTAGTGTGCCCAGCCCAACAGTATCCAGGACTCTGAGGAGAGAAGAGCCAAACAGCTCATGCAGGAGCCCCTGCCGGGACAGCTGATGAGTACCATCAGCAGTGAGGAAGACCCAGGCAGTTCCTCCACTGAGGAATCTCAGAGTGTCACCATCCATTACAGGAGTGGGTATCAACAGGACCCCAGGGGACGACCTTCAGGCACAGAGCAGGGCAGGGAGAAGCAGCTGCGTGGGCAGGAGGCAGTGATGCTGCAGGGCTGGCACCTTTCTCACCCTGCTACTGACAGCATCCTGGGGGAGAGGGACAGGGCCTCAGCACCCTGGCACAGGGTGTGCTGTGTTCACAGCAGCTGGTGCAGGGCTGGAGAGAGGACCCCTCTCTTCCCTCTGCCTCCTACCCCTGCCTACAACTCTCCCCATTCTTGCTCTTCATCAGGTGTAGCTGCTGCTGACTCCAGCATCCAGTTGCAGAATGAGGAAAAGGAAGCCCACGACTACATCAAGGACTTTGTCAAAAGCACCAGAAGGGTAATGGCAGAATTTGTCAGCAGAGCTCTGCCAGGAGCTCCCAGTTGGGTGCTGCCACGTGTGCTGCCTACACGCAGGCTCCTGGAAGGCTGCTGGCAGTGCAGAGCTTTTCCCCCCCTGGCCTCCTGCACCACTGCTGCAGCCCCTCAAGCCTCCACTCCTGCTGGCTGTGCCTCTGCCCCCTCACCCTTCTCTGTCTCTCTTCTGCTGGACTGGCAGGATCAGGAGTCGAAGATGAAGTTTCTGGCCTCCATCAACATGCTCTGTAGAGCTTCACTGCAGGGAAGGTACCAAAGCCCAACATCCCATGAGCTGCTGAATGAACTGGAGGTGAGGGACCCCCCAGCAGGGCTAAGGGAAGGGGGCAAAGGTGCCCAAGCACCGGACTGGTGATAAGGACAGCGGAAGACTGGGACGGGCCATGTGGGAACAGCCCTTCCTGCCACTGGGGCCACTGTGGAGCAAGGTGCTGCTGTGGGTGCTGGTGCTGACCTGGGGACTATGCCCACTCTGCAGATTGGCAGACTGGTGCCAGGCACTGGCAGCTGCTGTGCCCCATCCCAGCCATGCTTTCCCTCTCCAGGCCCTAATGCAAAACGAGGCCTTTGACAGCATGGACACCATGATGTGGCAGCAAGCCTTGCTTGCCATCGCTGCACTGAGGTATGTGTCGCAGAGCCTGGCCAGGCCAGAGCCTCCCATGGGTCTGGTAGCGCCAGGCATTTCCTATCCTGGTGGCGTGGTCTTTGAGCCTCTGCTCTCCCACCTCTCAGCCCATCAGTGGGTCAGGCAGGATGGTGGCAGGTGCTCCAGGGCTCCCTGACACCTCTTGGCTTTTCCTCTGAAGGAAGAGGCCGGAGATGGAAAGGGCTTCAGGGTCCACTGCCCGGGGCTGCCCTCTGTCCCTGGCTCAGTGAATGGGGGAGGGAGGAGATGCCTTGCCCACCTTGTGCCAATTCAGCCCTGGGGACTGCTAGTCATAGTGTTTGTGGCCACCTTCCCCAGTGTAGAAGCCCTTCCATCCAACCTTCTCTCCTTGCAGCGAATACAGGGAAAACCTGCTGGACAACCGCCTCTACGAACACATAGGTGGCACCTTCAGTTTTGTTGCAAGTGAGACGATCAGCCAGCAGACTCCATTCTATGATCAGGTAAATGCGGGCTGAGCTACGGAGAGCCTGACAGCCGGTTCCTCTGCATGGTCTCCTCATTGACTTTGACTGCTGGAAGCCAGCAGGAGAAGGAAGGCCAGGGAGACCCTGGGGCCTCCCCTGGGCACCAGAGGCCCACCTCAGGTGGAAGGCAGGCAAGCAAGCTTTCTGCAAGGAAGAAGGGCCAGGGCAAGCATGTAACCTGCTGTGTCTATGTGTGTCTGTGTCTGTCTATGTCTCTCATAGATCCTGAAAACTCTGGACAGTGTGCTGGAGGTGCTGATCTGTGGTGCTTCACCGAGATCCTGCATCTTCATAACAGGGAAAATATTGCAGGTCAGGCATTTACCAAGAGCAGAGCCCATGGTGTGTCTTCCTTGCCTTAACCCTAAAGCGATGAGACCTTCTAAAGCACGCACACCCCAGCCCCCAGGCCAAGGGGTGGAAATAGTTTCTGGCATTGCTGAGCCACTGCCCTCACTGTCTGCCCCGTTCATGTTCTCCCTGTTTGCCAGCAGGGTGGGGATGCCCTAGGATATGGCCATGGTGCAAGGTGCATAGTGCAGTAGGAGCCCAGCCATGAAGGTCTTCTCTTCTGGTCTCCTCATGGGTCCGGCCTCCCTTGTGCAGCCCCTGCCAGAGATTCTGGTCCTCTTGGAGAGGGAGCCTTTTTGGAGCTGCGTGTGGAAGGGGGCAGAAGTGCCTTGGGGATGGGATCTGGCAACTTCACTGTCTGCAGCAGGTCACCAACAGCTGGCAGTGGTCCCCAGATCACAACGTGGATGGACCCCATTCCAGGTCTTACTCTGGACCATGGGAAGCCTTTGCAGCACATTGCATAAACAGTACCAGATGCTTGGCAGAACCGCTGCTCTGGGAGTCACTGTTGTTTCCTGCAGCAGACCTGCAGCTTTTCCCTTCTCAGGCTCTGCTGCCCATCACGGCATCCAAGGACATGGCTAAGCGCCGGAAGGCTGTAGAGTGGATTGTACGCCTCACCTGGTTTTTATCTTCCACTTCAATGCTGGAGGTAAGGAGCCTGTGATGAAGGTGACTTCTGTCTCCCACTGGCCCCTTCCTGGTGCCACACAGTAGCCAATCACTCTGGGCCCTCTGCAGGGGAAGCCTGGGTGCAGGGCAGTAGGGGATTCAGCAAGGCTCAACCTTGCACCAGCATCTTTGGTCCTCTCTCTGGGAGCTCCGCTCTGTCCTGTGCCTTTTCTCTCAGGAGCCAGTGCTGTCCCTGGGCATGAGAGCATTTTGCAGATGCAGCTCTGACAGCCCTCCCTCCCCTGGAGATGGGGAGTCCCGCAGGTGGTAAAGGAGGGCTCTGTCAGCTGATAATGGGTCTAGAGGAGCAGCAGATCCAGGGTCTCAGTCTTCCTTCAGACGCCTACCCCAGTCCCAGGGGCTCCCAGGGCGAGAAGGCAGAACTCTTCCAGAGTTCCGTTCATAGGGGGACAACACAGTCCTTGCCCTGGCTTGACTGCCATGGGATGGGTCTCCATGCGGAGCAGCACAGGGCAGAGCTGTCCAGAGCTGTTGCCCATGCGGCACTCGGCCCAGGGGCTGCTCTCAGAGCTTAGGGCCTTCATCCCATCTGCCACCACTTGGACCTGCTACTGCCACTTCCTCTCTCCCACAGCATTTGGATGAAAGAGCTGGAATACAGCACTTCTCCAGAAGCAAGCCTCTGGAATTCCTAGGGCAGGCAATGGGATACCTTGCCCTGTCCTATGCTGAGGAGGACCAGGAGATCAGCTGCAGGGCTTTCCAGGCACTGTGTAACTTCAAGAGGTTCCTCCTGGTGCAACAGAGTAAGAGACACTGGGGCAGGCTGGAGCTTTCCAGCTGCAAGGGCCCAGGCAAGGTGCTGCACCGCCCTAGCACCCTCCTCTGCTGGAGGAAGGAGAGCAAATGCCTCCGAGGCTGAGGCAGCTATGCAGCAGCTATGCAAACCGTAGGGCACACACAGCCTGCTGTGGAGCAGCAGCTTGGGGCCTGTCCCGAGAACCCCTGAGCTGGAGAGCTGATGGTTGCAGCATGCCTGGTCTTCTGTCCTCCTCCTGAGCAGAAAGCCAGACTGAACTGTCCTGCTCTTCCACAGCCTAAAAGGGGGTTTCCTCTCCTCCCCTGCCCACTACCGCCCTGGCACGTCTCCAGCTCCCCGGGAACGGGGAACCAAACACAGCTCTCCTTGACACCCTCACCTGCTGCCTCCAGCTCTCTGTTGTTCCTGCCACTGTTCACTTTGTGTTTCCCCTCCTGCCCAGGCTACCCTGCAAAATGTGCGGATCCAGAGATCCCTCTGGAGTGGGATGTCATTAACACCTCGTGGCCTATGGAGTTCGATGATGAAATGGTAATGACCTTCTCCTCCCTTGCTGGGGTCTTGGCTGTAGGGCTAGCAGGACGCTCCCGTGAACCCGTGCCTCAGCTATTGTGGTGGGTGGCACAGCCTCCCATGTTGCAGGTTCCCACCCCCTCTCCACAAGGGAGTAGGCAGAGGCTTTA
This sequence comes from Ara ararauna, assembly GCA_028858755.1. Classification (NCBI taxonomy): domain Eukaryota; kingdom Metazoa; phylum Chordata; class Aves; order Psittaciformes; family Psittacidae; genus Ara; species Ara ararauna. The sequence goes on along the minus strand of CM054410.1, from coordinate 69,295,909 downwards.
ACCCAGTGTCAGCAGAGCAGCTCTGGCCGTCCTGGCCACTGGCAAGTTCTGGTTCCTGGCAGAGCCAGCACACTGTAGCTCTTGCCTGTGGCTCAGCCCACCCCTCTCCTTCAGCCCACAGGGCATCTCCCTCTACACGCTCTGAAGGTCCGACTGGCTAAAACCTAGTGTCAGAAATACTTTTTTAGTGATTCCCAGAGTAAAATTAAGATGCAAACAAGGTCAAGTGCCACAGTGGGTCAGTTTGTTTATTATAAAAACATAATTATTTTAAAAAGATTATTATAAAATATATAGTGAGGACAGTTTGGAAAAGAGGATAGAAATTAAGCAAGCATTCAGAGTGCAGAGAGATAGTCACCACCATGGATCCAGTGGCATCCCGAGGACGCATAGTCATGCTCTGCATTGGGTGGCCACCCAGTGACTACTTGTGTCCCCTTTTATTATGCGTTGGGGTGAAGTACCTCTGTTCTTAATGTCACGTACTACTGCACATTCCTGCCTGGTTGATCACATGCATCCGGTGTTGCTGGTCTTGCAGCCAGCTCTCTGCACATGTTTGTCAGCAGTCTTTGAGATAATGGACAGCAATCTCTGAGACAGTGGACCTCAGTTCCTCACACCAGTCTTTGAGGCAATGAACGGTGGAGTCTGATTTCAAGTTCAGCCTCTCACTTGTGCTCCCGTGGCTGCAATCACTCCAGAGCAGCCCCCCACTGCTGGCACTTGTCCTGGGGAGGAGCCAGTAGTGCCCCGGCTGTGTCAGCCCAGAGCCACCCTGGCTGCTTAGCTCTGCTCTGCCCTGCCACCAGGGCCCTCAGGGTGACAACTCTTCCCTCTCTTTCTCCCTTAGGCAATTGGGAGCTTTTTACTCCCGCAGGAGAGGTACAGCTTAGTCCTCACAGTGTTGACCAACATGGCACAAGAAAGGGTCTCTAACACCCAGGTGATTGCCAACATGCTGAAGGTAGCCTTGACAGGCTCGCAGTTGGAGCTGACCATGGTAAGCAGCGTGCAGCTGGACTGCCCTGTGAGCGTGCTCTCTGGGGACATGTCCGGTGGCCTTTGAGGCTGGCAAGGAGTAACAGGAGGGGAACAGTTCTTGCTGGCAGCAAGGACTGTGGCTGCACTCCACCCAGCACCACACTCTTGCCTCCTCCAGGTGGACGACCTTGTGCAGGTCATCTATACGCAGCTGATGCTTGTCACCAGAGGGTCACTGAGGGACATCCTGATGCAGACCCTTCTCCAAATAGCCCAGCTGCACTGTAAGGATGTGACCACTAGCCTGCTGTGTATTTCCATCACTGGTGACATAGACGTGGCGCTTCAGCTTCAGGGGAATCCTAGGACCTCTGAGAACTGCCCAGACAAAAGTTGTTGTGGCCAAGATAGCCCCGCTGACTCTGAGCTCCGGCATCACACCACTACCGAGGCCATGTGGAACACGCTGGTATGCGAGGCCAGCATTTTGAGCAGAATACTGAAGTCGCTGCTGCTGATCCAGCACACAAGCATGTTACTCAACAACTTCGGCGATAAATGCAACTGCCACTTACTGCTGACTGTGAGTGTCCAGATGAGGCCTGGTCTGCCCTGCCCAGGGCTGCGCACCCCTCTCCAGCTCCTCCTCCCCTCTTCATCTGCTCCCAAACCTGGACCTCCAAAAGGTTGCTGGGGGCTTCAGGGCTACAGCCAGACAGGGCACCACATGCAGCTCGGCCCTGCGGCAGATTGGCAGGCTGCCTGCCCCTGCTGCCCTTGGGGGTCCTTCTCCTTCCCCACCTCCAGCCATTTGGGCAGCCAGGAAGCCTGGGGGGCAGAGCAGGCTGTGGGGCTGGTGAAGGTGAGTGCAGCATAGCCAGCATGGCGCATGGGACTGGCTGAGCTCTTCCCTCCGGACCATCAAAGTTTACGTGCTCATGCTACAAATGGGCACCAAGCCCTGAATGCCGCCACAGGTGTGCTCCAGGCCGTTCAGCTGGCTGGACTCTGTCCTGGCTCAGCGCAGCTGCTGAACCCCCCAGCCCCAGGCATGCTGCAGGGATATCTCTGCAGCGAGAATGTCCTTGGGTGTTTTCTGCAGGTAGCCATTGTCATGCGCATGATCTTCCTCATGCCCTCCAGCCAAAGCAACGTAAGGAAACTTTTAGAGGAGCTCTTTATGGCAGTGGTCTTGCAGATCTCCTTCACCATGAAGAACCCACAGGAGGGCTGCTGCTGCTTTGAGATTTGGAAGAAGGAGGCTGAGGATCGTGTAGTCAACCGCCGCAGGTGCCCTGTTCCTGCTTGCTGGTGTCTGCCCTGGGCCAGAGCCAGGGCCAGGCTTGCACCTGTGACCATGCTTTGTTCTGTGTGCAGGTGCGTGATGAGAACCATGCAAGCTTTCTTCCATCTTCTGGGTGGTGACTCCCTGGTTGAAGACATCAAAGGAGAGGGTGCCTGGAACATGCTCACGAGCCCCAGTGACTACCTCACTGGCATCAGGGTGCTGAGTAGGTAGGAGCTTTGTCAGTCATCTTTGAGCCTGCTGGTGTTTCCCCCCTGGAGAGGAAGGGTCCCCTGCATGATCCTCTTTGGCACAGGTGGTGGGGCGCAAGCAGCCAACACAAGGTGCAGATGGAGCCTTGACCTGTGTGGCCTGGCTGGGGCTGGCACCATGGTCCCAGAGAGCTTTGCCTGTCTCAGTGCTTCCAATGCCTTCTTCTCCTGCTAGAGTGCTGAAGCATACAGAACGAGTCAGCTGCGCCTCCATATCTGAAGAGGCGGCTGGAGTCATACAACCTTATGAGGACATCAGTGCCGTTGTTGTCTTCATTGAGGTGGGCCTGGTAGCAAGCATTTCCTGTCCGAGAGCAGGCAGGGGGAAGCTGGGCTGCATGCATGAGGCAGAGGGGAGGTGGCAAGGGTGCCGCTGCCTCCTGTCTGAGCTGTGCCCAGCCCTGGTGCCTTGCCCTCAGCCCTCCAGGAGCTCTGCTCCTGTGCTGAGCTCTCACTCTGCTCTGGGTGTGTTTCAGCTCCTGGACTGCGCCAGGTTTAAGACTGACAGTAGTCCCATCCTGCATGTCCTCCATGTGCACCTGCATAGCACGAGTTCGGTGGTGCGCAGGGTAGCGGTCACAAGCCTCGCCACGCTGTCTGAGAAACCTGAGCAGGTGAGCAGGGGCAGCCAGGCTCAGTGACAGCGTCTGTCTGGGCCTGGGCAGCAGGTGATGGTATGCGCAGCGCATGCTTGGGCTGTGCCAGGAATCAGGAGTGGTGAGAACGGTGCCCACTCCCGCCACTGCCCTGTTCAGCTGCCCCTGAGCCACTGAACGCGTAAGGCCGGGCATTGGGCTGTGCTGCGCATGGAGGGATCTCTGTCTGCCCCTCTGACAGTGGAGTGGTTTTGCTGGTGCTGTCTTCCTCGACTGTGTCACCAAAAAAGTGTGTTTCACATAGGCAAAAGCTATGTTTCTGCAAGGCCTGCTGCCAGCCGTTACGCAGCAACTGCAGGATGATGACTGCAACGTCTTGAAGGCGGCCCTGACTATCCTCAGCAACGTGCTCGGCATGCTAGACAGGCAGACGGCTGGCGTTACCGCTCTGCAGCTGCTCAAAATGCTACTGCCACTCTTTGAAAATGTAAGGCAGTGAGAGAGCCCCTTGGGTGGCACATGTGTGTGGCTCCGGGATGGTGCATCCCTCTCCATGTGTGCTCACTGGCCTGTGAGTGGTGGTTCTCCAGTGGCTTGGAGGAGCAAGGGCTGAGGTCCTCTCCTCTTACTTCTCTCCTCCTAGGCAAGCAGCTGTGTGCGAAAGCTGTCCATTCTCCTCTGCAGAGATGTGATGAGGGTTCCATTCAGGTCTCACAAAAAGCAGATGAGGAAGGATGTGAAGAGAAGCCTCCTGCCCTTGTTCTTCCACCTGCATGACAGTGACTCAAGTGTGGCTCAGGTGGGCATTTCTGAGCTCTTTGAATGTATTTCAGCTGGAACCCTGGTGAGGGCTCAGACTCCCTTCCTGCCTGCAGCCACAGAGCTGGCAGCCCCTGTGAAGGTGGATAGGGGCATACCCTACACCTGCCCTGCCAGATCCACCATCGCCCAGCAGCAGTGCTGGCCACAAAGACCTGTGCACTGGAGAGTCCCTGTGGGCTTTCCAGTGGCACCTGCAGGTGCCTAAGGCCAGGTTTTGACCCCAACCCTTGCTACCCTCATGATCTGCCCAGGGACCTCCAGGTCCTCTTTCCTGGGTAGAGGTGCCATCTCCCTGTCCCTGCTGCTCTGAAGGCCTCCAAGGAAGCTGTCATTGAAGCTGCAAAGTTCCTGAGATGGCAGCGGTTCCAGAAGCTGCTGGAAACAGAGCAGATATGGAAGGCTGGCAAGTGCATGGTAAGGATGTCCCCAAAGCCCTGCAAGCTAGCTTGGAAAAGCCTCCCTCCCCCAGTCCCCAGCACATGGGGCTAGCAGCTTTCTCCCTGCCATCCATGGCAGCCCTGTGCTGCCTGCCTGCAGCACACAAGGGTCCCATTTCTCCCCCAGAGTCCAGGGGTGCCCCACTGGCCTTTGGTGGCAGGGTGGCACTGCAACACCCTGGCTCGGGAGCATGCTGCCCTCTGCTCCCTCCAAACCCTGGCACGAGCTAGCTGCTGGCTGGGCATTGCAGGTGTCCTGGCAGGGGAGGCCAGTCCTGGGTGCAGGGGGAGGGCCTGTGCCAATTCTGTCCCTGTGTGTTCGCTCTAGCTGAAGAGAAGCAGAAGCAGATTGGAGGATTACCTGCACCAGAGCCTGCTGTACCTGCAGAGCCCTCAAGAGCCCTTGCGCGAGGCGGCCGTCAGGTCCATTGGTGAGCCACAACCTGTCCGTGGGTCCCCCCCCCGCACCTCAGCAGCTTAGCCCCAGCCTTGGCTACTGTCAAATCCACGGGGGAGCTGCAGAGCCCAAACTGCCCGATGTGATTGATGTGGGGCTGGGTCCCTTATGGCCACTTCACACTCCAGGAACTACCCTGGGCTCAGCCTTGCCCAGCGGGCCAGTAGGGGTGAACTGAGCTGCTGGGATGAGCAGGTCAGTGGGATCTGTGACTGGCTGTGTTTACCTAGGGCTCACTGGGGAGCAGCTGAAGGATGGGTGCAAGGAGAAGATCCTGGTCATTAATGAGGGTGAGTGAAGGCAGTGGGGTGTCTGTGGGTAGGAGGAAAGGCCCTGGGTAGGGAGCTATAATCCCTGTCCTGGCCTAGGAAGGCTCTGCTCCCTCTGTGAGTGAGGGATGGCATGGGCAGGGTAGAGGGATTTGAGGAGCCTGTGGGACATTGGTGGGCAGCACTTTCCATCTGATCCTGGTGCCCCTTCCTCCCTCCTGGATGTGGAAATTGCTGTGGGGCGGGAGTGGCCCTGTTTGGAGGGACTCTTCAGATCCCCAGCAGATCTGGGCTGTGACAGTGGCTCTGTTCCTTTCCATCCCAGCCCTTCAAAACATGGAGAGTGACAGCAGCCCCTTGGTCTCTTCCCTGGCGCTTGAAATGAAGCAGGTGCTGTACGACGCATGTGAAGAGCCTCCTGCCAGTTCCTTCCTTCCGGCGCTGTGGCGCCGCCTCCGGAGGGCAGGGAGGAGAGGGATCCCTAACCAGCTGGTCTGATCCAGCGCACTGCAGTGAAAGAGCTTCCTATGAGATTCTTCCTCCAAGTGCAGGGAAACAGCAATAGATTGTTTTCTGTTGGCATTTTTTATTATGTCAACATAATTTTTGAAAGAAAATTGTTATTAAATTTTCTATTGAAATCTTTTTTCTATTCACTTAAGATATATTGCTTGTTTGTTATACTGTGCACCTGCAATTGGTAGCCATAGTTCATAGTTATTGTATCTTGGGCCTGGGACAAAGCGCCTCTCTTAAAACAAAAAGGAACAACCAATATTTGTTGTGTTCAAAGGATCCAAGGAGAATATCCAGGATTGGTGGCACCAAAGGCTGAGTTATTTGACAGCTTGGCCAAGTCACCATTTGATTACCTAACTTGGGAAAAGAACTAACTTTCAAGGTGTCCTGAAGTGAACTGCCTTCATTATAATACTAAAAATCACATCCACAGCTCAGAAAGACCCCAGCCCAGGTGAAGACCCTTCCACAGAGCATGCGTAGTGATGAGAATTATAGGATCACAGAATCATAGAATGGTTTGGATTGAAAAAGCCTTTAAGATTGTCCCCCTGCCATTGGCAGGGACACCTCACACTAGAACATGACGCTCAAAGCCCTGTCCAACCTGTTCTTGAACACTGCCAGGGATGGAGCATTCACCCCTTCTCTGGGAAGCCTGTTCCAGTGCCTCATCCCCCTCATAGTAAATAACTTCCTCTTTATATCTAACCTGAACTTTCCCTGTTTAAGTCTAAATCCATTACCCCTTGTCCTGTCCCCACAGTCCCTGATGAAGAGTCGCTCCCCAGCATCCCTATAGGCCCCCTTTCAGATACTGGAAGGCTGCTATGAGGTCTCCACGCAGCCTTCTCCAGGCTGAACAGCCCCAACTTTCTCAGCCTGTCTTCATACAGGACATGCTGCAGCCCACTAGTCATCCTCGTGGCCTCTTCTGAACTTGCTCCAACAGCTCCATGTCCTTTTTATGTTGAAGACACCAGAACTGCATGCAGTATGCCAAATGGGGTTTCACGAGAGCAGAGTAGAGGGGCAGGATCACTGCCTTCAACTTGCTGGTCACACTCCTTTTGATGCAACTCAGGATACAGTTGCCTTTCTGGGCTGTGAGAGCACACTGCTGGGAATGAGACAGCAAATATTAGAATCCTATGTCGAATACAATAGACCACTGTCACTGGGACTGTACAACCTCTACCTTTTGTGTGTAAATGTAAATAGGAGTCTGCATTGGTGTATTTGACTTGTGGAACAGTCCACTGAGCACCCAGGCCTCAATAAACAGTGTCTCTCCCAAGTGTGTTGAATTGGTTTACAGCACAACAGGCACAAATGGATTTTCAGACAACAGATGCAGAGAGAACCTATAAACCGTGTCCTTAGCTGTGTGGCTTCAGATTCAAAGTCTACTATAACTGTTCAGAACCCCTTTCCTCGAGTGCCTTGGCTCATCACCACTCCTAAGCCAGTAGCTCTGGTCACAGGTACAAAGTGTTCTCAGGACCTGCCCAGTAAAATGCACTCTGTCTTGGAAAACTGCTGGTCAGTGCGGGGGATATTGAACAACGCAACAACCATCAATGTGATCAAACGCTGAACAATTTATTGTGCATGAGCATTTCTTTTATAGAAAAGTTGCAGAACACTAGAACATTCCGCAACAGTTGATTGGTTAGTGCCTCCAAGTCAGGTCCTAGCAACAGCTTGCGATTGGTGGCAGCTCCTGGAGTTTTTCTGCATGTCACCAAGTGGGCGTCCCCTTCCAGCAACTTCTGGAAAGGCAACTTCTGGAAAGTCGTCCTCTAGTAACCCTCCAGCAGCCTCTGGTGCCCTCTGCTCACTAGATGGGAGGGGCTAAGCCAAGAGCTGGATTGCTCACATGACCATTCTCAGTAAGAAATGCTTCCGCAGGTCAGTGGCAAAAGCTTGTGACAACATGAACTGGGCAAGGTTAAATGAATGTGTGCTTCTCTGCATGCATCTGGAAGTCAGCTCCAGTGGGATGAAGCCAGCCTCTCATGCCGGACCTGAGGGTATTTTGCTCACAGAGTCAGTCCTACTCCTGTAGATCACATCACTTTGTGCAGCTTGATGACAAAATCCTTTTGCACTACATGAGCCAGCAGCAGCCTGGTTCTACAAGCCTGTTCACTTTCCAGGTCACAGCCCACAGGGCAAGAAACTTACGGCTGCCTTTTGGAAAGGTGCTAGCTCCTCAGTCCTGAAGAGGCTGTCAGTGCACTACATCTTACTGGTGTCCTATGTGACAGGATGCAGCTCAGAGCCACAGGGTTTCTGAGGCTGAAGGAAACTCCATACACCACCTTGTCCAGCCCCTGCTCAAAGCAGGGTCACCTGAAGCCATTGCCATGTTCAGCTGGGATTAGGTATCTCTGCAGATGGAGGTTCCACAATCTCCTTGAACAAGTGGATCCAGTGTTAAGCCACCCTCAAAATGAAAAAGTGTTTTTCTTCCATTTTGGTGGAATTTCCTGTGTCTCAGTGTGTGTGCACATCACCTTGCCACTGGACACTGTTGGGAAGAGCCTGGCTTCTGCATCTCTGTTCCCCCACCAGGTATTCATACAAATGATAGGACCTCCTGAGCCTTCTTTTTCTTCAGCTCCTGCACTGGTCAAAACCATGTTTTCAGGCCAGGCACAGATAGGGTTGCACTTGAGCCTGCTGGGGATACCCATAGCTTCCTCACCCATATTGCCCCATCTCAAGTGCTACTCGGAGCCATGGGTCCTGCATCACAGGACTGTGTCCTTGATTTTCAAAAGGCAGGAGTTTCATGAGCACAGGAACAAATGGATCATGATTTCCTGGAAGTCTCTGCCTTGTGGATGACTGTGTTCAGTGTTGAAGGAGGTGCAGGTCTTGCTGAAGTCTTCCCAGGGGATGAAGATGGAGGGGTGAAGGCACTGGCCATGTGTCTGACTTCAGTGTGTGATGCAGCCCTTCCCTCCATGGCACATTGGCAAGATTCTGGCCCTCTACATGTCCTCCTTTTACACTGATAGCTGTAGAAGTGTGGCTCACATCTCCAGACACAGGGTGCAAATCAAAGTGGTCCAGCTTTTCCAAATCCCTGTGGTTTTTCAGCCGTCAGGTTGGAGAGGGAAGGAGGAGAGAGCACTCAATGCCATTTGAGTTGTGGTAACTTGCCTTCCAGTGTGGGGGAGTCAGGAGTGTCTGCCCACCTCCTCTTTCCCTGCACAGATGACTTCTATCCACCTCTGCTGATTCTTCCCAGAAGTGCATGAAACCTCCATTCACTTTCCTCCTAGCCTGGCAGCAGTCTCACTTGCTAAGGGAGGGCAGAAGAAGGGAGACCAGGGCCACGGTTCTGGTGAGAGAAGCCTGTGGCTGCTGCTGGTCCTGCGGTGTGGTGCAGACAGCCTGCCCACTGGAGTAGCACGCAGTCACCCGAAGCCCTACCCAGCTCCTCATCAACCAGCACTTGGGGATGTAGGAGGAAACTGGGAACACGGTGGGAGAACTGGAGGGACCGAGTCAGGACCATGAAGCAGGGTCTGGGAGAAAGGAATGAGAGATACATGGGGGCAGCAGCTGGTAGGCAGGAAAGTTCGTAGATCAGCCAGGAGGCTGTATGGCAGATCCGTAGGGGTTCCAGCTGCCCTGCCACTGCAAGGTGAACCAAAGCAGTTTGAAATCATTGCTGGGTAGGCAGATCTGCTTGTCCCTTGAGGGCAGAGAGCAGCAGCATACGGCTGCACCATCTCTCTGTGCTTTGGGTGCTCCCATCCCACTGCCTGCTCCCAAGGCTGGCATGTCTCGGCTTCTTTGGACCTTTTAGAGCAGAGGTATCAGTAAAGCTACCCTAAGAAATAACCCCTTTTAATTAGCTCTTCACCTGTACACAGAAACTGTGCCATTTGCAAAACGTAGGCAGTTTTTCTAAGGCTGAAGTGTCTGTCTGTGCAATGGAACATCCATTCTGTTTGTGACCCCTTTGGTGACTGGCTTACAGCCATACACAGAAGATGTATTTCTGGATGCCATTCAACCTAACATTTTCTTCTTCTTCTTGTCCCATAGAGCAAACTGGATAGCCATTCATTGTTTCCCATATGGTGTTTTATAGATTCTGCATATATATATCTGTGTAAAAAGAGACATACACACACACATGAATGCATACTTTGCATTTAATATTTCCTGAATTTCCTCTAATTCCTTTCTTTTGGTGAAATGGCAGCCTGTGCTGGCTCTCCACAGCACCCCCTGGCCAGTTCCCCACTCCTTTGTGCGTGCTGTGAAGGTGAATCATTGAATCATAGAATAGTTAGGGTTGGAAAGGACCTTAAGATCATCTAGTTCCAATCCCCCTGCCAGGGGCAGGGACACCTCACACTAAACCATGCCACCCAAGGCTTTGTCCAGCCTGGTCTTGAACACTGCCAGGGATGGAGCATTCACAGCTTCCCTGGGCAACCCATTCCAGTGCCTCACCACACTCACAGTAAAGAACTTCCTCCTTATAGCCAATCTAAACTTCCCCAGTTACGTTTGAACCCATTACCCATTGTCCTATCACTACAGTCGCTAATGAAGAGTCCCTCCCCAGCATCCCTATAGGCCCCTTCAGATATTGGAAGGCTGCTATGAGGTCTCCACTCAGCCTTCGCTTCTTCAGGCTGAACAGCCCCAGCTTTCTCAGCCTGTCCTCATATGGGAGGTGCTCCAGCCCCTGATCATCCTCATAGGCCTCCTCTGGACTTGTTCCAACAGTTCTATGTCTTATTTATGTTGAGGACACCAGAACTGCACACAATACTCCAAGTGAGGTCTCACAAGAGCAGAGTAGAGGGGCAGGATCACCTCCCTCGACCTGCTGGTCACACTCCTTTTGATGCAGCCCAGGATACGGTTGGCTTTCTGGGCTGCAAGCACACACTGAAGCTGGCTCATGTTCATTTTCTCATCGACCAACACCCCCAAGCCCTTCTCTGCAGGGCTGCTCTGAATCTCTTTTTTGCACAAGCTGTAGCTGTGCCTGGGATTGCTCCGACCCCGGTGTAGGACCTTGCACTTGGCATGGTTAAACTTCATCAGGTTGGCATCAGCCCACCTCACAAGCGTGTGAAGATCCCTCTGGATGGCATTCCTTCCCTCCAGCGTATCAACCAAACCACACAGCTTGGTGTCATCAGCAAACTTGCTGAGGGCGCACTCAATGCCACTGTCCATGTCGCCGACAAGGATGTTGAACAAGACAGGTCCCAACACAGATCCCTGAGGGACATCGCTCTTTACTGGTCTCCAGGTGGACATTGAGCCATTGACCACAGCTCTTTGCATGTGGCCATCCAGCCAGTTCTTTATCCACCGAGTGGTCCATTTATCAAATTGATGTCTCTCCAATTTAGAGTCAAAGATATCGTGCGGGACAGTGTCAAATGCTTAAGTACATCAGGTTTACATCATATACATCAGGCTTAGCCATGGAATCTTCAGCTGTCGCAATATTCTCATCCCAAATTTTCCTTTTGAATTGTTTTCCTGCTGTGTTTGACCTCCTCAGCCACAGCAGGCCGGGGGAGGCCATCCTACTGCCTCTGCCTGCTCCTTGCAGCTTTGCACCCACCACTGTCCCCCACCATGGCCTCTTTCACCAGCTTTTGCTGGCTCCTTGTGATGTGCTGCACAGTGTCTGTCAGTCTGCCTGAGCTGGGGAGATGCGTCATAGCCTTTTCTTGATCTACCACACTTCGCTTCACCCTGGAGTTTCAGAGTGTTAAAGCAGTTAATCAGTCACTGATCTGTGACCTGGCACCTTTTTTGTTACCTGGATACCCTGGTGAAAACTGAGCTGTGAGTTCTATTCTTACTCTCTGGTTTGTTTCAGACGGATTCTTCCACCCCTGGGAAACTCTGGAGAGCTCTGCAAAACCTTTCTGAAAGCTGAAATTAGATGAACAGGCACCACATGTTTCTCCACTTGCTGTCAGGAGGCTGGGCTGCTGCTGGAGAATCAAAGAAGCTGGGTTTGTCCTAGCCAGGTCCACAGCCAGCTTTGCTTTCCTTCTGTGCAAACTTGCAGGGGTTGGCCTTAACAGTTAGCACATTGATGCTGTCACGTCTGTAAAAGCCTTCCGGTGGGAGCAGCCTACCTGAGCACGGTTTTCACACTTCCCCTGTGCAAGACTGTTAAATTCCCAATGCTTTGCTTTTATTTTCTGCTGCCAGTGAGCTCAGTGCAAACAGAGACAGCTGGCTGGCTAGGTCAGGAGGCAGCTCTAGGAGATGTGTCCCAGCTTCACATAGCCTCTCAAGCCATGGGCAACTACAAGTGGGGCCACAGAGCTGCTATGGACTGGGCACTGGCCTTTGCCAGTGACTTGGGTATGTGCTCCACCACAGGAGATGGAAATGTCATCCTCTTCAGTACAGCAGGAATTTGCTGGGGTTTTAGGAATGCATGTCAGGGTAGGACAAAAGCAACCTCTGGCTTTCACTATATGAAGGTGACATCCTTTGAAATAAGTCACCCCAGCAAAGCTTGCAGCTCTTCAGAGGATACAGGAGTATGGAGGAATGGCAGCTCCTTATAAAAAGCCATCAAAATGGCTGGATCTCATCTGTCTCCCCATCCCATCCCATCCCATCCCAACCCACTCCATCCCATCCCATCCCATCCCGCCAGCAAAATGGCTGGATCTCATCTGTCTCCCCATCCCATCCCATCCCATCCCATCCCATCCCATTCCATCCCATCACATCCCCATCCCATCCGTCCAGCCAAATGACTGGATCTCATCTGTCTGCCCATCCCGTCCCATCCCATCCCATCCCATCCGAGTCCATCCCATCCCATCCCATCCCAGCCAAACATCTTGGGTTTTGAGGAGGAGCCATGGCTCTCCAGGGAGTGCTGGGAGTGAGAACCAATTTCCCAGGGGTTTATATCAGCCTGGTCTGGAAAAGCACTTGCCAGAGGCCTGGTCGTGGGACCAAATCCAGCCAACTTTATCCCCACTAAATTAATTGGTCGCTTCTCAGAGCAAAGTGTATTTGCTGGGATTCAGCTGTTTAATTAATAACTCTGCTGTGGGGCATGGCTGCACTCTGATTTTGGGATGTGCTATGTGTCTCCATGAATAAAGCTGGGCACCAGCAGTGGCACTGGCTTCTGGGAGGAGCGGGGGACCTGGCCTGCGGGTCTGTGCCAGTGGGTCTGCATGCCTGGGGCGAGTAGGTCTGGACTGTCTTTTCCACCCAGACTCCCCCAGCAGTCGCTGTTCCGTGCCTTGGGGAAAGGGGCTAAATGTGCTGCTGCTTGCTGGTGCACCGCTCACCTCCTCTTTGCCTCTCTGGGGTAAACGTGGTCATGTCCCACTGTGGTGGTGCTATCTGCTCTTGGGTTGGGTTCCTGCCATTGCAAAAGAGTGAGTGGTGACCCTAGCCTCGTGGTGGTTTGCAGCTACCAGATCTGTTCCTGACAAAACTGACAATCTTCTGCTGGAAGGGGCTGCCCTAAGCCAGAACTAGCCAACCTGGGAGCACCAGCAGAGAAGGACCTTGTCAGTCAGCCTCATCAGTGCACAAAAAGTCACTGGCTGTCCTCATGTAAGGCACTTTTCTTGCCAAGCAGTCTCCCTGTGAGGCTGGAAGCCCCCCCACTGCTGTGCTGGTGCTGCACAGCCCTCTGTCAGCAGCGCTGGTGGCCTTGCCAGTCATGCTGCTGCCTCCAAGGCTGCATCTCCTCCAGCATAAGCCCTGGGATCTCAGGCACTTGTGCTGGGACTTCTGTGCAGGACTGGGATCACTAGAGTCCTGCTAGTCAATGTGGCAGCTGGGGAGGTGGGACCATGGAAAGGATCAGACACTCACAAGCCTATGGGTTAATTTACTCAGCAAGCGCCTCTGGCCTCTTTTTTGCTGTGTGATTGGGTAGGCAGCTGGACAAAGCGGCCTGAAGTTGTTACGGGCCTTGTAAGTCAGTGAAGAGGCAGCACAAAGGCAAGGATCCACAGGGGTGCACGGGGAGAACTGGCTTTTTGCTCCATCAGTCATTTATCTTGTCATTGCCAGTATGTCTGGTGACAGGAAGATTTTGGTTCACAGAAGGACCTCATGCTGTGGTCCCACAGGCCCTCCTAAGGCACAGGCACTCACCCCTCCTTTCTCCTGGTCTGTGACTCCAGGTTCTGGTCTGCACTGCTCCGCAGCACCTGCACATGCGGAGGGGGACTTCCCCGTCCCACAGAGAGATAGAGCCTTTCAGGATTGCTCCTCCAAATGCAATCTCTTCCCAGTCTCTTCCTCACTGCCACTGGATATTCAAGACTCCCTCCTCGAACAGAGGGACACAGAGCTGTACACGGGAGCACACTGCCTGCACTGCTAGGGCCCAAGGCTGGCAGAGTCCAGCTTTTCCCATCCTGATCTGGTCTGAGCTTCCTTCCATTGTGGCTCCCGCTTGCTTTGGCTGTGTGCCTGCATTCCAGCTTGCCTTGCTGTCCCACAGCAGAGGGGGCTTCTCTCCTCTGTGCAGTTTGCGCAGCCAGGGATTTTGCAGGTGGGACATGAGGTGCAGGGCTCTGTTCAGAAGTCTTATTAGCCAGATGAAAGTCTGCCTTTACTGGAGGGTGAATGTGTGCTTAGGCTGTTAGAGCATTACCACAAGATTATTTTTAAAGCATTTTCAGAGTTTTCCTGTAGGGAGGAAATACATATTGTCTCCATTAGGGATTTCAACCACACCAGTTTCTTTAATCCTTCTTAAGGGATAGCTAGGATTTTGTATTTAGGAGCAACAAAAACCTTTGGACAATGCTGTTCTAAGAAGCAATATTTTAATTTTCCTTTCTTAAAAGAGACAGCTTCCATCTCTAAAAGAAGGCTCAAAGCTCTGCCTAGAGAGAATTCATAGCAGACAGATAAAACTTACCACCAGTTGCCTTCATGCAGTGGCCTGGGTTTCTGCCAGCCAGGGAATGGAGGAGCAGCCAAACGACATGGCCCTAGAGCCAGGGCAGCTCCTGGGTGCTTCCCTGTGCTGGCTTCTGCCCTTCCTTCCTGTTTCCAGGTGGTTCAATGGACAAAACCAAGCCGTCACCTCTGCTTCCATGATGGGCCACCAGGACAGGCGGCAGAGGTGAGGACTCCTTCGTGGGGTGTGACCAGCCAGCACCCCCGGTGGGGCACAGAGCAGGAGTGAGGAGAGACGTGAGCTCTGGTTCTGGTCATTAGGCTGCTTGAGCAGCTGTCTGCGGGCACATGCGGGGAGCACCATTTTCGGAACACTGAGGGCAGGGGGTGGTGACCCCATGCCAGCCTGGAGAGAGGGATCCATGTCCTAGGTGGCAGCAGTGGCTGTGCTTGGCGCGGCTTCCATCTCTACCCTCTGCCTGCCCGGGTTGCAGGGAGGGCATTGGGCTGCCCATACACACATCCTGCAGATGAGACTTGTCTGGGGGATGCTTGGCATCTGCATTTTAACATTGCCGTTACAGGCTGACATAGAAGTTGGTCTTTGGCTACATTATGTAGATACCACACATGGAGAAATGCTCAGCCTCGTCTGGTACATCCTATGCTCCTGGAGCTTCAGGGCTCTCTCAGGATGTCATATTGTCCTGCAGGAAGAACCTAGGACAAGTGCAGCCCTATTTTGCACTCTTCATCCTGCTGGAGATACTGTCCTCCAGCCCATGGTCTTCTGCAGTGGGGAGCTTGGAAAGCCAATGGCGCACAGGTGAGAGAGAGCCCCCCTAAACAGGAATGAAAAGATGGCTGGTGTGTGCCTTGTGATGTAGTGCTGTGCAACAGTGCCAATTAACAAAACATGCCTTCCTCCTTTTAATGCTTTTTCAATAAAAATACAACAGCATGCCTAGGGTAACTACCTGCAGCAGGGTGAGGGGGAGAGGGACTAAACGCAGCAAAAGAAAACATGCTACAGTTAACAATGGATCATTTAGGGGAAAAAAAAACGGCAGGCAGATGGCATGAATATTAGTGCATGAAAATGACTAACACTCTGAGAATTTCCCAGTGTACTTCTGACTGGTTTGGGCTTGCTTTTATAATTAATTTATGGAAAGCACCTAAATTGGGAATAAACACAATCTCGCAAATCCCTTCTAATCTCTGCCTGTATTTTTGAAACGATACCCTGAAGGTATAGTTTTTTACAATGATTAAACTGTTTTTCTTTTAAGAATTAAAAGGGACTTTTTTTCATGCGATTGTGCAGAGCATTAGTGGTCAGGACCAAACTCAGAACTGTTTTAGATGCAATCTATTGTTGGAAATGCCCGGATGGGGGCATTTCCCCACCAGACTGCTGCATGCTAAGTCTGCCAATATTTTCATTTTGGATTCATGCATTTTAATAAAAAGCATGACCCGATGTGCTGTCAGCCACCTAATGACTCAGATGCTTGACATTATGCTCTGACATTAGCATATATCTGGAAACTTCTTCAAAAGAAAAAGAAGAAAAAGCATATTTTTCACTAAGTTGCTGTCGTTCTCTGAGAATAAAAGCAAAGCTCTCTCCCTTGGGCAGGATGTGCTGAAAGTGCTTCAGGAGGTCACACAGTGCAAACAACAGGGGATCCGGAGTGTGCTGGTGTTTTGTGGTCTCTGGGTGCATGCAGGAGCAAGCTGTTCAGTAAATCTCTGCATATGAGGAGAAGCCTGTATGGACACAGGTTTGCCCTGCAGTTGCCACTACCAGCACTTCAGTTCCTGCTGGTCCTCACAGGGGGTTTCTGCCTGCTGGGTCTCATGTCCTCAGCAAGGGGAAGACGAGCAGAGCAGCGCCCTGGGATGCTTTCTGCTAGCTCTGGTGTAATACGGGTCCCCCAGGACAGTCATGCAGCTTGTCACCCGGCCCCTGGGGAAGTGCATGGCAGCAGAGCCTGCAGGAGCACTGTGTGCATGGAATGTTGGGAGGACTGAGGAGAGCCAGCTTGCTGCTGGCTGCATTCACCCACCGTCTCTTTGTGCGCACACAGGTGGCAAGAGGAGAATCATGGAGTCATAGAATCATAGAATAGTTTGTGTTGGAAGGGACCTTCAAAGCTCATCTAGTCCAACCCCCTGCAATGAGCAGGGACTTCTTCAATTACATCATGTTGATCAGAACCACATCCAGCCTGGCCCTGAATATCTTCAGGGACAGTGCATTCACCGCCTCTCTGGGCAACCTGTGCCAGTGTTTTGCCACCGTCACTGTAAAAGATTTCTTCCTCATGTCCGGCCTGAATCCCCCCTCTTTCAGTTTAAAATTGTCACCCCTCATTCTGTTGCATCAGTCCCTGCTAAAAAGTCTTTCCCCATCTTTCTTATAGGTTCCCTTTAAGAACTGAAAAGCCACAATAAGGTCTCCCTGGAGCCTTCTCTTCTCCAGGCTGAACAATCCCAACTCTCTCAGCCGTTCCTCATAGCAGAGGTGCTCCATCCCTCTGGTCCTTTTTGTGGCCCTTCTCTGGACCCTCTCCAACAGGTCCATGTCTTTCTTGTACTGAGGACTCCAGAGCTGGACACAGGACTCCACGTGGGGTCTCACCAGAGCAGAATAGAGGGGCAGATTCACCTCCCTCAACCTGCCGGCTATGCTTCTCTGGATGCAGCCCGAGATACAATTGGCCTTCTGGGCTGCAAGTGCACATTGCCTGCTCATGTCCAATCTTTCATCCACCAGTACCCCCAAGTCCTTCTCCTCAAGGTTACTCTCAGTCCCTCTGTCCCACATGTATTGACACCAGAGTTCACCTTGACCCACATGCAGGACCCTGCATTTGGCCCTGTTGAACCTTATGAGGTTGTTCAAGTCCCTTTGGATGGCATCCTGTCCCTCGGGCATGTCAACTGCACCACTCAGCTTCATGTCATCTGCAAATGTGCAGAGGGTACGCTCATTCCCACTGTCTTTGTCTTTGATGAATATATTGGACAGTTCTGGTTCCAGTACAGATCCCTGAGAACCCACATGTACAAGGGAGATACCAGCCAGAGAGACCAGAGAGGAGAGGATGGGCACCACCTGTTGCAGCAGTGGCTGCTTATGGCGCAGCTCACTGTCTCTCATGCTCATGTACATGGTGGTCCCTGGGATTTGTTTTTCCTCTGCATTACCATGCTTTGAGGCTTTGCTGCACCTCTGCAACTTGCCATGACCACAGGGGCATGATAGTAGCTCTGGTGTGACAGGGGACACCTGCCCGCTGAGAGGTGCTATTGTGGGTGTAGAGACAGCACTGGCCATGGGGGGAGGGCACCCTACTGGAATTTCAGTGGTGTTCATGGCTGTGGGGCTGGGCATGATAAAGGGCTCCAGTAGTGAGGACATCAGGGTGTGGAAAGGAAACAAGGTTTTTATTACATGGCTTATCATGTTTTAACATGGAAATCAAGGTAAGAATTACCTAGGGCACAACCTGTCCCTTTGATTTGGCCTCTGCAGCTCAGTCATGCATAGGAGAAACCTTTCCCTTGTTCCCTCCAGCCGCATCGCCTTGTAATAGCTAATGGGAAAATATCATAGCAGTGAAAAACTCTCACCCTCACACAATGACAAGGCTAAGTGATCCATCTGCAGCATGAGCAGGACATTTGGGCTGCATGTCTCAGATGAATGCTTCCCATTTTGCAGGCTGTTTGCATGTACTTTATGAGCTCCAGCAGTAATTCAGGCAACTGCCAAACAGATGACAAGAGAGGAGACTGGCAGAGGATGCCATGATGCAGGGTGCTGCCGAGGACACGTGGCTGGGACCACTCTCTCCCTGGGGTGGCAAGCAGCCTGGCCATGAGGGCAATCTATGGCAGCAGCCTCCAAGGCCACCTCTGCTGCACCACCTCTGTGTTCCTGTGCAGTGCTGAGCAGAGTCCTCTTGATGCTGCTCCCCATGGTGCTGCCTGCACAGTCCCCAAGGGCTGCAGTGTCCCCTTGCTGGGGTGAAGGCCAGGAACTGTCCACAGAGGGGTGTTTACTTTTCTCTTGTTGTGGCTGTTAGATTGCAGCTGTCCCAGGGGTCTGCATGCTGTGTTTTGCTTAACAGTGCTCTTCTACATGGGGGATTGCTTTTTCTGTTCTCTGGGAAAAAGAAGAGAGAGTGAAAATATTGAATGTGGTCTTTGTTTTCAGAATATTACCCTAATTAAAATGCTTTGGAAGGTGTTCTGTTCCTGGAAGGAATAAATAAAGTTTTGACTGTTTTGCCCTATTAATTGCATTTTAGTTAAATACATGTATTTTATAACGTGCATTCATTCCCCTGCTTACTCAACAGTTAGTGACAGTTAAATGCATATTTAAATATTGATTATACCCTTTAGTGCACTGTAATTATTTGGTAGAGAGCAAAGACTTTCTAAGCAGTCCCTTCCAATGGAGTGCATGTTTGCGTGCACGCTGTCATGTTGACTCTCAGAAGCAAACTGCGCCAGGCCTACTGAGGTCATGGGCCATGGCCAGCTGCAGGAATGGACAGATGGATGCTCCCCTGCCTGCCTCCTGCCTTTTCCATGCCCAGGCCAGGCCCTCACAGAGCAAGCACCCAGCTTTTCCAAAGGGTTGGCCTTTGGGGGCAAAAAGAAAAGGAAGGACTGGTGGTGATTCCCCAGGCTGGCCTCAGTCCACAGCTGCACTGAGTGACCTGGGGTGGCCTGGGGTGGGTGACAAACACCTTGTGATGGCACAGCAGCTCCTCTGCCAGGAATCACATGCACTTTGTGTGACAGCAAGTGCTGTCTGGAAAGGGTGTGCAGAGCTTGCTTCAATTCCTTTTTCTCTTCCAGATCTCAGCAAAAGAGGCCCTAGTGTCAGATGCCTGAGGGCAGCATAGGCTCTGGACCCAGTGACCAGTTTGCCAGAGGGCCAGCTCCTGCTAACCTTAGCTGGGTGCTTCAGGTTCTCAGATTTTGCAGGAAACATTGATTGCATCCTTTTGTCAGGCACAGTTGGCTGGCATATTGAGTAAGGAGCTGCCTTGGTTATGCTGATCAGTGTTCAATAAAAGCTGAAGCCTGTGTCTGGGACAGAACAGGCCATTCCAGTGGTTGCTGGCACCTCCTAGGATTACCTGGCTTTGCTTTTGGGCTGTCGCACATGACAGCAAGGCTCAGCACGGTCACCATCTCTTAGGGAGAGTGTTAGCCCCCTGATCATACCCCTGGCCTCTTCTGGACTTGCTCCAGCAGCTCCATGTCCTTCTTATGTTGAGGGTCCTTCTTAGGTTGAGGACACCAGAACTCTACACAGTGCTCCAAGTGGGGTCTCACAAGAGCAGAGGGGCAGGATCACCTCCCTCGACCTGATGGTCACACTCCTTTTGATGCAGCCCAGGATACGATTGGCTTTCTGGGCTGCATAATGACCTGGCACAAGCTACACCTCTGTTGGGAACAGGGAGTGGGCACTGGCACCACCTCCCCAGCCTGTCTGATGCAGCATAGTGCAGGGCAAACCTCTCCCCTCTGTCCTCGTTTCATCCTGTGGCCACTTCTAGCTGCTTCCTGAGTGCACCAGCCACCTGGAGAAGATCCCTGCTGAGGATTTCCTGCCCTTGAGAGCACCACTGTGCTCCCCATGCAGCTGCACCATGGCATGCAGCACCAGTGCAGCTGACCAGCGGCAATGCCAGGAGAAAAGCCGAGCTGCTCCCTGCACTGTCTGTGTCTTGCTCCTCATCTTGGACCACTGTGGCTGCAGTGAGCCATCCCCACAGCATGCATGGGCAGCCAGCATGCACACACCAACCTCCACAGATGCTGCACCTCACCCTCCTGGAAGCCAACTGAGCCCTGCTGCCAGGGGCAGGACAGGAGGAATACGGTACCCTGGGATGTTTTCAGTGGTACCACATGATCAGGAGCAGAACCTTTGGGACAGCAAAACTGCAAGGAAAGGGATCTGTATCCTTTGCCTGGCCCAGTCCTGGAACAGCTTTCGTGGGCCTGGAAGTGAGGGCGTCCCAGCCCCATGCATGGAGTCTTTCCAGCAACGCAGCAGCTTGTGCTGGCCACATCCTTGCTGTAGCCATTAGTCTCTTGGTCTTGGATGGGACCATTGCAAGCACGAGTCAAAGCTGCAGTGTGGCACCAGACCTGCTCCCAACCAAATGCCTCTCAGCAGTGCCATGGCTGAACTACTTCCCAGAGCAGTAGCCAGCCCTGGTGACCTGAGCAATCCAATGTGGCCATGTTTCCAGCTATGGGTCTGGCTGCAGTCTTCTTAGGAACAATGCACTCCTACTGTATGGTACCAGATTGTACATCAAAACTATTATTTCCAACATCTCTGGCTTAATTGTAAAACTATAATACAAATGACATTGGGGGTTTGCTGGAGTTAAATTTTAATAGCAAGCCAGTGCCCTTTTAATGACATTTTATACATTTAAATTGGGCATGATCCCTTTGGGAACAGTAATTTTATTCATGGAGATTATGTCTAATTTGAATATAAAAACACTACTAAAAAGATATTGGATTTGCCATTTTTCACTTGCAGGAGCTCTGGTGTCCAATCTTCCCAACTGACTGGCCTTTGATGGATTAAAAAAAACCCAAACCAACAAACCCACCCCAACTTCCACCCAGTAAAGCACGGAACATAAATCTGTGTATGTGTGACTGCCCCAGCAGGTTCAGCTTGGCTCCATGGCTGTCTCTGAGGCACAGTGACAAGCACCACAGGCAGCACTCCGCTGCAGCTGTGGCTGCTGCCTGCAGTCTCTACCCCTTCCTGTGCTGGAGCTGGCCAGACCCTCCAGATCTCAGAACCAAATTCCCATGACTTCTGTCAAAGGTTGCCCAAAGAGGCAGTGGATGAGCCATCCCCAGAAACACTCAAGGCCAGGCTGGATGTGGTTCTGAGCTAGCTGAAGATGACCCAGCTCAAGACGTCCCTGCTCATTACAGCAATGTTGGACTGGATGAGCTTAGAAGGTGCCTTCTGATCCAAACTGTTCTGCAGTTCTGTGATTCTACGATTCTATACACAGGCCGATACTTTGGTTGGGGTGGATCCTTACCCCACATGAGGGCAGGACACATCCCAGCCAACTCTGTACTTTGGTGGCAGCATTTCTGTCTGTGTTTTCTCATGACAACCAAGTTAAAGGTGGACAGGCTACATTCACTACTGGGGAATGTCACCAACCTACACTCACTGCACGCTGCGTGTGAATAACCCTCAGTGGCTCTTGCTGCTTTCATGGGCAAAGGACAGTGCACACAAGTAGCACCAAGAGGCTGGTTTACAAAGGGCACCTGTACGCTCCTGCTGCTGGTTCCTGCAGAGGCCAGACACTCTAAGCAGGGAAGATGCTGAGCAGAAAGCTGCCAACTTTGTACAAAACACACCCGACTCCTCTCCATCAGGGCTGTGGGAGATTTGGGCCGTTTCGGTGCACACCTCTGTTCTGGCTGTACTTGCTGTGCAGACTGTGTGGCTGCTCCATGTGGTGCTGCAGGAGGAAGGCAGCCAGTGGGCAAGTGAGACCAGCAGATGGGAAACAGCTCTGCTCCTACGTGGGGGCAGGAATAAAACTGCCAGGGTTGCAAAATCCCTTTGCTCGCTGAGGGACCTGGTGTGCCGGCAGGCCTGCGCAGAAGCCATGGGTGCTGGTGGGGGACCTGGAGGGTGCACCAGGGGCTGTGGTGGGCTGATTTGAGAGGGCTGAATTAGTCAGCACATGGGACTGCATCCCTCTCTGGTCACAACCTTTACCCTGTATGGAGCCAATAACAGCGCTGACACTGATGTGTGCCTCTGCAAAGCTGCAGCCTCATCTCCAAGACAGGATAAACTGTTTGGCCTTTGGACAAGATTATTTCTGTTCAGAACAGGATTGTTATCACTTAATTGAAAATAATTATCCAATGCAAATTGGCTTCAAGTTGGCAGGCTGAGTTGGGAAGACAGCGCATTTCCAAGCTATCCTGAGGAGAGCTGAACGTGGTGGCAGGGTGAGAGACTTGGACTGTCTGCAGGGCTGCAGGAGGACACTGAGGAGGTAGATGCTCATTCTGCAGCACCCACACCCCCCAGGGGAAACAGGGTCCTGTCCTGCCTGCCTGGTGCTTTCATTCACTAGGGCCCTCCAGGTTGCCTTTCCAAAGCTCAGACAAGCTTTGAATCTTCCCCAAGAGCAGGAAGCATCAATCCATCAGCAGGCAGCACCATCCTGCTCCCACTGGCTGCAGCCAGCAGACAACATGGGTGCAAACAGGATATGATGCAACTTCGACTTGAGGGTGGCTCAGAGGTACACACTGCCATCGACCCACTGAGCATGGCAGGAATCTGACATGTCATTTGTTTCCAGAGTGCTGGAGAAAGCCAAGGTACCCACACAGCTCTCCATGGGAGCACTGGCACTGGAACTAGAACTAGTTGCTTGAGAAGCGTCTGCTCAAGTGTAATGGGAACATGTTAACAAGACAAAACCCCATCCTATGGGATTTCTTCACCCAAAGGATGCAGCTCTCCTGCCACTGTTGACAGCTGGTACCATTGAGGGCCTAGGCCACAGCTGTGATGTGGAAAGCTTTGGGGAACCAGAATCTCTGGTGCTCTGAGCCAGGGGGCACCTAGGCCTCAGCTGAGCTTGTGCTTCTTCTACTGAACCTGTTCCTGCTATTCGCAACTAACCTACCATTCAAAATGTCTCCTGCATCAGTATGTTCTTAGAAGAACTAGAGATCCCTACGTGTATGAGGTTTCCCCCACCCCAAATGCCTCAACACCTGCTGAACCTTCCACTTTTGGGGACCCTGTGACCATGTTTGTCTGCAGGCTTCATTTGCCATAGTAAGCCTGAGGAGAGGGATCTGCCAGGGAAGACCCTGTCTGGTGGAGATCACCTGGGGATTTGTCCTGCCCTGCGTGAACATGAGTTCATGTCTGGTGAGAAGCCTTTGGGCTGTTGGTACGATGCAATAGTGCTCTTCCTATCTGCCTCCCACAGGGAAATACAGGAAGGCACTCCAGAGCATATGGAAAGGTGCAGGGACTCCAGCCGTAGGAGATCATTTGCACCAGCAGGAGCAAGTGTGATGAACAGACCTTGGGGTAGAGCCTGGTTCTTTGGCTTCCCCTTCAAAGGGAAATGCAGAATCATCCACCCCATCAGCGTCGTGCTCCCAGTTCCTGTTCTGCTTCTCCTGTATGAGTGGGCACCCCCACAGACGCAGGGAGGGCTGGCAGAGGGAAGCAGCAGTGGATGCTGGCTCAGATGTGGCCTCAGCTGAATCTGGCTGGTGTCTGTATGTCCATGCCACCGTGCTCCCTATCGGGATCCACACCCGCAGTCCAGGGGAGCTCCAAGGCAGTTCTGCCCTTGCTGTTTTCCCCTCCTCCTTTTCATTTTTTCTGCCTCAATGCATTTAAATTAGACAAGACCCTCCTGAATGTACACAACACTTCTGCCAGTGCACAAATACACAGGAGAATACTGAGTTTCCACAACAGTTTTTGTATGATTTGACCAGACTGGTACAAGGTTAATTAAAAACCCCCAATGTTTAAATGCAGTTTCATCAGAAGTGTAAAATGCTTCTGCCAGAATCTCTGTCAGGACTTTTCAAGGATAGTGTATTTTACCTGGCAAAGCACAATTAGACACAGTCAAATATTGTCCTGGTTAAATACTATTAGTTTTCCTTACATTTGTCATGAATTAATTTTTTCTGGCTGTGTCAACAGTGTTTCCTTTATAAATACAACTGTCTCCTTTACATTGAAAAATTAAATTTGCTTTGATAATGAACTGAGGTGTTAATAATCATTTTGCAATGCAAAAAAGTGCAATTACTGGCTGATGTGCCGTGCAGTGACAAAGGCAGCTGTAGCTCTTTGAAAGCCTGCATCAGTACCAATGGACACAGTGAAGACAGTTAAGAGTCACTCAGGGTTGCAGACAAAACTTGCCCCATCTGAAGTGCAGAACAGTGCTGCAGGGCTACGAGTGCTCCGTTGGTCCCATCAGTGCTGCTGGGCACTGTCAACAGGAGCTGCACAGCCGCCAGTGTAAGCCCCTGTTCCCCAAAAGGGGAAGAACTATGCCATGACAATGAGATTTTCTTTCCCTCCACGATGCCCTCATTCGTGCCAGCAGCAAGGAGCTGAAGGGACGTGCAGCCACCAGCTGTGCCTTCTTGCCTCAAACTTCTGTCCAGACTGGGGACAGAATCAGGACTTGAAGCGATAGTTTTTCAGGCCCCTGTGCTCGTCTGAGATACTTCTGCCTGTCAGGGGGCACACACGTGTTGGGTATTAGTCTAAACTGCTTTGGATTTCTTTCACCTGGGAAGAAGACAAAAAAGGAGAGGACTTTAGGTACCAAATCAGTGCACTACAGTGGAAGAGGAGGGCTAGAATCCATGAGTAACATCCACTTTAGGTAGTGCTTCCTACCTTTAGCTGAGGCAGTTTTGCTAATATAATTTTGAAGTTAAAAAATCTCAGAAGGTGTATGTAAAAAAAATATTTTACAGCTAGAGTTGACTTTGTTCTTCCATTGAAAGTAAATTATTCAAAGAAAAATTATAAGCAAAAACCCCACTGTGCATGTAAGATCCACCAGGAGCTCAGTAGAAGCCTCTTGACACACACAGGCTCAGAGGAGGAGGAGAAGCTTTGCTCAGTCTGATTCAGCAAGTGCTGAATTTCTCATACAGCGGGGCTCTTAGAGCTTATGTTCTGCCTAAGCCCTAATGAACAGTTTGCAAATTATTTTTTGCAGGACTTAGTGATTCGGAAGTCAATGCTGGAGACAAACTTTCATGTTGGTGCGGGTCCTCCTGCTCCAGAATTGCTTCAGAAACTGCACTCACTGATGTTTTGGCGGCAGCAACCAACCCACAGAGCCTCATCCATGAGGGCAGCTTCCCTCACTCGTAACTCGTTAGCCTATTGTATTTTTCACCTTTTGTAATAACTATTCCAAAGAAAGAGATTTCCTCCTGCAGAACACCCGCAGGAGACTTGTGCCACAATACTGAAAAAGGGGACAAGATTTAATCCAGCCTCAGCATTTCAATTCACTGCCAAGATCATCTTCCAGACCAACGCACACACTGTGAGCTGAATCAACCCTGTTTCCATGTTAAGTCTTTTTGTGGATGCTGGATCAAGCCCTTCGTACCCCTGCTAGTGGGCAGGTGGTAGGGATATTTGGGAGACAGCAACCTGTAAGGACTGGGTGAGGAAGAAGTAATTCCTTCCCATAAAAAGCAAACCCAGTTCTGGGAAGGAACTAGTCTCTGGTGTGTGTTGATGACTTGCTGGCAGAAGAATGCAGTCCCATCTAAAAGCTGGATGTGGAACAGGGCAGAATGGGAGCACCCTCCCTTGCTGATCTGGCCTGCGAAAGCCTGATGCACTGAGGTGTCCCATCCAGGGATTCAGGCAAACTGAGCCTTGGATTGGCTTTTGCCTACGCTGGCTCACAGGGCAAAACCTCATCACTCTTGGAAGAGCCATTCAGTGACATGTGGGTGGAACAAAATCTGTTGGTAAGAGTGAGGCTGTCCCAAGGCTCGTGGGTCTGCAAGGGTCACCACAGACAGGACCTGACTTGTCAGGGCTCATCCTGCTCTTGAGCTGCTGTGGAAGGAGAATGGCAGGAGATAAAGACAGCTAATTTTGTCCTGCTCTGTGCAAGCACCACAGCTGCAATTACATCCACTGCTTGCTGGGATTAGCTCAACAGCTCATCTGGGGATTGTGACCCCAAACATGGGCACCTGGGGCCTGAGCCCATGCCTCTACACCTGCAGCATGTGAGCCAGGAGAGCATGGCCCTCCTGCTGCGGATGGAGGCTGCTCAGGCCACCAGAGGCTACAGGACTAGGTGAGATCCCGCATGTCCAGCAGGGACCAGAGGTGGTGCACCTCCTCTCAGCTGAGACCAGGGGTGCTGCCTGGAAACAAAATTGTTCGCCAGACAAATATTTCTTAAGGTTTCCAGAGTGCACAGGTAACAGCATCTTCTGAGCTGCAGTTAAGGCTGGCAAAGCCAGTGAGCTCCCTTGCAAAGCACAGCAAATCAAATCCCAGCCATGCTCTGCAAGTGAGTCAAAGCAAGTGACTACTGCTTGGCAAAGATCAAGGGCTGAACCTCCAGGGTCTGCCAAGCCTGCTAAGCCAACAGTGCAGCTGCAGCTCCTTGCCTGAGAGGAAAGAAGGATGGTTTTAAGGGTGATGCGGACCATGCCTGCACTCAGCTCCTGGCTCAGGGCAGGTCTTGGGCATATATGTCTGGCCTTTGGCTCCACACACCAAAACCGGATGAAAATTGCTCTCTCCTCAGTCATTGAACCTGTATGTCCTCTGTGCCAGGACACCCCACTCCTGCTCTCACTGCAGCCTCTGCATGGGCAGTACTGGGACACAGCTCTGTGCTGTGGTGCCCTGGTGCCACAGGGAGATCAGCAACCAACATCAGGCTTTAGGAACTCCCTGGGGCAAACATCTCCACCAGCTTGCTGGCAAACAGGAAGTCAGCGTAGAGAGCTGTGGTGTCCAAAACAGACTGCCTAGCACTGCTGCCAGAGGAACAGTGCCAGCTCAGAGGAGGTAGCACGCTCCGGTGAGAACATCATGGGACCCTGCACCTCGGTACCAGTGGTGTCTGATGGGGGAAGCCCTGAATTTTGGTTCTGCTATCAGCAGGATGCTGCTCGTGCCTGATGCTTCCCTGGGGATCTGGCTGGAGACCCACACAGCGCTGGTGACATAGGAGCAGATCACCTTTCTGCCACGGGTTTCAGACCTCTCCTTTGGAGCTGCCTGGGGCCGTGCAGTGTGGCTCTCGGCACTGAAAATTCTGGTCACTGTTTGCAGCGGTGCAGTACAGGGTGGCTGTGTAGCTCAGACATGCTTGGTTAAATGACTCTGCTAGCAGATTCTACAATACTTTGTACCTCAATATATATATAAAAATATTATATAAAATATACAAATATATATATTTATAACATATTTGATATAGAAATGTATTAATTATATATAAAATATATTATCTAGAATGTATATAAGAATATATACTAATAAAATAATATATATATAAAAAATATATATATTTAAGCAGACTTTAGGGAAAAGAAAGTTTCAAGGAGGAGACAGCCCTCTATTCCACTATATTAAAAAGACACATTTAATTCCTTTCTAATGTTTGCTGTTACGCTGTGGAGATGTACATCTCAAATCAAAAGTGTTCCATCATTCCTCAACCTTGCTTTGTAGAGGCTGCAACAAATGATAGACCAAATACTCTCTCCTTTCCTCTTCACTCCTGGGACAACTGCCCCCATTATCAAACAAGACTCTGACCTTTTGATCCATCCATCTTGTCTCTTCCACCGGGTCTGGGCTGAGCTACAGTCCTTTATTTATTCACGCAGTGTAGGTTTCCTCATGCTGCTTCACCAGTGCACATCAACTGTGACCTCAAGACACTATCCTCTCCTGGGATAAGCATGTTTTTTCAGTCCCAGGCATCTCTGGAGTAAAGACTGACAGTTCTTTAAAGGAGGGGGAAAAAAGCAGGTGGGAGGAATGACAGGCTGAAGTACATTTTGGTTTAATAGGATAAAATGGAGCTTGATGAAAGTAACTCAGTCTGCAAGCCACCTGGCCAAGAACAGGATTTTAATGCAGTGCTTTCCTTTAACTAGTACCTGATGTAGCAATATTTTTGATTGTGGAAAATGCTTCACCCCTTCAGCTATTTTCCTTATCCCATCCTTCTTATCTTCTGCAGAAACACCTTCAACTCTATTATTTTTTGGCTAAAGTCTGTAAAATTCATCAGCTGCTGGACAAAAGCCCTACTGGTAGTGCTGAGGGGCACTGATTACCAGCGACAGCCCACTGGTGCAGGACAAAACCCATTTTGTTTCAAGTGGCCCAAGAAAGAGATGTGATAGTGGAGCCCCCTGCATGGGCACATAGACCAGGCACTTGGTTCTCCTCCAGCAGGAAAGTGGCAATGATTTACTCACTGATCCAGGTGAAGTTTAGAGATCTGGTGAGAAAAGGTTCACTGACTGGGTGTACACCATGAGACTCCAGATCAGGCTGGAAACAGGTCTGCAAATGAGGGTCCTGCTACAGCCTCAGTGGCTGGCAAGAGACAAATCCATGATGCCTCCCTGCACCCTGTCACTCCCATGTGCAAGGAGGCTAGAGCACCCAGTCTGAGGGAAGGTTTTGAAACTGGAGTGGAGTGCACTTGTTGCGAGATGTGGGGCACTGAGTTTCAGCCACCTGAGCACTCCTCCAGGCTGGGGAGCAACTGCTGAGGACAGGCTGCCCCATGCAGCTGGCGGGATGTAAGAGGTTTTTTTTCCTGCTCTCCATTCCCGTAGTGCCTGACCATGGGCGTGCGTAACTTTGCATTATCCAACAGCGGCTCATGGCACTGCTGCTTATGCATGAGGGAGGGCAGGACCAGGCTGCTGAGACTCCTGAAGGAAGGGACCTCATCCGTCCATCCACTCATCAGCTTGCTCAGGCATCTCTTTCATCACTAGAACTTCATGAGGTTCAACAAAGCCAATTGCAGAGTCCCAGTCGTATCTTGGGCTGCATCCAGAGAAGCATAGCCGGCAGGTTGAGGGAGGTGAATCTGCCCCTCTATTCTGCTCTGGTGAGACCCCACGTGGAGTCCTGTGTCCAGCTCTGGAGTCCTCAGTACAAGAAAGACATGGACCTGTTGGAGAGGGTCCAGAGAAGGGCCACAAAAAGGACCAGAGGGATGGAGCACCTCTGCTATGAGGAACGGCTGAGAGAGTTGGGATTGTTCAGCCTGGAGAAGAGAAGGCTCCAGGGAGACCTTATTGTGGCTTTTCAGTTCTTAAAGGGAACCTATAAGAAAGATGGGGAAAGACTTTTTAGCAGGGACTGATGCAACAGGATGAGGGGTGACAATTTTAAACTGAAAGAGGGGGGATTCAGGCCGGACATGAGGAAGAAATCTTTTACAATGACGGTGGCAAAACACTGGCACAGGTTGCCCAGAGAGGCGGTGAATGCACAGTCCCTGAAGATATTCTGTGATTCTATGATCCCCACCAGGGTGTTCAACTCTTTCCTGAAACCCACCAGCAAGACAGCATACCCCCCTCAGGCAGCCCGCTGCTCTCCCCTTGTCAGCTTTACCATTTTAAGGTCTTTTTCCTTAGTGGCTCAGTTACACATTTCTTTCTGTTCTTTAAATGCACGCTTTGCTGTTCTACTGACTCCCATATTAAGAACAGAAATTTTACTTTGCACGTTGTTTATCCAGCTGCCTTTCCTCTAGAAAACAAGTCAGCCTTTCCTTGATAGCTGCATTATCTGGACCCTCTGAATCTCCTCCAAATTCTCTAGTGGACTCTCTACAGCAGATTTGCCCTCTTGCTGTGTGAAGCCTGACATAAAGTAGTATTTGAGCTGATGTCTTAACCTGCCATGACCTAAGCAGACTTGCGGTTATTGCTCCAGTTTGTATATGTTTCTGCAGTATGTTGTTTCCTTTAACACATCTTTGCTGCTTCATGGTCAGCAGCTTAGGGGAGCTACACTGCAGCACCGGTCCCTGGTCACTCTGATCCTGGTGTTCACCTGCAATGTTGCCAAAAGGAGTTCCTTCATCCAGCTCCCATCTGCTTCCAAGTGCTTTATCCTTTTCTCTTCACACACTCCCAAATACCCCACTTCCCTGTGCTTTTACTCACTGTCTTGCGACAGCAAGCAACAGACATCTGTCAGAGCAAGGGTCAGGCTCGGTGTCTGCAGGACTTAGAAGGAAAGTCAAGACGGGTTTCCACCAAAAATGTATCGTCTGGTGCTTGCCACAGTTACTGCCAGTGACAGGCACAAGTCACAATCAACAGTCAGGCTTCCGTGGGTTAGAACTGTAGAACGAACCAGGTTGGAAAAGACCTTGAAGATCATCAAGTACAACTGCTCCCCAGCACTGCCAAGGCCACCACTAAACTATGTCACTAAGGGTCTCATCTACATGGTTTGCGAACACTCCCAGGGATACCAGTCCTTATCACACAATTGTACAGTGAAGAAAATGGTGAGGCCACAATTTCACTGAGCCATTTTTACCTTAAAAAAACCCAGATTTATTCAATATTAGCTTGAAAAGCAGTGGAGGAAACACATCTGGGAGACAAGATGCAAAACTCGGCATACAGGAAAAGATGAATTTCAGTGTTAAGGTAGAACCTTTTCAGGAATGGAATTAGTATTTTCTTCTTTTTTTTTATTTTTTTTTAATTTTTTATTAGGGCTAAAACTGATTTACTTTTTCAGTGTCATCAGGAACTTTTCAATTAAGTGATCACTGAAGTTAAACTTCGGTTGCCAGCAAGGACACACACATAAGCAAAACGGGGCATTAGGTTCTCAAGTATTATGCAGGTGCAGCTCTACTCCAGCCACCTCTGCAATGAGGTGATATGGTCACTAAAATACCAGTGTTCTCACTGGCAACTTTGCCAAACAAAAAGCCGATGAATTCAGAGAGTACCAGCAAAGAATACTACTGGCAGAATGATAGTCCTGAACTTTTTCTAGTGTACCTGTATCAGGTTCTCAGATGCCCTTAAATTAGCACATTTTACAAATGCTTTCTAATTTTAAAACACAACCATAGCCAAAGGCCTGTATCTTAGTAAAATTAAAAGCGGACATGAACTTTTCTGAATCTGAGCTGTTAGTTACTATCAATTGCTTAGCAAAAGGAGTGATATAGGATGGAGCAGGCCATGAGTCCTAATTTCCTTTTCAAAAGCAGGAGAATCTCTTGCCAGAGGTGATGTAGTTTCAGCTCACAAAAGAGAAGAAAACTGGTTTTAATTATGCTTAGTAACGTGAGAAAATGTGAAATAAAGATACATTTTTTTATATCCCTTGTGAAGTTTTATTTGGGTTGTTCCTCTGATGAAGCATTTATTCTTACAAAGCTGTTAAACACATTTAATTCCAGTGTACAAAAATAACTGTCTTTAAAAAAAATACTAAATTTTAACACAGTATGTCTGGAACCAAATAAATCTTTCATACTCTGCTACCTTTTCACCAGAAATAACTTCCCCATCAAGGGGAACAGGACATATTTAATTTGAGATGTAAAGCCTGTTCTCAGCTGCTTTCTCCTGCCCCGCTGACTAGTTGGCAAAGAGAGGGAATGGGCCTGTGCAACAAAAACTGTGGCACTGTGGGTGATGGATCCACAACGGAGCATGAGGCAGGAGGCTGTCACATCCCAAAGTGCAAGCCAATGATTTTGCAACACCCTCCTTCTGGGAGGGACTGAAGTGAAACAGTGCCCAGCTGCATGCTGGAATACTGAGTGCCTGCAGGAAACATGCTTTATATCCACATCCCTGGTCTCTATCCCAACTTCTTCTAATATGAGAGTCTCTCCACCATCAGCTCCAAAGGCATTGTGCTCCCTAGCAACACATCCTGCTCTGGCAGGCAGAGCAACACCTCACTGATGAAAAAAAAAAGCTACCAAATCAAGCATGGCCCCTTTACCTCCATATCCCCCAAGCAAAGAAAACAAACTTACAGCCTATACTGGGACTGCTGAAAAGTACAGCCACTCCAGGCACAAGCATTTAGCCTGCCTGTCAAGTGGCCAGTTCATGACAGACAGAGCACTCCCTTCTGGGAACAGAATTCAGTGTGTGACTTGTGCCTGGGCATGACCATGTGGGTTCAGGGACAGACGCAAATTCAGTGTACTAAGAGAGGGACAAAAATAAAGAGAAGACAGAACTGGAGTCAGTAAATGCCAGTGCTACCTATCTACTTCCTCATCACCAGGAAGAAGACCTCTTCTTCCTCTGCTTTATGAGGAATAAATTGTCGGTGTTACCAGCACTAGCATCTTTCCGCTTTTTCCATTTCTTCTTTCTTTTAGCAGCTTTCAGAGACTCCTGATGCATGTAAGCATTCTTGCTGCCTGAGAATGCCTTGAAAATGGACCTGTGATGGATTTTGCTGCACTTAAATGCCTGCCTTTTACACCCTCTAGGGAAGTCCTCTTCTAGATTGTGGCTGATTTCAACATTACTCCTGTATTTCTCTTCTCTGTGCTTCTCTGCTTGGGCCATCTTCACCCTTTTGTGACACTTGCCATCTTTGTTATGTTTCTGATGTTCTTTCCAAGGCTTGTTCTTTTTCTTACGGCTGTGCCCTTCATGTTCCTCCTCCTGCTGTGGTGTCTCTGGCCTTTCAGGCAGAAGGCCAGCTTCATATAGTTCTGTAAAACAGAGCAGTGACTTTTAATACGTGTGCAAAACACCTAAAACTTAGTGCTCAAGCCATCACAGCTTGCCCTTGTGTATTTATGAAGTTAGTTAGATAAAAGTTCATCTCTGGTAGATTTTTTCATGGGTTTTTTTTTTCTGTCAACAGACTAGAATCTTAACAAGTTACATCTTAATCCTCTTCCAGCTAGTTTATACCATTTTCAACCTCAGTGGATTTTTCGGAATTAGATCATCTAACACCACCTACCTTGTGACTTCGACATAATAAATTTCCATGATAGGCAGGGTTGAATAAAGTCACAAATCTTACACTACTGTTTGACTACCTGCAAATCCCTATAGCCTTCCCAGCACATGAAAGTAATCCCACAAAATTTCTGAAAACATTAAACACAGAAGAAAGTATTTCAAAGAACTGAAAGGCAGAAGAGATCTCACAAAACATACTGTACCTGCAACCTTTCTTTTTAATCTGTTAGCCCTTCTCTTGATATCGTATTCATCATCATAGTAGCAGATGAATGGAGAAGAAGGGAACATGCTTCCATGCATCCGCCTTTCTGAGCACTCCTGCAAAACACATTTCAAGTCACTGGATGTGGCTGAGTTGTCTGGAAGGAAACTCAGTCAGATTCTGGAGATGCTGGTATGCACCTGTGGAGGATGTGGTCAGCAATTCTTTAAACACTGATAATTCTATTAACGTCCAATAACCCTTCCTGTGCACACGGAGAAACACACGTAACATAAGCTAAGCTGCAGTTCTCTCGTAGCACATGGAAGGAATCCTGTGTCTTCCTACAGTTCTTACACATCTGTAGCACTGACAGAAGCAGAGGACTAGAAGGAGGTGAGCACTAGGTAAATATGAGGCAGACTACAAGCAGAGCTGTAGGATCCGGGGGATAGGGCAGTCCTGTCTGCAGCCAGGCCAGGTCCCCCTACCACCAGCTATTTCCCAGTCTCCCAGCACAGCCACATGCCCAGTCTCCTTGAAATGAAAATGCTTCTTATTGCAGGGGATCTCTTTTGAAGTACATCATTTGGGCTGGAAGGATGTGCAGAAATGTGGCAGACTGCAAGGGTGGGAACATGCACTTGGCTATATCCTTCCCTCTCAAGTAAGCTGCCACTGCTGCCATACACTGTGTACTGTTAAATACTCTTGGGACAGTCTTCAGTGCTAGAGGTATCATACAGAGGATGGAAAGTAGAGCCTGCTACCAACCTACAAGAGGGATTTTCTGTGACTGGCATACTGGATGTGAATGCAAGGCACATCTGCAGATACTCTACAACTCCTTATCACTACTGCCTTGAGAACTTGCTGCAGCCTGAATAATGCAATAGGCTATTCCTCATTAACTTACCCTCCTTCTTAACTTTCCAATGGGGATGTCCCCTAAGATGACCATGCATTTGTTATGGACCATAAGAGACAATGTTTTGGATGTGTGGGTTGCTACAAAATGAACTATGATGTAAAGTCTACTAGAGACAAATTATTTCTTGTAATTATTAAAACCTTAGTTTATATAAAAACATGTCTGTCAATAAAAAAATAAAGCAAATTCAGGAAACATAACAGCCAGATGATGGCACCTCTGACACTTTACATCTTAACTGTTTCCACTTCCACAAACAAGAAGTGGTCTGCAATGATGGTCTAACCAGAACTCCACAGTTAACTCTGGAATTTAGTAAGGTTTTTGCTCTTGCCTGTGCTTCTAGGAAAGGTCTCCCTAGACCTCTACCAAACAAAAGGAATTTCAGGTGTTCCAAAACTAGATAAAATGGCAACATGGAAAGAAAGGACTAGAGTGGGAAGCACTGGTTATGGTGCATCTATAAGAAACTAACCCTAGCCTCGTCTTCTTGATCAGTTTGTTATTCATCTGCTTTAACTGCACAAAAAAAGCAATAGAACATAAATCCTGAAGTACGGAAACTGGAAAAATGTTAAGATTCTTGCCATCATAAGTAATTTTTTCCTGGTTAAAAATATTTACATTATAAAGAAAAACAAACAAAAATCTATTTTCACCCTTAAATTACAGGCAGATCTTTCATGCTCTGACAGAGCTGCTCACCACATGAACTCAGGCACTGATTATGTTCTCAGCTTTCTTAGCCAGTGAGAGACAGAAACCTCAGAAGCATTCCCTGTCCAGCTGGGTCACTGTGCAGATGCACGTGCAGGCTCCCAGTCCAATTTCCTCATCCACTTTTGGACAGGAGGTTTAATGATTTGAGGGCAAATACTCAGTTACCATTACATAATCTGATGTGTGCCCTGGTTGGTTTTCCTTATGCCTATGGGAAGTCTGGTATCTCTGCCCTTCTGTGTTGTGACTGTGACTTCTCCATTTTCATTCTGTCATTGCTCAGGCTATTTCTGCTCCTTGTACACTAGTAAAAATACTATCTTACCTTCTTTAGCTTTGATAACAGAAAAGTGTTGTCCTTGAGTCACTTTACTGCCCTACTAATTTCAAACAATTACTGCAATTTTTCATCTGAGCTATCAGCTCCTCCCACATATTTACAAATCATTGTTACAGCAGCTGTATTTGTATCCATGTATGGCTGTCTGCCTTCCTCAAATGCCATTTTTTGACAGCTTGGTAAAATGTTCCTTATTCATTGCTGGCCATCAGCCCCACTTCCTTCTTCAGTCCTCTCACTTCTGTTTTTATTGTATATGTCCATTTTTGAGTCTATATTACTGGCAAGAGTTTTATTCTGGTTTTGTTTAACAGCATCAGTTTCAGTGCTGTTTTCATAGGTTTTATCAGCTCTAGTCCCAAACACCAGAATAAGCTCATTTGCATGACTATGCTGCTGAGGAATCACACTGCTGTGTCACACATAGCTGTGTGGAATCACACATAGCTGTGCCTTGAGCAGATGTCCTGCAGATGAAGCCAAGGATTTGGACTCCTGTACCACAGTCAAGGCAGTGTCTGTACTCATGCCAGGGGTGACACCACACTGGGAGCGCACAATGGTCTCTTGCCAAGCTTAGATTGCAACAGCTGCTTATTTTCTGCCCCTTCCAATCCAGGTGAGCAGGCAGCCATGTCTCCTGGTTGTACACAATGGCCTTAGCTCCAAGAAGATCTTCACTTTTCTCCAAAGACAGCTCAGCATTGAAAATCTTCTGTTCATCTTTCAGCCCTGCCATGAGAAGATCCCAGCAAACCCACCCTACCTGTCCTACTATTCCCCACAAGTTTTAACTGTTTAGCTGAAAACAGCAGCAAGCTTTTAACAATACATATTCAGGAGCTGTAGGACACACATAAAGCATGCAGGAGAAGGAAGGAATTTGCTATCTGTAAGCTGCAGGAAACTATAAATTTCACCTATCCAATGCATGAGTAACACTCATCTTCTAGAGTACTTTTGCCTCATGAACTTATTCCATAAAACAAAAGAGTTAACATTGTTTGGTGTTGGTATTTGCAGGTGGAGAGATGCACTTGTCACAACAGGGGCCTGAAAAAGGTGATAAGCATCACCAAGCAACCCCAGAAGATGCAGCAGACCTCCAGTTTTTACTGAAGCCACTTACGGCTCATAATGTCTGTACACCTTACGGAAGGATAATGTCAACATTAATTCAGATGCTGAATTAAACTAAGAAACTACAAGTGAAGAACACCAAAAGCAGGCAGAAACAGAAAATTCCTAAAATGGGATTTCAAATAATGAGGTTGATTGTGGTGAAAAACCTTACATGATGTTGAACATGGCAGTAAAAAAAAAAAAAGCTGTGTTTACCAATTGTTTATTTTCCAATATTCTCCCCAAAATTAATTTTTATTTAGGATTTAAAAAACAAAGCAATAAACATGCCAAGGAGAAATAGTAACTTTTCTTCCATATCTTTAAATCAGGTGGGTGAGATCACTTATTACATTGGCCTCCACTGAGTACAGCAATGCTGCAAAAACAAACATTTAATTGGAGTGGCCCTTCATAGCGGATTAGCTTGGCTCTTCCAGCTCTTTTCTCCAAACACATATCACGTCGGAGATGAGCTACCTAAGGGACGCATTTAACACTAATGCAGAGGCTGCTAAACTTACATATCCAAAATGTCCTTTCCGGGAACAGTTGTAGCAGTACACTACAGCAGAGCGCTCAGAGTGAGAACTGGCTGCCTTGATGGGTCCTGGCTTTGTCTGAAAGATAGAAAAAGGCAAGAATTAGGTCTGGCAGTATTCTGAATGCTGAATTAAAGATAAATTTAAATTACATAAATATAATTTTATTATGCTTAAATCAATATGCTCCTGCTTGCTGTTGGAAAATTATGTTTGAAAAAGAAGCAAGTGGCTCATATTACTCTAATTTTGCAGAGCAAGGTTCAGACTGAGCATCACAAATGAGGTGGGAAGAGGCATCCTCCATATCTATTCCACCTGGCCCTGTTATTTCAGCTCTGAATACAAGAAAACAAGCTGTTGATTCATCTCTTTCCCCTCCTCCTTGTCTCCCAACCCCCTCCGGCTCTCACAGATGCCCCACCATCCCCTGGGACAGATAGGGCCATCAGCTATTGTATCCACCAGCTGGAGAGGCACATTTGTGTATTGCTGAACTAGCCTTGCTTAAAGCAATACAGCAAAGAGCTGATGGAGATACAGGACCTTCACCCACTGCATTCCCAAGCTTATGTTCGCTTACAACAGCAGTGCCCAGGAGTAGGCACACTGCAGGAGAACCCGTCAGTCTTTCCAAGGGAACTGGGGACTGGTTCTGCTCCCAGCAGAGAGGACACCATGCTGTGGTCCACAGCTGCTCCTGGGGCTTGCATAAGGTGAAGGAAGATTTAGCATGCTCCATCAAATTCAAGGGAACAGGCAGCTCTTTTTCTTTTCCACATTTAGCACTAAGTGGAATACATGAACATACTGTCTATACCTTTACTTTTCTCACACACAACACATTCATCCCCTGGAGAAATAAGTGCCACAGAGCCAGTGCTGTTGGGTATGAACAAGGGGTACATGAATTCTAGCTAAAATCCAACAGGTCAAAAGAGTTTACAGCACTGCATGCGTTTCTTCTCTCTGGCACTAAAGAAGCACAGAAGCACAAGATATCAAAAAAAAAAAAAAAAAAAAAAAAAAAGGTAGCATTTGGTAAAACTCATTACAGTAATTGTTTTTTTCTTAAAAACTGTTTCACCCTATTCTTCTATTGCTAGACCTGCTGTGTTCCACACGGGCCTCCAGAAGAATGACAGCAGTGCTTGTCAGAAATCTTCCAATGCCATTTTTTATTAATCTGATCACACCTGCAGGGTCACCTCATTTTGAACCTCTTCAGCCTTGGGTTTAAATGCATGTTTCTGATTCATGTTCCTCAGTTCACATTCACTCACCAGGAGGAGACTAAAGGAAGACCAGGTAGAGTGACACATCCAACAGTGATTTGTCACAAAAGGCAGGAAAAGAAGGAAAGGAAAAAACCCCACCACCTATAAATTAATTTATATATTTTTCATCCATGTCTTACAGCAAGAGCTCTCCAGCTAACAGCAGTGTGTGACCTACTAAACCAGCTTAGTTTTTCAGGTATCTTTTTACCATAAACACATTGAACAGGCAAGGAAAAAAACCCACCAAATGCAAACATTTGTATAATCCCCTTGAGGAAAATTCTGTGGGTTTAATTTAATGGATCAATCACCTGTATTCTAGTTAGTTTTCAGCATTAGGAGTGGCCCCAGAAATCACTTCCACTTTGGACAGGGCTCCTAAAAGGCTGAAATAAATCCTGCAAGTGATACCCTCCTCTGCCTTCCCACCATGTAGAATTTTAGCATATTAAATCTGCTTTTGAAGCTGAAGTCCACTGAAGCCCACACTGGTATGGTGCCACAAAGCCCCATAAGGTTCCCTCAGTCAGTCCCTGTTTGCTCAAGAGCTCTGTGACCAGAATACTAGTGCAACACAGCTGTCAAAAATAAAATCAAGACCACTATTTTCTACCAGGTAGGCCTTAAAATTCACCATAACATCAGTCTGAAAATGACATGATTATACTATTTGGTCTTCGCAAGGTGCAGTATAACAATAACAACAACCATGTATTATTCCAGAGACACAATCCTTTACATTCCAAGATGTTGTCTGCTAAAATGCCTGCTGAATGGTCTCACCCCTTCCTCTGGTGAATGGTAATCCTCAAATGTAAATAAGTATGATTTTGGCCATTGCTAGTGTTCTTGTATTAAAACTCTAGTAAAACTCACACTGACTTCAAAACACTGTTACTATTTACAGGAAAGATAAGTAAGATCTTCCACTGCTTTGAATTGGGCTTTTGAAAATACATGCCAGCTACATGGATACTAACAAGAAATGGACCACGCTCACCAAAGCACTGTAGTGATTTATATAGCTAAATTAGTATGTGAAGAGCCTTTACACACTCCTTCGGTAGGTGCCTTAGTGTAATCCAAATTTAAACACACAGCAGGAGATGCAAATAGCTCACCTGGCTCACAAGTTACGCCTGGCATTGGCTGGTGTGTTTGCCTCTCGGCACCAAACACTTGCAGTGCATTTCTGAGTGCTGGAACTCAGCAGCTGTGCCAAACGCTGGTTGTGCTCCCACCCTGCTCCAATGCCTCCACTACCTGCAGAGCAGCCTGGCCTTGCTAGGGATCACCTAAAACCACCCGAAAACTGGGTATAAACATGTACAGTGGGACTTCCGTTTAGGGCAGGAGTCCCACAGACTTCACACCCCATGTAACTACAACTGCCGCCCCTCTGAGCCAGCTCCCCCCACCCCATTTACTTCTGTTTAGTTAATAGAAAAGGTCACATTCAAGTAAAGAAATTAAACTGAATACTTGCAGGTCAGATTACAACTCTACATAACTTTACTCCTTTCCAAAGCTAAACAAAAAGGAAACCCTTGTGTTATAAACCCTCTGTTTTCTTATTATTTAGGGCTTAAAAAGGCATCTAAAGACTCCAGCCATATGGGTACAAAATAAACTATTCATCAGCATAGCTTCTTTATGTTATAGGGTTGTGGGATTTTTACAAACATTTAAATAATCTACATTTGTAGGGTGATATCTTGGAGATTACTTCACTATCAATATATAGAAGTAATAACCTGGTAGATAGCATTACCTATGAAAGGTCCATCCCATCTGCTATTCTTGCTGAAAGCTTTTCATGCACCAGTAAACTCAGTAAATATCAGAAGATAAAGCATAAGCCTACCACGCCATGGATTTACTCCTAATGTCTCCTCAAAGTGCAGCCTGATGCAACGATTACAAATGATTTTTCTTCTAATGTCATTTTACATAACCCTTTTTTCTGCATGAGTAGTTAGTGCAGAATGAATGAATGAATGCCATTAAAACAGTTAATCATTATCTGGGACACTGGCCTTCCTCCCTTCTCAACTAGGAATCTCCATGACAAAGGCCAAGAGATCAAAATGTCAGGGCTGCCGCTCTGGCCTATTTCTGACAGCAATTTTTTATGCAAATAGACCTGCTGGGCACCTCTCTCTGTGACCTTGAGTTCCCCTTATCTGCACGGACTTTGATCCAATGAAGGCTTGCTTTTATGAAGCTCATTACTACTTAGGATCCGCAATCTGGCTAAATCTCACTAATTACAGAAAATCTTCTGACCTCCATTTTTGTGTATTTCCCTGCTCCTCTGCATTATGTGATACATGGAGCTCAGTGATGTGCAGGACCAGATGCAAGACCCTTTTGTGCAACTGAAACTGCCCATGTTGGACAAATGCATCTCACAGCTAGCTGTGCCACTGACTCCTAAAGTACAGCGTAATGTGTAATGGCGCGCTTCATGATTCAGACCAGTATGATGACACACACCCAGCTTCTCTGACAGCCAAGGGCAGCTGGAGCCCACCCTGCAGTCATCTCTCATAACTCACCAAGGTACATCTGACCCAAACTGATACAATACCTGCCAAAAGAAAAGCTTCCCACTATATCTCCTGCGCCAATGAAACCACACTGACAACTAAATAAAATTCAGAAAAGTTCACCGTGCCACGCACTCTTGTAATCAGGTGAAACCAAGGTCATGCCCTCAATCGTTGCATCAGCGTCCATCCGCCATCACACTGCCTCTGCTTAAGGCTTGCACTGAGGGTTGTTTTTTTTGTTACATCCAGCACCAGTTTGGCTAACTCTGTTTTAGCATGTGAGAGAATAATTTTGTAAACCCTTTACTGAGCACATCCCAGGGCTGGCTAGCTACGGCTACTTATACCGCTTCCAAATCAGCCAGCGCCACTCTTGTGTGCTGAGAAGAGAGCATTATTTTTTCTGATCCATTATTTCAATTGCTATGCTTATACCTAATCTATCAGATAAATTTTAGTGTTTTTTCTTGTTGCAATCTAAAGATAAGTAATTAAACAGTGGATTAAAGAAAGAAGTGCAGGAGGAGGACATCTACACAACCCAAAATGCCAACACAGGGCATTCCTTCCAACAGTGTGCCCATCACAGCCAATGCACGAGCTCTGCATAACACACAGTCTGGTTTTGTGCAATTCACTGAGACAAACAAGATGTAAGACTGAGAGCAAAAGTCATTAGCAGTGATGTTTTACCAATTTCTTGAGCCACTGAAAGATGGTCATCAAATGAATCATTACACACCATGGGTTGTAGACCGAAGTTGGACAACGAAACAGTCAGAACAGCTCTATCACTGCAAAATGTATACTTTCATTTTCCCTTTACAGATTATCATAATCTACTTGCATACCAGCTGAAACAATGGCAGGTTAGCATCATTCCCTTATATTCAAAATTGCCTATGTAAGATATCATGTAATATTGTAATTATAATACGGGTTTTTGTTGTTATTTTCTTTAACCATGTCATGCACCCAGTAGACTTGCATTCCATTGGGTAATTCCTTAATTAGGCAGATTTTTGAAACAAGTATTATGTACACAACAGACCGGAACGTCTCCTTTGGAGTCTTCCTAGTCTATCAGGTGATTGCATCATTAAGCCACACATGCTACGTAGTAAAAACCCTTATGAAAATTCATGACAGAAACATATTGAGCTTGATGCATGCTAATAAAGGAGAAATATACAAATCTAGTGTTTTGATTTTTAAGTTCCCCAAACTCCAAACAAATATAAACCAAGTAATTTCTTTACCAATTTTATTTCTTCATTTATTCAGCCATCTAAAAAAACTTGCTCTTCCAATAGCAGTTGTGAAGGTCACATGTTAGTATCTTTCTACTAATTACACCTTGTAATTGCGTTTACTAAATGTGCTTGTAACATTCTTTTCACCTTTTTGGGTAACAACAAAGCACAATGAAATAATCAGGAAATTGATGATTTAACAGAACTTTTAGGTTTGGTTTTTTTTTTTTTTTTTTTTTAAATACATGATAAACATTAAGTTGCAGATCCATGGACAAAAATTTATTTTGTGATTGCACAGTCTGGAAAACCAAAACTTTTTCCAAAAGAAGGAATTTAACTTGTTTGGTCCACAGTACGAGCACTGTGAAGCGGTCATTTTCTACAGAAATAGG
This sequence comes from Ara ararauna, assembly GCA_028858755.1. Classification (NCBI taxonomy): domain Eukaryota; kingdom Metazoa; phylum Chordata; class Aves; order Psittaciformes; family Psittacidae; genus Ara; species Ara ararauna. The sequence goes on along the minus strand of CM054410.1, from coordinate 69,253,406 downwards.
ACATTTCTACAACGCATTTTAAATAGATGCAAATAGCGTCTGCAACTGGCTGTGTGAAAACGTTCAAGGAAGAGACAAAAAGTACAATATTACATATTTAAAAGAAATGAATGTAATCTTTCAATGCTCTTACAAGCAGATAAAAAAATTACTGAAATATTAATTCAAAAAGTCTTTTCTGAAAAATGGACAAAAATATCTCAAGTTTGTACAGAAAATGAATTTATGCAAGATAGTAAGGATAACAACAATACAATCCCTGAATACCTAAAAATCTTCATGGTTTAAAAAGCATCCCAATTTTCTCCAAAGGTGGTGGCATCTATCCAGTCGTCCATGGCTAATTTTACAAGGAATGCAAAACGTTATTTAAAAACGATAGTGCATTAAACTTCAACTATTTCTGATGTAGCTCTCAAACTACAAACCTATCTTTCTTCTATTTTAATTTTAAAGTAAGTTAGCAAACACTTCCTTCTTAATCCCCAGAGACTATCTGTACAATGACACAAATGCACAAATTTATGACAGTAACATAAATGCTCCTCCAAAGTAATGTGCAGCATTAAGTGAAATCGTTTCCTGGAAAGATATTATAGGTATCTATATTTTATTTGCCATCTTAAACATATCTGGGTCTTTATGACCTTATTTTTAAAATGTATTTCCTTTTTTACATTTCCTGGTGCAAATGGACTGCATAAATAAGCAACGTGCTATGAGGCTTCAGACTAGCCGATAAACCCTTTCAATTTTCATGCCAGCTTCTTCTTTTGTAATTCAAATCTGGCTGAAAACTGGCAGCTCTGAAAACTGAAACAAGCACTGCCACAAATACCTTGTAATGCTATCGACCTTGTCTGCCCATGCAGTGAGAAAGGGGGATGCATATGTGTCTGCAGTCATCCAGATAACACAACTCATTTTTTGGGGGGGATAACAGAAGCCAGCCCCGGACTGTGCACCAAAAGCAGTCATTACCAGGCAAGCTGGAGAATAAGTCTCTTCAAAATACACAGCGCATTTAAAAACCATATACAGGGCTCAGCCACTGCTTTCATTACCAATTTTAATTTAGCTCCTTCAGTTTGCCAGCCAGATAAACTCTTTAGTGCTGTTTTTCAATCTATTTGCCACATTTTATGTTTAAGATTATAGTAATATGGGACAGGAGAAGGAATCACTTTTAGAGGAAATAAAGAAATAGATCCGCTTATCAGCGCCCATCAGAAAGTTCATTAATCAGCCAGGCTTTGTGCCCCCTAAATTGAAAGGTTAAATAATCCTCTCAGGAATATTTCTTGGCACCACCGCCAATTGTCCAGAGAGAAGCTGCCATTCATAGCACTCTGGATCGGTGACAGGGTATTTTACCACTGTTTGGACCCCAAACAATGATGGACAAATGGCCTGGCTCACAAAGAAACCTTTTAGTACAAGGATGGAGAAAGGACCACAAGCTTTGAAGTGTGGTGGGGGAGGCGGGTGGCGGGGAAGAGGCAGGGGAGGAGGAGGAGACTTGTGCATGGGGACACGTATATTTTGTTCAGATGTTTATTAGGAGACTCGCCAAACGTCATTACATACACACCCAGGTGTACGCGTGCAGAGTGCACCGGTCGGCACTGTACCACGCGCACACTCGATGCACTAAGTATATGCATACTTACACATACATTTATACAGTAATCTGAACACAAACATTTGCAAAGCCTGTAACATCAGAAGATGAACAGAACTGAAGCATGGTTATATTTATTAGCTAATACACTGGGGAGCCCAACAAACCCCAAGGTTTTAATTTTTACTGTCATTCTAGATGATTTACAGCTTCCTCTCTCTCTTTCTCTGTTTAACCTTTATGTCGCCTACTAATCACCTTTCACCATCAGATGTGCAAGAAGGAAGCACCACACTTGAAATAACTTTCTTATGAGAGCATTCTTAATAGATACTTGCTTTGAGGCAATTTCTGTTCACAGCTAAAATTGAAGTAAACACAGAAAAAATACAGTGCTGCTGGAGGATACAAGATGCCAAAAAAGTGGTTCATCAGTTTGCTAGGAGTGAGTTTTTGCTGGGGTACATTCTAAATAAACAACAATTCAAGCTTTTTTTCTTTAAATGTCCTAGCAGCTAGGCTTCAATCTGCAGCACCCTTTACTGACCAACAATTTTATAGTGACGTTTTCCTTACATTACAAACATGTTAACTGTGCATGTTAACCTTTATCAATTTCCTCATAAATTTTTTTATGCATTCTCCATTTAAAAGCATCATATATATTCCATAATACCATGATTATTTTTACCTATCTTTACAATGAGTGACATTCATCCAGAATGGGCCCTTGAAGAAATGTCTGACAGCCTATATACAACCATTAATGCAAAGAAGCTTTTCCATGTCATTCTTGCAGATGTGGGTTTGGTTTTGGTTTTGTTTTGGTTTGCTTGTTTGCTTTTAAAGGTCTCAATTCCATGAAGTTTTTAATTTAATATAACTTGTGACTTTCTAAGTAGCCTACATCATCTAAAAATGGATTGAAAAATATCAGATTTTTGCTCTCCCATGTCACATAAATGTACCATTGATAAAAGTGTTTTCTCCAAATGAACTTTTGAATATGTCACTGCTATTATTTTCATTCTCTTTCCCTCCTCACACCATCATCAGAAAAGCAGGATTAATTTAACCAGGGTCCCATCTGCTATCAAAATAAGTCAGATAAAAACTGGATATTGTGTGCAGATCTGGTGCAATTAATTGTAGAGCAAAACATATTTCAGGGCTATCAAACAGTACACAGAAATCCCTCAGTGTTTGTGTATGCTCATGCACAGGCACTCACCACCCCATTTTTTAAGTGCTGAAGGAGGTTACAAGTATATTTAGAATGAGAATTAACTGCGTAGAAGCAACATGAAATTACTTTCTTTTAGCTACAAGATGTGTAGTTACTACAGGCAAAGAAACTGTTAGCTTGAAGGGAGAAAAAAAAAGGGGGGGGGGATGGGAAAGAAAGAAGACAAGCAGCTTTTGGACTTGATGCTGATTCTGAGAACCTCTCAACCCAGGCAGTGACCATCCATGTCTTGCAAATGTATCACTTGGTTTACTGTAAAAATAGTACCTCTTCCTGTAAGTGTTACCTCCCTTCTATCTCTGGAGAGTAAAAGCCTCTGTCGCGTCCTTTCCCACAGTGCTGCCATGCCACGCCATGCCATGCAGGTGGCATTGCTGCAGTGCCATGTGTCATGCCATGCAGGACGGCACCACGGCAGCACTGTCTGCACTGCGGAGGCACTGGGACAGGCAAGACACAGATTGGGCAATAGAGTGAAATGTCTACCAAGTAAAAGTTCATTGACTTCTGGCAGAAGTGAGAAGACAAGCCAAGGCAGAGGTGTCATTGTCTGTTTCTATGCGAGGTGCTGCCAGTACAGGGTGGCTGTGCCCACTTCAGTCATACTCACAGCTGCTGGGTGGACAAACATCTGGTTTGTCAGATGTTAACTGAACATTCAAAAATAAGCTAAAACTGAAGGCCTAACGTCACTCCCGTGAAGCCAATAATTCCGAGGGATGCCGCCTTCTTTTGCTTTACGTGGGCACTATATGCATATATGCGTATATCATGCAAATCACCCACTGCTCTGAGACTTCTCTAGTACTGCAGTGAAACAGTATCTACTTATGGTATATGGCTCTATGCTGCTCATCACTTTATATGGGTCTTTGGTTCCTTTTAATTCCCTTTATGCTTGAGTTTTCAAAATTTGAAATCAAAATCAGGATAATTCTGTCACAGGGATAGTAACTTTTTTATTCACTTGACAGGACCTAACAAGATGTATTAATATTGACATGATAGACCCTCTCAGAATTAAATCAGTGAATACTTTTAGGGAATCCTAATCCATAGATTATTAACATGATCAAGCATAATTTTCTCAAGTTACTGTCTCACACCAGCGTGAGCTCTTGGCCGCTCCTAATACACAGATCATTGACAGATGAACTTGCAGGTCTGGCAGTGACATGGCCGATCACACACACTGCTGACAGTGCAGAGCTCCACAGATCGCTGTTGCTAAATACCTGTGATGTTTCAACATGCAAAGCATTTGTACAATAAAATGCAACAGTTTTGGTACTATTAAAGTGTGTAATTTACAAGCAGATACTGAGTGGACATTTGACAAGCAAAATGCCGTTTCGAGTTAGGATATATGTGCAAACAGTATGTAGAGATTTACGCTCTACTGGCACTGTACATTTTTTCCACTTTGCAATACAAAAATGCATCAAAATATGTTTTATGTTACCTACACAAATATGTAATTTTTAGTTGTTTTAAAATGTTTTAAAATGTTCTGATTTCTTATGGAATTCTGAAACTAAGTTCTAACAAAACTGAGAAAAAACACCTTCATATCAAGTTCAGAGGAGTAATTTTCAGGAATATAGGAACTTTGATGAGAATATTGAGAATATTCATGCAGAGAATTTGGTGTAGAAATAGAGCATAGATTTCACTCCCAACACCCTCCTCCTCCCCATCCCCTCAAAAAAGCCTGTTTTTAAAATGCACTGGAAATATCATTCTGCCTTGAAAATTCTGTTTCCTTATTTAGATGGTTAATATCTGAAGTAGTTGAAATTATTTTAATGATCATATAGGTTCTCCTTTTCAAACTGAGAGGTGAAAAATTTTACCAAATTCATCAGCGCTAAAGAAAAGACCATCTTAATCCTTTCCCTTAAAAGAACTCCAGTTGTGTATACGATGGGGAGACATTTCAGCAATGAATCTTACAATGATTATCCTGCTTCCTTTTTAGCTAACCACTTATCCTACTGTTTTGCTGTATCACAAAAATGCGTATCTCAACCATTTTGGCATTTGCTGGGCAAAGGAAGGATGTACACGGTAGTTTCTATGTGGAGAACAGAGCAACTCCTGCTCACAAGTTTCCATGGGAGAGAGCAGCTCTTTCTAGTCACGAGCACATCTTGCCACCAGAATTGCTGGAACAGCATTTGGAAAATGTCATGTACCACATGAACAGCTTCCGGGGCATACACGGGTTAGCTAACCATAGACTTAAACATTCAAAATATTAAAATATATTAATTTCCATCCCCCTCTCTTCTCCTTTTTCTACTTAAAGGCAGGCCCAAAAGGTACTGCTTTTGCAGAAAACACAGTGTTGCTTAAATAACAATAACGTGTATACTGAAGTCCAGGATTCCCTGAAGAATGCCACTTCTCAAAAACACTTCAAGGAGGTTATTTGGAACCCCAGAATCCGAGAAATGGAAATCACCTGGTTCAGTCAGCCAAGCTTTCTATTTCCTCCCAGTTCCAGGCTGCTTCCAGAAATATATCAAAATGCAATTTCTGGTCAAGATGTAATCAGTCTTTAACCCTCAATTTAAAAGCACCTTTTATTTTATTTTCTGGGGAGACAGATGGGAAGGGCATGAAACAGATAAATGTTAGAGGAAGCAGGCATGCTTTCTATCATGCTTAGATGATTAAGGTAAGTGGCAGCTGATGCTGTGCTGCTGGAAGGCTACAGAGCCCACCCAAAGCGGCCTCTTGGGTCCGTGCACATGTTGGCAGCTTTCTGGTCCAGCCTAGCAAGAGCTCGGCACAAGACCTGGGCTAATGACTGCAACTCCCGGCTGTAGAAGGAGGCATTTACTGAGGATCTGTCTCTGTAGCGAAGACGTATGAGACACCATCACTCTTCCCCAGGAAAGAAAGTGCAAGTGAGAAGACATGTTGGCATTTTACAGATAAAAACGTGTGAACTTTCTATTTCAACTTAACCAACACACAAAAATCCCCTAATTATTTGATACTCATATGTGGCCAGGAGTATCAGTTAAACCCAAACATCTTAATGAAAAGGCACACTCTAAACAGTATTTTTTGTAGATGTTACGTATTTATATACAGTTATCAAAGCTACTTGTTTTCCTGTAATTTCTTAAATACAGTTTTCAAGTAAAAAATGGGAAAGAACTCTGTCTAGCACTCTTTTGTACTTAAAGCTATAGCACATGTCTTGTACTCATACTTATTTCAGGTCTTGAAATTCTGTTTTCTGTAGAAAAGTCTACCAGAAAGAATACTGTCTTTTGTGAAATACAGTTTCTTTGTTATAGAAAAAGATTCTGGGTTTAGGTTTCTGATAGCCTCATAAATATCTGAAATTTAAAGAGAAGAAGAGAACACAGGACAAATTGTAATTAGTAGGGGGAAAAAAAGAGAATGTAAAATAAAATCCAAGAGACCCTTTAGGCAGCATACCAAACCACTTCTAACATGCTTATTTTCAGCAGAACAACAGTGCAGTGCATGAAGACATTTCAGAAGCACCTCTTTCACAGAATGGGACTTGCAAAAGTGGTAGGACTCAGGCCTGAACAATGCAAGTAGATAATTTAAAAACAAATTATCTGACAATTGTTGTCCAAGATCTGCCCTACCCCATCCACTGGGTAAAGAGGCTAGCATGCATTTTCTGAGAATATAAAATCTCCATGACTCAAGCACCAAAAATGTGCCTTTCCCTGAAGGGCAGAAGAGTGGGACCACAGTCACACTCTGGCTGTTTGTGTCTCCCCACAATCCACAGGAAGCAGAGTCATCCTTACCCTAAATTCATATCCCTGGGAATTTTGGGCTGCCTTCCCTGTGAAATAACCCACAGAATGCCTACTAATGGTGTAAGGGCCCGCTCTGTGATTCCAAAATATGAATAAATATACTGTCTACTGCATAAACACACTGGTATTTTTACTGGAGTTAATAGAAATAAAACTTAAAACACCTGGAGAGAAACTGGCCAAGTGCTAAAATATTTAACAGGAATGCGCTGATCTCATGCAGCCTTGCATCATGCAAAGACTGGAGGAGCCAACACTGAAGCCACGTCTACAGCCGCTGCGGCAGCCCCATCCCTATACACAGGCAAGCCAGGCTTCATCTCCTCCTAGAAATACCCTGAGACCCACACTTTACTCACCGCACAAAACCTACAAAGCTTCTCTCGAAACCAAATGTTCTCTCTCTCAAGCTTAAATATTTTTTTCCAGAGTCATACTTTAAATTTTCTCTTTCCGAAAGTCACATTTTAAAGGACATGTATTGACTTCAAGCAGCACTGCTTACGTTTTCATTTCAGGAAAAAAGTGGCAGACCACAAGGAATTTTAATAATGCACACAAAGAAATCCTAGCGCAAAATTTAAACACAAAAGATGCATTGTCCCTCCATGTCTTTTACGCACAGAGGCCAAATCAGCCAATTCCTGGTTCACCTTCTTTTATGTAAGTGGATTAAAAGTAAGATTAACAGACTGTCAAAAAGTATGTTAAATGATAGCTTCTGCTAGTTAAAAATTCTGATGGTTCTAAAACTCTGTTGGTGGCCATCTTGGCCTAGGATCTTTAATATAAATAAGACTGGTGAAGGCAGGGGATAGGGAAAGGCATCCTTATGGCCGGAGAAGTACAGGGGTCGGAAGAGGTTATCAAAAATTCTTACAGAAAGAAAACACATAACCTGAGCAGGATTTGTGTTTTAATGCATTCATTTATGCTAAGAAACAAACATATTAGAAAAATAAAAATTGTGCTTTGCCTGTTTTATGCAGAGATTTTCATTACTCTGTAGGTATTTACAGAAGAAAATACTAATATTTGCAACATTTTTTGATTATTGTATCCACATCTTGTCCCTGAGCCAGACTGACCTGTTTCTGTATACCAGAGTCCCACCTAACAATGAAGCAGCGCGGCACAAATCAGGAGATCTATGCAGGCAGTGCATATATATCGAAATACTGAGATTTTGCCTATCTGGGTAACCCAGCAGTGCAGAAGGGGTCTGAGTGACACTTCAGGAGGACTCACACAGATGAAGTGCAGGTTCAAGCCTGAAGGAAAACATGGGTTACAACGTGCTGAAAATAAATTTCCTCTTTATTCTCCAGTGATGTCATATGTTGGGTGGAAATGTGACTGCTCACAGCAGTGCAGGACCTACCCTTAGTTTCACTGGGCAGACCAGCAGCAAAGCCACAGGACAACCTATGGGAGTGGAGCGGGTCTGGACCTGAGGTCCCATCCATGGTTTTTGGGTAAAGAACACAAACGACTTCCTCCCATGGCGCAGTGCCACCACAAAGAGCAGCTCCAGCCCCGATGCCCACCCCGAGCCCCAAGCCCCAAGCTGGCAACATTGATGGCAGCCCCCACACCTGGGGAAAAGAGCTGTCCCTCCAGAATGAGCAATCATGGGCCCCACGCTGGACCTCTGAGCCTGGGGCGCAGCAGGATTGTTCGGCTCATCCAGCTTGAAGATCTACATAAAATGCGAGCGGCCACTGGACATGCAGTTAGGCCATCAGTTATCAGATCAAACACAGAGGGATGCTCTTGTATTTACTTAAGAATAAAGTGCAAAACTGAACCAAGCACATGAAAACTGTAGGGTGCCTTAATCTCACAGGTTTTCCCACTGACTTCTTTTCCTCTTTTTAATTAGAGGGCTATAAAATGGCCTCCACTTGACTACAAAACATTCAATAAATGTCCCTACCTTTACAGCTGAAATCTGAAATGTCAGGAGAAAGGGAATGAAAAAGAGCCAAGCATTCTGAGGATGAAAAAGCACTGCTATGAGCACCTCCAATATCCTTAAGACAAAAAGGGAATGTGATGGTATGTCCTTTGGAGCACAGACTGTATTTCTCTGGGTTTGTGAAGCATCTGGCTTTTAGAAAGACAAAGTTCTAAGCTAAGCTTTCCAATAATCTAGAACAAAGAGCTTTACAAGATCTTCAAATGCCTTGTCTGTTAAAAAAACCCAGAGGTATTGTTATTTACACTATAGTAAGATATGTTGAAAACTGTTTATCCTGGGTATGCCAAAGAAGATCTTGTCTTAGGGCTTGAATTGAAAATAACCCCTTTGATAAATGTAAGCAGGATCAAACCTGACCTATTTATTACAAACAGATACCTATATGAAGAGAAGCTTAAAATACGTTTTGACAAATGTAATTTTCCCTTTATGATAAAAGAGAAATACACAGAGAACAGGCACAATGAAAATGATTTGTAAAAGTTTTAAATCACCATCTTAAAGAGGTTATTAAATATTATTTTAAACTACAGTGGGAATTGGATTATTCTGCTGACTTTTATTGTTTTTTTGCAGAATAATTTTAGTTAACAGAGTTGAAAGAACAAGTTTAAAGAAACTAACTTCAGCCACTTATAAAGCTTTGATTATCACAGAGCCTTTACATTTAAGCTTCATTGAATACAATATGATAATCATTTTTCTATCAAAAGGCAAATTAAAATATTCAGCTTATAATCCTTTTTGCCACTTCGACTGCTCATAAGATTTCTTGCACTGGCAGTCTATTTTGGTTGGAGTAAGACATTTCTGCCCATAAAACGTATTTTTTGTAATGTGCCAAAATTTGTCACAACAGCTAATGTAAACAAAAACCTACCACCATCCATAACAGCAGAATGGATTTATCATTTACTCATTGTTCTAGTCAATCCACGTTTCTGTGCAGGGGCTTCAATAAGTCAATAGATGGCAGTCCATCTCTTCGTAAAGAGCCAGATAATGAATAAAATCACCAAAAGCTTCACAAAAGAGAAAGGTGGAAGCTGTGTGTTTTTTTCATGAGCATTCACAGTAATTGACTAAGAATACTTAGTAATTAACTAAGAATACTTATAATGCAAAACATTTAGACAAACTTTGTCATAGCCGTTTGTAAGCAACATTATAATAATGGTCTTTTATTACAAACTTGAATGCCTTTTTTTATTTGCACTTATATGTACCTGTACGTGTGACATTCATGATCAATTTACCAACATAAATTTAAATCTAATGGTTGTATCCATGGATAAAGCATAGGAAAAAAAAAATCTCTGTAGCCTTGGTCTGTTTGCTAATAATCCGCAGCACAGCAACAACCACAACAATACTTTTTTTTAAAACTTCTATTATTTTTTTTAACTACTGTCATGTTTGTACAGAAATATTTATTCTAAACTAGGAAAATTAGAAAAAAAATTCTGTAGTGAAACACCACTCCATAAATATGAGAGTAAAAGATCTCAACTTTTTAGTTGCAATTCTATAAGTATACATATATAATACACATTATTCTAACAGAATTTTTGCTTTTTGTGAGACCACCACTTTGTTTTCCTTTGGGGGCAAAAGAGAATACTTAAATGGAATAATAAAAGCTGGGACTCCTACATTTAAGCAATTCAGATAATACAGTTTCTCAAGGAATAACTTATTTTAAATACCAAGCATGTCTTTTGCAACAGAAATTTTTAAATTCCAGGCTTAATCTGACTACTAATGTAACTTTAGGTCAAAGTAAGTCTTTCCTTTCAAAACATGGAGGGAGGCAAAGCATTTTCCACCTATCAGAAATGCAGATTATTTGCAGATAATTTGTAGTTTCACTAAAAAATCATTTACCGAAAGCTACAGTCTGACTCTGCCAAATTATCTTTGAGTACCCATATTTGACCACATGTCAAAATGTCCCCAAAATGCTAACAATTCCCAAATAGGTACTTTTAATAATACATTTGTCTGTAACTACTACATTTTCTGACAAAGATTGAGGTTGTTCTAACAAATGTTGTTAGCGTCATACTAATAAAAGTGCAAACTCTGAGTGCTTTCCACAAAATTCACAGTTAAATTTTCTACCTCAGATACCTCAAATTCTGTCCAGGTAGCCACTTGCTCAGGTTTAAGTTCCCTTAGAAAATGAATATTTTCTAAATGTTTGCAACTCATTTTTCAAGGGATTTTCAACAGCAAGAAAGACTAAAATTAAATTCAATCTTATACCTCAGTAAAAAACAGAACCCAACATATTACTGCATCTAATATACCTATCTGATTGTTAAGATTCCAACTGTCATAAACATTCCAGAAATCATTTTTACATGCACCCCGCAGGATTATAATCAAAGACACTATTTACCTTTTTCCTTCATGTGATTTTGAAAAAGCAAACAAAAATACTCACTGAATACTCACTTTTGAACCTAAAGGTGGGTTTTTTGTTGTTGTTTTTTTTTTTTTCTTTTTAAAGTCTGTACCATTTCTGCTTAAAATAAAAGTAAATGCTCAGCAAGGATAGAGAATTTCCAAAGCAGATCTTTGTTTTAAAATCATTATGCAGAAAATGCAAGAAAGTGGTTTTAAGCCCAGATTTCTGCTATTCATTGAATTTAGGAGTAAAAACAGAAAAAAAGAGTATTCCACTACCATGAAGAGGCGAAGGCAATAAATTATAAAACATATTCCATTTATTGATCGAAAGAAAAAGCCCTCACCAAGGACCCACAAAGAAAACTAGTGGACAAACTTATCTACTTTGTTTTGAATGGGCGGAAGCAATTAATTATCTATAAAAGCTCCATACATATGAAGTTGATGAGGACAGCATGACAGCAAAGATTCAGCTAACAACAAAAAACCTAATCTTTAGAGGTGTTTTCATGTATGATAATTTTATAAATATATTCAAGATTTGTGATACTGATCCATAGAATCCACCAGTTAAATATTGTTCTATGTTTCAATTTTTGCCAAATTTATACATAATTTATTTTTATCTCTGTTCTGTCCATGTGGAAAAGCATTAACTAATACACTGGCACAGTTCACAAAGTTTTATTTTCTTGTTTCAGTGATTAAAGACCAACTAAAGCAGGCCAAAGAAGTTACAGCTATATCCTTACCAATTAGCAATTACCTGCAAAAGTTTATAAAATGTATTTGCTGAAATTAACATCGCCACTCTAGCTGAGATTTATTTTACTAATTTAAAAAGAAAGCTCTGTCACACACAGTAATTACCAGCATCTGGGATATCTGAGATGGGATTATTGCTTCTGCTACGCATCTGAACTTAAAATTTAACCCCCTTTATATGTGTAAATGTAGTCACCGAGAGGGGTGAGTGCTGCAAGGCACTCATTTAATGATTACAGTATTAAAACGAATTCATAAGTCCTAAAGATGTTTAAAAAATAGTGACAGTGTTTCATTACATTCTTCAGTTCAAAAACTCTTCAGATGTTTATTATCTTCTCACAGAAGATGCTTGTCTATATTTTATGGTCAGCAGTTCACAGAAGAGTAAATAGGCTGGGTGTAGAAGAAAATAAAAAAGGTGTTTCTACTTACTGTTAGGTGATACTGCCTCCATATTTCTGGGCAAGCCTGGAAAATAAAAATATTGATCAGCTAGGAGCATGAAACAAGGTGCTTTACAGCCTGTTGGTTTTGGCATAACACAGTATCCACCGGTGTCGGTCACAGGAAAATAAGAAGCTTAACTGAAAGGGTCTGCATTTCAGCTTCAAAAACCTGGCTAGACAGTTTAATTGAATTTTACACTGGTTTAACACACTCCCTGCCATTGTCAGAAAGCCAGTAACAGTTTTCTCTCTCCCCTTCTTCCCTTAAGGTTAGAAGTTTGGGAGAGTAGCATGCTCTTAGCTGTAATAATACTGCAAAACAAACAGAAATTAATTTAAATTCTACATTTCCTGACATTTGAAATTTACATAATGTTTTGGAAATTAACTCTCAAGGTACCTTCCTTTCATGTAGGAATATAAATATTTTAGTATTTTTGTACATACCTCTATCTTAATCAAAATATAATTGTTACATGTAATAACCCTCAGTAGCCTAATGTCAGATGAGTTGTAAACAAGAAGCATAACAGATTGCTTTAATGTTTCTATTTTTACAATGGCTTGCTTGATTTTTTTTTTTAACTTGCCAGACTCGCACACAAACTTGTAAGCGCAGCCCCTTGTAAAAAAATTTGCAGAGAAGATTTTTGAATCACAGCAGTAACACAGTAGACTAGAGGAATACCTAAGAGACAGGAAATAGGAAAATGTGGATCTTCTTTTTTAAACAAAATCAGAATGTGTTAATGATCAATGAGACAGAGGTTACTTTCTCAAGGGTTCTTAATATTTTAACAAAACTTACAATATTTCTGCCTTTTGCTACGACCTCAAGCCATAAAAATTCATAGAAATAGTGGTACTTTGTTAGCCATTTCAGTATTTAACTCAGTGCGCATTCAGTAACTTCAATGGAAGTCTTTCACTTTTGTTTAAAAGATTTACCCTTTTATTAAAATATCTCCTTAATCATTTGAACAATTAGCAATTTGGTTTGCCATTTTCAATTTTCAGTATTTTAAGAAGAAATATTAGTTACTCTGTGGCATCTACATAATACACCATGGCTCCAACTGCAAACACTGAAGCCTCATGACCACTTGTAAATGAGTACTATTAACATTTCTTTAGATTTCGAATAAATTTTTCGCTCATGCCTAAATTCTTGCCTTCTTTTCTTCTGACAGAGCATGTTAATTAATAAAACCCCTCCTAACAACTGATACTAGCAACTGAGCCTCTCAAAAAATAAGGCAAGTTTTTGACAGTCATCCTATGGCATATACAGTATGTTTTTCCTGGATGTGATGGAAATTATATTATTTATTATTCATTCCGTCAGTAACACAATTTTCTGGAGAAAAATCTATAATCTGTTCTGCGTAATGATTTGACATTTCTCCTCTTACTTAAATACTGCATGTAAATATTTCAGTTTTATATTAATGTTTCTATAAAGAAAATGTGTGAAGTACACCAGATTTCTAACGGAGGAGCAGAGTACAACATTTGACAGTTTGAACACATTCAAGCTGTCTCTGAGTGCAAACAAAAGGATTTTCCTCCTTCTCTAACTTACACAGGATTTGGAAGTGCAAAATGTAAACACTCTCTAGCGTATAAAAATATTGTATCAAAGACCTTGCCTTCTCTCTTAAACCTGTAAAAGGCTTCAGCTATGAGACCTTCTCTGGCCTAGCACAGGGGTAGCAGGCAGTTATTTATACATTAGTTCTGGATAGTTTTCGATTACCACAGTGTCCCCAGACTAATATGGTTGAAAAATCGCAATCAGTGAGTTGTCACATACTGGCAAAATGCCACTCTGTGATATGACCTTTACTCACACAGTAGCATAATAATAATAATAATAATAATACAATGACTGCAACTTTATTTTTTAATAGTAGTTTGGTTGGGTTTTTTCTCTGTTTTTGGTTTTGTTTTTTTTTTTTAACACAAAGGCATCATTTCTAGCATAGATCTGTAACTCAGAGTAGGAAACTGCAGCTGGCATAGCTCTTACCAAAACACTGGAAGAGGCACAGTCCCAACCCCTCAGCAGTGCTATTAAAAAATAGGTTTTATCATTACCATCTTTAAGGATGTTCTAAGGCTGTGGGAGAACTTAAGGGAGGTAGGAAGAAGGTGGTAGGGGAAAACTGGCCAAGTATATTTTTCTTCATTCAGATGGTGATTTGGTGTAATACTTTTCATCATCATAATCATCACTTACAAACTTCAGAAGTTGAACACAATAATCAAAAAAGGATGCCTGGCTAAACAACAGCTTTTTAGAAAAGATGCTTTTAACTAGGAGTTTTATTACCTTGGATCAGCTCAGAGTTATTGTCTGTATCGTCTATCACAGAATGACAAAAAGTATAATTAACAATTACTACTGAATACTGGCTTCTCAAATGAAGCAAAGAGTTTTGCTATGGCAGAGAGCATAACCAAATACAGCAACCACACAACCTGTGATTTTTCTTATTTATTTAAAAGTACTTAACCATGAATGGCCCTCATTTAAAGAAAAGCCCTTGCGGTATACAACTATGATGGCAATGTGATGAACTACATTAAAATAAAATTGCATTTATTTCCTGCCCCAGTAGTCTGACCTTACTAGCATTTAGATGTACTAGCACAAAGGGTGCCTACTTTTAAAAGCGTTGCAGAACGCACAGCAGAGGTGCTTCCCTGCACCTTTCCCTATATCCACGTGCCTTTCGCTGCACAAGTGCTGCTGGACAATTAATTTTCCCAAATCCGTGCTGTTCTTTGCTGCAGCCAGCATTTGGTTAATTTAGAAGGGTGATTATTCATATACGAGCCTGATCCAGCTAAGGTTGCCACACCAGATGAATCATGGCTGGTTACTGTGCATTTTGGCCCATACTGAATTTTATCAGGTGCTAATTATTGTTTTACCAGAACAACGACTTAATGCATCTGTTGTTTAATTCCCACTTCCCTATTCTCAAACGTGAACATCAAAGAAAATAAAACACTCAATCTCAAACAGCCCCTGACAGCAGACCAGGACTCGAGTGCTCAATAGACAAGGCCCTTGCCACCAGTTCTCATATTTCCACAACAATGAGCAAACACAAAACCAGCACTAAGCGGCCTTTCCTCCTTTCCGCTCCCCTTGGCCGGTCGTCTGCCTTGCGCCGAGAGGGCCCTCGACGGCAGCCCTGCTGGGACCGCGGCGCAGGGGAGAGGATTAGCCTCGCTAACATGTGAGCATTTGCAAAAGGGAAGGAAAAACCCCACTACTGTATTTGGCGTATGAATAACCAAAATGCACGCGCTGACAGGAGACCGGGACGGGCCTGCGGCTCCCCGGGAGAAAATGTAGCTGTGATGAGTGACAGGGCTTTCAGGAAATATGTTCACAATCACAGACAGTGAAGGCCATGACCTAGATCGTTTAAGAGCTTGTCTTGTCAAATTATCAAAAGCTTCTTCGTCTCTGAATAAAGAGTGACATAAGTGAGTGTCAGAAAGCTGCAGGCTGACAAGCCAAGCATACAATAACAGCATGCACGTCACATACTTGCCGAACACCGCCACGGCTAGCGGCAAATCTTAATGAGAGCGCGGCTGGCCCAGGAGACTTGGGTCCCTGCTGGCACAGCTACTCATCTCGCAAAAATCCTTCAGCTCCAAGTCAGTTATGGTCTGACACGACGACTACAATTACTAAACACAACTTTTTAACAGAATCCTCTGGTGCTTTGTCAAAGCGGCGGCTGCTAGGAGCTGCCCTGCCGCAAGCCACCACAATAAGACAAAAGATTTGCCAAAACACACACTTTTCATCACCTCCGCATGGGAACTGCCACGGAAAACACACAATGCTTCCCTTCAAAACCTCTCCTGCACGAGCAGATGTCGAGACCTCTCCCCCGCCGCCAGCGCAGACGGCCGCCACTGCTGGTGTGGCGTGGGCTCGGCTGGTTAACTGCCAGCACAAACCAGACCCCTGGAAAAGTTTACTTATGCTTACCATTAGGTGGACATAGACTTGCTGCGGGTGTAAAAAATGGGGGATGCTGCTGGGGAACAGGGGAAGAAGGGCAAACCCTTTGCTTTCTGCCCAGGTGAGGGCCAAGCACCTCTAGTACCACCAGTGGGAATGGGCCACATTGGCTACAAGGCCACGAGCCAGCCCTGAGGGCTCATCCCTGCACCTCCAGCCATGTTCTGCTCTGCAGAGGTGGCCACGTCCCCACAGCAAAGCCCAGCATGGGTTCTGAAATGACACAAGCAGAAGGAAACCTGGGAGAGAAGAGGCTAAGGGTGGTTTACACAGCCAGAAAAGGCATCAGGACACATGAAGACAACGGAGGCTAAGGTACCTGGCTGGTTCCTGGGAAGTAGTGTTGGGTGCTTCCCAGGGTGTGGATGTGTGCAGACATGCATGCCTCTCCATGTGAATGGGGCAGCAGGCATGGCATGGCTGATGGGCGCCAGGGACCTGGGCCCTGCTGGCTGCCAGCTCCTGGACAAGCTCAGGCAGCTTATCGAGCACTCACTCAGTTTTTTGCCTCCTCCCTGCCACCACCCTGTTTATGAAGTTCTAACCCTAACCCACCCTTGCAGCTCGCAGATGAGACTGTAAACCACAGGCCACCTCACTGCCACCAAGCCCGCAAAACACAGGACTTTCAGCCTATACATACCTAAGCATAAGTACATATATATGTCACACACACGCAAGTATTCATACGCATGTATATGTGTACACAATGTCACTCCTAGTACAGACAAGAGTGGCACTTGAAACTTCCAAACAACTCTGCTACCTGCTCTTTGCTTTTATTCCTGAGGAAAACACATGAGGTTAAGCTACTTCAAACATGACTGTCTAAAATGACTTTGTACATTTTAAGAGCTGTCTCAGGGAAAGAGACTGACTTAATGGATAACAAGTGCACTACCCTGAAATTATTTTAAGTAACTTTGAGCTAGGTGAAGTACCTTGAGCTGCCTCATGTTCACTTCTGGATGAAATGTGACCATAGAGAACCACTCTGAAACAGGCTACACAGGAGCTTGTTCTGCATCCTTAGTGTCACAGTAAAAGTGAACTTTTTGAAAAAGATATAGGAGAACTTTTTTTGGAGCATCCAAAGTATTTGAAAACATCTCACAGAAAAAAAAAAAGGAATATTTTAGCCTTTTTCCCAACACTGTATTAAGATCTGCTCTGTGAATGCTGCAGTGGCATTTTCAGAGTATTTTGGAGAACTCTGGGGAATGCTGGTCTCATTTACTCCCAGACTCCAGCAAAAACCTGTGGTCTGCCACCAGCCCCTGTGGACAGCAGAAACATCCCAACAGGCAGACTGATACAGAACAGCAGCAATAACTGAGCTTGTTGAAATGGTTTCAGATTTTTGATAAAATGCCCTTTTGGCGACTCATAATGCTTTACAGAAATTAGCAGAGGCACAGACATATAGAGCTCTTATTATGGTCAGTTTATATAGCCTGAAATCAATAATGACCACGCTGAGTCAGATCATCCACCCATGGTCTCTATCTGTGGCCATAAGCTGATGCCTCATGGAGCTTAAACAGGGCGAGCAGACACCCTTACCCTTTCCCTAGCACTCTTCCACACCCAGCTGTTGCACTGCAACCCACTGAATGCAACTGCGCAAGCTGCATGAAGTTTCTATGTGCTGACTAATGATCCATAGATTTCCCTTTTATGAACTGCTCCTGTCTCCTCTGGAATCAGAGCAGACTTTCTGTATCTACTGCATCTCTCAGTAAGGAGGCTCACAGCTCTCTGCTACTGACTGACTGCATGAAAAGCCACCTCTTTCTGTCTCTTCTGAACCCAGCTCCTATTGCCTTTGTCAGATTCCCCTAACCGTGGTACTGGAAGAACCAATGAACAATTGATCCCTAACCACTGTCTCCCATTACGGATAATTTTGAAGCTTTTTACAAAGCCTTTCTCTGTTATCTCTCCTCCAGGCTGAAGAGTTGTAACTGCACTTAAGAATGCAGAAGACAGGGAGACTAAAGTCGTGTTGAGATGCCCACTGCTTTCCTGGTGACTCCTAATATTTCACCAGCTTTTTTTCACAACTTGTGAACACTGAACTTATTTTTTTGGGGCGATCATATCTTATAACTCCAAAATTTGAGCCCTGAATAGTAATGCTCAGAGCCTATCATTCCACATGCAAAGATGGGATTGTTTTTCCCCAGGCATTTTACTTTACATTTATTACCATTCAAGTTCATGCACCATTTTATTGTGCTCTTCCTCTATTTCTCCAGTCCTTGAGCAGTTCTTCACAGTTGGCTCACAGCACTGACACTCTAAATAATTCAGCTTTCTCAACAAATCTTGTCGCTCTATTGTTCACCCTTTTCCATGCCACACTAGCATATCCTACCTTTATCCTCTTACTCCATGCCTGTTTAGCTTCCTTAAAAGCTTTTGGTCAGGAACTTTGTCAAAGCCCTTTTGGAAGTTGTAGATTATGTCAACTGGATCATGTTTACACACATGCTTGTCAACTTTCTCCTTTGAAGAACTCCAGAGATTTCCAAGAGGTGCGATTTCCTTTAAAAACACAATCTTGGATCCTCCCACGTATATCATATTTATACATCCATTGCAACATGTTGCTGGAGTTTCCACAAATTGGCTTGGTCTACACACCAGGCTGGTGGTCCTGGCTGCCCAGCTCTCCCTGGGACCACTTTAAATTTGCCATTGTATTTGCCAGTCAGTTACCAACCCAGCACAAAGCAAAAGGTTAACCACTGCCATCGCTAATCCAGCTATTTCACCTTCCAGTTCCTCTACAGCTTTTGGGTAATAGTTATCCCATTCTGGCAATGAGTTACTATTCATAAGTTAGTAGTAACCTTAACATTCTCTTCAGAGAGATTCCCAGATTATTTCCTCCACAGAGTAAGATTTCGGTGTGGGAATGTCTCTGGTTTTCTTCCACTATGAACACTAGATGCCAAAAAAGTGTTTTCAGGTTGTTAGCAATAGCTTTATCTTGGCAGAGAATTCCTTTCATGTCTTGAGCGTGTGTTGGCCTTATAGACTTCTTGTTCTGATATAAAGAAAGATTTACAGTTCGTGTTGATTCTTCTGTGAAGTGCTCCTTAAACTGTTTTTCAGTCTCAGTTCTGCACTTTCACATTTAATCTGCCAGAGTTTATGATCCCCTCTATTTTCTCTATTTGCATATAGACATCAGGTTTTCAAAGGATACCTTCTGCCTTTCATATCCTCTCTGACCCTGCTGCATAGCCTCACAACCTTCCCTTTTCCCTCTGCAGTTCTACTGTGCCATCTTTTTTCCCAGCGATGGAACAGGTGAGACTGCTGCTCAGACACTTCACCATTCACTGCACAGTAGCTTCATGCCTGTCATGCAGAAGTGCAAAAGTATTGCCTGGAAGTTTCAAAGAAAACCTTTCTGATTTAAGGTGGACCTAAACAAGCAGGATAAATACATGCCACGATGTTCCTGATAATCTACAAAATTTAGGTAGGATTAAATTTTTGGACAACAGAGGACTCAAATCTTTACAGGAAAGAAAAGTACTTCATGAGAAGTAGCTTATAGAATCATAGAATAGTTAGGGTTGGAAAGGACCTTAAGATCATCTAGTTCCAACCCCCTGCCATGGGCAGTGACATCTCCCACTAGCCCATGCCACCCAGGACTATGTCCAACCCAGCCTTGAACACTGCAGCTTCATGAAGTGTGTAAAATAGAAAAGGTGGAAAGAGATGCAAAGAAAAAGATTATAGTTCTGTTTAACTGCTAACTAGAAATGGGATGGAGAAATAAGCTGTTCATGTTCTTTAAAGTAATGGTACTGTGTACACACTAGCTACAGTCAGAAGAGGAACACCAAATTAAAAATTTCTAACCTTCCAATACCAAAAGAAATAGTAAGCTTCCAAATGTGGTAGGCATTATTTGCATATCCCAAAAACCCTCGTCTATGGTGAGCCTGTAACAAGCTCTCAGATTCCCTTGCCTAACTCCTATGTTTGGTGTGGCACCAGGATATCTTCAGCAGAGGCAGGATAGACGCATGAGCAGTCCATTGCACAGCCCCTCTCCCCCTGCCTGGAAACGGCATTCGGAAAGCACATGGAGGGAAGTCTCTCATGTCTGACTGCTAAGCTACAGAGTCAAACTTTGCACTGAAACTCAATTATTCCACAATTTTGTGATATGGGGATTGAATATACTGACAGAGGTTACGGACCATAAGCTTCACCAGGCAGAAGAGTTACCCAGATAAACTTCCGCATTCAGTGAAAGGGAGGAGAGAGCCATTTCAGGATCTCTCTCAATCTTTGACCAAAAGAAGAAATAAAGGTAAGGAGGAGACATTAAGAAAGAGATTCAAACATTTCTGACTTAAAAAAAAAAAAAATAATCCAATGTTTAGAGGAATCAAACAGAAGTATTTGGAAGACAAACACTTAAGTCATATCTTTAAACAGAAAATAAAATAGGAATGTATGCTGATGTTACCATGGCATAATTTGAGAGGGAAAAAAAAAAAAGCATAGAAGGCTAATTGCTATCTACAGGATTGAATTTCTGAGACATGGAAACCCATAATAATACCATACAAGGTTAAAAAAAAGATAAAAATATGTTTAATTGCACTTTGGCTTTCATCTCTGTATTATTTTAGGAGACCATATCAAACTCAAAGGCCTTCAAACTATTTCCGTCTTTCCTTCCATCCTTACAGTGTTAACTGCTACTGCTGGAAAGCCAGAGGGAAATTAAAGAAAGCAGACAGCAAGTCTTCTACCTGTATTTATGAAATTTGAGGACAAATTTTCATGTTACAGTCATACCTGAACCTCCTGCTAAACTGAACTGTAAAGTCATTACCTTCATCTAGTTTATATTTCTCAAATTCTGTTCAGAAATATCTACATATCTGCATGAGAAGTACACACTTTTAAAAGACTATCCAAGAAGGGCTTTGTACATACACCCACACAAGCACATGAATACCAGACCTTTCCAAGTGTAGCTTCCTAGTATCTCTTAATCTCACGAGGCAATAAAATCATGGCAATATACTTCTGCCTGGTTATAATCCCATAGATCTTCAATGTTAAATATAGTTACTAATCTTGAAAATTTTGGTTGTTTTGCTACTACCTTTTATTCTTCTACCAAACCTGCAATTAGTATAGCATTCCACACTTTCAAAAGAATATTAAAAAATGCATTAACATATAAGTCTTCTTCAGAGGTGGAACACTCTTGCCAAAATAGTTCATTCTGCACTGAAACTTGACATGAAATTATGCACCCAGTTGTATCAAGCTGTGAGGTATTCTATACTTAAAAAATTACAAAAAAGTTGCTTGGTTACAAATTCTTAAAGTTGTGACAAAAAACCCTTCTGTTTACATACATACATACATACACACACATTTGAAATACTGATAGAAGCTTTTACTTAAGCTATGTGATGTTCATAATAATTTTAAATGCTCCTGTTCAAAATCTTTATAGATTTATATATATATATATATAAATAATATATATATATAAATAGTATATATATATACTTTATAGAGCATGCAGTGGTGTTGCATGGCGTTACACTCCTCACATCCAGGATTCCTGGTAATTAGCACAGAACTGACCTAACCTACTGTGCAGTAGCATAAAATCACAGAGCTTCTTGGATTGAAGGGGACCTTAAAGCTCATTCAGTTCTAACCTCCCGCCACAGGCAGGAACATCTTCCACTAGACCAGCTTGCTCCAAGCCTGCTCCAACCTGGCCTTGAACACTCCCAGGGATGGGACAGCCACACCTTCTTTTGGCAGCCTGTGCCAGTGCCTCACCATCTTCATTCTTCTTTATATTTAATCTAAATCTACCTTCTTTTAGTTTAAAACTGTTACGCCGTGTCCTGCTTCTACTAGCCCTGCTATAAAGCCTCTCTCCATCTTTCTTACATCTACTAACTTTCACTAGCAGTAGTAACAGCTTTGGACTGACTGACGAGAGCAAAACAGTTTCTACTTGTTTCAAAACGCATTCAGAACTGAAGAAAAAATTTGTTAAAGGAGATGATGCCCTGAAGAGTGTGTTCCCATAATGGTACTGTTAAATGATAAAAGTTTTGAGAAAAAAAGTCTCAGTCAAATGAAGTCCCATTACCTTACCTCCCACCTAGTTTTCAGTGCAGAGAATACACTGTATCTGGATGACCTCTAACATACTTCAATATCCTTACAGTGCTTGAACATTTTTAATATTTCCATACCTAATTTTGTGCCAGAGTTATTAATTTATGAAAGATGACTTCAAATGCTCAGTTAAATCTAGCAGCAAAATCAATGTGTTTTATGGGGCCTCCATCTCCCTGTGAAATAAATGGAAATTCTTCTCCAATTTGCGGCTCAACCTGAAACAAGCAGCCAAGCATTTGGTGGGAAATACACTGAATATCCAAACTTCAGGTGAGACAAAATGAGTGCTTTCATATTTCTACTTGTCAGAACCATTTGTACAGGTACAAGCTTGCTAACACCTCTGAAATGCTGCTTTGTTAGGTACAGTACAGAAATTATTATTTGCACTAGGTACTTTTTTCTCTCCAGTGCTCGTGACATAGAGGCAGCATAACATAATATGAATGAGTAATTAGAGTGATAGCCAACAGGACAAGAGTGTCCACCCAAGCTGTCTGAGCTGGTTTAGGTAGAAAAAGTTGGGTTTTGAAGGATGGTAGTGAAGACGGATAATAGCAGTATGGCTCCCATGGGATAAAGACAAACCATCAGCAGGTTTCAAACTTTAAATGTTTCTATCTACATTTTTCTCTCAATAATAGACTACACAATTTTGCCACTGTTCCACTACTTCACAGATTCTCTTATGCTATATATGTGATGGGCCTGTCCATAGGGATACAGAAATAGACAATAAATGTCACTATCATCCTTCTTGCATGTTCATAAATAATAGAGGACTTACTGAAAAGCAGGCATAGACTAAGTAAGGCACACGAATATGGCTGTAGATATGCTTTCTTTATAAATTAATATCAAATAACATCTTTATTCACTTATACTTGAGTGAGAAATAAAGTGCACCATTTCCGTTTTGTTCATGAAGTATGTTTGCAATGCAAAACACATCATTGTTATAGATGCTTCCCAAACCCATTCAGACATTAGTTTAAACTTATAATAATATTTTCATGGATGAATATGTGATCATAGTGGAAAAAACACAGACGTGAAACTATTACAGATTCACAATTATTCTCTACCTTTTGCCAGCATGCTTGCAGCCTTCCACATCTCTTAGTTCCAACCTCCCTACACCTTCCATTCAACAGAAATGAGGACATTTTTGTCCACCCTAGCTAAACTGGACAAAACTAAACAAAAGACTGGATGTTTACAATGCTTCAGTATCTTTTCTTTGAAACATTCTTCATGAAAACTGTGATATGGTAATGGCTAATTACGTATTTTCATGGGCACTATATAAAATCAAAGAAAATGTGAAAAGACCATGGTTTTAAATTCAATTTTTGATAGAAACAAAACGAAGATCAACTGAGCTCTTTGCCATGGATTATACTCACATCAGCATAATGCCCCTTCATATCACAGCGACTGCAGTGTTTATTCCAATAGGGTCTCTCAACACATTCCTTGAAATAGTGGCCAGGCAAAGAGCAGTTTAAGCAAAAACGTGCTGGGCAACTGTTTTGTAGATGACCCCTTTCTGCACACAGGCAACAAGCAGGAACTTTCTGTGGAGAAACAAAACCAGAAATATGTTACGTGAGAATGTTTCACAAGACTAATGAAAAGAAAAAAAAAAGGGGGGGGGGCCCCAGGCCAAATAAATGTCTAGTGCTTACTAGGACTGGCAGAGGTGTTATGTTTCATCAAGAAACTGAAATGAAGGAGGTCTATGAAACTAGAGTCAAACCCTCCCAGAGTAAAACTCAAAGTTGTAACTCCATAGACTCCCTGTGTTTTCTTGACTTAGACCTTGCCTTAGAAGCACTTGGTAGATGCCCAGGGCCCTTGTTACTTGCTCAGTGAATATAGAAAAAATTATCATTAAACCAGAAAGTGTATTTCACTCAGAGTAGGAGTGTTGGGCACTTTGAATGAACACTTGCATCTTTATTAAATTTATTAAAATCTGAAAACCAGAACTGTATAATAGGAACATGATACACAGTTTGTAACACAAGTACTGGATTGGTTTGTAAACATGGTCTGTGCCATAGGTCAGTGCACTGTGAGTAGGCTGGGGTGGGCAAGAAGCTGGTGGAGACCGAGATGGACGGCTGACGCCAACCACCCAAAGGGACGTCTGTACAATCATAGAATCATAGGATCATAGAACCATAGAATAGTTAGGGTTGGAAAGGACCTTAAGATCATCTACACACAGCAACAGAACTGAGGGGAGCGAGGTTCTCCAGAGTAGCTGCTGCTCAGAGACTGGCTGGGCATCAGCCTGCTGTGGTGAGTGATTAAGTCGCTGGTTTTTTTTAACTTCACTTACTACACTGTCTTAATCTTGACCCATGAGTTTTTCTTGCTTCTGCCCTTCCAGTTCTTTCCACCAGCCCACAAGGGACGCATAAGTGAGCAGCTGGGTGGCAGCTTAGCTGTCAGCCATGGTCAGCCCATCATAACCACTTGGCTACATGCCTTGTGACTCACACAAATAAGCACATGGGGTGAATAATAGAAAATGGTGGAAAATACTCTGAGGCCAGACCTATATCTCTTTAAAGCCATTTTTTCTAGTGAGTAAGTGTATCTTCACTCCAAAGGCTTACATTTCAGTTGGGTGGGATGGAATCACCCAAAGTCTTGGTGCGGGTAATAGTCTCAGGGAAACAGTCTCAGGCTTTTACAGACTCTGTTGTGGGGACTGGTAAATCCAGTCTCTCATACAAGTGCCCCCACTTCTTCACAGCAGAGGGACTGATTTTTAAACCTCTAGCCCCCGGACAAATTTTCAGAGTATTTAGCATCTATCTGAGCTGCTTAAAGTTATTTCCAATTTCACCTTGTCTATAATTTTTAACATTATTCATATCATGGTTCATCATTGAGGTACCTGCTTTCATTCATTTACGAAGGGTGATTTTTTGATTCCTTATGTTCTCCTTGTTGAAAATAAATCTGAAAAACATTTTACATCTTAAAACTGGCTTCACCAGATTAAAAAAAGAAAAAAAAATTCTGTACTACACTTTACTCTCTTTTTGCTCCATTTATACTTGCAGATTATTTTCTTTTATAAAGGCAATGACACCCACAAAACAGACAGCTAATTTTATATAGTAAACTGATCCTGTGCAAGCTATCCTTCAACTTGGAGCAACCTTTCAATGAAATAATAAACCACTGAAGCAATGCTTCTAAAGGCAAGCACGAAAGAGTATTGAAAAAATAGCTGAATCTACAAGTAGTTTAAGTGTTGCATTTACCTTCGGAGTAGGGCAGTTCTTGGACAAGTGGCCTGGTCTACTGCAATTTCTGCAGGTAACATTTTTAGCAGCTGTGTAGTACCGCACAGTGGTATGCCTCACACTCCCATAGTTAGAAATCTGTGCCTGGTGAGACAATAAGAGAGAAATGTATTTATTGTTTGAGATTCTCTGGCTTAGTGTTTGTTAGAACTGGAACTTTGTAAAGGTCACTGCTGGTAGTCTTCAGTTAAAAATACAACTTTTTACAATTTACACATCCAGGTTTGAACTGGGTAATTCTGTTATAGAGAAAACCTTCACTGTCTAGAAGAAAAGTATTGTATTGTTCAAACTTGCAATTTGGGACATTCTTTTTTGCTCTTTAAAATTGCAGTTAGGAAGTTCTGCTTTCCCTTGATTAGTCAAGACACCTATACTCACTATGCTGTTTCCTGATAAACTGGAGTTTTTCGCAGAATACAAATATAACTAACATTAATTGCAAATGCAAGTTACACATTCCCTTGCACACATAAAGGGAAACTTCTTGGAAAAAGTACAATGCTATACAAGTCTAGACCAAACCTGCAATTTGCAATTGTAAAGAAAGATTTAAAAAGGAAAAAGAAGAAAAAAAGAGAAGCTGGAAACAACTCTCTCTCTCTCCCAGTGACCTCACACATACTTTCTGTGTTGGCAGACAGAACTGAAAATGCTGTCTTCAACCTTTACTGCTTACCAAACATCACAGATTTTAAAAACGGAATTAAAATTTTGGCCAAGTGAACAGGAGAGGTACAAAAAATACCATTTCTCCTAAGGGAAATAATTTGCTAATGTCATCTCATTAGGTAGTTTTACTGAACCTTGGGAAGAAAAAAAAAGGAGCTGGAGCTTACAGCCAAAGCTTACTTGTGGATGCTGTGGCACCTTGCACAAGTACTCCAGGTTACAGCCTAACTGTACCAATGCCTGAGTCAAGCCTCTGGCAGCGCAGGGAGATTGCCCAAACACAGACAGCTCATCCTGCTGCCTATAGGAATGGGAAGGCTGTCACAAAACAACTACTAGTATTTGAAGAAACTAGGAATAAATAGCCTGCTTCCTCCTGATGGAGTCTGTGGAGCTGCTCTGATTCCCACATCCTCTTCCCTCTCTGCCTGTGTGCCTGCCCCAACACATGAAATCCTACATACTGTACAAGAGCTCATGCTACGCCTGCCTTTGGGAGGACACTGCTCAGGACTCCACACAGAAACTACAAATGGAATTTTCAATCCTGTTTGTCTCGCTCTGCTTATTAATAAACATAAAAAAAACCAATTATGGAACAATTTTGTTGTCTGTGTTACCTCTAAGTCTTTATTACAGATGGACCAGTCCACATGATCTTCTCCTGAAAAACAGAAATAAAATGAATTATATTTAATTTATATGAAGATTTTTCTATAATATATTCAACATTATGTTTACTGAATTTACTGAAACTGACAATACCAATGTCATGTATGTACCAAAGCGGAGAAATTAATTCAATCTTCAGCGAAGGAAAGCTATCAACCTGCTTGGTAACAAATCTGATTCACCTTAAAATTGGCACATTTCCAGCTATTGGATGGACTGTATTTGATAGCACCCTCTTGTCCTGCCTTTCAGGGCATAAATTCAGACAAGGATTTAATTTCTTCTGAGACAGGGATTCCAAAGCTTCCCATTGAATTATCTTTGCCCACACTCCTGAAGATGCCCAGCTCAAATCCAGAGGTTGCCAGAGCTGCAGCACATGGAACAGTAAGTTAACACACAGCATAAAATAAATTCTCTTCTTGCAAATTCACAAAATCTGTGTCTTCAGCACTGCTTTCTGTCTACTGCATGCCAAAATGACTATGCATAACCACAGCAACTAAGACTGTAAGCTAAGTAACTCTATTTCAGAACAGAATTTGGTAATGTGCAATAAATCAGGATGACACACTAAATTATCAGCTGTCACACAATAACCTTCTCACACATGGCCTTTGGACCGGCAGAAGAAATAAAAAATCAGAAAGGAAATAAAAGGCTGTTAGCTAAAATAGGGATGTAGCCACAGCTGCTTAAAAATTCTGCATGTCAACACTGTTTACTTCTCTCACTGTGCAAAGACAGCTGAACCACTACACCATCTTTTTCATTGTTAAGGGAGGATTCTTGTCAACAGAGGTGTTCACCTTACCTGTACTTTTATAGTAACCATTAAAACTTGTGCGCACATTAATACCGTGTGTTTGCAGACTTTTTTAATGCAA
Organism: Ara ararauna; assembly: GCA_028858755.1. Classification (NCBI taxonomy): domain Eukaryota; kingdom Metazoa; phylum Chordata; class Aves; order Psittaciformes; family Psittacidae; genus Ara; species Ara ararauna. The sequence goes on along the minus strand of CM054410.1, from coordinate 69,225,314 downwards.
ATTGTCCCATCTTGCTCCCAAAATCCAAATCTGAAGCATCTACATGTTGCTGACACAAATCACACTACCAAGATTTACAAACAGTAAAAAAAGGCAAAAAATTATCTGCTTTTGATTGTACTGTTCACTTCCAACAAAAGACAGATGATGAGAAATTAAAATTATATCATCTGTAACAGCATGCCTAACCCTTCATTTACTGCAAATGTCAATAATTTCAGCTGAGCAGTGTAATGCAGTATCTGTATACAAGGTATATCACTCAGACATACAAGGGTGCTTTACAGCATGTTACCTGCTTGCTGTTCTTTGTCTGAAAGTTGGGGCTAATACTATCTGCTCTAATTTGAACAGCACTCTGAAATATTTTTAGTTTCAACACTAAAGCCAACAATGCCAATGACCACCATGGAGACATTAATGATGAATTAACTGGCCTATTTGTAAAGCAGTTTGAATGCTGGGTCATACCTACGCCATGGAATGCATGGCAGCTCCCACAGCAAGAATTCCAACACAAGTATCCAACATATTCTTCACCCAAGCATTGTCACTCAGGGCAGAAGCCACCGCCAGAGCGAGAGGCTGTTCCCTGCCCGCAGCCCTGGAAAATGCTTCTCCCAAGCTCAGGGTCCTCACAGAGAGGGTGGCAGGGAAAGCACAGAGCCAGCTCTCTGCAGTGGATGCACGTTGTGGGTATGGCAGAGGGAGAATGATGCCTTTTGGTGTTTAGTCATTAAAGGTAAAGAAACATGCTGACATATTTGAGTGCATTATTTATTACTCAGAAGCCTGTTCAGGAAATTAATTCAAAAAGAAAACTTTATTTGTAATTCAAAACTGTGTTCTGGCAATCAGTACTGTGAATGCTGTGTTTCACAGAGATGCACATGCAGGATTGTTGACAGGTTACAGATCAAAATTACCAGTGAATTAACTCCTGTTAACCATTAGGCATGTCCTTCCTGAGGACAAACCAACTAAGTTTCTCTTCTTCACAGTCAAAATTCCCTGTTTCATAAGGGAAAACCATGATACAATCATTCAAATATTCCTAATGCCAGAAAATAAAACTTGCTCAAATCAGAAAATAAATAAGATCTTTAATGATTAAATATTACAACAAGATCTCTCTTTGCTTAATGTGCTTGGTGATCTGAAAGTTAAGCCTAATTCACAACAGATTGCATGAGGGTTTGCTTTTACTCACAATAAATTTCTCACACTGAAATATGTACAAAGAGTTATGCTACTGCAACCAACCTGAAATCTTGCTTTGGGACAAGAAAATTCTGCAGCAACTTTTCTCGTCGACCACAGCATTTTGCCTGCCACTAAACCATGAAATAAATCATGAAACTTTGCTCAAGTTGACAAATGCCTCCCCTCCTCCCTGACATAGTTAGTGTATTTTGATAAATTAACTTGCCCAAGAGGCACTTCCACTCCCTGGATGGCTGTGGGTCTGTCCGAGCCGACTCTGTCCACTTCACCAGCGTTGCCTGCCACCCTTCACTTTTCCTCCAGCCGCAACATGCACCAGCATGCTGAAATCTCCTCTGTACCATGCTCTCCGTGGTCCGTAGCACCCACCACCTTTGTTTTCACTCCTTAATGATCAGAGCCATGCAGGTGATAGGCCTGGAACCACAGGTCTGGAGAAGCTCTTCTTCGAGGACATGATGGTGGCTCATCCTGCAGCCCTTGGGGTGGATGTGCAGCCATCACCTCTCACCACCTCGGGTGCCCAAGGGTGATGCTCTCACCCCACAGCCCCAGCCAGCAGCCTCAGACCCCCTCCTGAGACTGAGAGGGTGATTTAGGCCAAAGCACAGGCATTAACCATGCATACTAATTACTGATAGTTTCTGTATTGGGCAAAGGCTGGTACAATGAAATCTGCCACCTGACGTTTCCCAAGGTGAAGCCAGCCCAATGTTAAAGCATTTCACCCTTTTTTCAGAGGGACACGTACACAGAGGGTGGATTTCTGCCTTAAGGAAAGTGGCTATGAGTATTTAATTTTTACTCTTAAGAAAGCAGCAGTTTAAAAACTATTCAGATAATCTCAAGACTTTCCTCTTTTTTCTGTGAAGTTGCACATGCAAAATTTACATTACTTAAAGGGTCCCGTGAGTTTACAGTATACTACTACAATCTTCCAGAATATCTCCTTTTATTCTTCCTCATCTTCATTTGTTAAAAGCTATATCCTTTTTAATATTGATTTCTACACATCAATGAAAAATACTACTTTGTCATATAAACTTCTTCTATTTATACCTTGCAAAAATTGATTTGTGAAACTGCAGAATACGGAAAGAAGAGGATGAAAAATATATACCATTTAGATGAAAATGGAAACTCTGTGCATGGTTCTGCCCGCATAAAGTATCACACTTTGCCTGTCCTGTGCCTCTGTACAGTGGGATAAACACTAAGCAACAGCTTGGCTTTTATTTGAAGAAAAAATTTGAAAGATCATTGAGATTCACATGTATCCCTCCACCAGCATGAAAATGTAAATTTCCAAGCCGTGCTCATGGCGAAGCCAGATTTAGGACCAGTGTTCAATGTGCATTCAAGCCTTCCCTTTTTCATTCCAGAAAGGGAGAGGAGGGGAGGAGGGAGGACAAGGACCAGCAGTCAAAACCCAAAATTGCCCGGAGGAACAATCTGCTTCCACGGAACAAAAAACTGACTTAGAATAAACAATAAACTGTGCAGAAGATTTCCTTATCTGCTGTACCACCAATGATCCCAGCGGCTGAGCCAGCTAGCCCAGCTTGGCAGGGCACAGTTGGGCACTGTCCTTTTGATACCACCAAAAGTCACTTTTATCTCACTCATCAGAGCTAGGAGAAAACATATCCTTATTCTCCATGCAAGTGCAGCCCCCCCTACAAAGGTTTGTTTTATTGCCTCAATTAACTAAACAGAAGCTGTAGAGCATGGACATTCAACTTTGAAAATAACCATTAATTTTCTAAAATGGGAAGGGAAGTGGTCTTTCTCCTTCCTTCTAATTGAAAAATACATCCAGTATGTATTTTATTTACTTTATGATCAACTTAGTGAAACACGCTGCTTCAAGCTGTGACAGTACAATTTGTGGCCTGAAGGGCAAATATGTTTCAAAGCTGGTCTTTAAAAATTGGATTTTGACTGCTAATTAATATAGCACATTAAGAATAGAGAAACCTAATTACATTCTACTGCAAGACCTCTGTGGCAAGGACTGTTTCAGACATATCTTTGAACAATATTTAGCATGTCAGGACACAGCTTCTAATGCTACTGGAGTAAGGAATAACATTTTAAAATGGTAAGCCTTAAACCCCTAAAAACCATCTAGATCTGCAAGAACTTACATTGTGACATTTTATGAATATCTGTAAAAACCTGTTTATGTTTCAGCCAAACTGATTCAAGTCTTATTATAGTGTAATTTACTGTAATGAGTTTCACCTCTTTTGTGTTCAAGTAGCCCTTCTTCCAAAAAATGGAAGTATGAAGTTCCAGCTCCATCCCAACACGGATAATTCCCTGAAGGGGTACCAGGGCTAGAAGACACACAGCAGCCACAGTGCATGCAGCCCTTTCTGCACCACCCAGTTACTCATATTAACTCCAGTGGAGAAGGAATGGCATTTTTCTTAGACACTTCTAGGGATTTCTCACTTTGATGAGAAAAAAGTGATTTACTTTAAAAAAAAGAAGACACCTGCTGTTACAATGGATTACATGTCAAGATCTCTTTAATGTAACTTTAAGAGATCCATAAACTCCCACAGAGAAAGCAGTTGAGGTAATCATTGACAGAAGTTGAATTTCAGAAATTTTCTCATAGCAAAGAAAGAGTCTCCTGCTTCTCCCCTTGATATCTTACATGTGTATACATATGTGCAGTAATATGCACATCTTTTGTCAGTGGGCAAATACCTGCAATACTTTGATCTGATCCAGCATGATGTTTTTGAAAACCATCAGAAAATCAGAAAGATGACAGTGAACAAACAGGAAAGTTCAACCCATTTTTAAATGAATTTAAATGTGAGAAGTTGATTGAAGCAAAGGCAGCACTGGCCAAGAGCATAACAGTGATTAAAAAGAAAAAAACCCAAAACTCGGCAGTCCTGCATAAGTGAAAAAACCAAAACCAAACCAAAACCAAACCAAGACCTACTGAAGTAACTTTTAGCAAACTTAGCCAGTCATTATCCATGGGAGAAGACTTAACCATCACTGCAAGAGAAGAAAAGTCTGACGGTTGGGGGCTACGACATGGTACTTCTAATCCGCTGGCAGCATGTTCAGTGGGGGCCCGCTGCAGGGCTGGATCTGCAGTTCTCAAGAAGACTCAGAGGTCATTAAGTTAAATACATGTGCATTAAGAGCACTTAACCATGCAGAAATGAGCGATTTTGATATTTAAGCAGGCAGTAAGAAATACAAAAATTGGCCAGGTGTAAGGACATCCTGCATCTTCTTATGAAGTGTCAGGCATCTAGTATTTGCACTTCAGCCCTGTACCTCTTTTCTTATAGCTGAACTGTCAGACAACTTCTCTAATGTTAAATCCTGCACCTTCTTCCAAGTGCATGCCCTTCTGCACCTACCCCAATTCCGTATATTCTTATGGCTGTGTAGACGTAGGATGTTTCACACACTAAGTGGGAACAAAAATGTGCTGTGAAAAAAACCAAAAATAACATAATTCTGTAAATCACATTCTTTAGAAATATATACACTACCAAATTGCTAAAATGCACACATTTTAAAACACAAATATGGGGTTTTTTCTGTTACATAAGTACGCATAATTTTCTGGTTTCTGTCTCACGCTATAAACACTGCTTCCTTTAAATCTTGACCACTGCTAGTAACGTTAATTCACAAAACTCAGTGGCTCATGATTTTCAAAGCTTAGCGCAACATTTGCAGAACAAAGTAGGTTTTTCTCTCTTTTTGGTGGGTACAAGTATGGGGACCACAGGAACAGTTAAATTCATGGCATGGTTGGTCTACCACACAGTCGGGGGAATTCTTTAAATAGAGCCTGTCACTCTCTTTGCCCATCAATGGGATTTCCTTCTCAAACTGCTGATTCGTTCAGGTACACAACAGAGGAAATTTCAGTTAACCTTTGTTTCACCCCGGGGAAAAATCTGTCTGAAAAGTATAAAATGAATAGATTAAAAAAAAAAAAAAAAAGAAAGAAAAGCTGCAGGGTTATTCTTCCTAGTGTTCACAGCAGTCAAAGTTAAACAGAGAAAAGGAGGCAAACATGACCATTTTATTCCCACCAGAGAATAAGGGATAATATATGATTTAGAAATTCCATTGTCTATACTGTGATTTCTAATTTAGAGAAGGAAAAACTGAACACAAATCTATTGTTCTCTTTGGGTGCACCAAGAATTCACTTTCTGAATATTTCTTACACTATTTCCTATATGACTGAAAAACGAATATAGGTTACTCTGAGGAGAAAGCCTTTTTAGCTATTTAAGTTGTCTTAAATACCTTTTAGATTCCAGCAATCCTTGTTAAAACAAAAATAATAAATGCTAACTCAGATTATATGTGAAAAAATGCACACAAAACCAGAATCACAAATAGTGTCGTAAAATAAAGGGAAGTTTCAGGATAGATTACTGACAAAAACGGCCTCAGGCTATTCTAAGTTATTAATAAAAAAACCTGTTTTGAGATACAATTATAATTTCAAAATAGGAATAATAATTTTCATTTTCTAGCATCATTCACCTGACAACATGTCTGCAGTATTCACTCTGGTACCGAACTGACTCTTACTGTAATCCTCCCTCTCCAGCCAGCCTTCACAGGATGCCAGCCAGTAAAGTTTAGGCAGTACATTCATGGTCCTGGAATGGAGGACTGAAAGCAATAGTGGGTTTAGTCCCAGTAGAAGCGATACACTGCAATTCCTTATGGGACTAATGGGATGGCCAGAATTTACTCTCTACTAGCAACTTCAACATCACTGAGACTATTTTTATTTAAGTTACCATTATGGCACAGCTGGTTTTGCCAGGGGCAATACAACACTTCATCGAAGAGGGTCACAAGTGAAGGCGGAGGTTTTGTCAGCTGTATAACCACACAGAATCTTCACCTCTCAATCAGCTCCTGAGGAGTGGTATCTATTGCAGTTATCAGAGTTAACTATTGGAGTCCAGAAACCTAACCAGTGCCTACACAATGTTTTGATGATTTGTACAGATTCCTTTACCCAGTCAGCTCAAATGGCACTCAGTTAACAGCTGAGACTTGGGCCTGAAGAGTACCGTTGCTTTACTTCTCAAGTATCATTTCATAGCATACCTACAGTTTTATCTTGGGAATGTATTTTGGGAATGTATTTTGGCAACATATTGCATCTTTTTCTACCAATATAGAATGAAGAAGATACAAATGTAAAAGAGGGAACAAAGTCCATAAAGCCCTGTTGTACTGAGACTTGTAATGTCTGATGTGGCAGAGTCACTGTGTCTATAAGGAGCAATATGTAAGACATGTACCAAGAACATTATGCTTCTCCCCACAATGAAGAGGAATCCACATTTAAAGCTACTTGGAAATGATTCATTAATGCTTCAACTGAATCACAAATCTAAAACCATTAACCATCAACTGTATCCTAGAATAATAGCATGGTTCTCTTGATGCTAACATTAGGATGAAATTGGGAACTAAATTCCTGGGTTTGAAGAATACTGATGTAGATGACTATCTTAAACTTGTAAAGGTTAACTAGAGATCTTTCCTCTACTTTTGCCCTAAAATTCCAAAGATCTTTAATTGATGGGATGAACCCCATTTCAACACAAGCTAACTGCTGGGCTTTAGGTATGGACAAGAATTTTGGTTCAACTTTCTTTCATGCTGATAACTCGGCCCACTGGGCAAAGGCAAGCTAAATCACCCCTATTCTGATGACTCCTTCCCACCCTCAAAGTCAGACCAGGCTCCCACACAGTGATGTGGGAGAATAACAGTTATTGGAACATGGGAAGAACCACCATGGATATCCAGGATGAGGTAGACCCAGGATGGCCATGCTAGAACAGCTCTGCAGGTAGCAGTCCTCAATCCTCAGTGCTTTCATGTTCTCTTCCTGTGAGCATTCAAACAAACTCTACAGTGACTAACCTATCTCCAGAAAACAACCAACTCCAGATAACAATAACCAGACACCGTGGCATCTGAGTTAGTAATTCTGCTGTTCCTAAGAGAGGCAACTTATAAATTGTTAACATAACCAGACTTAGACCATGGCTATAGCTTTTAAGGATTTCAAAATACTACACATCACACGGTGGCTTCACAGATATGAAGGAGGAACACCCTCAACACTTCTGAAGATACAGTTGGAAATCTGTATGCTTTGGTACTAAGGTGTAACCCTACCAGCAAGGTTTACAGCTTTCAAAGTTAATACAGAGCTCTAATGTGATGAAAAGGAGTCTAAAATGATACTAGAATAGATCACTAAAGAGGTGTTTGCATGGTCTTTTCCTCCCGATGAAAGGAGTCTCAAAAAGCATGATCAAAACCAGGATGCAGGATTGCATTGCTCTGACAGAAGAACTGAAGTTTGAGCTGAAGCTAGTAAGGATACCTGGAACAGACAAAATCCCTTTGGATATACCCCAATTCCCCTTTTTGATCCTCCTAAGGATTATAGCAAAGATGGAACACGAAAAGGATGCAGGAGGGTCCTGAAAAAATTTCATAGTGAACATACATACTTCAACAATTCAGGAGCAGAAATTAATGGCACTTCATAGATTTCCCATAGATCAAAAGATCTGAGGAAATCTCATCTGCCATGCATGAGAAATACAAACAGCACCCTGGCACCACGGTGTCCCTCCACATTAAATCTTCTTCAGATTTCCACTTTCCAGGAAAAAGAAGACATGAGAAGTGATCTGGTAACACTCCTTGCAGTAAGTGGTTACCAAGCACTAACACAGCTGGGCATGTGTAACAGCATATAATCATTGTATGAGAAGAAAACTTCAGTGTTAATACTCAGCTCTAATTCTGGTCTTCATGACCTTACTACCACACAAGCAAATTCTTTAGTCCACATCTGGAGGCATGCATCACGAACACCTCTCATATCAAGATGAACCCCAGAGATCTCAACACCTTCGTCATGGTTTGTAAGCATGTATTGAAGTGGTGTAGTGGCTCTTCTGAGAGTCACTGCCATGGAAGACTGTACTTGGTCCTGGCAAATATGATACACCACTCTCAGCCTGCTGTGAAGCTCTATGGGTACTTCAAATGTGAGAGCACCCAACATCAACATGCTGCATGGGTGCTGTGAGAGTCACACTTCTTGAGAAGGATTTCCCACTGGGCTCTAAAGGGCAGAGAGCGAAATGCAGCAGAGAACTCAGAAGAACATGGTGTCCTTTTCCATTATAGTCATCATTTTTGGCATACGTTGTTCTGCATAAGAAAGACATGCTTTCCTCAGTAACCAAGAACAAGGGTGGACTTCTTCTCAACATCAGTCTTCTGCTCACAACAGAAAACATAGTGTTTTCCAGAAACTCATAGTTCCATATGAAGAGGCATAATTGTGATAAAAATCAGGTGGCCTTGCTAAAGAACTACTAATTCTCACTGGCTACAACAGTTTTGTCATTGCAACAAGGACCACAGCAGCAAATGTGTTAACTGCTTTCCTGTTTTCCAAAGAAAAGAGAAACTGATGACAACGAAATGTGGTCTCAATTCCCAGTAATCAAATTCATTTCTCATTTAGAAATGTGTCAGTGGTGAAAGGAAAAAAAAAGTATTTGAGACCCCTAATTTCACCTCTGCCTCCTGTGCACACCACTGCAGTGGTCTTGGCAGCATGGTGTACACACCCCAGGATGTGTAGAAGATACTCCATTGCAGCACAAGAAGAAAATATTTTTTTACCATTAATAAATAAAATAAAATAGTCTTAGAATAATGCTTACTTGATCTTTTTTGCATCCTTCTTTACTCTCTATTGTGTATACATTTTATAAAGTACATAACACATTAGTACATAACTACATGTTTGCAACTTATAATAAATAAATTAATAATTAATAAATAAAGACACTTTTTTTTGGGGGGTGAAGGTGCTCAAAAGGGTTTTTCCTGATAGGGGTGTGTGATCAAAAATGTTTGGAGACCTCTGCACTAGAGCATGGCTTTTCCTAGCAGCCAAGGAGTTAACCAGTGAAACAAAGTAAAGTCAATTTTGTCTACAAAAGCCTTCAACAGATCCAAAAAATTAAAAGTCCTCACAATGCGTTTTTTCCACATGCTCAAATCCCACATTTAAAAGATCATGCATATTTAGTACACACACTATCTTTTATCCTTTCAGAAGAAAAGCTGGAGCCCTTTGACTCTGGAGGAAGATGCAGTGGTAACTGCAATTGACACTGAAGCGGCTGGGTCAAAAGTGCCTCGTACAGTACTAAAGAAATATTTATTTACACTTTGAGTACTTGTCGCTGTGTTTTTGGTGTTTTTTTTTGTTTGTTTTGTTTGTTTTTTTGTTTGTTTTTCTCCTTAAACAGATACCATGGCAATAGGAAAAACCCTCTCACTTCTACCATAAACAATGTACATCTTAATTATGCTATTGCGATGAATGACAACTTTCCTGCAGATCTACAAAATTTCTCTAACAAGATGAGCTTTCCAAAGACTTGAGGTTTTTGATGGTTGTATCTCTTCCCAAAGTATTGCCACACAGCACACAAGGGAAGTGCGTTAGAAATGGTGTTACCACCACCCTCAAACCCCGCAGTGCAAAGGATGTGCAGAAAGATGCAGTTCACTTCTTTTTCACATGCTCAGTAGCTGCCCAGTACAAACTGGAGAGCTGCTCTTGTGTTTTCAGCCAGGAACGTGAAATGCTAAGGATCACTGGAGTCTGAAAGGCAGACAACAAAATTTTTATGATCCTAGGGACCAGTTAAGGCGTTTCACTGGTATTTGCTCTAAAACATTGACACCAAAAATGAAGGCATCTGGTGTGAACTTGTGCGATGCTGGCAACAGCACGAATGTGTAAAAGAAGTCAGAGGAAAAGTCAGCCCTGTTTCACTGAACTGCAATTAGACAATAGCAATTTACACTTTGAATGCACTACTAACCAAATTCCAATTACCAACAAGCATTAAACTAGAACCATAGTGCTCTTAGGCATAGATAATATACCCTGTGCTCTACTTTCTACTTAGAGAGAAATTAAGCATAAATATAGTTTGTGCTGGATGTGGTTACTGTCCTGAAGAATGTACTGCAACCAATCTGCGCTCAAATTCAAAAGCCCTGTTCTATAAAAAATCATTGAAATAAATGTAAGTTGTCCATTTGGATAAGTAACCACAGGTGAATAAACATGAAATCAAGGAAGCAGTGCCTGAATGGAAAAGCCCCATATTAATCCTGGTGGGTGCTGCTCAAGTACTTTCACAGCCTGTGTTATGCTTAAGCTACGAAACAGTTACATGGGGACAAAAAGAACTCACAATTTTGCTTTTAAGCATTTAAATTCTGAGAGCTTAATGAGTCATTGCTGAAAATGAATCAGACAACAGAAGTACCATACAGTTCAGGTGCATATAAGTATTTTTAAAATAGCGCTTAAGACATTTAATGGCCCTTTTCCCTGACATTGATAGAACTGGAAGACATACTATACATCAGATCATCCAACCTGAATTTAAACACTGTAACACTGCACTTTTTGCTATTCCAATAGGAAACTAATTGTGCATGTCATATTTATATTTTTTAATTTATAATTTTTTGTTTAAAGCAATTTTTTTGTTTCAGTGTTTATTTTTAAACAGTGATATTCTTTAAAATATGCAGCTATTTAATTCAGATCAATAATTTCATATGTGGGAATAGAACTTTTGTATTTATCTGAGAAAACGGAAACACATCTGAAGTTGTGATTTAAGTAATTTTTTTCTGAAAAAGACTGAATAATCTGATTAATTTAGCCTCCACACCTCAGCTGAAAGTTCCATGCACTGTAGTAGAGTTATGATTCTACTGTGCAAACTTACTGAATATACTTTCCATATTGCAAGTCAGGGTGATAATTTCTGAAATCTTTGATTTAGGTTTTCCCCCTCGTCTGGACAAGAGCAAGGGATGTCTGAATCAAAGGTTAAAGGGCTGGTTGCAAGGCGGATTCTGCTTCTACCTAGCAACCCTCAGAAAACACCCAACTAGTCCTATTGCTGACAAAAATTATCAATGCCGCATTTAAAATGTGCAATCAACCCAATTTCCTGAGCACTGCAGTAGCTCATCACTCCTTTAAAAACAAATAATACAGACACTCTCTCTAACTCCCACTGCCTTTCAGTAGGCTGCAAGCACAGAGGAAGGAGACAAGAAAAGCAATAAAATGGCACGTCGGATCCTCTGAACCTTTCACTGGGGCACTGTGAAGTGGAGCTGCACTGATCTCATGACGATCAATCCCATTTCCAAAGCTCTTGAGGAGCCGGGAAGTGGAAACACATAGCAAACATGATGAGAGACACTCATGAACAGAGATGGCAGCATGTAAGATGACACTTCAGAAAAGATAAACTGGACTTCAGAGGAGAAGACAGAGGACACTCCTGTCTACCCTTTCGTCACTGGTCACTGAGCATGGACAAGACCAGCATGCATGGGGCACTGTGGCAGGGCCTGTTCTGGCATTTGCAAAGGCTCTCCAAAAACACTTACCTGTCATACCTTCGAAGGGCAGTAACACCCACTCCAGGCAGCTTTCACTATTGGTTTAATCAAGCTCTAGAGATCTTCACCTGATCCTGAAACAAACTGCAGCTGCAGAACAACTGCCCACAGCAGAGACTGCAGTCAGCACTGGCTGCATGGGTGAGGAATTGCCTTTCAGCATAAGGAACTGACAGGTGTTGGTGCAAGTGCACAACACAGTCCAACACAAGTACGTGGCCTGTCATGTCACTAAAGCCACTGTACATATGCACCTTGTTCTGATGGCCATGAACTGTCACGGGATTCAACTTCGATGCTGAGTGCTCAGGGTTTAGGAAAAATAATCCAAATCTCTATTGTTAATTAAAAACCAGACTGTTAATATTCTTCCCATACACCCACCTCCTAAAATGAGGGGAAGACCAGAGGAGGGAAACTACTAAAATGTTATCACTTCTGGGTGGCAGCTAGGACCTCTGCTAAGAACAACCTCAAATGGTTTTATTTCAAGTCTTTGACATATTAGCAATAAAGAAATGCTGAGATGCTAGAGTCTGCCCCTCCTTTTACTGTAAGTCAGTGATTCAGAAGATCCAGGATGACTGAATTCAGACATGCATTTTGCATCTACTGCACAAGTTTGAAAACCATACATTCCTTTTCAAGAAATTGTGAAGACAGTATATTTGAAACCCATTATTTCTATTTTTAGTTTGCTCCTGTGTTCATACAAGATCAATAGGTCAATGATATAGTAAGAAAAATGTGATCACATGATTACTTTTATTTTTTAAACAGAAGGGCAGAGGGAAGTATAAAGAAAAAATAATCTGCAATTTGTTACCTAGTAAGACTCTACAAATTATTTAAAAAAATGAAAACACAGTGCAAAAGTAGAAAGCCACCTACTCGAAATAAACGCATCCAAGTAAATAAACTATTCAAACAAAGCAGATTACATCACTCACCAGCAACATTCAACATCTAAGAAAATGAGTGGGCAAACTGCTTACTTATTAATCTGAGAAGGGAATGTACAACTAGCTTCCCTCTCTTGGAACTATAAAGGATGATACATTAACTGGTCACTTGAAAAGAACACATCTAAGGAGTTGTAGAAACACTCGTTTCCTTTTTAGCCATTGTTTCTGATGACATGCTCTTTGAATTACATACCTGCCTCCGGCCTTCATTATTTCTATGTTTCATTATAATGAAGATTATACTTTGACTTACAAGGCTGCTCACCATTATAAAACCCTTCCTTTCCCTTGCAGTCTTACAGTGCCACACAATTCTTCTGCATATTCTTTTTTTAGCAGTAACACCCTCCCACCACACAAAAAACCCAACTGAGTGGAGAGCCCAGGGCCCATGAAGTCCATGACAGATGCCACCACTGCTACCGATTTCAAAGGGAATGTTTAAATTGGAATATCTTGGTGACCTGTAGCAGTGAACGAACAAGTGGAAAATATGAGTTGCTTAATCATAGATAATATTTGCTCTGGTAAAAACATAAAGAGTGCTGAAATATCCCAAATGGCTAATTACTTAGTCAAACCTTGAATTATTTTATGAAGTTTACATGAAATTTTCCTTTTAATTTCCCCTAATTTTGAGTTGTACAGTAACTTGCATGAAGATTCCCTGCACACTAACATTGCATAAATGTCAATGCTATGACACTTCAGAGGTACATTACAGAGGACTGTTCCCTAACGATGACTGTGAGAAAATGCCGGTGATCATGCAAAGGCTAGACCGTGACCTATATCTGCTCCTGTCACTTCTCTGCCAGAACAGATAAGCCCCACTACCACCACCTTCTGCCAGCAGAAGATGCCCTGGGTGTGCAGTGCTGCTGGGTGTCACAGCTGGCTCTGCACTGGACACTGGATGGCACAGCTGGCTCTGCACCCACCCCTTCTAGCCCTGTCCCAGAGCACCATGTCCTGCCTGGGCTGACCGCTAGATCATGGAGCCACAGGGGCAACTGAGGAGCACCTCTGCCCTCCTGGCCACACCAACAGAGCACAGTTGCAGCGGAGGGCAGGGCCTGGCAACCCCTTGGCCTGGGCACCCAGGGATGTTGTCTGCACAGCCACAGCCTGCCGCTGGCACATACAGACCAGCAGCTGCTTGGCCACCAGCTAATGTTCTGTGCTGACCTCCTCACACTTTTTGATCAAGGTTCATGCTCTTATTTGCACTTTCAAAAGGCATTTCACACAGAGTTAGGGTACAGTTATCATCTTGATCCATCTATGGCTTCAACAAAAAAATCAGTAGGGTTCCTGTTTAAAAAGAAAAGCACCATTTGACTATTTTGTCAGGAACACATTTTACCTGCTGCGATATACTATTTGTTTAGACCGAAGAAGGTACTGTAGCAATCCCCCTGGGTTATTTTGGGCACAGTTTCCAAAGCTTTTGCAAATGCCTGCAGGCTTTATTTGTGTTGAATAATATAAGCTCATTTTTTTTCTTCTCCCCCCCCCTTTTTTTTTTAATTCAGCTATTCTTGCACTCAGACAAATTTTAAAAAATTAAGTTTCTGTAAACACAGTGTTATCTTAATAAGTTCAAATATTATGACTGTTCCCCAGGGGAAGAAAAGCAATATGTTCTAAAGCAAGTGGCTGTACATTTTGCAGAAGGTGGCTATTCTGAAATTAAGAAATGCAAATGACTCTACAGTTTATGTGCCTCAAAGTAAAAATAATGGTATTAAATTTTTAAAAGGTAGCATAAGATATTGCTCCTTACGCAGTAGCACGAGGATGCCAGGGGACCCAGAGCGATCCTTGGTCTAAGGTTTTCAGTGGCACAGCCTAGTGATCACAGGATGCTGGTGATACTCTCCAGTTACCCCTGGCAACCCTTCTCAACTGTAACGATGCTGCCCTACAATAGCTTTCACTGGGCAGCTTTCTCTTCACTTAGCTGAATGCTTTGGGACCATCTGCGTCGGAAAGCATAAAAGGCCAGCCTGCCTGTGGGCCCGTCACTCTGAACACCACCTCTCTGACCCCGATTAAATACAACTTTCAATCCCTTTTGTCCTCCCTGTTGACTTCTCCTATTAAGCGAGCCCTTTGACAAAGAAAGCGGAAGAGTGGACTAAGTGCCCCCAAGAAAGGTGATGTCTGATACTGCTCAACACAAGGATTAGCAAGCCAATACATAACAAAAGCAAGTTTGGGGGAGGGGTAAGGAGGAAAATAAAAAATTGGTTTTAGACAGGTCTTTGACTAATTCAGTAGGTACACAGTTCTACAAATAGCTATACAAGAGGCTTGCACCGAAAGAAACAACTACTGAAGAACAATAATTTGAGGACATACCTTTCAGCATTATGACACAGGGCCGTGACATTGACAAGAATAGTGGATATATCATTTGCTCCCTATGGTTTTTTAAACTTTTGTGGAAAGGAATGGCATCAAGAATACTCAAGAAGTTACTTTGAAGACAGCCTGCTTCCTACAGAAAAGTCTTGTAAAATATCTTAACTTCAGTCATTTAAGATAACTTTAAATGCAATAGCCTACAAATAACATGAATGACAAGAGCAATGGCTGAAGAAAACCTGAATTATTTGCCATATGAGAGGTGATTGTTACCAAAAGCTCATATAAAAAACTAACTGCTTTTAGGAATGTCCAAAGCATCTTTGTCAGAAAGAACAGACAGTTCTCATTTGCCATACTTTCAGCTTGGAAGGACTTGCAGTAGCAATGGAGTACCCTAACGCAACACAGCCTCTGAGCCTGAAACAGGCTGTCACCATCAGGGAGTGTCCAAGTGGCTCCGAGAACACCAAGGCATTGGGAGCTGGAGCAGGAGGAAGAGCAGAGTGCCAAGGGCTCCCACGTCTACGCCTAACCTAAGCAGAAGAGACCGGCCTCCTGGCCAAGCACTCTCAGCAACACAGATGAGCAGCTGGGATAGCAGGAACCCTCCTGTGTGTGCCCCCTGACACATGAAAAATAATGTCATTCCAGAAGCGTTTGCTCAAGGCACCGGGCAGCAATGATTATGTGATGATGGCAAGGGAAAAGTGAGGAAGCGCCTCAGTGCAGAAGATGTCTTCACTGAAGAACCTGAAGCCAAACAGAAGTGACTTTTGTAGAATGAAGCAGCAGAAAGGATGCTTAGGGATTTTATTTCCAGAAAAAATATTCTGAAACTGTATAAGTGACCAGAAAAGAGAAACAATAGTCAGAAATCCATACACAAAACAAACCTTAAAAGAACACCAGTGAGGTATGGGAGCGGATCTTATTTCTAACCCTAAAATCAGCAGTAAGTAGGCTAGAGAAGTAAGCAGATCAGACTGGCCTTATGAAAATGTCAAATTATGGCAAATCCGCCCACTAGCATAAGAAGGATTACAGTACCTCTGCTTTCCAGCATATTTTTGTTTCACGCTAC
The DNA here is from genome assembly GCA_028858755.1 of Ara ararauna. Taxonomy (NCBI): domain Eukaryota; kingdom Metazoa; phylum Chordata; class Aves; order Psittaciformes; family Psittacidae; genus Ara; species Ara ararauna. Next base: position 69,209,099 of record CM054410.1, on the reverse strand, counting down.
AGCTTAAGAGCATTTTTCCTTTCTTTTCAAGATCTCTGCCTCCCGAGGCTCTGAAGTTATAACCTTGACCCTTCCAGATGAGGACCAGAAAAGGCTTCCTCCACAGCATGTAAGGAACATTGAATCAAGTGGTGTTTGCACAAAGCATCGCAGTGTAAACTCTCTTCTTGATCCTCTTGGTGGGGCAAATCATTCCAGGGAGCAAATCTTTCCAGGGATTAAAAGCAAATTTGGCATACCCTCAAAGCTACACGCACACCCCAGCCTTCAGAAAGGTCTGCTTTTGAGATTTAGAACAACAGCTACTATTGGCGAAGTATTCTCTATGCAAGTGCTCTAAATGTCCTCATCGGAAGAAGCATCAGTGCTGCTGCTCTTCCCGGGTATCCTCTTGCCGTATTTCATCTAGTTAAATAAGCAGCTTATCTCCAGGTTTCACTATGTCATCAAAACATTCTCATTTTGCCTTTTAACACTCTCTATCCATATAGGATTTTAGTGCAAAATTGCTATTACAAACATAAGGCAGTTGGTGGTCCTAACCTCAAGAGCTGGGTTACAACAGGCAGAAACTGGGCAAAATCATGTGGAATGAGCAAAAGTCTGTGGTTACCACTAAACAGCAACAGAAGGAGATAAAAAAATCAGCAGTTCTCAATATGAAATTATGAAATGAGACATGCCAATGGGGTTCATCCATGCCACAGAACAGCAGGGCTCCCAGCAAATGAAGCCTCCTGCCCCTTTGGTGACAAGCAGCATATCCACACCCCCTGTAACTGAGACTGACCAGGGAGAAGCTGTGCATCAGAAAGGCTGTAACACTGAACTTCTCCACTGGAGTGGGGAAGGAAGGAATGGTGACACATCAGGCATGACAGCTACCAAAAAGATGATGTTAGTCAAAGCCTGCATATTCCCCACAGCTTGGTGGCAGCAGGCATGGTGGGGCTGATGCAGGAGCACAGGGATGTGCTCACAGGTGGCACACAGGTGAACAGACAGGATGAGGCACACCATGGCAGTCATGGACAGAAAAACAGAATTATCATTCAGAATACGTTAACTCTACCATTATAGCATGGCAATCCCTCTTTTAAATACAAGGTTAAAACTGCGCTTGTGTCCATGAAAAGCCTCCATACATGCAGCAGGAATTTCACCAGCTGCAAGATCAGCAGTGCACCATTCTCTCTCCAGGGAAGCTTTCCACTCCCAGAATGCACGCCCGGCTATGCCGACCTCCTTAAAAACACTCCCTGCAGCACCTCATTTTGATTCCAAAGCTGGACAGCAAAACACAATGTAAAGTACAGCTGACACGTCTTAAATCCTAACTGTGTGCGACCCAAAGAAGCAGATGACCGCAATGACCAGCAGGCAAATTCTGTGGCTACAGAGACTGTTTCAAGATGCCACTCCAGTATGGGTTTTGCACGGGAGACAGCAACTGCTCACAGCACAGTTCTTGCAGCAACTGGGTTTTTACTGACAGCTTTATTAACATTAACCATGTGCCTTTTACATTTTTTATTGAAATTTAGTGTCATTTGGCACAGTCAATTTAGACAACAGATGTATTTCCTTCTTCCTGGTTTTGTCCTTTTTGGGAGGGGGGGGTGTGGGGTGTGCAAAACATCAGTAAAGTCCCTGAATGGGTACCACTGAAAATTAGTATTTCTCAAGGAAGTAGTAGATGGGAGCCTGTATCTAATAGTTTTACTTTCTGTGTTATCTGGAGAAAAACAGATTCATACATACAAAGTGGACTGTTTCAGAAGATAGTGCTGTGAAAAATGAAAGACTGTTCCAAAGTAAAAAGTGATTATTTCAGATGAAATGAGAAGCTCCAATGTCAACCCTACTGCCTGAATCAGCAAAAAATCAGAGCTTTGCATAGAATAGGAAATTGGAGATTTTCCTTAAATTTGCATTTCTTTTTGCTGAGCACATTTTTGCTTAAACGTGAAAGAACTTCTTAGAGACCCTCCTAGTTTCAGACATTGCTTTCTGCTACAGTGCTGTAAAATGCTGCTTTCTGGGACTGGAATTCCATTAGTACAATTGGGAGAATTTATGTATTAATGCTAGATATGAGCCACAACAGCCACAGAAGCCAGCTATTTTTAAGACTTAGTCTATGGATAACTTTTTTTTTTTTTTTTGTAAAAATACGACCTCCTCAGCCATACTGACAACTGTCAAACAGAAAACCCGAAGCCATATAACCTAAAAATATAAACTGTTGTTTCTGGAGAAAGAATCCATAAGAAATGTAGGCAAAATACCAGCATATACATCTCTGATACTTTCTGCCTACCACAATAAAATCAGGAAAATATAACTACGGATTTCATCTGTCCTGGGTTCAGCAGTAGCAGTCATTTTTCTCCTTCTCAGCAGCTGGTGCAGTGCTGTGTTTCTGACTTTCAGCCTGGGAGCAGTGCTGATAACACCGATGGTTTCAGTTGCTGCTCAGTAATGTTTATTCTGACCAAGGACTTTTTTGAGTCTCATGCTCTGCCAGGGAGGAGGGGAAGCCGGGAGGAAGCAGAGACAGAACACCTGCCCCAAACTGACCAAAGAGGTATTCCATACCACAGCACGTCATGCCCACTATATAAACTGGGGGCAGTTACCCAGAAGGGCTAGATCACTGCTCAAGAAGGGCTGGGTGTCTGTCAGGAGCTGGTGAGCAGCTGCATCCTCTTCCACTGTTATTTCCCTTATCGTTATTATTATTGGTGGTAGCAGTAGCGGTTTGTGTTATACCTTAGTTACTGGACTGCTCTTATCTCAATCCGTGGGAGTTGCATTCTTTCCATTCTCCTCCCCATCCCTCCAGGAGTGGGGGGAGGAATGAGAGGGGGAGTGAGCGAGCGGCTGCATAGTTCTGAGTTACCAGCTGGGCTTAAACCATGACATCATCATAAAGCATTGTACTGGTTTGCATTCCATATATGTAGTATCATAATTACAAAATTTAAAACCATATAGTTTTGATATTACAATCTGCATAAAAAAGGCTCCTTCTCTAGACTACTCTTGTGATTCTAAGCCTCAAAACATTTAATTTGAAAAAAAGTGAAAAAAATTATCCTGTTCAGTCAAAAAATAGTTTTGGTTTATTCCCTAAGTGCTGTATCTTCCCCCTTGCAAATTCTACTGAAGAAATGCTGAGTATCATCCATCAGAGCCCTACCATCATACAGACTCCTCACTAAGAATGTGCAGACTTACCAACTGAATCTTTCAGTGAAAATAGGAAATTACAAGCAACATAAGGAGCAGCAATATGATTATTCTCTGCAGGATAAGATGATAATATGATGTGTACCTCCTACATGAACACTGACAATTACCTAAGACAGGGAAGTCTTTGTAAGCTGTCTGGTTTTCAAATAAATTTCAAAATATGAAGCAGCTACAGCCAGCTCCACAGCCCTAACCTTTTAGAAAAAAAACCCCAAACCAAAAACAAAACTCTTACAGTAATTGTTTTTTTCCAGCCACATTCGTGAAGTATCTGCTGAACTTCTAGAAGAAATGCAAAAGTACAAGGCAAATTACCATTTGAGCTGTACCTAAAAATACTGAGGCTGTACAGAGAAGGAAAATGTTATCTTAAGAAGAAAACCAACAGCTCGCAATGGGAAACTAAGACCTAGTTTTCCAGCCTGTGCTGACAGTGCCTGCTGCTGCTGCCTCTTGCAAGACATGCACCCTGAAGAGCAGCAGGGTGTTGCTGCCGAGTGCTCTGGCTGCACATCCGGGGGCGCAAGTCTGCTCTCCTGGACCTTCTGTCTTGCAGAAGAATCAGCCTGGCAGTAGCTGAGATCAGACTCTTCCAGGACTGAACCCACTTGGGGCTAGATGTTTTCCAAATAGTTTGAAATTGCTCTGGCATGTGAGGCACTGCTCCCTCTCATAAACAAACTCCAGGAATCCTTCAGGACAGAGAATATGCTCACATTGCACTTTCTTGAATAGATTAATAATTTATAGAAAATACTATCGTATGAACTGCTGATTCATTCACAGCAACAAATATCCAGAGCGGAATCCTAAACTATGGAGCTAGGTTAAGCAAGATCTCCTAAAACCTCAATGAATAATTGCTTGAAAATTCTCTGTATTGCTTGAAATCTGCTCCATATTTGGTTTTTTCACTTTGGCACTATGTATTAATTGTGCATTATTATCTGTTGTTGGTGGTTTTGTCTCTCTTGCTGGTAACCAAGTGTTTTAATTTTGTTCTGGCTAGTAGAAATGCAAAAAACTAGACCATGGGTTACCAACATCTGCAAAGTAGACAGACAATCCAAAAGAAATGAAAGTCACAGGCAAAGAGCAAAGATCTCACTGTGAAAGATAAGCAAAAGGAACATGGAAAAAGTAGTCATAACTATGAAAACAACAGTAAAACCACCACAGATGTTAAAGGTGCTTTTTTTGATGGTTACCATCAAAAGTACTGCACTTTATTTATGAGTAACCTCCATGGGCTTAAACCCTAATTATTCAGTGCTTAATCTCATATGCAAACCGAATTGTTCTATGAAGCATAATGATGAAACAAATAACACTAAGCACAACAAATGTGTAAATTGCTTTTAAGACATTTTTTCTTAAGACTACGTATCTTCCATCTTCTCAGAATTCACAGTTAGGTATTTGTAGCAATAATTTGTATCTAAGACCAAATAATAAAAAAAAACATTTAGATGACTATTTTTAAAGTATTCCATGAAACAGAGTGGTTTGATGACAGTCTTACATTTGGAGAGGCCCTTTAAATATAGTTTTTATCTGTTCACAGACTCGAAGAGCAGAGAGCATTTTCTCAGCTACCTCTTTTTCTTCAGAGACTCTGGACTGTCCTTCACAGTGCGCTGAAGATATCAGGAGAGATAACATTGCCTGGTGCCTCTAGGGCAATGTGGACCAGCAAGTCTGGATGGGCCGGAGCTCTACGAGACAGCGACAGGCTGTGGATGGGGCAGAGCACAGTGACATAGCCCTTCCAGGTAACTGCCCCCAGTTTATAGAGTGGGCATGACATGCTGTGGTATGGAATACCTCTTTGGTCAGTTTGGGTCAGGTGTCTTGTCTCTGCTTCCTCCAGGCTTCCCCTCCTACCTGGCAGAGCATAAGGCTCAGAAAGTCCTTGGTCAGAGTAAACATTACTGAGCAGCAACTAAAGCCATCGGTGTTATCAGTGCTGTTCCCAGGCCGAAAGTCAAAAACACAGCACTGCACCAGCTACTGAGAAGGAGAAAAATGACTGTTACTGCTGAACCCATGACAGTATCCACCCCTTATTCCATACCATTCACATCATGCTCATATCCCACATTTTCAATATACAATCACTCATATATATACAAATATATACATCCACAGAGAGAGAGAGGGAGAGAGATCATTCCTTAGTGCATGGACCAATCCCTATATATAAAGCTGCTGAGTCCATCCAGTCCATGATGTCAGGCTCCGTCTCTTGTAACAGTCTTTCAGAGCAGGAAAGGCTGTGTGCAGTGTTCACACTCGTGAATAACCTGGGCAATAGTGTCCGTTGCTAAGTCCACCCCTCGATCATGAGTTCATCTGTATGTTGCATCTCTGCCTTGATGGCCTGAAGTGTCATGGGCCCACCAGGCTCAAAATAACCCACCCTCCCCTTCAGCAGTTTTGTCGTTAGGGACTCCATAGGGCTGCCTTCCATCTCTGATGCTTCCAAAGCACTGGAGGGGCCCAGTGGACTAGATACTTGCCCATACTGTCCCACACACCCTGCCACTCATAACTGTCCAGCCTTGGGGAAAATCTCTTGGTCCTCCTATATTGTCGTCTAACCCTAAACAAGACCCAAACCCAACTCCACTTAACTTTCGAGATCAGATGAAATGGTCGTGAGTAAAAGACACTCTGTACGTGTGCCAACATGCTGATCCCCATCACAACCAGCAGGCAGGTCTCAAGGGCACCCAAAGCCATTCAAAACCTTCAGAACTCTCAAATGATGCTGCTGTACTTTTCACTGGGGCTGGTGTAGCTGCTGTGCTTGGGGTTGGAGTAGCAGCACTATCTGTCGTAGTCAGACTTTGAGTAGCTGCTGTACTTGTCACTAGGGTGTGTGGGAATATCTCCCTCATAGGCTGACCACCTGAGGAGGGGAAAAAGGACGTGTAATTGCTAAACACTTCCATTATATACCTCCCAAAGTAAAGAGGTGGTGACCACACTGGGAACGCAAGCCAGATCAGTTTCATGATCAATGAGACTATTGTATTACAACTCATTACCATAAAGTACAGCGAAACAAGAACCTTAGCCCAAGCCCTCCAGCTGATAAACACTAAGACAGCAAATACCAGCTGTAAGTAGGGTATGATATGCTGAAACTCCGAGATCAAGAGCAACAACTTTGAGAGCCAATAAATCAGCTTTGTGATGAGTGACTATTAATCCAAACCAATAAATGCTTATCACAAATAACACTTAGACACACTCTGGTCAGGTCTGTCCTTATCTCAACCTTTCGGGCCCCACACTGGGTGCCGAAAAGGACTGTCATGGTTTAAGCCCAGCCGGTAACTCAGTACCACGCAGCCACTCGCTCACTCCCCCCACCTTCCTTCCCCCAGCTCCCAGAGGGATGAGGAGGGGAATCGAAAGAATGCAACTCCCACGGATTGAGATAAGAACAGTCCAGTAACTAAGGTATAACACAAACCACTACTGCTACCACCAATAATAATAATGATAAGGGAAATAACAAGGGAATACAACTGCTCACCACCCGCCGATCGATACCCAGCCCTTCTTGAGCAGTGATCTAACCCTTCCGGATAACTGCCCCTAGTTTATATAGTGAGCATGACATGCTATGGTATGGAGTACCTCTTTGGCTAGTTTGGGGCAGGTGTCCTGTCTCTGCTTCCTCCCGGCTTCCCCTCCTCCCTGGCAGAGCATGAGACTCAGAAAGTCCTTGGTCAGAATAAACATTACTGAGCAGTAACTAAAAACATTGGTGTTATCAGCACTGTTCCCAGGCTGAAAGTCAGAAACACAGCACTGCACCAGGTACTAAGAAGGAGAAAAATGACTGCTACTGCTAGACCCAGGACACCAGCAGGTCAAATTTTCCTTTTTCAATTACATTTTCACACTTTGGAGTACTGTGTACAGTTCTGGTGTTCTCAACATAGGAAGGACATGGAACTGTCCATAAGGAGTTGAGAGGAACCCACAAGGATGATGAGGGGGCTAGAGCACCTCCTGTATGAACACAGGCTGAGAAAGTTGGGGCTGTTCAGCCTGGAGAATAGAAGCTGCATGGAGATCTCTAGAGCAGCCTTCCAGTATCTGAAAGGGGCCTACAAGGATACTGGAGAAGTCCCCTTCTTCAGGGACTGCAGCAACAGGACGAGGGGCAATGGGTTCAAACTTACACAGGAGAAGCCCAGGTTAGCTGGTACAAGGAAAAAGTTCTTTACTGTGAGGGTGGTGAGGCTCTGGCACAGGTTGCCCAGAGTAGCTGTGGCTGTTCCATCCCTGGCAGTGTTCAAGGCCAGGCTGGATGCGCCTGTCCAGCAGCCCGCCTCTGGCTGCGGAGGACAGAGAGGAATGTACGTGGCAGCACCACCAGCCTCTAGTGCCATGGAATCACAGTCTGCTACACCACAGATTCCAGGACTGAGCACAGAGCACAGAGAGGTACTCAGCGCGACAGAAAACATTAGAACTGCTGCAAGTGAAAGTAGCTCTGTAAAGGCTAGGCTATATTTAAATACTGAACTATTTTGCATGTCCAAAGGCAGAGGAGGATGAACAGCTCAGGAAGGAGAGGAGAGCACTGACTCTTATATCACTGAGCTGCAGTGAACAGAGGGAAATGTTCAACTCCATCGCCTCCAGCAGTAGAGATCTGTGATCTTCTGCGGACAGAGCTCTGGCAAAGCATCACCAGTGCACAGCTGAGCTTTGTCGAGAGAAATCGACAATGAACTCTCCCTTGTGAACAGAAATGGATAAACAAATAAATAAACAAAAAACCAACACCAAAACCCTATTTCAACTTGAGCCCACAAGTTCTGAACCTAGTGAACGGGAATCTCCTTTTACATTTTTGTCTCCCAGCCTTGGTGACTCCAACAACTCTCTCACCTGGCCAAGCCAGCTGAGGACACCCCTATCATCTTTCCACTTAGCAGTAAACTCTGCTGTGGCCAAGCCACAACCTGTATTTCACAGACCAGCAGCGGCACTGGGAAAACCACACAAGGATGGTGTAACGAGGAGTGTTTCGCCATGCACGACATGTTCTAGTAGCGTGGCTGTCAGTGTACAAGCAAGAGTCCAGCTTTGCAGGGCTGGGTAACAACTCTAAATGAAAGATACTTTTGTGGATGAAAATTTCCTTTTTCAATTACATTTTCACACTCCAAAAATTTATTCTCTGCAGGAGAATGGTATCTGACATGAATTCACTTTCATGACACACTTGTAATTTTCAGTATGGAGAGGGACAGAAGAAGTTCTATCAGTGATCTAGTTGGGAACCATGGAGCAAGACGGCTCAAGCGAATGGGTGCAAAACTTGCACCCAGAAAGGAACATTTGTCTACCCATGCCTTTGAAAGATGAAACTGCACTGCTAAAATCTGCTCAGCAAGTACCAACACACCGTCTTATCACCTGTGCCACCAGTTACAAAATTCTTAGTTCCAGCATTTCATAGCTGATGCTGTTTACTGCCATGTCCCCACAGCAAATTCACCTTTGTGTTCCTTGTTCCCATTTATTCTTCTAATGACACACAGTGAAAAGAAAATACATCAGCGTAACATAATTCAGACATTTTAAACTTTTCTCTCAACTATTTCTGAAACGTATCAGTTCCATTCAAGCTTAAAAAAAGGAGATACAGAATGGCGTTATGTGCATCTTTTGTCAGTAACCTATCTGCTCCCTGTGGTCTCGTAAACAAGCTGCTTTCTTTAGAAATACAGCAGACCTTCAGTTTAAATTTATGGAAAGGCTGAACCAGAGGAGCCTGCACTCAAATAATTTTAATAACCTATTAAGTTGCGACTTCAGATTCATTTTATAACCATGTTCCTCAGGGAACAGCACTATCAGGATAAAGATAGAATTTTTTTTCTTTTAAAGATAAATAGCATCATTAATCTGCAACATTTCTTTTCTATTATCTTTCAAAATGAGGAGTTATTTTGTTCTGATCTTGAGGTAATTAGCCTTCATTCACGAGCCAGAAAATGTCTGTGTTCTGAAAATTAAAAATGTGTCATTAAGTGGAATTTACCATAATGTCATTTATCTTTATATAGTTCATCAGTGACAGCAATGGGCCTGGGAATCCATCAGCTTTTACCAAGGAAGCATTAAAACAAATTGAAAAACAGAATAATCCCAGGCACTCTTTAACACAGTCAAAGCCATTTGGGTAATTAAATAGTGGTATTTAAAGTTTTAATTTAGATTTTCCCCTCTGTTCATCAGTAGTCAAATGAGATGTTCATATTCATAACTGTTTGTAATAAAGGGTTTCATAAAACAAACGGAATATCAATGCCATTAAAATTAAAGAGAACACAGAGAAATCTTTCAAGTGCAAACAGGGAATTTCATTCCTGCTGCACCCTATTTTCTAAGACTACATCGGGAATAAACCCTCACTATACCTGGTTCGCTTTCCATACTAAAAATGTACAAATTCTGCAATGCCTGTTCTCCCAGTAGTTACAGCTACCTTCATTTACATTTCTTGTCTTTGAGTGTTTAGTTATACAGAAAAGCCAACTTTGAGAAGTGGTATAGTTTGCCTTCTGTTTCCATTGTTTTTCAATTGTTTGCATATTAATCTCAAACATCTTTTATCTTGTATGTTCAGCTCTTGAGAGGTTATCATTCTGTTGTGCTCTTACAGATATTGCAATGCAACAACGTGCACCCAGGAAACGGGTATGTAGTATAAATAATGTTAACAATAATTATTTAGGGATGCAAACAGAATCACTAATGAGCAAAACACACGATTGTAATCAACCTTAGGAATATTTTTTTCCTTAAATGTATACAGGTAAAATATTAAGAAAATACTTAATAAGGCCTAAAAGCACCCCAGTTCAACCCAGAATAGCTTATGTCAACAGGCTGATATGAGCATCCTACTGAGCACCAAGAGGTTGGTCAGCGCAAACTTCTGAAGACTACTCCACAGACCTGCTGGCTTTGGCAATAGATGGTTTAGCAAACGACGATGGCTCTCCTAGCAAGCCCATCAGTACTGCTATGTAGTGAGATAAAATGCAATTAAATCTTAACTTTGGGACGCAGCTCTGAATTTGCTAATTATGGCTTAATTATATTTAATTACAACTTCCACAGCAGGAAATCCAATGTATAAAAGCTTGCTAGTGCCACTCTTACAAGATACTATTAAAGCCCACTCCCAGATTTTGCCAAAATTAAACCAGAGAGGTAAAATTGAGTAGTTCCTCATGAAACAGTTTTAACCAAAATAACTCTGACTACTGAAACTTTCAACACATGTACATTCTCACTGACATGCAATTGGCTGGGACACAGCTATTTAAAATGTGCGGGTTGGGGGGGAGGGGGAAGCATATATGCTCTCTTCTGAGTGCAGCTGGAACTGTATTAGATCAAAACTGTCGATAGTTTAGTGTGCAATATTTGCTCTCTTCATTCACATGGTTAAAAGTGTTAAAAGATTTTAGCTTGTTTACAATGGAAAGTCTAACAACTTTTGGCCACTCTTTTCTAAATAAAGCAGAACAGCCCCTGTGACTCCATTTGCAATGTTAGAGACTTACATGTACATTTTTGTAGAACCACCTGAGATGTTCTAGTTTTCAGTTCTACAGCAGCAGACAATATGAGGCAAGACAAGATACTTTCACATAGCACGAGAAAGATAACATACCGAGACACTGATGTTAAATAAATGTTGTAGTATGTTCTGCTGTACTGCTCTTTCTGAAAAACAGTTACTTTTTAACACATAGTACAGAAAAGCTCACTACATATACATCTTACAAGAAAAGGCTGGTCTTTAAAGCAGTAATCATGCTAGGCTTTCAGTAGTGTAAATATTCTCTCCTGGCAATCATGAAATATTCCTTTTTATCTATCCTTCCAAAATACCACCCCAAACTTACTTACCTCTGATAACCTGTTCCCATGAACACCATTCTGGCTACTTTTGTTTTTCTTATTATTATTTTCTTTTTTCTTTTTTTTTTTTTTAATATAACTAGATGCTTTTGAGTCAGTACTATACCTTAGCTACCTCTTAGGCAGGGTAGCCGGTCAGATGTAAGAAAAATCTAGGGTTATGCTAGCATACTTGGACTTTCAGCTCTACAGCTCTGCTAGAATTCACTCCTTTTTAGCAGCTCCTTTTGTTCATAAGCACACACTGTCACCAAAGGAGGTGGGGAGCAACTTTCAACTTACGAAGCAAGAAAGCCTTGTGAAATTATTCCATTTATAAATTGTCCTATCAAGGCAGTGAATAAATACATTGTTACAACTGCTGTGGAGATCAAAACGAACCCTAGAGTTGGCAAGATAAATTCAAGTCATACATGAACGCACCAGAAGCACCTGCAATGCCTGCTAGAATTAGTTGATTAACACCACTTTTAAAAAACAGAGTCACCTAAAGCTTAATACAGACAATTTTTAAAGGTATACATGGAACGAAATAGACAAAAAGGTGCAAAATTATCCCTGCAATGGGGCAGCAAAGTAACTCAGTAATGAGGTGACAGGTATTTCAAGTCCATAGACAGAAGCCCTCCACCTGCTGAGAGGAGCTGTAGTATCCTCCCACAATGCCGGCTGCTCAGCAAGCAGCAGAGCTTGTTCATTCTGTACCTGCCTTGACAGCCAAATAGGTGCAGGGGCACAAGAAAACAGAGATACGGAGAACACTGAGATACACTTCTGCTGGGAAGACTGAAGAACTGGAACACTGCTATCACCTCCTGCATAGCAGTGACGAGTGGAAAGTGGCATCTTTAACGTTACACAGATGAGCTAACAGTGACAGGCAGCAAAGACAAAACAAATGCAAACGTGTGCTTTAAAACGATCTCTATACCGCAATTCTGAGTGGCAAAATACAGTCAATACAACATTTGGAGTGTGCACCTTTACCCCCAAACCACCAGCTACCTACTAGGGTAACAAAAATAGTCAGGCTTTCCGTAATGTGAACTCTATTATTGTAATATTTAACTTCCTGTGTCTTTGTGTTATTCAAGGAAGTGAAACTCATGCATAGCATGTTTATATTATTCCCCTTTATAGTAGACTTGCAGACAATGTCAGGTCTGGAGAGATAAGAGCTGCCTCTAGGACATGAATTCTCATGAGGATTACAGAGCCACCATCTGGGGCCTCGTGTTTATCTGCAGCAGCTGCAGCCTAAATATCAGCGCTGGATAAAAACGGGTGCTGGTCCTGAAGTGTTTAACAAGTTGCTGCAACTTGGTTTCAATTACAGTTTGCTGTGTTTTATAAAAATGGAAGAATAAATAACAGAATGACCTCCCTTCTCAGCAGAAAAGCACTGAAGAAGAGCAGCTCTGCAACCTACGGTACCACTCTCTGCCAAAAGAAAACCCCAATCACAAGAGTTAAGTTGAACCAGTTTGGCTTAAAGGCTTAATAAAAACCAAAACATGGCAAAAAAGAATCAGTATTTTCAGTACACTTGCCTACTGGCATTCTCTAAAAAGTAAAACTTCAAAATTTCTAGAACAGGTAAAACAAACCATAGAGGAGCTGCAAGTTTAGGTTTCCTAAACAGAGTTTTTCCTGCAAGCAAGGAATGTCAGGTAACTGTCAGAAGTGCCTAAGTAAGTATATCACAGTCCTTTCTGACTGTTTTTCTAGGCACACAGAAGAAATGGGAGAACTGGCAAATCCCTTGCACTTGTTCCAAGCTCTAGCCTGCAGAAAAACAAATCGAGCACATGGATTGCCCTCTGCTGTGCTGGCCAGGCAGCAAAAAGAACCCTTGTCCAAAGATTTTTGTCACTTTCTTCTCTAACTGCTCTTTTCTTCCTTACTTCAGCTATTTGCTGCTGCAGCTGCACCTTGATTTGTAGTTCTGTTAAGCAAATCACAGGGCACTACCTAAAACAATCAGCACATCTCGTTAAAATAATTTAAAAAGGAAATATTACTAATGAAAAGGCTACTAAAAATGCACGGAAGAGAACAACTAGCAGGGAGAAGGAAAAATTTTGGTGTGATCTCAGGGCATGCCTTTCTAAGTTGACTCTTCAAATGCAAAAGTCTCATTGGCTTCTTAGACTCTGAAAATTTAACTTTCAAAAGAACGCTTTGGGTTTGTGACAGGGTGTGCCTCACTGCGTTTGCTACAGAGGTGAAAAGGGAGGGTCTCTTACTTCATATGGTTCCCCTGCCTTGGATTAGCTCTCCTTCAATATACATGTACATAGCCTGTGTTCCAATGCCATTACCTGAAACAAGACCGAGGTTCAAGGCCTCCTTTTTGGGCAGCTGGAGAAAGCAAAGTGCCTCTTACACTTACCCTGCTTAAGAGGTTAGCAGCTCTCAGGCCGAACATGCGAGCCTCACGGCTGATCTAATGCAGGAGCCAGGATCAAATCCTAGTGGAAGAGAGACTACTTCTTTGACATTCTGAGACAGCTTTGAATTTGGGTTTGAAGTTCCTGTTATTGAACCTGTCACCATTTTCCTGAAGCTGGTGGGAAACATCCACCATGTCCCATACCAAGTAAATGGGATGGTGAAGGCACTGAGATAAGTCAGAGGAAGAAAGGACTTGCCAGATCAGCAGAAAAGAATTAAATATCCAGTCTGATGCCTGGACAAAGCCTGCAACCACCCCACATATTTCTTAAGCAGAACCCAGATATTTCCCAACAAGATGTTATAGAGGGTGGCATTGAGTGACCTGCCACTACTGAGCCGGGTGCTCTGCATTGCCCAGCCACATGTAATGTTTAGGTGTTTCAAAAACAGGTGCTAGGAACTAAATTCCTAAATCCATATTAAACCTTTAAATAAAGCCAAATCGGGTCAGGAAAATAACTTTTTTTTTTCCTTTTGTTTAGAACAAGCTACAGATTTTGGACATTATGGCTGCATATCAGAGTACCCCATCTACCTTTTCCTCCCAAAGCACAGGTACCATGGATTGTCCAGGAAATGTGAGAGAAACGGAGCAGCTCACCAGCTCATATTCTCCCCCTGACTGACTGCAGTTCATTTCGTACTAAGCCAAGATTCATTAGATCACTGTAACAAACTGGCAAGCCTCCCTGACACTGCTGTGAATATCCAGTATCCACCAGTTCACTAGGAACGTTAACATAACTCTTAGGAAAGAGAGAGGGAAAGAAAACCTGCTGTAGCCGGGATCTGAACAGGGCACCAAAGCCCCTTTATTCACCACAGCTCCAGCAGCTTTTCACAGCCACTATGATGTGGCTTCACGTAGCTGCAGCACTGGGACTGGCTGACTGGCACCAGCCTGAGAGCCTCCTGCTTCTCTTGCTCAGATGCGAACACCAAAAAGAATTATGGATGTGGAGTAAGTAACCAACTTCTTCCACTCTGTTGCAAGCAGAGTGGTATTTCAGAAGAACTACATTATGCTTCAATGCAGCCACTGGGCACAGTAAACCTCCCAGACGCAAGAGGTGTCCCATGTGGTGATAAAGCTCATGGGACAGCCTGGTTTGGGAAGAGCCCACAACATCTTCAATGGAGATGGTTTGGGACAGGAGAGTCCAAGGCCCATCAATGGACAGACTAACTTCTGTTCTTCCACATGGGCCCTGGAGCCACAACCAGCTATAACATATTCCGGGGCTTGCAACAGGACAGGACCCTCCAGCAGGATGGGGCAACCCTGAACCCTGATCCCAGCAATGCCTCCGAGCTCTCCCCACACAGCGCAGCCTGCTCTCACCCAGCTTCTGGAGACTATTTTCCCCCACCACCAGGATCACTTGTCCACCACAGCAGCTTCTGCAGTGTGGCTCACCAGACGGTAGCACCAGACCTGTGTGGAGCTCAGGTGCCCACAGCAGTATAGACTGTGCCCCTAGAAATGCCTATAGTGAAATATCATTTCACAAATACACCCATGTCCCTTCTTAATGCAAATGAGCCAGACCACAGAATAACAGAAAAAAGCAGCAAATTGCAGTGTCAACCTATCTTCACAGTTAACAGCTATTTCTGTTCTATCTCCAAAGGGCCAGGGCTACCTGCTGCCTTCAAAACATGTTGGGCACAAACATAGCTGTAGGAGCTCAGCCTCATTTGTGGCCAACTTTTGTCAACAGCTGTGGCCAAAAGCTAGCACCAAGGACTAGTACAAGAGCACTGAGACCTCTCCTGCCGCCCTCACTGCCACAGCTCCTCACGTGTCTTCTGAGCCCATGGAGCATCTTATGGCATGAAGCCATGCAGCTTAATGACATGGAGCCTGGAGAGGGGCTTTGTTTCAAATTCCATTTTCGCTGGATGCTGCCTGCTCTGAACAGACAACAAAAACTTCTAAATAATCTTCTCTACACACACACACACACATGATTTTACACAGCTGCTTTATTACCCTCCCACTGTTTCTATTTGTGTCCTCATTTAAGAATGGCAATTTAAAAGTATTTGATACTACCACAGAACATCACATATACCCTGTTTGAATCTTTTGCAAATTTTAGGGTTTATAATGATAATGTTAAAAAGCATAAATTCATACGCAATTTTAAATGTCTAAAGTTCAGATTCAAACTCCAAGAAGTACTGATGTGTGCAATAATCTTTGTTGATGATAAAACAAAAATAATTGTATTTCTGTAACAAATAACCCTGCATGTCTCACCTTTTTACCTGTTCTATTCTTAGCAGATAGAATGCTCATATGCTGAGTTTAACACACTTCTAACATATAAGTATGGCTAAAAAAGAGGTGCTACTTTTGCGTACCTATAATGGAGGTATTATACTTGACAAGAAAGTAATAAAACCTGAGTTGAGATTCTCTTATGCCAGCAATGCAAGTGGTATAGGGGAAGAACAGCCACCACATCCAGCTGCAGCTCCCAGTCCTTATATCGCTTTGGTCTAGCCTGTACAGACTCATTTTAAAAGCATTTTAACTTATCATTTCTGAGGGGTGGGAGGGACATGGCAAGCAACTGCTGACTCCATCAGTTCTGTACTAGCCGATAAACACATTCATTTGTATATTTTCAACAATTTCCTCCTACTTATTTACCATTTTAGAAGTACAAAGGGAAAACAGGCAGAATTGAAAAGCTGGCCATTGGGTTTCAGCACCAACATTTCAGCATTCGAAAACTGCTGCAATTTGATCACCTATAAGCACTTTAGATGCTGTGATTTATAATTATTTTATGTTACATTAAAAATTTTCCTAAAACCATGAAATACAATGTTTAAGTGAAAGGCCATGAGAACAAAAAGCAGATTCCACTGTGCATCAGTTTTAGGCAAAGCAAATATGGTTGATTACAATTGCCTGCTCCCATTTCACAACCTGCACTAAATAGTGCCATTAAAAGCCTTTTCAGTCATCAAGAAAGAACAAATATACGGAAGAAGTGAGAAAAAAACACACAGTTTGATAGAGGATACTTAACAGGGCATGTACTGCCTGTTCTGCCAGGAGACACTGCAGAGACAACCCAGCCTTCTACAGTGATGCTGCCAGGGTGGCCCATGGAAGACTGGGCAGCATGCATTTCTGTGAAGGACATAAGTCATACCAGGTCAGGTCCCCCTGGAGGCACTGATCTCCACAGGTGCACATGGGCAGGCATAGGCAGCCCTCCACTGACCAAGTACCGGGCGTGCTCTCCCCAAAAACTCAGGTCTATTGCTTCAGGGACAAATTGTGGACTCATGCAACAACATTTTCTGCCTTTGCCCCTCAGTCCCCGCAGGGATTGGTGGCTTTGCCTTCAGCTATGGACGGTTCACCTATAAGCCCCAACACTCACGCCCAGCATTCCGCGGCTCCTCACCCCAGCCGCTTTAGGAAATGGCTGCTCCAGGGACATGCTCTGCTCAGCCAGACTCACTGCAGTCTGAATGTTTTAACTTGCTCCCAAGGCCAATGAAGATGTGTTGAAATTTCACTGGAAGGGGTTTTAACAGCCAGTAAACAAATGCTTCCCTGCTGTGTTTCTAACAGAGACAGCAGCACCGTACAGTGAGATCCAGAACATGTTCAGGAAGGTTAAAAAAAAACAACAAAAAAACCCCCAAGCATGACAGCTTTATGCAAGTGAAAGGCAACATGCAAGAGATACAGCAAACTATGGGCATTATTTTACCAGTCTAGGGCTCTAAGTAGACAATTATATACTTAAAGTTGAGATTCCTTAAGCTGGCTTTGCAGCCTCTATAAAATAGTTTGAAACATCTGTTTTACAAGAAGACTGTCTGCTTAGAAGTTGAAGAATAAAAGGAACAGAAGCACAAAAATATGGCTTTAAAGAAAGCAACAATTCTGACAATACACAAGTAGTAGTATAGGAGGGATTTGCTTTTCCCCCAAATGAAAGCAAGTTCAATATCATTATTAAAATTACATTTCTAAATTTAATTGTAATGCCTGAAAAATGCCCATTACACTGAAAAAAAGAAGGGAAAAAAAAAGGAAAAAAAGGCTAGGTAGTGCTTTCCATGACTAAATGGATTAACTCTTTAGTACAACACAATTACTGCTCTTCACACAGTTTCAGTGAACACCTAAATAAACATCCAAAGCTTTTTTTATGCAAAGAGAAGATCCATTCTAAGGAATAACTCAAATGCTAAAAGCTTGACATTTAGTGCAAAAAGTAAAGAAAAGCTACAGAGGGAAATGGAAAAAAGAAAAGGACATTTTAGGAAGGTTTGTGGGGTGACATCTGCAGACAAACAGATATCTTTGTTGAAGCCACACTGTTCATGTGCCTGTTTTATTTCTGATGTCTTTCTCCATGTAATTTTTTTCTGGTGTGGGAAGCTTAGCCTCAGCCCATCCAACCCTGCGGAGTGAGGGAAGGACCTGGCTGAGCTGTGTACAGTGCGGAGGAGGACGAGTCATTGCAGCAGTCCATGCGAAGCTAGCACTTGCTGCAGGGGCAGGGAGCTGACATAGGAAGCCACTCCAGAGGTCCAGCAACTCCCATGAGTGAGCCCCAGGACAAAGGATGTGCTTGGGGAATGAATGGTGGGGAATGAAGAGTGCGGAATGAATGGCAGGGAATGAACAGCCGGTCTTAGTGCGGCACAGCGGCGAGGCCAGCTGGAGCCCAGGCCACCAGCAAGCCCTACACTGCAGGAGAAGGGAGGCACACAGGCACCCCTCTCCCTTTACTGTCAACATTGATGCTCAGTGTCACGCTCTGTAATGTAGAGATGATTCTGACTTTGATTTTTACGTGGTTTTTATCCACATTTCTAGACGGTTTCATAGTACTTTTGATAGACACATTATGTAACACTGTTTTTCACCAGTCTAGGGCTCTAAGTAGACAATTATATGCTTAAATGTTAAGATCCCCTAAGCTGGCTTAGCAGCCTCTATAAAGTAGTTTGGAGCATCTGTTTTACAAGATTTTCTGCTTAGAATTTGAAGAATAAAAGGAACAGAAGCACAAAAATATGGCTTTACAGAAAGCAACAATTCTGAGAATATGTAAATAATAGCATAGTTTGCTTTTCCCCCAAATAGTATATTTCTTTCCCCCCAAATGAAAGCAAGTTCAATATAATTATTAAAATTCCATTTCTAAATTTAATTGTAATGACTGAAAAATGCCCATTACACTGAATAAACAAAAAAAAAAAAAAAAAAACCAAAAAAAAAAAAAAAAAAAAAAAAACAAAAAAACCCCAAAACCAGCAAAAGCTCACAAACTGTAAACCATTCTGGAAAGAACAGGAGAAGTTATCCCCAGCTTCCAAATTTCCCTCCTTTCTGGTACTTCACAAAAAGGACTTCAGAGCTGCACAGACAAGGCTTGCTCTGCTTCTCTTCTTCATGTGAAAGGCAGCAACTGGTCCTTGCCGTAGGCTAAGCTCTTATGGTCAATATGACCTGGTTTATAATAAGCTACCGAGGATGCAGTAACTGTGTTTTATATTTAACAAGACACACCTTGTCATCTACACAGAAATTCCTCTCTCTCATCCCTCTCTCAAAAATAGCCTGCATTTCAGCAGACCAGCAGCATTTCCATGGTTGTCCAACGTACACTTAGATGAAGAAAAACTAGCGCTGTGTCTCAAAATGCCAGCCTCTGAAGGTGTGATGCCTGATCAACTTTTGTGAAAATACAGCAATGACAGAACGTGAATACAAGTAATATTCCTACATTACCACTGTATTCCTAGCAATGTAGTAACCAGCTCACACACAAATAAGATTCAGCCCAACACACAGGGTCCTCGGGTAAAGGCACGTTACCAAAAGACTGTATGTTACACTGAACTTAGCACATTTTCTTAATCCCCTTCTCTCTAACACATTTATAAAAATTTCTAACAACAAAACAACCACTGGAAGCGTTTGAAAGGTTTTCCTTTCCCCAAAGAAGGTGGCTCCTACTCAACGTGACAACCACAGAGGAAGCACCACCATGGGTGTTGCAATTACTCACAGTCACTGCAACTTATCATGAAGTAAACATAACCAGCATTTTTATTAAGGACAAGGAATACCTGGGAAGAGCACTTGGCTGTGTTGGCAGTCTCTGACCATGCTTAGGACAGGAGGGCAGGAAGAAAAGTGCACAGCTCCCTGTGCCCAGTCAAAAACAATGGAGATGGGGCGCTCTAAAACCAGATCTACTGGAAAGTGCCTTTTTTTTTTTTCCTCCCACAAGGAAAAGGGAGACAAGGTTCTGAATCCTGGGTAATATGAAACATTGTCTTTGTGTGGTATTTTAAAGGTTAAAAAGCTAATTTTAGCAAGCACAACAGCCTAAAAAAGGCCCAGAATTATTTTGTACTGAGGAAGGATACGTGGACTTTCACCAGTACTTTAATTTTCATTAAAACGTGTACAATCTACAGCACCTGGCACAGTACCCTTTGATTTCACTGTCCTTTCTAAAATTCCTGTTCTTTCACTTGACTTGTACTTCTAGACTGTAAACGTGAAGCTACCTACTCCCCAACCATTTAGTTTAGAGCTTCATATACTGCAAAATGGTAAAAGAATTTTATTCCTCTGCTCAAGTGAAATACTGTCTTTTCCCTAGCTAATGGAGTACTATCTAAGCCACTTTTTAAAACACATCCTCAAGCACAGCAGCTTGCTGACATGAAAAGACAAATGCCCTCCATACAAATTTCCCCCAAACAAGGACTACCTTATCCTTGAAAGTAAGGTGCTGAATTCATCAGGTCTGTATTTTATGCTGCTTACAGAGATTCCTTTAATTCCATTAATGCCAATAAAAGAAACAAAAGTTCTGTAGGTAAGCATGTGTAGCTTGTTTTCTTATTGTAGGGCACCTTTACATTAAAGACAAGTGGTAGGTTCTTCTAATTGTACTTAACGTGTTTGTAAAACCATACAGATTAAACAGTATGATGTTATAAATCCTATTACAGTATATAATCACTAAATTAAATTCAAGTGGATAAAAAAATACACAGCTTGTTAATGAACTTCATATTTTCATAGCACCATCTACACTGCATAGAAGAATTCTTTGGATAAAGGCTGTGTGTTACTTCGGATAAAAAGTTTATGAAAATCCATTTCTCATAGCTATTACATGCAGCTTATTCAGTTTGCCCTGGGAATCCATTTTCCTGAAAACGTCAGCCTCAGAATAAAGCAATTTTGTTGCTCCCGTCCTCTTTACCTTCTCTGGGTTTTCACACCACACTCTGCATGGGGGCAGGAAGTGGAAAGGAGATGGCTGTTCAGGTGGGCTCAGACAAAGACCTAGACCTCCCTGGCAATCCAAACCCTGGCAGGCCAGGCCTGGCACAATGCCTGTGGGTACCACTATCACCGACCTGGCTGGTGGTCCCCATCATGCTGCCCACAGCCTTCCCCTTGGAAAATTACCTTTCTCTTCCTGTTGGGACATCAAGGAGCAGCAAGGGTACAAGCTGCGCAAAGCACTTTTGTGTGGAAAGGAAAAAAAAGTATCTTCATTTGTTCTGGTGGCTCAGAATGGAAGAAGCTAGAGTTTCAGAAACAGCTTTTTTGCAACAAGCGAATGAGTTTTCCTGATGCCCTATAAATAACATGGAAACTAATGTAAATATGTAAAACCGCAAAGCCCCACCAGTGCCTCCTGGGCAGGTTTTTAAAGCAGAAGGTAGTAAAGCTGCAACTTTCTGACCAACAGCAGAAGTAACATAATTTCAGATGAAGAACTGTATTTAGTAAAACTCAGGAAGTTTGAGAACAGTTTCACACCAATTGAGCAAATAAACCTTAAGCAGTAAAAACCAATTCTAATTGAGTGTACACAGGAGACAGCATGCTGCTTTATGAGCAAGGAGTCATAAAATCCTAGTAAGATCATTTTTTTACTAGTAAAATTGTTACAAAAAGTAATTTTACTTTCAAACAAATGTGAACAATGCAATCACTTTTCTAATTGTCAAAATGTGCTAGCATCAGTAAAAGTAGAAGTGTGTAAAACTCCAACCCCCCTTGCCAGATTCACTGCAAAACAGTAAAAGGGTATGAACAACAAACTACAGCTATGTGTTATTATAGTATAGTCCTTCTTACCTTGAATGCTCAGATAAGCATGTTCAACTAAAGAACCTCTAATTATGTAAACATTTACTATAATACTGCTAATGTCAACTTAAAAAATGGTATCATGAAAACAAGTCAATGGAGAAAATACTTCACCAGTGACATTTTAACAAGACCTACCATGACTCAGTTATGCAACCATGGATTTTGTTACGTTGTTCACCTTGCCCTCCATACTGTAATTCAGCATATAAAATAAACGCATGCCTGTTGTCGTAACTTTCAGAACAGTATTTGAAGGATCTGGCATCCTTGATCCTGCAGCAAGACAATCTGAATGTGGGAGTTAACAAATTAATCTCAAATTCCTGAACTCTGCAAGTCTGAAGCTGCTGAATTTTTCTCTGAGAGGCCACAGAACTCAGCATTTCCCAACATAAAGTTTAATTCTGCTGGAGCCAGACATCTGTCATGCTTTGTCCCCTGGCAGATGCCTCTCAGTCTCAATTGCCCCCACATGGGAGACATCACGGGCTCACAGTGAACGGCCCTTGCAGTGACACACAGAGCTAGCCACTGGGACGTGAGAGACCACAGCTGCCTCATCTTCCAGCAAGCAGAAGGTGGCATTCCCAGGCTGGAAATCCAGGTGCCTGAGCTCAGGGAATAGCAAGATAAGGCAGTGCAGCAAGTGATGAACAGCCCACCCTGCCTGCCTGCCTGCAGGATCAATGAGGCTCGAAGCAGAGGGCATGGGCACAGCTGCAGAGCCCAGACCAGACTGCTGGCCAGGCTTTCCAAGGCGGTGAAACCAGAGGTTCTGCTCCTGTTCCTACCTGGTACCACCTCTTGCAATCTCTCTGCAGGAAGGATGGCCAGTTTACAGTCCACAGGAACTCTGTGCCACTCAGGCTTTGAAGGCATCATCTGCCTGCCTATTCTTGGGCTCAGTGTAACACTGCAAAATCATCCCCTGTCAGGCTTAACCTGATCCTCTGGCTGAAATCAAAGAGGGATGAGGAGGGGATGAAAAAAGGTCTGGGAAGGAAATTTAGGTGAGGGAAAGGGGTGCCAGCAGGAATATGAGTCTGGGATTTCATAAGAGGCTCAGGACAGTGCCAAATGATGTAGAAGGCACAGCCACACAGTCAGCTCCCTCACCTTCCCCTAAGCATTCATCAGAATGAAAATACTAATATTCCAGGGTCTGACTTCCAATCCAATGGCTGCAGAAGTTGGTTGCATGACTGACAGATAAGGGGATGTACATTTGGTTCCGTTTATTTGGTGCCACTTACTTCAGCATTTTAACCTTCAGGTCCCATTTTATGGCTCTGTGACTGGTCAAATAATGGATCATCCCACACATGTTTTGTTTATCGGCTACCCTAACAACATTCTAGGGTGGGACCAGCAATATTTTTGCTGGTCTGATTTGCTTTTTTTCTCTTTTATAACTAAGTCTTACTGGCAGCTTTAGGCAGCGTGTAGTTAGATTGTAGGTCCTTGAAAAAATCAAAAGCAAGGTCATCTACAGAGCATCCTCTCTTCCATGCACTATGAACGTGCTAAAGCTTTCAGTTAAAAAGGGTGGTAAAATTATGTTCTTCCAGTCATCATTCGAGAGGGATGGCATTTCTCAGTTACCCACAGACAGCTCAAGTTGACCTTGCATGGCTGCTTCTGCAGAAATGACCCACTGCCTTCCACCACTGGCATGTGGTTCAAAGCCCAGGGTGAAGTTTTGTCTCAGGTAAACTTGTCTCTCAGTAGGTTATGAAAACACAGTAAATCCAGAGGAAACTCTGCTGAACACATCTCTGGAGTTCCTTAACACTGATGCCTGACCCACATGTCCACTGAGCAGGGCAGACACTTGCTAGGGAAGAGGACTTGGTCCTCCGCTAACCCCCACACCGGGAGCCCAGGGCGCTTCGCAGACTAGCTGTGGCAGAGGTGTTCTGGTCGGCTGCTGGGTGAAGCTGCAGTAACAGAATCCACACTGGAAGCACAACCTGTTCCTGCCCAGCCACAACTGTGACACAGGTCTGGAGGGCTGTGATGTGAGTGGCAGACCCAAGGATAGCAGGCCCAGCTCTGCTGCATAAAGCTAACACATGGGTGGTTCATCCTGTACTTTTGTGTAATCTTAACACAGCTGTGCTATGACAGCCAGTTTTTCATCCCTTCTTCTAGAAAAAGGACTGTGAGATAGCAGGGAGGCCTGAAGGAAACCAGCATAGCCATTCTCTTCGCTGTCTCCAGCTGGGCTCTGCTTGCTTCCCAAAGCTGTATATTTTTCATGGAAGCATGAGGCCATCCTCAATGTTCTTTACATTTCTCTGGAGCTTCTTTATGGCAATAGTGGGAATCATCCAGTTTCAACCCTCTGTGACGGGCAGGGACACCTTCCACTAGACCAGGTTGCTGCAAGCCCCGTCCAACCTGACCTTGAACACTGCCAGGGATGGGGCAGCCCCAGCTTCTCTCGGCAACCTGTGCCGGGGCCTCAGCACCCTCATACTGAAATTATCCTACCTAATATCCAATCTCAGTCTTCCCTCTTTCAGCTTAAACCCATTTCCCCCTTGTCCTGTTCCTACATGCCTTTGTAAAAAGCCCTTCTCCAGATTTCTTGTAGGCCCCCTTTAGGTACTTTTTAGTACCCCTTTAGGTACTGCAAGACTGTTTTGGCATGGTACGGCAGCTGGCAGGCACCTGTAATGCACTGTGACCACCAGCACCCACTGAGTTTTCCATGTGACCTGTGGGCACCCTAAATCTGCAACCATGGGTGGCAGGACCTGCTGTGATCCCTGTGCCATGCACCTTGGCAATCACAACACCTTTGGTGGTGAGGGCTTCCCACAGGGTTCAAGCAGAAGAATAAGCAATGAGTAAGATTCCCCCAAAAGACAGTTTCACTGTTTTTTAACTAGTGTTAACTGAAAGAGCAAGCAAACACATTTAAAAAAATTATAACTGAACCACAAACACTAACTGAAGGACTAATTATGAATTGTATGAGGCTGCTTGAAGTTTTTAACATCACCAATAAAATCAAAACACTATCACAAAAAAAAACAGTCGAGCAGCAAACTTTGTATTTTTTTTTTCAGTGTTAAGCATACAAAGTACAACATAGACGTGTTTGTTTAACTTTGACTTTATGACTTATGCAAAGCATCACCTATTATTCCAGTGCAAGACTCCTTAAACAAACTTTTCTAAGACATTGTGAAAATGGAGGTTGTGGATTAGCGAGCAGCGAAAGATGAGGTCATCTAGGCCTATTGAAACTGTGTTTTCAGACCTAAGGGACCAACAATAGTGGAACTTCAACAAATCCTCTGAAGTACACCCCCTTGTCTTCCATGCAGCCTGGATTAGTCCTGAGCTTCTAGATCTGAAAATACAATAACCCTTTCACTCATATATAATAAAGAGAAATAGACTATACTAAAAAAAACCCCACAACAAAACCTAATGGTTTATTTACATGCCCAGCACATAGAATTCTTCCGTATTTACAATATAGATGGCAAAACAACACAAAACAAGTGGCAATTCAAAAAAAAAAAAAGTCTTGTGTTTTCTTTTTTCCCAAGCTGTTTGGATGTGGTTTGCCACTTTCACAGTCGTGTCAAATAAGAGGCGTTCATGTCTGGAACTGACAAATGCATAGGCCTCTACTACTATCAAGACTGTATTTTGACAAATCTAATTTTTATGAGAACACATTAGTCTAAGAATAAACAAATTCACATGTGCAATTAGGTCCACCAAAAAAATCCTGAACTAATGCAGGAGAAAGTGAACACCAAGGGCTGCTCTCGCAATTAGAGGTTACTTTTACCAGAAAGTGAGGTGTGTCTGAAGGCATATCCCTCAAATGGGGAAGGAAGAATTTTGCTACCGATCTCAGTGACAGGAACTTCAAGCCTGTAACAGATCGTGATTTTTACAGAAATGCATATTTGACATTTCAAAGCCACCAGAAAAGAATCAAACTTAAGAGTTGAGTTTTCCAAGGTGCTCTGGCAACAGGAATAAAAGGAAAATAACTCCACAGGTAAGTTATTATATGTTACTATATTATAGGTAATTTCTAAGTACGTAAGTTAATATATTATTATACTATATATGGCACTCAGTTTGTGCCGCTGAAGAGGACAAGGGGCTCCGCTGAGCACAAGAAAACATGAGCGTAAGGCATTGCACACCACACGCAGACGTTTACATTACAATTTTAGCACTTGATTCCTTTGCATTGTTGTCATCACTTTATGCTGTGGGAACAATATAACAGGGTCTTGAAAGGCTGGGAATACCCAGGCTTGCTAAGAATAAGTGGGAAAAAAACCTGCGTTACTGCTTTCTATGCCAGCTGCCCCTAGGCTTGAAAAAAAAAGAGGAGGAAACAGAGAAAAGAGTAGATCACCACTGTATTTATTTCTTGCCGCAATAAATAGCCCACTACAGGCTTTATAGCAAACTCACTGGTTTTAAATCACACCATGGCAAAGTGGCTGAAAACTA
Organism: Ara ararauna; assembly: GCA_028858755.1. Lineage (NCBI taxonomy): Eukaryota > Metazoa > Chordata > Aves > Psittaciformes > Psittacidae > Ara > Ara ararauna. The sequence continues at coordinate 69,182,752 of CM054410.1, read as the reverse complement.
GGGCCACAAGCACCATTCCCATGGATGCCATCTAGATGTAACAGGATGGCCCTGTCTACTCTTTAGTTTTAGTTAGACAAGACAAAAATGTTACAGCATTTTCTTCAGCTACCTTAATATGAAATTAATTTATATACATCTTGATTATTCATAGGAAAAAAAAGTATTTTTTCATGGTTTTAGGACAGAAGCAAGATGAAATGACCATCTTCCATAATACATCATTTCTGCATAAAAAAACCCACAAAAAAACCAACCAAAACAAACCCCACAAACCCAAACCTGAAGAAACTGTCCTTTTACCAGTAGAACCAAAACAATGTACATGGGCTTTACAACTCTGGGCTTTGTTACAGGCTGGGAAATGGGCCTGGGCTCACAGAGAAATCAGTCTCATAAACCAGCACAATCTCAGCTTTTGCAATTCTCCATATTGCCCCAGGTACCATATTGGGGGTGGGATTTGCATGCAGCTCTCTTTTGCTGAGAGAGAACAGGCGCTGTCTAAGGAACCACCCCAAGCCCGAAGGCAGTTGCACAGCAGCACTGTTCTGACCCCCATTTTCAGTCCTGCAGACCTATCACATTCATGAGGACCCAGATCTGCTCCTACCCTTCAGAGCTGCAGCACTCACATTTCAGCATCTCTCCTGGAGGTGTGAGGGCAGTGCTGGTGTTGTGCATGGCAGCAGGGCACCTCAAGAGCAGGGGGCTCACCAAAGAGCAGGTGCAGAGGGCTGGGCAGAGCTGTGGCCAGTGGCTGGGACAAGCTGCAGGTGGCTGGGACTAACACAGCCAGCACCTGGAAAATCCGGGTGGAAATGGATGCCTTTCCAGCTGGAAGGCACTTCCCTGGTTTTGCTTGGCTGCATAAACAAGCATCACTTCATGAGAAACAGCCACAGGATTGCCCTTCTGTTTGTTGGACACCCACCTCCTGCCATGTTCCACCGGGCTCATGCCAAGCTTGAGCCTCCCTTTGGCACGATTACAACAAAAGCTGGAAGTCAAAGATCTTGGAAATCTGTTCTCTTCTGCAAAGCACTTATCACTTAGAGGTAAATTCCTCTTGCGTACGCCAAGAAGGAAAACCTTTTTCTATGTTGCTGGCAAACCTGTCAATCATCTTGATGAGCAGCAAATAAATTAATGCCAAATGATGGGATTCTATATTATCCCTAAAAAAGAAATCCATCACATAAACATCAACAGGTAAATGTTTATACCCGACAGCCATCAATTTCAGCTATCCATGCAAAGAGACAGGTGAGCTGGACTGGTAAACCTCGAAATTAGAGAAGTATTAATCATCTGCTCCCAGCCAATATAAACAGATGTTATTTTTAAACAGGCAAAATCATCTCTTCCTCTGAAATTTATTTGCAACAGATAATGTTCTGTTACATTTTTAATCAAGCAGATGAAGTTACATTTAAATTGAAAATCTGCTGCACTCAACTAATCAGGCAAGTAAAATTCTGAGATGATTGAATGGTGGTACAGAGCACACTATTACAGAAGGTAAATTGTGAAATTTACCTGTCACACCACACAACTTATTGTTCAGCCACCGCTCCTGCAAGTTAGGAGCAAAGAACTAAGACAAACAAAAGAAAGGCATGTTAAACATATTTATAAATCCATCATGTTTTAGGAAAACACCATTAACAGTGACAGGAGAAAAAATAAGCTCCACCTCTTTCCTACAAAAAAGCCAATAAAAATTTACACAGGTTACTCCTATCTGCTTCATTCTAGTCTAAACTGCATGTCTGGATATGCTGAGATCAAGTCACAGCATGAAAACCTCTGATATTTCTCTCATAATAAAATAAAAATCAAGGCAAATGAAAAATTCTAAAATATCTTAAGGAAGAAGCAGTGTGATTTTTCTGTTAATACATTTCCCAGCTTTCTTACAGATGCATCGGTAAGCTCTGTTCCACCACCCAACTTCTTTGTACCTTAGCTCAGCACTATTAAAAACTGGTATCCATGTCCTTACTCAGCACCAACCATAGAATCCTAGGTGGTTTGGGCTGGAGAGGACTTTAGAGACCACCTAGATCCAACCTCCTGTCCTTGGGCATGATACACTTATTTATGTAAATGCATTTATACACATTTTTTATGTAAATAAATAAAACTATACACTTATTTATGCAAATGCTGCTGTGATAGAAGCAGCACTCATCTAAATAGATGAAATGAGTTCAGCTACCTACTCTCTACAGAAATGCCCTAAAATACTTTGCTACAAGGAAGTGCCATAAACCAGTAGCTTTCATCTTAATTTTAAAATGAGATCCATAGAGTCTCATGCATGACATTTATAAACTAAGCATAGCTGCTATATTTTTTTTGACAGGATGAATAGAAACTGACAGCAGACATTCAGAAGACTGTCAATTATTATAGTTTTAAAGCACCCACAACTTTTAGCTGATTGTAGATGTAAATACACAGATACTGAAGAGCAGTACCTAGCGCCCGGGTGCTCAAACCCCACATCCTTCTGTGGATAAAGCATTGCCACTAAAAACCAAAACAAATCAGACAGTAAATTTAATAATCATGTTAATTTGTCTCTATGAGTAGCAACAATTACTGTGTGGTACTGGAGTATGCACACGTGGCATAAAGTCTTCAGTGTGCAGCTCTGCAGCACATAGCCACATCCTCAGCCATGCTATGCCAGTGCTCCCCAGACTGCCGCTAAAATTTACTATTCTTTTTAAGAACACATCATTTTTGAAACCTGAAAATGACACAGAGACCCTAATGTGCCAGGGTAAGTGCTGACTATATGTGAAAGACCACAGGAAAGTCAGGTTTAAAAGCAGAATACTTGTGAATTTGTTTCACTTCTGTTACTATTAATAAAATAGTAATTAAGAAACATGTCTCCCTTTTTTCCTCTAGGAATTCAGAAAGAGTGTATGAAAATAATAGTTTACAGCTGTTAAAACAACTGCTCCTACAACAATAGAAAGTTTAACGGTTAGTTCAGCATGGGGTATTTGTGGAAGGGTTACACCCTCCAGTTTTGAATCTAGATTGAGAAAGCTAAAATTGTTTTAAAGAAGGATCAGTATGTTAATTTTACATTGCCATATTTTAAACACTGCAATAGCTTAGGTAGCGCAGCATCTTTAAAACTAGAAACCTTTAATTAAGACCTTTAATTTCAAGTTAAGAGTATACACCCATGAGTTCTGAAGGTCCCATGGTTAAAGCCTGGTTCATCATGGGCCAGGAACACATAGCGCCATCACTGCAATTACCTACAGTACTTACACAGGAGAGCTTGCTGCCCTGCTTTGGATAGGGCAAGGTCCATCTACAACCATCTGCAGGAATCTGGCTGGGACTTCTCATAAATGGGATTCAGCCTGTCTCCTGCATGAGGATCACATGTTCGCACAGGTGTGCTAGGTCGGAACAGCAAGATACAGCGGGACTGGCAGAAGGAAGGTGCTGCTGCCTTCACCAATGCTATCAGCTGCATTTACAAAGTTAATGTGTGCAAGCCTGTGTCAGATGGGAATTTATATCCTCTTTTCCAGTATTTCCCACAGTTTCACACTAAAGTCACAGGATCTCTGCCTCCTGGGGAACTGGCTTATTGTTGGTAAAGGAGAATGTCTTGCAAAGGCTGCAGAGGATGTTCATAATCTCTTGTGCAACCTTCTTCAGCAGCAGCTGGAAATCAATGACTTACTTCCCATGCTGCTGACATTCAGGCAGCAATCTAATATAGACAAAAGAGCAGAGTATTTAGATTTCCTTTAACTATTGGTGAAAAGCTGATAAAAATGTGATTTTTCTTAAGCGAGGAAAGTAATTCTTCACTGACCAGGTGAAAGATTTCTGTCCAAATTTTGAAAAGAACTGTGCTTATGTGTCTTCAACAGGTAAGACAAGATTCATCACCCAAGACAGAAATGGTTTGGAAAAGACAGAAAAATTACAATGCAGTTTCTGATTTCATTAATACCACTCTGTATCAAATATATCAAGCAGTGAAAATAAAACAAATACTATCAAGACAGTACTATGGTCTGGATCCTATTAATACAATTCGGTCAGTGTAAAAAAGGAAGCATAATACCTTAATGCTGACTAAGCAGCTGCCCTGGACTGTGGTTCTATGCTGCATGGAACAGTTTTTGATAGTTAGTGCTAACCAAAACCAGAGCACCTCGTCTTTACCTGTTCTATGATCTGGGTGAGATTTTTCTTTAGTTTTTTTAGAATATCTTACCTGCCCCCCTAGAAACTATAGATGAATGCTACGTTAGAATTTAAAACAGGCCATCAAAAGTCATGATCCCCCAAAACCCGAGCCTGCCCATCTGGCTGCCACCTTGCTGCCTTATGCAGCACAAAAGGACATGCAGTTTCCGCTACATGGCTGCCACAGTGGCACCTGGACCTTTGCAGGACTGCAGCAAATACTCTCCTTCTTGAAAATTACCGCCCCACTCTCTTTCACTCATACACTGTTCACTATGAACCAAAGTGTCCCTTGTTGCAGTGACATGTGCCCCTCTAATAACTCAACGCCAGCTTTGGGAGTGCCAGTCAATGTGTGCCCACAAGCAAGGCTGAATGCCCCAGCCACCACCTGGTGAAGATTTAAGCTGTGCTTAGCTTTAAACAAGAATAATCCTAAATCTAGAGGACAAAAGCATGCATTTGAGGTTAAGCACATGTTTGAGTGTTTTGCTGAACCAAAGCTTTTCTGCATATTTCCGTCTCATTCACTGCACACTGTTCAAATTATTAATTAAATGCCTGGGCAATTTTAACATTGGGTTTTATTGTTCTAAGTACTTCAATTTTTTTCTTTAGAGGTAGTTATTTCTGTGATTTTTCCCAGTATTTAAAAAACACTCTATCATGTTAAAACTGCATAGCAACTATACAAAGCTATACACTGAGATGGATCACAGAAAAAAAAATCCTTTTCATAATTGCCCTTTGATACATCCAGTCTTTAAACCAGATTTTATGTTGAGCTGATATGTAAGATATAAACACAGTCCAAAACAATGTAGTGCTTGAATTTTAAATATACATAGTACAGATCGAATCTTTGATAGTGTCTACTGTAGTATTGCATTGCAAGTAAAAAAGCCTGCAATTGTCCAAATCTAGATTTTCATCCAATGAATACTGTTTCATCAGCCTTATTCAGGAATCCAAAATTCCTCCATGATTTGAAACCAGAGCTGTCTGTTCACTGAGTGTCCCCTTGGACCTCACTGCAGCCAGACAGTACCAGGCATTGAGACCCTTGTGGAGCTCAGCTCTTCTGGGTTCAGACTCACTTCTAGCCCCTGACTTCAAATACTGCATTTACGTTAACCCACCTAGGATCACAGTTTTCACACCACCAAGTTTCCCTTCCCACCCAGACAGCTTTTAGAACTGAGACTTGGAAAATATCCAAGTCTGAGACAAGGAATACTATGCGCTAATGCTTATTTTAAAGGTTTTTTAGAAGTAACTTGCAACAGAATATAGTGATACATTATTTAAAACTAATGTAACACATTATTAAAGATGACCATTTAATGTTATAACTGCACTAACTTCTAAATATTTGATCCTTTAACCTTATCTGTATTAAAAGATTATTTTTGCACATAATTCCCCTTTTAAAGGAAACAGAATTATTGATAACACCTTCATATATTACAAAGTTAAAAATTCAGATGCTGTAAGCCCATGTAGTCAATAAAACTAAAAATTTCTTTAAAATGATAAGCAATTAATTTATAACCTTTCACACATGCACAAGTATTGCAATATTGCACTAAATAAACGTTGCATATATTCTAGTTTCTTTAGTATTTAATGTCTTAAAATTGGTTTCTTCTCAAAAGCTGTAAAGTTTTTAAAAATAATAGTACAGCATTATAGTGACACAAACAGAAAAACTTTGATTAACATTAAATAGAAGCAACTGGCAACAAATTCTATGATTCATTCATTTAAATGAAGTCCTCTGTCTCTGCAGTGATTCTTCCTCAACAGAGTATTTGTCTGAAAGAGACCGCTGCACAGGAGCTGCTCTGATTTCATTTATTTTTCCATGCAGTAAACAAGAACTTTGTCTTTTTCTTAAACTGGGCAGGAATAGGGAAACTGGCCTGAGGTGTCCAAGCTCAGAAACGCTGCCTGAACTGCAGAAGGCCACAGTGGGGGCCAGATCTCAATTGCAGCAGTCACAGTTTAGAAAATCTCTTCCTGCTCAAAATGAGTTTGATGTGTTTCTGGAAAACAGGGAAGCACACGGGTTGCTCAGGTCTTTTGTATCTACACCTCATTCTCAGAAATGCAGCGCTTGTTCAGAGAACTGTTTTGAATGCCAGCTAAAACCACTCACACCCTCCTGTCCTGCGCTTCCTTTCTATCACTCTGCTCTACTCAGAAGAACACAAAACAGAGAGGGAGGTATGGTACTTTGGCTCTGGCTGTGACCTGGAAATTATACACATGGAGTACATCGAGAGCAAGCAGCATGTGTTGTGTAGTACAGGTGCACTTACACCTCTATACCAACAACTGGCGTAAATCAGCAGACAATGTAAGACTAGTTCATGCTCCACAGCTTTCCCATCCCCCTTTTTAAGTAAAGGAAAGCCGCCATGTTGAGGATAGGAAACTTACTGTAATATAGACTTCTAGAATCTGTTCTTGACTATCATAGTACAGCAGAAAATGGTTTCCTAAGATTTTGGAGGTCAGTTTTGCACTGTATGTGACTGTTTGACTTCACAGTTACAGCTGAGGCTGAAAGAGCATCTCTCCATGCAAGCTTTTCAGCAAAACCTGTACACAGTCTGCTGTGCAGGCCTTTCCTGAGCTCTTCTCATCCTTTTCCCCACAGAAAGTCTTTTTTTCCATGGAGCAGCATAGTACTTTTACTTCCTAAATCCAACAGTATCTGCTGAGTTTAAGGGGATCTCTGCAATACAGAACTATATAATAAAAACTTTACTCAATTCTCCGATTTAATAGTCCATGCCACCATTGGACTCTGCTGTTACCTGAATAAACTATTCTGGGTTTTAATTGTGCATTTTTCACTTACATATATGGTCACACTTCAAGCATGGTAGCCAGCATTTCAGAAATAATAGCAAATATAAGAGAAAAAACATACACACTGAAGTTTCTTGCACTAGATTTTCCTCTTGCAGGGGTAACAGAAGCCAAGAGAAGAATTCAAATAAATGTTACAATGAAAACCTCAATCTAACTCTGCTCCTCAGGTTACTACCTTTTCCATTTCAGGGACAAGTTTGTTTTCAACATTTTTAGTAATGCACTGAAGATTATAAAGTCAAACTGTGCTTTGAGTAAACAGGGTAACTTGGGAAACACTTAATCCACGAGGTCCTGTATGTGAGCAATAAGGAAATTACACTATTTACACTAATAAAAATGGTGCACTTTATAATCTGTAACTTCCCCCCACTTCCAAAAGCAGCAGATGATTGCTATCTCTTAGCCTCTAGCTATGGAAACAGTGGCCTGCCCCAGCTTTGCTGGATAGCAGCACTCCCAGCCTCAAGAGCAGAGCATCAGCTGCTGCTGGACCACGGAGGCTCCATCCTCAGCCCACTTACCTGACTCATAAGATTGAGAAGGCATGATGGATCAACTGGCATATGAGTTATTACCATGGCTGCATCATAAATGTGGCTTATGATTGTATGAACTCATTATCAGGGATTTATGAAGTGTCAGAAACTTTTGGCCTTTGTAATTTCTGTCACTAAAATTAATCACATAAGACCTATTTACTATGAAAAGCTTTCAACATTTTAGTACTGTTTTGCTAATTTTAAAAAATAATAGAACAAGCGCATTTGGCTCTGTGTGTTATGTATCTTTGCCAGAATTAAGGAAGCCTTGTTACTAAACAACCAAATTAACTTTTTAAAGCATCATGTAAGCATCATAACCTGCAGCATGAGATATCACTGAAACTCTCTTCAAACTCAGACAATGAACTCTTGCCCCACAAATTAGAAAGCATACCAAACTACAGACACCAGCTCTGCTAGCCTCCATTGAGGACTTCTCCATGCTCCATGGCTTGAGGCAGGGCTATGGCATGGCAAGATAAACTTGTGCTCCTGCAGCACTAGTACATGGCCCATGTCTGCTGAAGCTCTATACCATCACCCTCAAGGTGATGGCCTGTGCTTAAAGTCTGTAATTCACTGTAACAGTGATGTACTTCCCAAGTAAGGCCACAACAGGATTTTAAATGAAACGCAGCTGAGGAAGGGCTGCTGTCAGAAAGGGGACAGGAAGGGCTGTGGGACCCTTCTCCCAGCAGCCCCTGAGCCACAGTGCCTTTGGTGGTATATCTGCTGTCAGAGGTAGAGCACCAACCTCACCTGTGGTTCTTCTTCGGGGCAGGCTAGGGTGTGACCTACGCCACATTGGGTGCCCCTCTGGGCTGCCAAGCCCCTGGAGTGAAAAGCTGAGGCTCTGCCAGGTGCTGGCTCTGCCTCCTCCAGGGTGGGATTGTGGGGTAAGCCAAGAGCTGGAGTTGAAAACTCCTCATCAGATCTGCTGCTTTCTCCTCTCCCCAGATCAAGTGATGCTGACATCCTTTCTTATGGCTATCTGGCCACTAGCTCATGATGAAACACAGGTCCTTCTCATCACTCCTCCTCACCACCCTATGCAGTACTGCTCCCCAGGCAGCAGCCCACTGCCACTCCAGCAGGTCTGGGTGCCTCATCTCCAGGCTGTGCCCAATATCCTCTCCATGCACTCCTTACATGGTGCACTTCTCCCTCCCTTCCTCCCTCTCTCCACACAGATAGGGACATTGTCCAAACCCTCAGCATTCCCATCCGTCAGACAGCTCCTCTTCTGACCTTGCCACACCCGGTCTGTTATCTCCATCTTGCATGCTTCTGTCCAGGTAACTTTCCCAGGCCATAACTGTGCACCTTGCACATGTTTCTTTGTGTCACCAGCTGTTGGTTTCCAGAGGGTGAAGCCTCTCTGCTTTTCTCCCCACACTTCTAACAGTTCATTTCTGGCAAGGAACAGGTAGTGTGGGAAGAGGGGGGATGGTCGTGCAAAGGATGAATGAAGCATGCACACATCACACCAGCCATTTTGGAAGATGGTGACGACCCTGCATGCTATGGGGAGGAACAGTGAGTCACCACAGGATGGAGGGCTATGTCAGCAAGGGCTTAGCTCATGCAGCGCAAAATGTACCCATCACAATCACAGACAAATTAGAAGTTGTCCAATTTTACCCAACATTCTCACTATGCTTCTTTACCAGAAGATTTACCGTACATGCAGTGTTGGCTGTACTAAAGTCAGGACTCCAGCAATATTTCTTAACAGAAAGAAACAGAAAGGTGCAAGTGAGAAAGGCTGAGGTACCACCTTACATAAAGTGATTGCATATACAGAAGACAGCTAGAGGATAATGTTGTGGAAAGTGGTTTCCTAAAAATTAAAAAAACAGTGACATATATTTTACTAACATCCACGAAATGCAGATGTTGTGAATACACTGACCTCACCATCCTAACTGCACAGGTTAGGCTGTTCCATGAAGGATAACAAATATTAGCATGTATGCAACCAAAATGCCCCTAAGAATACTCCAAACTTCTATTTAAAGGCAGGATTTGTTGACAGAATGCAGTATCTCAATCACATTCTTACTTAAAGCCATCCTGTAAAAAAATGTGAATAAGATAACACATTCTATTTCTCTCTCACTTTACTATAAAGTTTTTATTCTAGGTAGTGCATGTCTTCTCTCCCCAAGTCTCAAATGCCACCACAGTTTCTGTATGAGCCTCCATGCTGCTCCAAGTGATGCTCGCCACAAATGCACCATGAAGTTTTGCACTGTAGGATTTTAATTACTGAGGTAATATAATCCTCAAATTTCCTTGAATTACAATCCTGGAACCTTAAAATCCCACCTACCCTGCAGGGATTTCCTACACTGCAGGCTCATCTCCATTTAAAAACAAGACATCCCAGCCAAATGCTCTTCCTTTCTAAGATGTGTGAGATTACTGACTTGGATTTCTGCTTTTCCAAATATAAATGAATGCAAGAAACTTGATGCAGTCTAAGTCTCTTGTGCTCGAAATCTGAGCCTGATAAGAAAACTTCTTGAGCTGCTGCCTTCATTTACTTGACCAAATGATGTAACGGCTGGTGGCAGGAAACTTCCCAATTCATAGTTTTACAAAGGTATGAAGTTTAGATGTCTTCTTATTTATCCCACTTTTGTTCTTAAGTATGACTCATTAGCAACCCACATAAGCAATGCACACTAAAACAAAAAAAATCCCACGCTAAATTTGTTAACACTGAAGACCCTCAAGATTCAATTTCAAGTCATAGCTGCTCATATCACCCGGAGGCTGGGGAATAGCCTGTCTGTCTGCACACGGTCAGACTGTCTGTACAGTGGCACTGACCACATAAGCCCACAGAAGGCCCCTGGCTGCAAGCAGCTAGATGTTCGTCCTCCGAGCCCAATGGGAGGAGAGCCCCATGCAGAATGAGGCAGCGCAAATGACAACTGCCAGAGGCAGGGCTTGACACTGTTATGAATCCTGTGTCTAAGCACAAGCTAGATGCCACTTACCACCAGACCCCTTCCTCTGGCCAGGAACTAATCCCATCAGAAGTGTGGGTACAGACATCCAGCCACCAAAGCTCAGGGTTGCCAAGGTTTATTCAGGTTGGGCAGAAGACCACACGATCACCCAAGCCAGTATGCCCATTTCAGGCCATTATAAAGCATGGTATCCCAGCAGCACATGTTGGTTGACATAGATGCACTGAGACTCTTCTCTCCTGCTGCATGCCAGCTGCTGGAGGGCTCACCTCTGGTGCTGACTCAAGCACTTGCGTGCACTTGCGCTCTGTGCGGACAGCCGTCCTAAACCCAGATCTCCAAGGAGCACAGCACAGAGACACAAGTAGCTCAGAGGCCAGTGTGGTTCTGGCATGTCTACAGGCTTCTGCCAGAGCTCATGAATCCTGCAGGCACTGAGCTACATTTCAGAGGCCATGGGCTGGCAGTTAAGCTTCCAAAACATCTTGTAATATGTGATCATCTGGCATTTCTGCTGGTTTGGTTACTTCATCTTTAACTAATGCAAAATAAACGAGCATCATCTCACACACCTATCTCCGCTCATATGGGTAAAAAAAGGCACCACCTGTGAAAACCTTTAAACTCTCTGGATTGCCATGCTTGCTGTTGCTGGAGAACCCTTGCATTGGAGTTGTGACAGGATCTTCTCCTTCCCATCTGACGTTATTCCTTCTGCAGAAAGCCTTCAGACTACCTGATCACAGCTGGTTGGCACATGGTCTCCCAAGAAGATAAAGAAAAGCCTTGCTTGCGGTGCTGGTTGCAAACACCTCCAATCTTCTAACTTCATACTTGCTCACTTTAATTGCCTGTTGCATGGGGGATTGAAAGAGGTAGAGTGGCAAAGCAAACCCAACTCAGCTGCTAGAATGCATGGAAGTCTTCAGCCTAAGTTTCTGCCTCCTATCCCAACACCACCTTCAGCTCCGTTCCCACCTCCCACCTCATTCTCCTTAAGGAGGGTGTAAAAAAATCTATAGATAAGGTGAACAGAATTCAGAATTATTTGAAGAGTGGTAGTATTTTGTTGGCTGGGGGTCTCCTTAAATCCTGAATAATAAAGAAATTGCCGTCACAGACTAACACTAAGATGACAGGCTAGACAGAAATGCTACTCAGCAAGCATCAAGAACCAAGCCCAATGCACTGCTAGTGTCAGCATTCAGACATTCAATACCACCTCATAAATTCACACAAGACAGAAGATTCTCTTTCCTAGGCCATGGAAAATATCCTATGCCTTCAAAACATCATTTAACAGCCATTTTTTCTGTCTTCTTTTGTGTGGTGTGATAACTAGGATATACTTTATGGCCACTATACAGCTAGTTAGTTTCTAGCCCTCATCATAGTTCTCAAAATGTATGAGTCATTTAAAAATACAACATTGATGGTATTAAAATTAAATACCAATTTGACAGTATCTTTCAAACTATTGTATATGCCATGAAAATATTATCTGTGTAATTCCAAAGATGAGATCCTTACTATTGAAATTATGTCAATGGATTATTTTGGAGTCAGGGAAGAATAGGGCAAAAAGGCCAAGAAGGGTAATTTAAATTCTCAAAGATGGCAATGCAGAATTATTGGCAACACAACAACAGGCCCTTTTTCTGTACTACGGATGATATTGTAACTTGCTAGTGGAACCTAGAAGCGGCACATAAATTATTAATCAGAAAAATAGTGGAAAAAGGAGCACACTAGAGAAGCAGTAATATTTCGACTCTTTTAGGATCAAAAATAAATGTTCTACGTTTAGGATGAGGCAGTAAGACTGACTGCGTCTCACTGTGTCTGCCAGTCAGCAATCCTTACACCTGTATTGCTGTTCATATGTGGCCAAGCTCTAGCACACGATGGAAGATGCACATCTTGTAACAATCAAACAGTTCAATCTAAGACTCATCTTTAGAGAAACAGAACTAAAACAGCACAGCTGTGCAAAGTATCTGTTGGAAAGCAGTATTCAGGAAAAAAATGAGCTTTGCAACTGAAGAGCTTGCTGCTTGGAGGATCTGATAGTGGCAGAGGAGCACCACAAGAAAAGATGCCGTTTGGGCAATGTTCAGTGCAGCGTGCCTGTCCTTCCTGGCCCACAGAATACTTCATCAGTGAAAACCAAGTAAATTAAGCATGCCTGTTATCAACATTTACTATAAGAGGAAGCACACAAGCTAGACTAGGGGAGATCAGTGACCCAGGTTACCATTTTGCACCTCTTGACATACATCACAAAATTTACCCTGAGCTCTCTTTAAAGCAGCCTTGGCTTTTTGTGGGGAAGATGATCAGGGATTAAAGCAATCAGAATCCAGGCAACAAACTGGTTAAAATGCCACCCTTCCAAAATGCATTAAAAAAGCAACAGTAATCTTGCTTTAAAGGAAGCCAGAGAGAACGGAATGCTTTGTAAGTGTTCAGGAAATTGCAAACGAGAACATGAACCGTGGCAGGAATTCAGTCCAAGAGGATGGCGCGCCTACAAACCCCCTTGTGTCTGAGGAGTGAGAGCCTACTTGTACAGGACTGCCCCGGGAAACCAGTCCTTGTTTGCTTGATATCTAAAGCAGATTCTTCTCCATCCCTTAAACGCACTGCTGCCCTACAACCTCTCATCTGGCAGTGACATTGGGCCTTTAACATTTGGATTTAGTACATCCTGTTCAAGGCACAGAAATCTTCAAGAAAAAGTAAGCTGCTTATAGAACCCAACAACTTTAACTATTCTTTGCTTCCCTCGGCTAGTTTATTTACATTCAAACACAAGGATAAAGCACTGCAGTATCAAAGTTATATTGATACCACATGTTAACACTAAAGTATCTTTCCAAAGGTAAACCTTGCTACTGCACTAAAAAGGACTGTAAAATTAGATTTCTCCAATATAGAGTAGATATATGAGAATTCATTTTTCAGCTTTCAAAATACTTGTGCTAATGTGAATTATTCACTAATTTATTACTTGTTACCTTCCCCCCCACAAAAGGAGGGTCTTCTGTTACAGACAGAAGTCACTACCACCAGTGTTTTTGACTTGAAATCAAACAAGGTTTTTTTCTGTTTCTTTCTAAGTTATTTATAAAGATACATTTATATCTTTAAAGAGATCATCATATATTGTAAGGAATCTCTCGCTTTCTCTCTCAAAAATATAAGGGACTTAAACTGAAGAAGAAATAGAAAATGCTACTTTAAAAGTTATGCTACAGTAGTTGCCATGCAGCCACATTCTGATTTCTGCAAAGCTTCTGCAAGGTCACTATCTCATACAGTGTAAAGATTAGCTTTGAAGGAGCAGCTTTCAATAGACAAGTGTTAAAGGTGAAAAAAATCCAAAATGCAGCTATTCCAGCTGTGAATCACCACTCACTGTAGCTCTATTCCCATCCTGTAACAACATTTCCTTCATAGACTCATCTCATCTTTCTGCCTCAGAAAACAGGAATGAAATAAATTTGGAAATAATATTTCTCAATTTTTACTGGTTTAAGAAGATTATTTAAATGCAAGAAGCTTATTATTTTGCAAATTAATTTCATCTGTTTTTCTCATGCATTTCAGCAAATTGATATTGGGGTCCAGGACAGAACACAGCAGAACTTACTAGTGCTAATATTTTATTAGCAGCCTTTAGCATTAGAAACTCAGCACAACTGTGGGATTTTTTTTGTTATTAGCTATTGTACATTTAAATTTCAGAAATAACTAATATGTATCTCTTCACAGTTACTCCATCCAAAAATGTTTTATTTAACATTTGTGTTATTAGAGAAACTATATGTGCATAAATGTAATAAAAATACAGCAACGGGTTTTGTTAAATAAAATTTGTGTGTACAGAGTTGAAATGCATACAGGTAGTGTATTTGTTTCTGGAAAGACACAATGAAAGTTTATTTTGAAGCTCTATCTTTATACTACATTCTACATAAAAGTTTCAGAAATTGCTCTATTAACTATGTGTTCAGGAAAACAACAACAGCAACAACGACAAGAGAAAAAAAAGAAAAAGAAAACCACAAACAAACAAAAAACCAACTAAAAAAACCCCCCGAAAAACTCCAACCCCAAACCAAAACAGTCTTCAGAAAACTCCATGCTAAAATGTAAATGAGCCAGAACCATGCCTTTCTGGCTGCTGTAAGATGAGCCATTGCCCCCTTTTCTCTGATGTCTCTTTCAGACCACTCCCACCTCAGTTCTACAAGGGTAAAATAACCTTAAATTCTAAATTAAACACATATTCTTAAATCACTGATTGTTTCACATTTACTTCCCCAGATACCTTGTAACATTCTTTACTCTGCGATGTGCAGTGCTTAGAACACAATGCATTCTGCACAAATCACGGCGAGAAGAGCAGTAGCAGTGATTTTAATTACTGTCATATCTCATAAAGTACCTGTGAAAACATTGTACTATATTGCTGTAATTGTTCCACTGCTTATGAAGTATAATAGAAAATAGAGGACTAACTATTTTTATCTCAAAAACCCCTGTGTTCCACTGCTTAGAGCAAAAAGCTGAAAAATCATAGTTTTTAATCAAGATGCTTATGTGGGGTTAGAATGCTTGCACTATGCAGCTGAACATGGAGGTTCAGCACTGTCACTTGTATACTAATTTAATTAAACAAGTCATTAGTCAACTGTTTTCGGCCCTAAGCAATGGTAGTATTTATGCTTGGGTCACTTGTCCTAATTTCTTCTCACAGAACCACAGTGACATTATCATAATTAAACTGTAGAATTTTAAGTGTGGAGGCAGCTGAAGGAATGGCATTTGCTATTGATTTCTTGATGTCATTTCAATTTTTCTTCTTTCTTCTATCCTTTTTTCTTTTCTTTGATGAGAATTGTTTGCACAGACTCAGATTTTTTTCATTCCATATAAAATTGTGTCCTATATTGCATTTCAGTTTATTAATAAACTTCAAAATCACAACAATAGTTAAATTTTGGAAAACAAAATGAAAATAACTTGCTGAGTGTCTAAATTCCAATTCAGACCAGAAGAATATTTTTTATTCTTTTGCTCATTCTTGAATTAGCTGATATTAACAATAATTTTCATGTTTTCCTCATTAAGTATACCACTTTTTAAAAAAACCCAGCTATTATATTAATAGCTAATATAACTACTGTATTAAACCACCTATCCATTTCCTCTAGAACAGAAGAGCCACATAGACCTGAGTCATTTCCCAGTCTGGTTTATCTTGGAAACTCCTGATCAGCCCACCGTGGTCAGTCATATCAGGAGGAGATGGGAAGAAGCCGATTCCAGTCAGGGTGACCATAAGACTTAACACTAACACCAGAAGTTAGCAATCCTGTCTGACTCTCCTTTTGATTTCAAGTGGCACACCCAAAGTTACAGCCAACATAATTACCAAAGAGTAAGATGAATCACAAAAAACATCCCACTTATGATGGTTAACCTTAAAAACATAAACCCCCATGACTTTACTGCAGCATGCTTCCTGCTGTTCGCAGTGGGAAAGCACAGTTTTTGATACCTGTGCTGTGTTCATGCTGCTGTGTGCAAATGCAGTTCTGCACTGGAATACATACAGTTTCCACAGTGAGGACATTCAGGTTTTTGGTGTGTGATTGCAGGGCATCTGAGCAGCTGTGCTGTCTGGCAAGGGTACTGCCGATATTATAATCCACCTGCGCTGGGAAACTATCATGCTTCCTTCACCTACTTATGTTCTCAGAGAACCTACAGAGAGCTATATCAGAATTAAAAATTGTTCCTGCAACTGTAACATTTCTGAACTACAGATAATGATTTTTTTTTTTTTTTTGGTGTACTTTTCATTTATGCCTATTTTAAGAGCAGGTGTCCTCTGACACAGACCAGAATGGTCACATAGGAACGCTGACTGGGAAATTGTCTCAGTTTCACTGATAAAAAAAAAAAAAAAATCAGATATTTGCAAAATTGAAAATAAATAAAAGTTTCAATGAAGCTTTCCTGAATAACCATTATTTTTTCTGATACTTTTTATAACACCAAAGTAAGGTTACAAAAAATTTCTTTTGGGAAGAATTCAGTTCCCAAAGAGCTTGCTTGCTACTTCAAAGTCCTACAGATTTTTAGCTTCACAAAGCAACTCCAGACTCATCAAGCTTTGACATAAAAAGAAGGAGAAGGATGGCTTTGAAGGTGCATTCTCTGCGGTGAGGAATGTGGGATACTAAACAAACTGAGTAGGCTTTAAATTAACTAAATATGTTAGATGAAGAGACTTACAGGCTAAACAGTGCAAGTACCACTATCTCATCAATAAGGGCAGTCACTCCAATTCCAAGGTAGTCCTATCTTTCTGTGCATGTGAGCAGCTTCAGGTCCAAGCAACTGCTGTTTTCCACCCTGTGACAGTGTTATGTGGCTGGCAGACAGCTGCCAGGCTTCCTCATCTGTGTTTATTTTCCTTTTCAGTGGTAAAAACACAGGCCGAAAAGCAGTTACAGCTGGGTTCTGTTTTCTTTCCATTTTGATGCCATTGTGTTTCTCTGCCTCACCAAGTACCTGGAACATTTTCACACAGTCCTTCTAATTTTTTGAGTCTGCAAAAGAATGTATTTCAAATGTGTATTTGCATACAAGGGCAAGTATTATCCAGCTTTTGTCCCTCAGAGATTGCACATGTGTGCCATAAAAAATTACATCACTGACAAACGTCACTGAAGTGTCATTTGTGTTTAAAAACACATTGCACTTTGGACATGAAGACTAAGACACATAACAAAAGTGCAAACTTCCCACTTAAGATCTCAGGGAAAGTGAGATTACATAAAGCCCTGACAAAAAGGACTTTTGCTGTTTTACAGTTTCTTGAAGTTGGAAACTTTATGGCTATTAAAAAAGAAATTACAAAGGAAAATCACAAATATTTGGGTTCAGACAGGCCCACAGCTACTGTAAAAGCGGGCGAGGAGACAAGAGCGCGCTGGGTTCCAGAAACGCTTCCCTCCACTCCCCACAAATGTAGTCAAACAGTGAAAAAATATGACAACGAGAGACAAAAGCCATCACGAACCTCTCCGATGAGAAACTAATTGGTGCTAAACGCACAACGGCTCACATTTAATCCCGTTAATCACCAGGCACGGAAAGAAGCGGGAGAGTCTCTCTTCGCCACAGCCCCGGCCAGCCGGGCTGCCCCTGACATTGACCCCGGCCCTGCGACGGGGGTCGCTCGCCCCGCCCACGGCGAAGCCCCTTCTCCCGGCGGGTGGCCACGGCTCCCGCCCATCTGCCGCTGACCGACGCTCGGCCGCCGGGCCCCGGAGGACGAGAGCGGGTCTGGGGGCAGCGCCAGCCCGTCCAGCAGCGAGGGGAACGGCGGGAGCGGAAGGGACTGCGGCGTCCGGAGGTCTCTGAGCGGACTCCCCTCAGAGCCGCCCCTCGGAGCCGCAGCGGAAGAAGCTGGAGCCCGGCCGGCCGTGACCTTACCTCATTACCTCACCCGTTCGCCGGGGAGTTATGAGGAGAGCGGCATCTTTTGCCTGCACAGAGTGCTCGGAAAGAAACACGCAAAACCATGGGTGAAGGCCCGAGTTCCAGGTTTGGGGCTTCACTTTGACAAACGAGTGTAGCACTAGGTCATTTTAAATAGCTGGGTTTGCTCTCTGGATAGCTAAAAGTTTCCAAAACTTTTTTTTTTTTTTTTTTTCCAGAAAAGTATATCAAAAATTAAATTACATGAAAGCACACAAACTAAACCCACTCCTGCATGAAAAGCAAAGGTAGCACGGACATATCTCAGAAAAACACTTCAGGGAACAAACTGCTTTCATCACCACCCCAGAGAAACCCCGTGGAACCACACACAGGAGGCGTAGGACTAAGCCCGACACACCATGAGTGCCTCTGCTCTGACTGCTTTCCTAAACTGCTGACAGATTTCCTAAATGGATGCTCTTCTTTGCTGTTTTACATTTTATGCCAAAACAGAACTGTAGCCATTAAAAAGTTGGTTGAGGCAGTCCCTCCAGCACATGCCCACTCCACCTGAGCTGCACCATCAGCAAAAGTGTGGTTAAATGACACAGAAGTTGTATACACCCTGAACAGCATGTCTCTGGGAACAGTTCTGTTTCAAGCTGAGCCCATCACACAGACTTCAGCTGTCCCAGCAGCAGGTAAATGCTGGAAACACTGCTGCCCCTCTTGTATTTTGGAATGTCTGAGAAATCCCTATTCAAAGTTGTCCACTTCCTTCACTTTAGTTTTCTTTGCAACACTGTGTGCCAGAAATCCTGCCTGAACACAGTGCAAGTGGAAAAGCTGAACCCTTGCATATGCATCTGTAAACAGACATATAAAAACATACATGTGCATATGCTGACATGGCATACATATTCACATCCTTACACATGCTTACAAGCAGTCCTGAACAGGGAGGGAGCCCCTCACATCACAGATTGGCAGCCGGATGCCCCCACAGCTCCTGAGGGAGGGGGAAGTCCCCAGATCTCTGCAGCTAAAGTTTTAAACCTACAGGGCACAGGTACCGGCTCGGTGCTTACCTTCAGGCAGTGTCTAGACCGGGAAGTGCGTACAACGTGAACGCAATTCCTATCTCCACAGAGATTTTGCTGGCTCCGCTTAGAAGGGCAGAGAAAACTCTGGTGTTTCACCATGCACAGAGAGTTTCAAAAAGAGACTGAAGAAAGCATCTGGCAGCCTCCCCCATTCCCCCTCCCCCCCCCCCCCCCTTTGGTTGTTGGGGTTTTAAAGGAGTTAATGGAGGAAGATTTATCCACTACTGAGGGTGCCTGGCTTAGACCTTGCTGCTTCTGGCACTTCAGGACTCTGAGGAAGGACAAGCACTCCACAACTGCCTGTGCCAATGCGATGCAACAACAAAGTACAGATAAATCAACCCACTTCAAGTAAAGAATTGCTTTGTGACTGTCACCAAAATCTGCTAGACCCAATAGGCCTCCTCAGTGTGAGTACATTCCCCTCACCTACACTTAAAAAGTAGTCAAATGGAAGAAAACCAACCACCATGTATTGCTCCTGACACTGTACAAAGACATCAAGGGAGCCCACAGAATTAGTACCAAACTGGTGACAAAGTACATCTTGGCAGCTAGCTCTGTGCATATGGTTTTCTGCAGAGTGGGTGATACTTGGTAGCGTAAGCCGTAGATCACTACCACCATCAGAAGTCTGGCTGAACAGATAGAGCTTTTTATTTTCTGGTTTTCTCTCTAACAGTGTCATTATCTTCCAAGACAAACTCAGGCAGTGTCACATACAATGTAAAATCAATGACATTAGCAAGAGTATTAGAGGAAAAGCAGACAAACACAACCACCACCACCATCACAGAAAGCGAGCAGAGGTTGAACCTGCCAGATGGGAATCCCTTCCTGATACTAAAAACTTTCACATAAGAAGAAACAGTTTAAAGCTGAGTTCCGTAACTGCAAAAACTGCCATGTTAATGGGAAATATCACTGTTCACCGGAAGCCGTCAGTGGAGGTGTTGGGGTATGTGCTGTTCTGACAACCTCCTGAGAGGTCCTTGGCCCTTGCCTCTCTGACCTTCCAAGGACGATGGGCTTCTCTGGCTCACTGGCACCACTCCAGTGCAGAAAGCTTCTTGGGAGAGCCTGGGCATTGTGAGCATCCAGCAACCAGACAGGTTCTTGTGACAAAAACCTCCCTAATCCAGAGTCTCTTCGGAGATTTGAGAGTTGTTTTGATTTACACATGGAGGTTGGAAACTCTCTCAGCACTAGGAGGGAACAACACAGCTGATAAATGAAGTGAAAGCAAGGGCAGGATTCAGTCAGCCTAGGACACCTGGGCAGTGAACAACCCCAGGTCCACACTGACATACACGAGCTTCTTGCCTGCGTATGCCACAATTCTCACCTGGCAAGCCTCTGAAGGAGGGTCACTACATATGAAATAAAATCATAAAAGGTGCACGATACTTTGATAAGTAAGAGCTCTGGAAATATCAATTATATACACTACCAGGGTACAAAGGCAACCATTATAATCATCCCAGGACTTGTCAGCTTGTGTTACCGATGCTGTGCGTGCGCATCTGCATATGCACAGAGACTACAAAGTCCAAGGATCTATTTTTGTATCTCCTCCGGATTTGAAAAGTACCACTGAATACCAGCTGTCACAAGATTAATGGTCACTGGGGTGGTATCAGACTATACATTTTCCATGCTTTTCAGTAAGAAACCTACACATTACCTAATGTGCTGTGTGTGTGCCCATTCTGACAACATAGCAGTTCAACCCACTTGCAGTTGAAACCTTCACAGAAAATCCCATCCATACCAGAAGGAAATGGAGTGAACTCTCTGCAGTGGAACAGACCAAATTTGTCATTTCTTTGTGAGAATGATAGCACATACATACTCTACATTGCTGTGAAAGTCAATTTTGCCCACAGCTTTGAAGCACAAAAACACTTCTGCTATTTGCTGCTATGAACAGGAAAGCACATAATAGATCATTAACAAGCCATCTTATTCCTCCTATAAGTCCTCCTCTAGGTTTTTGTTCTAAAATCCACTAATAAAAACTTTTTCCTCTGTGCTTATTCATGCATGATTTATGTTCCTTTGTAGCCGAATCCAAACTTTACTTTGTCCTTTTAAACCCTTAAGTCATTTTTCTTCAGAATATTTTCTGTTGTGTATTTTAATTACTTAAAAATCTTGAGCTTCTCCTTCAGAAGAGTTAAATTAGTTTCCCACCAGTGTTCAAAAATTCAACTGCAATGTGAGTTTTTCCCCACCTGTAAGAAACCCAAAGAAATAGCGACAAGGAAGAAAGATCAAACTGATGACAGAAATGTGTGTGTGTGGGGAAAATCCCCGTGTAACAATCAACAGAATAGGAAAACAAAACAAAAACAACAACAACAATAAAAAAGAAAGTGAAAAAGCCACCCAGAATATATGACCATGTAAGCATGGGCACTCTTGCAGAAAACCTAGTCAGCAATCCAAAGCCATAGGAAATTTAAATTAGAGCTAAGGTACACAATAGCAGAGAAATCTGTGCAGATAAAGGACCTGCTCAGGTTGCAGGTATACTTAGTCTAGATTTCTTCAGATTTGCAAAGGAACTTTATTAGTTTTATTATTTTTTTTTCTTAAATAATCAAGAGATTTGAGAGTATCCACACTACATGGTAAAGAAGATTAAGTTTTTTCCTTTAGTTAAAATATCCATATGCATATGCTGTATCTTCCAAAAGGTAGGTGGGCTTCCACTGCTTATTACTGCCCTAGGGTGCATTCTGCTATAGTAACTCATGCACAAAATGCTCCTGCTACATTTAAGGAACCTTAAGGCTCTAGCAGACACAAGCAAGAACCCCAGGCATTGCAGTAAAAGCCCAAGTGTTTAGCCAGGGCAGTTCTGAGGACCACACGCTGATAAAGAGTTTCAGCAAACGCACAAACTTTGCTCTTGGTGACATCAGCCTCCACTTTATGTGCAGCCGAACTGACCGTGCACCACTCTGTTGGTTCATCATTCTGAGGGGGCACAAGCAGGCAACCCCCAGCCCCACCTGCCTGGCGCTGCTCGAGAGGAGGGATGGGACAAGGAGGCATGGGCAGGGCTCCAGCATGGGTACGGGCACAGCCTGGGCAGGAACACTGAGGGCCATGGTCTTGCACCCTCTTCCATAAGCCCCCCAATCTCTGGGCTTTGGAGCAGGTGACAGACAGCATGGTTCCACGTGTGTGGTTTACAAGCCTGCATAAACAAAATTCCCAGTACTGGCTATTTCCAAACACACATTAATTTTACACTGGGACATCTTTTCCACCAGCCATCCCCTCCAGCTGCTCAGCACCCCACACTTGGCCTTCCCAAGGAGATGCCATGCTCCAGGTAGCACAGCAGCTTTGCTGGGGACAAGGAGACCCCTCAAAAGGAGAGGCAGAGCCACCAATGGCGTGACATGGCTGCAGCAGCAACGTGCAGTGTCCCAGGGGCCTCCCCACCTCAAGAAGAGGCAGGTGCAAGAGGAGAAGCTGCCATCTGCATGCGGCAGCGCGCAGACATGAACAGCCAAGACATAAAACCTGGCTTTGTGGGGGGAGCGTTTGTTACACGGAAATTTGTGCATGAACTACACTAATAAGTCTTACTGCTTTAAAGAAATGCACCAAATACCATTAGGTATTAATAATAAAAAATATTTGAATTGGTAAACTGATTTTCACCAAGAAGTCTTTTTTTTTTTTTTTTTTTTTACTTTTAAAAGCATCTTTTGCTGAAATTGAATTCAGCAATTCCACGACCTACGCAACCAAAAAGTACATGGAAGTATGGCTCTTTAAATAGTTCTTCTGTGGCCTAACACAATGAAAAATGTCTTTTAAACATTTTCGTAGACAAACTAACTTGGTGCTACAAATATCAAGATTCTTGAACAAAAACATATGATCTCATGCAAAGGTCATGTTCAAAACTAGCTGTCAAGGGAAAAAATAAAGAAGAAAAGTGTGACTATTTTTTTGCCATTTTGGGAATAATGCTTTTCACTGTTTAAAAATACACAGAGGGATTTCAGTAACACAGAGCACAGAGAGAAAAAGAAATACAGATGTGGTCAGATTTTTTTATAGTTTCTGTGATACCACACATAGATAAGAAAAGAGTAAATCATACATCTAGAAAAAGCCATTTAAAACACTGATACTTAACAAAGGGGATTTCCTTTTTGGGCATGGCTGACACAGATAAAACAATAAGCTGAATTTATCAGACAGCTATTTCCATTTTGACTCTATAAGCTGTAGTTAATGCTGCTGAACAGAAAACTCCTTCCTACACTGTTTTTTTAAGGAAGAGGCAAAAATAAAATGCTTTCAAATTTCTTTTTTTTTTTTATTTTTTTCTTTTTAGACTTTTTTTAAATGGTTTCATTCACAAAATATTCAAATTATTTTCTTCACTGCTTTTTCATTTGCAGGTGTATTTTTGTTATGGTTTCTTTGACTGAATGAGGAACTTGATTACTAAGGCTATACTTCAGTATATAAAAGACCTCTAAACGTGGAAAACAAGATGGAAATGGGTGCCAAAATGGAAAGTTGAAAAAACTGCTTTGGAAATACTAGCTTGCACTTTGTTTATGTCCACTGTTTCTTTTTGTACAGGGCAGTTTTACAAGACACTAAAAACAGAATCATAGAATCAAAGAATGGTTTGGGTTGGAAAGGACCTTAAGATCATCTAGTTCCAACCCCCTTGCCATGAGCCTAAAATCCTGCTCCCCAAGTGAAATGATTTACCCCTTGATGCTGGCTTCCTTCCATTACTACTGTCCACACAGAAGATTAAAAATACTTGTATTTTACCAACTTCAGTAAGTCAGTCTGATAGGAAACACAACAGTTGCTTCATCTGTTCAGATACCTAGAAGATCATGTGATAAACAGATTTAAAAATACCTCCCAAGACCCCTAAAGCCCCAGCTGAGCTTTGCGGTTTCTGCTCACAGTCTACTGCTCTTTGCATGTGATACCACCATAGGCAAAACTACACAAAGAACAGCTTCTATGCAGTTAAAAAAAGTTCTTACATCAGAGCACAGCGTCATCCTTGGTACGGAGCTTCTCTGTGCCCCAGGCTGGAGTGAACACCCCAAACAGGCACTGCACCTGAGCAGAAGCTAAGTTGGTCCCTGGTCTGGGGGCTGCTGCTGCGGAGGGCAGGACTCCTGGGACACCCACACTGCAGCTGTGCCCAGCAGCACACATGGGAACTGTTCAAACTGTCTCATGTCTGAACATGTCATGAAAACACAGCCAGAGCTGTGAAGAAGGCTGCGGAAGGGCTTCTAATGAGGCTCGCAGTCTCCGGAGCAAGGACCACGAAGGGCATCTGAACACAACACTCTACTAGGGCAAGCCAATACCCAGTGGTGGTTACTTCTAACGGCAACTTCTCCCAGAAGTAATGTTTCTAGTGATGCTCTTGAAAAAGCCTCACTTCTGTGTTAGTAAGATAAAAATCAGAGCAGAGAAGGAAACCACCATCCTCTCTCTGGGGCCCCAGCAGAGTACATATATGCTGCTTCATAGAAACTTTGGATTCAAAACCAAACATACACACCACACTCCACAAACCTGCCAAACCAAGAGTATGGCCACCTTAGCCTGTTGTCTCTGAGGGAAGTACTAGGTGGGCAGAAGATTGAACAAGAAGATAAATTGTTTTTTGTAGCCCTTAGGGGCTGAGCATCGATGCTGCAGCTTTGAAAGCTGTCTTTCCAAGGGTCACGACATAAGAAAAAAACAGATATTAGGATTGCAGCTATATGTGGGTGATCAAATATGTTAAAAAGAAGCTTTTAATGAAGAAATAGATGAAAGACTTTCAATGACAGGAGATTAACATTCTTATCATATATACTCTTACTGGAAAGTAGAGAAGAGTGGAGGAAGGAGAGGAGAATCCTCCTTGAAGGATCTGGAAATGCTCTGACACTAAAAATGAATTCACTACATTTAGTACACAGTACAGTTTGTAATGATTCTCTTTACACACCTTCTTCTGTACTCTAAATGTTTAAAAAATCAGGTAAATCATACCAATGACCCAGATCTGTTAAATTACCCATTTCCAAAACACAATGTGAAACAGGTAGGAAGGACCCTTTTTGCAAAATAAAAAGCAGCAGCAACGCTCACTTTTCCAAATGCCATGCAAGGACACCCACCAATGGCCAGCTGGGGCAAGTAACACACACAGGGATGTGGTTGCCATTTTTCAGATTAGCCAGCCCATCTGTAGGTCAAGTGCCTGCTTCACTTCCAAGCCATGCACAGTCTCACACAGAAAAACAAAGTCAGAATAAGGAGGGACACAGCCACTACAGACACACAAAGTGCTTTCCCTGATATCTCACTATGTGAAACAAGAAAACCAGTTCCCATCTTCACACCCCAATTAATGAAAGGCTGCCAACCAGCTGTACGTGCTGAGAAACCAGCAGACACATGATGAAAAGTTGTATTTTACAGAAATACAGGCACAGGTATGGTGTTGCTTAATGTGGTGTTACTGAAGCAGAAATAAGAGTGAAAAGCATCCAAAGCCACTTGAGAAAAGATCAGAAAAGGGAGAAAAGGTTTTCAACTGTGTACTGAACAGCAGGGTTTGTGAACCAGCCGTAACTTTCAAGATGCCAGCTGGAGGCAGAAGAGTACAGGTGATTCTCGGTTTACAATCAGGAACTAGAGTTCATTTCCAGAGGCAAAGGGACATCTCTTCCTGTCACATATGGTGGTGACTGAAGCTTTCTGGCTGTATGGGGAGAGGATTCTCTAAGCACTGGAGGCACTAAGAAAGAATTATTTGTTCATACAGAATATTAAAAATTATAAGTTGCTAGAGAAGAGCAGGACAGGCAAGTAAGATGTAGAAGAGTTAACAAAATGAGGGGATACACTTAATTCCTTTCCTTGAGGAGTTATTTCTGACTCCCATGGAAACTCAGCATCTCTATTTCAGGGCCTCAGACATGAAAACTCAATGAAGACTCATCCAATGACTGACACAACCAGCTACTCTTAGCATCAGGGAATTGTTCACTTTTCAGTTCCCTTTTTAATGTGTAGCAAACTGGACACTAAGCACACGATGACATTGTCACAGGAGGTCTGTCCCACTTATACAGTCACTGGCAGTTCTGGGGGAGAAAAGGCTTCACCAGTCACTACACTTTATGTCCAGCCTTACTGATACTACAAGCCCTAAAATAGTAATTTACATACTGCACAGTCACCTAAATACTCAATCTTGTTCTTTAGAAATCCTGAAAACAGAACTGTGTTCGTCTCAAAATAATTTAAATGAATTAGCAGAGAATATCTTTGAGAGGATAATTTGCAAACACACATTTTTTTGAAGTGCAATTCTTCCTTTAGATTTAATAGGTTTGTGTTTCAGCAAAGGAGTCCTTTATAGCCTATAGAACTGGAGATACAATACTGCATGAGCTTACTGAACAAGTTATGCTTATATTAAAAAGATCTATGGTGTTTGTTCTCTAAAACTATTCTGATGCTGTTTCAGCTTTTCATTACATACACACACATGTACAACACCAATTTATTTTTAGCCTGTGCTTTGCATCCCTATCACCATACATATGAGAAGCAGAGCAGCTGAAACAAACTTTTGCATGCCAGAGACACGGAGTAACATTTACTGGAATTTGGAATGTGACAGAGCCCCAGGGGTTTGGCCAAAACCCAGCCCTGCAGTGCCCTCAGGTGATGCCTGTACCAGAGCCAACACCAGGGCATAGGCTTCTGCTCTGCCCACTGCATACAGCAGATCAAATGAATTGTCATCAGCTTGTTCAGAGTCAGAGGAAATGTGCCAAGGTGAGGTTTTCTACTAAGTCTTATATACATAGAAAGGCAAAAGCTAAAGTGAAGAGGCAGATGTGTGTGTACAACAGCACTTGCTGCCTGTGCCTGATGCACGTTCCATACATGCTACATCTCCAGGTACAAGGCTGCTGCTGGCAAAATCACTACTGATGTGAGACAAGGTACAAGAATGGGTTTTGGAAACGTTCTGATGTAGCTTGAGAATAAAAATCAGAGTAAGAGAAGAACAATTATATTTACTAGCCCTTTGTGTGGCTGTCTGACTTCCCATTCCAGCATCTCAAAAAATATCTACATTGCCTACATTTAATGAAATTACTTTAATACTGAACAGCAGGACAAGTTTACACAGCACAGGAAAATTCTGCACGTTACCTTCTTTGAATGTGGCTTGCTTATTGTTAGCATCTATGAATATATATATGGATAAGAAACATTACTACACTTGTTACAAAAACATACCATAAATTAGCACAATTCATTTTTAAAAGCCTCTCTTGAATAGCACTATCACACCTTCATAGAATAGCACAAAAAATGAAGAAATGAATTTTCATTTTCATGTTACACCTAGTAAGCATAACTACTCTGATAAATTAATTACAGAATGTTTCCCAAAATGTGTATATGTAATTTTGAAATATGCTTAAAGTCTTAAACAGTGTTTCTTCTGAGGGTTTTTGGGTAATCTTTAGCACTACCATCAGCAATTTTGGTACATAAATCCAAGGAGATGCACAGAGTAAACTGAACAAAAGAAACCTTATGTCTTTAGTCCTCAGATGGTTTGGAAGTTTTTTTCTGCTTGCTTTGTTTACAGTAAGAAACCATTGTATTGCTCTTTATTTCACTGTCCCTAACCCCTGCCCCCATTAACTTCTTACATGCTTTTAGGAAAAAAAATACATGGGAAAGTTGGAAAGCTGACAATATGAGTCGCTCTGATACTACTTCTAAGTTTCTACCAGCAAAAAAGATGTCTTTCCATATGTGATATGACTGAAATAATAGCATTGAGGTGGTATAAATAAATGGCTATTTCTTTCATCATAGTTTCATACCTATCATTACACACTTCCATTTGCTTTCTGTTCATCTTTTCAGACATTGACATTAGTACTGTTGCAGACAAATCCTCATGCATACAGAAAAACAAGGGACTAAATAAAGTACTAACCTTCACTGACAGGACTTGCACAGTCTTCAAGGTTCAACAATATATTTTCATCTCTGTCATCTGCGCCTGCTCCCAGAAGCATCCAGCTCTCGACGTTATCACTTTCAGATGCCAAACTCTCCTCCTCTGAGCTATCATCTATTAGCAGCACTTCTTGGATGGCATGAGCTCCAGCAGAACTAACTGGGTTATGCTTCCCACTAGTGCTTTTCATTGGCCTTGAAATGTCTATGCCTGATCCAGCAGGATACAGAGTATTACATCCATCAGCTTTGGTGTGATATGGCGTGGAAGATCTTGGATGCATATGTATTTCACCTTGAGCTTCAAAGCTTCTTGACTTTGTTGCTTTGCTTTTGTAAACACTGTCTTCATCTGATGTATCAGACAAGACAATGATCTCAGAGTCATCTGAAACTTGAATACAAGGCACAGACTCAGTGACGTTCTTGTTTGCATGCTGTTTCTCAGTTAGAACTGAACTATGACCCGTAACTCCTGAAACTTCAGCTTCCTCATCCATTTCCACCGTGCTGATTTCCTCAAGATTCTGGGAATAGTGGATCTGGCTGTAGAGATGAAATTCCACTTCACTGTCAACACCATCACTGGATGACTCCTCGTGATAAAGTTCATCTTCATACATTTTAATAGTCTCAGCATCTTCATATCCAACAAACATTATGGAAAGTGAATAATCTGTATCCACAAAAATCACAAAGGTTATATCAGAATGGTCACAAATGTATGCCCAAAACTGTATTTCAAATGATACCTTTCTGAAATTGCTATAGTCATAGAGTTATGCATATAAAACATAAAACTGAGCAGATTTAACAGCTACAACAATCAATGCTCAAACTTATAATAGCAAAAGCTACTTAAGGGTGCATATGCTTTAATCTTAGCTATCGCTTTAAACTCAGCTACTTTGTCTTCTGAAAGTCGCCCTTAATATGCTCTCAGCCTCCAGAGTTCCTCTCCATCCTGTGCTCAAAACCAGGGTACCTGCATGGATTGGAGCCAAATGAGTGTCTGAATCAGAATTTTGATCATTCGACCAACTAGTATTAATTCTGGGTACTCCACAACTCCATAACTTACTTTGTAAGTAAGGTCTTATACACATACCTGAAAGACAGGGAAGGAACAGTCAGCAGTATTTGACAGAAGCAACTTGGAGCCTATCTACACCTGGGCTGTGGAGTCACAGCTGTACTTCAGGATTTATTCCTATGATGAGAAGTGCTAGGGCTATGATACAGAAACATCCTGACACACTCTACAGAAGCTCAGGTCTGAATAGAGCATAAAGAAAGAAAAAAAAAAAAAGGATAGTAAAGACAGTATGGAAATCTGCAGCCTTCATACAAGCTACCATGTCACACTCTCCCATCATGACTTAGGAACTGAGTTACAATGTTATGAAAATGCAATTAAAATGCTTTTAGAACTGGGGAAAGCATACCTGCAAACAGTGTTTGCCCAGTGCAGCATTAGCTATGACATCTCTGTGCTGCTACCAGTTAAGAAATAATTATCTAGAATCTTTAAAGGCCCTGGTGCATCTAGGACTAAAGCACCATCTGGTGCATAAGGACTGCATCCCTGCTCAGGTATGCAGCAAGACCACTTTTTAAGCACATGCACTTTAAGAGCTGGCTGATGGGACAAAGTTCACCCTCAGCATGTTTGCAGATGATGCAAAACTGTGAGGAGCAGCTGATGCACCAGATGGTTGCGCTGCCACTCAGAGGTTCCTCAGAAGGCTGGAGAGGGGAGCAGAGAGGGTCGTCATGAAGCCCAGCAAAGGTAAATGTAAAGTCCTACAAACTGCTGCCAGGAGAGCAGGTTTCCAAAAAAAGACCTGGAGATGGAGCAAGTTGACCAGAAGCTAGTACATTTTTGGGACAAAAAGCATCCTGGGCCCCTGAAGAACATTGCAAACAGGGTGAGGTAGGTTATCTTTCTGCCCTAGTCAGCACTCATGGGACCACATCTGAAGTGCTGTGTACAGCTCTGGGCTCTCCAGTGCTAGAAAAGATGGACATACTGGAGTGTAGCAAGGGACTACTGAAACCATCAAGAGACTGGACAATCAGTCATACAAGGCCATGCTGAGCCTGCTGGGATTGTTCATCCTCCAGAAGAGGAGGCTCATGAGGATCTTATCAATGTACATATATAACTGGGGAGGGGGGGTAAATAAGACAGAGCCAGAGCCTTCTGAGCAGTGTCCAGCAACATGATGAAAGGCAACCAAAAAAAAAAAAAAAAAAAAAAAAGGGAACTCCATTTACACATAAGAAAAACCCTTTTAACTCTGCTGCACAAGCAGGTTGTGCAGCCTCTGCCATTGAAGTGTTCAAAACTCAGCTGGATTGGCCCTCAACACTCAGCTCTAGGTCACCTTGCTTTGAGTCAAGGGAGTTGGATGAGACAACTGCTAGAGGTTCCTTCCAACCTCAGCTATCCTATGATCCCAATCCAATGGCAAACGTCTCTAGAGTTCACTACCTACTTCTTAGGAAGAAAGGTAATCCAGGGACACTCTAAAGTTACTTTGTCTAATTCACAGGATACCTTATTTCATTTACATGATCACATCATGCATGGAGGAGATGAAAGGAAATATTATCTCTGACAAGCCTATCTTTATTTCTGTGTTACAGTTACTCCTATGGAAGCCAACGAGCTTTTTTAGAAAGGAAAACTATTAGATGGAAGTTCAGGTTTTTAGTTGTGGAAGTAAGTTGCACGGTATTGTTTAAATTCACCCACTGACACACAAGTACAAAGATCCACATCTGGGAGCTTTGTATAAAAGTAATTTTTGTGTTGATGGTATTTAAAGAACCCAGAAGCTGTTATTGACAGCTTTCTGTGCACACCCTGCAAAAGGCCTTCCCTGGTCTTGACAGATTTGATGTCATTTGTATTTCTGTTATACCAGAAGTCAAACTAAAGAAGAAAACACTTCTCCCAAGGAAAAAAACAAAACAAAACCACATAAAACATGAGCATGCAAGCCGCAAAATACAATGCTTACAGACCATCCATATGCTGTACTCTTTTCTGCTTAGGCTTCCCGTAGGTCAGCATACCTCATTCAATCTCACCTGCCCAGCTAAAGAAGTCACTTTGGTAATGACCAGCTTGAGACCGCATCTAAAGACCGTCAGAACCCTAGTCATCCATGCACATGCTTAGCTCTGCTATCTCATAATACACTCAAACTGGTTTCTAACCTACAAATACAGTCCTAAAAGTGGAGGTTACGGAATCTGTTTTAAAAGCTCTGCTGTCCACAGAGAGACTGTAACCTGGAAATTTTGCACCAGCCAACATAGAATGCAGCAATAACACGGGGATAAAGTGGATTTATCTCTATTTGACAGACCCTTTTTCAGAGGTTTTATCTGTTCTTAGATAAATATAATATCTATTATGCCAAATAAAATATGAAAGAATGAGCTCAGAACTTTATGGTAATAGACGCAAAAAAGCTATTTTATACCAGTCCTTAGGTTTAGACGGTGTAGACAGGAGAAAAACATAAAACACTGGTCACCTGAATGGTTGTAGGTGTAAAAAAAACAGGACAGAAAAGCATCTGACAGACCAAAGCACCCATATTTAAACTTTTCTCTCAACTTTAGATGAGGTTACTCATTCAAACAGGTCTTGGCTTATTCCCACCCATGGGGTGAGAATAAAAGAAGAGATGGCTCCAATCAAACACATTTACAAAGAAAAAAAGAGAGAAAAGAGACCTTTAGTAATGTAGGAATTTAAAGAATCCCCCTGAAGCATTCTGCAGTTTCAGTGATACTCAAAAAGCCAAGTTCATTTAAGCACTCCTTCCTTACCATTCCCTCACGCACTGAATAAAGTTACACAAAGTAGGTACATGACAATGGCTGAAAACATGCAGCTAAACATGACTGCTGGATCACCAGTATCAAAGAGTGCCTGAGGAGCTGACTCACAGACACTTCACAGCAAAGACAAGAGTAAGAAGAGGCAGCATGGCACTACACTCACTTTGATCTATCCTCCCCAGAAGCTCAGGTCAAACAATGGCTCCTCCTCTCAGGTGCAAGTACATCTGGAAGGATGAAGGGCTCCTCCTTTTGCTCAGTAGGTATGGCAAGCCACTGGAAACAAGAAACATCAAACATCAGCATCACAGCACTGTTGAGAGAGTTCTGCTATTCACCAGCCTCAGATCTGCACAACAGCTGTTCCCTACCTCTTCATCACAGAGTGCTAAGCACCTTTTTCAGGTGTCTGCCATCAAAGCAGAGAAAAACACTGCCTCTAGGAAAGGAAGAGGAGCTTGACAGACAAAGTTTTGCAGTTTTGCTGTTTTCAGCCTGTCACACTGAAACAGCTCCTTACTGTATTCCTGCTGATACTCAGCAAAAGATGCATGTGACTGTCAGTCTTCAGCAACTTAGATTTCCTTTCACCAGTGCAAGGCTTAGACTATGGGCAATTGCCATCTTTGCTACCAGCCAGACTATGGCAAAGACATCCCTTGTATCTGAGTGTTAAAGCCACACTAAAAATAATAGTCCTGCACAGACTAGCCTATCTGATAGTTAATACAGGCTGCAGGGAGCATAATGAACTGATGAATCAGTTTGGAATTGGACTTCCTTACTTTCAAACAAGTCCCAAAATTTCAAATCCTAGGTGAGGGGAGATCCACATCCCTTCATCAAGAGAAATCTCATTCCTATCTGAACCCAGAGCACAACCTTCCTCAAACATACCTGACTGTTTCTCTGGTAGGCCATAAGTAAGAACAGTATAGATAAAGTGCTACTCTTGTTAAAACAAAATTAGAAAAACAGAGCTACCTGAGATTCTTTTAACCATTTCCAAACAAAACACCATATGGCTATAGGTGGAAATAGCAGGAGATAATTTTCTCAGATCATATACAAAGACTGCTTGCCAGCACTTTCCATCTAGTCCCTTAAAAGAACAATATCCCGCACTTGGATAAAGTAACCGAAGTTGGCAAAGGCACAACACAATCAGAAGGGAGGTGTAGATGGCAACTTGCAGGCAGGGAGAAAAGTGCATGGACAAATTAATCAGTACAGCAATTTACAAGTCGCATGTTGTGGGCAGCTACATCCTCAACCAAAACCTCAGTGCAGTTTAGGACACTTAGATGTAACCTACATGCAGAAGAGCCTTGGCATAAGTGTCAGTAAGATGCCCAGGCCAGTCCTTCGCATGCCATTCCTGCTTCACAAACTTTGTTTCTCCCTTTTCACTCCTCTTTGCTGCTGCTTAACTTCTCTGCTTCTGCTGGCATTATTTTTCAACTCTTAATA
The DNA here is from genome assembly GCA_028858755.1 of Ara ararauna. Lineage (NCBI taxonomy): Eukaryota > Metazoa > Chordata > Aves > Psittaciformes > Psittacidae > Ara > Ara ararauna. Next base: position 69,149,119 of record CM054410.1, on the reverse strand, counting down.
TCTGTCAGAGCTTAAAAGAAAAAAACTCTCAAACAAACAAAGAACAAGTAGCAAAAAAAGATTACTTTTTCATCCTTTGGAAACATGACTTTTCAGACAAGAGTACTACTGCCATCACAAGTCATCAGCGAATTCCAAATATTTCTAATTTTTCTTGCTCTCTGCTTGATCTTTGCAGTAATGTAAAATTTAACACTTCATTACATAGGCTACATAGAAAATAGTGTAACAAATATACTCTCTGCTGTCTTAGCAGGTAAGTAGACAAACAGAACCCTACCATCAGACTTTGTAGCAGACAGAAACAGCAGTAAAATGGAAAAGAAAGCTTTTTTAAAGGAATTGCCATCAGCTTCCTAAACCCACAAGCATCTAGCAGAGCAGAGGTTCACACACCAGAACAGCAGGACACATCAACAGACTTCAGAGCAGAGTGCAGACTGGACCTTTTCTCTTTAGTCCTATTTGTGATACATTAACTGCCCAGTGCTTCAGATTGCTAGAATACTGCACAGGTTCAACCAACATAAAATTGAAAAAGAACTTTAATGTTCAAATGCAGTTAAAAGAAATCTTTCATGTCAGCTCCTGTAACTGCTTTTGCACCCTTCATTAGAAGTAGCATACTTCTATTTTGTGAGAGACAAGCAATCAAACCTATTAATTGTTATGAAGCGCAGCACCAAAATGAAAATCACATCTTTGCTCCTCTTGCTACCATAGGAACATATACAAATGTCAGATCTGAACGCATTAAAAAACACCCCAAAACTTGCAAAAAACACAACAATATATGTTTGTTATCAGAGGTCAATGTCAGGGGACAGTTTTTGCCTTCCCCTGTGTTGCGTTTCTGCACGGAACTCAAAGCTCATGAGAAAGTAGTAGTTTCCATGTGCCACCCAAGGTCAGAGGTGCAGTCGCCAGAATTCTAGAGCTACTCCCAGCACTTACGCGCCCCATCTAGAGCATCACCCTCACAGTGAAACATTTTAACATGTCATGAAGTAGATTCCCCGCAGGTGAGCCCTTGGTTTTCACACAGAAAACCCTGACAAATATGTACAGTAACTACCACCTCAGCTTCAAGTAACCAGAAAAAGGCAGGGAGTACCACAAAGCTGATACAATGGTGACATTTAGTTAATTTTGGCTACACTTTGTTACTTGTTCTTCCAAGGATAATTTGTGTAGTTCTAAACTGACGCAGGAAACTCATTTTCACATCAAATTGCTGTGTGCTTGAGAAAATGTTTATTTTTTGTACTCCCTTTTAATACAGAGCAAATAAGCGTAAAGGAAAGCAAAGCTTTTGAGAAGAGGTTAATGTTTTTCTAGTGACAAACTATACCTTCAGGAGATCACGGGAAAAAAATCTTCTACGTCCAAACCCTGGAAAATAGCAAAACATTGCAAGTTTATTTCAAGCTCTTTGGGAGATTTTCTCCCCTTTAGTGATTTTAACGGTAGCTGCGCAAACATCCTCAAGTTAACAAGTTTGCTATTCCTTAGACCAGCATCGAGTTTTAGCCTGGTGACCGGGACGCAGCTGTGCCAGTGGGAAACACCGACACCGAGTACCCGGAACTGCAAGCGGGACAAAACGAGGACCCGGCTCACGCCGCTGCCGTCCTACCACAGACAGGTCTGGGCGGCACCGTTCTGCTGCCGGGCGCAGGGCCTCTGCCCGCCACCGAGGGCCGGGACACGCTGTGCTGAAAAGACACGACACTAACGCAGTGGCTCGCGCATATCTTTAATGGCAGGGAGGTTCCGAACACCGAGCCGAGCAGGCGGGCGGGTACGGCCCTGCACCCCGCGGGGAGGCGGAACCAGCGGCGGCACAGGCCGCGGGTAGGCCGCACTGGCGGCCGGACTGACACCGTGCTGAGAGAGGCGGCGGGAGCGGAGCGGCCCTCACAGGAGCTCGGCGCGGGCGGGCTCGGCAGGCGCTCGGGTAGCAGCGCTCCCGACCGCGCAGGATGGCAGGGGAAAGGTTAAGGGGAACGGGCCGGAAGGGGGGCCGGCGGGGCACCGCGGCGCAGCAGGAACCGGGTCACGGAGGGGAGAGGTGGCAGCGGCCGGGGCAGCCCGGGGCCGGGCGGGCGGTCCCGGCACCGATCACTTACGAGCTGCCTGCCGCTCCGAGACACGCCGCGCAGGAACCGGTGGCTCTGCGCTCCGCCCGCCAGTCGCGTGCATCCGGCCACGCCCCGAGCAGAGGGGCGGGACCGGGATCGGGATAGGAGCCGGGATCGAGCAGCCAGCGCTGTAGCGTCCGGGCCGGGCTTCTGTTGGACACCTGCGTGAGAGCGGGTTCGGGAGAACTTGGCGGGGTGAGGCCCTGCCTGGCTTCTCATGGACGGGACTGGGGCTGTGTGGGGTCAGCGCTACACTGAGGAGGAATCACGGTGAACTGGGTGCGTTACCATTCCCCGCGTGGTCGGAGGGGTTTCCACTGGTCCTTCTTTGTACTTGAGCTCCGGGCTCTTGGAGTTCTGCGGAGAGCCCAGTCCATGGACAGGAGGAAGTGAGGGCAAGGGGGGAATTTCACAGGTGGGAAAAACAAGGGAGGGCGCAGTCTCACTTCTCGCAGTTTCCTGCTAGTAAACAGCCCCTGGCCCAGCTGGCTTCATCACCACCATGCTGGTGCCACCACCTGTTTCTGCATCTCTATTCCTGTTCTCTGCATGTGACCGTGTAGACTACAGCTCCATCACGAGCAGGAATGGGGCCCTTGCACACCTCCATGTGCTTGTACCATGGCAGATGCACCAGGAGGAGTTGGTGAAGAAGATGTGGTGTCTTTGCCGGCCAACCAGGGGAAGGAGTTGCGCCCAGGCACTACTGCCTGGGGGGAGCAGAAGGCTGACTCTAATAAATGGTTTTGAATATCAGAATCAACCAGGTTGGAAAAGACCTTTAAGTTCATCAAGTGCAACCATTATCCCAGCACTGCCAAGGCCACCACTGAGCCATGTCACTGGGGGCCTCATCTACATGTTTTTTGAACACTTCCAGGGATGCTGATTCAACCACTTCCCTAGGAAGCCTGTTCCAATGCCTGACCACCCTGTCTGTGAAGAAAGTTTTCCTAATCTCCAATCTAAATATACCAGGCACAGCTTGAGTCTGTTTCCTCTTGTTCTATCACTTGTTGCTCGTGAGAAGAGACCAACCACCTCCTGGCCCCGTCCTCCTTTGAGGTAGTTGTTGAGAGCAATAAGGTTGTCCCTGAGCCTTCTCCAGATTAAACACCAGTTCCTCCAGTTGTTCCTCATCAGCCTCATGCCCCTGGCCCTTCAGCTCCCTCACCCTTCTCTGGACCTGCTCCAGCATCTCAACATCTCTCCTGTAGTGAGAGGCCCAGAACTGAACACAGGATTTGAGGTGCAGCCTCACCAGTGCCCAGTACAGGGGGATCATCACTGCCCTGGCTCTGCTGGCCATGCTATTGCTGATGCAGGACAGGATGCTGTTGGCCTTGGCTGCCTGAGCACAAGCTGGCTCATGTTCAGTTCTGTCAATCAGCAGCCCCAGGTCCTTTTCCGTGAGCAGCTTTGCAGCCACTCTTCCCCAAGCTTGGAGTGTTGTATGGGGTTGTTGTGGACCAAGTGTAGAACCCGGCACTTTGCCTTGTCAAATCTCATAACACTGGCCACAGCCCTTCAATCCAGTTTGTCCAGATCCCTCTGCAGAGCATTTCTATCCTCCAGCAGATAGTTTCATAAATATATCCTGTAATCTGAATTTCTGCACAGGACTCCTTTACCTGCTGCTATGATGGTGGCAGTTGAAAGGTTCTTCTGTGCAGCTTACTGCACAGGACAAATAAAAATGGATGTAAAAAAAAAACTTCAAAGCTGCAAAAGGCAACATCTGAGGTAAAAATTCTGTCTGTGTAAAAGCAGACGTCTTGTTTCACGAACAAAATCCAAATGGTTGCTAGAAATTCTCAGTAATGCCCTAGTACTCATGTGGAGTCTTTTCAGAAGTTTAACATGTTTGTTTTTTTGTTTTTTTTTTTTGTTTTTTTTTTTTTTTTAATGTGTTTTGATTTCTTGTTCCAGTACAATGATTAGGAAAAATAAGCAGTTTTCACATAAACAACAACTAATTGTTTAATGCACCGTGGATTTCCAATAACTATCTTTTCCCTTTTTCTCTTGAATCAAACCTCTGTCGAAAAATGGAAATTTAGTTTTTAGATACTATATTGTGATGATGATGAGTAATTTGGTAAAAATAATTCCGTGGAAATCTTCTTGGGTTTAGCAAGATCTGCTCTTGTTATTCACCTTATCAAATCATAGAATCATAGAATAGTTAAAGTTGAAATGGACATTAGAGGTGATCAGCGCCAACCTCCCTGCCATGGCCACGGACACCTTCCTCAAGACCAGGTTGCTCCAAGCCCTCTCCAACCTGGCCTTGAGCACTGCCAGGGATGGGGAAGCCACAGCTTCTCTGGGCAACCTGTGCCAGGGCCTCAGCACCCTCACAGGGAAGAACTTCTGCCTAAAATCTCATCTCAATCTCCTCTCTGTCAGGTTAAAACCATTCCACCTTATGCTGTTACTATAGCTCTTGTAAAAGCCAGCACTACATGCCCTTGTAAAAAACCATCTCCAGAGTTCTTGTAGGCCCCCTTCAGGTACTGGAAGTCTCTTAAAAGGTCTTGATGCAGGGCTGGAGGGGACTGGGTTTTGCCCAGTGGCTCAGCTGCAGTTGCCACTGCCCTGGCCTGGTTTGTGCTGTGTGGAGCAGAGCACGCTGACAGGCATCTCTTCTGTGATTAGGAATGTGGTGACAGCAAATGCCTTGGGAGACACAGGCACTGGTTGGGAGTGGAGACCCCAGAGACCAGGAGGGATAGTGCACCAGTGGTCAATTGCCAGTCTTTGGAAAAGCTCAAGCTCGAAAGCTGGAAAGCCTGCTCTGGCTTTGTGGGAAGAATCAACAGCTAAGCAAGTGAAGAAACACGTTAAGCAGCCTCATGTCCCATGGAGGCAGCCCCTCTGCCCATCAGCACCCTGCAGCAGCCACTGCCCACAGCCTGTGCATGGACATGGTCCTGGGCTGCTGGGAAGGGGAAGATGCCCAGCTTGGCTCTAGGCTTGCCTCCAGGAGTGGCCTGCTCACTTCTACTGCTGCAGCCAGACCTGGCAAGCTCCAGCCCTGCTGCCTCCTTCACACAAGACTGTGAAGGGCTGGCTGCCTTGAACACACAGTTCAGCACCACCTACAAGCGTAAATGTGATGTTAATGAGTATGTGCTGCTAATGAACATCAGTCATGTTCTGAAGTTCAAACTAGCCTGATTTTTTTGTTCTTCTGAATGCTCTCATCACAGGGATCTCCAATTCCCTCATACACACACCCATATATTCATTCAGCTGCAGCACTGCTTCTCTTGCTTGTGCAAGAGCCATCTAACCTCACACAGCAGCAGGTGGCTGCTCCTTCCTGACCCTTGGTGGAAACCCCAGCATGCTCTGAGGGTGCATTGTCACTACTCTGTAGCACTGGGCTCCCAAGTCCTCTGTTCTGCTTGCTGGCCAGCACAGCCTTAGGTTTGGTAGTGGTTGCCCTTGCCGGTGTGCAACACACAGGAGGGATGCACCTACAGGATGAAGCTCCTCTGGCTAGCTCCATGACCTCCATACAGAGATGTGCACACAGCATAGAAAGCCTCTTACCTGGGAAAACAGTTGTCCCGTTTAGTATTGTCAAACAAGCTCTTATTTGAGCCTTCATAGCATGCTTCTCTTTTCACGAGCATAACAGGCCTGATGAGCTACAGCAGCTAGCAGCAGGGAGTCTTGCAGGACACCAGAGAAGTGGGAGAGGTGACCAGGAACAAGCAAGTGGATACAGGAAGCCGTGGGAGACACAAAACAGACATCTGCTGCAGGAACAGTTGTGTGCCTGGTCACCCTGCAGCCGTTGAGCATCTCCTGTGTCCTGCCCTGGGACCTGTGCCTTCACAGCTCCCTTGAGGCTGGCAGCACTGCTGACCCTCCACGAAGGGTGCATGGGGGCATGCACATGCTGGCTACAGAAGTGCCTCTTGAACGGCAAAATGATCTGATTCTCTGATCGTCTAGGCTTTGATCTTCTAGGTCAAGAAAGAAGTGAACAAAAAATGATGCATAAGTATAAAGGTTTTATCTTCTAGCACAGAGCAAGCATACTCTGGCAAGAGTCAGAAACACAGCCGTGACACCTCATATTTGCAACAGGTACTTTGATCAAATTGTGGTACCATTCAAAACAAAAATGTTTTTACTGTCTCTGGATATCACAAAACTTTCTCAAGTGTATCAGATGATTAATTGTTGTAAACCACATGCAGTTAGTATGATTAAAGGATGAACTAGAATTGGAAAATATTACACAACTGTTAGGGCTCTGAGGACTGTATTGACCTGGAGCTGTGTCTGACCACAGTTCTGCTCACCAGGCCTGATCCTGATCCCTATCTGCAGGCTGCCATCCAGTCACAGCCTTGGCTTGACACAGTCCCCATGCAGGTGCCTGATGCCTGGGACTGGGGCTGCCCCCATGACCCCCAACTATGCTGCTCCTGGCTGGGGTGGTGTGGTGAACACTGGCCACCAGGCCTGCCCTGTCAGCCTCTGCTGGGATACCAAATGAAATGGTGTATAATACAGGTTTGAAGAAAGACCTCAATACCTTTCCTCACAGTATTTCCAGGAAAGAAAATTCCATATTTCTAGAATAAGCAGCAGAAAGATTCAAGGATTTGGGTTTAGCATTGACTACAGTAGTATTTTATGCTTGCAAGAGCTCATCCTTGCCAAATTTTATCTTGAAAGGAAGTTTCCTTTTAGTGGCATCATTGTGGAAAGTCAGCAACGGCTTCTAGTGCATCCTATGCACAGTCACCTGTCCCCATGGACTGTGTTCTCCTGAAGCACACTGGGGCCACTGCTGCTCTGGGACACAGGGGGAGCTGACAGCCACCTTCTCAGCCCACCAGTGACCAGTTCTCCTCCTTACTGTTAATTCATGAGCCCAGACTGGGCCATATGTATATATATGGGACTACCTTGTGATGTATGCTTGAAGGTAGGTGTTCATATGGTCTGTATTGCTCTGGTTTGTATCAGTGTAGATGGGTGCAAAAAAACCAGTGTAACTTCTTCCACCAAATGCATGCCAACTGCATTCACTATTAGCCTTACCCAGAAAGAGCTGGTGTACTCTGCAGCATCTCTAGTCCAGCCAGTTTAGGGTGCAGATGAGGTCGTCAGGGGCCAGAATGCCTTCCACTAGGCCTGACTTGAAAGCAGTCACCACTTTAGCAGAGCACGAAAGCATAGTGGTTGAAGTATAGCACTGAATTTCTGAATGTGGTAGGAAATGACATAGGAGAAGCAAGGCCACATATTTGCCATCATCTTGTGTGTCTCTCCTTAGGAAACTGCCCTGTCAGAGCTTTTAGTTCATATAGTTCAAGTTTATCCATCCTAGGTGGGGAAGTGACATGGCTCTTATTTAGTTGTGCTACAGGGTACTTTGCTGCTGCAGAGAAGCAGACTAGAGTTTCCAGCATTCAGGGCAATGGTGCTTTTGTGACACCTTTTGTGTGATCCTCAGGCACTGGTGTTTTCACACTTGCACTCCATCTCTGGAGGAAGTCCTCTCTTCCTCCACAGCTTGTGGGTTTTCAAGCTGTTCAAGGTGGAAAGAGGCATCTTTCTGCTGTCCAGAACTGGGTTCTAAGGCTGCAGAGAGTAGTAGGATTTAAAACAACCCTTTCTCCTTTCCACTCAGCACCATCTGCTGCAGCTGACTGCTCAAGGCATTTCTTGCAAAGGCAGTGCGACACAGCCCAGGCTGTCCAGGCTGTGTGTGCCTGCAGCACAGAATGGGCATCCTCCACAGTGAGCCCCAGCCATAGGATTACCCTGCAGAAAGGGGGATGATGGTGTTTTGGCTGCCACAGTGCCATCTTCCTGTGGTTATTTGCCCAGAGCCCCCAAGAAGTCACCATCTGCACAGGCAAAGGAGCATCCATTCTCCCATGGCCACAGTGCTGCCCTGCACCCCTGCAGTGCCCTTCCCCTGCTCACCTGCCTGCACTTTGGGAGCAGCCAAATGGCTGCATAAGCCCAGCAAAAAGAGACAGGCATGCCAGAGTCTGTAGAGAAATCTGTGCGGGTTGCAGAGAGGGAGGTTTCGCAGCATCTCCAGCTGCTTGGGGATGGTCTGGGTCCCCTGGAGTCTTCCAGATTGCAGGAGTCCAACGGAGGCCGTTGTTCTCCCACCATAACCTTGTTTTGCCTACAAAAGAAAAGGAACGAAAGGAGATTTCCCGTCTATCTAAACTTTCAATTTACAGTCCCAATGCCAGTAGGTGGCACCCAAGAATGTGCAGCATTGTTCATAGCCTTTGTGGGAGCCTTGAGGCTTGCTTACCAGGGAGGTCTTCAGCCGCCGCTCTCCTCGGAACTCCGGGGAAGCCTCTGGCGCGAGTGCGCAGCTCTCCAAAAGGACCCCGGGCAAGAGTAATCTAGATTTTCCTTCTCTTCTTTTCATAGTGTGTTTCTGAGTGCTGTTTGAAACGGCGTGTAGGAATTCAGAGTTAGTGTTGACAGCGTTACTTGGCAATAAGGTGTCCACGTCAGGATGCTGGTTTCTGTTGCTTGTAACTTTGCTAGGTAGCCTACTAGAAGTGCTGTTTCACCTGGCATTCCTTTGAGAATTTACAGGTGGAAGGAGCTACCTTGTCCAAGAGCATTCCTGAAGAAAGTCGTAGCAGTCTTGGCAACATTGTCAACTTGGTGTTATGTTTCTTCCAGTCTGGAGCAATGTTGGAATGTGACTGAAAAATGCAAGGAGGTCAATTAAATGCGTGCAGACAATCATCTCCTCATTTTTAAGAGATAAATTTTGCGATCTTGTAGAATATTATTTTTACCTGGACTCGTTGAATGAGATGGTCTCTGCTTGGTTTCCGTTACCTGCCCTAAAGAGGGTTGTCTCTGTTGTAGTGTAGGTCGTTTCCTGACAGTCACAATGTTTCCAGGCAGTAGCTGCAACCAATGGTATTTTTTGCGTTGTGTATCTGGGCATGTGGACTCCATTTTCATCTGTCCTGATCCAGTTAAATATGTAAACATTGAGGTGATGAATCATTCCTACTCCTTGAGGTGAACCTGCCCTGATGTGCCAGTCAGGAGCAGGCAGCCATGTCTGCACCAGCTTCTCACAGAACCTGGCAGGTTACAGCTGCAGGAGGGCTGAAATGGTTCATGAAATGTGGGGCAAGGAGGCAGGGAGGGGCAGGGCAGAGGAGAGAGACAGAGAAGAGGGACAGCTAAGAAAGAACAGGGAAGAGGAGGTAGACATCTGCTGTTGCAGTTGCCATTTTCCCATCTTGCTTTCCATTTCAGCATCTGAAAGCTGCATTGCCAAGGTCAGAGGAATGGTGCTTTCAAAAGGCTTTGCACTGAAATGGTATGAAAATTGTAGGTGCTGAACCCTGGCAGACCTCACGGGTACTCACTGGCCTGCCCTGGCAGGGCCCCACTTAGATGACCTTTGTAACAGCGCAGAAGCTACACACAGCTCCTACTGCCACTGCCTATGGGTGCAGACCGCAGGGACATTTATCACTACACTGCATTTGGACCTTTGCAACCTCTTGAGCTGCAGCCCAGCCAAGTGTAACAGGGACAGGAGCACTTAAGAAGTTAATTAAATTCCCACCCCACCTACCCCCCCCCCGATCTGCTCCTACTCTTCCCAGTGCTCCACTTTGCTGCTTCAAACTGAGCAGTGGGAGAGGGGAGGGAGCATAATTATTTAGCTCCTTAGAGCAAGCTCTACAGTGCTTCATAGCTTTTTAATTACAGTTTCAGCTGTGCTAGTCAGTGGAGAACCAGAAGAACATGGGGGGGGGGATGACATGGGTTGAGGGATGGGAGGGACTTGGTGAAGTTGGGAAGAAGCTGCAAAGCCTGACAGCGAGAGCGAAATGGGGGAATGGGCCAGGAGTGCTGGCAGCTAAGAACCTGGGCAGGAGCAGCAGGGAATGGGAAGCAGCTGGGAAGTAGAGGTACATAAAGAAAAGAGGAGAAAGGCAGAGCTGAGGAGGGGTAGCATTGTGGTTTATGTGTGGAGGGTGATGGGGACACAGGTTAGGCACCAAGGGATGCTGTGCACCGGCATCACTGAAGTATGTCGTTCATGCCCACCTGCCTTCTCTAGCAGAGCAGATAAATGCGCAGGCTCCAAGTCCAAACACTGCTAGTGACCATCCTGCAGTGGTGCCCAAGTGGATGGCGATTGGTTTCTGGAGGTCAGAATGGCTTTCACTACATATAGACCCTTTTCTGACAAAGTATTTCCTTTCCTCAGTCATCCTAATTTTCTCACTAAGTGAGCAAAATGATTGCAACAATGCTCTCTCCCAATTCCAGCACGTAAGAATGCTCAGCTTTTCAAGGGCCAAAAAAACTTTCGCGTCTCCTTCAGGAAAGAGCTGAAGCTCTCTGAGGGACGTGGAGGGGAGCCCAGTCTGCTTGGTGCATGCAGCACTGCCAGCACTGCAGAGCCCCCTCCAGCTGCCAAATGAAGAGCTCAGGCAGGAACTGTGGACAAGTGAGGCAGCTGCTTTCCTGCTGTATGCGAGGTTAGTGATGAGGTGCCATGGCATGCTGCGGGATGAGCTGTGCCCTCAGAGTGGGCAGAGGCAGAGTGGCTCTGGCATGTGCTGTGCTGAGGGCTGTGTTGTGAGCCTTGGGAAGGCAGGTGTTGTTGTCCTGTCAGAGAGGACATGGACCAAACAAATGAGGAAACGTCTGTCTGTCCACTCCCCTTGCCCCTGGGGCTCCTGTCCAATGGAGAACAGTGTTTCTGCTGCTGCCCCCTGCTCTGAGGCTCCTGGGCTTAAGGGAAAAATTTGCCTTTCTGGACATCCACAGTTTCAAAAAATAGGTTATTTAAAAGAATGTGGAGGAGGGAAGAACATGCAAGTCCTCTATGGAAAATCATTTGGGGTTTATCTACAGCTTCTGAAGTGAGCACATGTGAATTCCCTCTTTTGACAGAAGTAAAAGGACAATTCAGAGCCAGAAAATGCTCGGTGGTCAAAGACTTAGTGCTGCACTGCTGTTAGTTTTCAACTCCTAATTCATTATTTCCATTTGTTTTGGCAGTTCCTGGTCTCTGTTTCTCTCCCTTTTCTGGAGAATTTCCCTTAAGGAACCAGTGATGGCCCAGGAGACAGTGCGTGTTTTGACATTTGGCATTCCTGTGGCATTATCACCATTATCCCCCATCAATGCAGAATAAGTTGTCAGAGCATGAAATTGGTATTTTTACATATTCTTAGTGTACAGATGTCAGTCTGAAAGCCATGCACAAGCAGTGTGATTAAATTCTCTATTTCATACTCAGCCTATGCAAGGATCTGTTTGGCAGATTTCTTTCCTTTTGGAGAGTTACAGTGAAAAGACACAACCCTAAAAAGTAATAATTCTACTTATTAGCACTATTGAAAGGTGAAAGCTACGTTTGAGACATTGCACAGTGCATGGAGTGTAAACTCATAAATCCAGAGCAATAGTGTTCAGATTTTAGCACCTGTGTTCCTGGCATGGTAGCAAGAAGTGAACAACAAGTACCAGATGCATGGAGGGAATATAATCAGTGACCCAGTTTCTGGTGCCAAATATATTAACATGTTCCAAATCAAATCTGCTCAGAGTTTACAAGTTTGTTATTCTATGTTAATTACCATGTAAGAATGGCAGACCCTTATGGGAGGGTTAATATGCCTAAACATAACGTACATGGAGAAAGAGGAAGAAGGGTACAACTGAGGATCCACCTAGGCTCCAAGTTGCTTGGTTTGGTTTGTTTAATGACAAATAAAGAAGGGGGGTTCTTGAAAGTCACCTGCTTGGAAGCAGATCAGCTGCTCCACCCTCTGCTGTCAGCCCCTGTCTCAAGGGTCTGTGCTGTAACAGAAGGCAGTATTGATGCAAAATGATACGAGAGACCATATAGTATGCATTGTTGGGAGCTTCCAAGAGAAGGCTGGGTGGAGCCCAGAGCATCCTGATCTTGTCACAGAGCTGACCCCACTGCAAGCAAAGGCTTGAACTATAGAGGCCCTGAGGTCCTTTGCAGCCTGAATTGTCCTGTGATCCCATTCTCTGTCAGGCAGAAGGTTAGAGCAAGAGGATTTCCAGCTCTTTCATGGCAGACCTTCCTGCTGGAGTTCTGAGTGTTTGTCCAAACAGCTTTTGAGGTTTTGAAGACCTGCATCCTGGAGCTGCTGTTCACTGTGCTTTGATGTGTGTCAAGAGTCCAAGAGCATCCACAGGGTTATAGGAGAAGCCCACCTGCCCAGCCAGGATTCCAGTCTACAGTGAAATCAGGAGTGACACCAAAGGCCCAACTTCTCTCCATGTATACCAGAAAACAGCCTATGGGATAGATTTAGCTAGATTTCCCTACAAATGAGCACCTGTTGTGCTCTTGACAAGCATTGTCTGAGTTTTCACATCTGCTGTAAGCTGTGTCTTCTATAGAGAGACCTACAGGGAATGAATACCTGTCTTAAGGGAAGGGCTTATACAACGGTGGGGGAGAAGGCAACCACTGGGCAGTAAGGGAAAATTCAATATCAGTCCTTTGTTTAGAAACAGTGCCTATCGCATGCCCTGGGTGAGGCAGGGATCCCACCATGAGTTCATCATTAACTGCCTGTTCAGCCTGGAGAAGAGAAGGCTCCAGGGAGACCTTAGAGCAACATCCAGTCCCTACAAGAAACCTGGAGAAGGACTTCTTACAAGGGTCTGTAGTGGCAGGACAAGGGGGAATGGTTTTAACCTGACAGAAAGGAGACTGAGATAAGATCTTAGGCAGATGTTCTTCCCTGTGAGGGTGATGAGGCCCTGGCACACATTGCCCAGAGAAGCTGTGGCTGGCACCATCCCTGGCAGAGTTCAAGGCCAGGTTGGATGGGGCTTAGAGCAACCTGGTCTAGTGGGAGGTGTCCCTGCCCATGGCAGGGGGTTGGAACTAGATACTGTGTAAGGTCCCTTCCAAACCAAACCATTCTATGAATCTATGATTCTGAAAGATTGAACGTGGATTTTCAAGGGAAGTCTCATGGAAGACTGAAGAGGCATTACCCAAGGAAAGCCACTTTTTCATCCCAGAGTGATTGTGTTTCTCTTCTTACTTCCTCTGCTCAGCTTCCTGCCTAAACATCAGTCTGACTGGGAAACACAGCAACCAGGAATTCAGGTAACTACCATCAAGTCCATGGAGTTCACCTGGCTGCATCCAGCCACTGAGTCTTCTGAGCAGATGGTGTGCCTGTAATGCTACCTGCCATCAGAAAAGTTGGAAGCAGAGGAGAATAATCTGCATGCCGGTATCTTCACTCTGTTGCTGAAGCCAGTCTCATATGGAATATCTGAATAAGGCCCTTCTGGGAAATGTACCAAAGCCAACTAATTTCAGCCATGCTTGAGCAATGCTCCGAGGCTGTGGCAACACCACTGTCTTGCACATTTGCTCCAGGAAGCAATGGGCAAGACAGTCTTTGACTATAAGCGTGAGTTACAGTGATCTGTTGTATAACCCTTGAGGTTCCCCTCGACTGCACTCCACAATGCTGCAGATCTTCACTAGGTCCAGAAAAAAATGTAAAACAGATTGTTTCACCAAAAAAAGAAAGACACCTTGGAACTTCTGCATGAAGCGGGCTATCATTGCAAGGTCATCAGGGCCTTGTTATCAATGGGTCTGTACATTCAGATATGAATATGTGCTTTGTCACTAGGAGCAGGCCAGCAGAGGATAAAATAATCCTTGTGGTGACTGTAAAAGGATATCCCAAGCTAGCGGGCAACTTCCATTTGCTGAAGAAAATGTTTGTTTTCCCAAACAGGGGTATGAAGTTAATCCTCAAAAGGAGAAATCTAAGTCCTGTGCTACTCTCTGCAGGATTTCTCCTACTTCATTAAATTCTGACATCTCGGAGGGCAAATCCGCATTGTCACATGTCACTTGTGCTTGAAAAAAACCTGTGTGTTTCAATGCTTAATACAAGCTTATTTTTCCTTCTTATTTTGCAAGTGTAATTGTGTAGAAAATCAAACTGCAGTCTTTTATTTACTTGTTAGCATTAAGTGTGTGTCAGGCCATATGTAAACAAGGGTATTAGTACAGATCTGGAGTAGAGTCAGCCTGTGGCAGCTGAAGACGTGGTCCATGTCTCTTTTTTTTACCAGGAGAGTTTGAGGGAAAGGCGACCAGCAGGAGCAACGACTTTAGTTTGGGTTGATAGGCTGGTAAATGCCCTTATTTGCAAAGACAGTTGTATAATATTCCTGGCTGGCTATTTCATCACGGAGATTTTAGTTTAATCTAACATTGCTTTTCCTGCAAGTCTTTCTGTCCAGGCTGATGAAATTTTCTAATGCTTGTGGGAACAAAATTTCCAGGAGGTCTCTGAAGTGTGACTCCTGGCTGCAAGGTGGGAGGAGGCAAACACAGGAAACCTGGGAAGTACCAGGACTGCAGCTTGTGGCAGGGGAAGGGGCTGCTCCTCAGATGCTGCCCCACAGAACATATTTCTGTTCCTGGCTGCCTTAGGATTGACTTGAAATGCTTTCTTCTATTCCTGGGGGATCATTATAGACATTTTGGTATTTACATGTGGGAAGAGAGTGTATCTCATGAGCAGGATACAACACAGACCATGCAGTGTCCCCAAATGATTTTGTAGTAGCACTCGATGAAAACACCCTATTTGGGTAAAAACATAGCACACAACAAAATCAATCTTCCTGTAACATTTTCCATCACTACTCAGTAAATCACCATGGTGTTGATCAAAACTGTATGCCTGATTTCCAGACTGGGTTTATCTGGCATCTGCTCCAGATGCCAGGTTGTGCTCTGAGCTCATCTGCTGCACCCAGCAGCCTCCTCTGTCAAATTTCTTCTTCCCAGGAAAGCACTTACAGATAGTGCTCACAATCTCCTTTATAACTGATTAAGCCCATACAGCCTGGCCCCATGTCGTTTCCAATCCCTTCACCTTGTGTGGTTCCTCCCTGTACCCCTTCCCCCAACTTTCTGTCCTTGAACACTGCAGGGGTGTAGCATTCGCCACTACTCCGGGCAACCTGTTCCAGTGCCTCACCACCCTCACAGTAAAGAACTTCTTCCTTATATTTAATCTGAACTTCACCTGTTTAAAGTTGAACCCATTAAGCCTTGTCCTATCATTACAGCCCCTGAATAAGAGTCCCTCTCCAGCATTCTTGTAGGCCCCCTTCAGATATTGGAGGGCTGCTCTGAGATCTGCACACAGCTTCTCTTCTCCAGACTTAACAACCTGAATTTTCTCAGCCTCTTTGTATTGGAGATGCTCCAGCCCCCGATCACCCTTGTGGCCTCCTCTGGACTTGCTGCAGCAGCTCCATGTCCAATGATTCTTCCTTTTCACTTGCACCATGACCTGCCTGGAGGGGGTCTGTATTCCTCACCCTAGGGCAACTCTGGCTGTACCCCAAGTTTGTTGCTTGCTCACATACAATATACCAAGTGCGCTCTCTGCCCTTCTACCAGACATTCATGATTGCTCACCTCGCTCCTATTCTGGGATCAGCATCAGCAGAGATTTTACCTGTTCTGTCACAAAACCGTCACATCTCTGCAGAGATGGTTTTCTTGTAGTCCAGCTTACTTTCTTTCTGTGTACAAGGATTCCCAGTACAGCAGGTTTTCCAGCTTACTCCATAGCTACTTCTGCAACAAGGTGAACGCCTGTTTTCCATATCCCCCACTTTGGCACTGGGGTCTGGCTAAGCCAAAGGGTGTGGCTGTGAAGCGACAGACCATGTCCAGCCTCAGTGGATACTGCAGCCTCTGCAAGGAATTGGCAGTGAAGAGAACGGCGGTGATAAATGGGCTCCAAGATGGGCATCCTTCAGAACAGCTAGACCTCATCAGGCAGAACTCAGGAAAGGAAACACATCTGCAGCAGACCAGGGCAGAAAGCCACTCGTCCCATTCTATGCAACTCCAGAACCTGCTCCCAGCACCACATTTCTTTTTTTGGTGGCCTTCATGGTGCTTGTTCATGGGAAGAAGCTCCCACCAGAGAACTACTCTTCATTCTCTGAGGATGGGCAGACCAGAAGAGATGATTCTGGGAGTTAGGGAAGGCAGAGCTAGCTCTCAAGTGCTCACTCATGAGCCCATTCCTGCAGATGTTCAACACCCCAGGGTGCTCTCTCTGCTCTGCAGCCACAGGCAGAATAGCAGTTCATACAGAGCCACCTCGGAAAACTAGCTTGATCCCAGAGCACACAGCATGCAGCACCTGAAATACTGCAGTGTGGATCCACCAGGACCCTGAGAAAAACCTGGGGCTACACTGTGCTGGCCTCTGAGCTGCAGATCAACACTACCCAGCATCGCAGGAGTTGCTGGGGTCAGTATGGCCAGGCTGCGTGTTTCTCTAGGCATGCTCTGAAGACTCGCCCATCGTCTTTCCCCATGCACAGGGTTTACAGAGAACAGAGCCATGCCAGGAGATGCCACTTCAGCCCTGACCCCCTGCAGCACCCTGCAGAGCTCAGCTACCATTCTCTTGGGCATTGTGAAGTGATGTTTGATTTGAACAGCGTTCAGGTGAAGCTGGCTGTTGACAGTACCAGACCCCAGATGTCTCACACGAGGGGTACAGCAGATAGGGGTAACACAGCCAGTGAGGCAAATGCAGAGGCAAGACAATCCCAAAGTAGTCTGAGCACTGCCTCATACAAATGTGACAGCCAACGCACTGCCAGAGCCACCAGCTGCTAACACAGTTGCAACGACTTTAACCACAAGGCCACCGCACAGCCCTCTCCCTTCGTTTTTTGTTTCAGGAGGACAGAATGGAGCAGGAGTTCTGTCATTAACAGTGTCCAGTCAGCCTTAGTCCCGCTTCATTCCTTCTGCCTTAGGCTAAAGGGGCAGCTTTCCAGAAAAGCTACAGTTTGTCACCAGCTGCAAGGACGGACGTGCCACAGGGGCAGCTCACAGGATGTTTCCAGGCTTGATACTTGGGCATAGTCTTTGGCATTCATAACCACAGATTGCTGTCTGTGCTAACCATGAATGTGAGAAACTAACATGCAAGTGTGTTTTCTGTGCATAAAGAGCAAGCTTTCTGTGGTAGTGAAGTATCCACGTGAGAGCAGCTTTCTGCAGTGCCCAGTTGTGGCTGCCTTGGGGTGTTTGCTCTCTGCTATAGAGGCCATAGAGGCAAATCCCCAGGGACACTGCAGGAGCAAAACACCATGTCTCCTGTGAAGACACATGGGTCATATTAAGCCTAGGCAAAGCAGGCAGTTGCTCAGGGCAGCATACGGCTGGGGAGGCGAAACTCTGTTCTTCGCCAGGGCAATGCGAAGCAGTCCATGATGGCTGCTGCAAGGTATCAGGGAGCATAGGCTTGAGCCACACCTTACCTGGTGGGAAGAGCAGAACACCTTGATCATAATGATGTATGCAGAACTATTTTAAATATTGCAATTTTAGCTAATTCCATTGTTGAAATAAGTAGTAGATACCTAGTGAACATCCTGTTGAGCATTCTGTTGAGCAGCTACTTCTTTCAGCTGCTTTTTCAGAATTAGCTAAAATTGCTGATCTTTTCATCCACCAAGCCTGTCTGGGTATTGCGTGTTGATAGGAGCAGGGTGGTCCAGAATAGCACAAATGGAAGGGTTTCATACAGCAGCACTGGAGCAAGGTGATGGAGAGGAGATGTATCTACTCGATGATCTTAAAGGTCTTTTCCAACCTAAACCATTCTATGATTCTTGGAGCAGCTGGAGGAAGCAAACAGTGGGGCTGTTGAATTGAATCCACTGCCCTGAGTAGACAAGAAATGTCTCTGAAAGCTTCTTAGGCATGTCTGTCCTTGTGCTAGAGAGACAGACTGGCTGCTCATCAAGGGGCAGACAGGCTACACTGTGTGTAACTAACATGACAGTCTGTTCTGGGTTCAGCTGCAACAGTTATTTTTCTCCTTATTAGTAGCTGGTGCAGTGCTATGTTTTTGACTTTAGTCTGAGAATAATGCTGATAACAGACTGATATTTTCAGTTGTTGCTAAGTAATACTTGCTCTGACCAAGGACTTTTCAATCTCATTCTCTGCCAGTGAGGAGGGGTACAGGAAGTGGGAAGAAAGCAGAGACAGGACGCCTGACCCAAACTAGCCAAAGGGGTATTCCATACCACAGCACGTCTTGCCCAGTGTATAAACTGGGGGGAGTTACATGGAAGGCCAGATCGCTGCTTGGGTTGGGCTGGGTATTGGTCAGTGGGTGGTGAGCAATTGTATTGTGCATCACTTGTGTTTATTGTTTTCTTTTCGTTTTCCCCTTTCAGTTTTATATTCTCTCCCCTTGTTATTTCCCTTATCATTATTATGATTGGTGATAGCAGTAGTGGCCTGTGTTATACCTTATTTACTGAACTGTTCTTATCTCAACCCATGGGTATTACATTCTTTTGATTCTCCACCCCATCCCTCTGGGAGCAGGGGGATGAGAAAAGTGGGGGAGTGAGCAAGTGCTTGTGTGGCTGAGTTACTGGCTGGGCTTAAACCATGACAGTCCTAATGTCATGTTCTTTAGGAAGGGTGTTTAGGAAAAGACCCCAATTCTTGTGATGTGCTGAACTTCTCTTCTTGGCCTAGGAGGCCAAAGCCAAGGCTGAAGGGGAAGGCTTTCCCAGAACGCCTTGCTCAAACCAGGCTGAAACAGACTACTCACTGACCTTATGAAACCAACACATGGCTGGGCCAGGGAGAGGAAGTAAGCAAAAGGAAGGCAAGATGCCGCCCAATGTAGATGGAAATTGTGTGTTTGAGCAGCCAGTTGCTGATTATATACAAACCAGAAGTTTACAGTGTCCTCAAATATGTATGGCTTTCTGCAGGGAAAAGCAGATGTGTAAGCCTGAAGAGTTCCCTACTGCAAAAGTGTGATGTTCTCATGGTAAGAAATGGTCAAAGTAGTGCTCCAAAGCAAATAATTATGGGGAAAAAAAAAAAAAGAAAAAAAAGTGGTATGAATACAGTAGTGATTGATATATATTAGTGAGAAATGGTTACTTTCTGCCAAAACATTTTCAGAAAAAATACCCAAAACTAAACACACACACACACACACAAAAAAACAAATGAAACAAAACAAAACCCAAAAAAACCCACTCCCCCCCCCCCCCAAAAAAAAAACCCAAACAAAACAACAACAATTCCCCAAAAAAACCCAACAAACCACAAACCCGAATCAAAATCAAGCCATAGTCAGAGTCAAATACATGGTTTGGAAAACTTCAGCCCTAACTCTTAAAATCCAGTGAAGGTGTAAGCAACGGAAGATCTTATGGGAAGCGATGGCCATGGTCAGTTAGGCAGTGAACCTTGAATCACCCATAATTAGGCAAGGAACCATGTGCGTATACCGGAAACTATACAAACAAACTATTAATAGCTGCTTCATTTTCACCATTCTCCAGCCAGCAGTTGGGGCCAGACTGATCTGAGAGATGCTGGTTATGCGCAGGCTGGCCCCTGCTGTTGGGCACAGCCACCTTCAGATCCTGCCCTGCTGTGGTGGCAAGGAGTGTGGCTTCATCCTCACCAGGTCCTACAGCTGTGTAGCATTTCTCCATGCAGCCAACAACCAGATGCTTTCTGTGGATGGCAGAAAGGAAGCAGACACAGGGGCACTGAGCTCTGTTTCCCATAGTAAAGCAGATGTCTGAAGGAGCCTGCAACCCAATATTTTCCCTAGGTGATACGTCCCTTCCATTTTGGCTCACCCAGCAGCCTCAGAATCATGGCCAAGGCAGGACAGCCTGCTGCAAAAGGTTTGTTCTGGAAGTTTGACCCAGATGTTGATAACCCATTACCCTGTTCAGCCATACGGAAAGGCCAAGAGATATTTCTGGTTGTTCATGGCTTCAGTCTGCTTTGCTATGATGCTTCTTGTGGATTCCCCATTTCATGTGAGCTGAATTGTGTCAGTTCCCAAGCAATGGGAGTTGGGAGAGGGAGCTGCTATCTCTGCCTCCCATGTACTGGGCATCAGGGAGGCAAAGAACTTTCCAGGTCTGTGATCATTCACTGGACCTCCTGCCTACCTCCATGACCAAATCTGGTCAAGGTTAACATGAGGAGAGCTTTGATAAAAATGTGTTCATCAAATATCAGCATGTCCCAAGGAATAACAGAAGGAAAGGCAAGGAGTCTGCAGTGTGGGGAGCTGGAGGGCCATCATCAGGGCCTGGGACAGACCTGCCCATGTGTGGGGACTGGTGTGGTCCCACGTCTGTAGGGACAACCCCAGGGAGGCGGAAAATACATCTGGTGCAGATGGTGGATTCAGTCCGTCCTGCACAGGAACTGTCCTGTTTGCAGGACCCAGGATGCAGGTCTTGGGTGGCACATGACACCCGCAGGTTTCAGTCCTCTCAGTTCTGTCTCTGCTTCAGCTGCAGTCACGTCAAGTATCCATGGCTTCCCAGTGGACCCATAGTCTGCCTCTGGGCAGGGGCTCTCCTGCACCCAGCACAAGTAGCCCACCTCTGGGACAGCACCATAGCCACACTCAGGGCATGGGAGGGAAGAGGCTGCACATTAGGGATGAGAATCAGGGAGGAGAGAATGATGCTTTTGTAGATCACATAGGATGTAAAGGATAAGGGACAAAATCCCTGCCACTGGCTGGAAAAATACCTTCCTTTGCAGTTCAGTGGAGATGCAATCAGAGAAACTTCTTTGTAAGAAACCCCCATCTCCCCTTTCTGAATGGCTCCTGCCTTGTGTGAGGAGATGCCAGAAGTTTTCTCTGAGCTATCTATGAAGAAACATGCCCTGCTGTGGTAGTGTTGAATAAAGTGTCTTCACTCTATGCAAGAATCCTGCCCCAGGAAGATGCAAGGGGCTTGCATAGTAATAAAGGACACCATTTGTGTTCAATGTTCCTGCCCTGTATTGCAACACACAGCGCATGGCTTCCTAGAATATAAAACATGCTGGAGACCTGCTGCTGCTTTGGTACCAAGTTCCCTGTAGCGGAAAGGCAGATGGATGCCCCCAAGTGTTAGTATATAAATGCTCAAGTAAAATTACTCATTCACATGCTTTGCAGAAATACATTCATCACCTTGTTACTGAGAGGCACAGGCTTAAGTGGGAGTCCTGGAAAAAGGCCTGTTAGGATAAATCCTGGAGGTTTAGGTTCAGAGAGTCACTACAGGGAATTTTAGCACTATCTCTTCTATGAATATCAGTTTCTAGAAAGAACTGGAAATCTCTCTAATCTTTGCCTTAGGATTCATTGATTTCTGCTAGTGTTTAAACATTTTCCTTTAAAAAGCAAATTTTACAGCCCTATTGACAAAAAGAAGCTTCTTTGATATATGCCTATTTTATGAGTGGATCTTTTAAAATAGAGCAGTTAAGAATAATTTTGAAATCAAGCTGTGCTTGATGTCAGCTTTGTCTGTGTGACGAATTCATGCGGTGTGGCCTCCTATTTAGTATACTGTATCTGTTGAAACACTCTACAGTTTCCAGGACGTTTTCCAACGTGTTTAGATTTATTTTAATTTTTACAATGTATTTGTTGTTCATTAAATATATTTACCCAGGCTAACCCAACATGAAAGAAATTATCTTATTTGCAGTGGAATCTTGACAAAAATACATGCAGAAAAGATAGACAAACACACAAACCTGGACTGCTGAGTGGAACATTGATTTGCTGCCACTTCCAATTTTTCTCATTAGAACTTATTTTATTTGAGCATAACTCAGTACGCCATGTAAATGTGAAGTTGTTAATCTTTTTACTATACAGAAAACAAATTAATTATTATGCATGATATTGGAAATGGGTTGTTAGGTTGGCACTGGGAAGATTAAAAAAATATACTCATTACTTCAAATGATATCTGATATATATATGTACAACTCTGCTTTTTAAAATCATTTGCAATACTCGGGTAGCAAATCCAGCAGGTAGAAAAGCCCTTCCTCTGTGTGGTTTTAAAATTTCATGCCGGTGTTATTAGGGTTGGATTAAAGACCTTATTTTGCAGTTACACTTTTATATTTCAAAATGCCACTGTTGAGCCAGAGCAAATGAAGTTGTTAGATTGAATTTCATCCAGCTGCAATCATGTATCACTATGTTGATATAATTAACTACTATAAGATCCAGGTGGATTACCTAGACAGTACAATGATCTGCATTTCAGGTCTGCTATCTCACCATGACTGCTTCTTACAAACACTTGGATGTAGATGGAGGACGCCCACTAGTGATATTCTTTTTTTAACAAATAGTTAACGCTAGCAGTAGGAAAGTGTCATGGGTTCAGCAGCAGCAGCAGTCGTTTTTCTCCTTCTTGGTAGCTGGTGCAGTGTTGTGGTTTTGACTTTCGGCCTGGGAACAGCGCTGATAGCACCAGTGTTTTCAGTTACTGCTTGGTAATGTTTTGGTCTGATCAAGGACTTTTCTGAGTCTCATGCTCTGCCAGGGAGGAGGGGAAGCCGGGAGGAAGCAGAGACAGGACACCTGACCCAAACTAGCCAAAGAGGTATTCCATGCCACAGCACATCATGCCCAGGATGTAAAAACGTAGAGCAGAGACCCAGAAGGGTGGGGGTGCACTGCTTGGTCGGGCTGGGTACAGGTGGTGAGCGATTGTATTCTTTCCTTGTATTTGCCTTGTCATTATTATTATTGGTGGTAGCAGTAGTGATCTGTGTTATACTTTAGTTACTAAACTGTTCTTATCTCAACCTGTGGGAGTTGCATTCTTTCGATTCTCCTTCCCATCCCTCTGGGAGTGGGGGGAAGAAAGAGGGGGGAGTGAGTGAGCAAAACTGCCTGAGTTATAGAGGCTTAAACCACGACAGAAAGGGAGCACGTATGTATGGTGTCTTTGTTGTGAAACTTGCGTAGCTGCTGGTGTAATGAGGACTAAGGCTGTGGTCTAGAACTCTAGTTACATGGTAGTGATAGCATTTGCTAGTTAGCAACTGTGTGAGTGAGGAGGTTTGGGCTGGGGGTGAAGCTGTCCTGCTCATATTCTGTCTGTCTGGAAAATCTAATTTCCTTGCTGGCAAAGCAGTGAGAATGGCTTGGGTGATATGTCTCCTTCTCCAAATGGTGCTGGTTGTGCCAGCCTCCTGGCAGAGTGGTGAAGAGGATGGGCATGGACAGACAGGACACACCATCCTGTAAGGCTCCTGTGCTCTCTCCTGAATTTCTCAAGTCACAGTAGACATCACAACATTTGCTGTGCATTAAGTGCCACTCCTGTAGATAAGGTGGTTCCAATAACCCTCAGCAGTCAAAGCTGTCAGGTCATGAGAATGGTAACATGGTTGGCAAAATAGTAAGTTTTTTACTTTTGACATGGCGCCTTTGTATTTGCTGTTAGCTCTGCATGTTCTGGAGCTGCCTCTTGCAGCTTCATCTCAACCTTGCATGTGCTGAATGTCTTGCTTTTTCCAAGGAGGTCTATGAGACCAGTGAGATTCACATGAAAACAAGTGGTGGAGCATTTAGCAAAAAACACGTCAGAAGACCAAGATAACAGCAGTGGAGAGTTTCCACAGATCTTTGTCTTGCTCATCACCTAGATTCATGCTGGAGTCTTTTTTCCCTTATCATATAGATCTTGCAGATCCTGAGACACAATCAAGCCCTGACCTCCAATGCAAATGCCCATCCATGTACCACTTCTGAAAGGTTTTGCCAGAACCTTTTCATTTTTCAGACTGAGTCCTTTCTTCTCCCTGTAGATTTCTCTCATTGCTCATCTAGTACCACTATACTTCCCTTCTCAGGTTTGGACAGACCATCCTTTTGTGCATCCTTCAATCTCTCTGCTGGGCCAGACAGTGGGACAGAAAGACAGGGAATTACCTGCTGATTACCCATGCCAAGCTGCAAAGCATAAATCCAGCTGGGTTAACAACCCTCCTGACCAGATTATGACAGCCATCGACAGAGCTGCTGGCATCTTCCTCCACAGTGGTGACAGGTTCCACCCTGGGGGTGACAAATTCCAATCTGGGGTAGGGTTGGGCTATGAGATAAGGTGGTATTTTTAACTCCTAAAGCTAGGGAGGGGACTAGAGAAAGGCAGCCCTGTCAAAGAGCAGAATCTTTGTCACACCTTGAGTGTCCCCGGATGTAACCAACAGCGTGACCTCAAGAAGCAAGGGTTTAATAAAGTCCCCTGTGTCTCGCTGCAGAACTTCTGAAAAACTCCTCTGAAATCCTTTGCTATACACAAAATAATGCATGTCGTACAGTGCAAGAAATAGAGACAGAACTAAAATAGCAGCATTAATGAGTGAAGTAAGTATCAGAGCAGAGCTGTAAAAGCAGTGAATTCCCCTGAAGAATGCTTTGTTCCGCTTTAGCAGCTCTAGATACGAGTGTTTGTCTTCACCATCTCCGCCATCCTGGAGGCTGACAGGAGCACACGCTGTGTGAGCAGGAGGGTTGTTTCCCCAAACCCACATGCCTGGGCTCAGCCGGGCACTCATCAGACACCATTTCATCCCTGGAACCTCAGCTCCACCAGATAATCTGCTAGGATCTTCAACCCAAGGAAAGAGAGAGGCTAGATGTTAGTGGAAAACGAACCTTTTCTTTCCGTTTGAGCCGCTGAGCGGGCAATGACGCTGCGCTCCCTGGGGAGCATCTTGCGGCAGGCAGAGCTGGTGCTGCCCCTTGGGACATCAGATAGGGCCTGCCCGCAGCTGATCCCTTCCTGAGCAGGCAGGTGGATCTCCCAGCAGCTCACTTCAAGGCATGGCCAGGCCTGCAGCTGGGTCCTGCTGTGTGAGCGTGGTTTTGCACAGTGATTTCTGCCTGTGAGGTGACGGGAGCCCTGCCTCTCAGCTGGGACCACCAGAGTTTTGTCCTTTTGGTGGTGCATCCTGCATTTCTTCTCACACATGTTGCCTCATCTTGTGCTTAGCTGAAATACTGTGTTTTAAAGCAATCAAGGGAACTCTTCAGTTTTCCTTCCTGCAGAATGTATCACTGGGTAAATTGCTTTTCATGGTGGTTATAGCTATATATGAAGCAAACAGGGTGTTATCAAGCCACTCTTCTTTAATTTTCTTCTTACTGATTTCAAAATTTAACTAAAAAAAGTTTCAATTACAAGACAACCTTTTTATATTTCACACTTAGTAATTTTCATGCAACTGTATAATTGGAGGTAAGCAGTATCTGGAGTTAATGAAATAGATTACTGTATTGTTCTTAAAGTCTCCAGTTAACTACAATTCTCTGTGTGATGATAAAGAGCAAAGCTCTTTGTCATCTGCTCTAAATACAGCTCCTGGCCTGCAGAACTAAAGTGAATGCAAATAAAGAATAAGAAATTATGCCAAAAATACCTAAGGAGAGGAAAAAAAACCCACCCCAGTCTCTTGTGGTAATTATTCTCAACGGACACAAGGACTGAAAACAGCCCTAATGTGCTGGTACACATATATGAACCAGTACATGTTGCACACATCCCACATGGACCATACTTTTTCAGCCCCTCTGTGTGACAGATTCCACCCAACATCACTATGTATGGTACTGGGGAGCAGTGGTTGGGGGGAGGGGAATGAAACTCCCAGCTTTGGAAACAGCAGAGGTGAAAGGAAGGACCCAAAGGTAAACCAGGGTTTGCTCACACAGCACTGGACCCACAGCAGCTTGAGGCTGCTGCTGCATTTTTGAGCATTTTTTTAAGCTTGGTGGCTTGAAACACCGCCCAAGAGCATTTCCAGGGGAAAGAAATATTTTATTTTACGTAAGTTATGATGAAGCTAGTGGCTTGGGTGCAGAAGAAATGCGTCGAGAGCAAAAGGAGAGAAGATGATTCTTGAAATGGAAAGTCAAGAAACATTCCTGACCTTTTTAACTCAAATAACTGATAAAGTACAGATAGCAATTGTGGTAAAACTTTTCTTTTTTGTTTTTAGTTTTTTTTCCTTGCTGGGCAATGGACTTTTTCTCAGCCTGCTGTTAGGCAGAGAGCGCCACAGAGTGCAACGCTGTACAGCCCAGAGGGTGAGTGGCAGTGTTTTTGCCAAAGGTGGGAGAGCAGAGACAACGAGAAGCAAGAGGCAGCTGTTCCAGCCTCTGCGTATGCTGGCAGAAGGCAAAACAAGAGAAATGGTCCCTGGAAAAATACCTGTTTTGAGCTGAGGTAGTGTTGCAGTGAGGAGCCGCCAGCAGGCTGGCATTACTGCAGACCAAACCATGGGCTGGCCAACTATCGTGGAGCCACCTTGATGATGGTGTGATTCACAGGGCCCATCCTGCTGCCACAGTATGGACATTTCCAGTTGGCCAGATTGTACGCTGGATCCAGGGAGGATGTGGTGATGGAAACACTGAGCAGCAAAACAGAGGAAAGAGAGCAGAGCTGGCAAGAGACATAATTACCTTTTTGAACACTACAGCCAGAACATGCAACCTCGGCGCAGGCCCAGCCAATGTCATTTGCTCTTTCCTGGCATTTGAGTGAGCCTGGCTGCAGGTGCTGCACAGGGAAACCCCAGATTGCCCCTGCGATCTGCTCTGCTGCAGCCCTGCACAGCTCACCACTGCCAACAGATAGCCCCCCACCACCTTCCCCAGACCCCATTCCTAGCCGTGTGCCCCTGTATTTTCCCTTCCAACAGTATTTGTATTTGTCCAGTGCAGCATGGGCCAGTTAAGGGGGTTATTGCACAGGGCAGCCTCTCCAGGATGGGTATAAATGATTTGTCTTCTGACAATTCAGCTCCCTGGAGACTGCTACAGTGCAGAGGTGAGGGGACAGAAGGGTGCAAGACCTGTTTTTTTTGCTGCATCT
Organism: Ara ararauna; assembly: GCA_028858755.1. Lineage (NCBI taxonomy): Eukaryota > Metazoa > Chordata > Aves > Psittaciformes > Psittacidae > Ara > Ara ararauna. Next base: position 69,122,162 of record CM054410.1, on the reverse strand, counting down.
CATTCCTGGATGTGCATAGACATGATACACATGTATATGTGAAAGGCAAACCCACTCCGAGAAAACTTACTCTGCCATGCAGGGGCCTATGGAAGTCGGTTTGGGTACACATATGGACAGAGATAAACAGCTGGAGACGTTCAGCCTCTCCTGTCAAAAAGGTGTCAAAAAGATGTCTACTTGTCCACAGTAATGGGGGCAGCACGTGAGTTACTCTTAGTGGTACTCTGCAGATACTGAAATCTGGCAAATTGCTGTGGATAAGTCATAGAATTATAGAATCATAGAACAGTTAGGGTTGGAAAGGACCTTAAGATCATCTAGTTCCAACCCCTTTGCCATGGTCAGGGACACCTCACACTAAACCATGCCGCCCAAGGTTCTGTCCAGCCTGGCCTTGAACACCGCCAGCGATGGAGCATTCACAACTTCCCTGGGCAACCCATTCTGGTGCCTCACCACACTCACAGTAAATAATTTCTTCCTCATATCCAATCTAAACTTCCCCTGTTTAAGTTTGAACCCATTACCCCTTGTCCTATCACCACAGTCCCTAATGAAGAGTCCCTCCCCAACATCCCTATAGGCCCCCTTCAGATACTGGAAGGCTGCTATGAGGTCTCCATGCAGCCTTCTCTTCTCCAGGCTGAACAGCCCCAACTTTCTCAGCCTGTCTTCATAGAGGAGGTGCTCCAGTCCCCTGATCATCCTCATGGCCCTCCTCTGGACTTGTTCCAACAGTTCCATGTCCTTTTTATGTTGAGGACACCAGAACTGCACACAATACGCCAAGTGAGGTCTCACAAGAGCAGAGTAGAGGGGCAGGATTGCCTCCTTCGACCTCCTGGTGACGCTCCTTTTGATGCAGCCCAGGATATGGTTGGCTTTCTGGGCTGCAAGTGCACACTGAGCAGGCTCATGTTAAGTTTCTCATGGATCAAGTCCTTCTCCTCAGGGCTGCTCTGAATCTCTTCCCTGCCCAACCTGTAGCTGTGAAGGTTGCCTTGTGCTTGCCCCAGGTCCTTGTCACAGCACCCAGTTAAGAGATAAGTCCAGTACCCCAGGGTGTGCATCCCACCTTGCGCTGCCCAAACCCTCCCCAGCCCATGTGTCTAAGCAGGACTTTACCCAGAGCTGCTGTGAATGAAAAACTTCCTGGGTTGTAATTGCGTGGCTTGTGGCTTGAAAATATACCAACAATTTCATCCAAGCTAGTGCACTGTTGCTTTCAATATCTGCTCTGAGTGTATAGCCCTTGCTGCACAAACGCTCTGGTGAATAGCATGATAAAATGCATATTCAAATGTTCCTGCATTTTTTAGTCATGGTTCCTAAAACTATGGAAGGAAATCTCTCTGCAAGCCATTGAAAGGTGGTGGTGAAAACACCTACCTGAAGCACATGCTTTGAAGTACCTAATAAGTATTCAAGGAAAAATTTGAAATCTCTTTAGAAGCAAGGTATGTTAAGATGAAAAATCTTTTGGCAGCTGGGATTTACAGTGGCATCTATTTATGTACATGGCAGCATGTTGACTGATTTACTTAACAATCAACCAGCTAGCCAAGGAGGAGCAGGAGAATATTATACTGTGTTCTGCAGGTTTTAAACACCCAATCTAGAGAGATTCTGGACAGAGCTGGACTCTGAATGCTGCTCAGTTTCTGATTTTGGCCATTTACTGGAGCAGAGTTAATTATGTGTTTGGGAGCTGTGATCCAATACCTTTTTTTTCAATCCATAGGGTAGAAATGGGTTATTAACATGAAATCCCATCTACAAAAGATAACAGGTAATATCCTGGTTATATCTCCTTTTGAGCCTTCGATTTCTTAACCTCCTGTCTTCTGCTTGCATTTTCTGGACACTTTTACGTCTAGTGAAGGGCTCTGTTAATCGGCTGTATTTTACTCTTCCCTGGCAATTGTTGGAAGCAGACTATTCAATGATTTAACTTCTATCTTTCAATCTACCACTTCTCCCAGAAATTCTCAATGCAAAGGGATCAGTTTTTATAGCAAGAAACACAAAAGTTACAGCGCAGGATGAACTTGGGTTGAAATTTTTATTCTTGGCTTTCTCAAGAGGAACTGGAAAAGCAAGCATTGTATAGTAGAGTCAATTGCTTTCCAGCTAGAGCTCCCATTAAAGAATACTTGTTCTTGGTGATTTTATTTCTTTGTGGCATAGCCAAAATGGACCCCTCTTTTCAAAATATCCATGGGAGGATGCATTCAGAGAGAGGGAAAGGAAGCTTGTACCTGAGCAAGCTGTTCCTTCAAGCAGAGCAGCAGCCCTGCAGCAAGCTTCTCCACTGTGTTCCATGCAGAAGTTAGGTTGCAACCTGCCCCTGAGGTCATCTCATTTGCCAGGTACTCAGGGGCACTGTTAAAGTCCAAGCTCAGCGATAAAGGGTGGACTTTGAGGGTGCTTTTTCACAAAAGGTCATGAGTACAGCTTCAAAGGTCAGATTCCTTCTCCTTGCTCTGCACAGACCTGTGCGTTCCCCAGGCGCATTACTGCGCCTCCCCATACCTCCCATGCGGCAAAAAGGCTCAGCGATCTTTCCCTTCTCCCACTTTCCCCTGGCTCGGCTGTGGTCCCCAGATTAGGTAGAAGATGCCACTGCATCTGGAACAAGTGCTTTGCCTTCCCAAGAAGGCTACTGGGATGCCCCGAAGTCTGGAGGATGACAGTTTCGCTGCTGACAACACATCACACTCTTCCTCTGGGTTCAAAGGAGGAGCCATCATGCAGGAGCCAGAGAAGCTCTACAGCCCAGCATGCTGCATCCCCAGGAGGCCAGGCCTCCGCTCTACCATGTCACTGCAGTAATCTCAGAGGATACAGTGGGGTTTCTCACAGAGCTCTTAGGAAGAGGTAGAAGTCAGCATCTGGTGTGGGTTGGCCTCTCTCAGATGCTGGCTCATTTTCAGCTGTGCACATAAGCGTGTCACCAGGCAGAAAGTTCTGCAAAGTTGACTTTTAAAACCGTGTCTTTTTAACTATCAAAATAACCACACTTGAGATCAGTGAAAGTGACTGAGAGAGGGGACTGAAGCGTTCACTGTGGCCCTGAACCCTTCCACACCAGACTGATAAAAAAGGTTAAGGGTATTCATTGCTTTGATAAACCAGGATGATCTTCTGCTTCGACAGAAATTCATTGCTGAAAACACAAGCTCTGGTCACTGTATGGCTGTGGGCTGGAGGAAAAAAGTCCCGGAGGCACAGCAACAGGGTGCTGAGGAGCTGTCCTCAGTGTGTGGGACAGCAGAGCTGTGGCTGCTCTTTCAGAAGAGCCTTTCATCCTGCGTGGTGCTCCCTGCTGCAGCACAGCAGTGGTTCTCCCTTCTGAATACCCCCAGCAAGGCCCCCAGCATGCTGCTCACCACCATGTACCACCGGCAGCATTTTTGAGGCAGCAGTTGGTGGAAGGTGAGGGGAGAGCAAAATCGTAGCGCATACTGACTGAAAAAGAGAAGTCTCTCCGCGTTTCCTGCCCTCTCACGTTCTCGAAAATACAACCCTCTGGTTTTGTCAGCTCCGCCAACTTGGCTCTGCCCCTTCGCTGGACTGACCAGACAGGGACACAGAGTGCTGACAAGACTGTCAGCATCTCTCCCCATTAATCTCCAGTTGCTAGATTGTCATCTTGAGAGGACAGAGCACCTCTTCCACGTGGGCAACCAAGCAAACTCTGCTGCTGATGGGACACCCCTTCTCCACACTGTCGTCTTTCAAGCTTTATTTTCTGATGCCTTTTCAGCAACAGCTCTCTGAAGACTGGTATTACATGATGCTACCCCAAGTGCCCTCAACTTTACAGGACTGCCCATCTAACATCTTTTAAATTACTTCAGTCTAATTAGCATACCCATCTGAGAGCTCCCTTTTATCTCTGGGAACATACTGGGCCGCATGGCCACTAGATCTCCCATGCTGAATTTAAAATGACAGACCTCGGAGGAACAGGAGACTGTGGCACTGAAGAGAACCAGCGGCTATTTCTTAAACAGAAACGCCCTCCCCTGTAATCCTGCAAAGACTGAGGGGCAGATCATCAGTTGTAGCAGTGCTGCCCCTCTTCCACATTTGGCACTGGTGTGTTATAAAGAAATGTGAGAAAATACAAAAAACTTTAAAGGTGGCAGGGGGCTGCAGATGCTCTGTGATCCCCTCTGCCTCTCCACTCCCCCCAGATCATGATTAACCTGACCTCTGGAAACAGAGGCTGACCAAGAGCAGACGGGTTCTCTGGGTCAAGGAGATACCCAGGCCGTGCTTCGGTGTCACAGGTGCTTTGGCTGTTGGGCCGAGCCTTGAGCCATGTGCGGCTTCGTAATACACGCCTGTGGGGGTTATCCTTCTATGTCCCAACGGAATGCATCGGAGATAAAACGACAAAAGCTTAGGCCGTGTTCACGATCTCCTCATCACTTCCGAAAGCGCAGGCAACAACAGCAGCCCTTGGAAAACTCCAAAGACAGATTTCTGTCGCCCCACTGTTTCTCTCCGCTCGGCTTTCATCTCCCTTCGCTGTCTCAAAGGCGCAGCACGGCTTTGGAACACAGTCCGGGACGCGCCGGGCCCGGGGTCCCTCCGGTTGCCGCTGCGCTGGACGGTGGCATTCCCCCTCCTGCGTCCTGCCTCCTGGGGTCCCGACGCGACGTCGCGCACCGCGGAGACCCGCCTGAGCATATCGGCAGCACCCCGGCTGCGTGGGACAGCGGGGGGCTTTTCCCGGACGTCAGTGGGGCGCAGGTTTTTCATGCCCAGCCTTAAATCACACCTCGGTGTCGGGCTAGGAGTGACAGAACGAGCCCTGGCGCTCCGCGGAGTCGCTCCCCGCCCCCTGTGTTGCGGGAATGCTGCTGTCCGGAGTCCCGCTCCCGGGGAGGGGCGCCGAGCGGGGCCCAGAAAAGTCTCATCCCGGCAGTTGCACCCCAGGGCCGGGTCCCCGTAGCTGCCCGCGGCAGCTTTAGCTCTGTTTTCGTTAAGGGGATCGCGGAGTTGTCCGATCCGCCCCGGGGCCGAGTCCCCGCAGCAGGGGAGCGGCCGGTGGTCAGAGCCCTCACAGTCCCCAGGGCAACGGGCAGACGCCGAGTCGGGGCAGCACCGGAGCGGGCGAGGACTCCGCGGAGCCCACCTGAGTCGGAGCCGTGCACGGCCCTGGCACGCGCGTTGAGCTGGGCCGGGCCCAGCAGCAGCCACTCGACCGTCTCCCCGCGCTCCTCCTCTGGCCGGGGCCAGCGGGAGGCTCCGCTGCCTAGGCGGGAGCCACGCGGCCTGTTTTGAGGATAATAAAGTGGTTTTCGTTCATTTCTCTGCGTGAGGGCGGAGAAGAGCTCCCTTCTCCTCCCTCCTCCGGGGCCGGCACTGCCAGGAGAGGCGCGGAGGGGGTAGAGAGCGGAGGGACAGTGGCTGCTGCTCATTCCCCCGGTTTGGGCAGCCGTCCCCTGGCCAAGGAGCAGGATAGGGCAGTCCCAGGCGGCTGTTCTCACGGCGCTCCGCAGTTCGGGCAATACCGGTGCGAAGCGGGCCCCGGCTGCCGGCTATTTCTGTGTAAGCAAATAATTGTGGAGAAAAGCGGGTGAAAAAGGAAGCAGAAGGGCGAGAAGCAGGAGCCGGGCTCCCTCCAGCAGGGCGTGTGTTATCCCGGAGGGCCAAAGACGTGACAGGGGCAGCCGTGCCGTCGGTCTTCAGATGCGACGGAGTTCGAAGAGGAGGGATAGACAGAAAGGAAAAGGAAGGTTTTAAAAGCAGAATCGCGCCCATGTCAGCTCTCCGGGATCGCTGGGAGAAGCGGCCGGGAGCGCCGTTACCAGCCCTGCGCCCCCAAATACAGCCCCGTCCCACCGTCCTGGCAGGGCCCAGGCCGAGATGGTCTGCCCCCACCGGCCTTGCCTGCCCACCCGCAGCCGCTGTCTCCCTCTCAAGCTGCCGCCGCTCGCCCCTGCCGGGGCCAAGCCGGGAGAGGACAGAACCGAGTCGCGTCCCCGACGGCGGCCTCATTGTGTGCGCGGGATCCCTGGGAGAGGGGTGGGGCGGTGGCTTGGAAGGCCGCGGGGGAGATGGGTGCACATCGCCAGTCACCGGATGGAGAGGGGCGCAGTGCGGGCAGGGAGCCGCGGGCAGGCCCTCCCGCCGGTCCCGATTTACGGGAGGAGCCACGGGGACGGTTTGTTTTGTCCTTTGGGAAGGGGAGCGCCGTTATTCTTTTCCTCGAGTGCTTTGCTGAAAAATAAATCTGGGAGCGATCGAGGCCTCGTGAATTCTCCACTTTCCCTCTTCCCACCCTCATCGGAGCCTCCGAGGACCGCAGGACGCGGCCGTGGGTCCGCCGCGGGGCGATACCGGGTGGAGGCCTCTGCGCAAAAGGGAGGTACAGGGGGAGCTCGAGCGGATGCCCCCCGCCCCTGCTCCTGGGTCGGGAAAGAGCCGCTGCAGCCCCTCAACACCCCCTTTGGGCCGCTGCCCCCGGCCCTTGGGCCCCGCTCCGGCCCGAGGGCTGTCCTCAGGAGGGGGCTGCTCTCCGCCGCCCCCCCGTCACTGGCGGCCGAGGCACTGTCCCGCCCAGGCGCGGAGCGCGGCCTCGGGGCTGCGGCGTCACCCCGGCCCGGGAAGAGGAAGTCGGTTCCGCTGAAAAGTTGGTGACGGGCTGTGGCTGGCGGGTCAGAGCGGGCAAGTGCCGCTGCCGCAGCAGGTGCTATCGCTGCCGGTGCCGCCGCTCTGCAGCGGCCGGCGGAGAGCTCGGGGGGCGGCTGGCTGCGAGAAAACTTTGGTTCCTGCTACAACGGATGTCAGAGTTTTCCTGGATTTTGGCTGCGTCTGGGGACATCTTGTGATGTTTTAGAGAACAGGACATGATCTCACATGGCGAGGAGCTCTTTAGTTTCTTAATCATTTCACGGTTCCTTCAGAGGCTGTTTTCCACCTAAAACGTTTAGTTTCAGCTCAGTGATCAGCTGCAAAAGCTCGGCGGGGAGCGGAAGAGTTGAATTATTCCAACCTGCGAGAGCCCCTCAAAAAAAAAAAAAAAAAAAAAAAAAAAAAAAAAAAAAAAAAAAAAAAAGAAAAGGGGGGGGGGAAGTGAAAAAATTAAAGAAAAGAAAAAAAAAAAAGAGAAAATAAAGAAGAAAAATAAAAGAAGAAAAAAGGAGAGGAAAACAAAAGGAAAATAGAAGAGAAAACAAAACAAGAACAGAGAAGGGGTAAAAGGCAAAAGGAAGACGATAGTAGCACGACGTGGAAACTTTTCACCCTGTCCGCCTCGCGAGTCCTGAAAAGCCGGGATGGATTTGGAGAAAACCTACGCGACCTCCCGGGCCGGCCGCACAGGTGGGACTCTGGGGCTCCAGGGGCTCCGCGACAGGGGGGACGCCGACACCCGCCGTGGCCCGTCACGCGTGAGCAGCGCTGCGGGACCCGGTCGGGTGCGGCAGGGCCGGGGTCGGGCCGGGTCAGGGGCGGGCGGCGGGGCCGGTTCCCTGTGGGGAGCTACCGAGATACCCCCGATCCCCCGCGGGGCCTCTCGGTGTCCGCCGAGCGGCGGGACTGGAGAGCGGCCGCGGCGAGCCCCGTTCAGGAGGACCCGCGAGGAACGCGTCTGTGGCGTGCCCGCGAGGCCGGCGGCGAGCGCCGTGGCGGCCTGGCGGCTCGGTGGCGGAATGCGATTTCGAAGCGATCGATGGGGCCTTTTATTAGTTAAATCACCTGAATAATCGTTTAATCGATAAAGCATTTTATGGTTGCGCAGCTTACGCGCTGTGCGGCGAGGCGGTCGGGAGGGATGCCCGCGGTGGCGGCTCCGGATCTCTGCCCGGGTAGGGTCAGAGCGGCGCCCTGAGGCCTCTCCCGCCGCTGGCCTCGGGCACCACCGGTGCCGCCGCATCCCTGCGGGTGTCGGGCCAGGGGGCTGCACCCGCAGTACCTCACGAGGAAGGAGGGGCGGATGGCAGGATGAGGGCATGGTTGAAGGCCAACAGGGAGCGGTGCCTACCCTGCCCGCCCGCGCTTGCCCTTCCCTCAACTGCTGAAGCCGGCGCTTCCACACCGGTCCTTGCATCCCCACCACCCTCGGGGTGACTCCCCCCGGAACAAGGTCCGAGCGGCGGCGGAGGCCGACCGGCCGGACAGTGCCTGGCTGCGCTGCGGGGCTACAGGGGAACCCCCGCTAGCCACCTCCGGCTCCGCTCTCCACGACCCCGAAATGGCCAGATTCCCCTGGCCCGGCCCCACAGTGGCTGCTCTACCGCACCGGCAGGAGTTTCTCCTTCAACGAAAACTCGTTGTGAGCTCGCCCGCCCCGCTCCACCGCTGGCGGCTGCAGCTCCCGCCATCACCCTGCCGCCGACGGGGTGCCTTTCGGCCCCGAGAGCACGGCGGGGGAATGGCCTAGGGAGGGAGGGCAGAGTTCTCTCTGCGCCCCCTTCCAACGGCGGCGGTGGGACCACTGCCGGGAGCCGGACGCCCGGGCGTTGGGGCAGCCAGAAGGTATGGACGAGGGCGGTGGCGCGGGAGCGGCCCTCGGAGACCCGCCAGGCCTGGAGCTCGGTCTAGGGTCCACGTCGCCGGGGCCGGGAGCGGTATCTCGGCGGCCGGAGCTGGAGCCCGTCGGTCTCGAACGCGGTGGACCCCGCCCTCCTGCGCAGCCTTTCCCGGGGCAGCCGTGCCCCACCTCTACCGCGGACAGCGCGGCGGGGGGAGACCACGGCCCGCCTCCTTCACGCCTTCACGCAATACACAGGCGGGGACCCACGGCCCCGGGCCGCGCCGTCCTGCCCCCGGGGAGACTGGCGGCCCCGGGAGTCTCAGTCAGGACGTGGTGTAACCGACGCCCTTCGAGGGTGCCGTGGCGCCGGTATGCGCCGGGCACCCGTCGGTCGTCCCCCGGCTCGGGCGGCCGTCGGAGGTCCCGGGCCACCGCTCCGTCCCCCCCCGCACCCCGAGCGAGGATCCCCCACGCGCACGGTCTCGCGTGGCCGCGGCCCCGCCCTCGCTGGCTCGCGGCCACGCCTCCCACCGCGATTGGCCCCGTGCCCGCCAATCGGGCTCGGCACCGCCCGGCGGCCGATGCGGGGCGCCGGCAAGTTAACTTTTGCGATTGGCCGCGGCGGTGAGTGACGCCCCGGCCCCGCCCGCCGCCTCCCGCCGCTGTCCGCCCGCGCGGTGCTGAAGCGCCGCCCGCCGCGCCTCCTCCGCGGGCCGCGAGCGGCGGGGCCGCAGGCGCGGGCGCGGTCCCGGGGGCGGGGCCTGAGGCGGCACAGGGCCCCGCCCCGCCCCGCGCGCCCCCGCTCGGCCCGCCCCTGCCCCCGCCCCGCCGCCCGCCACAACCCCCGCTGCCCGCCGAGGGCCGGCAGCGCGCCGGGCGCAGCGCCCGAGCCAGGCAGCGCCGCGCCGCCCGCGACCCGCTGCCCTCGGCGGCGGCAGGGGGCGGCGGCGGGCCCGCGGGCCGGCGGGTGGCGGCGGGGGCGATGGGCGCGCCGCGCCGGCGCCCCAGGTCCGACGGCGGCCGCTGACGGGGCGCCCTGGTCCCGCGGGGCTGCTGTGAGGCGAGGCGAGCCCGGCCCCCGCCCCGCTCCCCGCCCTCTCGCACACCTTCCCCCGCCGCTGCCCTCGCCCACCGGCGCCCCTCCCGGCTCCGCGAGTTGCTGCGAGCGGCGCGGCGGGGGGCGGCACAGCTGGAGCGCGCCGCCGCCCCGGGACCGAGCCCTTCCGACGGACGGACCGACGGACGGACGGACTGAGCGCCCGCTGCCACCCGCCCGCCCGCCAGCTCGCCCGCCCCGGCCGCCGGCGCGCAGCCGCCGGCGCAGCCAGCACAAAGAGCCGTCGGGCAGGCAGCGCCGAGCTCTCGCCGCCGGACCGAGACGCTTGCCCGCGCCGCGCCGCCCCGGAGCCGGGTACCGCGGTTCGGCGGTCGCCCGGAGAGCGGCAGGGGGTAGACGCGCAGCCCTGGGTTGAGGGTGCTCGCTGCCTCAGGCGGAGTGGCTGGACCCTGCGGGCGGCGCGGGGAGCCGCTGTGTCGGATACCGGGCCCCGCTCGGGGCGGGACTCAATTATTTTTTTTTTCCTATCCTTTTTTGAACGGGTGTTTTTTGAGTTTTTTTATTTGTTTGTTCGGTTGGGTTTTTTTTTCCTTGGTTTTTTTTTTGTTGGTTGGTTTTATTTTTCGTTGCCTCGGCTGTTTCCTGGGCCTCCCTCCCCAGCCCCTGAGCCGTGAGCCGGTGGCGAATCGGGACTTACTCGGCGAAGCAGCCCCGCTAGGACCGCCCCGATGGAAATTCACTGTAAGCACGACCCGTTCGCAGCGATGCACAGTAAGTGGCCGCCACTCCAACTTCTCCAACACGCCGCGACGGGCCCCGCGAGATCGCGGACAGCGTTGCCGCGCCGGGGTTTTGGTTCACTGCTGTCCGGGGTTGTCGCCGCCGTGGGGTGCGGGGCGGACCAAGAGCCGCAGCCGCCGTGCTCCGTGGGGAGGGCGGCTGTGCGTGTGTGTGCTTTGCCGATGGACGGACAGCGGCGGGATGCGGCAGGACCTCGTACTCCCATTTAGATCGTTTACTACTCAATTGTAGCCGCCGCCGAAATGTGTTTGTGCAAGGAGACGGATGTACACACGCGTGTGCGTGTCCGTCTGTGATGTGCACGCGCGCTCGTTTCTATCGATAAGCGTGTGTATTTATGTAATTTTTTCCGTCCTAAATCGAATCTCCGGGAAAAAAGTAGCCCGGTGTTACCGACGAACGGAAAAGTTTTGTCTATGATATTCTCCCTCTATGTCAACATTTTGATATTCGTTAATTCAAACTAACGAAACAAAACCCAATTATAACAGTAATGAAAATAAAGAAGCAAATAGGCACCACAAAGGGCGCGCAGCGTCGCTGGAGGGAGGTTTTTGTTCCCTGTTACCGGTACATCATGGGCAGGCGCAGCGGCTCCGCGAAGCTCGGCCGCGGAGGAATGGACGGGCAGACGTGGCTGAGGTAACAGGTCGCGGGCTGCCGAGATGCGTCGTGCTTGAGAGGTCGGGGAAGACTTGTCCATTAGCACAGTGTTATGTGAAATGACATCTTCTCTCACGGTGAGTTAAACGCTGCATTACGGCCGGAGATGGCGAGGGAATTTAAGGTAGAACTAATCTCATTTCCTGGTGCACCACAGCCCTGGAGCTTAAAGAAATTTGTTTGCAGGATAAACCACCCAGCCGTAGGGCGGGAGATCTCCCTCCCTCCGTCTTTCTCCGTTGGTCTCTCCGCGCCTCTGTTCCTCTCCTCGCCGTTCCAAAGGGTGCCTGGGCCGATAACGGGCTGCGGCAGACCCCGAGTAAACGGATTGTCCCTCCCGCCGCAAGCGGCGAGTCCTTCTCTCCCGGCATCGACCCGAATCGCGTTTTCTACAGCAAACTTTACTGGTGGGGAGCCTGCGGGGGGGGGGGGGGGAGGGGGGGGGCGCGGAGCCTCTGGCAGCCCCACCGCGGGCCGTGCTGACTGCAGCCCACGGAGGACGGGGTACCCAGGCGGGGGAAGCCGCGGCGCGTTTAGCCGCCGCTTCCGTCATCTGCAGTCCTGGAAAATCGATGCCTGTCGCTGGAATTTAGGGGCAAAACAGAAGGAAACCCTCCGCCACCCCTCCACTCCCCCACCCTCTATCGTGTTCCTGATCCCGGTGGCAGTGGGATAGCCCCCGGGGCCGTTAGCCACCTAGCGATCCCCAGACCAGCGGCTCTCTAGGACAGGGACGGGGCGTAACGCCAGTGGAAGAGGAGCGGAGAGCCGGACATTGGCGGGTCTGCCGCCGGCGGG